>JAJJXC010000004.1:0-1465858 GCA_022432385.1 Xylariaceae sp. FL1272
ATGCTTTTAAAGTCCTTTTACCGTACTATATTTAGATTTCTATTTCGTTTTTAAATCTATAGTTAATTTTTTATAAAGTCTTTTCAGGATTAGTCCGTCGTTGCTTTACCATCAAAGACCTAGGCCTTTTCCCTTTTTTAAAAAGGTGGCTTTTTATTAATTTTATTACTAAGCTTAAGCTTTTTAAATAGCGTACTTTTAATAATAATCGTTATAGCAAGTAAACCATTTCCGTTTTCCTATATAGCAAGGTTTTAACTAGCTTATCTTTTTTAAGACCGGATTATTAAATTAATTAGGCTTAATAATAGTTTTATATAAGCGGTCAAACAAATATCGTTTAAAATGTTTTTGGTTATCCTTAATAGTCCATTTTAAAGCGTTAACTAAAGGTTCCTAATCTTTATTATTTAATAATCCTTTTTCTAGTTCTTACAATATATTAGGCGGATTTTAATTCGAAAGGTTCTAATCGAATTTTAAATCAGAATTATTGTTAAAATGCAATTCGTAAGGAATTAACGTATAACACATATATCTTAGTTTTATAGCTTTCTTACTAGTTTCCGTATTTAGATATACTCCGCAAGCTATAGGACTTTAATCATATATTAAGTTTTAAACGTAGTTACATAGGTCAGATTCGGCTTTTGAAGTCTTTTCCTTTTTTACTTTTGGCTAGTAGCAATTATCGTTCTTTAATTGTTCGTATATTAAATAATAATCTATTACGTAGAATCTTTAATGTAAGTCTTTATAAGCAATGGTTTTTTTAACTTTATGCTTAAGACAACTATCCTCGCTTTAATAACAAATAAATCTTAACTCTATAGTTACAAGGGACTTAAGTTTTCTTAAATGTTTCGCATATGCTTGCAAAATGCCTCTTTAACATCTTTTATAATCTTTAATCGGTTCTTAACTAATTAAGTCTTTTTTAAGCGTTACGATTAGTAGTTTTTCGATTAAAGAGCTGTTATTTTAATCGTTTTTTTTTAAATCGCTCTAGACTTCTATAACTCGGGCCTTTTTTTAAGGCTAAGGAATTAATCCCTTTTAAAATGTTCTTTTTTTTAGATAAACGGCATTCGCTTTTATAATAGCTTTTCTTACCGTAATTATAACACTTAATTATAGATTTGTCTCGAAGAGGCTTTCGTATAATAGCGTTTACCTTTTTATCCTTTAATTCTTTTTTATTTTTTGTTGCATTATATTTTTTGCTTTCTAAATACGTATTATATATTCTTTTATTTATAAGGATAGCTATATTGACGTATTTATTAAAAGTATCGGGTCTGTTAAAAAAGGCAAATTCCTTTTTAATTTATATCTTAAGGCCATTATAAAAAAGGTAAAATAAAGCCTTTTTTAATAGTTTAGCAATAAAAGTAAGTCGTTTAAACTTAATTACGTAATTGGTAGCTTGTTTTATTTATTTTAAATAATAAAGTTAGGCTTTAGCATATGTTTCTTTTTCCGGTTTTTTATATAAAGCTTTAAATTGTTTTTTAAAGATATTATAATCCGTAAATAATACTTTTATCTCTTTACTAAATGTTTTACTCTTTAAATAGTCTTTTAAAATTAGTTCGAACCAGGCGAAAACTCTTCTAATCAAAAGTTACGAAATAGCCAGGACCTTCTAATAGTCTAGCCTCAAAAAATCTTAATAAAACTTCAAATAAGTACAAGCTTAAATAAAAAATCCTTTAACGTTCGTAAATCTATTATAAAGTTTTAATACGATAAGCTTATAGCCTTTAATTTCAGGCATTCGTAAAGTAAACATTATAAAAAGTTTTAAAAAAAGTAATAGTATTAAAGGTTATATTATCGTTAATATAACAGGGTTTTTAACAGATACTTACTTTTAAGCGAGTATTTTCGGTAGCGTTAATTAAATCGTTTTAATAACGCTAAAGGTTAAAAAAGCTAATTATTTAAAGAGTATTATTAAGCTATTATTAATTAGGGCTATAATCCTAAAAAGTATTCTTTTTAAAGTTATAAAAGAAATAAAGGCCGTAAATAATACTATTCTTTTAATAAATAAACTAGGTATTTATTTCGAGGGTAAGGAGGAAGTCTTTTATATAAAGACTATTTTGTCTTTTTCCTTTTCCTTTAAACTAGATTCTAATTAAAGCGTTCTTTCGACCTTAATAAAACTTTCTACTATAGTTTCTCTAATAATTAGTACTAGTCCGTAACTACAAGTCGATATAACTAATAATCCCATAATCTAGTCGATTAATTATAATACCTCTTTAATTAAAAATAAAGATTTAATTCCGGTAATTTCTTCGTCTTTACTAACTTATAATAAAAGAATCAAATATTTTCATACTAAACCGCGTTCTATAATATCGTCGTTACTAGGTTCGAAAATGCTTATACCCTAACTAGGTCTTTTTTTTAATATAGTCTCCTATTAATCAAAAAGCTATCAAAATGTAACGAGCCTACTTATTATCTATTTAATAATAAAGCAATCAAATCTAAAAGTCTTAATTTATAAATAACAATAAAGAAAATTACGAGTATTCGTTAAAAAGGTTTAATAGACTTTCTACGTATTTAAATAAATATATGTTTAGATTAATAGCTAAAGAACCAAAACTAGAAAAGTGACTAAATATAAAAACGATAATAATCTATATATATTATTACCTTTTTTTATTTATAATATTAGATCAATAAATTCGTCGGACTCGATAAGCTATCCCGTCGAATTAACTAAATAGACTCGATATATAATCACGTCAAGTCTAATTATTTAGTATGTAATTATCCGGATTTCCTTACAAAAAGGATTGTTTAACCGGACTAGGCCTATAGAATGGGCTTCTTCCCATGTTGGTTCGTAACACTTATATTAATTAACCTAACTCTACTATTAAAATTCCTATAATCATAAACCTTATTAAACCGCTCTCTAGGTAGAACGGGTCGTTATAAGTTTATAAATTTTTTAAACGTAGTTTTAATTAAATATAGCTCGAATTAAATTAGCGTTTTTCTTTTTTTTAAAAAGGCTACGTATATAACTTTCTTATTATTCGCTTTAAAGCTGTTTTTATAGTAAACTTAATAAGCTTTAACCTAAGTAAAAAACCTTTATAAGTTTTTAAATGTTTTATTAAAATATCTAAATTTACTAAACTTTAAATGTTATATACCTTTTATTAAAATATTAATAATGTTTTTCGCCGTTTAAAAAGTTTAAACCTGTTTTTATAATTCCGCAATCTTTTTTTCGTAAATTTAGGTTTTTATAATTTATTAAGTTTACGTTTTGTTTAATAGTTCTTTAAAATGTTATAAACGTTTTATATAATCGTTAATTACTTAATTTAACCTTTTTTACTAAATTCGAAGTTTTTATAAGTTGTTAGTTAATTAGAAGTACTATTTTTTAATAAATTCGAACTCGTTATTTTGTTCCATTTTTTGCGTTTAAATGCGTTATTAAAGAAATAGTGGGTTTTTTCTAAAAAACGACAGTATTTAAGGTCCTTTTTTAAATATATTGCTTAATGTAGTATTTGAATTAAATAAAAGCTATTAAAATGTCATAACCCGTATTAATAATAAATCGGATAAGTTCGTAAAAAAGATATATTTAATAAAAAGTTTAAATATAAAACTAAATAATAATAGTTTTTAAATAATTATTAAATCGTTAAAAAATTACTTTTATTTAATTTTTAAAAAAAATGCTTAACTTAATAATTAAATAAAAAATGATTAGTTATATAAAAGATATTAAACTATATATATTATTTATTTCCTTATTTATTACCTAATTTATTATTAAACTAGTAAATTAGGCTTACTGCGTTTCTAGTGAGCTTGGCTCACTGTAATCCGGGTAAACCTAGTTTACTGTAATCTAAATAAGCCATTATATGATTTATATGCAATCTTTACATATGTATATATCCGTACCTTTCGTACCCCGCCTTTATCCCGTTTAGTCGGAACAATGGGCTAGCTGGAATGTTGGTTCGTAACATATATATTTTTAAAACTATTTGTTTTTATAAATTTATATATAAAAAAGTCTTTATTTTTCGGTTTTTAAACTCTTTTTTGAATAAATGCTTTATTTTTTTATTATAAATCAATAAAAAAATTATTTAAACGACATATAGATAATAAAGGCAATAAAAATAGGTTAATTTATATTAAACAAATATTATATTATATTTAAAAATATGCTAATATATATAGCCGCCTTGTTTTTTAATTTTAATTAATAGTTAGTATATAGCTATTAAAATTAGCTTGAATTTTAATACAAATACGCCTTTTTTACTATATAAAATATATAAATAACGGAGTATTAAAGATTCCCAGATTCGTTCAAACTTTTTCGTATAATATTACTACCGAAAAAAAAAATTAGCTTTTATAATTATTTAAAAAAAACCAAAATAAAAAACAAAGTTATAACTATTAAATTAAATAATTTTTCATCGTTTAATAATGCTAAGCTAATAAAAATTAATTATACGCCCCTTATATAATAGTACCGTTTGAAATAGCTTACGTATTATTTACGCTTTAACTAAATAGCTATTAATATTTTATCGATTTTTATAGAATTTATAAAGCTAGAAAAAGCATTTTCGAAAGTTAAAAAAACTATATTATAAAATTATTTACAAATATTATATTATAATATAAAAAAAATAAAATGTAATAATAATTAGTTAAAAAAAACTAATTAAGCCGTAATTAAAAAGTAAATTAAGTTTTATATATAAATCTATATTTAAAAACGATGTTATTACTATAAATTTATTTTATTTCAATAATAACGAGGTTATAAATGCTAAATAATATCGGGTTGTTATTCCTTATACTAATAGTTATCGATATTATATAATCGAAAATTATATGTACATATATATAGAGTGTATACACTTAGCCATCTATATGATTCACATATGGTCCTTAGCTCTTAGAACGACTTAAGCCAAGGGGCTAGAAGAACTAAACTTGAGGAAGTTAAACAAGGCGAGTAGATGATAGGTTAATAGTGTTTAAATAGTTATTTAAGGGATAAAGAGCGTAATAGACGTGGATTCCTCTTTATGCCATTCGAGTTTTGTTTATATAAATAAATATAAAGGTATATATGAAATATTTTAAAATACTATTAATAATTTATTTTAAAAATTAAACTTTATAATTTAAAAATAAAAATCATTAAACATTTTAATATAATATTAATAAACTTAAAATAATTATATAATAAGTTAAAATATTTAGTTTAAATATTTATAAATATTACTTTAAAGTTTTTAAAACAATTAAAAAACTATTTAGTTATCCGTTATAAAAAGAATTCGGTTAGTGTTTAAAACGGTAAGATAACCACCCCTTTTACGGGTAACCCTTTTATAAACTACCGTATAACGCGTTATTTATATAACTTATACGGTATATAATTAATTTAATTGTAACATTCTTATACATTGTATCTTTTTTTAACTTACATTATTTTCTTTGCTTCTTTTTTTTAATAATGTTTATTATAAAAGCTAAATTAACTTTAGTTACTTTATTTTATAATGTTTAATATAGGGATATTATCAAAAAAAATATCGTAAAAATAAAATATTTTTTATATTATTTTTTATTACTGCTTTAAAAACACGCCGATTGAAAAAAAAATATAAGTTTATAAAAATTATTAATGATTTAAAAAAAGTAAATTAGCTTATTAAGTTATAAAGTTGTTTAAGTTTAGTTTTATGTTGCCGTTAATTAAGTTTTATATTATAGCTTAAAAAATTTTTTTTTTCAAATTAACTTTTATTAATAAAAAAAAATTAGTATATTAAATTTATTATTAAAAACTTTAAAGTTAAAAGCATTAAAGTAAAAATAATTAATTATTTATACGTTAACGGCGTTATTAAAATAAACATTAACTTTTTTTATAACTAATTTAATATTTTCGAAATTTTAAATATTTCTTAAAGCGTTTTTTTAATATTAACGAAATAATCATTAGTTAAAACGTAAGTAATAACTATTTTATTATTATTAAAAAAAGTATTTATTAAGTTTTAAATTATAATATTAAAAAAAGCGAATAAATTATTTTTTTAAAGTATATTTCGGCTTTTAATATAGCGTTATTATTATTTGTTATTTAAAAAAAAAGTTTCATAATAGTAGTTTTTTAACCGAAATATATTGTAATAAAAAATTAAAAGTTTGAAACTTTAAATAAAAACTAAATTAATAATTTAATAATAATAAACTAGTTATTAAAAATATTAGTTTTTTATATTTATATTATATATAATAATAAATAAATAGTTTTTATTATTAATAGTTATAAATTATATACTAATAACGACTTTTTGTTTACTTATTTAATTAATAAAATTTAACTTATTTTTTATAAGTTTTATTATTTTTATATAGTTTAAGCTTTAAATATTAAAATATTTAAGTTATTAAAAAAACGGCTTTATTATTATTTACGTAAATGTTTATTAATTTAGTTAAAACTTAAGTTATTTAAAATAATAATAATAATAGTTTTTTATAAAACGCGCGTTAATGTTTTATATTTTAGAATTATTAAAAATATATAAAAAATAACTAAAATATAGCTAAAAAACTAAAATTAAACGTTAAAGTTTAAATTTATTATTTTTTATAATATAAATATATTAAAAATACGTATTAACGTATTAATATTGTTAACAAAACTAATAACGCTTAATCTTTTAATTATTACTATTTTAATTATTATTAAAACCTTTAAAAATAGTTAAACTTATTTAAAGAATAGTCGAAAAGTGTTTAAAATATATAAAAAATATTAAAAATAAACTAAATAGTATTTATTAAATTAATTAATAAAGCTATTAATAAAAAAGAATTATAAAATTATTAAATTAAAAGTTTACGTATATATTTTAAAATATAAATTAACGTAAAAAACGACATAAAAATAAAAACACGTTAAATTAGCCTTAAAATAACGTTTTATATATATATAGTTAATATTAAAAAGATTTAAAGAAAATTACGTTTATGTTTAGTTTATAAAAATAAAAATAAAAGTTTTAAAATATTAAACATATAATTAAATAATATATAAATTAAGCTTCAAGATATTACGAAAGCAAAAAAATGCATTAATATAAACGATAATTTTTAAATTAATTAAAAAAGTGCGTTTTCATTAATATACAATGCTTTATACTAAAGGTGGTAGAAAACCTCATTTGAGGCCCGTGAGGGGGTGGCCCGTAGGGGGGGTAGTCATCTTATCGGCAGTAAGCAATGCTCTATCCCATCTATAAGTCCTCCTGTCGCATGAAAAGACGCGCTCTGCCTCGTCGGATAATCTCGGTATGGCCAATATTTCAATCATCATGTGCGATAGCGGTAGCCACTCCTAGCGCCTATGTGAATCAAGCCACAAATTAAAGGCCGTGGTTCCTTTTGGAAGCCTTATTGGTGATTGGCTAATAACGATATCCAGCTCGCCATCGTTAAGATTCAGCTGGAGCAGTTTGGCGACACAGTTAAAAGCATTCGGTTCCCTCGCAAGAGCCGGTATGCGTTCTTTTTCGTCTTTGACAGTGCGATCGCG
This sequence comes from Xylariaceae sp. FL1272, assembly GCA_022432385.1. NCBI lineage: Eukaryota > Fungi > Ascomycota > Sordariomycetes > Xylariales > Xylariaceae > Xylariaceae sp. FL1272. The sequence goes on from JAJJXC010000004.1 coordinate 7,631, forward strand.
ATAAGTCGTAGCCCATAAGTCTTCGACCGCGTCCATAGCAGGCTGAACCAACATCTTCCTCCAATTATCTCTGATGTATCTACGTCGCCGGCCAGGGTGTAAGAGGAGGACAGCGGCGTAGGCGGCCGTGATAGCGGATGAAGAAGTGGCCATGGAATCTAGGATAGAGGTAGGTAATTGATTTCATTTGTGGTTCTATTTAATTTGTCTAGAAAGATCTACTGCCTTTATTAGGGTGGCCGGTTCGAGGGTGGATCACGTTATATTATTAAGATAGAAAACTCGCCCGAATGTATTCTTGAAGGCAAGCCGCTTAGTTAAGAAAGACCGTAGAGCGCGGCGAATGGGTCCTCAGTCCGATTTAGAGGATTCCATTCCATGTTAATGCGAACCCGTTCGCTTTCGTCATGACCAGCGACGTGTTCGATCCAACTAAGAGTCATGTCGGTGCCCGCGCTCACACCCGAACTGGTCCAGAGGTTGTCATCAACGACCCAGCGAGCCTTGGGGATCCAATCCACCTTGTCGGCTCCCTCGACAGTTGTAACCCAATTATACGCCGCTTTGTTGGTGGTTGCGTTGCGGCCGGCGATGTTGCCTGAACGGGCTATTAATGAGGTACCCGTACAGACGGTCATCACGTATTCCAACTTATCGAGGGTTGCGTACTCGCGGAGCCAGTCCACGATTGGTTGTGTTCTGTTCAGGTCTCGCGTGCCCGGCCCGCCGGGTACGAGCACCATATCCAGCTCGGGAGAATCTGCGTAGATGTGCGTAGGATTTATAAATTGTGCGAAGTAGGGTGAGGACGAGTTCATCAAGGACCCCGACGCGACGCCGTCGACGATCGTGCGATCGATGCTGACCGGTTGCATGTCGATCGAGAGAAGGGACAGCGTCATAGGGTATTTAATAGAGTGAACGTTGAGTGCATTGAGGGGGCCGAACACGTCCAGCGCGCTCATCATGGGGAAAAGGACAACGCCGAGGCGTAACGGCGCTGTCGCGTTGGCAATCATCATAGTAGAGGAGTAGGATACTACCACAAAACATAAATATGCTGGTTGTTGTTGTTATTCGAGGGCTGTGTGCTGTTGTTGATGGTGGGATCGTTATTAGAATGTTTCATGCCTTGTAGATTCTGATGTTCGGATGTGACATTGCTTCCTTATATACACCCCAGCGCCGACATCTGGGACTGAAATGAATTATTTGTCTCAGAGTACAAAGAGACAAGGACGGCAAAGCCAATTGTTTCTCTGTTATATTGAAATTCCCTTACGGCATTGTCTTTAACCGCCGAGCCGGTAAGCCTGCGTTATGGGACAATGGTTGGTGGACATTTGGCGACAAAGAAGACTTGCGTTTCAGCGTCCAGTGTGTGGCACAAGGAAAGGCAAGCCGCAGTACGGCTTCTTCTGTTCCCAAAGATCAGCACAACGTTTCGCCCTTTGGTGACGTTTGTTTCACGGCGATTGCGGATTGGCCCGCTGGATCCAGGGAATCCGTTGGTCGTTGTGAGCCCCTGTAGATCTGCCAATCGCCAGCTCCACAGTTGGCAGTCAGTGGTCAAAGACACGGGACAGGGCTCACCGCAGACCCCTCACAGGGCTGCCCCGCATGTCGCTTGGTGGTTCATGCGATTTGATTGGATGCACCCAGCCGGACCCAAGACTTAAGACCTGTATGTCAGTTAAGCATGGAGCATACTCCGAAGCTTTTTGGGCCACCATCTCCGAAACTTCTATCTTGAGCCACCTCCTTGGTTATTAGTATCATCGATTTGAATAACCGGACACCACTTCGTCAGGCTAGTGAGGTCAGGCGACATGTTGCAATCAACTTGGCCGTCAAGAAGCCCCTCCAGAAGCCTGACGAGTATCGCATGTTCGGTCGAACGGGTGGAATTCTGGACCCCAAGTGTCGGTTCTCATGCTGCCTCATCAGTCATGCTGAGTTGTGAACTACCTGTGCTCTTAAATTAAATGCGTAAATTGCCAGTACAGTCAAAGTATCGGCGGTGCCATATCCCAAAGCAAGGCGCACCAAGAAGCCCGGAGGAAATAGATCAGACACTCACCCCTGTGGGACATATGTAAGGTATTCAAGGCGCTGAAACGAATGTGATAGGGCTTTACACTCCTTGCCTCGCAACAACTTCGATCAAATTCGTACGATACCTAACCAAGGGTCTGGGACCTCGCCTGCATGACAAGGTGTGGCCGGCCGCAGGCGCCGCTGCCTTGTTCTCCCACTTCCGGCAGAACGGGCCGTATGAGCGGGCACGCTCCGCGGTCTGATACTACACTCCACGCAGTCTATCAACGGGCGCATGACATGGCCGCTTGGTAGGAGCTTAGGTATCATGGGCAGCACCACCATACTGACCTTCTCCGGCGCCATAAATCGGCTATAGAATCGACGAGATCTCGGTTTACGCGGAGGAGGGGAGCAGGCACTGCAGCGCCTCGCCATGTTGAATAGACCACTTTGCAGACAAGTTGTACGAGTCCCCAGCCGTGAGTCGACAGCATCATGTCGCCACTCACGCGCAACTGTACCAGATTGATATATGTCACGTCCAAGGCTCTAAACGCGTTCGTTGATGAATGCACCATCTATAATTGACCAGCCGAATATCGAGGCATTATTATTGGTGTAATATTGGCGCAATTTCGCGAGAGGGGTATTGTGAAGAATGTTGGAAATTTGGCCGGTCCGTTCGCCATACTAACATATCACTCTTAGTCGCGGAGTCTCACATCATGATCGCAGCCCAAACTCGAGAACACTTACGTGGGTCTCAATTCTAGTCAAGAGTCTGGGATAGATTTGCTGCCCAGAGCCAGGAGTTCTGACAGCAGAGTATGTCATCTTCGCAGTCTTGATCTTGCGCCGGGCACGAGCAGACCCCGGTATCAGCATCGTCGTGGCTGGCTCCTGTCTAGAGTGTGAATCGTAAAGCGATAAATGAATCTCGATTCAACAATCGAGGAATTCTCAACCAGGCCGTCCTAGACGTCGTCAAGCCCATCGCACGCCTCGGGAGCGACTGAGGTGGTCAGCTTCGGCGCCTCTTGTGACATATATCCATCACTTGTCAGGGTACGCGCGCGTTCTAAGAGAAAAGACAGAAGCAGTTGAAGATGAAAAGACCAAAGAGAGGCCGAAGGACCTATCGTCAAAGGAGATCCGAGCGGTATTACTGGACCAGTGCGAATTCCTGAGCGTCGCTGCTCGAACAGCCGCAGTACTAACCTGCGCAGTCAGGGACTCGACTGTCCTGTCTCTCAATTTCTTCCTTGACGAAGGGTCAAATTATACTGATCATATTGCGAGTCCAGGCTTCAGTTTGGGTTCCTTGTGGTGAAGGAGGGAGGATCTCAATTTCAGGGGTGGTGTCGACGGTTGGCCCCTTGGTCTCGACGTTCGGGTTGCCGCCCGCTACTGCGAACTCCAGGCCCAGAGTGCAACTAATGCGCTATGCTGTTAGAGTTAATTAGCCCACCTCAGCCGCCGTTTGTTCCAACCGTCAGAAATTAGCCACGGCACCGTTACGTCTCAGGGAATGTGACAAGGGCTCGTACAATGGCTTGGAAATAGACATCAAATTCAAGTAATAATTCCCAATAGTTCTCAAGGGCCTTGATTCCTCAATGCTATTACTGGAATCATTGTTGACTTTCGTATATAGTTATGCCCCCCCATATAGCCCATTTCAGTGATATATTTGGTGGTTGGTAGCATACCAGCGATGGTATGTCTATCGCCGCTTTAGGCCTCTATTGCTAGCTCACGGGCTCTACATAATTGCTGCAGGTGTGTTGGTCCTGTCCGTGTGACTGGCAACCACAGAGCGAACATCAGTCGTGCACAGACTCCACAGAAGGAAGTAAACTTGAATCTGCTCAATACATTCAGCGTCGGTGGCGAGTGAGATGCCGTGTTCAGAAGCAACGAGCAGTATGAGGGAGGGTCGAACACTTCAGTGAAGGTAGGTAGAGCATTTTGTTACTAATGGGCTTGACAACAAGGCACTCGCGGATTTACAGACAACAGACAGTAGGAAAGCCGTGCAGACATTCCCTCCCAAGACCACGCCCGTCTCTTCTCATGTCAGAGAGCCCAGAGAGCCTGATAAACCCTTGGCATAACTGAATAATGAGACACAAAGCGGAGAGATTGCACAGATGCACACCGTTCGACGTGCATATTTTCTTTTTTTAATGGTCACCGGATGACTGCTCATCTAGCCTTTGGATTTGTACTGCTTTGTGGTCATATTGCCGTCCATCTGGCAAGGGTACTCGCAGATCGTGTATCCGTGCCACTCCCCAGAGCCACACCCACACCCACACCTTGTGACTCAGGCTCGCGCCTTCTTGGATTGAATGTGTCTGTATCAGGACCACTTGCTCACCTCAGACGGTGCTCTTGTTCCCATATTCAGAATGTAGAACTCGTGAGAGTTGTGGCCAGAAGTGATGCACCGGTCTCCTCCAAAACCATGACGTATTCCGGATGAGGTGGACCCTGTCACGGAGAAAAGCAACGCCGTTAATCCCGATCTGGATTAACGACCTATATGCACCAAATTCCTTCGCGACAGACCCCGGACAGATACGGACTACGTGGCCGGTGTATTGTGTTCTGGACCATTTTACTCGTGCGATTCATTACGCTTATCATGCTGTGTCTCACGCGTGCTCTCACGGTGCCTTGAAAATGGAGGTATTGAAGGGTGAGTATAAGGCGATGAGCAGGATTGAGCACGTTTTGCTCTTTATACTTGGCAAGAGGAGAGGGCACATCCGATTCCCAGAAAACCGGTAACCTATGTTCTATTCTAATCACCAGTCATCCGATGCACGCCGCTAGTGCTCACGGCCCGGTGCCGCATGATAGGTATATGATTTTATGCTCTAACTTGCTCACGGTCTGTTCCAGGTTGTCATGCATTTATCACGCGTCCGACCACCAAGCTTTGGCGCAGAAACCACACAGAAACTCGACGAGAAGTAGAAAAAGTCAAAGCTTCTTCACTCGACTGCTCCGACCAGTCCTGTTCACCACCTAGCCGCCCGCCCCTGTTGATGGATTGCGCCTGTCTCAACAGCGACCGACCTATCGAACAACGTAGCTGAGATATCCTACCAGAGGCATACTGGTTATCGAAGACACGGTCATAGCTATGGCGATGGACATGGACATGGACATGAACATGGATATGGGCGGCTCGGGTTGCTCGACCAGTGTAAGACGACTGCGCCCAGTACTCTCGAAGCTGTGACCACGACTGAAGTCCTCTGTACGTAGATGTTCTGGAATTGGGATGTCATAGACGTTTGTACAGTCTGCCCTTCCACCTCTCTTCTTCCCTTCCGGCAACCACGCTGAAGTCTCATCAGGCCTCCTCGCGGAGTCATGGCATATCAAGAACAACGGCATGATGGCGGCCACCTGCATCGGCGTCTTCCTCTTGGCCATTGTTCTCGAGATGCTGCGTAGAGCCGGCAGAGAATACGATCAATTCATACTTCGGCAGTTTCAGCATGAGGCCAGCAAACAACCCTTGCTGTCGAAGGTGTATGACGATAGGGACGGGGATGGCTGTGAACCTCGATATGTCCTGTTGAGGCCAAGTTTGGCGCAACAGTTGACCCGGAGTGTTATTTGTAGGCGGATACACTATCGTTTCACTATGATATTCTGGCCTTTGCAACTAACTACCCTCCTTGCCAGATGCTATGACCTTCGGGGTTGCCTACATTCTCATGTTGATAGCAATGGCTTTCAACGGATACGTGATAGTATCTATCATCCTCGGGGCCGGAGTCGGCAAGTTCTCATTCGACTGGATGACACAGAAGATATTGGTAGGGCGGAACCACGGGCCCTTGGCCAATGGCGTCGAAACCAACAGCGAACCCACCGTTTGCTGTGGATAAATAATTACATCAGAGTAATTCTTTTTAATCTTCAACAAGGCGACGACGAATATATGTTGCGAAACGAAGCTAATGTTAGTATGATTGGGTGTTGATATGAGAGCGTTGGGAAGCATTGCATATTTGTACACTGTCTAGAGGCTGGGTCTTCTCACTGATCTCTGTTGCAGCATTTTGTATACTAAGTTTGGGGAGTAATGGAGTAGCTTCACATTGATTATTTAAATTTTGACCTTCTCCCTGCATAAATGCAAATGTACATAATTAGGCTAGTATGTATATAAGTACTAGGACTACATGAACCAACTGAAAACCTTTGCCAGCCTTATTGCTTAAAAGGACCTATCCGCTACTTCATGCGAATCAATAACAATGTTGTAGACACCGATCTTCACCGCGGACGAGTGTCAATATTCAGTCTCGTAACACTCATCAACATTCACTTGCTTTCATACTGCATTGACCTCAAAAGTCCGCATGTAGTCATACCAACGTTGATCGGTGATCGACCTGATCGAGGTGTTCATAGATAGACAATGTCATGAAGTAAATATGTACGCTCGCGCACGTCAACCTGGTTTCGATATTCTCTACAAAGAAGCAACGAGGTGGCAGCCAAGTCAGACCTCAACATCATAATTGCGCGGTAACAGTCACTCTGACAGCGTCGCGGTCGTTATTCTGAAGCCGAAGCATCTCTCTAACCAGTGTGTCAGCAAAATCTCAAGTAGCAGCAGGCACGGCGCCGACACTTCGCATGACTTCCAGCAGCGCCAACGTTGCCATTGTCATCACTCCTGCACAAGATCTAACCCTAGCTCTTGCCAGGCCCTTTCAACGGCTACACCACCACCATCTTAGACGAGGGCAACAAGGCCATGACCAAGTATGTCAGCAAATTGTTCGTCCATCACTCTTTCTATCATCAGCGAGCTCTACAAGTGTTCATATGGTACCAGTCAGAATGTGCTCATATCAGCGGCTACTCTTCAAAAGCCCCTAGGCCTCATTATTCGCTTTAGCCGGCACTTCCACGAAGGACGGGTCGCTCGACAGGGAGTATAACTACAGAAGAGAAGCTGGTTGTATGGTAGATACGTAGTTAGCCATAGGTAGATAGTCACATCTGCTTGCCTTCCGAAGAGTGGGAACACCGCTACGCGGTTCCTTCAGGACGTTAAGTAATTATGGGAAGATCCAGATGGAGGATCATGGAGGAAACGAAGATAACATGATTTGTTACAAATGTAGTGTACTATTTCCCATTTTCTTATTCTCTGCCTAATCACTATGGTCTTGGCGGTCTTACTGATCCGACCGGTCGGACCAGACCAGTTGTCAGATGTTCACCTAGTCTGGTCTGGTCTCAGCCCCTATACTAGACTAGACTAGCCCCTAACTGCACTACCCAGTACATGTCAACAGCTAAGCTCCTCTAGTTGCCCCTCGTTTGATTCATCATTACAGCCTGTCGCTTTGAAAGAACGATGAGTCAAGTAATTATTAGAAATTTGCTCCTTGTCACAGACTTGTGATTTGTGAAGAGCTCTTCGACTTTGTCTTTAAAGAATCCAAACAATATCTTTTAACGCATATGATATCCTTGATCAGCAACTGATCCTAGCTACATCACAGCTATGCCTGTTCAGCATGAACGAATGTCGTGGTTGAAAGTGCCCTACATTTGGCGACTACAAATCTTCGCTCTAATTATATGCCTCGGCAGTTTGCGCCAGTTATTGTTTTGGCAACAACCTTTTATGGACGTCCCCTGTCAGATTGGCCGTTCCAAACTGTATCTACGAGTGCCACTGTATCAACTTTGAGCATCATATCAAAGTTGTCTTTGATAACCTTGGTGGCTGACTCGATAAGTCAAACCAAGTGGAGATGGTTTCAGCAAAAAGAAGGAAAAGAGTTCCTAGATATAGAACTAATTAATAATGCATTTCGAAGCCCCTGGGGTTGCATTATCTGGCTCTCGCAATAATTTGGAATAAGTCTCGTTAGTTTTGCTGCAGAGATAGCAGTTCTTTGACGACCTTGGCGTTCTTTTTTACAACAACCTATTGTCATTAATAAGCGAATATTAATTGACCCGGCGCAAAGCGCCCACATACCGTAGGTAAGAAATTACTGTCGCCATATTGATGTTGATACTTAGGAAGTCGCAGTCAATAATAGAATATTGAATAACGACATACCTGATCTACTATCAGTATGTCCTTCTACTAGTTGTACCTAGGACCTCGTGTCTTTAGTCGGAGTTTATAAAGAATGTGTCGACGTTACCTCGGCTCAGCCTAAAGGCTGGATTTTATGTTCTAAATATCTGTGCAACTACATTTTTATCGACCCTAAAATTGGCCGACTAAACACGATGGTGGATGCGCTATCGCCGAACATTGTATGGAGGTACAAAACCTTTCTATGGTCTTTCCACCGCATTCAGTCAACAAAAAGGTCACACCATCCTATTAACGAGCCTCTGTGTTAGTTTAGGTAACGATAGAGCATAAGAGGAACTTCGGCGCTCATAACGCTACCGTTTGAGTCTGTGGAATACTGTGACTTCTTAGTGGTCCAGCGCTGGAGCTCCGGATGGGGCAGTTTCAGGTTGTATCTAATCTGATCAATCAGAGGCTAAGGTGGTTGCGAAGTTCGGTGTTGTTCATCTATAAGTTTCTATTCTGCATTTGAACCCCCTGATAGGCATTACAAACAGAAAAAGGCTTCCATCTCAATCCAGTGAGCTTCAACATGCGTCTGCTATGATACTTGTGCTGGTGTCTCTGCTCCCCGCCTGAGCGTTTGTGATGATGTAGTGCCCTATGTCATAGCGACAAGAGCTTGTACTTGTTCAACATGTTATTCTGTTCATCTGATTAATGTTCTATTCTACATGAATGAACCTCTATGCTGTGACTAGGCAGCGAACTTTATGGAGTTACGATGCTCCCTATGCCTTCTTGCGGTACGTGTGTCCGCGTAACCGGATGTACACAAGACCCAACGTCCACACGGCATCTAGAAGGGCTAGGCCAGTAAAAAAGAAACCGATACCTTCGCGCTTGAGTAGACTATCAATGACGGCCGCCGAGATGGCCGACCCGAGATTTCGTAGCAAACCCGCCAGCGCCACCAAAGACGCGGTGGCACCGGGCTGGCACTCGGTCTGGTACGCCGTACTCGTTACCATCACAAGGCCGGTGCCCACGGCCGCGATGGCGCTGGCTGCCAGGGGCGCGACGGGATGCAGCTTCTGGTGTACAAACCACCCAAATAGGACCTTGCCGATGGCGGCGAGGATATAACCGTAGATCTGCATGTCAACACGCCTTTCCGGAGGCGGGTTTTCCCCATTGTGCTTGGCCTTGTACCGCTTGTATCTATAGTCCGAGATACGGCCTACCAAAAGCGACGAAAGGAGGAGAAAGACAGCTGGAACCAGGTATGCGTATCCCGTCTCACTGCCACTCCAATAATACGTTTGCTGTGTAATTGAAGTCGCGTTAACAGATCAATCCTAGTGCGTGCACATCGGCAGAAGCGCGGACGTTTTGTCACGCAAGTGTGGGACAAGAGTGCGCAAGACTTACCTGCCACACGCGTGGGAATGAGATGTAAATGCAATATAGCCCAGCAAACTGCAAGCCAGACCCAACGCTCACAATGAGATTCGGGACAAAAGTAAGCAACTCGACTAATCTTTTCGGGGTCAGCCGTGGTGGTTTAGGGTACGCGCCTTCCTCCACAATCCGCTTTTGGCGTAAACGAGGCGTGACGATCCATGATGAATTGGCGAAGTGGCTGCCGTTACCGACGAGCGAGCGGAGGGTTTCGGGAAGCAAGAACACGATCGCAAGGAAGACCGGAGCACAAGCGATGGCTGCGCAGAAATATTAATCAATAACAAAGCAACGATGACGCATAAGGTTCGAGCGGCAAAGGCAAAGAAACTCGGTATTTACATAAAAACCCGAATATCCACCTCCACAAGGCGTGCGTCGAGAACTGGCCTCCGATAAGGGGGCCGAGGACAGGGCCGAGGTTAGGCCCCAGTAAAAAAATGCCCATGCGCGAAGCCCGTTTCGACGGCTCCGTGATATCTGCAATGGTACCGGCGCCGACAGAAGCAACAACGGAAGCACCGAAGGCCTGAAAGATGCGAAGTACGAACAAGCCGCCGATAGTCGGTGGTAACGCTGCCAAAAGAGTGTTGCTAGTAATGAAAACGGCTAGAGTAATCAGATAAACGCCTTTACGGCCGACGTGGTCGCTTGCCACGGCTCCGAATAGCGGGACAACAGCAAAAACAGCACTGTAAACGCTCACGGTGGCATTGATGACTTGGGCATCGACATGGAAAATATCCTGGAACAGGATCAGGCTGGGCAAGTAGACTGCGCCGCAAATGGGGGCGAAAATGCCCGCCACCGAGACGATGACGACGAAGAGCATCTGACGCGATGGTGAATACGCGGTGTAGGGCTCCTTTGGCGGTTGCGGTCTGGCGGGCTCGACGTCTTGCTGGGCAGAGACGCTCGCTATCATCTTCTCATCAACGGCGGGCGCCTCCGAGGCATGAGACGACGACTTGTTATCGCTGCTAGTACTGAAGATGCCGCTGCCTGTGACAGGCTCGCTCTTGGCGTCGGTAGCCATGGTCCTCGCGATGTCAAGAATGACGGAAGAGGCGTGTGGGGATGTGACGAAGGGTGGAGGAGAGTATCAAGCAATAGAAAGCAACTCGTCGGAGGAGTTCATGTTTTCATTATTATCAATACTAAGTACGAAAGCTTTTCGGAAATACGAAGCGGGGAAAGCGGCGTCGTCTGAATACCAAAAGCAAAAGCTTACGAGAGATGAAGAGGAGAGAGCAAGAGAGAACAAGAGGCTAGACGCTGACGGCGAAAGAGAAGAGAAAAAAAGTACAAAGGATTCGCGCGTGGGGTGAGCAAGTTTGCAAGGCGCCAGCAACGACCTAACTTCCATGCATGCACACGTACTCGACGCACAGTAGGAGGACTCTATCAGTCGGCTCGGTTCGAGATTGGCGGTATCCGGGTGTTGCTAGGACTCGGGGTTTTCGGAGGTCGGCCGGTGCGCCGCCAAGGGACGGATGCTTGGTCAGGTGGTCCCCTGTCGAACCATTCGGCACCCACGAAACTTGCTCACCTAGTGTCTATAGGGCGCCACAAAGGCATACACATGAAAGTAATCACAGTTCCCAACGTGATGCAGCATAGCGATACTTATTCATCAATCACCTCTAGGACGATGACGAGGCCCTGCTTAGCTGATGTGATTAGACCCCCGGAGGCAATGATCTACAGCGAATTCTAGGCGAGGGGAGTACGAGCAGATACTCCTAGGTAACTTCTCCCTCGTCAGCCTCATGTACCACGACCGTACCTCCCTCGCCTTTCTATACCACCGCGCTGATGTGGGCCTAACCGGGATGCGGTATCCTTGAAACATTTGAAATCACTTGGTTCGGTGTGACTGTGGGATTCTATATCTTCGAGCCACCCATGACAATAAACGTATCTAGGAAAAGCACGGTCATCGTGTTACGCCACAACGCACGGGGGGCAAGGCGCTGCTGGCAAAGCGCTGCTCCAGCCGAGGTGTGAGCACATTAAATGGTGCCGCAACACACCACATTACACCTAATTGACCACATCTATTGCTATTTACCCCTTGAAATGACCATTCTGGTACCAGAAATAAGGTTATTTTTCAGTGATTACAATCATTTATTAGTAGATATTTAAAAGTACGAAAAAAAAAACGGTTAATGTGGTGAATTTTTACAATTAATTCAATTGTACATATAGAAGTCATGTGGTGGTGACTAGGGGTATGGTGGTGACGTAGTGTGGTTAGGTGGAAAAAATTGTTTTGCAGCACCATTTATTGTGCTCACAGCCTCGCCAGCTACGCATGAGGCTACAACTGCACGGCCAAGTCTGTTTTGGGCACAGTAGTTTAATGTGACCATGCATTATAGTCATGTTCGTGCCTTCTGACAGCTCCCATGAGGGGTTCGAGGCGTACGGAGTAGGTACAACGCACGCAAAACCTGGTCGGCACATCCTTCGGCCTGATTATTGATATCTAGCAGCAGAATCCGTCTCGTCCGTCATGCCCGTGACGAGAGAGGACCCCGTCAACCCAAGATCCATCATAGCCCACCCGCCGCGGGTTTATGCTAGTACGAATCTGTCATTATTAACCAGCTGAACATACTGTTCGCGCACAGATGACAGAGCCTACCTACACGGATTACAAAGACTTGCTCCTCGTCAGCTTCGCCGGCGTCTTCCTACTCCCTGCCTAGGCCTCGGGCACACAGGGGACAGCCGCTGACAACATCCCGCATACTAGTACGTAGTGTGAGACTGACTTCCGACAGTGGAAAGGGCACACTTCCTGGTCTCCACCTGTATCTAATCCTATTAGTATGAAGTAGTGACATTGAGGGGTACTTCTCGAAGATGGAAAAGGGGTTTAATAAACATCGCCGCTTGTGTGTCTCGTCTTTCCCAGCAAAGTGGCTCTACCGCACTCTGTGCTGCACATGGCGATCGTACCGGCGCCGTTCCACCGGCCACGTTGATCTTGATCCAATATGGTCTTATCCTCATCTCCAGTGTCCAGCGTGGACGATGATTGCGGCCAGTTGCCGTTTTACTCAATCTTAAGTCTGCACTGCCGCAGCCATGACGGCCAACTGCTCAGAATAGAAGGGAGACACTCGCAAGTCGTGGCCCGGCACTGGCCCATCATCTTCGAGCACCTCAAGTCGAGCGAGGCTACCCTTACACGCCTCACGTCGCAGGCAGTCGTAGAGACGAGGTCGTTCGATCTAACTTCGGAGGAATTTGTACGCGAAGTTGGCCCTCCTCAAGATCACGTTACCATCAGGTCCCGAGAGGTGTATCAAGATGCTTCGGGGTACTTCGTCGGGCTTCTCTGTGTTTGTACGGACGAGAGCTCGAATTCGGCGTTTCGAGAATGGATAGAGACGTTTATCGTCTCTTACACATCCCTGAAGCCTCCTGGGCAACTCAAGGGGTTGCAAGCCCCGAACCGCCGCAATCGTCGGAACGGCTGGCACAGAAGATGGAGTACAGCCAGGATTCGGAATAAGCCAACGAAAGGACGAAGCGATGAATCATCTGCTCGAGATTGTGCGTCCGTCGCGGAGCATATCACTCGGCTGTTCGAACGAATGCTTCGAAACGTAGCATGCCAAGACGAATGGCATATCACTGGACGGGCTCACTTCTTCCGCCTTGTGCTCGACTTCGTGAGCCGGAACGAAGCATGTCAGATGGTGCTCCCTGCATTTCCATGCAAGTCTCCGAACAGGATCAAGGTCGCCAACTCCGACCCGGACATGGCCGAACAAATCGCCTTGGAGACGCTACGGGATTTCGTCAGAGCAGTCAGAAAGATCTATAACCCTGGGGCGACGATCTGCATAATCCACGACGGGCATCTTCTTTCGAGCTGCAGTGAGTCTTTCCCCTTTAAATCCAGCCTCCACTGCATCCATCGCCTGGCATTGCGAATACTTGCTGACAGTTCTTCTTTCGCCGTCTTTTAGTCGGTGTTGATGACGAGGACATATCCAAATACGAGGCTAGCCTCTGGGACCTATATCGGTCCGTCGCAGGTTCTCCGGAAGACCGGGACGCCGTGAAATTCGCCACTCTCACAGATCTCTTCTTCCCTCCAGGACGACCCGACGACCTGCGCAAGACTCTCGACGAGGCCTGGCTGGACGATCCCGGGATCCTAATTCACCCTTTGCCCACCGAGCTGTCCCCGGAAGCCGAGGTCGCCCGGAAGTTGGTCATGGCAAGCTGCAGCATCGGCAGGGCACGCCTCCGCAGTTTGATTAAGGAACAGGACGCCGCGACTCTCCGCACGTACCGGGGACTCTCACGCTTCATGCTGAAGGATCTCCCCACGACGGCCAAGCCGCAGTCGACGTCGCAGAGGAAGAAGACAGCCGCGACAGTGGCCGCCGAGATGATGGCGCGCAACCAGGCCTACTCTAACCTCGTCGAGCTCCTATTCCCGGACTACGTGCGCCTGTCGATACACGCGCACAACAACCGCGGCCCGAAATTCGGCGTGAGGCTCTTCCCGCGCGACCGAGTCCGCCCGGTCGACAGTTTGCTACTGGACGACCGGAGCGAGCCCAATCCGGTCTACGAGTTCCAGATCCCGACGCCATGGCATAACTCCATCGTCATGGTCGTGGGTGACGACGTGGCGTACCTGACGCGGGCGGATGTGGCGCGCCAGGCGCTCGAGGGCAATCTCTTTAGCGGCGGGTGGGTGGCCGGGGACGACGCCAGCGGTCGCGGGGGCGGCTATTTCCTGCTTCGGGAGAAGGACGTTCCTGACGATGGCGCACATAACACCTCGTCTGGGCCGTCGAGTACCGTGGCGGCTGAAGAAAGTAGCGGGGCCGGGGACATGGACATTGACAGAGTGATCAAAGCTCCCAAGGTGGTAAACGTTTACGTTGACACCCAGGATGACACCGAAAAGCGGCGAAAGTCAGTGGCAAAGAGGATATCTTGGCGCGTCTCGATTCTGGGCCTCTTTATCCAACTGAGGAAGTGCCGTGTTGTATCCTCTAGAGCTGGTTCGCGATCGTAGATTTATTTGAATACAGATACGTGTTATATCGTTTATATTACAAGTGTTGGAATCAGAGTTGATCTGAGAGCCAGATGGATGTCTTGTTGCCTCGATTGTGTTGTGCAGATCTACTGAGTACTCCATACCACGGCATAATTCATCACCCCCCTGTACACCACATTGCACAGCGCCTTGAATCGGTCTCAGTGCATATTATATTAACACCACACAGGAGAAACTTGGCAAAAATGAGAAAACGACCTTGACGTATATTTTCCTGAGCACTTTCCTACCATAATTCCCGAGTTTCTCCGTCGCGTATTATCTTATACATTTCAGTGTGAGACTATACAAGTCTTGCATCAATCTCGTCCTCCACTCTCAACCGACAGGCATTCAAGCTCTAGTCGTAGGTTCTTGGGCATCAGCGGGCCAGCCTGTGCACGAAAGGTATAACGGTGAGTTTCGGGTCTAATTCTCGCTTCGCAAATAAGCAGGGAGGGAGGTCTCTACTCACAGGAGTCATCATTCGCGACCACGTCGGATCTAACCGCCATTTCAGAGACGTGAGAAACACGGCCATCGTAACACGCTGTGTCGCCAAAGCCCACTTCTGACCCAGGCACGCTCGTTTCCCGCCGTGGAACGTGATAAACTCTGCTTTACTTGTAGCACGCCGGAAAAGGGCGTTTGCGTCCTCGACAGTCTCCCCCCACCGCGACGGCCGAAATTCGTCGGCGTCCACGCCCCAGAAGTCGCGGTTTCGGTTGGTGCTGTAGCCGTTATAGCCCGTGAACGTCCCCGCCCGTAGTAATATGTCGTCGCCCAATATGACGTCTTTGGCGGTACGCTTGTTCATGATCTGGGAGAGGGGAGGATATACCCTGAGCGTCTCGAAGATGACGGCCATCAGTAGCGGCAGGCTTGCTAGTGCGTCGGGCTGCATTCGGGCGCCTGGCGGTAGAGCGAAGACTTCCGCGCGCACTTGGCTTTGTAGCTCGGGTCGCTCAGCTAGTACGAATAGAGTGGAGAGTATCATGATCATGGCATTCTCGTGGCCTGCAACGAATGTGATGAGCAGATTCTGTTGTAAGTGGTAATCCGACCTGGGCACTGGACTTAGCAAACATAGTATGGAAGCTCGAGGGAGACAGGCGTTCGCCTACAGTTGTCCAGCATCCCATGCAGCGATGAGCCTGCAACCTAGATTGGTTTGGTCCGGCTGGCATCGATGGCTATGGCCTTGCTTAACAATAGCGGTCAATTCCGACTTGAATGTCTTCACAAGTTGCTTTGCCTTCTCGCGACTCGGCATATAGAACCGGTCGAGGATAGGGAAGTTCAAATGGACTGGATTGAAGATTTTGGGTTTTATCTCCTTCTGAAGCTGCAACAACGGATTCTTGCGGTTTTCGAGAACCTGTGTGAGAGAGACAATGATTACGAATTAGGATACGGACTCTGTAACTAGCTGTTCTTAGAGACTGCGACGTACATCAAGCTGGGTGCCCAAGAGGGACTCGCTGACATTGGCTATTGCATAGGCCTGTATATGATCTACCATGGTAACACTACGCAGCCCGTAACGCTTCTTATCTTGCAGAAGAACATCGATCAAGGCGTGGGCATTTTTCGCGATAACCGAAGCATCGACGGGGGATTGCAAGCCTGGTTTCATGGTGGCGGCAAAATGCTTCCAGGTGTCCCCAATGGCACTGATGACATTTTCGCCCGTGTATAGAGCAAGCACAGAGTCAGGATTTTTAACATGATTGCCAGCTTTTGGAAAGTCCTCGTCATCCTTAAGCACTTGGGCCATATATGCCGGACGGGTGATGAGGACGTTCCAATGGCCTCCAAAGAAGATCTTCACGGCCCCATGCTGTTGTAGTGGTTGCTTGAGGTATTGGTGATAAAGTTGTTCCTGGTCAACCTCTTTGAACAAGGCCAGCAGAGTGTAATAGAAGGGGATAGTTGGGATATTGCCTGGGAAGTGCGAAGGGGGCAGCACGATCCGAGTGACAAATCTTACGACTGCCCATACGACACCGCAGAGAAGCGTCACGGCGATCCAGAGGAAGGCCATGGAGGAAGAGAAGGGGGCGTTGTGCATCAACCGGCTTAGGGGCTGGATACTCCGTACTCGATGCGAAGTCTCCTTTGTTGTCAGTGCTTGAGATATGTGTGCGGGACTCTGGAGTGTGCAAGAGCCTTGACATCACTTACTCAGCTACAGATGTGACAGCTAATTCTTACTCTATAATATTTAGTCACTACAAAGAAAGAAACGAAATCATTTTGAGCTGCTTCCTCACGATGATTGGTAGATTACACGAAGCGTGCAACTATTCCTAGTCTTCGCTATTCATGTAGGCTCGATGTAGCCACGAGGTACAGCACATATTGACACAGGATCGTTACGGCATAAGCGGCGTCTCCTCGCCTCCTAAGCCAAGCAAGCCATGAGCAATCAGATATTTCTAGGATTCCGCCTCCCCTGCAAGTGGAATTATGGAGCCCGAGTGTGGGTCGGGAAGATGACCTAAGCTATGTGGGCCTATATCTACCTGGGTTAGAGCAAGTACTCGTGACATGATGGCTGGGACGTTATACGCGGGCTGACATGGGAAACAATTCTCAGAATGTCCGTAGGTGTACTCCGTGCCAAACAAGCTAGACAAGCCTCGCTTTTTCCACGTTGCTGATACGCAGGCGAGGCGAGAAGAAAGACAGGGCTAGTCGGTAATGCGCGGCGTAGGCGCTGCAGGCATGCACATCCATCTACGCCGATCCGCGCTTCAGTACCTCAGCTACCTTCGATACATGTATGCAGAAGTTCCATCTTCAAGATTAATGATGAGCTTGCGCAAGTTATTACGTGTGTGGCGTATCTGATTTGGTTCGACGATAAGACGAAGTCTACAGGGGGTTGGGTGCATTAACATAGCCAAGATTGTAAGACATTGAAACAAGGCCGAAGAGCCAATATAGTCGATAATAGTTCACCTGGCGAGCCTGGTTATTGATACGCAACAGATTGAGATCTAACCATCCTTGATGTGAAGACCGCGTAGCCGGGGCCACATGGCCACCACTATCGTACGAGAAGGCTTTTAAGTCAGCATCCACAAGGTATAGTAGTGAAGGGGGTGTCTAGCGGTGGCGAAGAGATTTTGGTCAGCATATCACACGACGACCTGGTCCTGCCTGGGGAACGACATTGCATGGATACTACGGCTTCTTGCAAGGTCGTTGGTGATGCATTCGAGCTGGGCAGTGTAATGTGTGACCTATTAGTTTTGCGAATGGGGGGCATCATCATATCGAGAAGAACTCGTGCCTGCTCTTTGCATTTGGGACAAGCAAGATTGTTAAGTAGGTCTCTCGGCTCAGCCATCACTTCTGCCAACAACATGATCAGCTGCCAAAGATTTCATCACTAAGCTCTATCGTCGCCATGGTATCAACCTTAGTACAACACCCGACCCCAGCACCAGTGCTGAACAATTCGATTCGCAACACGGCCTTGCAGCTCGTTGTCGAAGCCACGGGAAGTACGGATGTCATTGTCAACGAAGCCGAGACCAAAGCTGTCCAAGTCCTCGAAGTTATCGCCAGCTATGGCGTGCATTCCGAGAGGGGCAGCGGAATCTGGGAAGCTTTCAAGGCGTATCTCCCGACTGTCACAAAACAGATTGCATCGAATGCCGCCATTCAAATGATCCTCCCTGGTTTCCCTTTCAAAGATCCCTCGAGGGCTATAACCATCGGAGATTTGCCAGACCTTGGTGAGGAGCTGGCTCTCTCCCATCTTCAGGGCCTTTGCAACAACATCGCCTCCGTGTATGAAAATGGCGCTAAGGTCGTGATCTGTTCGGACGGACTGGTTTACAATGGTAAGTCGGTCATCTCTTCGGAATGGTAATCAAAGGTCTTTGAACTGATCGTCTCAGATCTCATGGGCGTCAGCGAGAAAAACGTTTGGGAATACGGCGAGGCCCTCAGAAGCATGGCGGCAAAGAAAGAGCTCGATGATATCAAGTTCGTCCGGCTCTGGGACGTGCTTGGTCTCGAACCTGACTGTCGCCTCGACCAGGAGAACCAAGAGAAAGCGAAGGCATACTACCTTGAGCAAGCGCACCTCATTCGCCAAGAACTTGTCAACCGCCACGGTAATGTGACTTTTGACGCTGACCGCGCAGCCAAGTTCGACGAGAATTTGGCGAAGACCTATAGCGCCTACGTCGATGTCCTAGCCAAGCGTACAGTCGATAACCCTGAGTCCTCCGCGAAAGAGATGATGCCGAGGGGCAAGGCATACGCTGAGGCGCTGCGGGCTAAGTTCCCTGAATACATCCGCCTATCAATCCATGACTCTACCGGCACAGACAAGCTCTCGCTTGCGCTCATCCCAAGCGAAAGGGGCTCTGTCGGGTTGATGCCCTGGCGCTCCACGATCGCTATCGACGCCGACGGCTCGTACCGAAATGTCTACCCGGATGAGATACGAGATACCTATGAGCTCGTGTATAAGAACGGCCAGCCGTATTTCTACCGCGTCAAATCCGAGCTCTTCGACTGGTCTAAGTCAGGTTTGCAGGTCGAGTTCGAGCACCTGTATCCTTGCGGGATAATCGTGCGGCCTGTTAACGTTGACCAATCGCCCTCGATGCGCCTGATCCCTATGCAGAAAGTGCGTCATCTTTCGAACAACTTCGCGCCCATCGTGCTGCGTGGCTTCGCCGAAACGACAGATGAAGAGACGTGGGTGGAAAAGGGGCACGAACTCGGTGAGATCCTCTCGTGGGCGCTGACAGGGACTATCTTCAAAGTCGTCAATTCGCGCGATGACAGGGAAGAGGCCAATAACGTCACATCCAACGAGTCTCTTCCTATGCATTTCGATGGTGTGTTCAAATTCGCCGAACACACCGACCCGGCCACGGGCATCGTCACTAAGGTGCTTAATCCGCCGGGGTACCAGTACTTTACGTGTATCGCGACGGCTCCAAAGGGGGATGGGTATACTCTCTTCTGTAACTCGCGCCTTACCTTCCGGCACATGCCGAAGCCTTGGACCTTGGAGACCTTGGAGCCCGTGACGTGGAAGATGATCAACGACGGGTTTTGGAGCAACGAGCATAAGAATATGCCGCTCGTGCTCCGGCATCCGTCGACGGGGGTGCCGTGTTTACGCTGGCATTCGCCATGGGGAGGCGATAAAACCAAGTACTCGAAGTATACGGTGGTGATGGAGAACGCGGATCAGGAACTTGTGCAGGTCATCGAGAAGCTTACGTACGACTTTCGCACATGCCTACGGTTCTCGTGGGAACGGGGGGACATCCTCGTTAACGATAACATGAGTATGCTGCATACTCGTACAGCGTATACGTCAGACTGTGATAGAGAGATGTGGAGGATTCATCTTGATTGATTCGAGGAGACTATCTGTAATGCCAGGCATCTATTAAGCTGATCTACCACCATATTGTCGGCAAGGGAGCTTCAAATCGAGATAAGGCAATCGAAAGCAACAACGAGTAGTCAAAGCTATTACTGACGAGTTCACCCTCTATTCTCGTTTCGTGTATAACTTGGTAGCATGCAGCTCGTAAAGTCCAGAGCCACAGTCCTCTGCAGTCCATCATGCCAGATAGCAGATCATAGCAGCACGCCAACGTTATCTCGGATTCTGGGCGGCATGGGCTGACCTGAACCCAAGGAACGAGTCCCGTGATGCGATCTAGAACACACTGCAGACCGTATAGCAAGATCAACGTGACCCGGGGCCAACGGTGTCATTGGCCTGGAGACGGATTACAAGTACCATACTGGGGCACCCATGGTATCCGCTGAACTTTGAAGAAAGTGATAAGATGAGGCATAGAAGGCGAGCATGTTTTGTAAGCCGTCGTAGTGGGCTACTTGCAGCAGTTCCCTAACATGCGCACCGTGTCAAAGGGCTTGTGTGCTGGGCTGCGATTCTGCAAATTATAAACTGTCGTTACTATCCCCTTGGTTGCGAACTCGACTTCGCGACTTACAGGGTGGATTATCAATCTATCTTGCCAATAAAATTGGAGTGGGTCGGTCACCTGTCCAATCGAACGTTAAGCATTGTTGTGGATTAGACTTTAATACAGCGGATTCATTGGTGAGACAGATCGACCTGCAAGTCGCGAAGCCGAGTTCGCAACCAAGGGGATATAGTGCAGCGAGGTGGTATTCTTTTCCTAGCGCGCCGTTTCATCCCTGTCCCTGCTAAGAGGTCTCCAGTCATATGCCAGAAGCGCTACTCCCTGAAGTGGGGGCCGCACCACGCAACGTAGAGGTACCGTAGTATTGTACTTACTTCAAAGTGCCTTCCCTACCTACCCAAAGGGTCGGGCCTCCCGTAAGCTTCATGCAGCCAAGTGGGCAGGGATAGGGCAGATGGGTATGAGTGGAGGCTCAGATGTCGCTAAAGAGTGACAAGCGCTCTCCTGGTAGGTCGATGGACGCCAAGAACGCCAGAATGAGACTAGGCCCCAGTCCGAGTAGAGAAAACTGCCTCAAAGCCGCGCAACTAGTCGGCACAGCAAGTATACACAAGGGAAGGTATCTACATAGTACCTAATCCGGGCTTCATGATCCTACTTATGGACGTACTGTACATACTGCTCTCCGAGATATAGGTATTGCTAGGTAATTATAGTCTTTGTACCTCACTGGATCTCGCCTGAGTGAAAGAGTCCCTCATCTCGGCCACTGAGCCGACCCGGCGGCTGTCATTATGGAGGGTTAGAAGTCTCAATGTCATGAGTATTCTTGAGAAGTCTTCAGACCAACTGCATCCGTCTTGAGGGTCTAGGCAAATCCTCTCGACTGTTGGTTGTGATTGTAACACTTGTCTGCATGCGGAACCTCTATCCGCCCCTGCCCTGCAAGCCTCAGGTTTGATATAACATTGCCAGCGGTGCGCAACAACGGCCTCAAGCCAAGCACTGGTCTTGCGCGCCGACACGGTCTCCTCTTTTACTTCCCAATTGCCTCTCAGCTTCTTTCCACTTTCCCGCCGTTTGCCATGGACGATAGCCAAAGCCAGAAAGACGGCCTTGACAGCCCCCCTAATTCCAAGTACAGCACAGTATCGTCGGATGCCGTGCACGAAGTCTCCGAAATCTCGCACAACCCCGAAGATGCCATCAAGAACAAGCTGCGCTCCAAGACAGCTCTCTGGGCCTGGCTGCTCGTCTGCTTCTCCACCGGTCCAGCTGCTGGCGTCGGCGGCAGATACATCCCCGCTGTCTTGCAATCCGTCGCCAACGCCGTCGGCCATATCCCCGGCACCGACCGGCCGTGTGCTAGACGGGGTGAGATCGTCTGTGTTGTTCCCTTCGGCCCAGGAGAGGTTGATTATAATAGCTACATTCTCTATCTCCAGGCTATTAGCACGTCCGTCGAGGGTGTTTTGACTATTCTCATTGCCGGCATCGCCGATTATGCTCGTAGGTTGATCAGAAACTACTGTGTCTTCTCCGCTGGCTTTGGCTTATGCTCCGTCGCAGATTACCGCAAAGCTTTGATGATAGTCAGCATCGTGCTTTTCGGCACTTTCGCGCTCCCTTATGCCTCGTTCACCGAATCGACTTACCAGAATCTCGTCACTTACTCGGCCCTATGGCTAACCATGAACGCCGTATCAGCCGCTTACGGCACTATAGAGTCCTCATATATTCCCCTGTTTATGCGAGCGTCCGGATGGTTCGAAGAGAGAAATGAACAACCCGAGCCCACCGGAAACGAGTTGCGCCATAAGCAACAGATCAAAATCGGCACAAAAGCGAGCGTGTTGGCTCTGGTGGCAGGCAATCTTGGCTCTATCCTGTCGCTGCTCATCGGCGTTATCATCGCGAATACGTCTCGTTCTGGACCCCAAGACGGCTATAAATCCTTCCTCATCGCCATCACTGTCGGCGGCGCCCTTACAGTCGTACTCGGTACAATTGGCTGGTTTTTCGTGCCGTCCGTCAAGGGCCCTCGGCCTCCGTCCAAGAACCTGGCCTTCTTGGCCCTCCGAAATCAATGGCACCTTTTGAAGTCCTTCCGTAGATACCCTGAGCCCTTCAAGCTCTGTATTGGTTGGGTGCTTTGGAACACTGCCAACAGCAACTTCCAATCTGTCTTGGGCCTTGCCTTTCGAGAGGTGACAGGTTTAGGAACCGGGGATAAGCTCTTCACCGTCTACTCCTTTTTGGGGGTTGTGGTTGCATCTCTGGGTTCACTGGCCTGGATGTTCACATACTGCAACACGTCGGTGTCGTGGAGGATCAAGTACTACGCTTACTTCTTTTTCGCCATCCATATCTTCTGGTGCTTCTGGGGCACACTCGGCATCGGCAGCAACGTCCCTATCGGTTTTAAGAAGAGCGCGGAGTTCTGGGCCGAGCTCGCTACTCTTAACCCATCTACTAGTGCTCTTCGTGCATGCAACCGCGTCATGTACGCTGCCATGCTCCCGAAGGGGAGAGAAGCCCATTTCACTGGCCTCGAGATCACGCTTGACCTCGCCGTGGGCTGGATCAACCCTCTTGTGCAGTCCGTCATTCAAGACCGCACGCACAACTTGCGCTACCCAATCCTGCCGAATCTCTTTCTGTTCTTGGTCTCAGGCGCGTTTTACCTCTGGTTCGACATGGAAAAGGGCATCGCCGATTCCAAGAAGCCTTGGATTGATGGGGGCGAAGCCGAGGAAGAGCCAGTACAGTCATAGAAGGTCGAGACAGCCAGAGGAGGTGTATTTTCTACGTTTGATATATATCCATCACCGCTGAGGCCTACGGCGATACCTTTGGGCGAGGATGCGTTTCTAATACGCGCACTAGATAATAAGTATTGGAAGAATGAGATTACATATCTTTCATATTCTACAATCCCTCACAGTGCTTCGCTATGCATTTACGTTCTGATTGCAGTGGTGGATTCTACATAAGAAAAAGATCATGCGTTGTCGGTAAGATAGTTGTTACTAAATGAAGACTCCTCCTCCCTCGTTTTCTATTTGCCCTGTTTCTTGCTGTAACTTGACATGTTCGCCCCTCGCTCCAACCTGTTATTGAGTTTGTCGCCCGGCAACAATGATGATATACCCAAGAAATATCATTTAATTGAATTCATTTATAGTCCATTCCGTTCTGTTCATGATGTACTCATTTTATTTACTTGCTATATAGGTTAGTATATCAAGTTCAATAATCATCAACGGCTTTTCTCTTTAAACAATATCTTATGCTTTTGTCTAATATAAACCATCGGCACTACACGACTTATAAAACGAGATGAACTATCGGTGATCGAGTATTGTGAATATATGAACTATTATTACTCTACTACTCAGTTATTCTTATCAAGACTTCTTGTTGAACAAACCCCCTGACCTGTCCGACCTATAGTTGACACGGATCATTACAAGTATAGTCTAGTGAGTTAGGAATTAGGGAATTAATTTATAGTGTTTTGATCCTTATCCGAAATACGTACGAAACGCGTGCGCATTCGACCCACCTCTCGCATACAGTTTTTCTTTTATACAGTAATTGCAATGAGTGACATACAGTTTCAATACTACGGCGATGATCCAGGTGACAGAAAAAAAACAGCTCACACACTATCTACTGACAGCGGCGGTCCATCAGATTAGCTATCTTCTGACGGGGAACAACAGGCTCATTACAACAACATTCCCAACAAATCTCATATGCTGCCATCAGATTAGCTAAATTAGGGAATTAATTTAAGTGTAAAATGTGCCTGGTTTTATTGTTTTTGCCGGTAAAATCCAACGTTTATTCGATAAGTGTAATTTCTAATCAGGTGGTCCGTAACATGGGGGTTTTGCTCACTATGCATTGTAGCTTGCGGGATGCCGAGTCCTCGATGAAATTATTTGTTCTCACTTGTAATACGAAGCACTTCTGCATGCGCCGCTTCTTTCATCTGTCTCGCTCCTGCGGTGAAGAGATTTGGTATCTTCAGAACGTTGTGCCAGTCTTTCAATGTACGCCGGAAAGATGTAGATTAAGGCCAAAATTAATTCCAGCTTGGTCACCGTTTCATAGACAATTATACCCTGCGTCGGATGTTTGGCATAGCACTTAGAGATACTCCGATGAACATAGGACTCGTGAAGCAGTACGAAATCAGATATTCAAATTTATTGAAAGCAGTCATGTAAACTCGTAATGTAGCCGTTCCATATATCTCATAATCACAGCATTATTTCCAGAATCAACGCTACGTACTAGAGGACACAGGTTATATCTGGGGATGGGTATCCTCACAGGAGGCTTTTGTCTGATCAAGTGTTGTGGGATTCCCAAGGTCACCTCGATATCTCATACTAAATTACTTCGTCACTTATACAATACTCAGCCCCTCCGCCAATGATTCATACTAGAGAAATACTCAAGTAGCTTAATCAATGGCCAGAGCCGCCCAGTCTCCCGACGGCGAACGTGCCAACAAAGACACCTGCAAGAATTGATAAGAAGTAACCGACATTCATGGTCATGACAGCCAACATGCTATAGAGTAAAGTCAGTCGAGATCTCCTTTGGCGATAAAAGGCAGATGCCAATGGTGCAGACTCACAGTAGGTAGCTGATTCCCACAATGACAACCTCGAGCAGCGCACGACCGGCCTCCCGGATAACTTTAAATGGGGTCCGCTCGCTGCTCTCGCGTAGCAGCTGACGAACGTTGCCGATCTGAGGTGGTCGGATCTGCTTAGCACCCAGCGAGTCTTTCTTCTCGAGCTCAGCCAGGTAAGTATGCGAGACGAGGTTCTTGTTGTGGTCAAAGACGACGGACCGAAAAGCCAGGAGGAAGCGGTAGATGATGGCAAAGGCGATCAGGAAGATGCACGTGCCGGCGTACTCGCTCGCGTTCTTGGGCCTCCAGCTCCAAGACCAGAGAGGCGTCGTCATGTTGGAAAAGAAGACCATTGCCATGGTGTCCGCACCCATCAGCTCGGCTGCCATGTCGTCGGAGCCCATGGTGCTCGAGCCATCGCCGTGCCTTTTGCTGAACATTTTCAGTTTTGAAATTTCGTAAGACTTGTGGTGATGAATAGCGTTGATTGTGATTGAAATACTCGTTAATCTGTCTCCGTGACTTTCTATTGAGTCCTTTGTGTCCGCACTTGTTGTTTTTCTACCTCAAGCTGTCGACACCCTTGTATATGGAGGGTATCAAGCGCCGGGAGGCCGATGTGGCTGCATAGAGCAGATTAGAGCTGTAACAAACAAGAAACAAGTGAGCTGATATTCGAGGGGGTGAGCACGTTTTACTCTTTTCGGATTCCGGTGCGTTCATCCTACCTTCCCGTTGCTCCCAGCAACATATTTCTAATGACTAGGCCCCGCATATTGACCAGTCATCCATGCTCATCACTACTGCTTATCGTAGTCCTTGCAGACTCCCCTCGCTCCCTCACTTGACAACAATTTCATCACGCATGATCTGGTATCGATCGGATCGTCATCATGGCTGGCTTATATATAGTGCCCATTAACCAATCGCTCCTGTTGTAAAGATTATATAAAACTTATCAATGTAATGAGCAGGTTTCATATAAGTTTGTCCACAGACATCTTGGACATCTCGAACGGCCGGTAAGGCTTATCATGCATATATTCAACATGGTTGATCAAATATCACGATGGCAAGGAAGTGTGGCCACTGTGACCACCTCCAGACACTGTACGACGTCGCATTCAGGCATATTGCAAAGTAATTTTGTCGCTTAGCTTATTACGCCGACGTTGCTCTTCCGGCTTGAAATGTGAATCTTGAGGTTGGTGCTGTTCGGAAAACGGCGTCGAGATATGTAAATAGAATGGAGGTTCTAGACTCACACATCTACATGGATCTGAATGCCAGACTACTGAGTAGCAGATACTGTGCGCAAGTTCGATCACGCATCCTAGAGACCCCAGCTGGTTCTTCCTCGAAATCGGTGCTTGAGGTTGACACTCTTCGTCCGCTGACTGTGAAGCGCCATCATTTTCCATCAGGTTGCCTTACCAACACCGTCCTTTTACCATGCTCTACTCACAGCTACTTGTCCACTGCAGCAGTCCATATTTACTTATGGCTACAGTGTAAGTCATATTTCACATCATAATTGTTTCTCCTGGGTGTTGGTACAGTGATATGAGACTGTTAGGTGGGTGGTCATGGCCAGAAACGATATGATTGGTAAAAACTTGCTCACTTTTCCACCAATTGTCCAGACTTGTACTAGTCCTGACAGGGGTTTTAAAGCCATCGCTCTCGCTTCTGGATCTACAGTCGTACTGGCAGCACCGAGGAATAAGACTTATCATCTGTTCTTTGCGACGACAATGAAACAGGCGATAGGTGGGTAGCGTTGGTGGTAAGACGCGGATTCTATGGGGGGGATTCGGGGGATTCATGGCGTGGCGATTCTGTTGGTTCGGCATCTTACGCCACTGCAGAGCACACATGTATCGTCAACAATCAGAGTCTATTAACACAATGAATCCCCCAACCAGGTGATATGCACCATAGTGTCTATAGCTCTGTGATTAACGAGAATTGTGGCTCCCAACTGGAAACTCCACCACACACAAGGTCCTTCCGGTACACAACACGACCGGAACCTCCTCATCGGTCTATTATCGAGGCCAAAATATCAGTCTTCAGTCCCAGCACTTGGCTTTGTCGTCGCTTTCTTGTCTTCCCCGCCTCGGGTTCCCGCATCATCTTCCTGTCAATCGATGCGAGATCCCCTTGCCGTTGCATAAGAGATGCATGGCACCGTTTTCCTCCTTGTGAGCTGGCTGTTCGGCTTTGGCCAGCTGGCCAGCGCTACTGATGCTGGCATCATCGGGTTCGGTCTTTCGCTATGGCCAGATGCTTGCGGACAAGCCTGCTATTACAGCTTGTCTCCCCTTTATTTGACCTGCACCGACTTTCCTAACAGCACGATGTCGAATGACGACAGCATGGGAGACGATAGCGACAGCATGGGAGACGACAGCATGGGCGCCATGCCGACCACCAGTGATGAATGCCGCGCCTCCAACAAGCCCTGGCTCGAGAGCATGGCGTACTGCTACAAAGAGCATTGCACCGCTATCGGCTATCCCGTCCACGATCAAGAAGTCTCTTTCAGCACCTTGGCCCTGGCGGGAGGCGCAAGCCCAACATTGGAGGAAAGCATGCCTTCTACGGCGCCCAGCGTCGAACTTGCCTCGGACGCCCTCTGGCTCAACGAGACGAGCCTAGTAAACGGGGACAGCTACCACACCATCTATGGAAGTCTGGAAAAATTCAAAAGATCCGAGTATCTCCACACTAAATATTCGTAAGCTCGGCAGAATCCTGGAGATTTGAGTTGGTGTCGTGATGCTAACACGATGATTCTTAGTGTAGCCCTGCTCATTTTGACTTTTGGTGTCTGTATCGCTTGCGGAATTGCTGTTCAAGCAGGTGTCCTTTTCCCCCGTCTAGCGAAAAAGGTCCAATCCATGAATCCGGTTTCCTTGCTCCGTCGGGTTCTCTTCCTCCCAGCGCTCATCGGCTCCCGCCACCTCGAACCTCTCCCGGGACAGTTAGGTTATGTGCCCAGCAGGATGCTCAGCATTGCTCTATTCGTGTACATTGCGCTGAATGTCGTCTTTTCAGCTGTCGATTTCTCCATCTTCCAGCCCAACTTTTTCTGGACCTCAGCGCAATACGAGCTTTGTGAATATATCGGTAACCGTACCGGCACTCTCAGTCTTGTCAACACTGTTATCGCGATTCTCTTTGCGGGACGCAATAACCCCCTGATCGCACTCACAGGATGGAGTCAAACTACCTTTATGGTGCTGCATCGATGGGCTGCTCGAGTTGCCACTGTACAAGCAATTGTGCACTCGATCGTCTACACTATAGCACAATACGCTCCTACTTACGTGGGAGCTGCGGCGTATGCTGCCATGGTTGTTCAACCTTATTGGT
This sequence comes from Xylariaceae sp. FL1272, assembly GCA_022432385.1. Lineage (NCBI taxonomy): Eukaryota > Fungi > Ascomycota > Sordariomycetes > Xylariales > Xylariaceae > Xylariaceae sp. FL1272. The sequence goes on from JAJJXC010000004.1 coordinate 36,253, forward strand.
GGTGGGGAATCATCGCGACTGTAGCCTACGCTGTAGCAACCGTGTTAGCAGGTCTGCCATTCCGCGCAAGGTTATACGACACCTTCCTACTCTTGCATATCGCCTTTGCTATCCTGGCCTTGGTTGGGCTCTGGTACCATTTACTTCCTCATTTTGGGTTTGAGTTTGGGTACCAGGTCTGGTTGTACGTCGCCTTTGCTTTCTGGGGATACGACCGTCTTGTCCGCTTTTTCCGTATCGCATACTTCAACCGTTTAGGCTCTTCCAAGGCTATGATTTACGCTATACCTGAGTGTGATGTCTTTCAAGTCACTGTCCACCCCAGAGTAGCGTGGAAATTCGGCCCTGGGCAGCACAGCTTCCTGTATATCCCCCATATTGGTACTGGCAAATTATGGGAGAGCCACCCCTTTAGTATCGCGAGATGGTCATCTCAAGGGCCTTCGTTAGCTATGACTACGAAAACGGTTCCACCTCTTGAAAACAACCAAAAAGCAAACAGCACGACTGTGTCTTCAATAGCTATGGTCTCCCCAGGCGCAACGACGAACACGTCCATGGTGTCGTATAATGGACCCTCGATTCAATTTTTGGTCCGAGGACACGGCGGCATGACTGCGGATCTTCGAGAGCAGATGTCGCTCTACTCCCACGGAGGAAGCCTTGATCTCGCTGTCTACCACGAGGGCCCGTACGCGGGCCACACGGCCACCTTACAGCCCCTTTTAGAAGCAGACACAGTTCTATGCCTCATTGGCGGTATCGGAATCACCCATGGTCTGAGCTTCATCCAGGAGTTCATCAACGTTCACACGCCAGCCGCTGAATCGACTCCAAAGTCGTCCAAGCTAATGAGCAAGGCCAGGCGCCTTATATTCGCGTGGACGGCAAAGGAGATGGGGCTCATCACACACGTCAAAGAGAACTTCATTGTTGAGTTCGAGCGTATTGAGTACGCCTTCTGGTGTACTGGGGCATCGAACTCCCCGTCGGCCGAGTTGAAGTCGTCCGATGATGGGCTGGATTTGCTGGAGGACTCTGTTGTCACCAGTGGCAGAATGAATGTCGAGACTGTGATTCGGGCCTCACTAGAAAAGTGCTACCAGACAGCTGTCGTGATGTGCGGTCCTCCCGGTATGGCAGATGAAGCGAGACACCATGTCATTGGCTGTGTCAGGGATGGTTTCCAGGTTAATCTGATTGAGGAGGCGTTTGCTTGGTAAGCTCAAGATGAGATGACATGATTGTATTGAGTACAGAAGTTGCAGCTGGGATCGTTAGCGATAAATAGCTATTCTCTTGTGTATTCTGTCTGCTAAGATGATCGTCATGACGAAGTAATGATATATGGTGTACTTGATCAGAAAGTGTCCCTGTGACCCCAAGCCCGACTTCACTAGATATAGGGTTTATATTGATACGACGTTGTGCGCGTCACGTGTTCCTATAACCCCTTTATGTAAACATCTACCCTAAACCGATAATACCTTAACTTACAGTTTGATCATCATGACAGTGCTCAGCTAATGGAGAGTGCAACGGGTGGATTGAAGGTCCCAAGATCAGATGAGTCTCACCAACTGACCTAAGCGAGGATTTTGTGGAGAAAGCTGTTTCACATGCCGAAGCAGTTGTGCGGAAAAACGGCTAGAGGAACCCATCACGGATCGCGTGTTCAACTACAAATCGCGATTTTTATGTACGCGCTTCTTTTGCAAAATAGTAGTAGATAGAGGGAGGAAGGAAGTTAGTATCAAGGCTAAAATAAGTCCTACTTGATAGAATCTAGCTTACAGAGACGATACACTACATCGCCAAGATTGCAGGCTCGAGCGCCGGTGAACGAACACTATGATGATGGCGAGACGCTCACAGGTATTAACGATAAGGACGATAATTTAATTATGTCTAGTCGAGAACTCGGTCGTATTAAGGATTGCTGCGGTTTTATCAATAATTTCAACTTAATACCGGACATTAAAGACTATAAAGACGTTAATAGCCACGGAACGCATGTTATAAGACTTATATTAATGATGGCCTCGGCGGCGGAACTTTATATCGCTAAGGTATTTAACGAGATAAGTATTTAGCTTACTAATTTATATTGCATATTTAGGGTAAGTTTTTAAGTTAAGCTTCCTAATTTTTTTATATACGTGTGTTAATTATACTAGGCTATTAAATGGGCTTAAACGGATATAGGTATAAATATTATTTTAATGTTTTTCGGCCTTAACATTACTTAATATAAGGAAATTAACAAAGCTATTTAAGTTGTTTATAAGAATAATATTACAATTTTCGCTATTGCTGCTAACGACGGTAGTAATAAGCTTCGGGTATATTTTTTTAATAGGGGCACTAGTGTTATATATGTTTATGCTAGCGACGGTCTTAGTAATGATAGTAGGATTAGCTCGAACCTACTAGAAAATACGGATAATTTTTCGACTTTAGGCATTTCTATCGCGTTAAAATGGAAAGGAAATAATATCTTTAAGTCAGGTACCTTATTTGCTACTCCTATCGCTATAGCTTTAGCAGCGGACGTATTTGAGCTCGCGAGATATAAGTGTAAATTCGAACAGGAGGAGTAGGAGTTATTATACAAGTTCGATGGTATTCGCAAGATTTTAAAGCTTATGTTTAGTAAACGTCAAGGCTACGATTACGTCATGCCTTGTAATTTTTAAAATGGTAAGAAAACGGATGAGAATTATATTAAAGAGATTAACAGGATTGCCGGCTACTTATCCTCATGTATGGGTGTGATCCCGTAGAAGTTGCAGTCATACCGATATTTGAATCTGGCCCGCTTGCTGGCTTGAGAGAAGCGCTCCACTAGCTTACTGTTAAGCAGTTCGGTATGGAAAGACGCCGTAGCACAAGCCCAAGGCCTTTGTATATGTACTAGCGTGATGCGATTTACGGTGTCGATGGCTTTTTTTAAGATGAAGTCGGCCGTAGCAATCGTTCTTAAATCTTGAATCAAATCGTCGGGGGTTTTTTGGTCGGAGATTTCTTGGATGCGAAAGACGACGTGGCGCTTAGGTCGGGCCTGGTCGGGCGTTGCCGGCCTCGGGAGGCTTTCTGCTTTACGTTGTCGGAAGTAAAAAAAGAGAGCGGGAAGTAAGAGGATCGTAGCCAGTAAAAACGATGTAGATGTCTTTATGATGGCAGTATGTTTTTCAACTCGTCGGTGCAGTCGGAAACCGCATCGAATTATTGCGTTAGTTTAGAACTAAGCGAAGAGCTCGGTAGGAAGAAATAAATATGCCTTATAGTGCGGCTGAGAGGGCGCAAGCTATATAATGCATGTTTACCCCGCTTTGAAACGTATGTTGGATAAGGAGGAGGGAGGAGGGAGGAAGGAAGAGAAAAGAGGCCTAGAGTTTACTTATTATTTAATAGAGATCGCAGCCTCTATTAGAACGTAAGGTTTCGCCTTCGAATTATTGATTGTGTTTGCATCTACGTAAATCAAGATGGCACGTCAGTCCAAAACCCCACCTTTTGCGGTAGCCCATGAGCTAGTACAAGGGGGCCTCGGGGGCCTTGGTAGAGGACCCTATATGGCGGCACTATCTATTCCTAGCTACCTTAAAGTCCTACTTTAAAACAGCTTTCGAGTCAACGATTTTGTTGCTAAAGATTTATGCTCCTTAGACTTAGATCGCATCGTAAATAAGCTATAGTAGATGTCGAAACAAAATAGCAGTAGTATTTCGCCGCTTTATTGGCAATTGGTTAAACGGCACGCTATTATTATGGTTAAAGATCCTAAGTTTTATTTTATGTAAATATACGACCGAATTTTCGTTAAACCGTTACTACGTTATATTTTATTACACGCCTTTTGGCAGGATTATTTTTGTAAAAATAACAAAAACCGCATTTACAAGGCAGCCCTAGGTTTTATACGAACGTATGCCTATTTAATCAGATATGAATCGGACTTTCGTATCGTTTAAAACCCTAGTTTACAACTAATCCTATTTAATATAATTTAGGAATAATTTTGCAACTTCATCGTTGCGTTTGCCAATATCTAAGACCGCAACGTTTTTCCTCGTTATACGTTCGGTAAAATCCGATTTATAAAGTTGAACTTTTATACTTTATTACTACTCGGAAAATCGCATTTCTAACGCGTTAAGTATTAATATAGAATTTATTTTGCTTAATTTTACAGGCCCTTTCTTTTTTTTATTAGTATTATATTCGTGTTTTTTAATACGTTCTAAGTATAGGTTTTTATAAAGCAAACCTAAAACGCTTCTGTCTTCTCGGACCTAACGTTTAAATTTAACATAATCGTTATCGTTTTATTTTTGTTCGTTTTTACAGTTTTTTACAGGATTTAGGTTTAGAAAATCGCTAAAGAATAGAGGTTTATTATTTACAACCGTTTATATTTACTAAAAAAAAACGGGCTATTAGAACAAATGGCAATACGAGAATAAACTCGTTATAATAGATTGTTATATAGATCTTCGCTACTTATTTAATAAATAAATAGTTTATAGTTTAAATGCTAAAAAACGTTACTAGTATAGAATCGCAGTATAATCAATGTGCAAAAACAAATAACGTTATTGGAATACTATATTTATATTTATAATAATAAGATTTTTATAGCGTTAAAGGTAGTAGTGGCCGGGTATATAATAGCGACGGATAGTCGTTCCCGCTCGACGGACGTAACGAAATATTGAGCAAAAGCTTTTAGACGGGCTAAGAAATTAGCTTACACATAGGGGCAACATAAAGCCATAAACAAGGATAATGCATGAACACCAGTCCCTTATCACACTAATATTCTACCCCGAGCCCACTTACATGCTTCGAAAGAGTGGCAGGTAACATCCGACGTGATACCAATCATCGAAGGGGAGGTAAGAGATATTAAGTGCGTTTCCGGGCAAGTTCCGTTTACGAACCTCGACCCTCTGACGGATGGCTCGCTCGTGTCTGGCAATCCGGATCGGTACTGATGGTGCCCGTCCCGAACAACTGGATCAACGAGTTCGGGAAGAGCTGAGTGGGCACATTGTCCCGTCAACACAGCATGACCTCCCTATCGTACCGAATTTCTTCCTCGCCGTCAAAGGCCCAGACGGATCTCTTGCCGTGGCTGAACGGCAAGCCTGTTACGATGGTGCGCTAGGAGCGAGGGGCATCTACAGTCTTCAGAGATATGGCGATGCGAAGCCAGTCCCCGACAATAGGGCATATACAATAACATGCACCTATCACGGGGGTCAGCTTAAAATGTATACTAGTCACCTTATACCAGCAGCGTGTCCAGGGGGGCCCTATGAGTATATAATGACACAAATCGACTCTTGGAGCTTGACTGGAAATGCTAATATGTTCCGAGCTGGGACGGCTGCGTATCGAAATGCGAGAGACTGGGCAAAGTGGCAGAGGGACGAGGCGATCACCAGGGCGAATGAGAAGGTCAGACAAGACATGCCGACGGTAGATAGACCTCGAGTCAGGCGCACTCGACGGGCGGGTGATCTACGACCGAGCTCTCTTGGCAGCTCTGATACTTCTGCTGATGAATTGGCGCTGGATATGTCCTTGGTCAATAGACCTCGAGTGAAGCGGTTTCGACGGGCGGGTGATTTGCGACCGAAATCTCTCGGCAACTCTGATACTTCCTCTGCTGATGAACTGACGTTGGAGATACCCTTTGTGCGGCGCACTCAACGGGTGCGTAGCCGCCGACAGGGTTGCAAAACACCCGAGGCCAGACCGTAAGCATGAAGTAGTGTAGAAATATAGTATGAAACAGCTCACTTGAATTCTTTCATAAGGCGTGCATATGATAGGAATAGATGGGCGTGTCGAGCGAGTTTCAGGGGCGTGCTTGCTTATCTTATCAGCCTCGAAGAGATGCGTCAACGGGGCTGTAGTCTAGGCGAAATCACGTATCACGTCACCACCAAGGCCGATCCCTCCCTGTCTCTTCATCCTCTTTTCTTTGTTCCTTATATTGACGATAACCCGCACATTCAGTAGTGAAGGCATAGGCCATTCCTGACATGCCACTCCGACTAGCGAATATAGATAGATCATATAGATAGGCTACGCCTGTAGGATGGGTTGCGAAGCTCGACAAACGACCGAAGGCGGTCGCCTGGTCCACGGGGGGATCGGTTGCTGGTGCAGACGCGTCTTCCCGATCGCCATCACCATCGCCATCACCCGGACTGTTCATATACGCAACACGCAACGCACAACACGTTCCTTCCTCGTTATTCTTCCTCATTCCTAGACCCCCTCCAACATGACATCGACACCTGCATCTGCACACACACAACCACCACCGTCGACGCTTCTGTACACACTCCGCCTCACGTTGAAGCTACTTCGCCGAGCACCTACGCTGGGTACTTGTTACTATTACTACTCCCCCACCTTCCTTACTGTTCGCTGTTGACGACAGATTACGCGCATCTAGACAACTGCGCATGCGAACGTACCGTCGAAAGCCACCTGCCTGACCGATTTGTCATCCCATATGCATCCGCCGTGACCGCCCTACAACATGGACGACCCTTGGTATTGGGATGTTGACAAGGTCGTGCAAGAGCTCTGCTTTACGAGTCAACCATGGGTTCACGCCCCGGAGCTCCCGCCTACGCATCAGCTCGAGGCTTCTCTACGCGAGCAAGGAGCCGACGGCCACACTATCCTCACATATCCCGACGATTCAGAGCTGTGCGACAGTCTCGGCATCAAGACCCTCAAGCAGAAGAACACGTTCAAGCACGCCCGCAGCCAGCTCCGCCAACGCAGCCACATGTACCAGCGCTACCTCGACGACCTCGATCAACCCCACGCGCCGAACGACACTCCCATCAGCCCCATCAGTCGCCCTCCAGCCGCCACCCTTCTTCCTCTTTCCCACGCCCGGTCCCAGACACCTCAGCGACGCAAAAGCGACTTGGACAACATCCCATCTCAGCAGCCCCCCACTCGATTCCCCGGTAGCGATAGAACCGCTCCGCCTGCCACGAAACGAAAGAACGAGGAAGACCACGTCCAACCCCGCGCGAAACGTCCAGAACCTGCAGCAAAGAGCAACATCCAAGTGATCGAGCTTTCCGACGACGACGACGACGACAACGATGCTGTAGCCCGAGAGCCAGACAGTGCAGAGAGTAATCGCGAGAGTTCAACCGATCGCGAGGTGGATTCCGAGTTTGGTGGTCAATATGCCAACCGCCACATCACCGAGGACGACTGGACAAGAGTGTGCAAGTTCTTCCAATGCTCGACAGCTACTACCAGCTTGAAGCCACCCGGCTTCGACATAGAGATCGCCGCATACCAGCTGCACGCCATCTGGTGGATGCTCACTCAGCGCCCCGTCCGTGGCATCCAGGGTGGCTGCCTCGGAGACGCCATGGGTCTGGGCAAAACTATCGAGGTCCTATCGACCTTCGCCACATTCGCCATGATCAAGGCAAACTCCGCTTTTCAGCTGGTTGGAGGACACTACTCTGATATTCACAATGTGTTCGTTGTTGCTTTGCTCGATAGCACGGTCGATGTGGGCTTTCAGGCTACGGGGGCTCATGGCTCTAAGATTTGTAACAGTTAATGGGTCTCTGATGTTCACAATGATTTCCCTCTGGATTTGTTTGGGAGGTATATGAAGATTCTGTGTATTGTGCATGCTTGTCGCTAGACCCTTAGCGGCCATCGCAGCGTAGGAAGGCATGGCGGCTATGCGGTTCTGCGTTCTGGTGTTCTTGATTCCCCTTACTATTGCCGTAACCGTCCTGCCCACCTCGACGGCTTCTCGTGCAGTTTCTTTAGCTTCGTTTCCATTTTTCACGCTCTCTAGAAGTGTCTTTTGCAACTGGGCGTTTGTGTGCTCCATGCCGTCTCTTATCTCATCTAAGGTGAGTGCGGTGACTGTGGCCGCTTCTTTTGCTTCGTCGCGGATGATGTTCAGTGTTTTTTGGATGGATCGGACATCGGGCATGTGTTGTATCTTGGCAACTAGGGATAGCATTCCTAAAAGCGTCGACTTGACTACATTGGCAGGGATAGGTTGATCCTGGGCTTGCTCTACATAAATGAGGGCGTCTTGAAGGTACTTGTTGAGGTATGTGGCATGCTTACGTGCTTCGGTCGGCTATGCTTTTACCTGGGGCCATGAGGTCGCTATTGTGCTTTTTGGACGCATTGGGCGTTGCCCGGCACGCTAGGCTCTTTAATTGACCCTTTGGGATTGCATTTAAGCTCTTGATCGTTGTCAATTTCCAAAAAGTTCGTACTCGGTTTTGAAGAAGTTTCGAGGAGCCGGTAGGTTTCATGATTGATTGATTGATTACATTCCTACTCGGTTTCGGCCGCCTTTTCATCCGCAGCTATGCCCGGGTGGCAGAGCCAGTCAACCAGCCGACGCGGCCCGGAGTTGATCCGTGTGGCCCCACTTCGCTGTATTTTGAAAAACTCAATCCACAACCAGCTGGCCCCGACTTCTACCTTCATATCTTCAACCTTTTCCCTGCGTCTGGCTGCCACATACGTGAGACAGTGGCTGTAAACTAACGTACATGTATTTGTAGTCTATACTGGAGGCGTCTTGATCGTTGAGTTTTTTATGGCCTCTGCCACCCCGTGCGTTCCTATTCGTTATATGCCACCGCCTTCCCGATTCGTCAGTAAACTTACATATAGTAGAACATTAGGGCAGGCATAGCTGTGGAAGGAAGAGCGGGCTCAAGTAATCTTGAAACAAGGTGTATAGAAGCATCTAGCTATTGAATCCAACTCATGCCTCACGACACTCATCTATTCATAACATACAATTATCATGGACAGTGCTGGTTGATGCAGACGAACGCTACAGGCACTTCCAATGCTGGCTATTTGAAACACGTATGGCGGGATTGGCGGGGCTTGACTGATCAGAAACCGCAGTCGGCGTTACAACTCAGCTTTGTAGGAACTCTAGAATCAGCGCGGCTTTTCTCAACAGATTTGCGTTTAACTGTCTCGCGAATGCTTCGTAAGTTAGGATCTGGGTCCGAAGCCAAGTGCAGATCCGTGCACTCTTTTAATATGTCTCATTGCTAGGCCTTCCCAAAGTGCGCAATGTTGCTACTATAGCCTTACGATAACATAAAAGTCTACGTCGGGCACTGATAAATCACTCGTCGTTGAGGTGTAGCGGTTAGGTGCGCCTCGACGTGGCGAATGCAACGTGATGCAGGCCACGAGATGTTGTGGGCAGAGGCTTCTATGAGGGGGCACAGCGTCGACGAGAAATTAGCACAAGCACACGTGCAGAGCGAGGTGCGCCTGCAGATCAGGTAAATACATTTGCTACGGTATTCTACCGAAAAGCCTAGATGAACCTTGTAACTATATCTCTATAGAACGGAGAAGTTACCAAGACAATAGTGCGACAACGAAATGCATACGTTCGTGATGTTGAGAGGAATGGTAACGGAACAGGGTACACATGTTTTGGTTTGCGTCGCTATACCGTCGTGGTAAGATGCTTACGCAGTGCGCCTTTTTGGCTTTAGTATACGACGCGACTGGGTTGTGGACATAGTAAGTATAGTACTGAATTGCGGGTTGTTAGATTGTGGTCGATGTGAACGAAGACAGCAGCAGGCGCGACGCGTTGATCTTTAGTCCTTTACGCGCCTTGGGTGGTTTGCTTGTGCAGCGCGCATACATAATATACTCTTGAGATCACCATCAGCCTACATAAATATTGAACAGGTAGGTTATGAACGCCGCTATGCCGTCTCCACTAGCCCGTGCCGCTGGGCTTTGCTAGTGTCCGCCGCGGGGTAGAATACTAGTGTGATAAGGGCTGGTGTTCATGCATTATCCTCGTTTACGGCTTTACGTTGCCCCTATATGTAAGTTGATTTCTTGGCCCCTTTAGAAGCTCTTTGCTCAGCATCTCGTTGCGTCCGTCGAGCGGAACGACCATCCGTCGCTATTATGTTCCCGGCCACTACCACCTTTAACACTGTATAGATCTTATTATTATGAGTATAGATGTAGCACTCCGATAACGCCACTCGCTCCTGCACATTGATTTTATACTGCGATTCTATACTAGCAGCGTTTTCTAGCATCTGAACTATGAGCCATCTGCTTACCAGATAGGTGGCGAAGATCCACACAACAATCTATCGTGGCGAGCTTATTCTCGTGTCGCCATTTGCTCTAATGGCCCGTCCTTCTTCTAGCAGATGTAGGCGGTCGTAGATGGCGAACCTCCATTCCTTAGCGACTTTCCAAACCCAAGTCCCGCAAATGACTGCAAAGACGAGCAAGAACAAAACGATGACGATTGTGCTGAACCCAAACGCTAGGTCCGAGAAGATAGAGGTGCCCTGGGTCTGCTTCACAGAAACCCACACCTAGAACGCACCGAGAAATACGGATGTGATACCAATGAAGAAAAGAAGGGGCCCGTAGAATTGAGCAAAGTAAGCTCCATACTGGTACTCGACGCGTTGGAAATGCGATTTTCCGAGCAGCAATGGAGCATAGAAGTTTAGCCTTGTAAGTCGGATCTCACCGAACGCATAGCGAGGAGAGACGTCGCGGTCCTCGATGTCGGCAAACGCGATGGTGAAGTTGCAGAATTGTTCCCAAGTTATGTTAGGTGGGATGAGCTGTAAACTGGGGTCCTGAGCGATGCGGAAGTCGGATTTATATCTGATCAAATGGGCATACGTCCGCACGAAACCTAGGGCTGCCCTGTGAACGCGGTTCTCGTCGTCTCCACAAAGATAATCCTGCCGGAAGGCGTGCGACAGGATGTAGCGTGGTAGCGGTTTGACGAAGATGCGGTCGTATATCCACACAAGATGGAGCTTGGGATCCTCAGTCACAACGATAGCGCGCCGTTTAACCAGCTGCCGATGGAGCGGCGAGATGCTGCTGCTATCTTGTTTCGACATCTACTATAGCTTATTTGCGATGCGATCTAAGTCTGGGGAGCACAGATCCTCAGCGACAAAATCGTTAACTCTGGAGCTGTTTTAGAGTAGGACTTTAAAGTAGCTAGGAATAGATAGTGCCGCTATGTGGGGTCCTCCACCGAGGCCCCCGAGGCCCCCTTGTACTAGCTTATAGGTTACCGCAAAAAGTGGGTTTTTGGACTGACGTGCCATTTTGGTTTACGTAGATGCTAATAATACAATCAATAATCCGAAGGCAAAACTTCGCGTTCTGATAGAGGCTGCGATCTTTATTAAATAATAAATAAACTTTAGGCCTTCTCTTTTCTTTTTCCTCTTTCTTCCTTCTTCCTTCTTGCTTATCTAATATGCGTTTCGAAGCGGGGTAAACATGCATTACGTAGCTAGCGCCTTTTTAGCCGCACCATAAGGCATATTAATCTCTTTTTACCGAGCTCTTCGCTCAGTCCCAAACTGACGCAATAGTTCGATGCGGTTTCCGACTGCACCGACAAGTTAAAAAATATACTGCTATTATAAAGACATCTACATCGTTTCTACTGGCTACGATTTTGCTGCTTCCCGCTTTCTTTTTTTACTTCCGACAACGTAAAGCAAAAAGCCTCCCAAAGCCGGCAACGCCCGACCAAACCCGACCCAAGCGCCACGTCGTCCTTCGCATCCAAGAAATTTCCGACCAAAAAACCCCCGACGATTTGATTCAAGATCTAAACACGATCGCCACGACCGACTCCATCTTGGAACAAGTCATCGGCACCATAAGTCGCGTCTCGCTGGTACGTGTACAAAGACCTTGGGCTTGTGCCACGGCGTCTTTCCGTACCGAGCTTCTCGATACCGAGCTGGTGGAGCGCTTCTCTCGAGCCAGCGCGCAGGTTGGATTCGAGTATCGATACGACTGCAACTTCTACGGCATCACGCCCATACACGAGGATAAGGATGGCGCACTAGTAGAGTAGGCATATCAAGTCTTGGTCGCAATAGCCGTATGCTAACTCCATCATAGCATATTGGCCGTACCGGGTCTCGCCAGCCATGCCGTTGGTTCGTGGAAGGCACCCGGTGGGGAAGACATATGGCTACGAGATTACCTTGCCGAGGACGTGCCTCGTCTCCGAATTCTGCTATACGGCTACAATACGGATCTGCTTAAGAGTGACTTTAAGGGATCAATTGAGGATATGGGGAAGACGCTCTTCGAGTCAGTAAACGCGTTTCGAAACGGTAGCCGAGTAAGTGCGTTAAGACGAGTAGTTGAAAGGTTTCGAGTTGACACCACACTAAGCGGCCCATCATCCTCATCGGCCATAGCCTGGGAGGGCTTCTTATCAAGGAGGTACGTCCGAACTGAGATGCAGTTGCACAGACCATTACTTATGACGAGTAGGCACTTGTCTATGCAAGTGATCACTAGTTTTATGACTTATCAGAGATATGCGTTGGGCTGCTTTTCTTTGGCGTTCCTAATCACGGGTTAAGAAATGAGCAGCTCTTGAGTCTCGTGGACGGCCAACCCAATAAGCCACTAATACGAAGTCTCGTTGTCGACAAAGATACAGAGCCTTCCGAGTTCTTGGATAGGCTCTCCCGAGATTTTGCAAAGTGCTGTAAGGACCAGTACTATATCGTATCATTCTACGAACGGAAGAAGAGTCGGGTTGTTGAGGTACGTAATGGCGGTCGCTTCAAGCCCATGGCCATTAACATAACTATTAGATACAACCGGATGGCACTTTGGACAGGACTGGTGCCCCAGTTCTGATGGTCACTAAGAAGTCGGCCACAAGTATTGGTATTACCGCGGCAGCCAGTGAAGATAATGTCCCTGTGGAAGCAGACCACTCTGGCCTGGTCAAGTTCGGTAGCAGATGGCAGGGCACATATCTAACTGTGAAGACACGGATTGAGAGGCTTGCTACCCAAGGCGTCCAGGTTATCTCAGATAGATCTACAGATCGTATGTTAGTCGCATAGCTAGCTGAGAACCAAGCTGTTAACTACATTGCCAGGCTTGTCTACCGAGTCACAACGCGCTTGGGCAAATCTGAACGATCCGCCCTACGATTCTTTCAGGAATTCGTCTAGATTGGCCAAGCCTGAGGAAGGCACCCTCCAATGGCTTCTTGAAGATGACGGCAAACCTACTCGTGGTGGTTCGGACTTTTAATCTAAACACTTCACCTCATGGCGAGATTCAAACAACTCGGAGTCTCTCTTAATTACAGGACCCCCCGGACAGGGAAAGTCTATGCTATCGAACTTCATCGTGACACACCTAGAGGATTGCGTTGCTTCCAACTCTAAGGTCATCTACTATTTTTGCAGCATTGACATTGATGAAGCCCAACACAATGCTGCTACCGTGCTACAATCTCTCATTATCCAGCTCTGTGAAAAGCGTCAGACCTTGTTCCAGGTCCTGCCCTCTGATTATACCAAAGACAGTCGTCAATTCTTCACAGCATCGGTTGAACGACTACTGGATATTTTCAAACACATGTTACAAACTAAAAGCTATGACCGGGTGTATTGCGTTATCGACGGACTCGACGTTTACCGAGGCAAGGACCGAGACGGCATGGATCTCCTTATAAGCGGACTTTGCACAGTTTTCAGCAGCACACCTGCTTCCGGAAAGCCTGTCGCCAAGCTGATGTGTACGAGCCGGCCTGAACACTTTGAAGACAGCACCTGGCGCACATGGCAAAAGAAAAGGCTCCTATGCGACACGCATGATCTACGTCTCTTCATCGCATCAAAAGTCGGATCCTTAGGTTCGCAGTTCGATGACATGAAGAAAGATATCAGCACACAGCTGCAGGACAAAGCTGGTCAAACTTTCCTTTGGATCGATATCATAGTCAGGAAAATCAAATCAATAAGATATCCATCTCGAAAGGAAGTCGAAAATGCTATCGTCAAAAGCCCTACAGAGCTACATGTCCTTTACGGCCAACTAGTCAAAGACATAGTGCAAAGCGACGATCTTCATGCGTATATTCTGGTATGGGTGATCTACTCAAAACGCCCTCTTCACTATACTGAGCTTTCTGAAGCGGTGGCCATCAGACAAAGTCCAGAGAACGCAAGCTATAAAAATTTGGACGACTGTCCCCGTCTTACAACAGATCAACTGTATCAGAGCATAGGGACCTTATTCGATGTCCTAAACGATAGAGTCTTTCCTATACATCAGTCAGTCAAGGACTTCTTTATGGAAAAAGATCTATTGAAAGGTCGGTTTGGCGAGCTGGAGACCCGGCTTTGGCCGGCATACGTTTCCATGGCATATATGAACCGCACTGGTGTGTCTGACCAGTCACGAACGAATGGCTCGCTCTTCGAATACACCTCTAACTTCTGGTTTGCCCATGTCGAATCGGCCAGTGATATATATGGGAGCATTTCACTAAAGAGTGAGCTACCATCTCTGGTAGATACAGCTTCCCGGAGAGTACAAAAATGGATACAGTGCTACCGGAAGCATAACTACACTAGGGACTGGAATATACTCAGTTCATCGAGTCAACTCGCCGTGGATTTGGACATTGGATGGCTGGCTCATGTCCTGTTAGATGAGAAGGTCGACCATATAGTTGCGAGATTCGACGAAGTCAGCTTTCGGCAAAGTGTGAGGCGCCACGGCGTAGTGCTAAAGGTATTGCTCCGATATGAAAACGCGAAGCATATTGAGTTGCCGAGAGGAATAGTTCCCGAAATTGTCAAACGCTTTGGGACAGCGATTGTCCAAGTTCTACTAGAGCGACGAGGGGAGCAGGTCGTCGTCACAGAGGAGGTGGTCAAGGCTGCGGCAGCAAACACCGGGAATGGCGAGGCGGTGATGAGACTCCTTCTAGACCGACGAGGAGAGCATGTCGTCGTTACAGAGGAGGTGGTCAAGGCTGCGGCAGCAAACACCGGGAATGGCGAGGCGGTGATGAGACTCCTTCTAGACCGACGAGGAGAGCATGTCGTCGTTACAGAGGAGGTGGTCAAGGCCGCGGCAGCAAACACCTGGAATGGCGAGGCGGTGATGAGACTCCTTCTAGACCGACGAGGAGAGCATGTCGTCGTTACAGAGGAGGTGGTTAAGGCCGCAGCAGCAAACTGGAATAATGGCGAGGCGGTGATAAGACTTCTCCTAGACCGAAGAGGAGAGCAGGTCGTCGTTACAGAGGAGGTGGTCAAGGCTGCGGCAGCAAACCTGGGGAATGGCGAGGCGGTGATGAGACTTCTCTTAGACTAACGAAGAGAGCAGGTCGTCGTTACAGAGGAGGTGGTCAAGGCCACAGCTGCAAAACTGGAGGTAGAAACAGAACAGGCCGCCAATCTTTGCCCAATACCTGTCCAAGCCCCCCAAAAGCGCGCAGGCGCATAGGATGATTCCCATTCAGAAGATGTACAGTCTAGTTTCGAGCCAAACGACCCGGGATGTAGTTTGGGCAGTATCGACGGTTACAAGCCAGACGACTCGGAGTCAATAACGACAGCTTCGGTGACTTTGCCGCAAGAAGCTACGAGGTTTCCACTAAGTATGGCATACGCGTCCCGGCGTCTTGTCAATCTTATCCAGCGGTTAGCGAGGCCAAAAGTTGCCCCTAATTAACAACGCCTCGAATAGACATGCGTAAGTTGAATCACTATGCAATATGCTAGTTTTATCTAACGCGATGTGATAGTTATGTGGAATGGAGATGTACGGCGACTTTTGCAAATCAAGTCCAGCAGCATTGGATAGACTATCAGCGCAATTAAATCATCTCTACCCGTCTGCGACATTGGAAAGGTCTGTATTTATAGCTTTTAGTAGCTTACTTCAACTACTGCCCAGCTGGTTCTTTTTATTCAACCGGAATGTACGACAAAACAACACACAAAACCAAGGCTATACTGCGAATCCACTAACAAGAGCCCTAGGATTGACGTCGATAGGAGAGAATCCGCAGTCTAACATTCCAGGTTATCTAATGACCTTATTTCAACTTCTTTTAAATAGCACCCTTTTTAGTACAGTCAACAGGAATATTAACTAAGGATTGCTTACGGCAAGCAATTATATACCGACTTTCCTCGAACTATGTGTTAATATCGACAGCTACGAGATTTACTTCGGAGAAATCCTACTGTTTTTTATTTATACAGATCGGAGCTTATTTAATGAGATCTAGAAGCGCTACTGTAAAATACGCGGTTTCGGCGTCAGACAACTGTTCGTCAAACCGTTTGATATTAACTTTATTCGAGTAAGTAGCTATACACTTGCCTGGCATCATCTTATTAATATTTACTAATGTGATTCAGTTTGGCGTCTTTTACCGAAAGACAGTGGGGATCTATGCGAAGCTATAGGCAATACCGCCACTAGAAGAAGTTAAGAAACAGGCATATCATTACTTCAAGTGTCTACTTAAACCGCTTTTTCTTATTCTTGCTAACGTGTTTTTGTACTACCTGCGCTGTGCCCAGCGCGAAAATTGGTCCATCAAGCATCCAGCAGCCCACTTAGAGAACATATTTCTATAGCGACTACTAAAGAAAATAGGGGCCAGCATTTGGCAACAACCGACTGTTTTAACGGCCGTTTCGCAGGCAATTAGCTACGGATGGGGTGTGCACATTATCGAGGGGCCTAATAAGAAAACAATGAGCTTACTTTTAATATTGGGCACCTTTTTTAGCTTCTTGACCTCAGTCCTATTCATCATCCTGGCACATTTTCAGGAACAGGGATTCGGTATCGGTTAATGGATTCTAGCTGTTCTTGCAGAAGTTTTAGCCGCGCTGTACTTCTACTTCTCCGAATCTTGAAACTGTGGAAGGCGCGGCGTATATTTGATTCGACCGTTTGCAATAGGAGCCTTCACGGGCATGAGGCCAAGAAGAAATAAAGGGTCTTCACTTTGCATCAGGACTTTCGAGGTTAGGGGAAATCAGTTAGAAACTGCAGGTCGTTTAACGGATAGTCTAAAACATAGCATAAAATGATGTATTACACATTCTCTACGTCGTCAAGTTATTGCGAGCGCCAAACCCTTCGTGGCGTTAAAATAAGAATGTTCGCTGTCCCCATACATAAGTCCGGTGGCCGAGTAGTATTGAGAGTATTTGTACAAACTGCTCCTTGAAACCCTAGGTTATCTATGATGATTACGTTGTCTTATTCTCAGCCCAAGTCTTTCTTCTAATCACATTACAGTACATGTACAAATATCTTGTGCTCTTTTATGCACTTTGCTCTTTAATCTGCGTCGACTTAAAAACCGCCTCACTTTTGTGTCGCTTACCTCTTTCTTTCCATCTTTTTCGCCTGATTTAAAGTCATTAGACACAGCTTCAGCCAGCCCTTGAGATTAGCAGCATCTTCGATGTGATTTGGCATCCGTATGACGGTTTCCTTATAAAGGCAATCATTCTCAAACTGCCAGCTGCACAGCACAGCTCTAAGCATACCACCCTCCCTACCAGTCAACACCGCGGCCGTTAGCGGGCGCTCGGCGCTGAATATGTTGACTGTTAATGTGCCGGTATCCACTAATGTGACGCAACTAGACATTCCATCTCTCACCTGTTTCGCCTTGGAGCGGACTTGAACAAGGGCACGCTGAGAAGGGGTCAGTACTGGAGCCCTCTCAGCATTGCCATACAGAGTCAGAGGTGGGAGCTGGCACACGAGCTCCTCAACAACGGAGCCGATTCGGAGGGGGGGAGCGGCCTGGCTTCTCCACGGCAACAGAAGCGTGCTGGTATATGCCATCCTTTGTTACTTGCTTTATGCATCAAATCCCCGAAGAACCAAAAACTTAGAAAGAGAGTGGTCCATAAACTCCTGGAAAGTGTTGATCCAGACATGGAAGTCTTCTCGGGCTCTTTGAGAATGGGCTCATTCCTATCTATTGTGGTACAGAGAAAATTACAATGGGAGACGGAGATACTGCTCAACACACGCCGCGTGTATGTCGAGTCTAGAGATTCGTCGGATCGGACGCCTTTAGAAAGAGCGCTCTCGCCTTCGTCTGGCTCTTCAGAAATTGCTGCCTTGTTATTACGGCACGGTGCGCGAATGCCGAAAGAGCCAACGACGGCGATACTACAGTTTATTAACAATATATGTCAACAAGCAGATGCTATGGCCATTTATGAAACTTTGCACTACAACAAGGTCCTTGCACCGCTCTTCCAGCTCCTCTGGAACCACTGCACCTCTTACAGATCGGAGGATCGGGATGAAGTCATGACAGCTTTCATAGCTGGCTCTCCGCGTTGGATGGTGGACGCCATGACACAAATAGAGCACGATAAGCTCACAAATACCTACGTGCTAGAGAGGTTAAAGGAGAAGTTTGACCTTGGTCCGAGACTACCACGGCAAGCGAAATCCGAGATGATAGATTGGTGGAAGCACAGGGGGGTAAAACGACGCTTGATAGAGGATCAGTGATAGTCGCCCGCATAGGGGTTATTAGTGCAAAGTTACGTCGGTGCAGTACTAGGTAGCTTAATTGGGTTCTCACCAGGTAGGGCCAGGCGGATGGGGGAATGGGTCTAGGATGAAGGTCCATATCATGGTTAGATAGAGCTGGCAGTGCAGCCTCCTCTGATTTAATAAAATAAACAAACCATGTTTATATCACACAGGTTATAAGTAATAAGGATGTGATCGACCTAAGTTTAGTGTGACTTACCGCTAAGTTCTATATAGACTTGGGTGATAGTTCTTGCAGGAATGTCCTTATAGTACGTGTCGGTATTTGGAAAAAGACAACTAGCGCTCGCCCCTTCCTTTCTGTAATATCTATGCCATAGCTGAGCACGCATACAGCCGGAAACAGGGCTGCTCCTACCGCTGAGAAGCTTACGTCTTCCGGATGGAGCTTCATAGTTGGCAGTGGCGACTTTTCCATCGCCGGTCACCCTGCTCTCTCCAGCTTACGGGCTCTGTTAGTTTGTTTTAGGCTAATCGAGAGCTAATAGATGATATCAGAATACTTATTAGGCAAGAAAATGACGTGTGGTCAGGTATACGCGCCATAGTCTAGCAAAAGGATCGAGATTGGAAGCGATGCCACCGGCTAGGTCGTTAACCGCACGACATGTGTCATCTTGGAGACCGCGAGAGAGCTGGTAGCCAACGAGGAACTTTGTCTTGGACTTGCATAGTAATAAGCACTGACGGCCATTGGCGAGTCTGACCCGGCTCTATTGTTTGAGGCCCAAGACGTTTCCGTGTGGTCTAATCCGGCCAGAGTTGAGACCTCTGTCTACTCAGCCTCGATAGGCATACTCGAGGCGTCATCCAATCCTACCTCTACCTGCCTACCCGTTGTCTTACTGTTGGCTACCGAGGCCTCCCCCTTAAAGCCCGGAGTGCCATTAAGAGGCGGCGCATAACACCATCATCGCGGCAAGAGCTTCCAAAGCCACATTCAAGTGGTACGACCTATTGGCCTAGATCTAAAGGAGAGCGGTGGTCAGCTTTTCGGCTACGAAGGGGGCGCGAGCCAATAGCTGTTTTACGAAAGACCTGGCCGCGTCAGTGGTTTTATCTCGCCATCTTATTTTTACGGGATAGTACTGTGAGTGGCTCGGACTTGACCCCTGAGACTGCCCCTTGGTGGCTAAAGACACTAGGGCGAGGCAACCTAGTTGGAAAGGCAAAGCCCTCTTTACGACTCTGCAATTTCTAACCAAGGCTGTTTCGTAAAGCCGTCATGCGTTATCTACAGCTTGGATATGAAGCGCTTGGGTAGAAACGAAGGGTGCTTCATGGCATGTGGAGGTTGAGAAGATGGGAAGAGGCCGCCATTGATCGATTCGGTCTTTCACCCAGGGATGAAGCCAACCACCACACGGTCGGGTCTCCGAGGCCAAGTTTTTGGGTTCGTGTCTCAGATTGGTGACCTTCAGGCAGGAATAGGAAAAGACTGTAAGCCATTTCGTTAGTATTAGGAATCGAAAAATTTATAAATATCCGCCGCCATCACTTTATTCCTTAGTCTACTTACACTTTGCTTGCCTCACTCTTTCGCCTTTTCATTAGACCTCAACTTTTCGAACAAACCCTGATTTTACTTTTTATTAAAGCTCTAGTCGTTACTATTATCTTCCCCAGCATGTCCGGAGCGTCGAAACCTTTGCAGACGCTTAACAAAGCTCGATGGACACTAGTCCAGAACTTTGTTATTGTTTTTATTGGCACTTAAATCTAACGTGAAAAAGACATAACACAAGAAACAATGGACTGGTTAACCTACTCTCTATAGCCAAGAAGCCTTTCTCCCGTATTAACGGCTCATTATAATATGCCATCTCCCTTAACTATCGGTAATTCTATCAAACCTTAGACTAGCCCCGAGATTCGCAAGGCTTTCGTTCAGCGAGTCTTAGGAGTTACCAAGATAAACGACTCGGTCTTGGACTGGCTACACGCGGCTATATTCGGCACTGGAAAAATAGCATCCCCTTCATTCAACAACGGGGGTTCATTCAGTTCATTTAGCAGTGACGAGGATGACTCCGATACGGGGGACGATGAAACGCTTGAAAATAAGACCATCGGCGATGAGAGTCCTTATCCATATGGCGAATATTGCCCGACGCCAAGTATTTGCGGTTCAGAAGACAGCAGACCAGCCGACTCCGAAAAGGAAAATGAAGGATCACTCCAACCAGCTGCGAGTTTCGACATATGGGATTCACGAAGTACAACGCCGAGTCACAAGACGTTGGATACTACTGCAGCTTCAACAGCAGAAAATGCGGGCCGAGATCTGGAGGCAGCCCATTTACTTTCACGACTTATGCAAATCGAAGCGCCGGCCGCAGCCGAACCTCCCTCCGAGATAGCGAGTGACCTGTCTGATGAGAGCATGCCTAGCGAACTCCTTACATCGGTCGCAAAGCGAAGGCTGTCGCATAGCGATAGCAGCGACGACGACGAGGAGTAAGTTTACGATAACGTAGCCAAATAGATTCTGGCGTCAGCTAACTAGGTATTAGATCTGGCCGTACGTTTAAGAGGCGCCGAGGCGGAGATGCCCAGGTACCGCGCAAGCGAGTACAGTGTTTGGGCAGGCTGGTTTTCACCATTAACGCGGTCCATATAGAAAGAACAGGCGGCGACATTGAAGCCTTGGAGTTTGACCCTGAGCACCGTGTTTGGATTGACTCGGAGGGTGTCGAGTACGTCTCCGAATGTGACAAATTCACAGCACTGAGGGTCTATTGGGGCATGTTACGTCAGTTGCCGTATTGGTTGCGGTTTAAGACCGAAAGACATTAAAGGAGTAGGAGGCTGTCTGAAAGTCCAGGGTAGCTAGGTCCCGTCTTTTGTATTTCTTTCCCTTCATTCAGCATACGTAGTAGAATCTACCACTCATAAAAGGCAATTGATTTCTCATAAAACGGAAGCAGTTTATTGAAGTTGGACATGATTCCTGCTTCTGAACCATCGGCTTTCGCATACATGTTAGAAACGTTCATTGCGCTTTGATCGTTTGAATTCATCACGGCCTCGGTCACTCCCCGTCTCCTGGTATCCACCGCCTACCTATTTTCGTCACCGCCTACTCCTTTTGCTCACCGCCTTCCCAAAATACACACATGGGTGAGAACGCTCTGGCGGGCATGGCTGCAGGAGAGAAAACCCATCTTCAACATCGAGTACGAAGTTCTCGACATTCTACAGCGATGAAGAGCTTGAATACGACCCTGGAGGGTCAATTGAATAACCTAGTGTGCGGCGCATCCCCCCGTGCGCCCAAAAGGCACTATGGCGACAACATGGCCCCAAGCGAGGGCATGGCCGACCGAAGCACGCGGGTATGCCACATACCTCGATAAGTACCTTCGAGACACCCTCACTTACGTAGAGCAAGCCCAGGATCAGCTTGTCCCTGCTAATATAGTCAAGTCGACGTTCCTAGGAATGTTATCCCTAGTTATCAACAGTATAATAACTATAGGAAATATCAACACTGTTCAATCCAACTCATTCCTCTCGACATACGTCCATTATATTAGAACACTGTCTTAGCACGAGATACAGTACTGTACCGGGTCTGCAGCTACCACACCTTTTATGACGGCAGACACGAAGCTTCTTGTTCCTTTACTGCTGTGCGCAAGTCCCCGACCTGCCACTCCACACATCTCTCATGACCGATGTGCGCACTGCCCAGCAAGAGCATGAAGTCTTCTTTGTCTTTCTGCGTCGGGCGCTACACCGGCGATGCGCAGCAGCCACGGTGGAATGACTCTATGCTTCGATTCCATCGCTACTCTAGCGCTCAAGGCTGCCTGTGAGAAGTTGTACATTTCCACGTACCTAGGCGCAGTTACACTTGTGTAGGTGACTTGGACAAACAGTCAAGATCTAGCGGGCGTCTTTCTTAGACTTGGCGAGAAGTTGCCATATCCAATCAATTTGACTGCAGTTTCATGGAGACATGTTGGTCTCATGTGTGGGCTCACAGCAGTCCGTCACTGGCATTGACAGAGCAATATCCTAATATCTTAGGCTGCAGGGACACGATTCTAGGGAAATACTAACATGTCAGCATAAACCGTTTGTTGAGGCCTGTTATTGCAGCGGCAAACGTCGTCCGCCCAGTCCCGAGTCCTTTATTGACCTCTTACTAGGTTACTACGGAGATGCCTGCACCAAGCGGGCTATATGCATCTTTCCGAGTGAGATCCAATTTTTCGTTTGCATTTCTAGGCAATCAGAAAGATTTAGTGGATGAAGAAACTTACTCAAGGGAGCCGACGGCATTCTATGAATAGCCACCGGATAACGTGGACGACAACTCATTACCCGGAAAGCCGCCTAGATCCAGACATGGTACAACTTCAGAAACGGGGGCTTCCCCTTTCTATTTCGAGGGGACGAAAGGCGCATGGGTTGACGTAGCCAGTGGCCCTAACCCGGCCAGTGTGTTCCGTCCTAGGTACAGTGTTGGATCACCATGCCCTATAAAACGATGATGTTCTCCCTTCCTAGATCGTTTGGTCCAAATCCCTTTTTTGTTTTATCTCA
This sequence comes from Xylariaceae sp. FL1272, assembly GCA_022432385.1. Classification (NCBI taxonomy): domain Eukaryota; kingdom Fungi; phylum Ascomycota; class Sordariomycetes; order Xylariales; family Xylariaceae; species Xylariaceae sp. FL1272. Next base: position 59,269 of record JAJJXC010000004.1, read on the forward strand.
TTCATACAACTTTGTACACTTTCTACACCCAGCTACTACCAACATATGACCCCTAACATATGACCCCCAACACTCTTGCATCAAGTTCTAAGATGGAGTTCCTTCGTGCTGTCTTCAATCACCTTGTACTGCCTTCCCAAGTACCTGGAGGACAGGATTCGGACGTCGAGGCCATCTCACAAGATGTATTGAAACGGGTCATTCGCGCCTGCGAGACTATTGACGCAGTCATAGATTCGCCGTGGTCCGAAGCCTTCCAATCCCTGCGGGCCTCGTTTCACGCCTGCTTTTCTCTGAACTCGGGTCGTCTTGAGAGGTCAACGATGCTGGAGCACTTTAGTCAGCTAGACCAAACGCACATGCTTATTCTACACGTAGTCGAACAGAACTCTGCCTTACTTGTCCGGCGCGATACCTGGTTAGTAGAGCACATCTACAAGAGATTTGTAGTTGCTAACGAGAACAGCAACGGCCAGCAATGCATCTTCGAAGCATTCGAGACATCCGCTACCTCTGAGCGTGTTCTAGCTGCAGATGGTGCCCTCCAGTGGGACTTTCCCGGTCGTTCTGTTCAGGTGCCCCTTGACGTATTCGCCGACGTGCCGTTCCAAGAAAGCCTCGCTACTTTTCTCGAGCAGGCTAGTATGGAATCACTTCATAGCCTCCAAGCCAATGCCTGGAAGGCTAATGTCTCCGTCATCGAGACAAGAGATACTACTGATCCGGCCCTTATCACACATATGCTCATGCCACTTCTCGAGGCTATCGGTAGTCACTATCAGGCCCCGGTACTCCGGAAGCGAGTAAGAGATGAGGTCAACATACAGGGTGAAGACTTACCCTGGCGACGACTTCCGTTCTGGCTAGTCTTGCGCGTCGCCGCTCAGCGACAACTTAGCCTCGCGCTTGGCAACGAACGGGGCCGCATCGGTTATAAGTTTCTCATGTGCGTTCTCCTGTGTCAGCTTCTCCAGGAGTCTGCCGGGAAGCTCAGCCCTGAATTGGCCATGACGCTCCGCGCCAAAATTTGCCGCCGTATAGCAAAGCTGGAGCTAGAGAAGGCCAAAGTGAAATCGGCCAACGCAGAGATCTCCGAACTTTTGTTCACTCGAATTGGCCCTATAATCAAGGCTATCGTCGAAAAAGCGACTATACAAGTCGAGGCTACCTGGGAAAAATGCAAGCAGGAAACAACCCGTCATATTCCGAAGCTTCCCTTACGCGCACCTGACTATGCGCTCCAGCTTTCCCTTTCGCATAGCAGTGAGTACCTCAGCAATTTACTGTCTAGTCCTCAGATCCGACAAGCAGATCTTGCATCAGTTTCTCTTCCTGAGCCCCTCGACAAAGCCGTTCAACAATCTCAGGATTTTACGAATCATATTTTTCGCCTTGCGGCTATGGAACTGCGCATAAATCATGACGATCACTCTGATTTAGACACCGCCTCTGCCTATGAAGCCCGCTGTCTACAGCTGGCTGAGCAGATTGATCAAGTCTTTGCTAAAGTTGGCACAACGTACGACTTTGATGTCGAGCAATTGAGCGCCATGGTACTTACGCTATTTACCCTCTGGGTCCGCCTCGACAAGTCCGTCATCGCCGCATGCCCTCTGCTCGGCGACTATCGACCTGTCTTTAGTCCGGCGCTCCTTGACGTCCTTCAGCTCCCCACCATGTCTGCTATGCGCCGTCTTCAGGACATACAGACATATTTAGATCAACGCCTGTCCAGATGTTGTCACGGCACTATATTGGACAAGCTCGACGAAAACTGCCTGGCCATGCGTTATGTCGCCCAGTCGGCAGAGATGCGATCTTTGGGCACACGTATTCAAGACGCATCTGACCGGGCGCGTGTTGCTAAAGAAGCCGAGTGGAAGCGGGAGTGCGAGGCTTACGACAGTCATACGGTAGCAATATCGAATGAAAGCTGTTGCTGCTCCTGGAACGGCGGTCAGCGTGATGTGCGAGGATGCACAAAGTGCTGGCATTGGCGAGTTCGAAACCGCATGAAGATGCAGATCCTGGAGGCCTTCCTGCCCAGCAGCGATCCCGCCAGGGCCGCCGTAGTTTTCGAGCTTGCAATTCCTAGCTACCTAGCAGCGTATCGGAACGCAACCTGGCGGATCTTGAGCACTTTAGCACACCCAGCCCGTCCGAAGGTTATCTTCAAACCAGAGATTGAACTCGGAGACTGTGGGCCGTTGCGACCCTACATAAGAGCCAACTTGCAAGGGATATCACTGGCATCACGAGTCAAGAGTTTTACGCAGACTCACTACAAGTTCAGTGCCGGAAGACCCCCGCTCTCTGCCGTGCTGTTACCCTTTGCGCCCAAGGTAGAGCTGTACGACCGTATCTCCGGAGCATGGGTCAAGGACCTCAACCAGCCTTTAACACTGCAGCATCTCTGTGGCATCTATGTTCCCCGTGGGCTTCAATCTACTATTCTGCAGGCATCCCGGCATCCCCCTCCAGTTGTGGACGGACCGTCATCCTATGAGATCCAAGCGAACCAGAGCGAGTGTCCGCCTGACGTGTCTGTCCACGAGTTCACGGCTTTTCAGAAGTTGCTTGCAGGCAAGCTGCGACGCTGGCCTAACATCTTGGTCGAAATGGGATCGTCAAATCTCAACCTCAGCAGCGAGGATTCCATGCGCTTATTGTGCCAGCTCGCTGTCCAGGCCGGCCCGCAGTTGCCAGGTGATGTATTCCGGGCTGCTCATGTCATATTCAAGGAGTCTGCCTTTCTCGAACGTCTAGCGGAGGTGATTGAAAAGCGTCTACACTCCATCCCAACAAACTGGCGGGAGCACAACTGTATGGAGTTGCTTATTACGCTTAGCTTACGTCTGTGGTCCCTATCGTCTGGTGTTGCCAGGAGCCGTGCCGTAGCTCTACTTGAGTCAGCACGCGGTGCGACCTTGGAGTGGATCACTCGCCTCCGAAAAGAGGTACGAACTGCCGTCGACGCAGGTACAGCTGAGCGTGTTGCGACCTATGGTCTCTATGCTGCCCTATTATGCCGGCGAACCTTCACTATTTACGTCGAGCTTACACAGGCTATAAGCCCTAAAAGCCTCACTTCCTGGATCCAGGCATCGATGGCGCTGCAGGAAAATCTGTTTGTTGATATTGACAGATTTCCCCAGACATTGAGGAGTATGTTCGTCCGAGACGCAAAAATGGCCTACCAGATCCAACCGCTCCTTCAAACTGCCATCCAAGCCCACCCTCTCAGTGTCGGCACCGCAATCGCCCAAAGCTGGTTGGACTCCTCTGACGAGGTCTCCATACTATTCTCCGTATGGACTTTTTTACCACCGCCCAATGACCGCTGGATCACCGCCACGGTGTCCGAGGCCCAGGAATCGTCTAGCATCAGCCAAAGGGTGCATTGTAACATTGTCGAGGGCCATATTCTGGTGAATGGTAAGCCACGTGGCAAGTTGCCCCTCGAAATCCGGAACAGTCCAGTCGTCAAGGACATGTTTGGCAACCAACACCTCCTAACGTACCCGTCAACATTGCCGGGTATGACACATCGACTGGCAAACTTTGTGCATGGCCAGGAGGTGCATTTTGGCGTGCGTGGCGAACAGGTTGTTGTTCGTTTCCGAAGCAAGAATGGTCTGCTAGAACTTGTACCGAAGGAAGCCTTTTCCGGTCTAGACGGCTTTGATTTGCCGGCAGAACTGATGGATAACTGCGTCCACTGGCTTAACCTCAAAACGGCATGCTTAGAGGTTCGGCGGAAGCCTGCAATCTGGATCAAGCGACCCCGTGACTGGGTTGTAGACATCCCGGGCCGCCAGGCCACTCGCGGCGGCAAAGTCAACCTTGTTGACCCTCGGTCGGATGTGTTCACGAAGGTTGCAGGAATTTTTCGCCATTTCGTACGCCCCGAGAAACTGACCGTATTCCAACCTCAGGCGTATCAGGGGAAGCTGTCAGTCGAGTTACGCCGCTTAGACCTGTCGTTCTACGTCAACAAGGCTGGTCTGCTCGAATGCCGGCAGCTCAAGGCCGAAGTCGATCTTAACCAGGATGCAGGCACGTGGTATGGTTTGGATAGCAAGCTTGTACTGCGCGACGTCGTATCTGGGAGGCGGAGCATTGTTGTGCCTCTGGGACAATCCATATATCAGCGACGTGGTATACATGTTGGGGTTCGCATCAAGGACGCCGAGGACTATGGCACGTACCAGATCGATGAGGTCTTGGGTCGGCTTTCATGTCCTCCGGAGCCGCGCCTCGTGTATACGAAGGCTCTCTACCACGCCGTCACATCGTTCTGCCTGCCCGATGGACTAACTAACCGCACGGGTACAGAAGAGGCATTTCACATTCTTCGATATGGTGCCGCTCAGCCATGGATCCCATTGGGAAGTGTCACGCATCCAATTCTGAAGGTCCTGAAGTCGCTTTCTCCCCATAGAGAGTACTACCCTCCTGAGATAAAGCGCCTCCAGAAGGTTCAGTGGGACAAGCATTTGACTGTCACTATCCAACATGACGGTTACGAGCCTCTTGTCCAAGCTATCATGAGTAAGTCTAACCAACTCCAGAAGTTCGTCAATGCTGCCGCAGTAGACTTCGATGTCAACGATCCGTCGCATCTCCGTTACCGTGGTAGGAAGAATCGTCTACTATACGAGCGCCCAACGCACTATGCACCCGACCAAGCCGTGGATGACGCGGTCTACGTACCCCGCGACCGCAGAGTCACGCCTGGGGCCTCTCACGTCTATGAAGTCGCTGTCCAAGTCATTAAGCGGTGCCCACCGCAAAATATGGCCAATACGCTATTGTCAGTCCTCGAGTCGTACGCTGTGATCGGCGGATTCCACGGCAACGATAGCTTGTTACCCGACCGTAACCCACTCATCAGTCAGATCGAGGACCCTATCAATGAGAGGTGGGGAGATCTCGTCAATGTCTGTCGTCATGCAGATGATGAGGCCCCTCTGTTGTTCCGGCTCGGGTTGCTCGCCTTTGGATCTAATGCCGATATGGACGCCATACGTTCGCTTGCTGCGTTTGCCTCCATCGGTAAGCTTAAGAGCATACAACCGCCAAAGTATAGCAGCTATGTCAATTTCAAATCGCGAGGACGGCCTAGCCTCGAGTCCCTGCAGGAGCTCATAGTCCCAGCTCATCTCCCTTTCAAGCACAGATATGGCTTCGGAAACGAGATGCGAGACCGAGAGGTCCGCAATGCCCAAGAACATAAAGATCTGTGCGAAGAGGAGGCCTGTCGGCTCGTCAGCATTGTCCTGGAGCAGTGGCCAGCTCCAGCCGCCGAGCTGTCGACGCCGAATTTTAAAACAGATGTTCTTGATGTTGCCTTGGCACTGGACAAGATAGTGCCCGAATGGGAACGAAGGCGGGCGAATAGCGACTTGGAAAGTTATATCAACCAGGTCCAAGAGGTTATAGACTCACTCGACGGCCCTTGGGAATGTGCCGCGTTGCCAGAGTGGGAGGCTAAGGCGCCAACATTTATCGGGGTAAAGCATGGCCAGCGCATCGTACCCTTGGCAGGGGACTTGGTGTTCAAACCCTGCCGTCGCCTAGGAAATGAGACATCCGATATTCACTTCAAGACGCGAAGCGTAGCTGCGCGCGATAGCGCCTCCAACATTGCCGAGAGACAGCCTTCAACGGAAGCTACCGAACTTGAAGACATCCTAGCAAGATTTGCTAGCTCCCCCGATGCACTACGTCAACAATATGCCGAAGACCTTCGCCAGAGCCTGGTCGCGCTCAAGAAGATGGATCGGATGTTGCAACCCGATGCTCAAATTCCTATACTAACCCTTGATACAATCATACACGCCAAAGAGCGAGCATACAACAGGATGACGTATCACTTGCAGCAAATCTCCGCTGCTCTTGCTGCGAACGACCCTCGATCTGCATGGTTACAGCTTAGCGCCGGCTGGCCCTGCATCAGCCCTACCACGGTGCTTGAACTCCTTAGGTCGATGAACTCTTATGATTTCGGGGGTGGCATGAAGGAGGCACTTGTATCATATGGCTTAGTGATCACCGAGCTTCAACGGCTGGAGCGCATACGAGATGCGCTACTACGGGACGATAAGCGAATGCTCGACGAGGAACTCCGCAATGGGGGCCACCAGACTTGGTCACCATTGGAGCTACCCGACTGGCTTTTGATGGAGATTGACAGCAACATGCTCATCCGGGCTGAGCAGGCAGCCGTGGCGCACGCAATTATTGCACCATCATCGGGCGAGAACAGCTTATTACAGATGGCTATGGGCAAAGGTGGGTATACGCTATACGATTGACACGGCTCTGATGTTACGGTTCCGGCTGACACTATCGTAGGCAAAACTTCGTGGATTGTGCCCATGGTCATTGCGGTCCTGGCCAACGGAAGGGAGCTCTCGCGTTTGCTAGTGCCCAAGGCCTTGCTCATGCAGACAGCCCAGATGATACAGTTACGACTAGGGGGTCTTGTAGGTCGCGAGATTTGCCATGTGCCATTTTCGCGGAAGACGCGGGCAACACCAGAAATCCTGAAACTCTACGAGGATCTTCACCGGGACACGCGTGACCTGAATGGCCTCGTTCTGACTAGCTGGGAGAATGTCTTGTACAAGCTCGGCGGGTGGCAGCACCTTGCTGATGGCAAACTTGAGGCCGCAAGAAGGATGATTGAGTTCCAGGGTTGGCTAGAGGGCAACTGTCGGGATGTTCTTGACGAGTGCGATGTCACACTGTCGGTGAAGACGCAGCTGAATTATCCCAGCGGATCTGAGATGGCTGTTGATGGACACCCGTTTCGGTGGCAGGTTGCTGAGGAGCTACTCGGCCTGGTATGCGACTACGTTCCTATGCTGCAAGACAGATTTTCTGATAGTATCGATATGGTGGAACGGCCCGGGTCGTTTCCCATGCTGCACTTGGAGAGCGAAGCAGAGAACGCCCTCCACGACCGCATACTTGATGACATTAGCGCTGGACGGACAGCATTCCTCCGCCTCTCGGATTCAAGCTCTTCGCCGAACCGTCGCCGCATACTTCGACAAGCCCTTCTCCAACAACGGTTTGACGGTGACGTATTTGCACAGGCGGTCAATGCGTTCGAAGACCCGCAGACGGCATCCAGGATGCTACTGACCATCCGTGGCATCTTAACAAATAGATTGCTCATTATCTGTCTCAATAAAAGATGGAACGTACAGTACGGGCTGCACCCGTCTCGTGATCCTATCGCAGTGCCCTTTGAAGCGAAAGGGGTACCCTCGGAACAGTCAGAATTTGGGCACCCGGACGTGTCCATCCTTTTTACATGTCTGGCATTTTACTACACTGGTCTAAGTTCTTACCAATTCCGACAGGGCCTGCAACATGTACTGCAGTCAGAGGATCCCGCTGCGGAGTACGACTGGTGGACGTCTGGCTGTAACAGTTTGCCCGAGGCGCTGCATCATTGGAACACGGTTAACGTCGATGACGCTGGACAGATAGAAGAGCTGTGGCAGCACTTACGCCAGAACCGTATCGTCGTCAACCATTACATGAACCATTTTGTGTTCCCGGCGCATGCCAGGCAGTTCGACATCAAGTTGCAGGCGTCTGCGTGGGACTTGCCGCTGAGTTTTAAGGAGCATTGCGGTGCAAGGACGACAGGATTTAGCGGGACCAATGACAACCGTATTATGCTGCCTCTGACCATCCGGCAGGACGACCTGCCTGGCTTGCAGCAGACCAGTGCTGAGGTACTCGCATATCTGCTGCAACCACGCAACCGCGGATATCAAACTACAACGAATGGAGAAGGCAAACGGTCGACCGAGGAAGATTTTCTCCGCCAGGTACACGCCAAAGGCATTCGGATACTTATTGACGCTGGGGCCTATGTTCTTGAAATGGACAACAGGACCCTAGCCAAGACGTGGATGGCCATTGATCATAAAGCCAAGGCTGCCGTCTATTTTGGCAGCGACAATCGGGCGTGGGTACACTTTCGAGACGATACGAAGAACGACATCCCATTGCTGGCGACGCCCTTCGCAGACAACCTCGGCGAGTGTCTCGTCTATCTCGACGAGGCACACACTCGTGGTGTAGACTTGAAACTGCCGGCGTTAGCTCACGGTGCGCTGACACTTGCGCTAAAGCAAACAAAAGACTATACGATGCAAGGTGAGTAATGTGCTGACCTTGACCCTCCTCTTGCCTTGGGACGTCGTTCGGCTATAGAGAACATCCCTAACTATGAGTTCTCTCTTGCTAATCATCTCTGTAGCGGCAATGCGCCTCCGCCAATTAGGCACGACCCAGTCTGTCACTTTCTTTGCGCCGCCAGACGTCGACCAGAGCATCAAGGACTTTTGCTGTCCCGCCACCAACGCAAGGCTTGACTCTTCACATGTTATATGCTGGCTCCTCGAGCAGACTTGTCGTGCCAACAAGGATCTGCAGCCCTTGTACGCCGCGCAGGGTCTCGACTTCTGCCGGCGCACCGACGCAGCGTCGCGCTACCGCAATTTCCTGGGCGACACGGAGCAATGCGAAAAGTTGCTCCAAGTCTTGCAGCAGGCGGAGCGCCAGACCTTGGAGCAGATGTACGGTGGTGCCTCAGGGAGCTCTTTGCCGGTTGCCACGGAGCACATGGCTACTCCGCAGCTGCAAGGGTTCGCAGCCCAACTCCGTCGAGTATGCAGCAAGAGTGATGCCGTTCAAACGGGAGCCTTGGAAGAGGTGGAACAGGAGCGCGAGGTTCAGGTTCAGGTAGAGCAGGAGCGGCAGGTTCAGAAGCCGCCGCTGTACGAAGCTTTGGCGTTCCCTGGGCTGCATCTTACTATAGCACATTTCGCCCGCACTGGGGTGCTAGAGACTAGGCCGTCAGCCTACGAAGATTGCGGAGTCGAGCAAGCATTTGTTTGTATGGCGAGATCAAACGTCGGAAGACGGTATGGTGTACGCAAAACGGGTTCAAGGCTGTTTGTCTCAAAGGAGTTCGGGAAAACAGCTGTTTTTGGAAAGGGGGAAAGCGTCGCTGATCACTTCTTGGTAAGTCGGGTCTCCGTTTGTTGTTGGTCGTATATGGCGCCATGTCCTAAGACTTATGCTTTACAGCGTCCCGTAGAATGGATCCTATGGAGTTCGTCCACTCAGACCGCGGTAGTCATTATTCCCGAAGAGGCCGAGTTACTGATTCCTAGGCTACGCCTCAGCGCTGACAAGCCGAGCGTGTACTTGGTCGCCTACGCCGCGCCGGTCACCAAGGCTATGGCCTGTTTCAATTCACTACAGTACTACAGTCTGCCTCGACTACCGAACGAGCACATCTTTCCTGAATGGTTTCGGATTGAGATTGGCATCTTGGCCGGCCGGCTGTATATTGACTTGGTGGAATGGGATCCGGTAGCTCGTTATCTACGATCACCCTGCGAAGTCGAGGACAGTCACGCAGAATGCGACGCGAGGCCGCGACTGGCAGACACAATGAGCCCCGTTCCTTTTTCGGATGACAACGTCTCATTCCTCTTGGAATGGCTGACTCTTCGCCGCAAGACGCACGATATACTGCACACGCCGGTCGGATACATATGCACTGGTCGGGCATTGGAGAATGGGCATCCACTATGGCAATACTCGCCATAATACCCCCTCTCGCTTTTATGCTGCTGGCTTAGGATATAGCATACGAGATTGTGGCACGAAGGGCTCTGAAGGGTTGACAAACTCGTACCTCAGCTACTTGGCAGACTTAATTGAAACCCGTCTATCAATTTCACCCTCTTGTATTATATTAAAGGCTTGACACGAGCCACCGCCCTTGCTAAAGCTGTGACTAGCATCTGATAAAATCATTTATTGTTTATCGAGTTTGATAACTCTCGGAAACTAAGATTAGGAAAAAAGAAAATTACTAAAAGCGCGCTATCGTTTTTTAGTCTTTTCGTAGCCCTGCGACTGCTAAGGGAAGAGGCTACTTAATAGTTTCTAATTCAGATAGCCACGGGAAAATGACATCCGTATTTGGGTATGCTCGAAAGCATACGCCAGGAAGCCATCGCTTGATATACAGTCTCGGTTTGTCGCCATTTCTTTGCCTTCGTAGATCTCGGCACTCGACTTGGAGTAAGACATAGTAGTCTGTGCCGGTTTTACCCTTTTCCCTTCCCCTAAAGGATATAAAAGCAAAGTCAGTTGGTTGTTATTCTCGTCCCGAGTCACCAAGGCCACTACAAGGATTCAATACATCCCCGACGTTTTCGTGATCTCAAATAAATATAGCTATATACGCGGCTGTTAACTAAGATCCGTAGAGACTTGCTAGTCTTAACGTCTTTTTGTTATTAATAGCTCGAACCATTTCTTTAGCCATTAAGTGTAAGAACTCCTGTGACATAATGCTCCTAAAGCTGCTCTGAGTAGTACTATAAGAACTGTGATCTATATATGTTTTAATATCGTCGGCGAGATCGGAACACAACATCGACCTTAACGCTTTCGCAAGTTGAGCCAGGCGGCCTTGTTGGTGCGGTGTCAGCAAACGGCTGTGGTCCTTCCTACGTGATGCTATTCCAAGGAACGTAGCCGTCTTGATCTCTGCGCCGAGCTTCCACACTTGGCCCGTTGTCAAAACACCCTGGCGTTCGAAGTATACGTTGCTAAACCGACAGCCTTTTTTAAACGTCAGACTGGACTTTGACTTGGGCACGTTAAAGCTTTGAAAAAGACGTGCTTTAAAATATTCAGAAACAGTCATTTTCGCTGCTTGGCACTTGACGACATATTCCGAGCTATTATCAAAAACTTCGCCATTCAGTAAGGAAGTAGCGAGTATACATAGACTTGGACTGTGTTTTTTTTAGGCTTGGAAATTTAGGCGGATTGGGTACGCGCAATAGTTGGCGATAATAGATAAGCGGTCCGAAGCTTTTTTAAGATCTTTTCCTATCACATTCTTAATAATCTGTAGGGTTATAAAATGCTTCTCTTTGAGGAGTAACCTATAGGACGCCGCCGCCGCTAGGACATCATCTATTGCCGGCATTATGCTGTTGTAGGGCTGGAGAGCTTGGCAGAGCTCAGTGGCTCGGCGAAGGAAATCGTCGAATTTGATACAAAGTTCACCCGTAATATGTTCACCCGTAATATGCCGGAAAACTCCGGAAACTCGCTTTTCAGTCTTTAAATCCGGCGTGTATCGTATAAGCAAATTAAGTTTTCGTCTCGCTAAATAAGCTTCTTGGAAGATCCACGCTCTCTTCCACCACTTGTCATTTATGATAGCGGCAAGGAGCTTCAATGTTTTCTGCGCCTCGTGTAGGCCTTTTGCGTCTGGAAACCGGAGTCTTTGGTTTTTTTCGTGGCGAACGGTGAGTTGTCCTGTCATAATCGTCTCCAGGGCGTTCAGGTCTTTTATCGAGCAGATGGACATTTCAAGTAGGCCGACGGGGTGGTGACTTAATGTATACACAATATCCATTGTGTGTAGCGCTGCCTTCTTCTGTCTGCATTCCTTGTGGGTGCATAGCCCTTTGCATTCTTGCTGCTAAATGCTTTGCCGATCGATCTAGAGAAGCTTCACACCGCGGTTGTGCATGTATTTGAAGACGCGATCCCAGACACAATCTCGAACGCTTGACGGGTAAAACATCCGGCCATTTCTATTCTCAACCCTGTAGCTCTTTTTGCAGTCCTCTTTTTCGTCGGTCGGATCCGACGTATAGGAGACTGCCACGAACTTTCTGTCTTTAAAGGCATTGATCCGGCGACGGAAGATCGGTTTCCGCTGCCTATGCTCTCTGGGCCGTAGCTTGTCCGGGTCTCTTGATCGACGTTGTGAGGAACCTAGGAAGAAGCATTCAAGGTGCTTGATAAAATTGAAGAACTTCTGTTGCGGCTCTAGAGTTTCTTGGATATCAAACAGGAGGTTGATGATTGGCTTGTTATGCAGCTTGGCAATTTCGCCCAGAGCTTTTTTGTAATTATCGTTTTTGGTGTTATCTATGTTTTCGGTAGTCAGCTGGACGAAAAATATAGAGCAGAGATGCCGAGGGGGTTGCTTTGAAAATATGATACTCTTTCCATTGATGATAACGCTGAAGAGGGGGAAGAAACTAGATCAATGGCGATTGCTGCCTTAATGCTTAGACTCCCAACTGTCGCCCGTCCTTTCTATTGGTTATTGTGGCCTTATCTTATGGAGGAACCGTAGCCTGTTATTCTTGGTATATCAGTAAGCACATGGCGTCTCATCTCACCCCTCCTCTACATTATGCGCTGGCGAGGCGACGGCGCGGGCCGCCTGGGCCTTGGACATTGCAGGCTTGGCCTCACTAATTTAACTCCGCTTTTTATCATTTACTAGTCTATTTACTCTATACGGGCTATCTTTCTTTTAGGGCTTTAACTAGCAACCGAGGATCGAGCAGCAGATAGCTCTATAGTACCGGTATACAGATTTGTGATCAGCATAGCAGAAGGGACATGGCACCGAGGCGTTCCCAGTGCTCTCCACGTATTCGAAAGAGTGGGTGCTTAGAGATAACTTTGAGGTTGATAACTAAAGAGCAAAACAGATGGACCAACAAAGGGCTAGACGGACTCAAGTCCTTTTAGAGATCCCAAAGTGCCAAAATGATTCGATGTTCTATACCGTACTTCAGACCTCTAATAAGGTGTGACAAGGAAAGGACGTTAAAACAGGCGCGGGACGGGCAGTCTGCTTGCAGTGCGGCTGGTGTCTTCCGGCTCCCCTCGATCGCGGAATCATGTCCCAAATTGCACCTCTCCACGATTTTACGAAATAGAATAGTGCCCAGCTATGCTAATTGCAACAGGACACCTAATAAGCTACCTAAAAGTACCAATGCACACTGGCGATGGTGTTGAAAATGCAAGTTTGGTTTTGCATGACTTGTAGGCCACCCGCAAATTACTCTTCGTCGCTCGGCTTTTACAGCTAAACCATATAAACAGGTGCATGATCGAGTAAATCGCAAAGCCGCAGGCCTTTTAATGGTCCCAAACCGCCTATCTTCAATTGTATGATAGATGCAAGATCGCATGCATGTGGCTCTCTGTTGCCGAACGACCCTGACGAAGTCGGGTATCATCTAGGAGACCGGATGCTTGATACAGCGTGCCTCGTTGATGCATAGCTATGGCCCGAATAGGAAGGTTCCGGCGGTGGCTCAAGCCCGCGAGCATAGAGCTCCTTTGTAAGAGCACCGAGAAGAATCGAAGAGCATTCGAAAGAACATGGAGCACGGCCATCGCGGAAGTGTCCAAGAAGGTCACGGAGAACTATTATGATTTGATTGATATGCTCTCGCCTTTGGCGGTCTATCATCTCTACACCGGCTCGTCAGTCCTTTCTCTAGGAAAAGTGGCCAAGGTTACTAGAATACTTACCGATAATTGGTAAAGGGATCGGGATACCCAATCTCGGGAGCGGCTCTTTACACCCTTCCATAGCTGTTTTGGTGACTATCTCGAAGATATTTTGCCAACGAAATACCCAAGAAGTGAAAAGATGGAGAACGAGTTCCCTTCCAACGTCTACCGGAAGTGAGACTTCGACGGCCTGTCGCCATATCTCCGCGAAGGGCTCGACTACCTCATAGCATTTGTAGTAGTCCACAAGAACGGCAATCTTTGCGAGCCTCTCCAGGTCCATGACTCTGGGTACAGGCCGATTACGGCCGTGAATTATCCTCATCAGGATGAGTAAAGCTTCTTTGTCCCAGTCCTCGGCATGGAGATGCCGGAGACCATCGGGGCCAATAGAGGACTCTTTCCAGGTGCCAGAGAGGGCCTTCATAAAGTAAAGGGACGCCAGCCTGAGGTGAGCCGAGGAGAGTCGCAGCATGATCTTTGATGGACCTGTCGGATCGTCCTCTGTCGTTAGGTAGTATTCGACGGGTAGGTCGGTCGCAGTGGACGCATCGTCTACGATGGGCAGTGACTCATCCGTGGCGGCTAGCTGGCTCTCGATAGATGGTGCGTCGCTATGGAGAGGTGGATCGCTGGGCAGTTCGGTGGTGACGTGTAGTTCGTCCAGCGATGCTAAAACAATCCGTGCAAGTCAGCAAAGTGTACCGTTTACCGCACCGTGAGACCATACCTCGCTTCCCTTTCTTCTTCTTTGCCTTTTTCTTTTGTTTAGGTCCTATGTGTTGCGAAGTCGACGTAGGAAATGCATCGAGATCTCCTCCGTCTCCTCCCCAGACGGCAAAAGGCGCATTTGGGTTTCGAAGGGTCAGCAGGACATCACCTTTGACGTCCAGGTTGTGGGTTTCGTCCTGCATCGAGTTCTAGGTAGATCGTAGAGACGGGAGAAGTGGTTCCCCGAAAACAGCAGACTGTTAGAGGCCAAAGGGTGAGTTGATGCATGTTGGTCAAAGTGGAAGGCCATTTGAGGCTGGTGTAAAAGACGTAAGGCATCAACGAGACTCTCACTGCAGCGCATCGAAATTGGGTAGCAGGCCTGGGAGAGTCTCTGGGCAGCTGAGATCCCATAGGAGATGGCCAAAGGTAACGCGATAGCTGGTGCGGGGATGCAGCGTCTGGTACGGATTATATGTTGCAGGACCGGGCTGTGACCGTTGGCAGGCATAGATAGGTATGTTGGGTGGGGGCACTGGGAGCTGAGCACAAGTCAGCGTCGTCACCTGTGTGACTCTTCGGGTCTGGCGCCTCTATAACGAGCCCTCTGGTCTTCCGGTCTTCCGGCTCTCGAGTGATTGCTTTGTTGTTGTCGCATCCTTCACATCGCTGTCGCGTAATCTGGTGCCTGGTTTCAATGGGGTACTGGCTACCCCACTGCCATAATCTTCTCCACTAAGCACCAGTCTAAGATCGCACTTTGCCATACGCCCAGGACCTAACGATAGAGATCTGCCGTCGTCTGCCGACACAATGGTAGTGCTTTATACAGGACGTGTAGAAGGTGTGGCAACTGAAGTGTCCTACTTTCCGCTTTGACGCCTATTTCAGCGTAAATCAGCTGCGAACCACCTGCTTACAGAGTGGCCACTGCCCCACCTCGCCCAGTCAGCTCGGGGCTCCTTCCCAGACCTCAACACGCTTGTCGATCACCATGGTTCACTAACCAATGCCACCACCGCGTCCACACCACATCATCTCAAGATCATCACAACAACCGCCGCCGCAGCTACCAAGACCACGACCCTTGTCGTCTTCCACTTGGAGGGACGTGCCAGCTGTACTACGCAATTCGTTTCCTAACACACACTCTCTACTGCGCCCCAAGACTGCCATCGTCACAATCAATGTAAGACATCTAGGACATTTCCCTCTTTTTGCTCAGTGTCCGCGACTACACGATATCGATCCAGTACCCCCCTGCCATCCGCGATACTTCCCGGTACCAGTAGTCACAAATTTAATACTATTCCCAATTCGTTGTATTTATCGGGAGCCTCATGCTACCCCAAGTCGAAAAAAAAGCGTTTTTACCCCTCTCAAGCATGAACCAGCCGTAACTAACCACGCCGCATTCAGAATGCCGCCCTCGCGACCGGCCGCCATCTGCGTGAGCATTATAGCAAAGTGCATCACATGTAATCAGGAACACATCCCACATATCGATGAAGAAGCGCGGGTTTGGGTTCCATGTTCGGACATCAAGAAGCTCTAGGAGAGTATTCTGGTAGAAGCTACATGGTATGTCTGCCGCCTTTCCAACCCTAATCCTTTCCCGCCAGTACCGCTTACTGACGGCGTTGTATCTACAGGGTCTAAGACCAACAGTTCCAAGCTGTTTTCCGAACCAATGGCCACCCGCCGCCCCTCCACGTTGCCACGGCTCTCGATGCCTTCAATTCCTCCTTCCCGAAGCCGTCCGATGTCGAACACTGGGCGGCTGGAGGTGATGATATCGATGCGCACAAGTCGTTACTCAAGCTGGGCCATCTCGCGAGTGATTTCACCAAACATGCAGACTCTGCCAGTCTTGCTCATACCCTCGTTGCTACCGAGCGCCAGCAAATAGCTTTCGATTCGGTCTGGCCTCGCGTCGTCGACCAGGATATCGGAAACTGGGTCTGCAAACTGCCGACCAATGGCAGTGCCCAACATCGACGATACTGGTGGATCAGAACGCCTGACGAGGACTACATTAACGGCGATACGCACTTAAAAGCCGCCCAGAAGGACAGAGTCGAGAATGTCCTCCTGCCTTTCATATCGAATTGGCGCGCATCCAGCCAGGCACATGCCAAAAGCAACATGCCATGCCGACACTGCAGTGGTGCTTAAAATGTAAGACGCAATCCTTCGTTTTGTCAATCGATATGACGTCTCCGGACTTTATTGACTAACCGAGATCGCTGACGAAAGGTACTCGAATGGTGATGAGATGTGGTCCGCGGTAGGCCTGGCTTAGTTCCAGCTCAGCTTCTCGTGTTTCATGAGTTCGTGGTAATATGCGGGCAGGGTCCATTGGCTTTTGGGATCTTTGTGCTGCTGGTATTCGCGGAGCAGTTGACGGCTACGCGACGGTTTTTACTCAAGCATTGTTTTTAACGTCCTTGTTCTCTTAAAGCCCGTAACCGAACAATGCGAGGTTTGATGCGACTATATAAGATGGTTGAAAGCCGGGTTCGCAATCGTAAATACGTATGGAGCAGGCGATTCCTCTAAAGAACTTAAAGCCGAAGAAGCCGAAGAAAACAGACTCGGGTATAAGTCGATTGTCAAAACAACCCTTTCATTAGACAAAATGCTATATGTAAAAGTTATAAGTGACCCCAGCTTCGTGTATCAAGGTCATTCGATATTAATTCAATGTCCACATCATAAACAACGGGTGCTTCTATGTCTTTCCGTTGGCGACTGATCGATCTCTTGACCAGCTGTTTGAAAGAATCAAACCCCCATTCGTCGCCTTTGGCAATTTTTCTACAATGCTCAGGCCTGGTCCATAGACAGTGAACAACAGCCCCTCCGCTATCCGTCCTGCTTTTGCATGTTCCATAAAGTCTTTGAAAGATGTCTCTTCGAGTTTCTGCTCCCATCTGAACGTCTTACAGGAATAAACCGGGCTGCGTGAGAAAACAAGCAGATAGATCAGACGGTGCCATGTGCCTGTGTAGTCGCCGTTGTATTTACAGGTGTGGTGATGCGTTCTTCGCCTTTTTGTTAGGCGGGCTAAGCAGTTTGTATTTGTGCTGAAGTAGGGATTGTAGAGGCCTTAGCTTTGTTAGGGCGCTTATTCAAGACAGGTGCATTTGCTAGGTTCATCGATTTGAATCTGAACTTTTTCACGATGAGCTTGTTTTGTCCTATGTCTGCTACCCGTTTCGATAAGCTTTTATATTTCTCCATACGATACTGTTGCTCATTCAGTCAGAAAAACAGTTTCTTCAGTAAAAGCTTGATTTTAGATCATGTTAGTCCCATCAAGCGTAGTATAAGAGTTTAAGCTTTTACCTTATGTTGTCCCGGGAGTATTTGAGCTTGTTAGCATTAGGCGAGCTTTCGTCGTCGGGCCAAAACAATTGTCCATTTTTGTCATCGCTCACGAAGCTAATAACCATCTCTTCGATGCGGTCATGATGTTCCTGGGACTTCCAATCGTAAAGATCAATAGCGTGTAAGCCATTCTTCGTGACGAACTTTCTTCTAAAAATACGTATAACATCAACAAAATCCCAGTATCGACGCAAAGTCAGATCGCCGTAACGCAACTCATTGCGAAGTTGGTAAACTGTTGGCAGACATGCGGTGCGTAGCTGACTGGACATCGTGAGTGTAGAGGTGAGCGTAATATGGGATTAGAAGTTAAATGGACGTTGGAGTAAAAAGATGTCATGAAGTGGGATCGGGACAGCTATTTATTATCGCAGAGATTGCACTTGGCATGGGCAAGAGTCTGCCTTGCACCTGTATAAAAAGGCAAGGGCCTCTTCGAGGTCATGTTGGCTCTTTTCCTCAAGGCTTAACGCGTTTCAAGGGGCATGTATCTGTGGGCACTCATGGCATTATAGGGTTGTCTTCAAGGCGCTTGCTCCTCCTTAATGATCGATGACCATTTTACGAAGAGATCATAGACCGTTTGCAACATTAGAGAACAGGAGTATATGAAAGCATCCCGACGATAATCACATCAAATGTGACCCATGTGGTTACGCTTATTGCGAGGGGAGAGAAAGCCTCGTTGAATCTGCTACCGACTCTCCCGGTCAGAAGTCAAGGTGCTAGACGACTCTAGCTGTCGAACGTGCTGCTGATAATCTGATTCACCTGGATCACTGCCGTATTTCCTAAATGCGGCACCTGACCAGTAAGTCCAATGTCGTATCATTTGAAGCTCCAGGTCGGCTTCTTTAGTCGACCGGCCTTGTTGCGGGCGTGCCGCATACAAAAGCGAATGGTGCCAATTCTCAAGTCTATGTTCATGGAAGAAGGACCGTACAGACTCGATGACATGCAAGCCACTCGTGTAGCTGCGGACTTGTTGTGGCGTCTCGACTACTACAAACCCAAAAATGTCGGGGAGGAGCCGCGCATTTTGAAGGAACAGGCGGAAGTTTGACTCCAAGGCCTTCTGTCTCGTGTGGCCATGCCCATCACTGGCTAGCGAGTCAAAGTAATATGCTGTCGCATTATCCTTATCGAAAATGATCAGGCTCCAGTGACAACCTCGGCCAAACGGCAGGGCAGGGTTGCAGGGCCAGATAGAAAACCGCGTTCTTTCAAAGCGATCACGTAACATTGGCGGCAAGGCCAAAGATGGCTCTGGTGCAGCAGATATATAGATGTCGCCCAGGAAGAGACAAAATTGCTCGAACCCGCGGACCGCGATCTTGATGCCCTGTTCCAGCATCATGGGTGTCAAGGATCCGGCACACGGTAGCTGGCTCTCATCGGAAGAGTGGAGAATTTTGAGCAGATGGGCGTACAGACTGAAGGACTGTGCGTACTCCTAGTATACGCTGCCAAGAAATCCCTCGTTGGTATGTGCTGCGAGCGGTTCCACGGGCGCAAAGGCCTCCTTGACCTTCTGTATATCCGACAAGCTCAGCTGCTTCTGTTCGAGGATGCTGCATGCCTCATAAAGCTTCGCCGGGTTACACCAGTAGGCCTTTGGGTATAAGCCTACGGGGTCGCATGACGTTTCGCGTGGCCATCCGTCGACGTGGAGGATGCGACGGTGGCGAGGGCCAACATCCCATGCGTTTGACATGGTAATCCGGGGCAGGGGTGATTCGGAGGTATGACTGGTCATATGCAAATGCTAAATGCTGATCAGACAGTGGGATTTAACTCTTTTCCTAGTTGGCGACGTACCGGCATTTGTTCCGGTACTATTTTACGGATACCCGTATGAGAGGCCGCTGATAATGAATCCTCAATCTGTTGCGTGTCCGCGCCGTGGCCATCTGATGCAGAGGACAACGCAACGGTGCTGGACTGCGGGCTGCGATCAATCATCTCGAACAGCGGGAGAAGGTCCTCCTCTGCTATTTCCTCGTATTCGGAATCGTGGCTTGACACATTGGCAGAGGGCAAGTCCGGATCTGACGCCTTGGGAAGGCCTTGGTGGCAGCATTTGTGCTTGCAGGGGCGTCCCGATCGTGTGGCGGCGCCGTTTGAGCAAAGGTGGCGGCACCTTCGCATTCCAAGGCTTGCCGGGCCTTCTTTTGATGCTACTGCAGTGGCAGAGGTATCGAAAATGCCGGGCATGTGGACACTTGGCGCGATTGGTGCGGCTTCCGCACCGTATATAACGCCTTTCGACAAGGGACCTATTAGACGACCCGTCCTAGAAGCAAGCGGCAGCCTTGGCAGAGGTCTAGGATCACGGGTAGGGAGGTAGTGTATTGTTCTAGTTCCGATTCCAGATCTTCTGTCATCCATCCTCTCCGTCATCAGACCAGTGCCGGACGAGTGAGACGGTCAGTGAGACGGCGAGTAAGACGGTGAGTAGTAAGGCGATAAAGTCGAGTTAGGTAGATGGCCGTTGCTCGAACTTTACTCTGGCGAGGCCCACGGTCCGATGAACGAATAAACAGCCACGGTGATGTGCATGAACCGCGCCTGGGCAGTGGCGTGGGGCTGACGGCAGTGAGGGCCGTTAGATTGATTGATTAGTTGATTGATTGATTCGTACTCGGTTTTGGCCGCTCTTTCATCCGCAGATATGCCCGGGTGGCAGAGCCAGTTAACTAGCCGACGCGGCCCGTAGTTGATCCGTGCCGCCCCATCTCCGTGCCCTAGTATCCACCGCCTACCTATTTCGTCACCGCCTACTCTAAAGGCCGAACTAGATCTCGATACACGACCGTTGATGTTTGCGGATGATGGCAATCTGAGTATTATTACGCTGCGCTTATCTGACAACAAGTTCACCGGCAAGGGCACTACGGATACTGGTAATCGGCTGTCTAATACCACATGTCTAGAATAATTCGTCAAAGTAGTTCAATTGCTTGTCTCTGGCGATTCATCTATTCCGTACCACGTACAGTATAGAATCAAACATCTGTCTAATGATGTCAAATTTATGGTGAATGCTCTCCTCGTTTTGTATCATTAGTCGAGATTTGAATTTTATCACGTCATTTGATCTATTTTTTCATTAGATGGCAGTAGCGCCCATACCGAGTCCATTAAAGCCGGCTGTCTTTCAAAGCTTTATATTATATCGAAACTGCCTCCTCTCGATACACACACATTCTGAAGACTTGCCCTCTCCCAGGTGCTTTTTGACATCCTCTACATCGAAGCAGGCCAAGTAACCCTCCAGCTCCATGGCTCTAAGTACCAAATCCCCGCGTATTTCGGGTACGTCAAGGTACATACAAAGGCAGTTCTCAAGACTTGTATCAGGCAGCACGACGTGAAGAAGTCTTTGCGTGCCCGAAAAGATCGTGCTGTCGTACCAATTGTTATAGTACTCCATAGCGTCACATCTGACCACACTGGAAATCCTCAAGTCAGTTATCGCCACCACGTCAGTGATGCTGAAACAGGCGGAATGCTTAGAGCAGCCATTGCAGCCGTCACGAGTTATACACAAGGCAAAGTGTCAGATGCAAGCCATGTCAGCTCGATTGACGATGTAGGTTTTTTGGGGGAGGAGGGGCAGGAGGAGGGGAGCCTATCGGAACTCGGCCCTATCTAGTATCCGACTTTGTCCCAGAGCTGGGGTATGGGGTAAGAGTTCAGTTCCCCAAGCGAGAAAGGATGATTAATGCATGTATAATATCCTCTTAGTCTGGAAAGAGTGGGTTTCTCCGATCTTCAATTCCTCGCGTTGTGCCGTGAAGAGGTAGAAAGGACACCTCGCCGCCAGCACTCGTAAATCCGCGCGTTGATTGACGATCAGCAGAACCCATTTTTTCTGCTGTGCTGAACGCGCCTACTAACAGTAACGCGTCTCTTTGTTTACTTCTTTGTTTTGCTACCTACCTCTCTCCCTATTTCATGACAAAATGGCTCTCTCGCAACAAGCGACAGATATCATTTCCGAATTCCCCCTTGAAGACACGCTTGATCGCATTCGACAAAGATTTCGTGATTTAAATGATGCAAATACGCGCCAGGAGGACGTTGCAAGTCTTCTACTAGCTTTGGTCGGCTCTTCAGCTGCATTTAGGCTTCCTTCCCCCAACGGGGAGTGGGAGTGTGGCAAACAAATTATTATACATCTACAACCATGCTAGGGAGGGCTTGGTTACGCTTGGCCATTTTGGTTCCCTCGTCCACCACGTCGTCTCCGATTCCTCCGACACCGACATCTGGCAGGCTGTTTTCGACATCATCGACAACCTCAGCGCCCTCACCCCTCCCCCGTCCAGCATCGCCCCGACTTTCAAAGGAACACCCGTCAAGTCTAGCTCGAACCGACTTGCCGATGACGAGACGCGCGACATTGTTGAAAGGGAGCTCTTTTACGAGATCAGGGACTGTGCCTTTCGCAACGTGGGGGGATTCTGCGACAAGTTTTTCAACACCAAGAGCTGGCACAGGGAACAAATGGACATGCTGGAGGCTGTGATGGCAGAGCATGATGGGAAGAGATGGAGGTCATTCCCATCCACGCCTACCGAACCGCTAGTCTGAGACTGGCTTCGTTCGCTCAGAGACCGCGCCTTGGGCGATGCGCCACATAAACTACGTACAACGAAGACGGCCCATGAGTTTAAGGAACCCAAAGGCCAGATAGATCTGTTTTTCCAGTGACCTGCGTCAGATCAGGGCGGCAAGCTCGAGTACAAGCACGTCCTTGTAGTTGGAGAGCAGAAGTCGTCCTACGACACTGGCCGGTTCAAGGCCGACTTCCTCCAGCTCACACGCTTAGTACGGGGCGTGTTCACCGACCAGCCGACACGGCGATTCGTCCACGCCTTTACTCTGTGCGCTTCCATGATGGAGCTATGGGTTTTCGACCGATCTGGACATGTTTATCGAGCGGGAAGATAAATATTACTACGTTACTTTGAATGACGCAGACGACAAAGAAACGAGAGTAAGGCTAGTGAGACCAATGGTAAGGCAAAAGGCCATCGTCTGCCGCTATTTCTGGCTGCTTACCCGGGAATTTTTTCCCTCTCTCTAATGTAAAAGAATGCCAGCGTTGTTCTATCATCGAAGCGATCACGGAGGTGCGACGTGCAAATGCCCCACAGGAATTCTTTCTGTTTAACAAAGAGGGCCGAGGCATTGCTTTGGAGGATTGCCCTACCTATGAGGACGATGTCGTGTGCCTCAATACGGATGCGAGCGGCTTTCCAGCAGAAGTTATCCTATGATGCAATATAGATAATAAATCCCAAGTAGTGAATAGACGTAATTGATTGACGGTTATGACTATAACTACTGTGCTTACATAGCACGAGGCTGATCACGGCAAGTGAGCGACACACTCACAAAAGGGCCATGCTGAACTCGTTACTTGGAACAATCAAGCTTCTACTTTGCTAGCCAGCTAGCTGCCAAAGTAAAGTCCATCTTCCCTTGTCCCCTCTTTCCTTCTTCTAGAGTGCTCTTTGTGTACCGGCTCTCTCGTCCGTGTTACAAAGTCATCTCTCCTATCCTACTCACATACAACCCTTGCAGACGGCACTGCTCATGGTATGGGCACGGCTGCCGGCACGCCAGGCGGCAATGAAAGGCACGAGGACCTTGGCAATTCTTGTTCTACGGGCAGTCGACAGTTCTTGATCGGCACCTCTCGTATCCTTGCTGCATGCTCTGGTCCACCATTGCATGCACCCCGATTCTCCAGCATCGAGACAGACCGAAGAGACCCAGCGGCCCTGCTCCTGATTAATCTTGCGGTATTCGGGCCACGACGTAACGAGGGACTTCTGTTGGGCCTCGGTTGCGAGCAGGACTTGACCAAGGCGGCCGGGGTTGGACAGGGTCATGGCTTTGTTGGCGCATCGTTCGAGTTGGCGTAAGGTCTCCTGGGCCGATAGATCAGAGGCGTCGTGAGCTTGGGTACCGGGGCCGAATGTGCCATCCGCATTGGCCCATCGCTCAACATCGGCCAACGTGATGGCGGGGAAGCCGACATCCTTCATCGTCGTTGAGATGTGCAAGGGCTGGTCGCGTTTGAGGGCAGCGAAGGCGTCACGTATGTCCCATGCTTGGACCCTGCAGACAGACATGTCATCAGTACCGGCGAGACAGAGTCGAGACAGAGTCGAATCACAGACGAGATCGAACGTACCAGGTAGCCTCGTCGAGGATGCTCTCCTAGAGCTCCTTCGGACAAGGACAAACCACTCGGATGGTCGCCTGTTTAGCGGTCGGCACGTGGTCCTTGCCGCAGGTTGGACAGGCGGCGACGATGCTGACCTCGTAGGTGGCGGGGCTCCAGAAAGGAACCTGGGTCTTGGTGGCGCTCATGATGTGCTCTCAGAGACTGTTTCTAGTGTAGTTGTGCATGATCGGATGTGGCCGCTATGCGTGAGGTAGGCGACGAGAGTGAAAAGCGCGGAGGTGGATGTGCATGTGCATGTGCATGTGAATGCGGATATGGAAGTGGGAGTAGGAGGGAGAGAAGGCTGGCGGGGTGGAAGGAAAAGGCAGTAACTAATTGCTGTAGTGCGGGGTGGCTGCCACAAATCATCTCTCTGCGCAGAAGTCGTAACTCTACAATGCGCTCCTACCCGACATCAACACAATCAAGATCAACTCTTTCCTAGCATGCTTAGAGATTGTAGAATCGAAAAAGCATCCGGCCATTGTACGGTGCGTGGCTGCTGCGATCCCGGCGGTCACGATGGTCCCACTATGGTATTCCCCTGTCAGCCCACACACGCGCTCCTCCTTACCAATTCAGGACAGAGAGCACTTCAAGTACCTGCTTGGGTCGACCCATACCGGGCAGGAGAGATATGTAGAATGGAAGGTCGCCGTCTAGTCGCGGCCCGCTTACCCAGTCGACTAACAGAGAATCAGAGTTGAGGTCGAGGTAGCTTCAGTGAGGTCCGTCGCCCGATAGCGAGTAGGATTGGCGCATCAGGAAGCTCAGTGCTATTTATAGTGGCTTAGGCTGCCTGTTGGTCTCTAATGGCATCGCACTTAGTGAGGTACCGCTAGGGCCGACACGCTAGCCTGGTGCAGGTCTGCCATGAGGACAATACTATTGCTCCTCTCTCGGCTCCCACTGCTTTGTATACTCCGCACCCCTCTACGCAAGATCGCAGCATCTGTTAGGTTTATACGATGTGTTACCGAGACTAACGACATAGAGAGAAAAGGATTCATTGTTATTGTAAGAAATAGGTACTATGAACAGACTCAACATCGCACTATTTGCATTTGTCTACACGCTCCTTTCTTATACTAGAATATTCTTCTAGATCACAGCCGTCCCTTTGATTAATGCCTTTGGAAATCTGCCCTCCTTGGTCCCTGCTCTGGCTCCCAAGTCCTATTCCATCTCCATGTCCGGTAGGCCAGGTCGAGCCAAACCCCAAATAATTTGAAATAGCGTACATATTTGATGAGGATTCAGATCGCCCTCATAACGGCCCTTGTTGACAAATCGTTTCTTCTCCAAGATGAGCTGCTCCCATGCCATGAGGATACAGAGAAGTCTTGTCCGCATCCTTTCGTATTCCGCAAGACGGACATGAGTGAACAGTGACTCGGCTAGGTCTGCTGCTTCGGCTTTGTCCATTTTTAAAATGGTCTGCATTTCGTGTTTCTCGCGCCAGTCCAGCTTGCGGGGTTTCCTGACATAGCCCTCATCGAGGTATGGACACTTCTCGTCAAACTCGGAGAGCCACTGGTTGGCTAGAGTGCGTACAAATCGTTGTTTGCCCGTGCAGTTCCAGCTTAGGTTTATGGTAGGTTCAGTCTGCTGGGCTGGGTTTAAGGATGACATGATGACAGGATGAAGTGCCGACAAGGGCTTGAAAAAATGACTGAAAGGTTAACAATCAATGGTGATTAGTTTTGAACTCGAACTTATAAGTCAACTACTTATATATAACTGCAAATGTCTTAACTAGTAAGGGTTGCAATGATTATTTGTTGAAAATCTGATTCCAGTTGGCGCTTCTCTCTTTTCTGGGACCCGCGCGGCAGCACCGCCGGCGCCGGCGCCCACCTTTTCCTCCGTAGTGTACTAATGGGTTCAGCGACCCTTTGGACGATGGCTACACAGGTGGTTGCGGTATATTTTGATTGTGCAGGGTTTGTCCAGGCCTAGCACTTAATTAGATATTCCATTGCTAGAACTGAAGTCACTACGCGGCCCAACCTTTGTCACATGGCTAATGTTACAAAAAGCATGCATCTCAATGTTGGGCGATGGATAACGTTCTTCGGTACTTGTATAGATGAGGACGATTACGGTGACGCAAAGGAAAGCGGCATGTAGGAT
Organism: Xylariaceae sp. FL1272; assembly: GCA_022432385.1. NCBI lineage: Eukaryota > Fungi > Ascomycota > Sordariomycetes > Xylariales > Xylariaceae > Xylariaceae sp. FL1272. The sequence continues at coordinate 85,136 of JAJJXC010000004.1, forward strand.
ATGGGCACAAGCTAAAGTTATGGGGTTTACTCTAGTGAGTTCATTGCTTTACGTACGGTGTAGTGGGACCGTTCGTGTTATCGCATTCAACACAATGTGACCAGCTCACTGTGTGCCTCACCTTACGGATTTACTGTTTCAATTAATTGGATGATAGTGCGCACGTTATGAAGTACATTTTGTGGCCTACACACTGTCCACCACATGGCACCTTGTGAGTTACATCCTGTGTACGATATATGATGACCTGCACAGGCTGGGCTACATTCATGGCAGTTTACATATCACGCTTCACACCTAGTGGAGATTACACGATATGCTTTATACGCCGTGATTTTCTCACACGCCGTCGGCTACACACGGCGTTGCACACGCGGTGTAAGTGATATTGATAGCTACATATCGTGTGCTGCACACTGTGATGAAATACACATTGTCCGCTATTTAGTGTGATATGCACACAGTGACTAGATATAAACAACTTGTACCCCGTGGGCCATAGGAGGTTTAGGTGCTAGACTACGGAGACAGTAGTGGCTGTAACTCGGACTGAACTTTCTTTTGAGTCGCAGCCGCGTCCCAATGCCCGTGGAGTCCTGCTTGGTGCACAGCTAAATCGAGGACTCGACATGCCGACAGGATTTGCTCAGGAGTGACCACCTCGATTTGGTGAACGAGCCAAGGCAGGACGCTATCGGCCGTGGTTTTGAAATTCTTACTATACAGAGCCGCCGTGTGAGTAGCTAGGGTCCGCGCTAGTGTACTAGATGGACTACTTACACAATAGACTCGGCCGAGTCGGAATAGGCCATCAAGAAGAAGACGGAGGGCAGTGCGAGATAGTTCCAGCGCTTCACCTTTCGCCTGAGTTCCAGCACCTTAGAGTTTTGGATATCAATATTGGCATCTTTCAATGCAGCGGTAAACTTTTTGATGGCGATGGTCGCGTTATGGGATTTTTCGTGCAATCCCCTCTTCCGCTCAGCTGCGATCAACGCTTCCACTGCGTTAAAGGCCTTATGCAATTGGACACACGCAAACCTCGAGAGGACGGTCGTACCCGGTTGCTGAGCATGTATAATATCCTTTTAGAGCTCCTGGTCTGGAAAGAGTGGGTTTCTCCGATCTTCAATTTCTCGCCTTGTGCCGTAAAGAGGTAGAAAGGACACATCGCCGCCAGCACTCGTAAAGTAAAAAGGGCTCGATTCACCAAATGCACACCCTACGACCCTGAAACCATCCAGACTTGGGAGGCAGACCGGGTGAAGCGCCGCGCCGACATCCGTAGTGTCAGCACTGTGAGGAGCACCCCTATCATCGAGTTTGTGCTGAACTACAACCCTCTAGACATATTTTTAGGCCAGACCGCGCGGCAACAGTACTTTTCAAAATCGGGTTCTTAGCGGCAATACGCCTGTCTTTTTTCTTGACTTTATAGAAAGCGAAGGGTCAAGGAAAAAATAATAATGAATGAGTATTTGCGACATGTTCCGATAACTACCATATATATGTGTGTTCATCTCTCGTCTTAATTTAAACCAAGTTTTGTAAAGAAGTGCATAACCCGGAACTCCTCTGAATCGCAAGCTAACAGACCTAAATTGGAACCGTATCTCATAGTCAAAATGGTCGACGACTCGATGGATATTGATTCAGACATTACGCAACAACCTATACAGTCGAACCCAACCAACCCTACGGGAGTCACCAGGCTTCTTCCTCGCGTAGTGCGCCAAGACTTGAACATAACACCTAAAGAATGCTGGGAAGTCTTCGAGTTCTGTGTACAAAATAACAAGCTCTGGCCTACTGATGGCATTGATACGTGCAAGGATCCATCTGTAACAACTAGCATTCGAAATCTTGACCATATCATTACCGACGCGACTACTAGCGATTGGAAGAGACGCATTGCTTACATGCGGCTCGCCGAACTTTTCGACCGCCTCGTACAGCCCGTCAAAGCAGACCGGAAGTGTGGGCGACTCGAAGCGAAGCCTGGCTCCAAAGTCCCCGGGTCTACATATTACGTGCTCCGACGAGCCGTCAAGAGGCAAGCAAGCGATGTGGAGATCCGGAGACACGTCAGGACTGGCAAACGATACCAGACGTTACTGAAAGGCTCCCCGCTTCTTTCGATTGCTTACTGCAATAATGCCGACAAGGTTATGTGAGTCGTAAAGTTGTATACGGACAGTTTGTCTCCTAACTAAACCCAGTCGCGACTTTTCCGTAACGCCGAAGACGTTAGAGAGACTGGCAAAAACCGTAACGGAAACGACCCTGGCCCAAATGAGTGATGCCTCGTCCAAATTCCAGCAGCTCATCGAAAAAGCCATTTCCGAGCAGTACGACGAAAAACAAATGAGGGATGCATTTAGGAAATTTACTGCCGACCCCGCTTCGACCACATAAGAATGTGACGAGATGGGCTACAGCAATATACAATAAGCGGGGTTTGCGATACTACAGGCGATGATTGATGAGACGGGTGTGATTTATCATGGTCTGAAACCAGCAATCCTTAATACAAGATGGGTGATGTTTGATCCGTAATGCGCGATATGGGATGGGCGATGGGTGATGAGTGATGCTCACTGAATCAAGGTTGATAAGTAGTAAATAAGACGACATTATAGGAAGTAGTTATCGATGCGAGATGCGTGATGGCCGCTGCGGACTCGGCAACACTTGAGACAAGATGAGTGATGAGTGATGAGGTCATGCGTGATACAAAAGATGTAGTGGGGAAGTCACAAGCCCCTCATCGTGCAATATGCAATCAAGCGTGCTTTACGGTTATTGGGTGGTTGCACGTCTTGAAACCAGATAGATCTCGAGGTTACCATCTTTAACTGAGGCGAAGCGGTTGAAACCCGACCGATTCTCCTCGGCTACGATCTCGTATAGTTCAGACCATCGCGGAGTGATTTCGAGGCATATCGAGAGGGCGCTCGTAGGCAGGCCCTCCTTGAACAGGGCATATCAAATACGCCCGTTTTTGCCCTTGCCTTGAGTCGACTAGAGAACCTCCGCAGTATCACGCTTTCGCAAACATATGAACATAGTCGTCACAACGAGCTAGATATCGGCTAAGATAAGCTACCAGACGTTACACTATCTCTTGTCGGACAAAAATTTTTTGACGCCCTTTCGCAACGGCAAGGGCATATCGAGGACCTTACACTCGGATGTCTCTCTGAGGAATATCACCCGTGCACATATGATCTTGGTTTTATTGGTGTAACACAGAGGCTTAATCCAGCGTTATACCGAAGGTACCAGCAAGCCTTTGGGAATTTGAAGCGGCTTGACGATTGCTTGGTTCTGTGTATTGTGACCTTAAATCCTCTTCATCGCGTCGTAGATCACTAATACACCTCTAATCTCCTGCTTGTTTATGCTCGCATCTCCATGATGCACCCTTAAACCGTCTGTTCATTCCTTTCTACAAGCGCCGGTTTAAGAAAAATTGCAACAATTCATATTCAATATCTAGAGCCAATTCTCAAAACTTGTCTGCTCTCGTGTACCAGCCCAAAGGCGCACAGTAAAGCGCTTGTAGAACTGTTCCTGTTCAAGTGGATACAGTCTTACCTGAAGCTGATTGCGCCAAGTGTTGTTATTGATGTATAGACCCGAAGGCCGGAAGAGTGCTTTGCTGAACTGGTACATATACCTCCACCAAAGCCGATGTCGATCGGCGGCTAAGCACAGAAATAAGATTATCTGTTCCGCAACTGCCGGCTACACGACAAAGTAAGTCACCTGGGCGCTTGACCAACCCCGCCGCCGCGAATAAGGGTGCTACGGCACCCAAGCGCCGACCTCTTCCGCATGAGTCGACAGCGGAGGGTATGCAGATATAGATATGGCATCAATTCTCCTCCCCCCTTGTATTATCATCTCATTGCAGCGATGGATAATACCTTTAGACTATGCACTAAAATGCCCTAACTGGCGCCGCCGTAATACAACAAAGCTGTGCCTTCAATCGCTAGCCATCACCACCCCACCCATGATGCCAACAACGAGGTCAAGGCCTTCTCTAAGGGCGGGGCCAACTTTCCCTATTTAACAGCAACATCAAAAAAGCGCGGGCTCGATCGCTACCGCGTCAAATGAGCTAGCTGTCCATGCTCACAGCTCACTAGTTTCAAGACGTTTGAGTTTATATTTCAAATATGCAGATTCAATTCTTTGCGGAATTCACTAAGGCTTTTGACCAAACGCACCCAGTAGCAAAAGATCTTATACTCTCTGTATGGCACAATGATTATGCCAAAAACGACCAGCTGTATCACGGGCAAGATCGTGTGCCGCTGACGACGGGGGCTGCTGTCAAACACACTACTGCCGATGGAACCTCGCAGATGTTAGTGGGTGGCCGGCGGAAATTGAGCAACTGGCTTTTGCTTGTCAGCCGCCACAGCACTACCAAGTTCTATGCCATCTATGAGCAAGGCAAAAGAATAGGCGCTACAAACTTACTAGGGGCGGCTTTTGTTTTTTTCGACGAAGCTCACCAATACAATGGCACGCTAGAGAGTCCCACCGACCCCTTTCGGTTCCTGCGCAGCCTTCGAGAGACAAGTCTGAAGGAGCCCGTCGCTTTCACTATCTCTGCATCTATTCCCCTGAGTGGTCCAATTCATCTAGCTAACGTCGTAGAGCATATCCTGCGGAGCAGGTACTTGCAGGGCCAGGAAGAGCGAATTGGAGGTATTGACAACGCACAGTCTTTGAAGGCCGCTCAGGCTGACTATGAATACCTTATTAACAACTTAAATCGGCTTTCTGACAAGAATATCAAGAAGACGGTCCAAGCTCGACAAGTAAACTTACACAAGCTTGAAACGGAACTCGTACCTAGTTTGCTGATGGCTCGCCGTCCGACGGATACATTCAGAGGGCAGCCAATAGGGGACGGAAGTCGGGAGATCGTTGTAGATCATATCAACTGCCCAATGGCGGACGGTCTCGCACGGGACGCCTTCCGACATATGACGGCCGAAGTCCAAAACTATGTGCAACGATTACTACAGGAGCAAAAGCAGGAATGGAGACGGATGGGCGAGACAGGTCCCAAACCAACTCGACAGAGCATCGAAGCCCAGCTGTTTGGCCGCGGAGATGACATTAACGTCGCGGCTAGAATGAAAGATACGTCAGAACAGGCATGGAGGCGCCTGATCCGTGCGGCAGTGTACCCTTTCCTCGCTTATCTCTTGGCTAGGGGCTCTGTTCGAGATGGCGATCTGCACCACGAAGTAGTTAACCAGCTTGGGGCCACGGCATGCAGGGAGTTCTTCATAAAGGGCCGTACGGCGATGGTAAAAGCCCTTGAGAAATCTCCCTTGTGGTTATACCGCGAGGAATTAGTGCAGCAGTCACCCAGATTCAGTCGGCTTTGTCAATTTGTTGATGATATGCTGTCCTACAGATTGCAGGCACTGACTGCAGACGACCTTGGTCCACGAGACGGGACGAACATCCGCCACATGATTGTGCTTACGCAATCGCCTTCATCAGCCTTCATCACTTACATGCTGTTGGTTCGCAGGTACAAGGAAAGTGTTAAAGTTGTTCTCTTTAACGCTGCGACGAAGAGCGATGCGAGCGCCAGTGATAACGGGTATGGTCGGAATCAGATCGTGGACGATATTAACTCGCCATGCGATCCGTCCTCTCCAAACAAGATTATTATATCGACATATCGAATATGCGGTGTGGCCCTGAATCTGCAGAGAGCGAATTACTGTGTCATGATGGAACCGGCTGGCACAACAGACGCCGAGAGGCAAGCTGCGGCGAGGGTGAACCGACGAGGACAGGAGATGAGAACAGTGACTGTCATGCTTTACGACGAGCACAATTTTGCAGAGTCTGTTCGGCTGTCGCGACGGGTAAATCACGAGGAAATGTTATCCTGGAAAGAAAGGGGCATACCTTGGGAGAAGTTTGTATGAAGAAAGTCTTGGCTGTCCCTTATCCTAAACAGTTGTGGTGGTATATTGCTGTGAGAGATGACTACGTCGTTGCTGCGCGCTTGACTTTGCTGTGTTCGATGAACAAGAACGAGAACAAAAATGAGTATGATGTTACCTAGGTAAACTATGAGCAATGATTCTCTGACGTAAATGTTGAGCTGTGTTGATGCCAGGGTCGTGCTTTCCGCTCATCACGAGGTTTATCTCTACACCTGCCCAAATGCCATTTCAGGTACAACAAGAATTGGTTACCTATTTCTACGTCTTCGTACCTCGTCTAATTCGGGACATCGGCACTCCATTAGTCATCTACCCCGCCTCTCATGGGACATTACCCCGCCATCCTTTCTCCTTGCTTAAACTATACTAGCCTAGTGCCTCCGCCTCTATCTTCTCCCCATTCAACAGTGGCCTAAGCAGTAGGTGTGTGCTAAGAGGGCGGTCTTGAATAATCTGCAGCTGGTGCTGCTCCATCACTGCATCACGACAAGATGGCGCGTGTGCGAAAATAAGTGCTGGCTAGAGAAAATCAAGAGGGCCATTGATTATGCCGGTTGCAATGGCTACATGGCGAGTGAACGAATTTGCCAGCAGTCCCTGATTCCCTGCATTAGACCTGTTATTTCAGTACAATACCAAGTGTCATAGTATCGTAGCAGCAACGCCAGCACACCATCTTAGTGAATAATTAGTCCTTAATTATTGAAGTGGTCGAAATAACACTTATAGAAGATTGATTTTCCTATATACAAGACGCAAATTCAGCTAACCATCCGAGCCACTCGTGCCTTCTTCGTCCCCGTCCGTGATCTAAAAGGCACCTTCGACACAGGACAATATATACTTATTATCCTGTGGTAGCTTTAGACGCTTACGGAGGTGCTCGCTCACGCTTTTGTGACAGTTCGAGACAGACGTCATGAAGGAGAGTGGCAATATAGCGGCATCGAGGTGGTCAATAAGGTATACTTCTCCGTCGCTAAACATAACATTACCGTTATTTAGGTCGCTTATAACATAATATAAACGCTCTTTAGAAAAGTCGGCCAATCTAACATTACGTGAAACCAATGGATAAGCTACCTATTTTTGTTTCATGAGCTCCCGCACACTGGTATCGAGGTTGTCCGAGACGAAATACATTACCTCATTGATATGTTCAGTAAGTTCTTGGACTGAATGGTACTCTCTCGGTGACTTATTCTCGCCTAGGCTTTCGTTCCCAAATATCACATGGCGAGAGTAACCACCGCCCACCGGGCCAGGGGCCATATGCATCGGCACAGGGAGCGAGAGGACCAAGCCTATGGCATCGGCATAATCGGACAAGTGGCGTTCGAAGACAGAAAGATCGTGGCTAACGTGGCGGCCGCGCATTGTCCGGAGTGGTATCGGGATCCAATCAAATGGAGAACCTGTAGCGTTGTACTCCAAACGCATAAGCCAATCTAGCGTTTGCCCGTGAACTAGCTCCATAGCGATTGCCTTGAAGTCGGTGGTTTTAAAGGTGCGAAAAACCTCAGGTACTCGAACTCTGGGTAGCTAGGCGTGTTGGTCCTTCAGCGTGGTTCTCAGGAGCTCGTGCTGCTGCTCTATGCTTTTTTTATAAAATGCTTCGATCGCATTGAAAACATAATCCTGATTTCTTGCTTCAACTTCTATACGGTCGAATCCTTGCTTATTTGCAAACTTGATCCATATGAGAGGGTCATGTTGGGGAAATGCGAAGCAAGGCTTGTGCCACTTTGAGCTGATGTACTTCTTGATAGCTTTATCAATATCGTTGTTATGAAGACCGTTCGCTAGGCTTTTCGCCATTTTTAATCTGTCATCTCTGTTTGCCATGGTCGTGAGAGAGATTAAGCGCAATGGAAAAAACAGGACTAGAGTCAATTCATTAGGCCTTTTATACGTTGCTATACCTCTCGTACCATATCGTGCAAACATATTCATGCACAGCACCCCGGAACCTGAAACGCTAGTAAGACTTCCTTAACCGTTATACACAACACCTTCCTGCCCTGCCTTTTTTGTTGCATATTGAAATTGTTCCACAGCAAAAGGTATTCCTTCTACAAGAATCCCGTTGGACCATCCTCATTCATGATAGTACATAGGAGACTCGCCTTGCTAAGTTTGCATACTTATCCGTCGTCCTTCCTCGTTGGGAAATCGTCCCTTCTGAATGCGTTTATGAGTGAAATCAGGCCACTCGTATTCAAGGCTTGCCCAAAAGCCAAATTGCCCTTCTGTGTCTGTATCGCTAATCAACCCTCTGTTGTGGCATTCGATTAATACTTGGAGCCTGCACTGTGTCAGTCTTGTAGTCTTTGCCTAGCAAGGAAATTTTACCAGAAGTCTCGCCCGCTATGCAGCCGTTGATTCGAGAGACGGTATTTGAATTTCTTATGACCTGTACCGAATGTATCTCTCGCGGCATCTAGGAGGTTTTGGACTGTGCTGGCATAAGGGATGGACACGTTAGATACTATATCACTTGTTGAAGACGATGCAGATTTCGAGAGTTTGACTTTGCATTTCGCGTCTCCACTGCCACCACGCGGGTTTAGCGTAAGGATAATACCATCGCAAGGCTCGTCTCCGGCCATAGCACCAGAAAGCGTGTACCAGTCGGGAAAGATAAGTTGCAGCCTCGGCCGTTGCTTACGCGTGCGGTCAGTTCTAACATTCCCACCAGTTCGGGCTTTCAGGATCTGTAGACGTAATTCGGAGCATTAAGTCGATAGAACTGGGAAATAATGTTCTGACGTCGTCGCAGTCGAGATGGATACCTCATTGTCGAGGTTGGCCATGATGATTATAATATGAGGCTGAGAATTGGTCTTGTTTGGAGGTATTGACAAAAAACGTTCAAAGCACAAACGACATCTGCAGAACAACACGAAAGCAATGTAAACACTTGCATCACCTAGCTCATTCGGTGGTTAGAAGTGAGACCCGCGGTGGTTTTTATGTGACTTCTAGGTGACTACGGTCTATCCCTAAGCGCTAGCTGTGACCATGGGTCCGCATACTTCAAGATATCCTCATTGTATGTGGAGGGTAAGGGGCCGTACAATGAGGCCAGATCAACTGCCCTCTAAGATCACTATGCATTGTATCATCCATGTCGAATTGACTTGCAGTTGCATCCTGATAAAAGACAACTCTTAGTTCGCCGGCTCACTGATTAAACTTAATTGGACACTGCCCTTTTTGTTCTCCTCTATCTCTGCCTGGGCACGGATTTGAGTCAGCGGGTTGCAATGTGATATTTCAATACATGTTGGCTATTGCAGATGCACGTACGTACAGATATAGACTTGGGTTGGTAGCACATTACAAGAACTGTGCAAGGAGCACTAGGATGTTTGCGCAATGAACAACAAGGATGCCACATTTTCGCGTTACTTGCAGGGGGTACGGACGATATGACAAAGCACTGCCACGTACTAGCAGAGAAGCCTAAATTGTCTGCGCATCCATTAGTCAGTGCTTTTCGCCTCGCCTAATCTGCGCAGTCAGTATTCTGCTCTTTGCGCAATCCAATCCTTGCTGTGAGAACCATGGCAAATCAGAGTCGTTCGTATATGGAGAATCCGGACGATAGTGCTAGTATGATTGTGGAAGCACTCCGCCAATGCCTCACGGAAGAGACACCCTCAGGCAAGACACCGCGTGGACTCGACAAAGCTCTCGATGCCTTCTCTCAAAGTTTTCCGCACGATCGCGTCCTTTGCGCCTTTCTGAAACAAGGCTTTACGGCTTGGTATGCGTACTTCCTCGCGAGTGGCCATATCAAGGAGATCACAACCCTACTCTCAACTCCCACGCTTGAACAAGTCGCTGCCGATGTGTCCCAAATCGGCTCCAGCGAGTCCGTAAATCAACGGATCCAACATGTTTTGTATTATTCTGATCGTGGTACCAAACGCTGCCGTAGGTCACACACTTGCCATTTATAACTCCAGCTGACCTTGTAGGGATACTGAAATCAATCAACGTCGAATTACCTCCCCGTCTCCTTTCCTCTCCAGATCCAGATCCAGATCCGTCCTCACCAGATGCATCGTGTATGCATTCCGAAATATACTTCCCTCCCTCCAAACGGCCACGCTCCGAGGGCGTACAGCCTAGCCAACCACCAGACCTAGGGAACATCCCTGGGGAGCCTACACACACAAGTATCTTCAACCTGGATAGAAATTCTACAGGGACCTCATCGCAGGGCGATGAAGGGCCCAATGCAGGAACGGAACTCGCTAGTCCCAATCCTGCGCTAGAATGGCAGACTTTTGAGGTCGACTGGCGACATCAATACGCGTGGCCAAAGGCCAGAAATTTACCCTTTGTCTTTCCGCACTACCTGTGTACCGCTATTGTCAAAATCCGTGATACGGCAGCAGTACTATTATCTTTTCCGGCGAATCCTGTCCAATGTCGTCTTGTTTTCGATATCTCAGCCAAGGAAGTTCAGCATATTGCCAAAGAGCTTTTCGGCGTCCATATTCAGACCGCTCATACACGGCGTTTTCTCGTGCTTGAGAGTGGCGTAACGGTCGATATTAACGAAAGCATCAAACTCAGAGGAGCCTCTAATATAGCTATCGACAAACTATTCGGGCAAATGGTGGGTACAGCATTCCGACATGGCTCACAACGCTTGGATGAACTTGCAAATGGTGAGATGCTGTCGAATTCTTTAACTATGAAGATTTGGGAAGCCGAGAGAAGTCCAGGCCGGCTCAACTTCACAGTCGACGCAGAGAATCTGTCCACTATCTGGCGTGGACTTTGGCAGGACACACCCTCCCCTTATGCAGCAAGCATCACGACTTCTTCCTAATATCCCCCCCACTCAAATAGACCGAGTAGCCATTTTCCAACGTACACTGTCCAGTTCCTTTCATCTGTATCCAATTCTTTCCCCCGGGTTGCTTGTAATAGGCACTACTGCCTTTCCAGAAAAATGTGCCCGCCTCATAAACACCAGCACCGATCTGGACTGCGCTGTCGAATGATTCCTTGACGAGATCGTGGCTTGGATCCTAAATAGGTATGAGTAATGTTGCAAAGATCAGAAAGGCGATATGCTTGCCATCGCGGTCTCTTCTTGCAGTCTAGTGCGATTTCACTGGCTATGAAGAGATTCTGTGGCTGGCTTGTAGATTGTTCCCTGGTCGCCTTTGCAAAAGCCTGACAGTGCCAGCGCGAAAACAAGATTGGCAAGTTAAGAGGCAGTAGATTTTTGTCTGCAAAGCCTTTACTGAATTAGCCCTGTTGTCTTGAAGCCCAACTTGCTTACACGACGATGTCCAGGTTGGAATACAGATGCTACCCAAGCGGGGGCTTACGTGCTGATCGAATAGGGCGACTCATAAAGTTGAAAAATTCCCAGCGGGGTCGGAGCTGGACGGGAGGGAAGGATTTCAGCGAGCTAATTCGCCATTCCTACCACCACTGGTTGCTCTAGTTGTGAGATCCACAAGCTCGGCCCGCGATTTGGCGCCACGCGTTTTCTGTTTGCGCAAAACAGAAACCTTTTGCGCAAACATTGCAGGGGAAGCACCAGACCACAAACCTGCGCGCTCAGCTCTCTGGTCCTGGCAGCGGTTCATCAGCCTACGATAATCTTACCTTCCACGGCTGTTTTCTAACTACATTAAGTTGAACCCCACACAATATTGAGCTTGTCAAGTAGGAGTACTCTTTTAGGTTTCCGGTGACACGATGGCACTGTATCGAAAGAATAGTACCAACAGTGAGGCAATGTGGGTTATACTGATGGTAGATCTGTTTTGCCCAAGAAGACTTGGGAATGTTTCAGTCCGAGGTGACTATAGCTTGTTGATTATGATAGGAATATTGCGATATTATACGTTGTATTAGCATATCCTTGAACCTTGTTGCTCGAAGAGTCTTACCACGCGCAAGGGGGCATCAAGCACCATGCTGTGTTTGTGTTGCTGGTATGAGAAAGATGGGATCGAGCAGTGTTTGAAATGGCCAATACAAAGCGAGTGATGCTTGCAATAGGCTTCAGCAAGTATAAAAACATCCTCACGCTCGTCTGACTGACGACTTTGGAAGCGCTTCCTAAGTTGCAACACCTAGCTTGCTCCTTCTCTGCCCTCATATGTCAAGCATTAGTCATTGAAGTAGTCGAAAGGGCACTTCGGATGGTGATCATGGTAGCACTGGGTAATTCCCGCACGACCCCTTCTTCTCCGATCTCAGCGCTCTTTGCCGTACATACGCGCGCACAACCATACCGGCTCTCCATACGTCATCACTACCAACCGTAAAGCATTCGGCACGAGCAAGGCCTGCAGCTCATGATTGTTGTCCATTCACTCAGACCTTCCTTCCATGATGAGCGGAGAGATTTGTAAAATGCGCGGTTTGACTTCTACAAGCGATTCGATACCAATTACGAGCCTAATCTCATCGATGAGACCAGACAGCCCATGCTCTCGTTTGTGATATCATGGGCAGAAGATGTGAAAATTCGAGATCTATAGCCACAATGCCATGCTCCGTGCGAATGAAAGCTATGTAATTTAGGATCTCCATGCACAACACAATGTTCGTAGTGCCAGCAACAGTTGAGGCTTAGGTATATCGTCGTCTCTGAGCCTATGTATGGTGATCGACCGCTTCCCCAAATAGTGTGTGTAGCCTATGAGGACCCGCAGCGCAGATCGTGCGCGGGAGATTACTTCCGCAGCCTCCACTTGTCCTACCAGGCCCTTTCAGGTTGTTCTTTTAGCCCGCGGACAATTTCATCCGCATCCGGCAGACGTGTCGATTAGTCAAAGCTCACTCGATGCCAGAATAGTCCAGCAGAGCATTGGCTCATTCCTGGCGTCGCCCGGTACTCCCGATAGAGCACCCAGATGACTTTGATCCTTCACTCAAAATTGCCTGCTAATGGATATCGAATGGAAGCAGCAATCTGAATTCTATTCCACAGGCTAAATCATAATCCTTCAGGAAGCATTTCCTGTGTTCTTCTGTGCCACGGCCCCCAAGCAAGTTGACAGCCCAAGAACCCCAGTACTCAAAAACCCCAGTACCAACAACCCAAGGACCCATCCATGGACACTTCTTAGCTTGTATAGCCACATTGTAATCAAGTGCGATTACGCCGTAGAATAAAGATGTCCGCTTCTTCGTGATGAATGTTCTGCCGAATGGTTGCCTGTGATCGTATTAGCAACGATGCTGTTGACTTATGAGGGGTTTAACATACTCCCTTGGTTTTCATTGTTTAGGTTCCGCTCCGCAAGCGCCGCATTTGACGCCTTTAGGATTGCCGCCGCATGCGTTACAAATATCTCCCATTGTGATACCAGTAGTTAATAGCAAATTTCGAGGTCTTGTTGTTGAGAGGGTTTAAACCTGGTTAAATTAATCGACTAAAAAGATGTTTGATGATGGGAAAGATCTATAGGCTACAAATGGGCTGCTATCGTCAGTCGGTACAACTTTGTTGTTGAAGCCTAAATCACGTGGCAGCCCCCACCAGCCAGTTGCCCATTCCCATTAGCCCGCAATTTTGGTGTTTTTGACTTCTGTACATCGTCATCGCAACTTGAAAAATGTCTCATGCAAGTCAATAGTCCTCTCCACATCATTTGAAATGGACATCATTCAAGACTATCTAAATAAGATAAAGGACGCAGAAAATGTCATTACAGACAGCTTAGCGCAGATAAATCGAGCAACAAAGGTTATTTCCGACAACCATGTTAGTACTTTGACTCCCGTCTACACATAATATTATACTGACAGCCCTACCGGCTCTCATATCTGGCCTGGTAGCCAAAGAGGTTCAAAGGCAGTCTCTTTCGACCGGAACTCCGCCAGGTTCGTTAGATAGTCTCAATGAAGGCAAAGAGAGCCACCTCTCCGAGAGTATCCAGACTTCTAACGACGGTTTCCTCTGCCCTGACTGCGGTAAAAGAAATAAGAACGAACAAGCTCGCAGGAGACACTATGCAACTCGTGAGGCTCCAACATTCGGTATTGGTATGAGTAGGTGGAGCTGACATAGCTTTAGATATTCCTTGTGCACAGATATCGCCGAAGGACGAGATATGTGTCTGCTGCAAGAAACCAATGAAACTGGCATCGAATTTTGAAAAATATCATAAAGCTTGTGTTACACGAATGGGAGGACGGTTGTCTGAAACTACGAGAGTGGAAGCATCCCAGCAGAAGAGCCGGATAGCTAACAGCGTAATAAAGCTATTACATACGAACATAAGGAAGGCAAGGGATAGAGGTGGCGATAAACCTTCGTCTGACAGACGTACTAATGACTTCGAGACTTCCGCATTTAACTCTGCTCCCCAGAGCGATTCTGGAAATGGCGCTTGCAATTCAGGTAGGCATTTACACACAGTTTCTCCCGATGCACATACTAAGTGAGCAGTAGAAGATTTGGATTCTTGTCCCCCAGCACTTGGCAGCCTACCTTTTCTCCTAGGAAAGCTTGATCCCGAAACTGGGCCCAGTCGGAACGCAAATTTATCGGCACAGCTTGAGTCCTACCAAGCTTTATACGAGATAACAGATATTCCAGGCATGGTGGCAAACATCAGTGATGACATTTATCGTGGTTCAGCTATGGTTCTAAACCCAATTGATGGGGTTCTAGATTGGGATATCCCAAACATGTGATGTCATGTTCTCTGCAAACGTCAGGTTTCCTGGCGCTCAAACGTCAGATATGGGAATTTGAGGCTTCACGAATTTGAACTTTGCCTTGATTCCATTGCGGTTCAACTCGGCAACCTTATCCCTGAGAGCGGCTGTGTCGCCAAGCTCATATTCTCCCCAGCTTCTTATCTCTGCCTCTGACGCATACCCAATAACCATTTCTTGGCCTTCAAGAAGTGTCCAGCCGGTTCGACCGTCTATAAGCGCACTGTTATGTGTGAGTTTCCGAGACTAATATGTGTTGTGACGAATCTTACAATCCTCCTTTTGCCATTTCATGTGTAACGGCTGCGATGCCTTCTTTTCGGAGTACACCGTGAGGCGATGTAAGAAGACCAAACCTCGACATCACCTTGCCATGTATTCTCCTTTCGTGGGAGCCCTCAAATAGAAGGAATCGTGTCCTTGGGGTAAACAATAGTATGTAGATAGCTCGTATTTCAGCTCCTTGAAGGAAGAAGTAGGCTTGATCGGAAGGGAGAATATCGCTGTTATATGTTTTAGCCAGGCCCCAGTGGGGTTGGTTGATGGTTGATTCGATAACGTCTCGTACGTTCTGAGAAAAGTCAGATATGTACTAGTAGATACTCGGATATATCTCTTCACCTTGATATAGAGACTGTTTTGCGCGCAAAAGTCCAGCCCATTCGGCTTCCTAAGAGGTAGATTTTGGCGGTTTATGAACTCGTCGACCCGACGCCCTGCTGACGCATCTTCCATGACATAAGCACCAGTGTTCTTGAGGCATTCCTTCGCAAGATTTGTAGGGAAGAGATAAAGAGATTGATCAGCATCGTTTGTAGGCAGTACAGTCGGTGAAGCCATGGTCACTGTTAGCCACATTTCTTGTCAAATGGAAATATCTAACAGACCGATTTTCCGATTTCTCTGTTGGGAGGGGCAAGTCATAAATCAGGCGACCCCGCACTAGTCCCTTCGCGGACTGCGCTATTCTAGCCACGTGGAAAAGGAGCAACACCTTCTGTAACGACCAGTGTCAACAATAAGTCTAACCGGTAGTAAGAGGGTTTATGTTCGTTAAGAAACTCCGATATGTCACTGAGCAATATAACAACAGTAGTCGTTAGGAAATACTTCCTATTCAATTCCAAGAATGAAGTGAATACTTAGATTGATAGATGAGTAAAGGAATGACTAGATACATAGGAGATACTGTAGTTTATATAATTCCTTTCCTCCTCTATCTTTGATGGGCTCACCAACTTGTTGGTGAGCCTGGCTCACTGTGATCCGAGTGAGTCGTCACGTGATATGCTTCCTCTGAGCATATGTCACTAACCGTGTCTTGGCTCTGCCGCTAGGGTCTGAACAATGGGCCAGTGGCTTTGTTGGTTCGTAACACCCTCGCATCCTACCCAACACCAATGAGCCTTCCACCTCGACCTCCGTACACATGCTAGCTTTAAGGAGAACCTATCGGCACATGTGTACTGATATTTGGTCACGCCTACTCGGTTCCTTCTGGAACACGCCTGCCGCAGCTCTCCCGGTCTTCTCGGGATTTGAGGCTCTCCAACCCCAGCTCAAAGAACCGTGATCTCATCTTCAAATCCCCACCATGGTTGAGTCCCACATGGTGTAAAGACGCAGAGAACCATCGCGAATCACCTAGGACCCAGTCCATTTTTAATAACATATGAACCCGAGAAATTCCATGTAGTCACACTTACGTTCCAGATACTCTGGCCTGCATCATGGAAATCCTTGACCAAGCGGAAGTCTTCGTTGAGAATGGCGATGATTTCGCATTCGGCTACACCAGCATCATTCTCAAGCAACACGGCAAGATTTTTTACACGCAAAGCCCTCGTCGGCTACAAACGAACTCCGAAATTAATCTCGATGAAGCGACTTTCTTGGAGTTACCGGTTGACAGTATCTGGCCCAATTGGAATCCAAAATTGATCCAGGCACCTCAAAACTTGCCTCCACGTACCTACGTCAAGAAGCCGAGTCTCTTGGATTTTGATCCTGCAACCTCATCTAAACTCGGCAACCAGCTTCTGGTTGAGGCCGAAATGTGTCAGATTCTCATGGCACATCCGCACCCGAACATCGTGGTATATCTAGGATGTGTCGTGGAAAATGGAGTGATCAAGGGCCTCTGTTTCAAGGAATATTCTGTAACTCTCGCTCAGAAACTAAGAGGGGGGGAGCCCATTGACATTGATCATTGTATTCAGGGGGTGGAACGTGGAGTTCGCCATTTGCACGCTCTTGGCTACATTCACAATGATTTGAGTCCCTTCAACATCATGATGGATGGTGATAATCCTATCATCATCGATTTCGACTCCTCCAGGCGCAAAGGCGAAGAGCTTGGTTGGAAGAGAGGAACGCCCGGGTGGACCAAGGAGGCCATGCGTTATGCAAGTCCTGATAACGACTTTTACAGCATATCAAAGATTCGTGAGTTTATGGAGAAGATAATGCATAAATAGAATATCTTGGGTAGCGGCTTTCAGAAAAGTGTGAAGCGGCTGCCATCCACGCAGGAGGTCCTGCCATAAAGAAAGTGATTGTTGCCTAGGGCAGATCCCAAAACCTTGGCCAAGGCTTAGCCTAATCACTAAAGTAGAGACTGACTGTAGCTAGTTACATCAAAAACATATCTTAACTCTTGCCTGCCTCCCTCCTACATGTGCTTGTCGGATCTCGTGGAGATCCATTTGATGTTGAATTTCATTGATTTGAATGATCGGTGGCTTATAAAGGCATCCCTCCGTCTGGTAGGGGGTAACACTAGCTCAGACATTAGTGAGATATCCCAGGCGTTGAATGGGGTGTATTGGTTTGTAGCACTCATATACCTATTGTTTAGAGGCGGAAGAATATTTGCAATCAGAGCTTCCACAGTCTCTGGTCTTGACATTGCGCCGCACTCCGTCGGTTCCCAGCATAGAGCGGAAGTCGCAAGTGTTGACTAGTGGCTCAATTTGAGTGCTTGCCATTATTTGTTTCGAGAATTTTAACAAGCAAAGCGATGATGTTTGGTGATCTGTGTCTGATTCGAGCTGGATTGAACTACAAACTCTAATGCATCAATAATTTGGCCTGAGGTAGGCGGAATCTCTCCAGCTGGAGACTCGGTCAGCACCCAAACACCCAGGCCCCCAAACACCCAGGCCCCCAAATACCCAGGCGCCCAAACACCCAGAGCCCCAAATACCCAGGCCCCCTAATACCCAGCACCCAAACACCCAGACACCCAGACACCCAGGCCGGATTTTCCGATCAGTGAAACAACGCATGAGTTAGCTTACGGTAGACAAGGATGAATTTGATCAGGGGTATACCAGAGCACGTAGATGGCTCGTAAGACGTGGTTACAATCTTGAAAAGAGCGGATTTAGTTCCATATTATGCTAGATGGTCAGCCCAATCATAACCCAATTGCTCAAATTAGTTTTTAAGCCTTGATGTATGCTAGATTCACGAAAGACAGTTCATCAAGGAGGAGATCCAATTCCCTCGACAGTCTTAGGTTATTGCCTTGCAAGGATGGCTTTCGAGCTATCGGATACCCTACAATGGTTTGGTCAAGAATGACTATTCGTAAATTGACATCTTGCATGAGCAGGGATAACGAACATGATTGTCAACCATCGTGTATGCACCCCCCTACTCTTGATCGAACTCGCAGCATTCCGGGGCAGTCCCGCTAATGCCAAATTTTAAGAAGCTCAAAAGTCGTCAAAGATGGATGTCATTTTGCGACTTGACCGATTAACATGCTTTATGCACCATACCAATGCTGTTGGTGCTTTAGAGAAACGAATGATCACTGTGGATCGAGGTAACCTAGCAAAAGATTGCAGTCAATGTGGCCATCTTACCTTCCAACCATCGTGTTGACAATGCAAGCTAGTCACACTATGCTCTTCTACCTACGTACGGTGTGGATGCAAAGGTATCGGCATGTCAGGGGTGATAGTTCTCGGTCAGTCCTACTCGTACGGACTCCTGGATAGGCATAATCACGTCTTGACTTGTTCGACGGCTCTTGGAGTTACGGAATCCCATGGCTGCTGGACAGCATGCATTAACCAGACCAACGTTGCATTCGCCAGACCAACGAACATGGGTATGAACATGATGGCAAGCCAAAACAGTTGTGTGTCATGGTCTTGGAAAGTATAAATCAAGCTTGATTCTCAGCAACGACATAGTAAATCAGCTGTGAAGTGTTCAGACAGCTGTGCAAACCCACACCTTACTTCAGATCATTGGCTTTCGTCAAGCCTTGCCGTTCCATTTAGACCTGTCATACACGTATTCGGATGCTTCTAAATAGTATCGACAGTACCAGCATATTCAATCTGGTAAGATAGCCCCTGACTGGTTCAGATCAATATGAAGCTAACGGTTAACTATCAAGCAGAACTTATTTCGAATCGTTCACACGGTCTAACGAATACTTCACGCCTTGAAACTACACGGATTGGCACGTTGCCAGGTCGATCCAACATACAATACTTGCTCTCTATTGCAGAGAACGCAGGATAGACAGCATCAAATATGCCTGACAGCAATGTTGATGTCAACGGGGACGGCAAACCAATACAGGATGATGGAAAGCCTAATGTCAACGGGGACGACAAACCAAACCAGGATGATGGAACAGTTGTTGTCAACGGAGATGCCGCCGATATCAACGACTCATCATCTGGCGGTTATGGATTTACTGGGTCCGCATGAGCATGGAGATGGTAGCCTGCTTCTATGCTGTTCAAGGCAATTCATTTCTACTTAATAATCGAGTGTCATACATTTTGAAGTATTGCAACAGTGAAAACAAGACGACTGCTAGATAGACAAGAATGACCATCGAGTCTCGTGTTCGGGGTGCCGGCCTCATGTTGTTCCGCGACCAATGAACCCTAACCCAGAAGGCAGGTAAGAGTGGATATTGGGGTACCTACGTGTGTAGGAACCCGATGAGTCAAAGCTCTGAGGTCCGAATGATCTGGTCACCATTTACAACAAATAGCAGTCAGACACATAGTCTCTTGTCTACACGTATAAAACATCATTCATCGCTTGCTACAGCAGAGCAGCAGCTTACTTTCCATTCACTCATCTTCATCATGGCGCATAGTTATAAAATATCGTCGCATGGTTATCACGTATCTTCCAATGTCGAAAAGCTGATCATGGACGCATCCAAGTTGGCACCAGACGTGACCACGTTCAATAAAGTGAAATTTTCCGAACCTAGTATTGTTGCATATAGCATCCCTTGGAAAGAAGCTTGGAATACGTTGGTGACCGAAGCTGTCGAAGAATTGGTATGTCCGTCCCTTCCCGTCGACTATCTCGACTGATGTGGGGAAGAAATCGCATTGGAAAGAAGAAGGCGCCACAATACCATGGCCATATGGAGCGAAGGCCATGGAACTCCGTTCGGGCGGCATCTATTCGTTGACCGCTCACAAGAGCATCGTCATTCCTTTGACGATGGACGGACAGTCCAAGAAAGTTGCCTTTCTTCAGACACGAGAAGGGAAGGTAGACGATGGAAGCACTCCTCAGATGAGTTGGGATGACTTGGAAGAGTGGAAGATTGCTTTGTATATGTTCGGAAGGCGGGAGAAGATCCAAGCACTGGTCTACCCCATACGGTTCATCTGGGTTGAGATTACGAAGCCCGAGACGGAAGTCCAACCCGAGTCGGACATATCCTCAAGATGAGCTCAGGAACAACGTGGGGACGTCTTCTCCCACAAGTCCCTCTTCCTGTATATTGATGAATTCCATCCAGTTTATCCCGCCCGGTGGTCCAATGTTCTTTCCGTGTTGTTGTTGGTCGACCTGGAAGCTCTGGTGTACTGCGCTAAGGCGGATGACGAAACTGTTTTCGTCCGACTCGGCTGTCGCGCCCGACTTTTCAATGAGCGTAGACAATGAAAACTGCCCACATTCCAAGCCCAGCTGGCCGAGACGCCCTGTGGATGCGTCGATCTCCTTTTGAAGATCGAGGTCGGAATACCGCTCCAGTCCAATGTCCTTGCAGATTTCAGAGTACCTAGAAAGGTCAGCTTGATTTACGCCCCCTGGGGCATGCACCTACGGTTGATCTAAGAAGAGGCCGAGGAAGAAGGCTGGATTAATGATGGGTGTGGTTTTCGAGATTGTCAGATTGATATCCATCTGTAAGAATAACCCGACGATCAAGTCCACAACGGCCCCAAGTTCCTTCTTAGTCGCCTTTTCCAGGCGAGAGGCTTTAAATCTAGTTTCTACATAGTTTGAATTAGTACGAGTCGTACGAACACAGTAAGCTCGTACCTCTCAGGGCGTTAAACACCAGGCTCGAGCACACCCCCCAGTAAGGGTAGAGTCTGTCCACGACTTGAGCCATGACCATGCATATTTTCTCTTTCCCCTTTATGCTCTGCTCTACATATAGATCTCCCGACTGGGAATGGGCGGGGTCGAGGCTTCGGCGTTGGTAGCCCAAGTAGCGAGCGTAAAAGGTGGCCAACCAGGCAGTGTCGGGGGTGTTCCTCCCAACCTCGTTCAGGTACGCCTCCAAAGACTCGGTGCCCTCGTCCTTGACGTCTTGTCGGCGTTTTGAAAGCTCCGCACCTAGATCAGCGGTAGACCGGTGGATTCGTTGGCTTGGATTCTGCACTTTTTGCAGACCCTTTTGGATCTTGCCAGCGAATAGTTGCGCGAAGTCCACGAGATTGCTTTTCACCGGGCTTTCTGTTGCTGATGTCAGGCAAGTAAGACTTTCGGATTGTTGGACATGGCATCTGTAACTAATTAGTCTTCTACGTACTGCTATATGCCGGCATAAGGTCAGTTACCCTCGATCAAGCCAGCGGCCGTCTCCAAAGATGGAATTGCACTGCGTCCGAAATCTCACCACGACCTCATCCGGAGCAAAGGCATCACAGCAGACAGAACACAGTCCAACGCAATCATGAAACGTCTCCGCGTCCCGAGGGAAGGCGCACGAGCGGATGGCAAGGTCTGCATGATGCTGGAGATAGGTTAATTTGCTTATAGGTCGTTCTGACCAACCGGCTGTGTGATGTGGACTGAACTCGGCCATTTGAGAGGACGACTGGTGGCGCACGACTTGATCGTGCTGATGGGTTGAAATGTCCTGGAGGAAACGGGTACATAGCCATCCGCTTAGGACAGCAGTACATTCGTAGCCAACGACGTCGTACATCCCTACACGGATTCTGCGTAGAATCCGTGTAGGGATACGACCCACCGTCTCCAAACCAATGCAAGCCCACAATCAGCCCCTATGTCGGGAAGTACTTGAGACTTGGCTTGGACCATCGTGAGTAGAGCTGCCGGGGCCTCGGGTTGTTGGCAGAGGACACACTAGCGGGACCATCACAGCTATGCGGCCAGAAGTGTGACCAGACCCACATCCAGCTTCGCTCGCCATATCGAGGGCCGCCACTTGCACAGGAACGCGGCATCTGGACATGGATATAGGTGTTGGTTGCGCGGCTTGCCATGGCTACCCAAGACAACGCCAGCTTCTGGAGGCGTCGTGGCAGGAACAAGTGAACCGGGAGTCCCCCCTGACCCATTCGATGGGCAGCCACCGTCGATGAGGGCCTTGAGTGGTTCTGATTGGTATAAGATGAGACGTCTGGCGAATGTGCAGTTTCTAGACGCTGTGTTCTCTTGCCTCTATCGCCTGTTATCCTGTCTTTGGTGTCTTCCTTTTCCGCATCAACTGAACGCCCTGTTGCATACGTGCCCCTTGTCCCTCGACTGCACATCTGCCTCCTCCTACCCGCGCCTCACCCCTACTGCTGGAAAGCATGCAGACCGAGGCCCCAACATACCGAATAGGGGTTTTTGGTAGCGATACTGTTGGCAAGTCATCCATGACGACCCGACTACGCTTTGGCATATTTGACGACCAGGTACGTGGGCATGTCTTTTACCTTGCATTTTTGGACCATCTAATCATGCCATGGCTCCCGACAGTACAATCCCACGCCTGAAGCCTGGATCAACACGATCAACACGATAATCGATAACAAGCAGTATAAGCTAGAAATCCTCGATACACCCAGTTGGGATACATATCACGACTCTTGGGACCATGTGATCGAACAATGCGATGGCTTTGTATTGGTCTACAGCGTTGCCTCACAGCCTTCTTTCGGCAGCGTTACCAACCTATACGAACAGATGCTGCGGGTAAAGAGGTGGGACGCCGGGGGTCGACTGCCCATCATGATCGCAGCCAACAAGTGCGAGGAAGAAAGCCAACAAGAAGATCCGCTTGGGGAGAGACGTAGAGAGATAAGGGCATGGGGCAGCCAATTCATTCATACGTCGGCCAAGAAGAATGTGAATGTCACCAAAGCATTCTACGATATAGTGAAGATCTTACTAGCATTGGCCCCAAAGGCCCTGTCTGACACAGCTTCGTCCAATGGCTCTACCTGGAAGCCGTCGAAAGACCAACGCGGGGGCTGTTTTTGTACCTTCATGTAACACCAAGACCTAAAGTGCTGTCTGGGGGTCAGGATCTGGGAGGCGTTCTCGATCATTTTTGTTCATACTACTCGTTGCATTCTCTGTTTTCATTAGCACTTTCCTTTTTCTTCGTGGCACTGAGTTATTTCTAAGGCTTATTAATGTTTATTCAAAACGTGAGCATTTCTGGCAACCTAAGCATGAAACTTCGATTTTTCTTTACCTCACACTCTAAAACGCTAGACTGGCACTTTCGCGAAAAAACACGGCTGCAAAGTTTACCAAAATATCGGCTTGTATGTAACACAAACGTGGACAAAACTTTTCGTTCTCGTAAGGTCGATCAAAAAAGTGAGTTGGGTCGCATAGTATCTCCGGGGGCGGAACGCTTACTTGGCAATTTCTACGAGCCCAGCTGGGCGTTATTGACGGACATGGGCAGAAGTCTGTTGTATCATGATGTAACTGGTTTACTACCAAGGCACAGCCTGCCTCTAGAAAGGGTAGAAGGGTAGGACCAAGGTGCCAAGCACGCATCAACTTGTGCAATTACTGTTTGTCTTTATTTAATCCTATTGCCTTGCCCATCTGATCCTCTTCTTTCTCGTTCGGAAGGCCATAGTGGCAGTGGCACGTCGGCGCGCCAACCTGCCCTCTTCCTACGTAGTGCTGGATCACTATCGACGATGATTCTCTTACCTGTCCCCTTGGCATGACAATCACTTTGAGAATGGTCTGGGATTTTAGTGTATGGCTTACGAAACTAACCGGATAACGTTGTTTGTCCGTGTTCTGACATGGAGGCACCCAGTATACAGCTCCTCGTACATTTTGATCCCCCGCCACGCTGTGCACCCCCATCAGCTCATTTCTTTTCCGTAAACCACCGACCGCCGTTGCAGGTGTCCGCTCTACGCATGGGCCTTCAGGGTATAAGAACATCGTCCTCGTAGTTTACTGCTGTGAATATGAGTGAGTGCTGACGCTTTCTATTCAATCTGTTTGTTGGATATAACCACTCGTTTCACATTCGTATTAGCACCCAGTCATATAAGCCGTGAAGGCCCATAGAGGCTTCAACTCGCAATTCTTTCTCCCCGAGCCCAAATTATTTCTCTGGAGTTTTGGAATCTGCACTACCAAAGAGTACTGGCACTCGTTTGATCAGGTACGCGTCTCCGCTCTGTATGTAATAGCCCCTCCTGTCCCTCCATATCGATGACTGTTTCCGACTACCATATACGCACTCTACGAAACGAGTTGTGGCAGCTACGAGTGTTGACTGCTAACTAGGAGTCCCTCCATCACTCGCTTGTCCTACAGAGCACGGTAACATTTCGGCGCGGCGTGACGTACAAACCAGACCCAGTCGAAGTTCTGTCCGTGATGAACACGACACCCCAATGTGCCGAAACGTTCGCAAGCCAATTACTACAATGGCGGCCGATTTCGAGCACAATCGATCCGATGTTAAAAGCCCACGGGGTCGAATATGCTGAGCATTACCCATTGTCCCAGGAGCTGCCACGCAAAAGCCCCATCCCCCATACCATCGATAGCCCTGATTGGCGTCCCAAACATGTCCGGCGATATGTCGAGAGCTTCAAAGAACATATTCTCACAATGCATCCCATTCTGCTGCCAGCAAACGTCAATGCTATGGTTGTACGATTTCTCGCAGACCTCGATTCCCAGGCGAGCGATAGCCCTCTCCAGTACGGTGCACAGCCAGCTGCAGGCCAGTACACACCCAGAGCGGGAGGCGAACCCGAGCGGTGGGAGCAAAGGGAGACAGTCACTCCCACCAGAGAATCTAGGGCTCCGTATCGCAACATCGAGAGCGCCCTAGTTCTCCTATTCCTTGCCCTAGGCAAACTGTGTCTCCATTCGGGCGAGCTTCTGGGTGCTGGGGAGGAATCCCAGCAGGTGCCCGGGCTCGAGTACTTCGCACTTGCAACAAAAATCATCGGGGTACACTTTGGTGACTTCACACTGGAGCGTGTGCATGTTGAGATCTTGGCCGGACTGTACCGAGGCCAGCTCGGCAAGGTCATGCACAGCTGGAATCACATCTCAACTGCGAGCCAAACGCTCAAAGTCGTGATGGGACGGTGAGTCACATATAAAGTCACGCTCTCTCCCATGAGCCCTTACTGAACGTTTGGAGATAGGGATCTCCACTGTCTAACGCAGAAGCCATGGTGTGACAGTGACGACGTAGAAAAGAACCAGTTCGCAATTAGTTTTTGGACCTGTGCACTCTTGGAAAGGTTTGAACTGTTACAAGATGCCGCGCTAAGACAACGCTTTGGGCTGACATATCTTGAAACAGTGATATCTTGTCTCAATTGCCTCTTCCACGCTCCGGCATCTCTGAATACGAAACGTGCATACCGTACCCGAGCGTGGCCTTTCTTACTCATCGTGGGCTCAAGAAGGACGTCGCCGAATGCTACATAATGCATATCTTCATTCGAAAGCAGCTGGAGAGTATTCGCGAAAGCGGCTGCTGCGGTGTGCCGATCGATGAATGGCCTAAGGAAGCCGCTGCTGTTTTCAAAGACCTGGTGTCTAGGCAGTGGATTCATGCAGACTATAGGTGGAAGGACGACGACCCTTTACCGACCGACATGTTAAGAGCAAGTCTTCGCCATGCGTACTGGGCCTCCATTTCTGCTTTATACCGGCCCTTTCTTAACAGAATTCTCAAGGAGGACACGCTCGCGGGCGCCACGGAGAACATAAACCAGCATGCTCCACAGGCAATCAATGCTCTTATTCAGACTACTCGTGCTTTCCATGGAATTCAGTATCCTGAGCAATTGATCGCGACAAATATCTTTGGGATTGCGCACAGGTGAGTTCTGCGCCTCGTGATGAAATCCATCTTGTTTAACACAATCACTAGCCAATGGGAAAACTTGGTGACGCTATCAGCTTGTTACATGCATGAGAGGCTTCAACACTACATTGATGGCAATTATCTCAAACATCTTTATACGATCGCTATTGAGTTCTTCACGACCGTTGCGTCACAAGATGGTGCGCTCGCAACAGATTTGAAAATACTGATTGCGCTAGAGGAACGCCTAGGGTTCGCATAGGACGAACAAGTCGGCCTTCATCGTCGACTATAGGTAGTGATCCTTGAGAACTGAGTAGCAGCTCTATTTCCCGTTCGGCTTTGGGAATAGGGGTTGTGAGATTTTATGGGCTTCGACACTAGCGAACGTGCTTGTCTGTGGCTCTCCTGTTTTCGCTCTTCTGCTCGATCCGGTAGAGTGCCGCATTGTGAAGCTGTCCTTACTCGATATTGTGTAACTTAGAAAGGCCTGTTGTTCCTGCAGCTACATCGTTAATGTATCCCCCAGCGCCGGAGAAGCCTAACGATGACCTATCTCCCAAGCGAAACACGGGCGCTGTCCGGGGCCGAACTCCCAAAATTGCCAACATTTCTGTACTTAGACGTTAAGAGAGATTAATGTTCCTATTCATACAATGTCGTATCCATACAATGCGTTATTTCGTATCACTGTGCACCGTCGCGTTGTGTCCTGCCTCCTAACCGTTGACATATTTGGCGCGGCTTGGGGCCTTGTACCAAGATCCGTGGCCGCCCCTCGGTAATAAAAGCCTCGGCCCCCCTTTCTTATTACAGTCCTGTTCGCTCTCTTCTTTACAGCATGCTTTACAGCATGCAAATATGGCCAGACTCGTCCTCAATACCAACATGATCGTTCTATCTCGTGCGCACTGGTGTTCAGCTACCTCTCTCTGCCACTTTCCACTTCGTAGGTACTGCTGCCGATGGCTCGACTAAGTGGGCATCCCGAGAGACGCAGCGGCTGGATCGACAGTCACCGTTGTCAGCCGATGAGGCGCTCGAGGCATGGGTTACTCAGCCTTCTGATGCCCTGACTCGAGCCCAGGGCATATGTCAAGCATGGGAGAATGGCGAGGAGTGTCGTCACCATGCAGAGTACGGCGATCGCCGCCTCTGTGTTGAATGGTGTATTTTACTCCATGATATCCAGGTACGGAATCTTCACACTCCGACTACTGAGCTGACAGTGACTAGGCATCCTCTCCTCCGACCCAGAACCGATTCGTCCAACATCTCCTGCAAGTAAGCACATACATCGACCACGACGGGGCAAATAAGCTAGCCGACCTGCATTGTCGAGACTTGGTCAATACGTAGAGGCTGCAGGTATGGCCGGCGAGATGATTTTCAACGATCTATATACTTCCCATCTTGGTCTCTGCTTGATAGGCTACGGCAATCGCGATTAGGCTGTCTGTTAATGCGGAAAGAGTTCCAATCTCCCGCTCTATCCCAAGAAGGCGTGTCGCTTTCTCAACGGTTGTATTGCATTTAAGCAGGACACGATTACGCCGGATGTTCTACTCCAAAGGAAAGCAACATTTTGTGAATGATTACTATTCGCTACATCTGAAGGAGAGGTCACATTAAAAGGAAAGGACAGTGCCTCAAACGATAGCATAACGAGGAGGCGGCTGGGCCCTGTTTTCTTGTTATAGAGCAGATGAGCATATTCAACCGTTTCCACATTATCTTCTCACTGTCCATTCAAAGACGTAGGGGCATTGGAACTAACTCTTGCAAAAACGTGTGCCCTACGTCGCCACCTCGGGTAGACGCCGACCACCCAAGTCTCAGAACATAACGTAGTTTTAAAGGGCGGCATGCATCAACCCCGCAAACCTCTGAAAGCTTCGCAGCGTAGCGGCTGTTTGGCTATTTAACCCTTTTCGTGTGCCCACTTATCACGAGACCGATGGTCCCAGAGTAGCCATCTACTGCTGCACTAATTGCTATGAACCAACTACTAGCACAAAATAACAACAACGACGTCTCTAGGAACGTCTCTAAGAGGATATCTGCCGATGGGATTAATAAATTGATGCAAGGAAGACAAGAGTAAGTGACTTCCAGTCACACGAGTAAAGGGTAGGGCTCATCTCGCAGAGACCGTGCAGATATGCAACAATGGGGCCTTCAGCTTCAGCGACTAGAGCAGCAGGTAAACCAACTCAATTAAAGACAAGATGAGTTGACGGAACGCGACCAGCACAGTATACAGATGTTGAGATCCTTACGACGCTCTCGTTTCCTTAAGCATCTCGCTCAATCTGTGCTGCGTCTGTTGATCTATGGTTCACCCCCTCAGCTGTGGGAGCCGCTTAGTCTCGACAGCCACGGGGCCATCGACCACTTTCGCCTGGCTGCGGATGACTTCCCCGTAGTTTTATTAGGCCTTTTCGTCTTTCGTGATTATGCCGATTGCCGCAGAACCAGTGTACTCCCGGCTCTCGTGTTGCTCCCCGTGTTCACTGTGACTTGGGTTATGTTTCACTGTTTTATCGGCCTGCATGCCGCACTTGCCAGTGAGTCCTCTCCCCTGTTTCTTTCGACTCGTACAAATCTGTGCTGCCAGGCTTACACTCTGTTTCGCAGCACCGTTTTCGTTAGTGTCGGCCAGTCAGGGGTCATCATAGCTAGGCGTAGAAGGGAATTAAAGGGGAAGAGACAGTTAAAACTTGACGACGATGTTGTCGAGAAGGTTTTCGCTTCACCTTTAACGTGGATCATTCGGTGTACTATCTTTTACGCTTGGTATTGCTCATCGTTGTATTTGATAATATTTACACAATAGCTTGACTTGTCATCATCAAATCGTTTGCCTCTTGAGATAGACACTTTTTCACTTTTTTTGTCGAATGGAACAAGACTATACTCGTATCCACCGTTCCAGGGTCACCACATCAAGCCAACACGCACACATCCGAGATACCATCCATCGGCTTCGTATACTTGGTCTGAATGGACGACCGGCTGATGGCTACGCCCCTCCGCCCGCCCTCGCATGGATTACTTCCGCTCTATCTTGGAATCCACCTTTACTTTCGAAGACGTTTGCTTCAGCCTATCCGAAGACCACCCTAGGCGCCAAAGTTTCTTTTCCTCGTGGTGACTTCGGCCTTTTGGCGCTGTCTGTTGTGACTGCACCTTCCCGCCCCAACAACCCATTGGTGGAGGGCTTCCCACTCGCACAACTTGCTGCAAATCAATCTGTCTCCCTTCCTTTGTCATTTTCCTTGCACTTACAGCTTGCTCTCACTCACCATACTATCGAACCCACAATATGGCGGTCGGGATTGCATCTCAGCCCTTCAAGCGCATCATAGTAAGGGTAGCATATTTAGTGAATTTTGGTGACTCTCCTGAAGTCTACCCTTGTAGAGGATTGTGATCATGTCTTGAGGCAATTTGAATGTTGCGTACTTATCTGTGGTGTCCATAGTGACTGCACATCACTTTATTACGACATCTCACTTATGGTATGCTCTCACGAGGCCAGTTTTAAGGGGAACATTAACGTCATACGTAGATTTCTACTCCGTATTGTAAAGTAGTCTACGCCGACCCCTCCGATCGTGATTCCCCTGCCAAAACTACACTCACTGGGGAAAGGGGCCGAAACACTCGCACAGTGCGGACGGCTTGCCTCTTCTTACAATGTCCCCCATCTCCCCTGTTGGATTGTGCCCATCCTCTTGCCTTTCAGGCATATAAAGAGCGGTACTTTTCCCCAATCCTTGAGGAACGCATATGAATACAAATGTCAACCTGCTTTTACCTCGCCAGTCTGTTACCTGAAGTCCACTTGCTGGCACTCTTGGTTTTTGTGTCGCATATTATTCTTTTGCTTCGACGGCCTCCCCAACAAGGCATTTTCACAATGGGCTTATTCGAAAACATCCTGGCCGCTGTGGCGTATCTTTGGCCGTCTCAGCAAGAGAGTCTCCAGTCACGAAGCATAGAAGCTTTCGCCGCAACTGGACTCATGTTGGTGCCTGTATCACAAAGAGAAAAAACGAGAGAGGACTTGGCAGAAACCGTTATGCCGGAGGACCATCGTCAGAAAGGAATAAAGCATCTTGCTCACCTAGGTATGTTTTAGATCTTGATAAAGAAATTGGGAAAATTACACGCTAATATCTGGCAGATGGGTGCAGACATCCTTCACAGGAAGAAACACGCCGTTTCCTCGAGGCGCTCGGCGATGTCAATGTGCCGAAGGACCCAAATGACTGGCTCCTTTTTGGAAGTGTATAGACGGGTGAAATCAACTGATAGTAGTCTAGACCCAACAGACGAGAAGATAACATGTGCGACTGTTTATTGTTACGAGCCGACTTAACCAGCCGGCCTGTTTTGAAGACCTAGTGACCTGCCGCCTTCCCCTTTCGAACTCAGGTCACGCAAGGACTCGACGAGGTCGTTCATCGAGTCCATCGATCCAACATCGTGGACGAGGAATACAGCAGACTATAAAACTCTCTTTCAATCATGTATCTAGACACTCTTTTGGTTTTGCTCTTTAGCTACCAATCTCATACTATTACGCATCTCACCCAGATGGAGAGTCCATTAAACCTCTCTAACAAGCACCCGTGATCATCCCTATTGTTACCTGCAAATCAAGACCCCCAGACGTGACTGCCTATCTCATCAGCTGGATGGATAGCAGGCTTGTTACATTTATGCTTACTATGCGCATGAAATATATTCCTGTGCTGCCTTAAGAATCTTATTTCGTGAATTGTGAGGGCTTGGGACCGTGTAACAGTGTTTAAGAATGTCTGTCCGTGCGAATGGTGTCAGGGGTTAAAGCGCATGACACATAGGGCCGGCAATCGCTAAACATGCAAAAGCTGGTCATCAAAAGCACGCCTGGCACTGGCTGCTGTGTGATGTGACGTGTCGTGTCCCATGGCCTGTAGATTTGTAGCCGAGTCGAATATCACTAAGCACGTAGAGTGTAGTTCTGTCTCTCTAAGCCAACCCTACGTCTAGACCCATAGGGTTTTTTATGAACCCGAATCATAATATCCAATAATAACATGGATTTGCCGCCTTATGCAAGCAGGCGTCTTTGGCTCTTCACCATCTGCCACTGATAGCAAACAGTGCTGTGTTCGATGCAGGAAGAAGCGGCCCTCACCAATGCCGAGCCATCAACGACCACGGCCACATCATGTTACTCGACCAACGTCCCAAAACATACTACTCAATTGGTAAGTAGGCATAGCCGGTGTATGCAGCCCCCGCCCCTGACCCTTGCTTGCGTATAGCTCCTGGCACCAGGCTCGGTGTACAAAGGCTTGCTTCGCCTGTTTGGCAACCCCTGTTAGGAACGGGCTAACCAGTTCTGCGGCGTTTATAATCTAGCGTGGTTGCCTTGTGACAGGAGGCGAGAACAAAGGCCACAAAGCAAAAATGGCCTTAGTAGTGCTGCTGTGTTAGTATATAGTAAACGCTGTTGCCGCCTATCTGGGCGTCGGAAGCGATGACTGCCCGTCGCGCATGATCAAACGGATGCCTCTCGCAATAGCTCTCGTGGCCGCAGACTAGATGCCTTACAACAGAAACGTTGAAAAGCTTCTGTCCCAGCATCCCCATCCCTTTCATGTTTTCATTCACACCAGCAAGCTAAAAGATCCCGACTCAAGCCAAGAACTGCAATACAGTTTCGGATCGTGCAATTGTGCTTATCTGCCACAATCAGGCCCTTTCTGCTTATAAGGTAGTACTACATTACCACACAGAGATCAAAGGAGTACCTATACTTATGCTATACAGCCTAGCTGCCATTAAGCGCAGTTTTGCCAGCATTGCATCTGCATCTTTATTTTCTTTTTTAGCGTTTACCTTTTTCTTTCTTTCCATAGTTTTGGTTCAATTCCCCTTCAATATGCCGGATCCGAAAGAGCCAGACATTTTTGCATCCTTTATAAGTCACTTGCGACAAGCAGCACGACTTTTATATCCGATACCAGGCTGCGGGGAAACAGTGCCTTCGATCGATAATCGTATACGTAATTATTTGCAATTAAGGCACCCCTAGTATATAAAAAGAAACCTTGATAATATCGTCTGTAATTTAAAGCGTAGGAAGTAAAAGCAGTTCCAAGTACGCCCTTTAATGAAAGATCATATTAACACCGTTTTAATAAAAACACCTCAAAGACTAAACCAAAAACAGACCTTATAAAACATCTCATCTGTTGCGCATTTTAAAAGCACAGAAAATGGGGCGTCAAATTCAAATAAAAGAAAATTGCCTACCACCGCTATAAGAGCACGATTTAACAGCCTTGTAAGGCGCTTTCGGGCATGTCTACTGCAGTCTACTACGGTGGATGACCCGGATTTTTTGAAAAAGGGCCCGCAACAAGGAAAACTTTAGAATCCAAAGCAAGATACACCTTTACTTCAGATAACTATAACGTTTAAATTTTCAAAGACGCAGGCTCAACCGAAAAAGGAAAACGATCAAAATGCTTTTCGCCTTATTAAACAACCGGAAATTCGGCCTATCAGCTAGGAGCAGTTAGTCGCTGAGGTTAAAGGCATATATGCTGGTCTCGTTATGGTCGAGTTTAAATACATAGAAGTAGATAATGCTCAGTCTTTAAACAGCGATACCAAGTTAAATAACGAGCAGTGGCAAGCTCTTATAGCATTACATCGTACTTTGCTATACGAGCATTATAACTTTTTTTTAACATTACAGCATCCGTCTGCGAGTTAAGCTTTAAAACGGTTAGCATCTAAATACGCCATGCCGGCGAGAATGTGGCGCTATAGCATTTACAGCTTTCTAAAATTGCTGCGTCATCGTTTGCTTACGTTTTTAGAACATATGCTTATTTTCATTTACTTCGTATATTCCATAATAGCTCTTTTATACAAAACGGTTCCTGCTTTTAAAAATATATAGATCGAATGCTTAAAGGATTTAAGCCGATATAAATAAGTTACGGTTAAAGTCCTTCGACTGAGGCCATTTTCTAATACCTTTTTAAGATGGCAATAGAAAATAAAAATATAAAAGATCGAAAAGTTTAAACTTTAGTGTCGAGGCATTAGTACTTTCGGGCGTCCGATAAAGCTTTAACTACAAGGCGCTTGTATCATTATTTTGCGATATTTGCACGTTCCGTTACGCTACAGCAGTTATTTTATTACGCCAAGTTTCTCTGCGTACCTATACCTTTTGTTTCAGCTCGCAAATTAATTATAACTTTGTTTAAGCCAATTTTAAACGTAAGTAGCTACAAACACGCTTAACTTATATTTATTAATGTTGCATTTATCAAAGCGCATAGTATTCTTTTTAGTCAAAAATTTTAAAGCGACTACAAAGCCTCTGTGAATAAGTTTTTTAGTCTTCTTAATAGGCACATAAGCCAAACTACGAAAAGATAGATAGAGTCTGGCTATTACATTAGTATCGCCAATTGTTATGCTTTACTCTTATACGGGAAGAAGGAAAATGTG
This sequence comes from Xylariaceae sp. FL1272, assembly GCA_022432385.1. NCBI lineage: Eukaryota > Fungi > Ascomycota > Sordariomycetes > Xylariales > Xylariaceae > Xylariaceae sp. FL1272. The sequence goes on from JAJJXC010000004.1 coordinate 118,703, forward strand.
ATCATGAAATCGATCCAGAACTTCAGCGAAGAGACGACCAACCGTGCAGAGCTTACGACAGCCGCGACTCCGGACTTGGATCCAGACTCGGATAAAGCTCTAGAGTTGGATAAAACTCACTTAGATGCTCTTTACCTGGTCACAAAAACTTACGAAGTCGTGTTCCGAAAACTTGGCGACCCCAATGTTCTGCCTTATATCCATGTCATTATCGTCTTTATCTCTTACGTGTCAAGATTCCCCAACGCAATAGCCCTTTTTAAAAACGCAAAGGCCGATCTTAGGAACGAAAAGGCCTATCTTAAGAAACAATTCCTATAGAAGTTAGTGTTAATAATGCTCAACTTTTTTCTTGTTTTATATCAAGACTATAACCGCATTAAAAGCAAAGAGTTTCCTCGCAAAAATAATGATGCGCCTCGTCTTTTGCCCGAAGATTTTGCCCTAAAGGGGCTTTTGTAGGTCGATCAATACTATCTTGCCGATTGGTTCTCCAATAACAAAATCGAGGACGACGAAAAATATTTTAAGATGCCATCGATAACCGAGATTCGGAAAGAGAGAATCCTGTGGCTAGCGTACGGAATAGCACAGACAGGAAAAAGTCTAGTATATAACGAGACGCTGAACCAATTTGGAGTGACACCTGAGTACGAAAAGAAGATTGAAGAGATTGTCGAGGATGTCGACATGACGAACATATTAGATAGATCGGACACAGGGGCTCAAACGCCTACCTTACCAAGTGAAAGTATGGATGTTGATAATGAAGACGCGGGGCAGTAAAAAGAAGAAGTGTTACTTACTTAACTAACAAGCAGGAGTAGCTCCATTTAGTTATAATAAGCTCGTTTTATAGTAGATCTGGCAAATAGTACCGCCGTTTTTATATCTATATCCTAGTGCTGGGCATATTTGCAAATAGCATAAGTAAAGCTTTAGAAAGCAGAGCTAAACAGTGATTCAAGTCATACTAAGAGACCATGGTAAACGTAATTACATCTGCACAGTCATCTGTATCTTGTTGATCTTAGTTTTTAGCTTTACTCTTGATATTTTTACATCTTTTGACCTTTTGACTACTCATGTAGTATGTCCTCGGACGGCTACCCCTGGTGACTCTTTTGGCAATGCGCAGTATCTTGTGCCGAACTGTTCCTGCTATTACCATGGTAGCCCGGCCGTTATAGCACGATCCCCAGCCTGTACTCACTTGCCACGACATCTACGAATGCAGGGATTCCCTAGCTGTCCCGACGAACGTGGCACTAAGACCGCCCGACTATGGAGGTGTGTATGTGCTCTAGGACTACGAGCCATTGGCACTCTCTGCATCCCATAGGTACCACAAGGTCAACGAAGGAGCCCTAGTCTAGCTACCTGCGTCTTTCCCGGATAAGCCGCGGTAAGTAGCAGCAATAAAGGACAACAGAGGCGCCGTCGACCCGGCCGACCTGTAGATGTTATTAGCTCCGCCTTTAAGCTGCATGTAAAATATGCACTTGACGTTTCTCGCCTAAGTGCCCCCCTCTGCAAAGCCGCATGCCTAAGTGGTTAAAAACCGAAATACTAGCCCTAAGTCCTACAAGCAAAAGTATACCCCCTTAGTAGTCATAACAGCAAGTTCGTTTGACCGGCCAGATGTCACTCCAACGCTTGCTATACAAACTCGTCGCTTACGTCGTAAAGGACTTAGATATCGAAGATGTTTTCAATTAGTCGCTATGCAGCAAGCATTTTTAGTACATTATCCGAGAAGATAGCTTCTACAAGCTAGTAATTATAGTAGGCGATGTCTAATCTAGCAGCTAGAGTCAACCCGGGCGGAGCATACCCAACTAACATCTTGGTCTGCTGTAAGCTAAAGCCCCAAGCTCGCTAGAAGCCGAAAAAACTCGCGACACAGGGCACTATACAAAAGCGCTGCGACGCTTAGCCAAGCGTCGCTACGCCTTGTCGCATACATCCCCGTACCTTTTAGGCGTCGTTGGTCGTGCGCACTTTTAAGAGTTTACCGGTAGCAAGCTGTGCTATATTCTCGAGTCGCGGCCAAAGCGATGGCTCAGAATCCTCGACGTCAAATCAACCGACTAGGAGATCGTCGTTGATATCCCGACGCTTGTCAGTATTGCCGTCCCCTAGAAAGCAAATCGTCGCAAATATAAGTTTAGGGTGCTATACCAAGCAGCAGACATCGTCAGCTGCCTCTTTTCCTGCGCGACAAAATACCACCTTATTATCTTCAATCCTAAAGAACACAAACTATTTAAAAACCTATCCGTTAGATTCTGTTCGCCTTATTTTTGTTAAGAACAACGACAAGTTTCTCTACGTCGGCACTCTTACTGCAGAAAGGGCCGATGGCTTCTACAAATGGGTCCTCAGAAGCTTAGATCTCGTTAGTCTCGAGTAGCTTCCACAGCCGAAAATGTGCTTAAACGATATAGTAAGATATGAGATAGGTTCTTCGATTTGTTTCGAAATCTTTAACGGGTATTTCTACGGGCTTTCAAATAAATCTTCCTTTGACGAAGATAACCCGGACTGGACTTCTTATTACTACTGCTTTCGCTTCCCCCTCGACGAACCTTCGCGCGAAGCAATGCAAGTTATGCTTAAAAAAAACAGCTAGCGGCGAAACCATATCGAAGGCCCCATTAATAGAAAATAGGGCTTTATCGGATTTAAAAAAGATAAAGCTACAAGTAACATTTCCATCGTAGAATGTCGCAAGGAGTAGCTAAAGGACAGAACCGGTAATCAACGCACCTATTACACAACTCAAATCGACTTTCGCCAAAAAAACGCGCCTATAACAGACCAGCAGCCCGTACCCAACATTACTATAAGTAGATACAGCGACCCTGCTCCTTCTAATAACGTCGCCCCAACTCGATCTCCTCATCAAGTGCACGAAAGCGACAATAGCTTAGTGCCATCAATGCTAATACGGAGCAAAACTTATTATTGTTCTTATTTCCGTTCATGTCAAGCCTTCATCGATCTACTTAATAATACATCGCTTAACAACAACTCCGATAAACAATGTATACGACTTAAAGCCGGATGCAGGCGTTTAAAGCCGGTCACGAGCGTCGTATCGGATTACTGCACATCCAGCTCCCCGCGCCCTTCGACCGAATCAGATAACCAAGACCTCTATCATGCAAATAAGATCTCCATATGGCCACCTGATCGGGATCCGTCGCAACCTACTCAATCGCTTGACAGTATCAACGAGGTGCTGAATTTTGAAGGCCACCAGGGCTGCGTTAAAGCAACCGGCGACAAGAGATGGCTTATTTATTCCACTAGCAACGGTTCTAAAAAAAGAATAAAATACTTGATATTTCTCTCCTTCGACCCCGCAACCAGGTACGAAAGGATGCAGCCAGCGCATAGTATTTCAATAGTACCGGAAAGCATGCCACAGCTCTTAGCCGAGCAGTCCATAAATACATCAACAGTAAATGATGCAACAACACCACGATCAGCCAATCATCAATCTGTTCCGCCAATAACCCCCCCTCCTAAGGGCAACAAGTCTTAGGCTTCTTTTACAAAAGCTATGCATTACGAAATGGGACAAAGGTTTTTTTGGGTTAAATAATAAATCAGCAGATAGTCGCTAGTACATATGCAAGTCAATATCATACGGACGTAACCGACAGGGAAGCAACGATAAGCAAAGCATTAGTGCTTCCGTAAGTCGAGGAGAGACACTATCATTCGTTTAGTGATAGTCTTTTATTATAAGCTGTACCTAGCAAGAGAAGAACAGGTATAAAATAAGACACAGATCCCACACACAAGATGCAATACTATCACTAAAAGATACAACAATAATGTGGCTGCCGGCCGGTATTGCTAGATACATAGAGGCCATGAATCATACTGCACCCTTGACATTTATTATACCCTTCTCCGTTGATTTAGTTGTCCAAGCAGCTCGTCATCCGCCTTCGTTTTCGATTCCTCATGCCGCCACCGACTTGGAATGTTTCAAGCTCCGGCACATGCTTAGGGCTGCAAACCACCACGTCCGTTAACAGGGCAGCTACACGAGAGCCGCTGATGTGCTTCGTGCCCTACTCGCCGTCAGCAGCTCCGTGCGATTTCATCACCATGCCAGATGAGTATTCCACAGCGTTATTGCCACCTTGATATGACTCGACTGTGATATCGCGCGTTCTAGCATGCAGTTCCAGGTAAGAAGGTAGTACGTAGTGTATAAACATAAAACACTCAATTTATCCTCTCGATATTGGATGCCAGCCACAGGTGCGGTTCCTTGGCGCCTGCCTAGAAAGACAAGCATCATATAACTCTACTGTTATGTAGGGAATTAGACAAAGGTTGTCGCTGAAGCTATTTCATCTACTTCAATTACATTTGCCTATACATTGTAGCTGTGATAGCCGAGGACACAGGACCATTGTAACGACCAGTGTCAACAATAGTCTTAACCGGTAGTAAGGGGTTTAGTTCGTCAAGAAACTTCGTTATGTCACTGAGCAATAGAATAACAATAGTCGTCAGGAAATGCTTCCTACTCAGTTCCAAGAAGAAACTGAATACTCAGATTGATAGATGAGTAAAGGAATGACTAGATACATAGGAGATACTTATATGATTCCTTTCCTCATCTCCTTTGTCTCGTCACCCAGGCCCCTGGGTGAGGTCACTCCAATCACTGAGTGACCGTGGTGATATCCCATCCTTCATCACCCGGTGATCCCGGTGACTGGTCACGTGATATGCTTTTTTGGAGCATATGTTATTATCCGTCTCTTGGTTCTGCCGCTAGGTCTGAACAATGGGCCAGTGGCCCTGTTGGTTCGTAACAACCATATTGGCAACCATCGAAGAACTAGATAATGAATAGGCGTGACAGCTCTGCGACGAGGGTCATGTCGATGATAGTGTTCGATCCGTATGTATCCCTGCGCCAATCGAAAAAGTCACAGCCCCCAAGTCGGCAAACATAGTATAAGCTTCCCGCCGCCACTTTCGGTCTACCGGTTACTTGACATTTGCTCGAATATCCGCAGTGGCACCTCGGATTCGTAACATTATTGCCACGATGGTCGGCGAAGACTAGGAATTTGTTGCAGTGCTGGCACTTGTAATAAGGTCGTCCTGCATTCCCTTTTCGATTAGATGGCCGTGTCATGAAATACGTGCCGGGTTGGTTGCAAAGGACATATAGAGGAGCATATGCCGGAGGGGGAGCTAGTGCCATCGGCGTCACACTGGATAAGTCGAACGAGATCTAAGTCGGGTCAGCAATTTCACATTACACATAAATCTATCGAGGCCCCTTACCGCCATGATGTACACGAGAATGTTCTTAAGGTAAAAGATTCGGTGCCTTTTGCTTTTGGGCACGATTACGAAGTACCAATATGAGATAAGTCTCCGATGACGCCTGCGATGACTTTTCTACGAGACGATGAGGCAATTGAAGGGTGATAGGGATGAGAGAAACGTGCATTTATATATCTCCAGCCCTGCTACGGGACGTTGGCGATCTGCAACGATTTTCGGCTGGAAGGTATCCTGCGTAATCGAGAGGCATCGGCAAAACAAACGCGACCAAGTTGTTTCATGAAACTATCGGACGGAAACACATGTTTCGATGATGTCTTTGGCCGACGTGTGCAACTAGGCGGAACTGCGCTGGCAGACTCTCTCCACGTCAACCTGGCCAAACCAGCAATGCCTCACACTAGCATCTATGTTGTTTGCTTCTTCTCGGGAATATACTTGAAGCAAACATGGATAAGAGCATACGGCGTTCTATTAGTTATTGCGGTGAGTGCAAACGGGCACCCCTGACGGCTATTGGCGTAACGGGCTGTCCCGGCCACGGTTTTATGTTCTAGTTTTCTTGAAAGTCTGCATCTTTGTGTTGTAGGGGTGAATCGATTATAGCTGGAGCCTCACGATGGGGAGGAATACTTGGCATTTTGTGATAATTGTCCGTTTGTGGGGTCGTTACGGGTTCTGCAGCTACTTCACCCCCCTTTATGACGGCAGAGACTTATTGCGAAGCATCCTGGTCTCTTTGCTGTGCTTTCTCCAGTGCTGTACGCAAGTCCCCGACCTTCCACTCCACGTATCTCTCCTGACCCATGTGCACACTGCCTTGCAGGAGCATGTAGTCTTCTCTCTCTTTCTGCGTCGGCGCACTCCACCCGCGATCCGCGGCGGCCAGGGTGGAATGAATAAAACGTCGTGGACATTACACGACATCCAGTCTTTGGCCCCGTTGTAAGAACACTAGAAACAGGTATTTAAAACCATTCAAGTGAATTTGCAGAATTGGCTAGACAACCTTGACAAACGAAAACCTTTTACTTTTTACTCGACTGATGTTCAAGTCTAGAACTGCGCATAGGAACCCCGATGTCTCACAATCGGAAACGTCACATATAAAACGGGGGGAACATTCACCATACATTTAGCACCATTAGACAGACTTTTGATTGCATATTATACGTGATACGGAACAGATGAATCGCCATAGACCGCAATTGATCAAGCCTCTTGAATTACTGGAGACTGGTGGTATTAAACAGCCGATTACCAGTATCCGTACTGCCCTTGCCGGTGAACTTGTTGTCAGATAAGCGCAGCGTAATAAGTTTCAGATTGCCATCATCCGCAAACATGTGCGCAAGACTACCCTCCGAGACGCATTGCTTTTGAGTTACGCCCGCGACGACGACAATGCGGATGTCGGGCCGAGTTTTGCGAATGTGATGGACAAACTGAACCACCGTCTTGCCGCTGTTCACTACCGAGTCGACGAGAATCGCGGTTGTACGCCCATTTAGATGATGTCCTAGCACATCCTCAGGACCCCTGGCGTGGACAAACATGGCGTTCGGTAGGGCGTCACCCACGCCAAAGGCCATGGGCTCTCCACCGCGCATAAGAGCAATGATCGATGTGCGCCGCTCGTCACGCAGTTGGAACCCATTAGTCTTATGACCCTGTACGTGAGGGATCGAGTATTCCTCCAACCCCATCACTTGTGCCAGGAACTCGATCGCCAGGTACCATCCGATCCGCCTATGCGCTGCTCGCAGGTTTAGGCCATCGATCTCAGCATCGCGTGTCGGCGTCATGAGAAGCTTGGTGGCGCTCTTCCCCGTGGCGTCAAGGACCTGGTGAGCAGGCAATCTGCAGCGGTCGCGGCACAAGATCGATTTGACAAACTCGGGCTCATCCAGCCGGATTACAGGGAGATTGGCAACACTGAGCCGGGGTGGTACGTGGCTAGGTAGGAGAGCTTGGCTAGCCCGAAGACCATCGTCCTCCATGGCCGATTCTAGAGCCGCATCCATGGTCTTGCTTCGAGTGCCCTCCTCGCCGACGACGACGATAGCCTGATCAGCCGCGCGCAGCATGGGCAGGTCCAACGGGCTATCACCAAATGCAATGACATATAAGCGATGTACGTCTCTCAGGCGAGAGACGATGCTGGCCTTCACTGCAGCGGTCACCACAAAGCCGTCGGCAATGCGGCCCCCACCAATGACTTGTACGGTACCGGATAGGCCATGTCTTTCTAGGATCTTGTCCCATACCCGGCGGAGCCCGCAAGTCACCACCACCGCGCCGACATGATCTTGCTGTGCGACGAGCCGCAGTAGCGACAGGAATTCGGAATGCATGGTGACCCCAAGCGCGACGTTGGCGCAGACAGCGTCAAATACCTCCTCGTCGGCAATGGTTTCGTACATTAGCATGGCTTGGCGGAAGGCCGTGTACGAGTAGCCAAGTGGGCTGCTGAACAGAGTTCGCAGATGAGATGCGTTGCTCTGGCCGGGGGTGACGGAGGCCCAGAACAGCTCACCCGTATCTTCGGCCGCCAACGTCTTATCGGCGTCGAGAACTAACATTGTACGCAGGGCCCCGCAGGAAAGTAGGACCTCGTCCAACCTGTGTTCCGCACGGGATAGATTCTGGGCCTCCGTGTGATGTCGCCAATCACGCAGCACTGCCGATGCCCTGGTCACCAACGTAGGCTGAGTGGACAGGCAATGAAACAGAATGCCATAATCGAGGCACAAACGGCGCAGTTGGGTCTCTTCGGCAACCTGCCACTCGCGTAGATGACTGGAGGATGCGAATGGACGAGCTCTCTGGACGTCATTATGACGACGCTGCGAAATGGTCTCGGCCGGGGGGTTCAAGTAAAGAATATGTGTGTACGTGCCCAAATCCTGCGGAGTGCAGACAGACTGTCCCATTTGTTCGCCTTGAGCCCAGAACATGAAATGCCCAGTGACAACCCCTAGCTTTCTGGTATCGAGACAATCCTTTCGAATTCGGTCGATAGCGCACTGGCGCCACAGCTTCTGGTCTTGCTCTGGCAGTTTTTGAAACCCGTCCAGTCCGCCGGGGGCTAGGGAGGCAATTACTTGAGACCCTTCATAGAACAAGAAATGCTCCGAACCGAGTTCTCGCTCCAATTAATGCAGTAGATATGTCTTGCCAGAGCCGGGAATGCCGTAAATGCCGACAATGACGGGGGTGACTCTGGTGGCTGGCGCAGCCGCTTCGAGCAGAGGGGCATGTTCTTCCAGAATTGGCACGAAGCCCGTGGAGGAGTCAGAGCCATCGGCCATATTGCGTTGTAGACAAAGTGTGTGTGAGGTTGTGAATAGGTAGTCAGTGTGTGACGGCAGCGAGTGAGTATCGAAGTCAGCGTTTTTTTTCTGAGGATTATATGATATTCATAGTGTTTGGCTTCGTAGGAGCCAGCGGCTCTACAACGGTTGATTGGTAGCCTCTAGGACGTGCAGCGGACCTCAAATTCTGTTGGAATGTTTGCTTGAAACGTCATCAGACGGCAACTCGCAGAAAGGCTTGCTGAGAGAGAGCCCGGGCCCGCGCAGAAAGCCACGCTGGCGGTCTGCCAACAACGATGTGATGCCTGATTCGTGGGAATATACGAGATCCTGGGCTCTGAGACGGGAACGAGGATCGATGCGAAGACGAGCAAACGGGCTGGTGCGTTAGCAGGGCAAGATATGGCAAACTTGCTCTGACACTAATACGTCACGAAGAGAAGGGCATCAGATACCAACGTCAAGAACGGCGCGACATCTGTGAGAGAGATACACGTACTGGTGGTTGGAAACATTCATGCACCTTTGATCACGGAAGCAGGGGCCATACTTGTCGAAGGCGACGGCCGATCCGGATGAATTTGTCTGGTTCGATACGATGGCGGAGAGCGACTTGTTCTAGTTTCTGGTCCTTGGCCGGATTCACCACTTCCCGCATCGTGGCGTAACAGGCGGCTCCGCAAAAGAAAGCAAGCGTTCGGTAGAATAACCAACGCGAAGTAAACTTGGCCATCATATACCCGTGAAGAAGGAGGTGGCGGCTTGCGGAGCGTGGTAATCTGCGGATTAGGAAGCCATCGTATTCGGCACGGCTCAGCGAGAAGACTACGTCTGCTGCCTCGCTCAGTTTCTCCAGACGTGTCCTTGCAGCTCGATATTCCCTGAGCTCCTCGCGTACCCGATCTCGATGCCACGAAGCTGGCGATTGAGGTGGTAGACCTAGTAGCCCATGCCATCTGTGCCGAAGGCTCTTAGTAACGTTACGGGACATTGTTGCTTTCTAGGTGATTGAAGGTTCTGATTCTTAACTAGGGCTCTCGTAGTCCCAGGCTGGCATGAGGAGAAGTGTTTGGCAACGATGCAATTCACTGTTGAACCAATCAGCACGGTGTTATACTGTATTGTCTGCAATGATGCTTGAGTCATACGTACATTAGCTCCAATTGACTTGTCCATGTGCTCGCTCCTCTTCCGAATCAGCTTTTTGGATATCCTTCCGGGTCGCATCCATTTGCGCCTAGCCCTCGCATCCACGCGTTAATAAGTGTCATGTATCATGTATCCGGAATGAAGAACTTTCACCTATGGAAACAGATACGAAAACGTGCTGTGGTCCGTGCACACAATATTGGTACAAGTTGCACCAATCTGAAACATCTTAAAAAAGGTGGTCTATGTCGAATTCTGGATGCAACACATTTCCCCTGTTTCAACACACGGAGCCCCTTGCTCACACACGTTACCGAGTTATTTGTTACGACATTCATCCACTTATAATGAAATTATCACTAGGCTCTAATAATCACAACGAGTGGGACAGGCATACATAGCAGCGAGGCCACGGATGGCTCAGAGTATGATATTGTAGCCCTGCCCCGCCTGACGTGTTGCAACGCTCGTCGGAGGCAATGCGCTAGTCTTCAGCAGGGAATTCAGGTTATTAGTATTTACAGGCGTTAATAGTGTATACCTAGGTATAGGAATAAAGCATGGAATCAAGACAGCGATTACACAACCAAGTCCCCGCGTAAACTGTTTGAGATGCGCTGTTGCTCTCATTCTCCGTCGGCAATGCAGTCTTCGACCAGCGACATACGCCCTTCGGACAGCACTAGCAGCCACGCTGACCACTCACTCATCCCTTGGCATAGTGATGCCCTCCTCCTCTTTCTTCCTCCATGATTGTTGTCTCAACCGCGCAATTTACGCCCACGCAAAGGGTCTCGGCATACCCGCGGCACACCTTGCCCCGGAATAGGTCTTGAATGCCTTGTAAAACGTACGACGACGTGGCAAGAAGAACCGTCTTGCTCTGTCCTGGTTGACCATTGATTGATAAATGTGCCGTACTCGGGAACATAATCACCTTTCCTCCGTCTCCACTTCATCTCTTCGCAGCCTTTGCGAGGAGGGGGCTAATATTCGATTGGGAAACCAGTAGAACAGGCTGTTCGCGGGGAAGACTGTCGAAAGATGCGAAACCCCCAAATTGAAACCCAGCGGTGGCATCGTCCAGCCACAAGGTTCCTCTAAACTTGGCAATCCATTTGTGTAGGATGCTAAGGCGGGCAGATAATGATAGACAGCCCTTCTAGGACGACACGAGCAACGCCGAGGAGACGCCTCCGTCAAACGAACAGCAGATTCTATGTCGATACCGACGTGAGCACTTGCCAGCGGAGACTTTGGCCGGGTCGTGATCAAAGAATCTACACAATCCTTGCCGCCGCTGGGAGTCCCGCGAAATGTTGTGTCGTCAATCGAAATTCGCCGGTGTCCTATGGAGGAGGTACGGTTGTATAGAGGCATGCGGGATTGCACTTGCCAATGACTGCAGTCTTCGCTGTGGTCTGGCGCGTCCGTCTGTCTTTTTGGATTGATAGCGGATTCGGAGGGCCGTCGTGGATGGGAACGCACGTCTCGATTCGACTTACTGTCCGTGATTGGTGAGCTGACAGGCTGGCCGCCAAGTCCTTCGTTGCCCCGGTCATCATGGTCGCTCTCTCATTGACTTGGGACGCATTTTTCGACATCAGAATGCTCTATTTCCCTCGCACAGCTTGCTCGTATTGCACCGTGGGCTGTAGTGTTTCTGCCGTTTTCCTCAAGCTCGGCGGGATTGTTCCACTGCTGGCAGGGGGTTCCGTCGCGTATCTTGATAATGGCACTCTGTTGGCCGTACGGAATAGCATCTTCCCAAATCATATGGGCTTGTCGGGATGGCGATAGAGGCGTTTGACTAGCAGATATTCCTCTGTAGTAGATGTAGGGCCGACGGGATCGGATCGTTGGCAGTTGCTGGCGGATACATATAACTACCAACTAAGGTCGGGAGTCGAATTCTCGAGGAGTCGCGACATATTTTGAGCTGGTACTGGACTTTGTTTGGAATAAGGCTCGGGGTGACTCGCCGAACGCTACTACCGGTGACAGAAGGGCCTGCGGGAGTGGCTGCGGTAATCGTGGGCGCGTGAGCGTCTGCGGTCGCTGTTGTCGTTGGAACGGGCGTCGGAGAGTGGGTGCAGACTCTTCTTGGGCGGAAGGGCTATTCCGTATAATTCTGACATGTTTGGCTTCGTAGGGGGGGCTGCTCGCGGGCATAAATAGAAGGTGTTAATATGTTTCAGAGTTTTAATCACGAGTGCATGGCATAGCTCTACCTCGTCGTAGTAGGTAAGAAGCGTATAGCCGTCGGCTCCGCCGTCAATTTCTTGCTCACGTAGACAAGCTTCGGGAGGTTCGGAGGGCAGCAGCTCCGGCGATGGAGATGGGATTCAGGGCTGACCTGCTCGGCAGTTCTTGCACCACCCTGTTCAGGTCCCAATTCCAAGGGTCGTCCATTGTGGCCTGGCGTAGAGGGGGCGGAGCGAATCAGCACCAAGGATAGAAACATGTCGAAGTAAATTCGTAGAAAGATCGGCCAGCTCGGGTTCGAGTATTGACGGCATAGTATTTGGTAAATGACGTCTTGTTCTACCGCTTGCACGATGACTTGCTTCATCCGAGGATGCGTAGTAAGCATTCATTTGAACGAGGAGATATGAAGCTCACGAAGCAATCTTCCTGTCTCGGTCACCGACTTTGTTGACAAGCAAGCGAAGAAGGTCGGACTCTTGCTCGGGCTTGTTTCGAAGAAGAAACGAAGCGGAGGAGCCGAGCGCAGAAACCCCAGGGCCGGATATTGCTCTGTGGCCCGTGCGCCATCCATACCACAGCAGCCGATAGTTTGGACAGAGGCTTTCAAGCTAACTTCATCCTCTTCGCCCATCATGTGCTTTCTTTGCCCAGTTCCTGGCAGCGTCTTCTAGGAAATGGCATTTGACAGGCCCGTTTGATGGGCCAAGCGATAGAAGATTCGGTGATGTCTTCGTAGTATGACCTCCGCAGTCTACAAATCCATTCGTACATAAGTGGCATGTGCTGCCATGTGAATGGGGCTATCGCTGCGAACGACTACAAGTCTTTTCCACGGAAACATTTTTAGATTTGTCTTTTCTGGCGGGATAATGCTTTCGTCGGGTTAGCAGCGCTGCCTCGCGTCTCAATCAGCCACCATAGTACCTCCAACCTGCCCTTAGACTGGATCCTTAGGGTGATGTGAAGCGTGGTGGCCTCGTTTCGATTGCCGCTGTTTATTACCATTGTCGTCTGGTTTCCTTTTACACCTTCTCAGATGCTTGGCCATGTTTGACTTATCGCGTTCCTGTCCACAATTGTCACATTTAGACTTCTTTTTATTCGCTATGCTTATTTCCCCTCTCCCCCCATTCACATTACGACCGGCGACAATTTGGGTAACATCGACGTGAACTATTTCGGGGTTTTGCTGAAGCCACAACGGGACTTGACCCTACCAGAGGCATGAGTATAAAACAAATATCCACGAATGAAATGGTGACTAACCTTGCAGTGGCCTAGGAAGTCCTCAAGAAATTTTTCGAGCCTAGGGTTCTTTAGTTGTGTTAGGGTAGACACGGGCGGGCGGACCTACTCTTGTGAAGAGTCTTTGCTAGCTGTACACGCGGATCTGGCCTTCTCGACAGAGCCGTGACTGGGGTGGATTCTGTGACTTAGAACATGGGCAAGGAATGGGACTTTCTCGCTCTCCTCCCCACAGTCGGAGCATGGAGCGTTCTGATCATACTCAGACACATGGCTCGAGATATGCGCCTCTAGGTTCTCTTTACACTCGTCGCAAAAAGGGCATGATGCCTTCGAGTGTTTACGGTATATGTGCGCGGCGAGGGTGTTCATGGTCAGGGGCTCAAAACAATCAGAGAATGGGCACTGTAGAAGCCCATGATTCTTTCTATGCTCTGCCAATTGCGCCGGCGGGCATTGAGCATCGCAGTCGGGGCAGTCCTCCCACGAATGGACCTCCTGTCGATGATTACGAATATGTACTATTGAAAATCTGCCGGCGCAGTCTTCACAGCTAATGTGATATTGAGACGTATGTTGCTCGATGTCGGATTCCGATCCGAAATAGTGACAGTGAGGGCAGAGTTGGGCGAAGTGCGCGGTCTGTGAATGGGCAAGTAATTCGCGGGCCGGAAACTCTCCGTCACAGTGCAGACATTTCCTAGGTTGGTGGGCTTGTTGGATGTGGTTGCGAAGCGGGATCTCCTGTTTGACTTCGTCGCAGTAGGGACATTGCTTTCCGTCATGGTGGGTTAGGAGGTGCTTCATCATCGCTCTCCGAGAGTGTGTCTGCGGGCAGTATTCACAGTCCAGCATTGCATGAAACGTTGCGAAATGGTCTTTCGCATCGAGAGAGGCAGTGTCCGGGCAAGCCTCACACCTGACCCATTCGTGCAAGTATGCCAAGTGATGATCAACTTGAGTTTTGTCAAGGAGAATCTCACATAAAGGACAACCGACCCACTCGTGCGATGTATTGATGTGCTCCCAGAATACTTGTCCAAGTGGCGTTGCCAGATTGCAGTCGGGACACACCGCCAAGTGATGGATCTCGAATATATGTTTCAGTAGACTAGCTGCCGGATCTTCTGCGACAAAGTCACACTTGTCGCAGTGTTTCCTGAGATGACTTTGGATGTTCGTATGGTTTGTGGTGCATTTGCCGCACCGGTGAGTTAATGCGATATGGTCGTCTAGGTCGCGGTGTATTTCTCCGCACTTGTGACATTCATGCGTTGTTTGAATGTGACGGCTGAGAAGAGGAAATAGGTCAAAACAGTAGATACACTTATGAATAGCTTTGACATGCTCGGGAAGATCGCTTTGAGGTTCGTCGCAGTGCCGGCAGTAGTGGTTGAGTGAGACATGTCCTGCTAGGTCCGCATCATACATCCCGCAGTATGGGCACATATGATCGCGCCTGACATGAGCTGCAAAGTCATTGTAGTTTTGAAAGCCTCGACATTCACAGTAATGACTTTCTTGAAGATGCTTGGCGAGGTCTCGATGGTATGTCTGGCAACAGGTGTGCTGCGTATCGATATGTTCCTCCCACGCTTCGTCTGCACATCGACAATCACAGCCATGTTCGGAGTCGACGTGTTCTTGTAAGCCTATGAAGCAGCCGCCACAATAAGGGCAAGTATGCCTGTCTCGAATATAGGTTGCCAGGTTTTCGGTGCTGAGCAAATGGATGCCATGCTGCTCTTGGTGATGCTCGTGGAGTTCGTTAACGGGTATGACATGGTCGCAAAATTGACATGCCGAAAGCTGATGGTAAGTCAAGTGCTCATGTTTGGATGCTGTTTTCATGACCATGTAGCATTTAGTGCAAGTGAAAAAGCCCGGTTGGCGAGCCTCTGTGTAGACACCTGCCTGGCCGAGATCATGTTCTGGATGAAACGTTCTCGGGAATTCCGAGAACTTATTAGGAGGATAGAGAGTGCTTAAAACACCTCCATTTTCGAGGTCGACAAAATAATCCCTCGAGGCTATCAAATGGTCAATGGTTGGCCATCTGTGGTTTGGAATATTGACGCCGTCACGCCGATCGGCATGACAGTGCAATATAGCCCTGTTGAAAGCCGCTTTTGTTTGTGGGACAGTCGGTATGTGGTTGTTCGGTAGACCTAAAGCAACCCATGGGCTAAAGTGCAATGTATGATGCTTTACCATGATTTATTGGTACGAGAGGACGAGCGAAAGGACGAAAGGACGAGAGGACGAGGGGGAGGACGAGGGGGAGGACGAGAGGACGAGGGGGAGGACGAGAGGATGAGGGGGAGGACGAAAGGACGAGAGGGACGAGCGAGAGGACGAAAGGACGCGAGGGACGAGCGAGAGGACGAGAGGAAGGACGAGAGGACGAGAGGACGAGCGAGAGGACGAGAGGACGAGCGAAAGGACGAAAGGACGAGAGGGGTGATCCGCTAGTGGGGCCAGGACATATGCCCATGCTTCACGTCGTGCTACTTGCTTCAGGACAAGCCGAAGTGGTCTGCCTGATCAAAGAGCCCAGCGCCGCACTCTGCTTGCCATATCGTGGGAGGAATAACGGGACGAGGCTGTTGGTGCATCGTTTGGGGGCCGTGCGCAATATTCTAGTTCCTTCATATCCTTGAGGTTAGAGTCCGGCAAGGTGGGGGCCACCAAACCAATCTCAGGCCTCTGATTTAACGCGCGCCAGAGCAACGAGAACATGGAAAAAAAAAAGAACAAAGGAAGAAAAAACCATGTCTTTCGATTGGCAACCGTAGGTTGCAAGCTTATTATTCCCTTTTGCATTTTTTCTTTCCTGGTTAGATAAAGCTTAATATATATGCTTAAACAGGCCTGCGCCCACCTAACCAGATGAATGTTACCTCCTGTTACGAACCAAACATTCCAGCTGGCCTATTGTTCAGGCCTAACGGGGAATAGTGACCCAGGCACAGTAACGGAGAAATGCATATCCAAAGGATAAGCATAAGTCACGTGATCATCCTCAGTGGTGCTCAGTGAGCTGTCACTGAGCAGTACTGACTGGAACCGAGAGACACTGAGCCACGCAACTATAGAGGAGGAAAGGAATCGTATAAGTATCTCTTATGTATCTAGTCATTCCTTTACTCATCTATCAATCTAAGTATTCAGTTTCTTCTTGGAACTGAGTAGGAAGCATTTCCTGACGACTATTGTTATTCTATTGCTCAGTGACATAACGAAGTTTCTTGACGAACTAAACCCCTTACTACCGGTTAAGACTATTGTTGACACTGGTCGTTACACCTCCTACTGAACACCAAACAAATACCCAAATCGATATCAAGTCAAGATGATTCCAATTCTTTGCAGAGTTTACGACTCGTCCGGTCGCCTTTCACGAGGTACACGCGTTTTCCTTCGATACGGCGGGGCAGCCTGGTACGCTTCGACATCTTCCCGAGGCGTTATTGAAATTTGGTACTTTGACAAAGTTGTGGCGGAGGATATGGATGTCAAATGCTCCGTTACCACAAAGCAAGAGGAGTCTTACGGGCATAGTCTTGTTACACATTACTTTTCGGCATCCCGGACGGAAATACATCTGATTATTCTTTGTCTCGGATCAAGCTGTTGTAATCCTAGCTTTCGGCTTATCTCTAGGCCACTTGGCAGTACCCATGCCCTATTGATTCGGTCATCAGTATGCACCCAAGGCGCAGCTCCTCTCCTGACAATAGTCAACAAAGTCAAAAACAAACAATTATCTCAAGGCGACACTGAAACAAGCCAGACATTGAGTTTCGGGTCTGGTGGTTCCTTCTCAATTTCTCCCTTTCAAGAGCGGGCCGTGTCGAGCAGCGCAGCGACATCCATAGTACCGGGGGGATTCTCTGGGTTGTCGGGTAGGTCATCCAACCTTATGGCCGGAAATCAGCCCCGTTCCGGCAATACAGCGGCATCGTCGCCCTCGGCGGGATTCATTGGGTCGGGGGGCACATCCAACCTTGTTTCGGACAGTGCGTCTTCGGGAGGATTTGTTGGCTCTGGTGACTCATCCGACCTTCCGACCCGGGGCCAGCCCCGTGCAAGCGACGCGATGGCATCCACACTTTCGGGAGGGGGGCGCTTTGGCTTGACTAGCTCGGAATGAGGATTTCTTGATCGACCTTGAGGGGTAACCAATACCCACGGTCCCGTAGTTCGCAGTCATTCGTTATAGTTGTTTATATAAATGCCCGTTTAGTTATTCCTCTACTCGGCTTTCAATCCAGGTATTCATCCACTTCTTGCCCGTCCGTCTCGTTGCCTCCTAGCTCTGAAATGGAATAGCGACTCCCAATTCTTATCAGTGAGCCTGTGCTCGACCCGCTCTCGCCCTGTGATGAGCTTGAAGGCCACCACCATGATCGCGTCGTGTCACACGGACAAGACCAACACATCAGCAGACAATATATCCAGCCCATGAGGTACAGTCATGAAACGACTAAAGGCAGCGACAACCATGGTAACACATGCCATAGCTGGCACGTACGCGCACACCAAGTACACCTTTAGAAGGCGATCACAAGTATCGCTGGAATGCCAGCCTTGCTCTTCAGCTTTATGCACCATAAACAAGAAAAGGGTAGCGTCACAGAACAACATGCTCGCCGTTGTACTGACAACCAATAAAGCAACTAACCGTCACGGACTACGAAGTCAGCCCTGATCTCTGTATTTAACTGCATAGAAAGCTAGCTCTGTAGCTATTACATGGACTATGTCCAATAAAGTCATAATGACCACTCTAGCAACCGCCATGAACACGACATTACAGCATGAAGTCCTGAGCTGCCGTCAATAAGCCGTTTAGTCCTCTATATATCCGTCAAGTACAGACAGCACGTCGTTTTGCAACCTTGGAGAGGGAGCTTCCTGGTTCGCAATGGAATCGGTTTCATATCCCACACTGTCCCATTCCGACGGCGAGAATTGAGACGACACCGAATCTTGTGGTGGTGGTGATGATGATCGTAGCGAAGCCGCCGCGGATGAGGTGGATACGCAGCTACCTGCACCTATAGGCAAGCTGGGAAGTAGAGTTGACGGAAACATGTATGCGGTGGTTTGCGTGCCATTATCGCCGCTACGTTGCTCTTGACCGAGGTCTGGAGAGCTAGGTGTCTGTGCACCCTGATATGTGGGAGCCGCAGTAACAGTGGAAGCAAGCGTGGCTTGATCGAGCGGCAAAGGGGGAGACCCGTAAAAGGCGCCGGCCATATCGAGCAGAGATCCCATACAGTCTTCGGTCTCAAAGAACTGGCTGGTAAGGGCCGGAATGGCAGTGGGGGACAGTGTAGGGCTACCACGGCGGTCTGTAACTGTATCGAAGTCATCCGGGCTATACGACTCGTCAGGACGAGTACGACTGGCTTCGCAGAGAATGCCGGGTGTTGACTCGTATCGAATGACATAACCGTCTTTGTCTTTCATGAAAACGCCGATCTCTACGCCGTGCATACGCTTGAGGGTATTGGACTTTTTGCAGATGCCTCTACGTCGATTGACAAGGCTTGTGGCGGCCTTACGGCTATGCTTGCTGTCCGGTAATCGGGGCATTGTATGAACCCGTAGAATGCGAAGCCAACTCTTGGTTGATGATTGTAGCAGTTACGAGGATCAAAGAAGTTGAATGGGGATCTTTAGAGGCATATTTTCAAACACGAGTAAAAGCAACCTATTATATAACCTGTGCTCGATTCGGGACCTGCGACACTCTGTCGTGTAGGGCAAATAGCTCGCATGCAAAATCTAAGCGCGCGGATGTTGTCGAGTATCCTCCCTCGAGATCCCGAATTCTCGAAAGCTGCCGAGTGGGTGATAAGGCGTATCGGTGGACGGGAAATCGACTGCTGCTGCGTGTTTAAAAATAGACATCGGTGCCGGATGCGTCCCACCCAACTCCGCATCAGCGGCTCCGAAAATTGCCCCGGGCGAACGAAGACCGGCGGCGCCGGCGGCTAGATCAGGCGCGCTGGTGCTGGACAACATGGAAATGAAGTGCATGTTCATTAGGAGCTCATCTGCAAGCCGACTTTGATTCTCGTGACCTTTAGTAATACTGCTTTTGACGGCCTTGTTCACTATTCTACCTACTGATTGCGTGCCGTGATGGCGGGTGCTATACAATGGTATGCGATTGCCTTCGGAGTCGGGCTGACCGCTCTGATTATGCGGAGGCTTGTCGCTTTGTTCGGCTCGTTTGCTGCACCGAGAATCTACGTCTCCCTGCTTAAGCATGTGTTCTACCCTTTGGTTATTGACCGACAACATTGGCCGGCCGTTACCCGATTCCACTTTGTCCTCGTCCTTTTGTACTTCTCGGCCAATGTTGCCGTCTTGTTCCTCTCTACTACAAGCTTGACAGAGATTCAAGGGCGGTCGGCTGCCCTCGGTGTCATTAATCTCTCCCCGCTGCTTTATGTCGGCTATACGAACGCACTCAGCGATTGTCTTGGCCTTTCCACAACGACTTACCTGTCAGGCCATCGCGTCATTGGTACTATATCAATAATCCATTCGTTTGTTCACGCGGCAATCAGCTTGAGACTGCAGTCGAAATTCAGCTACATTACATATTCGGGCCTGCTCGTAAGTTTCATCAATTGCGATCCTGGGCTGACGGCGCTGACTTAAAACGACACAGTCTTCTGGTGCATTGCTATGTATCGTCATAATCTCTCTAATACGGATTCGGGCGAATTTGAGCCTTTGGATCCACGAGCTCTTTGGGTTCACTGTACTCGGCGGCATCCTGTGGCATCTTATCCTCCTCCCTTCCATCTCCGTAGTGGCGAAGACGGCAGTTGGGACTGCAATTTCTCTGTGCCTTTTAACTAGTGCAATTCGCCTCTGCCGGATATTGTTCTTTAGTTCCACAGCGCGCGTGTCGGAGGTATGTCTCGACGACTCTGGAGCAGCGCGGTTCGTTGTCTCCACCCGGACTCCAGTACGTGTACAGCCAGGCAAATTCTTTTATGTCTTCTTATCTAGGGCATCGCGGATTGGCTTTCAGACCTACCCACTTATGGCCATACCTTCTAGTCGCACCCAGTCGCGAGGTAATAAAGAACTCATGTTCTGTGTCGAGAACCCGCCAAGGGCCATAAAGGCTTTACAGGAAAGCCAGCGACTGTGGATCGATGGTCCCTACGGCTCAGGCCTCCATGCGGAGGCTTACGAGAACTTGGTCCTTGTCGCGGAAGGCCCAGGAATACTGGGCGTGCTTCCTATAGCCTTATATATCGCTGATAGGAAATGCCAAGACTCGGAGAAGTCTGAGACAAGAGCCGGAGTCGAAGTTCTGGAGAGTGAGCTGCACCAAGCGGAGGGCGAGCGCACGAAGATGGAGCGAGACGACAGCCGAGCGCGTCAGGTAGATCTTGCACATCTCAGAGACAGGATCGTTGAATTGCGTCGAAAAGCAACAGACTTCCAAACAGAGAAGGAGTCGTACAATAGGGACCTAACCCGCAGGGTGACCATCCTATGGCGGCTTGACCACAACTCGCAGGCGCGATGGGTCGGGAAGCAGATGCAGCTCTTACAAGAGCTCGATCCGGGCCATGTAAGTATCGAGAACGTCCATGCGCGCTCTTGTCTTTGAGATTCATCACTGATGCTGGTGATCACATCGCAGACTCTTGTTGTATTATGGTGCATCTTTCCGTCTCCTAAGACTGAAGAACCCCCTTTCCAGACGTCGGATTATTTTGTCTGTCTGTATCCACCCTCGCTTGATCTCCGCGATCTGCTGCGCGAAAGGCTAGAAATTGAAGCACGAGCACCCGGGAGACTTGCGGTCATCAGTAGGAAATCCAAATGACACGCAGCTATAGTTACGGCTAACAAATCTATAGCATGCGGACGTAAAAAATTTAGGAGCGGAGTACGCTCTGACGTAATACGTACGACAAGCGCTCACTGCCCAATGCAACTGTTTGATATTGAGTACCAACCAAGGAAATAAAGGACAAGCTATATCTGAAGATACACTGAATGGAATATGTGGCTTTGATTCAAGTTCGATTATGGATAATATTATAAATATGTGACAGTAGGGTTATAGCTCAATAATGATGTTTTTTTCTTACGAGAATTTAACCCAGAGTGACTATAAATGTTGGTTATTCGTGTTTTACTGTCACACTGTACATACTTGGAGCTCAATGCAGATTAGGATAGGATAATGGCCATAAGGCGTGCGGTTTCTCTAGGGGGTGTACAGATTTGACAAAATTTGAAAAAAAGAACTTATTTTCAACCTGGCGCTTAAAGCCGAGCGCTTGTACTTGCGCTTCAAGACCCTTCCTCAGTCTATTTAACAGCAAATACTCCTCTTCGTCAGAGCGTATCCTCCAAAGCAGTTCATTTGTATTTATTTCAACCAAAATCAGTTCCATATCGAACATCATGAGTCAATCATCTAGTAACGGAGGCAAAGAAAGCCAAGTCAATAACAACGGCGGCCAGAACGACGACAATGGCCAGAACAATAACAACGGCGGCCAGAACGACGACAATGGCCAGAACAATAACAATGGCGGCCAGAACAGCAACAATGGCCAAACCAATAACAATGGCGGCCAGAACAGCAACAACGGCCAGAACAATGACGGCGGTCAGAACAGCAACAATGGCCAGACCAATACCAATAGCGGCCAGAACAATGACGGTGGTCAGAACAATAACAATGGCCGGAACAACAGCAGCAATGACCAGGGCAGCACCGGCGGCCCGGCTGGCAAGGGTATAAAGCATGAAGATGATGGCTTCGAGACCATTATGAATACACTCGAATCACCGAGTCGCAATAAAACTAGCGAGCCAGGAGTACAAACCATCCGAGACTTGGAGTCCACGCCATTCCCTGAGCCAGCTGTTGGAGGAGATGATAACTACGACCGTATCATAATACAGCGTGACCCCGACGTTAAAGGGAAAAAGGTAGCTGTTAAAGGAAGGATCTATTGCGTTATTGCGTTTCGAGCACTTTTGCTGGTCCTCCTTCCTAGTCTGTCATCAGAGACAGAATACAGTCGCGCGGTCCTGGTAAAGTCATCTGATGCTCGCCTTGAAAAGGCTAGATTCCTGGCCAAGGTTAACACCCTCCAATACGCTAGCGATGGTTCTGATCTACAGGGATGCGAAGCAGAAGACTTTGAACCAATACTTGTCGCTACTGATGGCAGCAAGTCGGTGACCTACTGCATTGGTCGTGTCAAGGGAGAAGGTTACTCGAACCTCTATTCCAAGTCAACATTGGACAACAGATTCGGCAAGAAGTGGGTTGACGTTTTGTTGAACTCTCGCAGGGAGTTGGTGGGACAAGGCAAGATCCCGAGGGAAAAGAGGGCGAAAAAGGACAGCGGCGAAGATGATGAGGCGTGCCAGGAATATCTACGTAGATTCTTCCAGAAATACAACGGTACTCCACCTCCGGTGCTAGACTCGGAGTAGGTTTAGGGACAATTCGGATGTACAAAGTCGTGGTCTTTCCTTAGATGTAGTCAACATTTTTCCGATATAGCACACTTATATAACTCAACCACGCTCATTCGCAGATAACTCTACCGGTCTTATGTTTATGTCTAAATGATAATTCCTATACGTTGTAAACACACGGTGTTTTTCTTAAAGAACATTGTCACAGGACAAATCAGACTAATAATAACATGCTTCTTCCGTACTTAATTAGGGTCAGCTCGTATTGTTACCTATGCCATTATATCAGTGAACGTGTTGTTTATACCATCTATTTTGTATAGGTCGTGGCGTGTAAAACTTCCGGTGCGATGCTAATATGTAGGCCACGCAGTGAAACGGAAACGCGGGCAATGCATTGCTTATGAGAGCTATTTCTTTACATAGAAGGAGGCGATGAACACAGGCACAAAGGAAAAAAATATTGGCGCTCGAGATGCTTTAAGAACTCGTCATGGCATTGGGACTATCCAAACCCACAAATATAAGCCTTTGTTGCATACAAGGTAGTATAACAACCCACAATTGACACTAAGACCTTAGACGTTTTAGGTTACAAATTCTCCCAGCTCGTAACAAGTTCTTCATGCTTGCAGGATACCTGTGTTGCCGCTAGTGTCGCTCGGCAAGAACCAGCAATACAGGTCGTTGCACATGGCTGAGGGGACTGTGGCAACCTGCATACATTGACATCGCTCTCAGGCATCTCTGGAAGCTCAGATACGGTAGGGTGCAGTCTTGAGGCATACGGCACCGCTGCCAGCTCAACATAGCCCCGCGGCACTGGCTCGATTGCTTCAAGCTTGTTAGCGAACGTCGAATATAAGAGGCATCTATGGCGTACGCTTTGGGTACTCGATCTGCTGACCTATGACACAGGATCTCTTCACTCTATATGGCGTGTACCTCCTGTAAAGTAAAATGATCCCCGCTACCAAAAGCAGAACGAAGGAGGTAACACCAAGACCAGCGCCTATAGCTATCCGATAGCCCGAGGGAGATAGACTGTGACCACTACCTTCGGATGTCTGTGAGGTAGGAGGCCATGTGCTAGTTGGAGAAGGAGACGTTGCCACGGAGAATGGAGAGCTGGGCCCGATGTTCTGGGGGGGAGTGGTATATGAGAGCACGCTTGAGGTACTATCGGGCGACTGAGTACTCGTTTCCATGGCCGAGCTTGTTTGCGTATCGGGGCAGCCATCTGTACGGCTACAAGGATCGATAGAGCAGCAACCACGGAAGGAATTGAGCTGGCAGACGTAGAACAGAGTCTCACGAGGACAGGAGTCCCCCATAATGGACGGTGACGAGAGTGGCACTATGCCATCCTTGCCACGGCGGGCGGGAATACATATATGGTAAATGTACATATATTAAACTGCATTTACAATGTCGTTCCTTGCCGCGCGTTTACACTAGGACTTAGTAAGAGTCAAGAGAAATTTATATCCACTTATACAAGCAGCATGCTCGTACTCATGTATTGATATCGCAGTATGCTAATATTGAAACATATATCTATGTTGGCACCCAGCACCGTTATTTCAGCCATGCCGGCTCCATCGGCGTCAGGAGGTCATTGGTCATAGCCTGCGGAGTTGCGGGGCTAAGGTTGCCCGAGGATCTTGCCGGCGCCTAGAACGTCAGCGCGGTCCACTATCTAGCAAGACATATACTGACTATGCGTGTTGTTGCCCTATACTGAGGCTGTCTCAGGGAGCACTCGAGACTGTCGACCTTGTTGGACAAGTCCTGTAGATGTTCGGAAAAGGATAGGACTGCGGAATAGGCTTCGATATAAGCAGCCTGCCAGTACTGTGCCGAAGCGCGATAATGCTGAAGCAGTGCGTCGACATTGCCACGCTCGATTAGAGAGAACGAGAACGGCTGCTGCCAGCGAGGATCGCATGAGGACATTTGGTCTTGTGGCCTGGGAGGGGACTCGGGAGCCGACGAGGCGGCAGCGTAGTGGGCCATGGTATGGAACGGGTGAGAAGGTGCGGGCGGTTACGTGTGGCGAAGAGTACGGCGGCAAGCGGGGGAGGACGTCTGGAGCAGAGTGCAGAGAAAGGCGATGGTATTAATAGGGCCAGAAGAAGCCGCACTCGTTCGGGGGCGGTTGATGTAGTGCCGGCCGAATCCCGGCGGGTTTGCTTCGGATGGTGGATCGCTCAACACGGAGGTAGACGACGTACATGGCGGTCCGGAGCCATTTAGAGGCGAGACGCAAGCGCCGGAAGAGTCGTCACAATGTGACGGATCCTCATGGGACGAGCGTGCGAACGGGGATGCCGAGCAGGCGTTGAGATAAAACCCCGGCCATGTTCCAGCTTGCGTAACTGTTTCCGCTATCTGCGCCCGCTCTAGGACAAATGAGAATAAAGCAGCAATTCGAGATCAGCACAGCAAAACAGAACCATGACTACTGTGGACCATCGCAACACTATCGCTTTCCTTCTTGGAGAAGAAGACGAAGGGCCGGATCACGTCGTCGGCGTCACATGCGCAACGGGCCGTGGGACAGTTCCCCTACCTTCGACCGTCATAAGCGACATCACGGGATCGAGTCTGGCGAGACGTCGGTTCAGGTCACGCCAACAAGAAGTAAGGCCCGTCATGATTCACCTCGAGAAGCAGCCGACACTAAGTCAAGAACACAGCGTCCTGCCATTTGCGCTGTGATGCAGCCAAAGCTGGGCGCGAACCCCTGGAGGGAAGCGCTGAGGCCGGCTCCCCGCCCGATGCTTGGCGCTATTGTCGGTGTTGACGAGCACAGAGAGGTCCGCGATGGGCTCGTGGAGCTCTACGTACACTGCGTGCGGATGGGACGGGACGGTAATCGCTTCATGTGTGGGAGCTGGGTACCGGAGTGGGTGGTGCAAGGGCAGCGAGAGAATGTCGTGCTGTCGTATTGGCGTGGCCTCGGGGGTAGAGATGTCGCCCTGGGGCCTCGGAAGCGGCACTATCCCCTGAAGATACTGGCACGGAACTGCGGGGGCTGGTGCCTCGTGCAGTGGATAGGATATCCCTCTTGGCCTCCGTTCGCTACCTGGGTGCGTCGCCCTGATTGGTAAACGTGTGTGAGGGGTTACACGTAATCTTGTATATATCGATTCGATAGTACGATTCGGATCGTGAGGGGTTGATTGAATATGAATTGACATGGACGATGTTTGTCACTCCTGATGCACACGTTGGCCGTCGAGTCAAGCGGATGACACGGGCCGGAAGACTACTATAGAGGAATGGCCGTATGCCATGCATCCGTGAGGGGCGGACCCAAGCTGTCGGGTCACTAACGCACGATCCCTAGCATCCTCCTCATGAGGGGGAAACCGGGTCGATTCCAGCCGCGATGTAGAAGACTGTCATGATCGTTTTTTCATTCCTCATCAAGCATGACTGGACGCCGAGATGATTGGTCGCGGTGCCTACACTGTCCTTTGCTCGGACCACCGTCGTTGAACAAACCAATAAAGCCGTTGCTAATAAAAACACACCATCCCATGAACAAGTTAGCGAGAGTGCTTGGCGACTAACAACCCTGGCTGTCCTGGCCGAATGGGTTCCTCGCTTATGCCTTTTCCTTAATTTTCAGGATACGCTAAAAAGGGAGAAGGCTGTCTGATAAGATATTGCGTTTACTGGATATATTGGACTATGGGGTATGCTAAATCAGTGGGAAAAAAATAAAACCTTGCATCGCATGATTCCTTCACTAACCACTACCGCCTGCGACGAACGTGTTACGCCCGCACTACTGTGCTTCACTCAAGTCTACGTCTCTTCCTCGGGGGCTCCAGCTCATCTTCAAACGTGACCTTCCTCTTTCGTGAACGCGTGACCCGTCCCGGGTTGGACGGCCGCCCGCCCGGCAAAGCCGACGGCGAGAAGCGCCTTGCCCTTGCTCGCGTGATTCGAGGAGACCACACGGGACCCAATCGTGGAGACGGCAGACGCAGAGGTGAGATGAGGCCGGACCCCGCATCAGATGGCGGTCCCACGACCAGCTCGGGCGGCAAGAGCGGTGACTCTGAAGGGGCCGTGGACGACATCCGGACCGGAGACGACTCTGGAGAGGGGACCTCGGGGATTGGACTGCAGAGGTATTGCCAGTTGCCGCAAAAGATGGGCTCGGATGCCTGTCCATTTTCGGGCTCGCTAAGCGCCGTGTCCCCGGCACAGTCACCGGCCAACGCCGGCAATTCCGTTTCGTGATGGTTTGCAGGTGGGAGGGTGGACGTCGCTGTGGTTCGTACACTGTTCGTGCCGTTACCTGGACCGAACTGCAATCGAACGTAGCTGTTTTCGAATTCGGCCGCGTCGATATTCGTTTGGACCGTGACCCAGGGTGTCTGGAGGCGGCTGAAGTAAAGAGCCGTGGAGAAGGTGAGACAGATCCGCTCGTAGCCCCGGGCATCCACCTGCTCGAAGAAAGTAGGAGGCTCGGCGCAGCGGAACCATCTATCGATGGCCCCTTGCGAGTCGGTAAATGACTCGAACTTGACGGACACGCCGTCCCCGCGGCGTAGACAATCCGCCGTGACGTACATATGCTGCAGCCCGACTCCGTCGAAGTCGACGACGGCGCAGGTCACTGGCCTAGTGATAGACATGATATATTACAAGTCTAATTGAATGTGTGCGTGTTGGAATAACGGTTGCGATGCGCGGTGTGCGGTGTGCTGGTTCTTGTTTACTGTGTTGTGATATATCCCTCGACCCCAATAGCTATGGCGAGCAGCCGATTATAAAGGGAGACGAGCAATGGCAGGCCAAGGGAGCAGCATATCCTAATTGCTCGGCCAGCCTTTCTGGTTTCGCCGTTTTTAATTCTCGTTATTGTCTACAGCGCGCGTCAATATCTACCCTAGGCGCCGCACAAATTCCTCGTGCACAGTTCGTTGAAACACGACGGCGGAGCTGCTGCCGTGAGCATCAGGTTAGGCCAGGCGCTCCCTTAGACGCAACAGTGCCGGAATTAGCACCGCATACAAGCAAAGCTGGGAGCATGAAGAGATCACCGCGGCGTGCCTGCATTGCGTCCCTTGTGGTGATATTACCCAAAGATATGTCTTAGTAGCGCAAAGATTGTCCCCTTCTTGTATCCGTGAGCATTTTACAGCGAACGTTCTAGGGCATAGCTGCTCAGCTTATGGCCCCAGCACCGCCTAGTCCTAGCCCTCTTGGGTTTATTGCGCGCAGCAGGATCATCGCGGTCAAGCATACTACGTGCGGGCAATTGCACAATTAAAACGAGAAGCTATTTAAGGTTGGGCAAGACATGGTCAATTGATCGGTCTAGGCATTATTAAGACTAAGAAGAAGCATTCCACCCTATTCGCCAAGCACTAGTTCACCCCTGGAAAGATTGCCTCACTCCTTCCCCTTAGCTCCGTCTCGAGCTTGTTGTATGTGTCGTAGTGGATGATGCATCGTAGCGAGATCGATGGTGATCGCCAACCGTCGACCTCTCGCGGCTGCGGGATCGAGAGCGCCGGTGGCGTCGGTGTTGGCGGTGTTGGCGGTGTTCATGGCTGCTGTCCCGCACCCGGCTCTCGTCCATCTTCTTGTCGATCCTGGCCACCGAGGCGTGAGTGGATCTCTCCCCCTACGCATCAATGGCAGAGACTTACAGCTGAGTTGCCGCGTAGGCGCAAACGAAAACAACTGCGAACTTAACCGAGGAGCCCATTTTATCAGTTGAGAGATGGAGATTGATTCGGCAGACCAAATGTAGTGTCAATTGAATGAGTATGAGCGGTGTGTAATGATATGGTGAATAACTGTGAAGCAGATGGCCCGGCGCGTTGATGCTATATAATGAAGGTATTTACAAGTTTACCGTATTAAGACGGGCATAGATACAACTTGAGGTCCGTAAATCAGAAAATTAAAAAAAATGACGAAATAAAAAAACCCAGCATCAGAACAGAAAGCGCGTGCTTGCATCTCTAGGAAGATGAAAAATCGCTCCAGGCGCTTACCACGTCTTCGTATCCGATGTCGACCTCCTTGACCATCCTGCTCGGCGATCGGTGGGAGGATAGATCGCTGACCAGCGGCCGCTGAGCTTCTTCTCCGTACTCGTGAAAGGCGTCACTGATCGTGTTGGCTATGCGGACGACTAGCTGCTTCTGGCTCGCTGCCTGCGCCCGGTATTGGTGGTTCTCGGCCTCTAGCTCGGCGATACGCCGGCTGCTGTCGCCTCTCTCCCCCTCCAGGCCGATCAGAAGCCGGCGGAGATGCTCGTTCTCCCTGCGCAGCCGCTGCAATTGCTCGTCACGATCGTGTATGTGTCTCTGTCCCGTCGCGACCGGCGCCCTCTGGGATAGAGGCAGAGGAGGTCGGGGTTTCCTATTCCCGGCCATCCCTGGCAGCGGGGGCAGGGCCTTTTCCATGTAGGACGGATTCAGCAACAATCCTTGTTATCAGGCCTCTGATCCTTAGACGTCGTCCGCCAACGAAAAGAGCTGGCCACCCTCGAAACCCGGCACGAATGTGATTGATCTAGAGCGCCCACCTTCGTGTTTGTCTTTCTTGGTAAATGGACCTGCCGTCCCGCTCAGCATCGACCGACATTAATGTATGCGGTAGTAAGCGCGCGTCTTGGTTTACGGCGTACAAAAAAAAAAAAAAAAAAAAAAAAAAAAAGGCAGGCTTTTCTTTTCCTCTTTCCTGCTTGCGTCTACATTCCGAGTGATAGAAAAAGCCCGGTTCTTTCCTCGAGCGTGTCTCCCGGTAAAAACCGAAGGCTACGTTTGAAAACAAGACCATATTCGTGCGGTACACTCTTCCAAAGTCCATGAGGACCATACTTGCTTTGTCCGTGTTGCCCATGATGGCGAACTCGATTGCCTTGGCTCCCGCCTTATGCCTATCAGGGCCTGTGTTATCCTTGCATGCAGGCGTCTCTGTCGTCTCTGTCGTGTAAGTCGGCGCGCTAGCGCGTCTCCCAAAGTCCGATCAGCGCTGTTGTTAACGACTCGTGGGGGTAATTAGGGTCGAGAGCGAAAAGATCCAACAATGCATTGCGACGACGGAATTTGCCTCGATCGACTTCCTCCCGGTCACCTATTCTTTCACCAACTTTTCCTGTCCGGGCTCTCACGTTGCTAGCTTCGTATTACCTGAAGACGTGCCGAACGGTGAGGCTATCATCACATGGTGAGCAGCATATGCAGGTACCCCCCTGTCGCCTCGCTCCACACTGATGCAACGTTCAGGCGGTGCGCAGGGCTCACACCGAGGTGTGATTATGTCAACATCACAGGTGGTCGCCAGCGCGCGCCGATAGACACGCAGCACACGGGGACGGTGGGATGTGTCCTGGAAGTCGTGCAGACGGGCACCACGCTCGTCACGATGGCTGGCCCCTCGAGTACGGAAGTGAGGACTCTCCCGACCACGCTTACGACACTCACCACGAGCGTCTTGGCAGTGCCCACGAACACGAATGCAAACTCCATAGACACCTCCTGCTCGAGAACCGGGACTCATCTCTCGACAGCCTCCGACGACCCAAGGGCAAGAACAGAAACGACACACAAAGCAGGGGGGCGGCCAATGGCATAGTCGCAGCGTCAGTCCCGAGGCGGCCGTGAGCACCACGCCAGTTGCTATGGTGGACCCTGTACACTCAACAACCACCACCGTCCCAACGGTCACCCCGTGTAGTCCTCACAGCTAGTGTAAAAGTCGTCACATCCCAATGGCTGTCCAATCAGTCATTGCACCAACTTCCAGCCCGACGGTTCTCTAGATTTATCTCTTGTTAGAAGCCCCCCCTCCCCTCCCCTTCGTTTAGTTGTTAGTAGAATAGCGTCTATATCAATAATCCAGTGCTCCCGTCTACCCTTTGACCTGACTTCATATCCTCTTTTGTGATTGTGCCACATACCCGCCCTCAATAACTTTTTTCCCACCGTATACCATAGCTATCATGGACAAATCACTTCCACCACTCCGGCCAAAGGCTTCGCTGCGGGCAGAACCTCAGCAGAGCGGGTTAGTACGTAGTGAGAACCGGGCTTCGACGGGGCACGTCTGTACGGGCCTGTCCGATTCGAGTAATGGCACTACTCAGACCCGATGTCCCTGCATGTCCGGATATCTAGTCGGCGAGATTCACGAGATCCGGGCCAAGCTCGACGGCCTCCAACAGGTCATGGCTGGCATCAACGTACGGCTCGATCTGCTGTCGTATCCGCTCGTAAGCTTTTCCCATCTTCTGCACGTTTTGGTGTGGTTCTGACTGGCCATCATAGGCCAGCATAGAGGAAGGTCCTCAACACGAGCCGAGCACTAGCTGGTGCCTGTCATACAACCCCGATGCACAACAGACTACGGAAACATAAGGCACTCTCACGGCAAAAATGACGAAGACGCTTGGGAACAAGACATATATGTATTCAGTACGCTAGCTGTCTTTCTAGCACCGAACTATTCTTTAGAGGGGCCGGCGATCAGCCCATCCCGCAAGGGACTCGGAAATGATTGGGGGGAGAAGATCTGCGGGAGTGGATAAGAGCGTGTCTGCGTCGGTTAGGCATTGCTTCTGACTTCTCTCGAGAGCTCGACTTACAATATCCACGTAGCTAGGGGGCCATGTTCCGTCTTGCGGATGCGAGTTGTACACCCAAAAATTATTGTTCTTTCGGACCACCGTGTAGATCTGCGCGCCACAGTCCCGTGAGAGCTCGTGGGTTCTTTTTATATATGTCTTCCTCCTTTTGGAGAACCGCGTCGCGTCCTGTTTGCGTGCCTTTCGTACTGATTTGAGAGCTGTATGTGGCAGCTTCGGGACATCGATCTTAACGCATTCAGGATGGGCTGCCGACATTCGAGCTTGAGCCTCGCTGGTGAAAGGCAGAGATAAGTGATAACAACTACAGGCTTGTTAGTGAGCGCCTACATGGAGTAAATATTACATACCGCTGGCAGTGGAACAGCAGAGGTTCACTGTCGGAGACGGCAGCTGCATTTCTGTCAAAGTTGTGCATCTTGACTATACGTAGATGTCGGAGCGGGATTTTTTTTCAGAGCTATCAACCTCGTCGATCTACTTGCTATATAAGAACACTTATTCTAGATGTATGTATTGATGGCCTTGTTGCACTCATAGCTTAGCGCTGCCCTTCTATTCAGGTCATTGACCGCTCTTTCTTTTTTATGTTTAGTTTTTTTTTCGCATTTCTTCATTTGCGTTTTTGGTTCCTTAACTCCCCTGTATGACTGCACAGACGCGCGGCTACGCAAATAGGCGCTGTTCAGCAGATATCGACGGATAGCATATGGTTTCCATACTTAAAAAGGACACTTACTCGCAGAGAGCAGGTTGAGGTATTCGAGAAGATTTAGGTCCAATGTGTCTCTCGTGACTACAGATCTGAGCAGACTTTTTACCATATATCACCATGTCGTTCGGATCTACGAAGCCGACTTCAAAATCGCAGACTCCATTGCAGCTGCAGTGGGACTGCAGTCATCAAAGCGGTGCCATTCGCAAGCTGGTCGACCTCTGGATTGCCGAGGCCGATGGTACAGCAAGAGGCAAGCCGCTGCTGAACGATCAAGAGGGGCAGATTGCAGCGAGCATCATTCGCGAGGATGCTTTGGAGGTGGCAAACAAAGTGGAGGCAATTCTTCGAATGGACAAGGCACACTTCATTCGAGTCCGGGCGCAGCTGCTGTCGCTTCTCCTCGCGTGGGAACAGGTCATGCTAGAGAAGAAACGCTACGACGAAGAAGGCCTTCGCCCCAGTGGCCGCGCGGAAGACCTGAGCCCCCATCAATTCTTGATACTGTTCCACACCGTCTACAGGCGGGCTCAGGCGGGCCTAATCGACCTGACGTCGTCTTCGGCATCAGGGTCTACAGCTCCGGCAGCGACCAAGCGAAGTATCGAATCCGATTCGCCGCCCCCGCCAATGAAGCGGGTGAAGCCCGATGGCGAACGTGAGGGCGAGACGATCGAAGGGGGGGGGAACGGGGTAAAGCGGCGTGCAGACGAGCAACGGGAAGCCGAACCAGCGACGAAAAGGGCGAGAAGTGACGAGTAAGAGGGGGCTGGCTGGGGCAGGATCACTGCTGTGTATCCCATAGATAGACACACATTGCTTACAATTAATCAAACTGTTCTGTTATCGTGCCCTGATCCTCTTCGGTGCAACTCTTTGATGATTGTGCATACTATTCGCCGAGGTGGGCTAGTGCTCTCAATAGATCCAAAGCTCTAGTCCGGATGTGATTGGCGTTCCAAGCTGTCGGGTCGGGCCGTACTCAGGCAAATGGCGAATATGTCGTTTGCATGCCATCCTCGCCAGTACTTACCGTATTAGACAACTAGGCTTCATCTCCCAGCAGATGCAAGTCGCCTTAGTAGGAAACTGCCTCAACGGGTCAAGCCGAGTCAGTCGTCCGGAGCTCGGGAGGTCTGCTAGCTCCTAGCAGCTGTCATCTGCCGACGTTGGTGCAGCCAAGTCGGGGCGCCGAAGACATGACTCGTAGGGCGCCAAGATTTGGTCTGTCGATGGTTCGAGTACTAGTAGCGCTGCAAAAACTAGAATCAGTCACTCGTATAATCCCAGGCGGGGTGATGGGATAGAGTACTAGTAACGCTTGGGATCTGAAATCTGTGTTTGTAGCGCCCAGTACCCGATTAGAACCGGGTTACTGGGAGCGAATTCTCAATAAACTGAAACCGCAGCGTTGCTAGTAGCCAGTGCGCTCTGCTCTACTGGTAGCCGCCACTGGAGAGGTGCCATGGCTACTGGTAAAGGGCATTGGCTCACGGCCACCGGCGCCCAGGAGCCGCAGCCGCAACATTTCAACATTCTGAACAAATTCGGAAATTCAGAAAACTGGACTCAGGCGGTAGGTAATGGGGTACCAGGCGCAAAGCGACTAGGTGGTGGCGTCGTTCCCAGTCACCTTTGCGGGGGGAGTTCCCAGGACCAGATGAATTTGTGAATTGCGCGCTCCCCATGTTCCCGGTAGACAATCGAAGGGCGGCTACCAGTCTCGCGTCCAAATTCAGATTTACGTCGATACCTCCCAGTAGCCCTCGCCGGGCCGGGGACCAGTAGCGTCGACACTCGTTTTTCAATTCTGCCTCTACTGGTCGCCTAAGCCACGCGTTCTCCTAGTCGCCTATTGAAGGCAGACGCAGCGTTCTACTAGGACTGGAGTCTAAGCGCCTATCCGGACTTACTCGGGCTTACCATCGCAAACGCCTGAGCTGTTCCCAGTAGCCAGTTCCTAGACATTTTAGCCAATCCCGTCGCAGGTTCGTTCTCGGATGCTAAATACGGGTATGGCTCTAGCCTAGAGCCCCCTAGAGCCCCCTAGAGCCCAGGCGTTATCGCCATTACTAGTCTTTGGGCCCTGGTCAGACTATCATGCCTCGTACCAGAACAAATGCGGCGAAAAATGCACTTTCGTCAATACAAACAGACCCTATTCATGGAGATGTCTTCCATCAAAGGGACAGAGGCAATCTATTGTTACTCCTCTAGAGGTCGATTTGTTATCTGCTTAATAGTCCGCTGGAGCCTTTCTATCGCAGTGCCCACCTCGTCACTATCTAAGGATGTACCTCTCGCCCGTGCTGTCGTCTCTCCGTGGTCACTCCTCCCAAAGACGCTATGCAATCCCTGATCGCGAATAAGCTCTCCGACTTTGTAAGGGCAGCGACTAATGTCGTGCGCCGCGTTATGCCCGCTCCGTAGCTTGATTTGGATAGTAGACTCTACAGACCGAACTCTCACCTTGACTCGTAGACAGAAAGGTAAGCCGGCTTTGCACTTCTCAAAGACAGCCCTGTCGCCAATCGGAACGGTCCTGCATGGATCATCGCCAAAGTACTCGAGTCGGGCTTGGGCATGGCGCAGCTTAACGAGCAAGTCCATCAAGGCAGGTCCAGGGGATATGCGGCAGCAGATGCGGAGGTCGCATATCTGCGACGGGGTATAGAAACGCGGGATGGCCTCGAGCTCGACGTAGAACATGCTAGAGATGAGCCTTCCGTGTATCGAGCTCAGTTTATCCTCGTTCCAGTCACCACCGGTGTATGATACGTGAATATCGGTATCTGGTATTACGAAGCCTGGACGGTTGACTTGCCTATATTAGCATAAGTGAAATGTTCCCGTTCACTAGATCGGAAGATACGATTACAGTTTCTGTGCACCCCGGTTTACGTAAAGGTTCGAAAGACTATGGCCCTTTCTGCCCTGTACTATATATCCCGTGCCATTGGCATATTGGATAGAATTTGTATTCCAGCTCAGCTTGTTCGAGAAGGTGATCTTACTATTTTTGAAGACCCGGGGAGCCTGGAGCTTCGATAGGTGATGTCGGCAGTCTGACAGCGTCCAGTCGCTCGAGAACAACGTTAGCATGAAGAATATAGCTACGCGCGTCAGTCTGAGTCATCGTAGTGTGTTTGACCACAGGGGACGGGGAGCAAGGGGTCATTACCACCATCGGCTGCAGATACTATGTCGAAGTAGTCTCTATAGACCTGCGACGTAAGGTGAATGCGCTTGCGCAGGACTGTTAAGAAGTTCCACGTGTTCTCGAAGTTCACGCCGCTTAGGCTGAGTATCCTAAGGCCAGCGGTGGGCGGGCGAAGCCGGAACTCGGCCTCGTTCGGCGCCCGGCATAATGGACAATGCGCCACGCTAAACACCCACGAGCTCGTTTCTTGGCCGCAGATAACGACACACGAGCTACATATTCGATGCTTGCAACTAAGCGTATGCCTTGGAGGCCGATACAGGCAGAAGATGCAGGTTTGAGGGCATTCGACCGCCCCGAGAGAGGCTGTTTTAAGAAACCGAGATGCACCTCGGCGCAGCCGGCCGGCTCGCTCAGCAGTCCGTCCGCACTGCGAATGAAGCGCCTCCTAGCCGCGAGACGGAGGCCCGGCATTTCCATTTTCTCTTCGACAAAGGCGATATGGGTGTCGTAGTATTCTGTAAACAGACACGCCGGAGGGAATTCTGCCACAATATGTGGTTAGCATAGCCGGACATGTCTGCCAAGGACGTTCGACTCACTGTGCATGCCCGGCGGGTAGGCATCCAAGAGCAAGGCCATCGCAACAATCTGGGCCATGGCGGATGCCCGAGTAATGCCCTGGGCTCTGGCGCATTTTAAGAATTCCACCATGTGATACCGGAGATTGGCCGGGATCGGATTATTCTCCCGGGCGGCCCGGGCGATGCTGAACGAGGCAGTCGGAATGATCGGCAAAATGTGCCAACGAAGAACGGAGAAGGTACTTGAGGTGCATGGCCGAGAACTCTTCTCGCGACTGCCGCCTTCTCAGCGAGGCCTGCTGTATGGCAGTGAAGAGCGACACACGGGTTTGGGTTATCGTCGGGCGGCGTGACAGAATCTGCACCTCGAAACAGTTACGAATCAAGCTCCGGATTCGTGAGAGCGTATAGGCCTGTGTAGGCTCTTTTAGTCGAAAGTATTCCAGCAGCTTGGTGCAAAGTTGGAAGTAGATCTCTCCGATAGTAGGCAGGGCAGGCCCTTGGTCGTCTTCTACTAGCACGACAGTAGCTGGCGTAGCAGTGCGCGGGTGATGTGAGCAATTCCTCACCCAATTCGCTGAGGAATTCGACCGTACCTTGGTAGACCTCCCAAATCGGAAGGGGAGACGAGCACTACCGTCGCGAGGGGTGAGAAGGACCTGGTAGTACAGCTTGTAGGCGACTTCGAGGAGATCTGCCTGCTGGGTGTTCAGCTCATAGAGAACGGTATTTCCAGGCCGCGGTGCGGCTTTGAACCCGCCGCAATTGCTGTTGGTTATGAAGCTGACACTCTAGGAGGAGACACCCATTCGCGGCTGGCAAGAACCCTAGCCGAACATTGTCAGACGGCCCGGAGGGAGGTGGTAGACCGAAGATGTCTCGCAGGAAGACGGACTTTCGGTGACATGCCAATATAGACTATCACGCGGAGCTGAGACGTCGCGATAGCAGTCAATATGTTGTAGAGCCGAGGTATCTTCTTGCAGGAATGGGCCGTTGAGACCGGGAGCCCCAGACCGCAGCTCTAGCCTATGTATCTGCTACGGCCTATGATGATGATGGGACCATTAAAAGTAGATCGAGAGGGGGCATAATACATGGCTTGATAGTACGTGCGGCCGAGGAGGATAGGCGTGATTGATAAAAAGACTGCGAGCGGCTATTGTGGTAGTAGGCCCGCTCCCTCTGGTGTAGCCGCCGATGCTCGAAAAAAAGCGAAATCAGTAACCGCCCCCCGTAGGCGGTCTAAATCCTCATATATCTACATGGAAGTAGATGAATGAATCGCTGCTATGGCTCCATTATCCATAAGTTTGTCGTGATAGGTTTTCAGCCCAATTTGTTTCAATTCTGGTCAGATAAAAGACCTTTCGATTTGCATCACCTCACTGCCCAGCATCGCCGCAATGAAGGACAACCATGTCGGTATTGTCAAAATACCCTTGTCACTTCTGACCTTTATTCCTCCGCGCGATTTTGAGGCGGCCAGATCAGAGTTGCGAGCCATACAGCAAGAGCAGCTTCTACGGATCGATGCGAAAAGGGTCAAGAGACTGGCCCGGATCTTCCGAAAAGGTCAATGCCAGCCATCGCGTCCAGAGCATCACATGATCGGTGCTGTTTCTTCGCAAGCGCTTGAGGGCATTCTGAATACCTTGCAGATTTCTCACGAGGAGCTCATACGGAAAAAGCCTGTCGCAAGACTACCCCGTCTTGGACGGGAACTTTCGGATCTGGTGTCTTCAAGGCAGAATAAGAGCCCTGGCGGCTCGACTTGCCTTTGGTGAGGCCGCCTGGTGGACGGTGAGGCTCCTCGTCGAAGACACCGCTAAAGGTCGGTACTTCACATTTCCTTTCCAGTTACGGCCTTCCGACAGGCTAACAATGTAAACTGTCTAGGGACCGGCAAGGTGGTTCCGCTATGCTTTGCCAGCGAGCAGTTCTCCCACGAAACGTCGTACTCGGATGGCGCCATCTATCGAAAGCTTCGGCATTACATGAGAAGTGGCCAAGACAACTGAAGCAGACAAGGTGGCTTCTCCGGCTGTCAAAGTGCAAGAGGAAGAACCTCTACTGCCCTCCTGAAGGAGAAGGCGGTCTACGAAGCCCTTGACGAAGCTCATCCCCTATACCGGCCTCTAGAACAGGGCTCCTAGCTGGGCAACATGCACAAACACCTAGCACTTCACTGCCCAATGCAGATCGTCTCGTACTTTCATCACATCCGGGACACCTACGTAAAAGTCTTCTGTGGCGTCGAGCAATGCAGAGGCTTGCTTGATGTGGACACGGTGCTCTTTATGCAGTATAAATGTCCGTCTGCTAGTACTCGCGACCGAAAGCAAATACAGGATGCGATAAGGCGTCGCGAGATCTTTGTCCTCGTCCACGATCCTGAACAGCGGTCTACCATACTGACGAATATCCTCTCCTTGTGTGTCGTGATTCCAAGCATCGAAACATTCCACCAGAATATGAAGTACTTCTCCATAGGTGCCAAGATCTTGCAGGAGCGCGTCGCTTCCTCCCATCCACGAGGTCGTAAGGGACGACGACTGTCGCTACCCGAGATTCTTTCTGCCGATTGGACGCTGCCGGACAAATGCGTGATAGAGATCGCAAAGAATAACTACCGACCTCTGACTGCGCCGCTTAGTCAAGGCCTTGCATTCGTCTTATGCTTTGTCGATGCTTTACGTGACTTCCCCCGGCTTTCCTACGAGTCCCCCCTGCCTAGGAAGCATTGTAAACGAATCCTGGCTTGCCCGGACGAGCAGCATCTCTTGCGCTTCTGTCAGAGGGCCTGGGCGCTAGGCTTCCCAAATGCGAGACCAGGCCCTACCGGAGCGACCGGGCCGGCCGATAACAACATGGACACCACTCAAGAGACGTGCCCATCAAGTGACTGGCGTGGTGGTAGGCCCACCGTTTCGGCGTTCAGAGAACTCGAGCAGTGTGCTTTCCTGCCAATACTATACACACGCCAGGAGATATCGGATATGCCACCAGTCTCATTTATACTAAGCTGACTTCATCCGGTCCTTCTTTGGTACATTCGTAATCGATTTTAACGAAGACGCCGAAATGACTGAGGGATCCTCGAACCGTCCTACCATCGATACTGCCATCTCTTCGCGCAGCTTCGGGCACCCTATCTTATAAGAACAAGCCTCGCCGAACGGGCTTAGACGATAGTGTCAAAAAGCGAGTCCAACATGCAAAGAATTCCCTCGGACGTCAGAGTTCAAATCTCGCATCGACGGAGCTACTCGGCACAACAGCTGACCCAGCTAGCAAGACAAGGGAGAGTGATCCCTCGCCTCCTACCCCTAGCGAAGGCCCCAGTAGCACAGATATGCCCCGGACAGGTGATACGAGACGCTCCGTTCAAAATATACGTTTGCGGCTTGACGAAACATACTTCACGCCACAGCCGACAAAGAAGACCCAACTGTCGCACGTGCCCATGCCTAATGATACGCCGCTTTTCCATAACATGCCAACCAATAGGCCGGAAGATTTGAGTGCTGCTTCTCCTTCGCAGAGTTTCCATATACCCAATCCTCCCATGGGTGAAGCACGGCGCTCTATACAGGCTGGAAATCAACGAAAGCGAAAGCTATCTGAATCTGAAAGAGGAGGATTATTGCCGTCAATGAAGATCCGGCAGAAGGTCATGTCATTGAAAGGCCGGCCACAACCAGTCAACTTCAAACAAGATAGATACGTGCAAAATCAACTTGCCGCTATTATCGAGGACGAGCAGACGCAATTCATTGAGGAGAATCCCACCTCGCTTAACCAGGCTAGAGGCATTGGCCGTCGTGGCGAAGTCGCAAGGTCAATTCAATTGCCACGGACTCAAAAACAAGGAGAAACTGTAGATTCAAGCTTGTTAGATCCGCTCCGAAAGGCGAGATTGGTCGCCTGTTCGACACGTTCTCCAATGCTGTTCAGAGGCAAGTCCAAGAAACTTAAGGTACAGATAATTCACCGGGCGGGCAATCGAGTATTGCACCACTACAAGTCAATGCTTCTACAATGGACGGAGAAGGGAATCTGTTCGATATAGACGAGAATGATGAGCATCTTTGATCTGGTATAGTAGTCGCCTAACTGGGATGTTAGGCGAAGAGATGTAATGATGTTTCTAAAAGATTATATATCAATCAGTTTCTATACCTAGGGCAAGATTATTGGTCCATCTGGACTTTACGTGTGGTGATCACGACTGACTACTTAAATCACTATCCCAAGCACTCTCTGTCGCCCTCGAGTGTTCCAACTCTTCCGTCTAAGTTTGTATGAAATACTCCCGTGCAAGGACCTCCACATTTACTACCTGTGCGAAACACTTCTCGGCAGTATAGACAGCGCCGACAATACTGAGTGGCTTCATCTTGCAGCGGGTGTAGGCAAGCGGTATAGTCATTACAGAACGGGTGATCTATGTATAGTTTCGTTACCAGTAAACTCCCAGGATAAAACTGGCGATTTGTTGTTACCGCATTCTTTAGGCCAATGAGCGTCTAACAATGGCCCGTAGCCTATTGAACAGGAGTCGAATAGGTTAGAAGCTCGGCAGCCAGACTGCCTGCCCAGATCAAGGTGCCTTCTGCATCGTAGAGAGACATCTAGGGTAAGACATTCGTGGCATATGAGCTAGACAAAAGGCTCAGCTGCGAGCCTTAAACAATGTCAAGAAGAACTTGCGCATCCACGCTCATCAAATGCTTCGTACTCGTTCGTCCGCACGTCTGCGAGCTGCCTCTCGCAAGTCCCGCATGTTATATTGCAGTGCGGGATACCCATAGTAAGAAGCTCTTGGGCTGATTCTATGTCTGTAAGATCAATGGCTCCAGGAATCTGCTAAGATGATTCCTCATCTGTAAGACTGACAGCTTCTAGGCGGTTTTAGGTTCGTTCCTCGTCGGCAAGGCGAATGAGCTCGGGGAGGCGGTCGAATAGTTGCTCCTAGGCCAGTCCAAGAACAAGTTGGCCGGGTATTCGTTTCCTTTTCAAGATACGATTCACAGTAAACAGGACGGACACAGTATAGAAGCCGATTAGAAGAGGTGCCTGATTTAGATCCATAGTGAAGGCAGGATACCTAAAGATCCCGTTACTATAGAATGGCGACTTGGTACACTGAGGACGACGAAAAAACAGGAGAAGTAGGGTTGAATACTACTACATCATCTTACTCCGAGTCGATAGGAAGCTTATATATTCCCCTCCTACTGCAGCAGAGCGGAGGCCTCCTCTTTTGGCGCTGCACTTGAGCAGGTAGACTGTTGAGGCAACTCTACCAATACTATTCGTGGCTTTGTCGTCTTCGTCCAGCGGACGCTGGCCAAGCTTGCAAGGCGCCAGGTGGTCTCCGAAGGTCACGAGGTTGTTTCTGGCCCCTGAATCACGCAACTCCAAGAGGGCCAACTCAGAGGTGTGGCCCCTCTAGGAGGCCTATCAGGAATCAAGCCGCCACAAGGACTCTTCCGCGACGTAACCAATCCTGGCGCTTGCGATATCCGTTCACAGATGGTGAGGCATATACTAAGCAAATAGCTTGGCCCGCCTCGTCCTATCCAGGGTTTGTAACCAGTTAAAATATCTTGTGGTCCTGGCCTGATGGGCCCCGGTAGAGCTCCTACAACTTATACGACACTCATTGTTTCGAGGCTAGAGATCGATCTGCCATCGGCTCGGCGACGAGAAAAAGGGCTCTTCACCGTTGTGCTGTCTTTAGGAACGCAGCATGAACCATGCGGCTTAGATCCTACACGGGCTAGAGTATTTCATCATGGCAAGTCGGGTTTTTGGGTATTGCATGTGGCACAGTTAGCAAAGGCTGCCTCAGCTTCATTGGTATCCGGCGTAGGAAGAAGGGTCTTGCGTGTCAGGTCTGAAGTCAGGGGGCATGTGATGTCAATACAGGACAGGTGATTCGACCTAGCGACTAGACTTTTGGCCAAGGTATATTACTGCCTCGGCGGCTAGAACGGGTGGAACGGGACCCATCAAGCGCAGCGTTCTAACCGCCCATACTATCCGTCTTTAGATTGGGGTACAACGTAATTCGGATTTCTATGCAGGAAATAGTATAAGTATAGGAATCGTTATTCACGATTATCTACTTGACTAGTCCTCCTCGTTTTAGCACTCTCAGGATATCTTATTCCTTCACAATTGTAACAATCTCTATCATTACTACTCGCCGTATATCGTAATTCTGCAGTCTTGCAATATCAACAATATGTCTCGAATTACGTTCTTAGTTACATCAGTGCGCCTTTCGCTATCCGATCTTGAAAAGTCTCCTTGCCTGCCTCAGCGCCTCGGACGCAACTCTCTTCATGTCCGCTATTGGTCTGCGATATCACCCTGAGACGAAGAGCACCGTGGATAGGTACACGAGCATCTATCGAGACATGCCCGAATTGTTCGATTGGATGAATCAGATGCTATCAAAGGGACACTCTGTGTCGCTGGCTGGGGGTGGTTTAGCAGCGCTCTACGCGAGGATCAACGCCCCTTTGACGTATTGGCGCCAAGGCAAAGGCACAGACACTATTCGACTATGGGTCATGGCTATAATCCACAGCCGCCGATAAGGAGCTAGCCCTAAGGCAGGGGGTGAGGCCGCATGCATTATTATGGGCTAACCGAAGACGGAGACGGTTGTCTGGAGTCGGACGCCCCGAATGAGAGAACTGCTCGGCACCGGCGGCATTATGTACGGCAACGTGATACCCCTTCCCGGAGCCTTTCCCGGTCCTCGTCGGGCCAATCCAGGCGGGTTGGTTCAAGTCAGACGTATTGAGCAGCAATAGGATTGAGACCGTGTGCTATGTTGGTCAAGACGAAGACCGAATAAGCGAGAGTCGTACACCGAATGGCGTACCCGTCTTCGAGATCTGCCCCATAGCTCACACTGAGAAGCAGTCCAGCGAGGAATATGCTGCGCTGCGCTAGGGCCCTGGCGCCTATGTATCTGGGCACAATTCGAGCGCGGGGGAGGGAGTCGGAGACTTTCACCGTCCCATATATCGATGTCGGGCATACACTAGCAACTCACCATACTCATAGTGCAATGGCACTGCAGCAGTCAGTTAAACCTGTCATACTGGGACGAGAGTCTTGAATCTCGTACCCGAGACGGCGAGTCAGGCATCTCGTTGAAGAAAGGGCACGAATTCGTTGTCAAGTTGCGTTGTCCCGACTACGCTGGGGACCTAAATCGCGACTACCAGGTGGTTTGCACCGGACCAGCTAGTAGACCTAGACATACTATCTTACAGCAGGCAGAGTTCGTAAATAGGGTATTAGATACAGGATATTAGGTAGAGTGAATATACAAAAAACATGAACGGGCGGATAGACGGCTTGATCGTAAACCGGGGCTCCAAACTCGGCGTGCACGTCAAAATCTTGACCCCTCACCGGCTGCCAAGCGCCGACGCCGACAACTTGGGCGTGGACCGGGAGCGGGGCCGGACGACATCGTGCCTAGACGTCCAACCGCCCGCATTCTGCGATTTAGGCGCGCGCGCCCGTTTAATTGCCATTATTAGATCATCTATAGAGAGCATGCTTGTTTTAGGCCCCTCGTTTCGCAGGTCGAATATTGCTTTCGTATTTTTGGTTTTCTTTCTCTGTCTTTTTTAGGAGCGTCTGTTTGCTTATGAGTTATTCACTCAGACAAAGAAATCCATCTTACTATATATATCTATTGCCATTTCTAAGTCCCCTGGAAATCACTCTGTTATGTCTTTACTACGTCTAAAACCCGAAAGACACTTATTAAAACTGCAATCAATCTATAACGGATCATGTCCGCATTAAACACATGCTACGAACCGGGAGCGGAACTGACGTTGTTCGACTGCGTCGATAGAGTCCTCGTAAACGATAAGGCTCACTACGAGCCAGACCCCCGCGGCATCGACCAAATTGTCTCCAAGTCTACCGTTCGGAACCTATAGTACATCAAATTCTGCGATGTCACTGTCTCGATAGCCTTAGAGTTTGTTAAGAGCCGCTTCGGCCAAGAAGTCATCGACAGCCTGCGCGAACGGTTCTTGGGAAGAAGCCAGCGAACCTTCTCTTACACGCATCTGTTGGCCATAGAGGCGTCACAAAGCTAGCCGTCTTAAAAACACTCGGCCCGATGACTGCCCGGAATCGATGCTAGCTAAATGACCTACAGTCTTTATCGGAGAAAGTAGCACGAATCGCCAACACAAGGATGATCTACGGGAATGATTAAACAAGCTTACTAGTGTATAAAGCGCGAAAACGGGTCTTATTAAAAGAAAAGGTAGTCGGAAGGAGACTTGCAATTCTATTATACACTATAATCAAAGTAAACTTGTTGTTTGCACGTGCTTACTGTGTATTATTGATCTTATCGTAACTGAAAGTGACAGGGTTGTATAAATAAACTAAATTTAGATTCGTCTACTTTTTGATATCGTCTCCCAGCCCTACATCACTTGGTAATCGCACGAGGCTCAATCGCCGCCTGGGACGTCGTCATCAGGAGCTTGGCGGTGTTTTTTCTTAAAGTGATTTTGTAGTGGCCAGGACCTCTTGTACGTTCTGTCTACACGTCAAGCAGCGAAAGCGGCGCGCGGAATTAGCATTCTCCTTTTTATAGCGCTAAAAGTTGTCTCTATTTGCAAACAGCCTGCCATTGCAGCCATGATCCCAACATCGAAAAGTCGTATTGCGCTTTTTTAGACTCGGTTTTATCTCGCTATTTGTAGAGCTATACATAAATGTTAACTAGGGGCACATTTACCATCGCTTATTTGCAAGACTCACATGTCTTGCAT
Source organism: Xylariaceae sp. FL1272 (assembly GCA_022432385.1). NCBI lineage: Eukaryota > Fungi > Ascomycota > Sordariomycetes > Xylariales > Xylariaceae > Xylariaceae sp. FL1272. The sequence goes on from JAJJXC010000004.1 coordinate 163,349, forward strand.
TTCTTTAAGCGAGGCTTTATCTCCGCTATTGGTGGTGCTATGAGGGTAAGGCGATTTCTCCGAGAGCGGCACGGGCGTATAGTCTTCTGCCTCAGGCGCTACAGGTGCCGCGGGCATCTGCATACGGATAGGTCGCAGGCTATGCAAGCGTTGGTCAACTTAGATCATTAAGGTCATAAGACACCATAACAGTCTTACTATGCATTGTTTAACTCAAGCGGCGGCGACAAAGCTAAGTCCTCTGGGTTGTTCCCAGACTAGGATGGCTGGGGTGTACTCCGCTCATGGACCACCTCGTCGCTATTGGTCTCGAAGCCTTGTTTGCAATCAACAAATAAAGTAGTCTATAAACATATGTAAGTCATCGAATTCTCGAAGAGATACGGGGTCTCTTGCTTACCGCGTAATTGAACCCCGGCGAAGGCGCTGACGGCTGAGGCGATAGCCTTGGTTCGTGGACTACATAATCATTTACGGGGGAGCGATGGTTAAGAAATCTAGAAGAGTAATCCTGAGATATAAATATTAAGTAAGAGTCAAGCACAAATAGTAAAAGCGGATTGCTTACGGAGTCCTGGCCAAGCTGGTTCCCCGTTGTGGAAGAGGAGCGGCCTGTCGAGAATAGATTGGGATTCGAAGCATAAAGGTACCGACTTGTAGCGGCGTAAGGATAATAATGATCTGGACATGGGGCAGAGCACGTCGAGGTGTAGAACTGTGTGTTCTCTGGGCCGAGAGATAGTTGGCCCATGTTAGCAGGCTCTTGAGCCGAGCTATTATCGCCTGCCCAGGGCAACGGCCCCTGATCCCATCCCATACATAGTGCGGACAGGGCGTTTTGATAGAATTGGCAACAATAAAACTCCGGAGCTAAACGAACTGGCACGCAAAGACGACCTGGCAGGGGGGCTGGTGAAGGCAGTGAGCTGACACATAGAAGAGCGGATGATAATGGATATGGATAGTATGCGGAAAAAGGGATTAAGTCGTCCTGTTGCCTAGTCTGGGGTGCGAATTCCCTTCCATCTTGTGGCTGAAAGCTAAGCTGCAAAGCCATAACGAAGATGACGCCACAAAATACACAAGTTACATAAAAAGGAGAGTCCGATAAAAGTAATGAGAGAAGAGGAAGAAAGAAGCCGTAGAATAAGATGGCGATTACCTGCATTTGTATGGTTTTTGACTATGGTAAGTACACACGTCCAATCTCAAACCTGGCCGCCGAAGCACTCACTATATCGGTCAAATTCGGGTCAGCGCGTAGCTAACCCCTGATCTAACATCGACATTTGCATACACCCTGCCAGAACCCAGGGATAGCTATGTCTGACACACGCGAGGGCCACAACAGAGTCGACATCTGGCGAATCGCCTCGAGGCATTTTTAAGAAGGATCCGACGGCCGACGTCTCGTTTTCTGACTTGAAGGTCGAAATCAGGGCAGCCTATTGGTTATAAAGGGAAGAACAGCGGCGGTTGAGCAAGACAAAGAACCGCCTGGTGTTGTGGCAAAGTCCACCTTCGCCTATAGCGGACCGTTGCCGGCGTCCTCGACAAGTCGAAGAAACAAGGAAGTGGAACATAAGGTTACTACCGTAAGGCTGACATTGAGACGTTCTTGTTAGGGTTGGAGCCTTCGATGCAATTTGTTTGGATACGAGTACCTTCTCGACAGATGAGAGGTCGCGAGGGGGGTCTCCGATACGGTAGAGTATGTATCTGTTGGCCTACGCCACGTTTAGGCCGGCTATTCATTCCAGAAAGCATCCAATTGGAACCCTTAGTTGTTGGATGGTGCTTCATAGATAGAACCGTTGAACGGCTCAAGCACTGAGTTAAGGTCTCCTGTTCCCGTCGTCCGACACTTACAACTGCCTGATGGTCTTACACTGCGGCTATCCAGTCGGTCACTTGGAATCAGCCATACCCATCCTAAGTTGTGTCTCTAGTGCAAGACTCATTGCCAAGGACTATCCAGACTGTTGTCAAGTATACATATACAACGCCTGCTGCTATTCTTCTTGCCTTGCCACTAAGACTTTCAAGAAACCTACATTAATCCCACGTCTCATCTCTTTGTCTTACTCAAGCTTACTATCCTAGACCACCAAGCTCGTTCTTGTTTTTTGATCTAATTTTCATCTCGTATTGTCGAAGTAAATTCTGATCCCTTCCTACTCTTTCTTCATCCCTTGCTGTTCCTTATTCATGGGTCACTAAAGTAGTAATTGGTGATATCGAACTTGATATCCCTTAAAAGGAACCGATGTTGGAAGATACGGATAGTTTATAAATGCGACTGCCTTGTTCGAGAAGAGCTCCGAGTCTTTAGTAGGGATAAAGTAGTCCTACGTTAAGCAAGACGCCCACCTGTGGGCCTTGCTTCCTTGCGGCGTTGCTGTAAAAGCTACCGACACGTACAAACTCTCTGAAGCATGTCGCCGCTGCGAGAGTAGAGACCTTACTTTTTCAACTCGCCTAATGATACGGCGTACCACACCTCATGACGGCAAATTCGTCTACAAGACAGGTTTATTAATGCTCTTTAATCGATAAGGGTACAAGTTACCTAGTCCATTATTATGACCTAGTGTTGAGAGACATCCGTTACAGATATACCAATACGAGAAATGTTGTCACTCGATGGGATTTTCATAGGGCTAGTCAAATCTCAATGGCGACGGAATCGACATCTGGTCTATCAATCCAACACCATAAGTGCGGATGAAGAACGGCCTATATAAAACCCTATTACAACTAGATAGTCACTCTTTGAGTCTACTATTCGACTATTAATTTAGGCACACATTCATTCCAATACTGGAGAGCCCATTCAGCCTCTGTCAACAGCACCCTGTAAATCTACCTATTGTACCTACAAATCAAGATCTGTCATACTTGACTGCCTACCTTCACCTATAACGGATAGCAGGCTTGTTACACACGGTTTCCCATTTCTTTCAAAAATACTTATTTTCATATATACAAATATTTTGGTTCTTATCTTTCTTTTGTTTCGTGCATTTGCTATGTAGATAATGGAATAATGATGGCTGCTATTATTTCCTCTAATAGGTTGCTGTCTCCACAGATTCCTCTACGTCATATCACCTCCTTACAGTCTTGTTCCTTCTCTTGATTTGCATTTTTTAGTATGCTTGTTTGCTTCCCAGGACCTTGTAAACCCCTTTTTGCAGACTGGACAAGAAAATGGCAATTTCGCGGAAGATTTTTCCTTTCTATAGGCGTTGAATAGTTGAAAAACTGGCAAACTTTTTGCCCTTTGCAGCTATGCTTCCCAACACTAAAACTTTTTTTTGCATCCTGCCGCGTTTGACTTGTCTTAGTAGTTGTTGCAATTCAGATAAGGATTGCTACCCTTTATTCGGATTCTACAGGCGGGGACAGGGCTAGGCGCTCGGGCTCAAGCTCGTCGTCAAAAGCTTCGGGATGTAAGGCTTTGCTTAAGATCTGTATCCTAATTGCCGGCTGGGGAAGTTTGTTCGCGAACGGCAGGCGGGAAGACCTACAACTTTTGTAAGCTAAGGATATTATGTTATCATATGCTTGTGTTTATGTATACTAGATTATTGAAGTTCGACTGCGAGACCCTAGGATTCGGGTGCTAGGCTTTCTCTTAAGACTGTAGTACTTGCATTCGAAGTGTCAATGTATTGCTTCAGGGGCAGGGCGTCTTCGTGTATTGGACTTTGAGTAGTAGTTGTCGGGAACGAAGTGTGCATAGATAGCTGAGGGGTATTCCGAGGAGAGGGATTCTGCGGGGCATCAAAGATAGGGGAATACCGAGCCGGATGACTGGTTGTCGTTTAGATAGGACGATGGTAAGTGCTTATTATCAACTTCCTGATACGTGACATTGTCGCCAGGCCAGGACGCTATGCCCTGTATCTATTCTGCGCATAGTACACGTAGTATGTTGTAGTGGAATGCATAACAAGAGTACGGCAAAGCAAGCAGGGGTTTCGCTATATACGAGCTTCGCATATACGGCAGGAGGGGACTTGGAGCAAGAGAAACGGATGGCTCATATAGGCTAAAGGGCTTCGACATATTTTATTGCGAGCTTGAGTGCAGGAAGCTCTTATCTTCTTGAGGGAGACGTCGAGGTTAGAAGGACATAATAGAAATTAAGTCAAGAGTTAAAAGAGAAGTAAATTGGATAGCGTCTGATTCTGATCGGGTGCATAAAGACGGAACTAGATGGCTAAGCATGTTACGGCTGTTTATCTCTTTATATATGCTCACCTAGCAGTAACTGAGAGAAGAGGAAAGGAAGCGGCTTGACATTAAGCGAGAGTTCTAGTTGGAACGACGCTTGGTCAGACCCTAGGTCCGCGCCCTAGCCTCTGATCAGGCGTCTTCACTCAACCTGCCCTTCTTCATGAAGAGCCGGTCTATTCCTGATGATTGGTATACGGGCGGGTTTGTTAGTACTTCAACATAGCCAACATCTAGCGGCCCACTCCAAGGCATCCTTAATAGAATTTCGTAGCCGACGTCTCGTCTTTTTCGTTCCAAGAACGAAATTCAAGACAGTCTATAGGTAACAAATATAGCAGCAGAGGCCGAGAATTAGGTCATGAGTTTCACTAGCCGTCCGGTATCGTAGGCAGAGCTCGTCCTCGCTGATTGTAGTAGGTTGCCGACCGGCCTCGAAAAGCGGAAAGGCCTCAGGGGCGGCGATGCCGCAGCAATACAGACAACAGCTTCTCATGCTGTAGCAGGTTGCTATCCTTGCTTTTAAGGTTATTGGTCGACGTGACCAAGGATAACAGCAAGCTTGGCATCCGCGGTGATGTCGGTTATGACCACTGCCAAGGCAGAATGGAACCATGAGATACTCGCGCTGATATCCGAGATGGGATGAAGTGCGCTACAGGTAGGCGTCCGTTTCATAAGCCGTCCGGTATCATGGCAGTTTCAATCTTCGCATGTGGCGGTACATCGCCGGCGGCCTCAACATGTTAAGGAACCAAAGAAGTGAAACACGACATCAAGTCTCTAAGGCCTATATTAGGTCGTTCTTGCCAGGATTAAAACACATCGATGTTTGAGTGTGAACCCGTTTTGGACAGATGAGAGGGCGAGAGGGTGTTTCCGATACGATGGAGTGCGCACGTCACGGCCTACGCCACACCCACGCCCGCTGTACGCTCTGAGAAGAATCCAATTGGAACCTGTTGTTATTGAATAGTGCTGCATAGGTCGAATGGCTGAACGGCCTAAGCGCTGGGACTGGGGGTTTGTCCTTTCCCCGTCCGACGCTCGCAATTGTTCTATAAAACTTTTAAGTTAGCCGCTTGTAATCAGCTATACGTATCACGAGCTATGGTTCGGGTGCAAGACTCATTGCCAAGGGCAATGCAGGCTGCTAGAAAGTATATATAAACAGCACTTGCTGCCGGTTTTTTCGTTTTACTACCGCAGACTTTTGACAGACTTACTTTAACTCCAAGTCCTGCCCTTTCTGTTTTACTTAGGCTTATTATTCTAGGTTGTTTTTGTTATTCTTCTTGTTATTCTTGATTTAAATGTAAAATTTGTTTTTAAGAAAGCAGGAGAACTTTAGGAAGAATACTCCTTTACTTCGAATCTAACTTTAATAGTCGAACAACTTCCGAATGCCCTCTAATATAGATTTCTCCCTGCTTCTATCAGGCGATGCAGTGTTATCTCAAGCTTTTTTCTTTATATTTATTCTCTACTACACTTTGGTTAAACCTGCTCTTCTGCTTACGGACTTTGATCAGACGAGAGCTGGCCACTCTATCTCGGGCCCTTCTATTATAATAAAGGACGAAGATGCTCCATACGAAATCGAAGACGGTAATTTTCTAAATGGTCAGCCTCTTCGTACTGATCCTTATGTTTGCTCCGAAACAAGAACAGCGTCTGGACTCAAGCGCCGCGCGTCTTTCACCAAGGACGTCAGAAATGCGAAAAAGACGAAACACACGAGTCAAGATTGGGACGCGCCAGCAAGAAGACGTCGATGCTGCGCCATAGCACGATTTGATTGTGCCATCTACAAGGGGCAACTTTGTCGAGAGCAACGCTTTGAATGGAGCAGACGGAGAGACGACTGGGGCACGACACCACCGCTTTCCGAGTACGATGTGCTCAGTCTCTTTGAGATGGACCACGATGGCCTAGTAGTATGTGTGCGTGTAGAGGCTGGAGATGTATTGCACATAAGGTGGAGTGAGGAAAGGCAGAAGTTCGTTGGTATCGACGACCCGGGGTCGCGCTTGTACTTGGCGAGTGTGGAAAAGATCAGGCGGCTCTTAGAGAATCCGGGACAGACAGTTCAGTTGAGATATTGGCAGTACTATTGAACTGCACGGTATTTTAGGCCATATCGGTCTTTGTGTTCGGACTCGGCCATGGGCCACGAGCGTTAGTTACGAGCGTTAGTTACGTGCTACTAATCAGTTGAGACCTCTAAGGAGGAAACGAGTCTGTAGTCATGTGCTTAAGGAAGCAGCATAATATTGTCAATGGTATTTACCTGTAACGAACTTGTCATCTATAAATTGCTGCGATAGGCAGTCAAGTCGGGCGTTCTTGATTTGCAACTCACCATAGATTCAATTTAATAGCCATCCTTGACCGCGCATCAACAAAATCAGGCGTTAACATCGAAATGCATCCGACGCTTGGTAGCAGCGTCATCGCCCCTCGCCATCGCGACGGATCCCATCCTACGGCAGTGGGCTCGTAAGCCACCCGATGCAGTCGGAGCCACGATGCAACTGGTGCCAAAGGAGCTTGATAAAGTGTCAACCGACGGTTGATAGCCGATGTGGTTGTGTATGTATTGTTTCTTCTTCTTTTCTACTGCCTGCACCCCGTTACCACCGGCACGGGTTGAGCAGACAAGATCTAGGAAGTTAACGTGCGATGCATGTGCCCCTCCTAGCCGAGTGCGCATTGCGATAGCCGTAGGACACGAACACTTCAAGGGGCTAGGATCTTTATGCACGGGGAAATTGCAATGGCGACAAGGCCGCAACGCTGTGGTAAGCTCATACGCAGCGTCACGACTAAAGCCAAGAAGATCTGACCAAAGTGTGTAAGGACGTGTGGCTTGTAAGTAGTGCCTAGTGCGTCCACTCTAACATTTACATCTATAAGAGAGCAGAGAAGCAACAATCATGAGTTGGAAAGGCAAGTTTAGAGCCAATATCGAGTGCAATAGTCACAAGAGTACGACAAGATATAGGGGATGAACGTCAAATATAGGAACAGCAGCAGCAACTAGCCCCAAATATATGCCTTAGTCAGCAGGTGCCTCATTTAGTTAGTGCGGTTGGCAGGGTAACGGCGCCTGCCTGTATCTGGGTTTTAGCACCACGTGGAGGACGATAACAAGAACTGCTACTCATCCCATTTATTCCATCCCGCGAACAAGGATTTCTACAGTGCCGTGCTCTTGCGCCCGCCATGGCTACGTCGTCTGCAGACGAGGAACTTGTTAGGCTGCGCGCCTTGCTCAAGCGAGAGCAAAGCTTACGCCAAGATGAGCAACGTAGACGCGAAGAGGCAGAACGAAACCAAGAAGAGGCAGAGCGGAGACGAGAGGAGGCAGAGCGGAGACGAGAGGAGGAGCAGAAGAAACGAGAAGAGGAACAACGAAGACGCGAGAGTGCCGAGATGCGCGCAGAGGGATCACAGCTACAGACACTTCAGCAATACCTCGAGGGCTGCCACTCACTACTGAGTCTTGCCATCCACGTCGAGACTGACCCATCCTCGACAACACAGGGCGACACGACAAACCCCACCGGCCGCGTCTTCCCCCGCCGCATCATACCCTGGGCTCAGTTCCCGGCACAGCAGGAGAACATATAGGGCCTGCTAGCCGACCAGCCCTTTCTGCTACCGCGCCATATTCCCATCCCTACACCAGCTCGACTATATCGTCACCACCATCGAGCCTATCGCTAGCGAGAACGACCTGCGACACTTTGCACGCGACACCGTCGAGATCGCCGTCCAGAAGCTGGTCGGCGCAGCCTACCGCGACGACCAACTACGCGCCGCTCTTAATATCCAGGGATCCGTGACCTTTGAGAGCCACACGAACCTCGGAGGCGCCAGCGTCGACGCCGTCACCGAATCCATCGACCTATATGGCCATTGCCCAAGACACCACCCACGCTGCCACGCCACCCCCGAAACAGTCTCGAAATAGGGCCACTCGAAAGACCAGGAGAGGCAAAAGTGGCCCTGCCGACCAGTTCTGCGTATACAGAAAATCGGACGGCCGGAACGTCCCAGCACTTGCGATCGAGTATAAGGCGCCGCACAAGTTGACCAGGGACGAGGTTGTCGCAGGCTTGCTAGGGGAGATCCAGCCGGAGCGGGACGTTCATCAACATTCCATGGTGAGGGCTTCGACTTCGCCTCGAAGTGGCTCGTCGCCGCCGTCGTCACCCAGCTATTCTCGTACATAGGTAGACAAGGGCATCCAATACGGCTATGTCTGTACAGGCGAGACCTTCGTGTTCCTCCGCATCCCCCAAGACCCTTCCGTCGTTTACTATTCCGTCTGCGTGCCCAACCTTGACGTCATGGAAGACGACGAGGACCGCCTCCACCGTACCGCCGTCGCCCTAAGTCTTTGCCTTTGTCCTCCAGGCCCTTCGCTCGCCACCGCCGCCGCAGGACTGGCATGAATCGTGCCCAGCATCTCGGCATATAGGGACGTCGAGTTTGAAGATGTCTTACGAGACATTCCCCACACAGATCGCAAGCCACCTAAGAACTCACCTCTCTACAAACCCCCGCGCTGGAAGGGCTTCGTACGCTTCTCCAATCAAGACGAGATCCCGCCGCTGTCGAGGGGAGGGTATCGATACGCGCCTTCGCGAAAAAAGTGAAAGCGATAACGAAAACGGAAAAGATCTTCCTTCGCTTTCTGCTTTACGATCTTTGCGCTCTTTTGCGTAAAAAACTGCTCCGGGGAGTACTGCCAGCAGAGGTACAAGACAAGGTAGTCCTAGTCGAAGTAAAGAGGGCAAGCCAAAGGGACGAAAAAAAAAAGAGAACATGTTAGCATTTAGGATCGCCTTTTCTACACCCAAAAATGTTTGTTGGGGCTAGCAAGCGGCGGGGCTATAGACGAAAAGTGCCCTAACTTTAACGACCACTAACTGCAACATATCGAGCTATCCGTTTTCCGGTACTTGCTTCGTGACCAATTAGCTAAAAACCGTAGCACAAACGCAGATGCCATGCTACTTTATTTAAGCAAGGCTGTTAGGGCGCTTTTTAAAGTCCGCTTATTATCGCATGGGTATACCGTAGTCGCTAAAAAAGTCGAGCAGAAGCACTTATCCCGTTTGCAACACGAATATCGAATATATAACCGGCTAAATAGCATTTAAAAGAAACACGTCCCTATATGCCTCGGTAACGTAGACTTGGTTTTACCTTATTACTACGACGGCGGTGTTTTTACTTACTTGTTGCTCCTTAGTTAGGCTGGGAGGCCGCTATTTGAAGTGCCTCGTAGGAGTTTTGAAAAAACTGTTAGTAACGCGGTCAGCACGGCATTTAAAGCAGTTCACGAGCTTAGGGTTCTCCATAGCGACGCCGAGCCACGCAATCTGTTATACGATGCTCGTAACGGCCATATTATGATTGTAGACTTTAAGCGAGCCGAGATTATTAGTTGCGAGCCTTTTAAGGTAATTAGTCCAAATAAGAAAAAGAAACATGGCTATTTAAGGAAGCGAAACAAAGACGAATTTGCAAAGGAGTTATCATCAGTTGTATTAAGTGTCCAACGGTGCATAAAATAGCTAGTACTACAATTATACCGGCCTAATTTTACGTGCAGGCATTTTCTTTTCTTTTTCTTTTTCCTATAATAAATAGTCTCGTTAAGGATTAGTGAATCAGCTCTTCCTATACCGTATTCAACTCCTACCTCGTCGTGCTCCTACGGGTCTACTACCGAGCCAAATGTTATAGAGCGAGCGGGTCTCGACTGCCGTAACTAGCGCCTACCGCCGAGATATTCAGTGCGACCGCATATATATATCGGATCGTTGGCCGGAAAAGTGCAAACATAGGGGATAAAGGCAGCAAGCAGCAAGGCTATGCCGCAACCCAAGATTGCGGAATATGCTCCGATAGGGCTACTGCCTCCGCGAATTCCTATACACCCACAACCCGGCCATCCAGCTCATGGCTAAAGAAGAAGGCTATAGCACTGAAGCAAGAGCCCCAGAAAACGGCATTTGCATCGTAACTGAGTCGTAGACAACGAAGAATATGCCCGACAGCTCAAAGCGATATCAGCTAAGGAGCATATCAGAAGCTTGGCAATAGCTAACTTCTGTACGTCGTTTGCTACTTCTTGAGAATAGCGTTCGGGTGAGGCGGATACACCGAGCTGCCTTGTTCTACTGTCAAGTCGGTAAAACAAGCAAAAAGTCGCTGGACCATACCACATTCGTCGTCGCGAATAGATAATTCGCAACAAAAACAGCATCTTGTCCGATGACGTCTTTAGTAAATAATGCAGCTATAACCAAAATAAAACCAAAGTAACAATTAAAACAATATATAAGGTTCGGCATATTCGTCTTATGCCAACACTTATATAAAAGTAGCCAATAGTTAATACTGTAGTAGTAGTTCTAAACAAAGTGGCATAAAGCCAAATAAGTATAAGAAGTGTAGACATAATGTTTAGAAATAGCGGGACTTAAAAGATAACTTTGGATTTTTTAAACGTATAAACGGTTTTAATTATTTATATATAAATGACCACACCTTTAGGAGTTTGTATAAAACCTATAACGATCGCGCAACTATTAGTGTCTGTTTAGCAAAGCGGTCAACTCTTATAATGCCTTGTTTATATAAATCGTCAACTAACCCTTTAGTTCTCGAACCAAAAGCAAAGTAACCACCGGCGCCCCCTTTCACTTGGAGGCCGCCTGTCACCGTCGTATTTTGAAAAAGGCGGCGTTAGGGAAAAGGCATCCTGGCATTTGTTCGTCTATGTTCATAGCTCGATGAATAGCAGGGTCCTTGCTATACCTAGAGATTTCGCAGTCAGCAGAACTATATCCTACCCTACTGCAATGCAGCCCGCCCTTGGTTGCCTACGGGCCATAGGCATACGCCAACGCGCAAGCCTACTGACTCTATGCTCGTGCCATCGTTCCGAAGCAGTTGAATAGGTGCCTTACTTACAATATACGTGAAGCTAAAGGGGAAGGAATACAAGGAGACTTTATGTACACCACCGCGTATCGACCCGCCTCGGGGCCCTATCCCTTAATCCCAGTCACGGTCGCCGGTTGAGTGGAATAACCTATGAGACTCAATCCACTTCTCCTAAGTAGGTGACAAAGACGGTCAAAGTAGATTAAGAAGATGAAGCCAAGAAAGGAGCAAGGGCATTCGAAGTTGAAGTCCACTCTAAGTGAAAAGGATAGCTCGTTATAATGCAGCATACTGCAGTTCTAACCAATAGTATACGGCATTCCATCTATAATATACTTATTCGATTGCTCAAAGTTCTATCAAGGTTAACGCGATAGGACGTAGGAATTAAGCAATTTAATGAATATTAATAGATACTGCGTTTGTATCAAACGAGGCAGGTGTAAGACCTATCGTGACCTCTTAACCCCTACTAAGGGTGATGACGAGTCTGCTTGGCTCGTAGGCCCGAACCTATAAACACCCTAAACTAGTAGTCATCCGGATGTGCAACGCTGTAACTGCGTCCGATTCACAGCCGTGGAGAGAAATGTATGGCTCGCCAGCCTCTACCTAAAAGTGGCGGCTACGACTGACTCCCCTAGAAGCGATAGCCCCTTAATCATACCATTGTGCCTAACATAGGGCGGGAGCATAACTCCGTCTAGGTTTATACCTGCTTCTCATCAAGTCCCGAAGGAAGGAGGGGTTAGTGAAGGCAGCCCTATAACCGTAGGATGTACGGGCAGCGCGCTCAGTGACTCGAGACCTAAGGCATTGTAAAGCGCCATTACGGGTGGCTCGTCCCTATCATGTCGACCTTGCCTACTCGAGCCATTGACTGGCAAGGAAGCCCCCCGGAAGGCAGATTCTGCCCCGTCGTGACGCTAGGCGCTGACGGCCGTAAGAAGGGGTTTCGCTGCGTTACGGCTTACGATATAAAACAAGACTCGACTCCCGCTAAGGAAAGTGTTCGTATTGTCTTTTCATATAATTCGGTCCTTATCTTGCCTATTCCCGCATATCTACTGCCGGCTACATCATCACCAAGTCGTTACTGTGATCGATATATTCACACTGCAATAGGCTTCCGACATCGCTACACCTTTGAACCGCTGTAATTCATGTGCCTCCTTAGTCCCTGGATTCCTTGTATGCTTTTACTAGAAAAGGCGTACCGGCAGTGGCTTCAAGATCTGCCTACAGTCAGGGTATCAATTTCAAGTGATCTTCATTCCCTAAGAGCATCGGAAAACTTCAAGGTTCGACTCCTAGCCTATCTGTCGGCGTACAGCGATACTAATGCAGATAACAGAAAAGCGTCGAAAGTGTGCGCGTCCAATATATACACGACTTTACCACTAAGGCACGAATTAACCTACGAAGTATTTCGGCCGAAGAGATGCCCAGGGCAAAGATCAGGACATACCTTCTTGAACGGACGCCAAGACTTTGCACGTGTAGTCTCCATTGCATCGTCAGCCCATGAGAGATGGAAATCAACCAGGGGGCTTTATCTTTTACGGATTGAACATATCCCAAGAGGAGTTGGATCATCTTCCGAAAGGTTTTGGACGACGACAAGATAGTACAGCAGGGCCGTGAGGAAATGAAAGACGCACTGCTCTAGGTGCAGCTACGGATAGTGTTTAAGCTTTGTAGGCTGTTATGAGCTACTCGCTATGGCGAGTTCCTTTTTATTGGGTTCTTTCTCATATAACGGAGGGTGGCTACGAAGGAAATTAAGTTCCATTATTATGTCTTCGGTTTCTAGCAATGGCCGTTTCTAGGAGAACTGTTAGCACTGGGGAGTATGAGTTTGTATAGTTTGTAGAATATTCGCAACGTATCATTATACTGAAAAGAACTTGTCTCACGACGGGTTCCCTCGAGCCCGGCTCTTGCACCTGTATCAGGCTTGGCCACGATAATAGGTAGTCGGACGACGATTGCCTACCGAGGCCCCGCCTGTTACTCGGCTTATTTGATGCTTCACTGTTGTTGGCCAAGATGGGTTAGCTCACTGCCGCTTTCGTTTTTCTGCCGGCAGAATCGAAAGGGGTACGTACCTCCCTGGTGCCAGGGTCTAGATCCCTGGATTAAGGTACTGGGCTGCCAGCGGACAACTAGTGGTGGTACGACGCGTCAAGTCGCGTCTTGCTAGCTTTTGTACGTTGTAGGACATGAAGCTTTTCCTGCACCAAGTATAAACAATATTAACCCCCGAACGCGGGCCTAGAACTAGGCAAGGCATATCCATGCTCTACCTCGAGCGACTTTCTATTCCACCTCTCTGTTATGCATTTCCTCATGACTGTGGACACTATGCATTGTATTCTTCCATAATCCTTCGACTTGTACATTGTAGTCTTGTGTAAAATCTTGCCACCTTGTAATTTCTTACACGCGGTTCCTCTCAACGGTTATCTTGAAACAGTCAAGCCTACGTAACCACGTCATCAGCCATGTCGTCGCACTCTGGCGCGCTGCATATCAGCTAGCCAATCTGCAGCCTGCTCGTCCTTTCTCTATAGGGTTGCATTGATACTCCGCCACGTAGCTGACAGTCCTAAACAGCCAAGCCTCTCTGTCCCACAGCCTTCTTGCAGATTGTGGCTACTGCACGCACCCCGCTCCAACGATGCTTTTCTTTTCCTCTTATTACAACAGCCATCACGGAAGAAATGCCGATAGTGTGACATTCTAAACAATCCATTCACCGCGCACAGAACACATTCATATCCGTCATGCGGCTTTTGACTCGCAACGATTCGGACTCCTTCGACTTGGCGGATTACCCCGCAGGTAGCACCATTCCCCGTACGCCATCCTGTCTCACAGGTGGGGCCCCGAAGAGGTCACCTACCAAGACCTCGAACATAGTGCCCGAGGAATGCGAAAGGCTAGGGTACGACAAGATCCGCTTCTGCGGCGAGCAGGCCGGGCGAGATGGCTTGACATACTTCTGGGTCGATACCTGCTGCATTGACAAATCCAGCAGCGCCGAGCTTACAGAGTCCATCAACAGCATGTTCTTCATGGTACTAGCAGCGCAGCCAGATGCTATGCCTATCTCGAAGACGTCTCTTGCAGAGCCAATTCAGGACCGCGTCAACAGAGCACACCGGCAGTAGCATGCATCAGTTCCGATCGAGCCTGTGGTTTCACGCGCGGTTAGACCCTCCAAGAGCTTATTAGCGCCTTCCACAGTCGACTTTTTCTCGAAAGAAGGCGAAAAACTAGGCAGCAAAGACTCGCTCGAGCATCTGATATGCACTATTCACTGGTATCCCGGCCGCCGCGCTTCGTAGGCAGCCCGTTGCCCAACTTCTCAGTCGCGGAGCGCATGGCGTAGGGCAAAGAGCCGAGAGACCACAAGACCTGAGGACCGCGCCTACTCAATGCTAGGGCATATTCGGTGTTCATATGCCGCTGATCTACAGCGAAGGAGAGGAGAAGGCAATGAAACCGACTTCGAGAACAGATCACCAAGGATCAAAAAGGCAAGTTAACATTGCTGATCGTACAGTCGCCAACTTACTAACGTGTGCGCAAGGGAGTTCAACACGAAGACTTCTTAGTACCTATTTCAGCCTCTATGGTGTTCCCGAGATAGAACATTTTATGGCAAGAGAACAAGAACTCGCTGAGATGCGCGAGAGGCTAAGGAAGTGACGGCAGACGTTCAAGTCGTAGTCCTTCATAGGGCTCGGGGGCATGGGCAAGACCCAGCTTGGCCATCGCCTATACGAAAAGACACAAAGACAACTACTCGGCAATCTTTTGGCTTAATATCAAGGACGAAAACTCTCTTAAAGCAAAGCTTTGCTAGGATAGCCCATCAAATCAAGCGACAGCATCCTTCTGCTCGTTACATCAGCGCCCTAGACATGCAGAATAACCTAGACGACACGGTCGACGCCGTCAAAGCTTGGCTGAGCATGCCAAACAACGCACGGTGGCTGCTCGTCTACGACAATTATGATAACCCCAACCTACTATCAAGCAAAGATCCTGCTGCGGTCGATATCCGGGACTACCTTCCGGAATCATACCAAGGTGCAATCATCGTCACGACTAGGTCATCTGAAGTGGAGCTTGGCCATAGCATTCGTATGTCAAAGCTACGAAATCTGCACGATGGCCTTGAGATTCTGATGACTACGTCAAAGCGCGAGGGTTTAGCCGATGGTAAGTTATGACCCAAGATGCCCTAAATATAGCTGAGTTCGCATCTAGATCCCGATGCCGTGGATCTTGCCAAAAAGCTAGACGGCCTTCCACTCGCATTAGCTACGGCAGGGGCATACCTGAAGCAATCAGCGATAACGCTCCGATCATATCTCCGCTTGTACGAGGAGTCTTGGGCTAGACTACAGAGTGAGAGCCCTAAGCTCATTTCATACGAAGACCGCACTCTGTACTCGACATGGCACCTGTCTTTTGATCAAATCCAACGACGAAACGGACACTCAGCCGAACTCCTCCGACTATGGGCGTACTTTGACAGTCAGGACCTCTGGCTTGAGCTGCTGCAACATCTAGATGCAAACAGCCCGCAATGGCTTCAGGAAGCGACAGAAGATGAGATAAGTTTTACCAGTGCAATCCGTATATTAAGTGACTACGGGCTTGTTGAAGTGAATTCTTCCATGACTGAATTAATAGAATCAAGAGGATATAGCATCCACAGCTGTGTTCATGCTTGGACGATTCATGTTCTGAACACGGAGCGGAACATAGAATTAGTAGCATTAGCAATCCGATGTATTGCCTCACATGTCCCTAGCCAGGATTCTAACAAATACTGGCTAACACAAAGACGATTACTGCAGCAGGCGGCAAGATATAGCTCTGCTGATCTAAACATTGTTGTAGACGATGATGAGAGCTGGATTTATGATAATCTAGGCACCCTATACAGCGATCAGGGGAAGTTGAAAGAGGCGGAAGAGATGTACAAGCGGGCACTTCGAGGCTGCGAGAAAGCACTAGGGCCCGAGCACACGTCGACCCTCGACACAGTCCATAACCTGGGCGCCCTATACAGGAATCAGGGGAAGCTAAAAGAGGCGGAGGAGATGTACGAGCGGGCGCTTCGAGGCTACGAGAAGGCGCTGGGGCCCGAGCACACGTCGACCCTCGATACAGTCAACAACCTAGGCAACCTATATAGCGACCAGGGGAAGTTGAAGGAGGCCGAAGAGATGTACGAGCGGGCACTTCGAGGCAACGAGAAGGCGCTGGGTCCCGAGCACACGTCGACCCTCTTAACAGTCCACAACCTAGGCAACCTATACAGCAATCAGGGGAAGCTGAAGGAGGCGGAGGAGATGTACGAGCGGGCGCTTCGAGGCTACGAGAAGGCGCTAGGGCCCGAGCACACGTCGACCCTCGACACAGTCAACAACCTAGGCAACCTATATAGCAATCAGGAGAAGCTGAAGGAGGCCGAAGAGATGTACGAGCGGGCACTTCGAGGCAACGAGAAGGCGCTGGGTCCCGAGCACACGTCGACCCTCTTAACAGTCCACAACCTAGGCAACCTATACAGCAATCAGGAGAAGCTGAAGGAGGCCGAGGAGATGTACGAGCGGGCGCTGCGAGGCAGAGAGAAGGCGCTAGGGCCCGAGCACACGTCGACCCTCGACACAGTCAACAACCTGGGCCTCTTATACAGCAATCAGGAGAAGCTGAAGGAGGCCGAGGAGATGTACGAGCGGGCGCTGCGAGGCAGAGAGAAGGCGCTAGGGCCCGAGCACACGTCGACCCTCGACACAGTCAACAACCTGGGCCTCTTATACAGCAATCAGGAGAAGCTGAAGGAGGCCGAGGAGATGTACGAGCGGGCGCTGCGAGGCAGCGAGAAAGCACTAGGGCCCCAGCACACGTCGACCCTCGATACAGTCAACAACTTAGGCAACCTATATAGCGATCGGGGGAAGCTAAAGGAGGCCGAGGAGATGTACGAGCGGGCACTTCGAGGCAGAGAGAAGGCGCTAGGGCCCGAGCACACGTCGACCCTCGACACAGTCCATAACCTGGGCGCCCTATACAGGAATCAGGGGAAGCTAAAAGAGGCGGAGGAGATGTACGAGCGGGCGCTTCGAGGCAGCGAGAAAGCACTAGGGCCCCAGCACACGTCGACCCTCGATACAGTCAACAACTTAGGCAACCTATATAGCGATCAGGGGAAGCTAAAGGAGGCCGAAGAGATGTACGAGCGAGCGCTTCGAGGCTGTGAGAAGGCGCTAGGGCCCGAGCACACGTCGACCCTCAACACAGTCAACAACCTGGGCAACCTATACAGCGATCAAGGGAAGTTGAAGGAGGCCGAGGAGATGTACGAGCGGGCACTTCGAGGCAGAGAGAAGGCGCTAGGGCCCGAGCACACGTCGACCCTCGACACAGTCAACAACCTGGGCCTCTTATACAGCGACCAGGGGAAGCTAAAGGAGGCCGAGGAGATGTACGGGCGGGCACTTCGAGGCTATCAGTCCACATTTGGGTCGAATCACCCTACAACGCGGAAAATTCTCAGGAACCTACAAGAATTAACCACTTCTAGCACGCCCACCACGAACTAGGCATGGCCTGATAGCCGCATCGGCGCATTCTGCGATTCACCAGCAAGATCAAGGCGGCATTTCGTCTAAAGAAGAGCTGAATATCCAACACCCAATCCTGAGATGTAGCAAGAATATTGTCACTGTTACGGACCAACGTGGACAAGACCTATTGTTTTGGCCAAGCGCCGGCCGTTTCCTTGGTTCTTTGTAAAGACCCCTGTTATCTCTTTATCCCACACATTCATTTATCAATAGTAAGGATCATTCTCGTCGATGTCGACAACTTCGATCCTTGGATCAACAGGATCATTATCGAGTCTAACATCATAGACGGGGAAGACAACAACATATATAGTTCTTTTGAATCATGTATCGAGACACTCTTTTAGTTTTGCTCTCTAGCTATTAATCTTACTGTTATGCATCTTATTCAGTTGGAGAGTCCATTAAACCTCTCTAACAAGCAACCGTGATCATCCCTATTGTTACCTGCAAATCAAGACCCCCAGACTTGACTGCCTATCTCATCAGATGATGGATAGCAGGCTTGTTACAGTCACCTTAAAAAGCGGTTAGATTCTAATATTATTTTACAAATATGTCATACTCTATGTTCTATCGTTGCAAAATAATATCCAACTCAAGCCCTAATTAGCATCTCTTTCGTCTCTTCGGTACAGCCTTCTTCGGTTTGTGTTTCTCTACCAACTCCGTGCTCATGTGTCTTTCTGGAACCCACGTATCATCGTCCTCCGTACGGCCTACCCAACGAATACGGTACTCAACTTTACCACGTCGCTTCCGGGTCACCAACACCTTTTCTACCCCGAGGCCAAATCCTGCATACTCCTCTTCAAAGTCCCGAACCATGTCAGCATTAATGTCCTTCCGGTGAACCCACCAACAGCTTCTGTCTTCCTTCCATCTTAAAAGGAAAAGGTTCTTGTTCCATCGCTCGAGTAGACAATCAACTTCGTGGTGTATATCGACATCCATGGGCTGAGGCTCTTCGATAGCGAGGCCTAGATCAGTTACCGTCTCTTGGATATCTTCCATTAGGTGTGGCGGATCTTGGTTATCGCGTAAGGCTGGATCAACCAGTTCTATAGGGATAGCTGTCGGCTGTAACTCTGTCTGGATAACAAAGGTATCAAGAGTGGTTACTAGTGGTTTGAACTCCCTGGGTATAACACCATTAGGAGGAAGGGTTTGCCTGGAAACGTCAAGATGTGGTGTCATGTGATTGTCGTTCTCAAGCTCTGAAATGTCATTGTCGGGAAGCTTCGATGTTGTAATTGTAACCGTGCTCAATTCAGTGATTGGAAATGGACTTTCAGGTGTACTTGAAGAAGTCGGAGAACAATCCTGCTGTTCGTTCTCGTCAATGCCGCATTGGTTCGATAGCTTTTGATTCGAAAACGAATCGATCGACGACGAACTTGACGTGATATCGCCTTCGGCATCTTGTTTCGGGAACACGAGTAAATATTGGCTACTTTCGCTCCAGCCGAGGTAAGCCCATTCGTTGTGAGCCACCATTAAGTGCGCGTGCCAGGACGAGATACCATTGATGGCATAAGCGGGTTCAGTACCGTGACGCTTACAGAGAGGGCACTGGAACGGGTGTCGGAAGTCATTAGTATGGCTCGAAGTAAAATGCCTTGTTAATCCACTGGCGGCAGAGCAGATATAACCGCATAGGGGGCATATTTGGACAGACGGTGCGTGGTGGGTTTTCAAGTGCTGGAGCCAGATCCATACATCATCGAAAGAGATGTCGGGGCAAGTTCGGCAAGCCAGAGGCCACGTGAGAGATCCGCCTCGAACATGGCGATTCAGATGGCTGATTAACCCTGCCTCACCAGCGAGCTCGGAAGGGCAGAGACAGCAGAGTCGTGCGGAAGGGTTTTGTTGGGGATTGCAGTTGGGCGTATGTGCTTTCCCATGGACCTTCTCGACATGATTACTCCAGTGCTGAGCACTGGTGATCAATAACTCCGCTGATTCTGGTGACTGACACTCGGGGCATGGGAATGGCCGGCTAAAGGTGGTCTCGTCGGTATGTAAGGCCTTATAATGTCGCGTTAAGGTGCTCCGGTTCGCGAATGTCTTTCTACATAGGAGACATCGGGACAGGCCATTTTCAGAGACGGGAATAACGTCAGAGCAAAGGTACGTTGCTGCATTTGTCTCCAGTTCGTCTGCAAGATCTAATGGGGTGTGGGTGAGGTAGGCTAGGAGGAAAGACATATAGCGTCGAGAGTGACGCGCATGGGTGAGAACCTGCTTTTCGATGGGTATTTCGAATAGCATGAAAATGTTTCGAACACTCGGCGGAAGAGGAGTTTCTTGCTCGTTAGACACGTAGACGTCACCAGTAGTATGCCCTTGCGCCCGAAGATGGTCAGCTTGTTGGAAATACCGGCTCCGGTTTTTTTCTAGTTGGAGCTGATTAAGGGTCTTAAGAAGATTTTTTAGCTTTGTACTCAGACGTGCTCGTTCTTTCGGGTCCTTTGTCGCTTCGTCCTTTGTCGCTTCGATAGAATTGCGAAGCTGGGTTACATCATTCCGTTTGTCGAATTGAAGTTTCTCCTCGGAACTGATGCTGATAGGAGCATTTGCATCTCTGCCTAGAGAAACGTCACAGAGTCTCGTGAAAAGCTGGCTATGATCGCCTGCATCTGCTTTGAATGCGAAGTGCATTAGGTCGGCTCGTACGCGGAACGATTGATAACTCGACTCGAATACGTGGGTGGTATGGGATAGAACATAGTTGCGTAAAGCATCAGAGAGTACACCTAGCCAATAATGTCAATGAAGTGAATCGTTTGCAGAATTCGAAGGGTGTTACTGAACGTAGCGTACCATCGAGATTAGCACCTGTTCCTACTCGAAGGCTGTAAAGCCGCGCGTCTTCGCGGGCGCCGCTTACCAAGAGTGAAAGGTGCCAAAGTTCGTTAAGCGTCTTATATGACATGGAGAAGATTTTTTCCTGGAGCATGTCCGCCTTCCACCGGAGCGGTATAAAATCTACATGCTCTAGATTAGGCCGGTCGAAAATCTGATCAACGGTCGGAAAGTTGGCATCAAAGGCGTTTGTTTGGATCCCTCGTGTTAGGATGAGGCTACCGAGGCAGAACGCGCAGTTTGGGATAAGGGTAATGGAGAATCCGATGCTGCAAACGAATAAGCATGATTTATGAACCCGGTTAGATACCTCTGTACGTACCTGCCACCATTCCGAGCACGACTGGTTTTAGCCGTTTCTTTGATTTTGTTTCTCTTTATGTTTATCGTCACAATGATCTGGGTCCTAGGTGTGATTAGTAGGATCTCGCACCTACTGCAACTTCAAATTGGGAATATGTCAAGTTCAATAATGTACCTGGCCGAAAACCACCGATAGGCAGCTAGTAGAATGATAGGCGTAGGAAGGACACCCTGGTCTCGGGGTTGCATGGTATGTCATTCGCCCTTTGACCATAGCGTCTTTAAGGTCACGCCTACATTCAGTGCTTGTCATAAGCAATCTTTTAGTAGGTCGGGTCGGTATCTAAGCCTATCTCAACGGCAAGCTCAGTGAATATCCACTACGTCAAAGCACTAGCATCAGCAAAAGCTTGTCGAGAATAAGGCCACTTACTTCATTCAGTCGACCAAAGATCACGGTGTACTATACCTTCACTAACAGATAAGCAGGGCCTTCTCTGCTGCCTTCTTCTTTGCTGATCCACCTTAGCCTCCATATGTCAGCTTGAGCAGGATCCTCCCTTCTCTGCTTCTTCATCACCTCATGGTCTGCAGAGGCCTACGAGCCTTCGCCAGACTTCGGTCAGGCTAAAGGCCGAGTTTAGCGTCCGCTTATATTTGTATTCGCGAGCATCGAGTACCAGGTCGTTTCTAAACCGAGAGCTCGACGTAGGTACGAAAAAATGATCTAAAAGGTGCCTGCGCTTCGGACTGTTAAGGGCGTAATACAAAATTGAGCCATTGTCTGTAATTATCAACGTTGATATCGTTACAATGTTTGTAGCAAGTATTGTAAGTATATAAGTATAAATCTTTAAAGGAAACGGTTATAACCTAGAAATTTTACGAGGCAGGTTATGTTGTTAAAAACGGCGTAATAAGAAAGGGTAAAGCTTACTAAGTCTAACGCCCCTAAAGTCGGTCCCGTTCCTTTTGAGTGTCCTCGGCCACAAAGGGCTTATCTTCGATAGGCCGCCCAAGATATTCATCGAAATGTTTTTAAGGCAATCGTCCTGCTTTTTTACGAGAAAGAAGAGCCGTGAAGTGCTGCTTGAAGGAATCAAGCTCCATGTGGGCGCCCGACATTTTAGAAAGCAATAGGAAAGGCTGTCGTGTGTGGGAAAACAGTTACCGGGAAAGGGCGGCGCCAGGAATCTAAATAGACGAGAGCCAGGTCGCGCTCGCTACACCCATAACGCAAGACTGGGTGCCGGCGGAATCGGCCCACACCCTTCAGAGTCGTTGTTGGCTCCTAGCACGGCGCCCCCGGCGGCACGATTGCAGGATCAGCTGGTGGGTCAGGGGCATTGCACAAAGGAGGCGAAGGGGGGGTGGCCCGAGCAGACACGGCATGGTTCGGAGCAAGAGGAGCAGCATATTCCGGGCGCCCGACGGATCCGTTTCCATCGAAACGGTGTGCCGGTGGGGTCAACATGCCGTTAGCAAAACGGAGGCCCGGCGGCTACGAAAAAAGGGCGGGACCGTCGCACCGCCACAATGAGTCAGCAGACGCTCCCGTACCGAGTGTTCCATATTGCGGTTTCGACTTCCCAGCAGAGCCAGACAATGGCAATGCCACCGAAACCAAGTTTACGAAAGACCTCAAACCTTCCTCCTCCGAGAGTGTCGCCAATCTGTACAGGTGCGAAGCCTCCGGGTCGATATTCTTCAATGTCTTCGCATTCAGAAACTTCGAAGGGTATTGCTTTGTACAGTTGGCCGTTATGCCTTTGACTGGCAAGATTGCTTGACTTCGAATTCGGAGCCATTTCAGCTCATCAGACAAATAAGATGCCATGATCTCAGCGTATAGCTTTCCGTCGAGTTGGCTGCAGCACGCCGACCTAGAAAGTCAATGCCTTTGTTCCTCGACTTCAGCCGCCATCCGGGAACGTCACTGTTGAAACTGCAGACAAAGACGTGCCATATCACAAAGGAATTCTCCCGCGTGTAGAATATAATTCACTGTTTTCTAGGTAACTCTCAATCAATTCTCGAAGTTGTTGCATATTGAATGCAATCCCCTTGGATGGGCTGAAGTCGGCGGAACCGAGAACAATAGTATAGCACTATGCCCGTGCTCCGTATTGTTTGTTGCTTCATGTGGCTTAGCTTACCCCGTGGACTAGGCCCCGCGTTGAACTCCAAGATAGATACAACATTTGGATACTGCTTCCCTCCAGCCCGATGGACTATGATGTACTATTGAGTGAACTTCATATCTGTTGTGCCGTCGACCGGTCCTATGTCGTGGATGCCGACGTCTTCTCTTAACAAGTGTGACTTGAAATATATCAATAAGACGAAATTGCTTCCGAATAGTGTTCCACGCACTGGTTGCTGCTGGAACGACTGCCCGTCTTGTCTTTGACAAGTAAGGTAGGTACCGGTTGCAACTCCCTTGTACGCGTATTTGAAGCCGCGAAATACAGCCGCGATCTAGCGAGAGCGGCAGAGTCACACGCGCCTATTGTTTTGTGTCTGTTCTCATACCGAGCGCTACATACACTGGAAGCGTTCTGATCGTCACCAAGCTCCACTTCACCTTCCTGGAGTAGACTATCTGAACAATGCTCTCGTTTATTTTGTTAGTGGCCTAACTGCGAGCAAACTAGTTGGAAGGCCAGTGTTTGGCTTTTATGTCAACCCAGGCCTTGCGTTGTGTCATCTTACCTAGCCATTCCTTGGTCAGAGGGTATTGATCGATGTCATGTTGCTCCTTGGGCCACATGAGAGCTATCATTCCCGACCACACAGAGAATGAAAGATCAGCGTATGACATCTTGTTTCCGACAAGCCAAGGACCATCTCCGCTTGAGTTCTTCTTCTTCTCGTCCCCTAGGATTCTCTCGACCACCCCGTGCACGCGATGAATCTCCTTGACGAAGCGTTCAGTTGCTTCCTTGTTGGGTGGCTGGGCGTACTTGGTGAAAAAGATGGCATTGCCGAAGTAGGGGCCCTGGCCTGAGATCTGGAAGGCCATGTACTGTCTTGCGTGCCAGTCTATGCCACGTTAGTGTGACCTTTGATCCGAGAGTGAGAATTCTCGCCTCTACCAATTATAGCATTACTCACTGTATCAAACTGTTAGCTGGACGTCCAGACGCTGATTGGAGGAACATGACACGTACCATTCTTCTGAGCCGGGTTCGAAAGACAATTTTCGCTCGGTATCGTACTTCTCCATCAAGTACTCAACGATGGCGCCGGACTCCCAGAGTCTCAGACCCGTGTTGGGGTCGTCAATGGCTGGGAGACGACCATTGGGGTTGATGGCTGTGTAGTAGTCGCCCTTCACCTCTGCAAATGGAACCTCCTCGACCTCGTACGGGATTCCCAGCTCTTCGAGGATGATGAGCACCTTGATCGGGTTAGGGCCACTGTGGCCGTAGAGCTTGATTGGCTTGATCGAAGACATGCTGATTCCAGGTGGTTCAGGAAAGCGGGTGGTGGGTTGTGATGTCAATGTCGAACTTTTTTTGAGGGCTCCGCCGGAAGACAACCGTCTTTAATACCTGCGCCTCCAGGCATCCTCTCTCACAGGACGGTACACTCATCGGATGTTATGTCACGAGTAGAGCTTGCGGCCATTGGACAATATCCTCCGTGCCGGTGCGTGGATGGAAATGAAGCCGCAAAGACTCCACAATGGACACATCTATACAGTACATGTATGACGGGTGACGGGTGACGGCACATCGGGCGAAATCCACGCCGGCATCCCCTTGTGATCATCTCCTGCAACGCTAGGCGGGGCTATCGGTCTCGACTTTCCAACTCACTGCAGCTCAACAAGCATTAATAATGATGTTTTATTGTCGCTAGTCTCGGCAATCGACTCAGAACTCTCTGCAAAACTCTCCCCACAGTAGCTGGGGATTTGTAAGACACGGCCAGAAGCAACACCGCCTAGGCAATCCCACCGACGCGTTCGCCCGAGCGTCGGCCGTCTTCCTCCTTTGAGTAGGGCATCTATCCATTCTAGTCCGTTTATACAAGTACAAATTCTATCAGGTCTACCGAATCCGGTCTCGCATGGAGGTGCTGTGTGTGGGTTTGGGTTAAACCAATACTCCGAACCGGATTCGTACATCAGGACTCATCATTTGGAAACCGACAAGCTGATCGTGCAGAGATCCCTGGCACTTCCCATGTTTTAGTAAGAATGGAACCAAAGAGCGACATCTGCTTGGAAATCATGATTGACGTTCCAAAACGGCTCAACACTCCTCTGCGCATCGATATTCAGACCGAACGTCGGATTGTCCCAGCTGTCTAGTGCATCAAAGTATGGCACGTCCTCAACTGCTGGCGGGTCGGGCGCTGCGACGACGCCTCTGTCGGGAGCTGGTTGTTTCGGCGATTGGTGCTGTTGTGAATTAATGCTCAGAACCTCCTGCGCAATTGTTTGGATCTCTTCTGTGTTTTTGCGCCCCTGCGGCCATACTTTCGCAAGCGCTTTGAGGAAGCCGACGACCAGGCGCAGTTGATGTCGCGCGACCGCAAGTTGTCGCCCCGAAAACAGGACTTTGATCGCTGCAAGGAGCGTCGTGGTTCCTGCTGCCGTCATGCATATTGTGAATGGGCATCGTCGTGAGGGCTGAACAGGTAAAACTAGAAGCCGAATTTGGGCTCCAATTGATCGAAGGCAGCGTTGGGTATGAACTGTTTCTTCTTCCTTTGCTGGCAGGCGCTCTGGTGGTTCGCTGAGACAGGTCGATATCCTTTCGAGAGGATGAAACGGCAGTTTTGAGAATGGTCGATGCAATACGATAAGAGTTCTATCAGTGCATCAGTCTGTCTTCTCTAGGAACACGAGAGACTCGGAGTAGAACAGGTGCTCAAAGGTACATTGTTGCGGGCATCCAGGACTTACGCATGAACAGCAAGCTGGGCTTGGAACATGAGCTCGTCGATAACGCTGCCCTCGCTCAAGACTTCCTTTTTCGATTCCGGCAGTAACAAGAACCACCCATAAATAATGGCGTCGACTTCCGCAATGATCTTGAATGATGACCAATTTGAGTAGTTTGAGGTCTCAGGAGGGACAGCAGAGAGGGCTAGCGAGATGCTCCTCGTCGCTCCGATGAGATATGCGAATGAGGAGAAGGTCTGATTCTCGTAGCTCGAACTCGTGTAGAGTCTTCGGTGTAGGTATTGACTATAATCCACGTCGGCGATCAAAACTTAACACGAGAAAGGGTGTCGCACGACTTACACCCGATTCGTACTCATCTTCTTCGCAGGGCAACTCCACATCCGTCTCAACTGCGGAGAGTGAGAAGACAGGCGATCGCTTGATAACGGCATGGTATGCGTCTACGATGAACAACTGCCACCATGTCCGCCGCCAGCACTCCTGTATGACCAGGTCGCCTTGTCCATTCTCGTAAGCATACTGCCGTTCATTCATCCGCAACTCTACTACGATACGGATGGCAGCATCAATGTGTTCGCCAGATTGCGTTTTGTCGCCATGCCAATATAAGAAGATGGAGTAAAGCAGATGGCATTGCGCGAGGTATGGGTCTGGCTTCAGCTGGTGTGCGTTCTGTATGCCCTCAGCGACTTTGTCCCGGAGAAAGCCGGACAGTTCTTGGCAGGAGGAGTACAAAGATCCTAGCAAACGAAGAATGGACACCAAGAGCACAAGACACTCCTGGTGCGAGTTCCTTTCGAAAACTTGTTGAAGCTTCTTTTGGGGAAGCGCGCAGGGATGACTTCTGTGAAAGTGTTTATAGTAGAGTTGGATGAAGGGGTCACCGGCAACACCAGAGAACTGCATGTTGGGGCTAGGACTGAATAGAGTCGAACTCGGTGTCCCGAATGCCTCTTCGCGATCGCTTCTCTCCGACTCAGTTGACAAGCGATTTTGACGAATTGATCCAATTGACTGGCTGTCGCCCGATGTTGGTCTGGATCTCGCTGGAGCTTCCGTCGGCCTGGATGGTCCAGAGTCGGGATTTGTCTCGGTCGGCGACCCATTTGCAAGTTCACGTCTACGGCGATACTGCGCGAGTCTCGCTCGATCTAAGCCGCCTCTCCTTGATTTCACATATTCGCAGGTCCTACTTTCGCTCGAACAGCGAATGCATGTCGGGTGTCGAGCGTCGCAACGCACATGTCGTCTCCGACAAGGAACGCAAGCCGATGAAACGCGTGCGCCGGCACTACCTTTGGTAGCAGATAGATCTGCTGCATCCATGACTGCACTGCATTCCACAGGCTAGTAAAGGTAAAGAGGGAGAAGCGGAAACAATTGCCGGATCTTGGTGGCAGATAGAGGTGGTGATGGACCATGGAGACCCGGGTATCCGGGTAACCGTTCGCGTCTGGACATCGGGCAACCGTCTTCAAGACTGCCCGCGGAGGAAAAATCCTCGTACAAACCCATGTCAGATTCCCGGCCAAGGCATTCCCGTGCCTTAAACACAATATTCTCAGCGATAATGTTGAGCTTGGCGCGGCGACAATCATCAACTTCATTTCAAGCTTTCAACAATCGAACGCGACTACGCGTATGGGGCAGTGCCAGTTTTTGTCACTCATCAATGTCCTCTTGCCCCTTCAGCCTCCGCGAAAGTCCGGATCACAGGTGTCGAGGTCGCAGAGAGCATCCAACTTGTCTACGTGGCATCTCCGGATGCGATCAAAATGCTCGCGTTATCGCTATTGAGCGAGCGACTTCGGTTGTTGGCTCTGATCTAGGTGCGAACTGTCGTCTCTTCATTTATATTGCGTTTCGAGCGCTTGGCGTAGTGGCGAAGGTCAACACCAGTGACTCAACGACCGACCGTTGTGGAGTAATTCTTTCCTCAAGTGAGTGCATCGGAACGTTGCCTGCGATTTGGATAGCGAAAGCTGTGGCAGTCACTTCGCTCGGCACGCACCTGGCAAAGAGGATTAGGCAAGTCGTCTAAGGATTCGGGAGAACCTTCGCGTTTCTTCGACTCCCAGCATCTTCGCACTGAAGACATAGCCCATGTTGCAGCAGACGACCTGGGTCATTGCGCCAAGCTGCCATGTTAACACGCTCTCTCGCCTGGGAAGTTTGCGGCTCATAACGCTACAGCAGAACTTGCAGAATTTTGTATATTCGTTAATGCCAACCCATCTACAATAGGTGTTTTGGCTTGGATCCCAACGACGCTGTTGCCCACCAGAGAATCCATCTTCAGATTCTATACTCTGGCTCCACAGGCACCGAAATCAGGCATTTCAGCACAGTGACGTTGATCTAGCTTCCTAGAGCCATCCTGGCACAGGTGTTCATGACTGCAGACACCTGTTTCGGCCGTTGTGGTGACATGAGCACACATCCCAATCATAAATTGCCCACTTGAAGAGCTCGCCATCGGCTAGTTGGGTACCATGACGCCGATAGAGCCTCGCTATTGAACATGCGAAGGAATAGAATATGTCCAATTCGCCTAGTTATTTAAGCCACAAACGGAGAAAAGCATGCGGTATACCTTGATATTCTGGTCTATGGAATACAATACGGCTGCAGCCTTTCAACGCAACCCACGCCACCAGCTGTATAAGCCGAGGCATCGCAGCTGAGGTGATCCTATCCTGGGCGACATGTGCTAAATGACACATGCCTGGAATACCCTCCTGTCGTCGTATTGCCGACGGCAAAAGTTAGTGCCATGTGAAGATCGCGAGTCTGGTTACCCTAGTTGCGGAGATATTTATAATCTTGCGTGGAAGTTGTAACACGTGTTTGTAGCCGGATGTTTTCCACAAAGCCGGGTATTTTCTCAGAAGCTTTTGAATAACCTTGTTTCCATTTGACTCCAGCAGCGACTTGGTATAGGGGCTGATTGCCGCGGCAAGCAGAAACTAGCTCGAATTTAATCATTGCTCGAGTATCGGCCCATACTTGTAAGTCTTCTAATCCTGTCTGTGTATACAGTAAAAGCATTCAGGTTCACCCGGCCGAGTGTTCTATTACACCAAGCATTCATCCGCCGCAGAGTGACGGCACATGGAAGACAGATCTCAAATATAGTCGCCGCTGCCCATGAAATGATAAGAGAAAAACAGTAAACACAATGGACGGGAAAATAACTCAACATAGCCCTGTTCCGGGCACCATCGCTTCGCTAACACTGTGCAAGGGGAATAAGTACAAATCTCCCCCGATGACGAAAGAGACAGCAGCGTGCTAACTCGGCCTGATAGGATGGTCACCGTGGGTTTCCCTGCGGTGGCTCAAGACACAATTCTTACGGCGATCCAACCATTGGCCAAGAAATGGTTTGGAGGCATAAGTGAACGTCGCAGGAGTCCAGAAACAATGGAGATCAAGTTGAGACGAAACATTTGGAACGTCCATGGAAGTCACGCGCTCGGTTCTCTTGCTCCGGCTGTGTCACTTCACAATGTATTTGCGAGGCTGTCATGGTTGGGATGGAGGTTTGTGGAAAGAGCATCGTTCGGAAAAAGAGATGACGATGACGAGTGCTATCTATTTCAGTACTTCGCCCCCAGCTCTTTTAAAGAAGGGGGTGAAGTTATGCTGGTGTCGACATATGGAAAAGACAAGCTTGTCTTACACTCAGCACCTGAGCAGACAATAGTAGTGATGACAGAGGCATTCGACCACATCGGCACGAGTGAGCGCAATGGCAGATCCCACGTGCTGCAAATCATGGGGAAGCCCTGGGACAACGCCAAGAAGCGTCGAGAATTGAAACTGCAAAGCACCAACACAGTTCTGCAGACACTGAGGAATCAAGGCTGGGAGCTCTACTGGACGTTCAGCAGTCACCACAAATGCTGGACGCGAGAGTATGGTGATATATGGTCGTTTCAGCGCAGCAAGCCAGACTCGGTGGTGAGCGCAGCTGAAGGGCCTAAGGAGGCAGGCGAAGAGAAGCCTCCAGCGTATGTGTCGGCTACAGCGGACCGGAGCAATACGCCGCAGAAGCGGGATGCGATCGAATCATGAACTCATCTCGCAGGACGTACCCGAACTCGTTTCACGATGATCATTTCACCCATACTTGGGTGGCCAGCCCTTGACTTATATAAAGGAGCAGTAGCAGTATGGCGGAACAGATAGGGGTCTAATAGGACGACGCAGGGCCTCTGAAACTCCTGTTCGGCCAAGCAGATTTTCTTATGGGCCCGTAAGGTAGATGCTGCAGAGGTATTAATATGTGACCGGCTGATTTAATGGGAGGGTCATGGGTCAGATTGCTGCCAAAATGACTGATTCGTTCGTGGATTGTACTTCACAAAAGTTGTTGGAGATATGGTCATTCAATATAGGGAGACAATCGTAGGTAATTAATTGCGTTTCCTCGAAGACCTCAAACACATTCCACTCGTGTTGCATAGGTAGGTAATCGCCTACGGAATGCGACCGGTGCGCTAGTAACACAGTTGTGCAGCAAGCGGGCTGTTTGTGACCCAGTGATATGATTGGCTTAATTCAATACTGTACGCTACCTCCCCCATAAGAACAGGTACCTAGGCAGCAACCTACAGCACCTTCAACCTCTGGCCCGGTTGCCAGGCTGGAGGCTCACCCACCAGTCGCCAGGAACACAAAGCCTGGAGTCTGTGCCAATTGATCATCCTACCAAGGATCGCCATCCAACCCCTCCGCAGCATGTGCAACTCCTAGCGTCCGGCCAGGTCGAGCAGAATGTCCTGGCTCTCAAGCATCCGCACCCAATATCTCTCCTGGTCAAGAGACACTCCGCTTCCGAGCCTGTCGGACGCAGCTGTTGAGTTCCAGTCGTGGCACAGGTTCAACAGCTCCACATCGTCATGGATTAGGACCAAATGGCAAAATACAGTCCATGACACTCAGCAATCATCTGCGAAATCACCAGCGACGCCGTCACCGCTGGTCCTCCTGACATGGAATATCGACGCAACCGCAAAATGGCCTGAGCTTCGCACCGACGCCATCCTTTCCCATATCTTATCCCTCGAGTCCGTCCCAGACATCGTTTTTCTGCAAGAGGTCCCTCGGGCATCTCTCCATTTCTTGATGAAAAACTCCCGTGTACGAAAGAACTGGTTCCTCAGTGAAGTGGATGAGAGTGCCTGGCGTACTCAGTCGTTCGCAACTGTCACGCTTCTGTCCAACTCTAAATTTAGTGACGGAAGCGGCGGTCCGAATCAAGCAACAATCGGGCCAGTATGGAGAGTGCGGTGTCCCAGCCGTTTTCACCGAGATGCGCTTTGTTGCGACATATTCGTCCCTGCTGGGAATGACGCCTCAAAAATCAGGATTCGACTGATCAACGTTCACCTGGACTCTCTTCCAATCCAACCCTCTCAGCGACCGCGACAGGTGGCAATCGTCGCATCTCTCCTTCGCTGCACTGGCCGTGGTGTAGTTGCCGGTGATTTCGACCCTGTCCTTCCCGAGGATGATGCTCTTGTGAAAGATAACGGGCTTCTGGACGTTTGGGCCGAGCTACGTGGCGATGAGCCAGGTTTTACCTGGGGTTCCGACGGCAAACAGCCCTTCCCACCAAATCGTCTGGACAAGGTTGCCATAGTTGGGCTCCGAGCAAGTAGTATTGACATAGTGAGCCCAGGTTCCATCACAGAGAATAATTTGGGAAACATATCAAATGATCACAGTGTTACCGACGTCGACGATTGTGCCCGCAGTCAACAAGACACAAAGCCACGGGCTGACAGTACGCAGTGGAGCGACCACTCGGGCCTAGTATTTTGTTTTGATACAGTACTTCAATGAAAATGAGAAACGACTTTAGCTTCCTCGCTACAAACTCCCAATACAGGAGCGTTTCGTTTATGCAGTTCAGCAATTGAATCTTGGATCCAAATCGGCGCCTACGACGCGCCGCCCACTAATCCGCGATCCTCGTTTCTACCCTGTCCCCCCGACAACCCCTCGCCTGCACTACCTGCGACAGACAAGTGACTGGGGAGGTTCATATCCGCCTCGTTATCCGACCGACTCGTCCTCGAGGTGACAGCGTTGTATTTTCTGAAGGCATGCTGGATTAAAGCTCCGACCTCAGTCTTGTCACGCCCAATGACGCCGTTCGCGAGCAGAGCGTCGGTCTCTTCCAGCCAGTCTAGAAGTTTCCTATACTCTGCTTCCTGCACACCAAGTCGGCCTGGCTGCCCTGTCGCCCTGATCAAGGTCAGAAAACCGGCCAGGCCAGTGTTGAAGGCGCCCAATACAACGATAGCCTGGGGATGGCTGGCAGCGCGAGACCCTAGAGCTGTGAGAGCAGCGCCGAAGACGATCTGCGCAAAGTAGGCGCCATAGACAGTGGCGGCGAGGCCAACATGTTGTGCGCGCTTGGTTCCTAGGGCCTTCACAACTTCTTTGTAGATTCCGGTTGCTGATTTGCGGCCCTCTTCAAGAGTTGTAGCCGGGAAACCAGGGCTCTCCCTTGCAGCGACGTTGATCCCCAATGCCCTTCGGAAAATGATTAAGTTCTCGTCGTTGGACCCGCGAGGCTCGAGGCCTGCCGGATCACCCCAAGAGTCGTGGATCGGAATCTGAGGGGGTTGCGTGGAAGCGTCCATAGAGCGCTGGAGACGTCCCAGTAGCGGAGTTCGTTCATGCTTAGATGAAGACATCGTAGACGATAGAAACGTTGCGTGGCGGCAACGAAGCGACACGCGATATTTTGGCGAGACTCTCACGCTATATAATAAGACTTAATACCCTCCGAGACACGATGAAATGCCCGACCGGCAGTGCACCACATGAGGTGCAGTCATGATGCAGTCATGAGGTCGGGCTATAGCATTCTCGGTTGAGAGGGTCACGCGTACTAGCTATCTCTCGACGCGTGGCCAAATGGTGGGGGTCACATTCTGGACAAAGGTGGCTGGAATCTAACGGTGGCGCTCATGGTATATTGTGCTTCACCGAGAACCGAATACACACATGTAGTGGCCCATCGTTGCCTCATTAAGTCAATCCAGAAACGACCGGATGTCCTCGTCGCACACTGAGAACCGGTAATCTGTGCATGTCGATTGGAGATGTGAAATGAAGCAGTTGGGGAAGACTTCCAATGGGCACGGCCCGCGTAGATTATGATGTCATGGTCAATTACCTCCGCTATGGCCATGCCGAAACGCGTGACACACCTGGTAACTCATCTTTCTTTTGGGCATTGTCCTTGGCTTCGAGAACAAGTGATAGCGCAGCTGCCACCAAAGAATCACGCGTCTCGCCATGTCCGTACATACAAGAAATGGAGCAGACGGCGCTCTCACTTCTGAGCAGGAGCCCCTCCTCCCGATATCCTCCAAGACATCGTCGAGGTCCCGTTGGGCACGGTTAAGGAAACACCTGAACGAGGATGTAACCATCGACCGTACAGATCTCATTCTCCTCTACGCATATTTCCTTACCGGCTTGCTTGACACCTCGGCCACGGCAATCTGGGGCACGTTTGTGTCAATGCAGACGGGAAATACCGTCTTCCTGGCGCTGGGTCTCGCCGGCCCAGCCACATCGTCACGTTGGATCAAATCGGGCATCTCGCTGCTGTCCTTCTGTCTCGGCTCATTCTTCTTCGCCCGCATTCACTATGCTATACACCCTCGACGCCGGTGGATCTTGCTGCTGAGCATCGTTATCCAAGTCTTGTTTGTCCTCGCCGCTGCACTCATCGTTGTATTCACGCCTGTGACGGAAGCGGGAGACGGCAACGATCTCCATTGGCACGTGCTCTTACCCCTGGCGCTCATCGCATTTCAGAGCAGTGGACAGGCGGTAGTGAGTCGTGTTCTGAGACATAGGACACTCACTAGTGTGGCACTTACGAGCATCTA
This sequence comes from Xylariaceae sp. FL1272, assembly GCA_022432385.1. Classification (NCBI taxonomy): domain Eukaryota; kingdom Fungi; phylum Ascomycota; class Sordariomycetes; order Xylariales; family Xylariaceae; species Xylariaceae sp. FL1272. The sequence continues at coordinate 197,209 of JAJJXC010000004.1, forward strand.
CTGCGACTTGTTCTCTGATGCCGAGTTGCTTGCAGGGTTGGCTAGCAACGTCGAGAGAAATCGAAGAGTATCGGCCGCAATATTGTTGTTCATCGGAGCATTAACCGGAGGAGCCTGGTCGAGAATGGACATTGGCATGACGGGCGCGATATGGACGGCCGTGGTGATGAAATCTTTCTATATTCCTGTCTGGCTCTTTTGGAAAAAGGAAAGGAAAGAGGAAGAAGGCGAAGGCCCATTGATCAACTAGGGTTGGTTATCCTCGGCATTGCAGCAACCGCCTCGGTCCGTTACTTTCAACGCCCTTACCAGCAATTATTTCTCATCTCACTGTTACTAGCACGCTCTGCCGTCTCGTATTCTGATACCCTCTATACTGCCAAAATGTCACCATGTCGACTCTTGCGAAATAAACTGTTTCTGCGAATCCTCGAGTGACCCGAAACGCCTATACAACTCGCTGTGTATCAAAGCGTGCCCGATTTCCCACTCCGGATTATCGCGTTGCTTTGAACGACGATCCAGCTAGCTTCATGCTTTCCAGCTCCAGGGACCAAATGACGAGAAATGACTGCGTCTTTATCAGTTCAAAATTCCTTCTAGTACCGGGAAAAGAGACTCGAGGATGCCAATTGTTCACTGCAGTGTCGGTCGGCAGCTCAGCTGTCGGCAGAGTGGTTCACTTTCCAAAAGTCTTGCCATGTCCGTCAAACTGCCAACAGTTGACGGGAGGCTCAGTCCGATACGCTGCCGGTTTCATGTTATTGTCGCTCCTCACTGTATCAGTCAAGTCGAACGACGTTGGCACATCGTATTATCCCCCGGAGATGCTGAAACTAATTATCGTGGCGGAGAAACCCACGCCATACCCGCTCATGCCATCGCGATAGGCGACTTATTGACGGTACCACGTCGTCGAGCGAGGCCCCGGGTAAAGGAAGACTTTGTCGCTCTACGAACATGGTTTCTTCGTTTCAGGGCTTGTGGCTTCCCCGTCGACATTCCAATCAGCCGCCACGTGTTGTCCAGTTGGGTGTAGCCCAGCAGGCTATACTCGACAATTCAAAGGGCTCTTTTATCAGCTCCAAGCTGTGAGAGGTGTTCTCCGTTCGTGCCATGGGGTCAACGATCGCCGTGCGGAGATTATGCACCAGACTTAGAAGCAGAGAAATACTTGAAGTTTGGTTGTCACTTGACTGGTCCGCACATCCCGCCCAAGAGCCTAAGAATTACGTCGAATTCAGCGAAACAGAGCGCGAAATGGCATTTCCGCCCAATACAATGAGCAAACACTCACTCGATGCCTTTCCCGAAATGCCAGCGATAGACGAGACAGCCACTGTGAACAGCGTAGTTGCTGGGGTATAGCGACGTCAGTGGCATTAAGAGGCGGGGACTGTGGCTTCTTGTCAGACTCGCAATCCACGATACCCGCTGCATGAAAGCTCTAACTTCTGTCGATCGGCCTGCGTCCCCAAGTTTCCGTGAACACAACAGGGAAATGTTATACGACGTGGACAGAAACGAAGAACTCAGGATATGCGCTCGTCCATGCCCATCTCGTCTGCAGAAAGCGAATAGTGACGGTTGAGGACGCGAGAACCCCGGATTTCTCAGACTCCTACACCGGCGAAGAGACCCCTATTCTTATCTATACGCGGACGATAGTTTCCTCAACTATTCCACTCCAGCTTGCTGGGCATCGCAAAGTGCTCGATTCGTTCAACGATCACGATGAACCGGATCTTATGTCTCGCTATCACGTCGTCAGTGCTTCAACAAGTATCAGCGGGTCAGCTTTAGATTCGAAAGAGAAATTTGCCTACGTGTTACTGCCAGAGCATTTGATGAAGCCCGCTCTCCTATCCGATTGCGCAGTATGTTCCAGGTCAAGCTGGTTCGTACCTGCTTCGACCGATCGTCATGGCACCTCATCGCCAATGGTTCGGATGCGCTACGCCATATCAGGATCAAAGAATTATGGTGGGGTATTCTTCATCATTCATACGGGTATGTACGTATCCAAGGGATATTATATACAAGAAATTTATCATCCTTCTCTGCCCAAACAGCCGTAACTCTATCAGTCACTTAAGACGTAACCAGCGTAAGGCCGTAAGTTTCCAGGATCTCGTTGACAGGCTGGAAGTAGGTGGTGCCTCCCGAGGTGCAGTCGCCGGATCCTCCAGAAGTTACACCTTGAGCCTGGGAGCCGGAGTAGAACGAGCCACCGGAATCACCGGGCTCAGCACACACATCAGTCTCGGTAAGACCCGAAACACTTCCTTCGGAGTAGTTGACAGTTGCGTCAAAAGCGTTAACAGTGCCGCAGTGGACACCGGTGGTGGAGCCAGAGCGACAGATGCTGGAACCAGTAGCAGCGACGTCGCTACCCGATACGGCAATGTTATCAGAGCCATAGCCGTCGATCTGGCCAAGGAGAGTAGCACCGTTGGTGCTAATATAGCTCATATCAGCGTCTCCTGGGAAGACTGATGCCTCGAAGGTTCCCAGGCTCTCGCCGTTAGTATCAGTGGCAGAGCTGCCTACGGTTCCACAATGGCCTGCCGAGACGAAGCCAGTGGTTACCGAAAAGCCAATGGAGCATCGAGCGGCGTTGTCTATATAATACGCATCGCCGCCTTGGACAGTGGCGAAAGTGGTAGGCATCTTGGCGACAGTCTTGACTTGGAACTCGTCGTCCTCAACAAGTCCTGCCTTCGTAGCCATCGTCTTGGCGTGGGCGGTGCTGTCGGATAGTGCTTCGACGACAAGCTTGTTTGTCTTCACATCGACGTAGTAGGCCGCGATACCGGAGCTAGACGACCGAGCCTCATCGCCCATCGAGTCCATTGCCTTCTTAGCCGTTGTAAGCTTAGCCATGCTGTTGGACATAAGCACAGGCGTAGCGCCAACAGCCTTCACCTCCTTCTCCATTGCCTTGTCGGTAATACCGACCTTGAGGGCGCCGTCGACGAGCCAAGCACCGGCAAAAGAGTCCTTTGTGGTCGTCTTCAACTGCTCGATAACGCCACTGGCCCATTGCTCCTGGGCAACACGGGCAACAGCCTGCTTAGCATCGAGTCCCAGATCGCGCTTCATAGCAGCCAGGATCTCAGGATGAAGGCTCGAAGCTGTTGGCGAGGGAGCGCCGTAGGCAACAGGCAAGGCAATTGCCAAAAACGTGAGAAATTTGGTGAGCTCCATGGCTAGGCTGTGTGCTGGGAATAATCTGTGGAAGAGAAGGCTGAAGAATGGAGACGACTGGAGAGAAAGCAAGATACGATTCTTAAACTGGCTGAGAACTTCCCGGTTTCTTTATACTTCTCCCAGTTCTAAGATCATGGTCATGCTCGTGTTGTTGTTGTTGTCCGCGATTGGCCACAGTCAACTCGCCTCCTTCCTAGTTGGCCATAACCAGCCAAGATACCGCAAGCAGGACTTGGACACATCAGCTTCGGGAAGGCCACAAGCTCCCATTCAGCTTATCGACGCCGACATGCCGACCCGTGTGGGTTCTATCCTAGCCCGTAGACGGAGAGATCGTCGGCACTCAGCCCGCCAGAGTAAGGCCCCCCGCAGCCGACGACTCCATAAGCCCATGTGCCGATCAAGACTCCCTCGGCTTTTTTTCCAACAAGGTCGGCATGACTGTCGAGTGGTGTTATGCCTGCAGTACCTGATTAGGAAGGCAGAGGAACGAACGCCCAGCCAGCCTCTCGAGTTTCAAACATCATGGCGCCTGACGGACACCGAGGTGTGTCCGCTTTACAGAAGGTAAGAACTGATCATCAAGAGCAAAGGGACAAGTCATGTTAGCTCAGCTTGGCGCTGTTAAAGCTGTGCCAACCGGATGACAATCTGTAGCAAAGAACTTGTAACCTCTGCTTGGGCATGATGTTTCATGAAGTCTAATAGTAAACTTCGCCAGGGTTAGTCAGGGCAGACCATCTATTGTCCGTGATCGCTGGTATTGCAGCTGTGTTCGCAGGTTTCTATTGACGATCAGTCATGTTCATCTTCCGTTTGTTCCTGGAGATCTGGATGATGCCGGATCAACAGTTGCACATCAGGTCCCTTGAGGGTACTGGCGATGGCGCTGTCATTGAGACGTTGCACTAGGACTTTTGTCTGTGTGTATGGAGAGCGAAGATCGACAAAACTCGTAGATTCCCGTTCGCGGTCATCCAATTAGGCAAGTATCTTTGCACGAGCCAAGTACTCAATTCGTTGATCAACTACTGCTACAAGAAAAGATTGGCAAGAAGGATTCCGAAAGGTGCAAAGCCAAGGAAACTATCGGAGTTATGCAATAAGTCATTTGATATGCCGCGTTATGGTAGTGTCGGGGACCCTGATTATCTCCTACTTGAATAGGCGTAAGTGATCTACATGATACTCGAATTTGGAGTCATGAAACACCAGACCGAGGTACAGCCCCAAACATCCTTTTACTATCTTTGGACAACGAAGGGCAGAGTCAGCCAATTTGACTTTCCGAGCCACTCCCGGTACCGATGTAGTCGGTGTAATTCTATCCGAGGCTCTCTCTCTTGCAGAGCTCTTGATATTTCGATATCTGTCTCAGTGATTGCGGTTGCAGGTCGCTGATTGCCGCCAAGAAACGCCAGGCGCTATTTCCATGTAACAATAGCGCTACCTAGGTGGCATACTATCTTGAAACACGCAGGTACCAAGTCATTGGTAATCTTTACAGAACCGTAATGGCATTTACTGTCCATTAGCCGTTGGAAGTGTTATGAAAGGTATGTATGATAATGTTCATAACGGCGGATGATTTGTCACTCACTTTATGGGCTTGGAAATTTCCACATTCGAGACGGAGGAGCATCACCGCCATAACGCCATGAAAGCTGTGATCGAGAAATTCCGTTTAACAACCCTAGCACTGCGCCAAGTTTAATTTCCGATGCAGACCTGCGACAAAAGACCAAAACGTGGAGAACGCAGGGATGTACCTGGGGAACACAGCAATTGCTTGCAGAACCCACACTGATTTAAGTACCGGTAAATGCCAGATTGGACGACATTGCCGAATAGATCGGCATGGCAATTCCCTGGATATAACTTTGCGTTACGCGTATGTATTAGACAGACATTCAACTATCTAATCACAGCCTCAGTCGGACGATAACGCACTGGCTGTGATTGTGACAACAATCAACACGAATTGAGCTGGGTTGGAATTCATGCAATGTGCTCTGCACTACTGATAGATACCTCAAGTACTTGCTCAAAACCGCTGTGTGATTGTCCTTGGAGATTTAAGCGAAGGCGCATGCACATCTCAGCCACGCTCGTAGGCATGAAGGATCGTGCTGTTTTTGGTATGTGTGCCTTGTTTATGCGAGTCTCTGCACGTCTGTATTGGAATTGTAAACCATGCCAATGTTCCAAATGAATGTTGGGCTCCAACTGTTCGGTATGTAGATACACCGTAGGTATTCCTCCTGGCTGTATTGACGCATTGCTGCTATATGGAGCAGTTGAACTTCATGACATTTCTATCACTGTACAGAATTGGACGGTGATGTGGAGACTGAAACAGGCGTTGACAAGGCGAATGAACGCTTTGCAGTCGTCACACACTGGTTCCGATACCATTATTGTTGCCTGGTTGAGCCTGAATGGAGGCTCACAGCTCCGGAGATCGTCCAGTTTGTCTGCATGGCTGTCATCTGTCTCGACACGTGTGAGATTGATGCCGGCTATTAAAGTGCCAAGGTTGTGGATGGAACCGTTTATTTGACTGGACTGCTCATTCTCCCGCGGCAGGAAACAGTGTTTGTAGATCAAGTAGGCCACGAGTTGCTTCTCGGCGTGGCAGGCACTGAAACGTCCATGCTGACCTTGATCGTAGGCGTGCGAGCGTAGGTTATGGCCAACGACTTGGCACAGCCGTAGCACCTTATCAGTCCAGTCTCGACCCCCAAGCAGTACATTAAATTGACCTTCCGATCCATGTCTCCAGCCACTCATTGCCGTGATGGGGGCGAGATCGCCCCCTCGATGAAGCACTGCGATTGTCTTGTACTCATCGGGAACAGCAAATAGCGCGTACAAACTCATCTGTGTTGTGAGCCCCGCCGTTTTGGTATAAGTAAAATGCTTCAAAACTAAGGCCCGCGAGATTTCTGTCCTCCTGGTGTTGTCCTCAAGCAGAGTGTTACCAGTCCCATTTATCGAGCCGTCGTCTCCGTCAACGTACACCGGTTGGGTTGCCTCCTTCCCCCTGTCAGATTGTTGTATAATATTTTCGTGGTCAATAGAAGGCCTTACATGTGTGTCATTGCTCTGCTCGGGATACTCGGATGGACTTTTACCGGGTGCAACATAGAGAGCTCTTTTTCTATCGATCTCATATTGTTTTGGAAATTGACACTCGTAACGGTCTCCGCCGTATTTCCGTGAACCACAGTGAGGCACACGATAATATTTGTGTGTATAGTCTCCGAGAAACCCGTGTCGGTGAATCCTCTGGCACCATGGACAACGGATGTACATGGAGTCGCCATCCCACCACTCGACGGGCGCTGGGGCTAGCATCGTGCTCGGCTGCGTTAATATGCCAGTCGTATTGGGTGATTTAGTTTGCTACCGATAGCGAAACAGGTTCATGTTGGGGAGCAATCTTGAGGCCAGAAAACCAGTGCTTGATCCAATATGATGCTGGTGCCGCGGGGAAGCGATTAGGTACATATCGTCATAAAGGGGTCATTCCTACCTCGTTCACTAAAGGGCCGGGAATGAACTCAATCTGGTCGCAAAGTACAGCAATCGGCCATTGGATTTGGATATTCTCGTCTTGCTAGAGCCCCTCAACTAGTAAATTCAACAGATAAAGGCTGTTCTCAGATGAGCATTTGCCTAGACTGTTCATCAGGTGTCCATGAGATACGCACTGCCGGCACTCTAAACCCAAACTGCTCAACGTTGCTCCCTCTTGAGCCACAAAAACATGAGGAATTACTCCCATAGAGAAGTTTACGTGTTTGTATGTTCGCTTTCAACTTCATGGGCCGTCACTATCCGCACAGTCTGGGAGGACCGCGGGCTAATGTTGATGACATCTTCATGAGTCCCTACTAATGTCCTATGTCTCATCTCGAATGTAGCCATTATGCACTTAAGTCTCCAACGCCTCTGAGTGCAGACCCGACCTTCTGGAGCAGCTTATAGAATCATCGAACGGATGCATAGTAAGACAATGTGGAGGCCCATGATACGTCCTAGACAGGTTCCAATCCTTCGTGGAAGTCGCTGAATACAATCTTGTACACGAGCTCCCATTCTCGTGACCGTCCTTCACGGTGTGTTCGCTCTTTTCATTATTTTTTACCAGGCAAGCTGTCTGTCTTTTCTCTCTTCTTCTTCAGCAATTCACTCTCTTCGGCCTCCAACTCCGCATCAATCTTAGCCCCCCTCGATGGTTCATTCCCGTGCATAGTTGCCTATAGTTAGGTGTATCAGCGTTGTCGACATAGACGTGTTGTGTCTCAACATACTCTATAGGTTGGGTCATGCTTGTACCTGTCGTCCACCTGGGCCTTGATCTGTTTGACGAGTTAGTAGCGTTCTAGGTTACCAGGCTACTCACTCCGCTCACGTGTTGCTCCCTCAGTTGATTCATCCCTCTATTCTTATCCTCTGTGCTGTGTGAGCAGGCATGTTCAATTAACTGTTGCGCACCATCAGAGCTCACTGTCCATGTACCCTGCGACATTCCCAAACTCATGTTTCTGTGCATCGCGAACTTCTGCCTCGCTGTAGTTTATCTGGTCTTGGGCTTCGTAGGTACTGGGGACGCCAGTGTTCGGATGGCCAGCGAAGCCAGTCATGATGAGATTTGCTAGTGAGAGTAGGTCTTGATAGGAGACGAAAACTCCAGGGATTGGTTTCGTTCTTGATTTATCCAGTCTCCTGTAATGAATAAAGATGCGAGCAATCTTGTAGACCAGAGTGTTCACTGTCTTCTATATAAGGAAGGGCCTGTTGATTTGAACGGATCCGACGTCATCGTGATGCAAGCATCTCTTTCGTATCTACGCATTTTACATGAGGTATCGTCATAGTGGGGGACTATGTACTCATATAAAGTCATCGTAAGCCAGTCAGACCATTCTTGAATATCTTGAACATAGAGAATCCCAGCCCGCCTTGCTACGGCGACGTAACAGTCAAGAGGGGTTCATTGCTTTGGCATGTCCGCTTCTGCAGATAACCTTTTCGCCACATCTATTGCCCCAACAAGCTTCCCGATCTTGGCAACGCACAAGTACTATCTTACGCAGAGTAGCTTGATGCGGGACACTTGGCTATGGGCATCATTCCTAGTAGTCCGTATGTCTTCAACGCAAGTGATGCTGCAGGTGTATGAGAAACTTAGCTGCACAGAAGCTGACACTCACGCGGGCGCCGAGCCGTTCCTCAATCGAGCATCTATGGATCAAGACTTCCGCCGTCGTCTCTGGTTGTCAAACTTGAGGGATGGCCCTCATACTTCGATCGGGGGCCAAGTTGAAGTCCTGTCACCTGTGAGGATGGCGAAGGCGCTTATCCCCGTGCCCTGTTGCCCAGTGTCAGGTCCGGCTGGGCCAATCAGCATCTAGGTAATTCTAATTAGTCAGATTCGTCGACAGAGAAGTTCTGTGCGAAAATGGCCCAGCCACTTACCCTGGACCTGGAGCGCACGGGATTGACGCGCTTCGAAGTATAGGTACCTGCGCCTGTGAGACTGCAGGTAGCTTGCTGCCTAGAGGTACGTCGTGATTGCAGAGTGAGTGCATCTTGGTTCATCTACTGCACACTCGCTTGGTTTCACAAATCATAGGTAGCTCGAGCTGACAAGTGCGCACACTGAAGCTGGTCTTCGTCGCCCGGCCACCAAGTCGACCCTGCATCTTTGCAAGCCAACGCCCCTACCCTATTTCCAACCTGTTCAGTCCAGCCTTTACATACTCCGCGTCTGCTGCCAGCTCTCATGTCCCCTTGGAAATGACCACTTGCGACCGCGGCAACAGCAATGAGCTTCGTCACTCCAAATGCATTCCGTCCGTCGTCCTTGACCGTTACTCGTCCCACGCCCCTGCATTCATTCTTCTCTTCGTTCAGAGCTGACGCGGTCCACTGCGACAGTTGTCCTACTACATCATGTCACCGGGATTGGCCCGTTCATAGGTAAGTAATTCAGGGTGTTCTGGAATCCGGAGCAATCTCAGCCGACAAGGCATATGTGGGCGTTGAAACCGCGCCTCTCCGTAAGTGACTCATCTCATGCTGTGTGCTATGCTTGCATACCTGACGATGTCGGAACCCCGCTGCAGCGGCAAGTTACAGCCTGTCTTCAAATGGGACATCCACCCGCTTGCCGTTCGACACGGGATCAATTGTCGCGTCATACTTCTCAAGGCCCTGGAGCCGCGAGTATTTCTCGCACAGGTATAGAACGTCATTGTATGCTCTGCCACAGCAACCAAAATTAGCCTTCATCTTGACCTCTTTCAAACTCACACTCAACTCACATTCTTCTATACCCACTCCCAGGATGTCCCGCAGAGGCCACGAGGTACTGATATATGCCGTAGAGGCGATTCCGATCATCCCATTCTTCTCTCGGTTCCGAAGGGGGCATTGCTCGCTGGTATAAGCTCATGTAGACAGGGTCCTTGAAGTGGGTGGCCCACGAGCAGCGCCATGTTCCGAACTCCATCTCGTTGTGAGCGTACGTACTACCTGCATCGAATAGAATGACTCTGCCTGTGTCCACATCGGTCCCAACATTTCTTTCCCACTATAACAGTTCAAGTCAGCAACTGCTCTTCATCGCTAATGTCTCGGAAAGAAAGATTGAACATGTCTTCTGAGCACTTGCTTTCGAGTCTTAGAAATTACTTACGAGGTCCCCATGAATCAACGCTGGCACTATCTGTCGTCCCCAAGTCTGCAAAACCCCGAGAAGTCGGGGAATAATCCTATCAATCAAATGCTTGCTGGCCGCTTCGAGCTCGGCCCACGCTCCATTTGCATCGGTGTCATACTTGATGATAGCTCCGAGTTGATGTGTGAAGGAAGCTGCCCAGCTCTGCTCCCAAGTAACATTGTGCTGCATTCTACCGATAGCTGCAACGCGTTTGGTAAGCTCCATCGTTGAACTTGTCATGGTGCGTAGCAAGATATTACCTAGGTACTTACTTGTGGGGACTGGAAACCCAAACATACCGTTTGGTGACTCTCCTTTGCTGTGGATCTCGACGATGTTGCCAATGAACTCAGCTGGATCGGGGCGTTTCGAGAATTCCATCTCGTGAAACGCTCCCAGGAAAAAGTAGACATATTTTCCCTCGTCGGGGTAGCTTCCCCATCCTATGGGTCGTGGAACAAAGTGTGGTACTATCTCATGCATTCGTGAGGTAGAATGAAACTCGCCCTCCGCCAGAGCTCGGGCGCTAACACCTGAAGAGCACTGCAATTGCTTTCAGTTCCGTACGAATTGCGTGTGAGACATGTATGTATTCACCTTCATAAAGTATCGCTGCTGTTTTCCATCAGCCAAAGTGACACTGATCTTTACTGTTTGTGCCCAGGACGAAATGCCATGTCTCTGCGCAGAGACGACCCGAGTGCCTTCTGGTAGTTCTGCAATATGAGCACGTTAGACTTTTAATCCGAGCTCGCGTGTATTGCACTTACCTTGAACCACGTTCACGTGCAGAGGGAAATCGCCCTCGATATCGGCCCCCCATAGGGCAGCGTCTTCCATTTCCAATATGATCTGTGTGAAGGTCTCCAGATGACCTAGGGGGCAAAATGCTGGCGTTTTGTTCAAGAAGAGAATCCTTGTAAGATTTCAGTCCCGGTGAGCTGGATCAATTACAATTGGCGCCAAAGGCGGCATTGTGATTGGACAAGCCCCACGTTAAGACGAACACCATGTTGGTGAGAGTTCACCCTTCCTCATTCAATGGTGGCTATGGTACAAAGGATTCAATGATCGACTTGGCGTGAGATAGCACTTGGGCTGAATAAAAATTTCCGAAGAAGAATCTTGCTACAAGACATACAGGTAGAGATGAACTCAAAGGGCAGATGCGCTGACAGGCTGACAGTCCCCTTGGGCATCACTCTGCATTTCTAGGATTCCCCAAGCGGCCCCTGTAACATAACATTGGGCCGAAACTAGTATTGAGGAGAAACTACGCAGTGCCGACATAGCGGTTGGTCAAGCGCGTCAGTCCGGATTTCAGCTTACCATTCTTCATGTCTCATTCATTATAGCTTCGAACGAGCCATCATGAAAAATACGATGAAGGCCAAAACCGGAATGAGGGGAAATGCCCACTCTCAACGGCTCATTCTGATCTATACGTAGGATTTCTATTCCTGAATTGTTCAAAAGACTCGCACATGTATGTTTATTGCTGAGACCAGCCTACTCCAAGGCTCCATCTTAGCGTGCAAGTCGGTCTCTCTCAATGAGTTTATTAGTAACATTTTACCACAGTCAGGGACGGGGTACAAATTCAACGTGGCTTTACGCTCATCAGTTCGGCTGGACATACGCCCTCAACCCTCAGCGGAGCAGTTTACCGCCAAATGGGCCGTTCAGAAACTCAGCGATGACCCATTTGCCACCTAGTGGTGACTATCATGTTGAATAATACCCACCCGACAGATCAGAGACTCTGCATGAAGTAGGGCCCATTGGCAAAGCGCCATCATATTTCCCGTTTCTCAAACTTTACACATTTCCCGAGGCAAAACACCTCAACACATCTATCCGGCATCATACTTGAGCTAACATTACTAGGCGTCGCCACATACCTAATCATGTAGTCATACAATCAATTGAGGTATCTGCCTTTCAGGTAACGCCGCCCAGCATCTTCCACTTCCGACTGTCCACCCTCCGTGCCCGCGCCTCATGAGACAACGGGAATAGGGACCTCCAACCCCCCAGCATTCCACTCGCCCTTTGCGGTGGCAACCACGGTCCCGTTGATTTCGTGGTGGATGGTGATCAATGGCGCCTCTCCGTACTTCACGGTAAATTCGTACGAGACGAACTGATTGGCGGGTGAATAGTTGCAACCCCCGGTTTGTCCGTCGGTAAAGGTACCCGTGACACACTATTTCAAACGTTAACACGGTTCATCCAATGGGAGAAAATGGTAGTTTTTCTGTTGGATTTCTCGCTGTTTTGTGTGTCCAGCTTATAAAAAGCGAGGGCGCAATGAAGTACTCACGTTAACATTGAACCCGTTAATCCCTGGCACGTAATTGTCCTCCGCGATCAACGAGAAATCATAGCGACAGCCAAGAAGACCGCAGCCAGAGCTGTGAACTAGTAGGGAGATGGCACCGGGCTGTGTGCGTTTCGAGACGTTGGATTCGGTTGGCATGGCCGTGGCCAAGCTGGCGAGAGTCGCCACGGCGGCTGAGGAAATAGTTGCGAACTTCATGATGATAGTAATTTTCCTCTGACCTACTTGGACGAACGAGAGTGACTGGAGAATGAGACGACGAGCAAGTGGGCGATAGACCTGTAGTTTTATAACTAAATACTACGACGAGAAATCGATCAAGACATGACTAGCGTAGCCCTTGACGCTTACTATGTACGGGTTCTTGGAAAGGATACGAATCTGTTATCTCGGTCAAACTTACAGCTTTGAACGAGGACGGCTTGAGGATTACACAATTATGCGAAACTTCTGCATACGCGCCGACAACTTCAAGTTAGCGCTGATGAACTTCGGGGTTATGGCTTGTAGAGAGGGTAGATGTAGAAGTTCAACCTTCGACGATAGCCATCTCACTGCTACCTAAATTGGGGTGTGCTTCGGTCGTAAGAAAGTCTACTTCTCTTAGTGGTATGTATGTCCATCTATGCAGTAATTATCATGGCGTCGGAGGCAACGGCTGCATGTTTCAATGAGTTGGGTAGATGTCCCGGTAGTAATACGACACCTGCATATTACCATTTATACGCAGCCTGATCGCTATTAAGCATGAAACACCATTTTGGTGCCATTGCGATATTGGCTATCCATCAAAATCGGCCAGCAGCGCGCCGCTGTCGTGACCTTTACAGCCATATCTCTTTGCCGCCACGGACTCCTTCGTAAGCCTGCCGACGCTACTGACGCATTAGTTGACTTGCATTTCGATTACGACGCGTTCTAGAAGCCAGCGACAGCTTTGGCAGAGGTGTAGCATCATGTGTAGGGAGTTAATGTACTGTTCCTGTTTCGATTTCAGATCTTCTGTTATCCATCTTCTCCGTCATCAGTTCAGTGCCAAACGACGCTGGCGGTAAGTAGTAAGGCGACAAGACCGAGCTAGGTGAATAGCCGGTCCGCGAACTTCACTCTGGCGAGGCTGACGGTGCGATGAAGGAATGAATAATCACGATGGTGTATTCAGACCACTCCTGTTGGAGGCACTGGCGTGAGGCCGACAGCAGTGAGGGACGGCAGTGAAGCCGTGTGTGGACTCCTATCAACCTCAGCACAGAGAAAGAACTGAGGTAGGCCCTCGGCGTTAAACCTCGGGACGTCATGCCGAGTACACGGCTCCAATAGGAGCAGATAACGAAGCCGTAGCCGTCCTTACGAGCAATTTTGTATGCGCAGCGTGGAGAGCTTGAGGGCAGTAGACGGTTAGGTATTATACCAGAAGATTCCCGGCACTTACATGGCTCTTCCGATTTATATGATCAGCGAAAGGGCAGCCCTTGCCACCATCTCTGCTGAGCTTAGAAACAATGACCGACAGGCCGAGTCAGGAAATTGTAGTTATTTTATGATCGCAAATGACCTTCTTAGCCGCAGCCCTAGCCTATCAGTAGGATTATGGCGTCCCCAAGGTAATTATGGTGCCCGGGAGGCGTAGTTGCATACATTCTCGCTTATTCGGCACCTAATCCATATATACCTTCGTACGTAGTACGTGACGCTTGTAGGGACGCGCTATTGGGGTTTGCTTCGTGATCTTCCATGGTCATTCCGCAGCCATCTCTGTGAAAGTGAAAGGGTACATCTCTGGAGTGATGGCTGCTTAGGGATGCGATTGAGCTGCAACAGCAATATCGGAATAAGGGTTCCATTTTGCGACTGTCGATGAGGTCAGCCTTGAAACCTCTTCCGCGGAGCTCATCCCCTGCCGATAGCCGTCTTTGTGTGGCCGCATTCCTAATATGAGATTGAGCTGCTTATGTACGTCTGGGACTATTATCTCGACTAGGAACCGTTGCGCCCTTGGAGCTAGTCTTTTGGCCAAGCCGTGACGAGGCTGCTTTGGGATGCCATCCAGGGGACCGTTGCACAGAAGAGGAAACACAAAGAAAACAATCAGATCACGATCGCTCCGTTAGTAGATCCGGGCATTTCACATAGCCACAGACAGACATTGTGCGAGCGCCAATATCTTCACCACACTTGACGGAAATTGCCAAAAACTCAGCCTACGAGAGAACTTTCTGTAATCCCATATGCAACTACATATACCCAACTACCCAGCGCCGAAGGATGAACTATCGTGCCCTGCATTCGACGCTAGGCGCTGATACGCAAGTGACGACCCAAGATCCTTTTTTTTTCAGCTGAGTCCGTTTTTGGCTTAGCAACGTGACATTGTCGAGTTGACAGCTCCCCGCATTTCCTATTTTCATCATCATCTCGATTCTCTCGTTAACACTTGCCCCTCGGCTTCTCGCTATTCTACATTCAGCATAGGCCGCTTGGGTTGAGCAAAAGGACCTGTTCCACTGGGCCAGCACGATTCCAAGGAAGATTCAGCAAGCTAATACAGTTGTTGCGGATCATAGACCACCTCATCTGGGTGCCTGAACTTATACATAGTCTTGCTCTGATAAGTCTCGTCCTACAGGGCAATGGTTAATTGAGGCTTCATTGCTGGTCTCGTGCTCCCTGGTCAACGTTGGCGATGGGAACTACAGTAATAAAGCCAAGAGCCGATTGTAGGAACACCATGTGGAGCTCGGCCACGTGTGGATATCCGTGCTGGCTCGGAACGATCCTCTACCGACGAGCTACCGTTAGCAGCTGTCTGTAACGCGTGTCGCTGGTAGACTTCGGGCTATTGTTGCGGCCCCGTTGATACACCGTCTACCCGGGGGACGGAGGACCGTGACTGTATAAGAGAGTGCGATTGCCCATCATGCAACGCAGCTCGGACAGCTCTCCTCCCAAGATACGCTCCTTATCAATTCTCGTTGGGTCAAGATCCTCACCATGCGTTACCATCTTGCCGCGTTAACGGCGCTCTATGCTGCCTCGACCGTAGATGCAGAGCAGTTTCTCTATCCTAAGCCCACCGGACCGTACAAAGTGGGAAGCCATGTCCTTGAACTCGTCGACGAGTCCAGGACAGACATCTTCTCGCCGCTTGGTCTCAGTAAACGCGATCTGATGACCACTCTTCATTATCCCATCGAAGACAAGTACGGCAACTGTACATTCCCCTCCGCATTCACGCCCTTGCTTGCCGGCTATTTGGATCTGCTCTACTCTGCGCCGCTGGGCACCTTCTTGGACTTTTCTCTTCCCGAGTGCACCGATGCACCTGTCGCCTATCCCGAGCTGCCCCTGCTCATATTCAGTCACGGTTACAAGGGATCAAGACTCCTTTACGCAGCTATCCTGCAAGAGATTGCTAGCTACGGTTATAATGTTTTGGCTGTGGACCACACCTATGATGCTCTTGTCGTCGAGTATCCCGATGGTCGCTTCGTATATAACACTCTCGATGCAGTCCAAAGCGACCCTGGAGCCACGGAACTCGATCTGAACGAACGAACAAAAGATGTCATTTTCCTACTCGACTCTCTTAGCAACACGAAAATCACATCGAAAATCCCTGGAATGAATGATTGTGGCAAGGTCCAAACGTTTCAAACCGAACGTGCTGGAATCTTCGGGCACTCCTTTGGTGGTTCCACGACTCTCCAGTCCACGGTCAACGACACGCGGTTCGTTGCGGGGACAAGTTTGGACGGACCGTTCTGGGGATTCGCCAACCAGACGGGCACCGATGCACCATTTATGCTGGTATCTGCTCTCCAGCCCTCGAGCTTAGAATGGATCCCCCAATGGACTGAGACGTGGCCCAAGCTACGCAACTTCAAGCGTTGGTTCAAGGTCGCTGGTACCCTCCATCTTTCCTTTGATGATTTACCTCTATTGGCCGATCTGCTGAATGAGAATCTCAACGGCTACGAGGAGTCGGAGACCGTAGCGGCTACGTTGGGCAATGTCACTGGAACGAGAATGACGGCGATAGAACAAGGTTACCTCACCAGTTTCTTCGACCAATTTTTGAAGGGCACGGCCGATGGCCTACTGAACAGGAACACTACGGAAGAATATCCTGAGGTCACAATGTTTACGCCATAAAATGATGAATACATGATAGTGTACACGCGAGGCATGGGACGTAGACATCGGCGACTGCACAAGCGCAACCAAGAGACAGCCGTGAGTCTGGAATGGATATTGACAGAACAAGAATACAAAAAGGAATGATAAATCTTGGGTTGTACTCCTTGCGAAATACTCATCGTGGATAATTTATTTACTAATGTCCGGTTCCCAAAGACACGATCCTAGCCATTGAGGACTACTTTAACTATATTCTCCATTCTCAATTCTCCATTCGGTGCTCAATCGCCATGCGACAGGGTTAAGCCGAGAACCTAAGGCGTCGATGATTGTAATTCGGGTCCTTCGCAATAGTGACAGAGGACGGCCTCATTCGGGCACCAAGGAATTGCTTCGGCTCCGGCGATATCGTTGTGGTTACGCTGTCCTCTATCACTAATTACCTACTGCAATGAGTCTTTGACAACGGCTTCCAGAAGCTCGATCTTAAAATCGAATAAGTCTGTTGAATTACTGGTAGACGTGCAGCGATTGACATTCATGGGTTTGCAGTTTCTCAAGGTCAACAAAGTCGAGGAGCTCGTGGACTTGCTGAAGAACGTAAGTACCTTGTTGCGGACTTGATGATGCGGCTAACCCTTCGTGCACTAAGTATATGTCGTTAATGAGTTTACATGCACAATAAACTCTAGAGCATCCCTGGAAAGCGAGCTCGGGATTGTAGGTGTGCCCAGAGCCCAAGCCGAATCCTGCAACTCTTCGTTTGAGAACATAGTCTTCCACCGCGGTGTAAGCAATGAGCGTGACATCACAGGTCGCTTTAAGCATATTCTGTCACTACGGCGAGAACCACTAGATTCTCTGCATGTACGCCAGTGTCAATGTAATCAAGGTAAGAACTCGTCGTTGATCTTGGTAGTAATATGATCGTTCTCTGACGACTAAGCTAGACATATTCTCATTGTGTTCTACCTGGCACAGAATACTGGGCTGTTCTATAAAGACCGACAGCAGAATTCAATTGCATCATCCAAAGTTGATTATCAGCTTCTTGGCTGAAACACCACCTTTCAAGATATCCAATCCGCCCTGAATGCCTTCAAGGCCCTGGCCGACTACTTCTGCCTTCGGCAACGGGCGAAAAGATCCCGCAGCAAGCGCTTCGGACACAAACTGGAAGACAGACAATCCAAATTTAGTGTCCGTACTGACCAGAGTCGCATTACAGAACTTGATCTCGACATCCTCGAGAGCTGTATTCTTGACAGGCCCCACGACCGCCACAAATTTTCGGCCCTCTGACGCTTGCAATACGGCGGCACAATGGCCCGCAACTTCCTCGTAAGGCATCGCCCTGCCGATTGCACCAATTGCGACACCTCCTGCGAGAGTCTTGCCTTTGAGTGCACTGATCAGATCGTCCCGAATCGTAGGCGATGAGTAGTCAAAGACGTGACTCGCACCCATGGATTTGACATAGTCAAAGTTGCGCGGCGAGCATGTAGAGACGACTTCGTAGCCCGCCGCGGTCGCGAGCTGTACAGCATTACTGCCAACACTAGTCGAGCCGCCCCAGATGAGCACCGTCTTCCCAGTAGCTGCACGTGTGCCGCTAGATGGCAACCCAAGTCCAAGGGTTGTCTCGTGAAACAGAGTCGTAGCGGCTGTAGACAGGCAAAGAGGTACGACACTCGCTTCCTCGAAGCTCATCCCATCGGGGATCTTGAACGTCGTGCACTCAGCCAGTACGGGGTATTTCTGAAACCCTTGTTTTGCCAGCCCGGCAACACGGTCACCGACTGCGAAGTTCTTCACGTTGGATCCGACCTCGACGACTTCACCAGCAACATCTTCGCCCATGAGCCAGGGGTACTTGATCATAGGGAAGACGGCCGGCCCGAGGGTTTGAAAAATGAAATCGCAAGGATTCAAGGACACACTCTTTGTCTTGACAACAATTTCGTTGACGTTCGGGGTTGGATAGGGGTGCTCGCGAATCTCCAGGGGCTTTTTGAGGTCGGGAATGAAGGCGGCTTGGTTCGACGGCATGGTTGCTTTAGTGATTGCGATATTGAGACGAGAGGTTTTGAGCTGGTTACTGTGATTGATAGTAAAGGTCGTGATGATAGAGGTCATGTGCTTCTTTTTGCGGTCTCTAGTGGTTGCCTTTATATCCTTTCCAGCTCACCTTGCACACGCGCGCCCGTTGCCTACGGTGGCGGATTCATTTCATATCTCCGTGGGTTGGGCAGCGACACGCACAGTATGTCGCCGTCGACAAAATGCCGCCTGGCAAGTCGATAGCTACCTAGAGATGTCTTATGGCGGCACAGTGTAACAATGACAGAGCTCGTTCTCTCATATTCACGTCTCTGTGTATAACGGATGTGTTTCGCTCCCTATCTCCATCGTATTTACACTCACGACGTCGTGGATCTACTGGGAGATTTCAATCGCCGTTGAGATACGGCCAATCAGAGGAGCGCCGTTCCGAGTGCTGGGATAGTCACCTCCAGGCTAGGTAATCCCTGTGACCCCTAGGATCAATCGCGACAGGAACACCCTCGAACACCCGTCCCAGTTTGGACCTACTCAACGCGTTGCTTTGAGTGCTAGAGAGCGCTCATGCCTACTAGTAAGTAGGTAGAAATACGAACAGACGAGACGCTAATCGATCGACACAAAATCCCTACAGGCCCAGGAGCCCACCAACCGGTCCCCATCTCCATGTCAAATCGCCGCAGCAAGCCTCCACAAACGCTCGCGGCATTGCACATCTTTTCGGTCTCGACAGTATCTTGACAGAGATTGAACTCACAAACACAAGACAACCAGTCTATGGACTAGGCTTTAGTGAATTCTTACAGAGTATATCGACACTCAGAGAAACGGGTTTACCATATCTACCATGTTCTCAATGTTGAAACTTTGCGCTCGACGCCAAGACTAATTGCAACTGGGTGCCTTGTTGCTTTCAGTCTGGCTCAGGTCTGAACTCTCCTGAAGTCTCGGTCTCTTTAGGTCTCCAGATGAGGGTGGCCTTGGGCGAAATCACGTAGCTGACAGGGACCGGGAGTGCCTAAGCCACATACAGGAAGACAGCAAGCCACAGACTTCCTGTCGCTACGTTACGTAGGACGCAGCCTTAGAAGAGACCATTTCAGCACCCCTGTCCCGTCTCCGCACGCTCAAGGCACTCTTCGTGTTTCGTTGTCGACAGTTCATAGACCATTACGCCAATTATGGCTCAGTGAAAGATTTCCAGCTGAAGGCGTCGCATGACACTGTAATCTGTACCTGTGCTACGAAATGAGAATTGTCTATCATTAAATTGTGGCGATGAAGCCGTATGCACCGTGAAGTACCTAGACGCAGCGGATCTCTCTCTGTCCCTGAGTATCGTTCATCGCGACGACGATGTATACTTAGCATGAGACCAATGCGGAATGACTAGGAAGACGGTCTGTCATCACAACTTCTCGAAGCTCTTCTTCTTCGTCTCGTGTGAGAGTATAGACCATGCAATGACAAAGCAGAGAAGAGCTTGGTCGGAGCTGCCGCGGCCTAAGGCGTTCTCTCCATCTCATGGGTCCCTCCCTTAAAGACTGACGTAGCATTCACTAATATGACTTTGAAATGCCTTCTTCTCTCGATTGAGCAGATTGCATCATACAAGACGGAGTACCATATCACGTTCCAACAAGTCCTTCTCACCGCAAACGATACGGCTCATCCATCGGATCCAGGTTAGCGGTTCTAGGCCATTGTCTTCAGCGTTGACTCAAATGCAGACAGCGATCGGCAAGTGAGAAGGCCGTTATGATGTTGCGAACCCATAAGACTCCCTCTTGAGCGAACGCTAAGATTTGGTCGCGAAAGGATTGACTAGATATTGCAATACGTCGTGCACTCTGATCACTGTAGGCCGACAGACGCAGTCGGCACTAGAATTCAGGAGAGGAACACGCTTACAGAGCAACAGTGAGTATGATGAGCTGCGGGCCGTTCTGGAAGGCACTCAGATAGTAGAAGATAGACAACTTGCGGTGCAAATGTTATGAAGGCGAACCCGTTAAGTCAAGCCTGGTGTCCTCCTTTGGGGTATCTGTTTCATAGCATGCTTTCGTCCCGTATCATATTCGGCAGATGAACCACCAGTCGTGTTGCAGCAACATTGGTAGCCTTATTCCCGATGGGCGAGTGTTTTATTCTTGAGTAGATTGGCCAACAGCGTCAGATGAGCCAGCTCGGAGCTTTGTCACAACTGAAGCGAAGTACTGCTCGGTAAACCGTGGAAAATACCATGTGTTGTCTTGGGAATTGTTTTGGTAGAAACGTGCTACGCGCCCCATAAGGCGAGTTCGTAGGCGGAACTTAACGCTGGATTGATTAAGTCCAGCACTGAGAAGACCCTGCGACTCTGATGCCTGATAGGTGATGTAGCGCATGTGGGAAGGCTAAACTATTTCATGTCTTGCGACGAGCTGATATGATGCTCACCTGGTCTCATGTTGGTGAGCTGAATTCTCAATCGGCTGAGAAACTTTCATGCTACCGTACTACTCCTCCACCGCGTAGGATTAGGTAAGCCTTTCCATCCTGCACGGATCATGTGGCGCGGCCATCCTGAACCGTGGCTCGCGTGGTAAGGTTCTGGACAGAGTCTGACCTCGGTCTGGACTTTGTCTGGATAAGCGGAATGCGCCCCCAACTTCCAGATTTCGCAGCGACAAGGGGGGATCATGTGGCGGTGGAGACGATAGCACGGCCCAAATTTACTGTGCTGTGCCTTAAACCCCAGAACAATCTGTGGTGAGACTCATTTGTACGCAGCAAAAACCATCATGCTCGCGGCATAAAAGTGTAAACGGCGCAAGGAAATGGCCGCAACTCTAATCTTCTCTGTTTCAAGGTCTGACTAGTTTGTCTCTGATCCCACACACCATTCTCATCGCAGCTTGACTCACTTCCATCAACACATCCTCACACCGATGGCGTCGACTTCTTCGAGGTCGTGTGCCTTATTCATATATCGGGGCTTAAGGTCACGCACATGCACACTTGCAACTGTCGCCAAGCCCCTGTCGTCGCTCCTCTCACAGCAGTGTCCAGCCCAAGCTCAACGGCGATGGAGTTCGCATTCGCCCCTTGGTACCTCCTCGGGGCCGCCCAGGAGGAAGGTGACAATGCTGAACCTTCGTTCAATGCACAGGAAGGGAGAGCCAATCACTGTCATGACTGCGCATGACTTCCCCAGTGCACACGTTGCAGATGCCGCAGGTATGGACATGATATTGGTGGGCGATAGTCTCGCCATGGTCGCCCTAGGAATGGAAGACACAAGCGAGGTGTTGGTTGAGGAAATGCTACTTCACTGTCGGTCCGTCGCACGCGCCACCAAGGGGGCATTCACTGTAGGTAGTCGTCGACGGTCCTGGAGAGAACTGAAGCTGACGATTTCCAGATCGGTGACCTTCCGATGGGTTCATATGAGGTATCGCCGGAACAAGGGTTGACAACAGCCATCCGGTTCATAAAAGAGGGTCGCGTCCAAGGCATCAAGCTGGAGGGCGGTAAGGAGATGGCTCCTACAATCAAAAAGATCACACAAGCCGGCATTCCTGTCGTCGCTCACGTTGGACTCACACCCCAACGACAAAATGCGCTCGGCGGGTTTCGCGTTCAAGGTAAGACATTAAAAGGTGCAATGAGTGTGTTGGAAGATGCGCTTGCAGTGCAAGAGGCTGGGTGCTTCGCGATGATCCTAGAAGCTGTGCCAGCCGAAGTGGCCAGCATCATCACGAAGAAGCTCTCAGTCCCTACCATTGGTATCGGTGCAGGAAATGGTTGCTCCGGTCAGGTACTGGTGCAAGTGGACATGTCCGGTTACTTTCCTCCTGGTCGCTTCATCCCCAAGTTTGTCAAGCAGTACGGAAACGTATGGGCCGAGAGCTTGCGTGCCATCGAAGCGTATCGTGACGAGGTCAAGAGTCGGCAGTACCCAGCTCCAGAGCACACATACCCCATCGCGACAGAAGAGCTTGAGGCGTTTGTGAGAGAGACCGAAAAGTTATAGACATGTGTTACTTTTAGAGATTTAGAGATTAGGCCTAGAGTGGGATTTCGTCTTGGCATGTTATCCAGCCGTCGAGCGGTTTGGCATTGACCGGAGTTTGGAGCGGCAGCGGACATGCGGTTATAAGTCAACAGAAACTTGTGAATCATTCACCCGAATGCAGGCGTAATCGCATAAGCAACGATTAACTGATCGTTGGAGTCTTTGAAGCACTATTTGCACACGTTAATCGTCATCCGTCTCCACGCGCTCACGAGATCGTTCGTTTGGCAGGCAGAAGATGGTGTTAGCAATGTGGACTTACTCGGTGCAAATTGCCAACGATCTCATCGAGTGCAGGTGCAAATGCGCTATTGACGTAGAGGAAGAGGCTGTCGGTTGGCTTGAGGGACAGTGTCTTTCGGAGATAGGATACGACGGTCTCGAACTTCTGGGTCGCGCTGATCTTGCAGACCTCTCGCTTCAGCTGGGGCACGGATCCGCCGATAGCTTTGAAGCGCACAACGACTTTGTCTAGGTCGAAGCCTCCCGCAGAGGCTAGGGCTGAGCTTGCATCGCGAGGCAGGGCGGTAAGGACGGTTGATGCCGTCATGGTGAGTGGCAGTTCAGGCGACGCCGGCCGGTCATTGATCGGCGATGGCGTCCGTGATGGGGATGGCACATCTGGATACTCCATTCTGGGCAGAGACGTATAGTAGAACAGGAAGCACCGCACTTCTTGTCTTTCGCAATATGTTGCCTTGACGGAGCATGGGAACTTTGTGAGAGTTGCGAGATTCAGATTACCTGTATCTATTGGACATGTGGGGAAAGAGTTGCAGGCTGTAGGTTAGGTACCTAATCCGTCGCATCGGCCCAGTCACTCCCGTCCCATATGCTGTGGCGTCTGGAAGCCACCGTTCGCCCGTTAGGTACCCGCGGGGCGCTGTAGATGCAGGTAGGTAGCGCCCGCAGGTGGTTCAGCCGTTAAGCGCAGCTCCCTGCAAACACAAATGACTGTTGAACTGATTTTCATCAAAATCGAGTCTTGCGAGTTACTATACAATTCTTCGGGTCATTAAACTCATTTCGACCTTGCTCGTACGTTCTGTAAATGGCCCAAGTATCCTGTAGTGGCCTTTTTAGATTGCAGCTTGTGAGCATAGTTCATGTCACCCCTGAAAGCATCTTCACCTTCAGTCATTGATCGACCAAATTTCATTGTCAACATCTGTAGAGAAGTCAATAAACGGAGCGCATCAACTTAGATGCACTGTTACTTGCAAAGGCTCTACGGGAACCATTCGTATTCTTGTCAGCCATGAGCTATGACAGATACCAACCTCCTACACCTTAAGGCCTGAGAAAAGGCATCGGACAACGCAGCTTCGTTCAATCAATCTCCGTCTTCCCTGTATGTCCCACACAAACTTCGTTTTCAGCCACCGTATTCAGTACTAGCCGTCTCGGATTCTATCGTACACACGGAGTACAACTTCACGGGATCTCCTGGCCCTTGTGTTTACCCACGCTAAAACGTTGGTAACCCATTTTAACCGGGTGACTGATGCGCCGGTAAGGTAAACGCACCCTTCACCGCCATACCCCTTCACCGCCCACCTTTCTAGTTTTTAAAGGTTTAATTTTAAATAACTCCATTTTAACATTTATAACGCTAGTTTTATTATTTATATAATAAAAGTATGTTATTTTTTTTAGTAAAATTTAAAAGTTTTATTAAATTTTATTAACAATAGGATTTTTTATAATAAAATTAAAATTATAGATTAAAAGTTTAAAAATGATATAAATAACTAAATATAAAATAATTAGTTAAAAAAAGTTTTAAAAAAAATGTAATTTATTTACATTAATAATTAATAGTTAAACTTATTAACCTTGTTTTTTTATTATTTAATATTTATTATTATTAATATATTATGAAGCTTTATATAAAAAAAACGCGATATTTTTTTTACGACTTAAGAAAAACGCGCTAGTATTAACGCGTAAAACAACGCGTTAAAAATTACCGTTTTTTAATGAAACTTAAAATTAAACCCTATTTTTTAAAGTAATAAATAAATAAAAGTTAATTTTATAAATTTTAAATATAATTAAATATAAAACAGAAATTTTTAAATTATTAAATAATATATTTTATTATATAATCATAGTTTAAACATTATATATATTTTATTATAAAAATAAAAAAAACTATTATAAATCAACTATTAATATATTTATTAAAAAAAGTTGATTTTTATATCTATTTATATATATATATATATTAACTAAATATAT
Source organism: Xylariaceae sp. FL1272 (assembly GCA_022432385.1). Taxonomy (NCBI): domain Eukaryota; kingdom Fungi; phylum Ascomycota; class Sordariomycetes; order Xylariales; family Xylariaceae; species Xylariaceae sp. FL1272. Next base: position 221,986 of record JAJJXC010000004.1, read on the forward strand.
TAATATTATATAATTATCTTTAAAATGTGGGGAAACCTTACGCTATATAAATGTAAGTGGGCGGTGAAGGGGTATGGCGGTGAAGGGTGCGTTTACCTTAGCCCTAACCCTGCTTGGGCGTCTTCTTTGCGAACATACAAGCGAGCGCCGTAGCGGCAGATACTGCCGGATTCGTGTTGCCAAAGCTCGCTTTCAAACGGGAGGTTATCGCATATGAATGTGAACTGGGATATGTCGAGCTCGGGGCCACCGAGGGACAGGACCTGATGGAATTGGTCCCACATCCTCCCGGCTTCGGAAGTGTGGAAAGGGACGTCCACTGTGTTTCTATCCTTGAAGAGGCCAACAACACCCGGGACGGCAACGAAGTGAGGTTCCTCATTCTCGGCGACCAAGCGCATGCGGCTCCACATCTGACTCGGCTCCCTCGCCTGCGGCGTCGTCTCCTCTCTGAATGAATGCCGCTCGTCTATGATCAGTGTGTATGGGTCCGTGAGCATCATTGCCGCCGGCCATGTGCCAACGGCCAGCTGCGGCAGGATTGACTTATGGGGACTTAATCCTGTACACCAGACCAGAGTATTTCCGTCGACAAGTCTGTAATGTTCGTGCTTGTTGTAGCCCGCATCCAAGATCTCGAAGCCAATGCTCTCCAGTGCGGCTTTGGTGTCCTTGTCGTAGTCAAAGGAGCATGCGTACAGAGACACTTTGCCGCCTTTCTCCGCCAACATATTTGCCAGGCTCAGAGCTGCGAGGAGTGTTGCAAGCCGAACTGGGTGATAGCGATCTGCGCCATCTTTTCGGATGCCGACTTTGTCCAGGAAGAGACCACTTCCGATCCTCATGACCTTGTTGATTTCCGTCGACTTGGGGATGGCCTCTACGATGAATCTGAAGCGCTCCTTGGCGTTGTGCTCCTCCCATCGCTGCTTTGCCCATTCCACGACGTCTTTGACTTCCTGCGCCGTAAGACTCGTATGACCAACGGTGTTTTGCGGCTCCAAAAAGTTTGCAAACAGCCTGGTCCTTCATGTCAGCAACCCAAACAACGCATTGATATCAAAGTTGCAGCATCACATACTCTTCTGCCTCCTAGAGATGTGTCCTGACTTCTGCCGTTAACTGTCGGCGCAGGGGGTTGTCGAAGTTCTCTCGCTCATCGGTGTCTAATCGATTCTCTCTCTCCAGGCGGAGATAGCGGATGGGGAAGAGGCCGTTCCGGCTTGCTTCTCTGAAGCTGAGAAGGTTCCATTGCAGAATCCGCAGTCGTTCCAAGTCGGGTGATAACTCTTGGCCTTCTGCCTTGCGCAGAAAGTCCTTTTCATTCTTGGTGAAGAAATCGCCCGTCCAGTCCACGAACTCTTCAGCAATAAGCGCTGGCGCTTTGGTACCATGCTCAGTGTTCGCCATTCCGCGATACTATAGAGGCAGGCATATCCAGTTGATCAAGAGAAGAAAGTTCGGTCGGGGGATGCATCAAGCACTTCGACTGGGAACTGAATGCTTGACCGATGTATGCTTGAATGCCAGCCGCCAAAGCTTCACGGCAACGCGAGCAATCAACAGGAGGAACGGACGGCCTCATGTACAACAACCAACCGCGCACATCGGGTCATCTCTCAAGTGCCACCCATAGCAGCGAGAATAGCAGAGAGCACGCCAGCGGCCAGCTTTCAAGTACGTGTGTATGAAGAGGTTTCCAGTCGAAGTAACCAACGACGCATTCCGTTCATATGGTGACCGCTGCCGACGCGTTTCGCTCGTCGCCTTCCAAGTACCTAGTACTCGATTATCCTGGGTGCCTAGTTGGGCCAGCAATAGCAGCCAGAGCACGGAGCATTCTGCCATGCATCTATTACATGACTTCAATGTCGTGAAGAGTCGACCCATTCCAGGTCTGGCTCTTACGCCCAGTGAGTCTCTATGGCACTCCAACACGAGGCTCTCTTTCGCGCGTCTCTGAATTTCTGGGTCAGTAGAGTAGTAGTGGCCGGCATGTCACAGATACAGCCTGTGATGAGATTTGTTTTGGACGGCCACGATTCTCAAGGCACCAAACCAAGGAGAACTCGGGGCACATGATCGAACCTCGACCAAAATATGGGATACGGCTGGAATGGACAAGCTGAATATGTATGGATGTTAGTTATGGGCATGGCGGACAAGTTTGCCTGTCTCCCGGTCATCCACAATGCGATGTCACCGTGTAGAGCAAGACTATGTACCACGAGCTCTGTTGTGTTTGTCGCTTGCGTGCAAACCCGTCACATGTATGTCGCACATAGTTCTGGCCCTTTGGTCGGTTCCAGCCAAACGGGCGATTTGACTTTGGTAGTCGCCGAGACACTCGTATGAATTTATTTCGCTGGTCTAGATATTGTTGTCACAATAGTAACATTCGGCGGCTTGACCCCGCCCGGTAAAACATGAAGTTATGGTCATTTCGGCATCGGGGAATATGCCCAAGTTGTTAGTTCGCCATTTGGTCCTATCCAAGGCGCACTGCATTGCGGTATGTCTGGCTACTTCATGAAGCCGAAGAAAGAAGACAAGTCGAGTCCACCCTTCTGCATCAACTTCACGAGGGGAAAATATGATACAATCGAATGTCGTTCTGCGCATTTACCATGTCGGAACATTGTGTCGGACTGCATCTTCTTGCTCGTCAACTTTGCAATAAAGTCCTGAGCATTCCCGACTCGGCGTTTGATAAGATGCAGACGGCGAGAAACAGACAACGATCCAAGCATTTGCTAAAGCAATTGTCTTCAGGGAAGCATCGTCGAAAATGGAACACCTCAGAGAATTTCGATCAGGCCATGAGGGCCTCGGTGACAACTTTCGGCCCAGAATGAGTGACCTTTAAATAATGGTCACAGAACCTTGGCCGAGAGCGACAAGGTAACAGATCTTACCGCTGGAGGGCAGTTTTGAGTTGAATGTTTACCGCTTGATTGAATTGCAACGGGACATAACATTGTTGGACCTACCCAAGAAGACATCTCGGGATGAGGGATAGGCTTCTGTTCTTTTCGTCTTTCTTTTCTGTTGGATTTGGATTGAACTTTTCTTTCTTGGTACGAGCATCGAAGGGTTGAAGGACAACACCGGGTATTGGATAATGAAGGTCCGTTCGCGTTGTGGTTTCTGTACATCCCTTTTTTCTTCTTCTTTTCCAACTCGCTGTACTTCAAGAGAGCTTGTGCAACTGGAACCAATCATAAACCCTATGATTACATCTGTGTGCATGTCATGCTTTTCGTTCTGTCGTCCAGTAGTGCTCATTCTCATGTCGATTGCTGTTATAGCGTATCATAGCCATAGAAGTCGTATCCCAGGTAACCTTCAGTTTGGAAGACAATCCTGTGAAGGATGTCTTCCCAAGTGTGAGCCCAGGCCGCTGAGCTGGCTGGCTTGTTAACCGACAAATTTGACACTCACTGAACATATGTGACATATTTCACGGGAACTGATACACTTCAATTTAATACCTAAATGAAGCATAGGGCATTGAATTAAAGACTTGACTGTGCCTTTGTGTAGACAATCGTGGCAGTGAGAAAAGGTGGTTGTAAGCTAAACACGAGTTCGTGTTCGTCGATCGGTCACGGAGTGGTGCGTCTATTCGGCGTTAGTCAGCTGAGGCAGTTCGCCATGCCCAAAATAGCACAAAACAAACGTTTTGGTGTATATCTATACGAGCCTTATTCGCTAGGCTATTCGGTACTTTGAAACTTATCCATTTATTGTCAGTTATTTACCGCCGTGAGATGATCAACACCCAGGAACACGTTCGATCTAGGTACAAAGCAGTTATAGAGTTTGGATATTTGATGGGTCTTGATTAAGAGAACTATGTCAAAAACCTGCTATTGCCTACGTGCAACAGCGAGCCGACCACTCCATTGCTCTTCGGCGCGAATTCCCTTCTCCCCAATCTTGTGGAAGTAGTTCCACTGCTGCGCAATCTTGAGAGCGCCTTGAATCTGATTACGCAGATGCACACCGTTGACAATGAGGTCTGCTGTGCAATTTCTCCTAATACATCGCACAAATCGGCCAATGGTCACTTAATAACCCAAACGGCGCTCATCCTCAAGTTCCTCCCACGCATCTCCCCCAATGAGAAGTGTGACGCTAGCCGAAGAAGTCCCTCGATATGTCGCGCCAGAATGGAACAATAGTTCTTGCTCTGGCAACAAACTTCGTGTCCCGCCACAGGTGGCAGTCTGCGATGAACTGCTTGAAAAGAGATGTGATGCGAGGGTTGTTGTGCTCATATGCGCTGGTTATTGCAACGAAGATCCCATCGAGATCCTGTTCCCCGAGAAGTCGTCCATTGCCCTGTGGGCGAGGAAGCTGATTGGTAATGGTGGAGGATAGAAGCTCTTTGAGGTTCCGAACACAAAATTCGCAGAGTTGTTCAAGATTAAGAACCTCACCCAGGTGGAAAAGCCGGACATAGACATCCAGCCAAGAATGACGAGGGCCAAGCGAAGTGGCTGCAACATCTAGGTCAATATTAGTGAATGGTCTTCGGCTCATCATGGTACTGGCTAGATATACCTTTGGTGTATACCCACTCCAACATACAACCAACGGCTTCAGCATCAGGGTATCGAATGTCACGAATGCCGTCCTACATAAATCATTAGTCATCATCAACTGTGAAAAGAGATGTGCCAAGTGAGTTCCGTACAGGGCCCTGGCTGCGAGCGAGCATGGACAAGGTTGGGACCCGGGAAACCAGAATTGCTTTATGCAGCTTCCATGTTCTCGTGCCACAGCGCATGGTTATGTCCGAAACCATGCCCGTCTTCCAGAGCCGCTTGTCAGCTTCATCCTGGTGGCTGGAAGTAGTCATCTTTGATGATGATGATGACAACTCGCTTATAGTAGGATGATGGTTATGAGGCGTTAAAATGGTATCAGCAGGGGCTGGAAGTGAGGAATAGGTTGAGGGAAAGTACTTTGAGAGCTTTGATTTGGAAGAGGAATGGGTTTATGGGTTGAAAGTGGTGGGACCAGCTGGAATGTTTTATGATGCAGAGGAAAGGTTTGCGCCACAAGAGCGAGCACGACTGGTTGATTGCACATGGAACGCAAAGCACGAGACTCAAGTGGCAAGTGCAGTTTGGCTTCAGAACCTGTTGCTATGTTTGCTCTACTCGATCGAGGAGGGTGTCTGAGCTTACAATAAGAAATCCAAAACAAGACCAAAAAGAATCACGAGGATCAAACAAATACGGTCACTTCATGCACACAAATAAACTCGCAAGAGCATGGACTTGGTGCCGTAACTCAAAGAGAAAAAAAGAGGCCAATTCGTGCACCTAAGATGCATCGCGCTATATTGACCGTTCGCCTTGACAGTTAATCATTAATCACTAATCATGGCCATTTCACAATCCCACGGTGTTTGCTACCCGTCATAACGAAGGCCTTAATATGGACGATAACATGCACCACAACAAGATCATTATGGCGTGATTGTGATTACTTGTGAGGAGTTGTCATGCAGAATGGGACGGCGCTGGGCTTGACCCTGATCTATATGCGCCCCAAAGCAATTGCAACTGTGTCATATCAAGCTCTGCAAAGGAATAGGGTTAGATCACCATCATAAGAATGTATATTGGATGCCAATATCAATACGTTACAAACATGCTTTAAAGCTCCAACTCGTGCACTCTTGTTGTCGAGACCTCATCGACGATCAGTGTCGTGATACAGTTGTCGAGGATAACATACCAACTGCTAAACAATACCTCGATGGTTGGATTCCATAAAACACGTGATGCCATCTATGTAAGTCTTTACTTCCTCAGATATGATTACCATTTCAGTATACATTACGTAGAGCACGCTCATAGTTGAGTAGCAACGTTGTTGATAATATCAAAGTGCGTACAATCGTTCCGGTCGAGATATTGTACTAGCACCGGTAGGCAAGTGCAAAACGTGGAGAGATTGCTTGCGTTTGGCGCAAACTATCAAGCCAATGAATATTTTAGAGTTCATTGTATCGCAATAAATGTCTATAGTCGTCATGCAGCTTGAACCCCATGTCTCGATGTTGGTCTATGACGATCCCTCGCCTGGGTGACTGACCAGTCCTTAGGATTAGATTAATGCAGAGCAAGCCTCGACGAAACTGTACAATGAGCAAACGGAGATTGTAGAGTGAGAGAACCCGCAACAAATTATTCGACTTTCTTCAATGTACAACTACACATGGAACTGCCATGCTTGTTGATGTACACCACTCTCAAGTTCGGAACACAACTATCTGCTCTCTTGCTCGCTTTTTCATTTGGTTAGTGTGATATACCATATTTCCACACACCAGAAACTGCCTTTCTCGAAAAATCTCCTTTCGCATTCAGCTTCCGGCATGGCCTCTCGAGAGCCTTCTGTTCACTACCTGGGAGTCGAGATGGAGTTCCCTTTCGACTCTGAATACAACCCAGACAAAACGCCCCCGGGTTGCGTCAATCCCAGTGAGAGCGTTAGGAAATTCGACCTTGAATTTGATGCCTTGTTCCAATCTGATGGTACGTCCGACGGTGAGAACGACTACGAGCTTACAGAGTTGGAGGTCACACGATTTCGCTGGATAGTGATGGGCCAGGCTGCAGGATGGCTTGAAGCTTCTGGGATCCAGTGTTTCGAAAACCTCAGACATGTTCCCAAGGGTCATTGGGAGAAGACAGGCATGAGTATCGATTTGTCACTTTACCAGGATGCTGGAGGTTCAGGAGACTATAATCCTGCTATGGGTAGGTGTCTCAACATGGGTTGTACCATGCAAGGTAGCTGACAAACCAAGGCGAATTCTTAAGCTGTGAGGTTTCCACAAAAACCCTCAGCGCGAAGAACGACGACTGGCTTAGGTTTCTTCGAACAACATGGCGCCAACTCGAACGGTTCTTTTCGAGAGTCCCACACCACTGGCTCAGGGCCGGCTGCCACATCCACGTATCCTTCGACCCGTCTCCCGACCGTCTGAACCCCAAACTGACCGATCCAACGATCGCCCGGAAAATCGCAATGGCCTCCCTTATGTTCCAACCAGCGTTCGACGACATGATGGCAGACCTTCCCAACAGTCGCCGCGAGTGGGCAAAATCTCATGACGTACGCGAAGAGGCGGGTAGTGCCAGCATCCGAGACTGCAAAAAGATATGGAGACTGCTTCGGAATCAGTACGCTCACGGCGTTGTTGCTCTGCTCCAGGGCGGCAGGTCAAAGAATCCCGACAGATATTTCTGGGTCAATTTCAAAGGCTTCAACTATCAAACAATTGAGTTTCGCTGTTTTCCGACGCCTCAAAACGAGACCTTCGCTTCCGATTGCGCTTCCCTGGTCATTGCTTTCTGCAATGCCGCACTTCGGGTCTCTGAGCATGACCTAGATGCTGTTGCCAACGACCGAACATTCGACCCCACCGACCTCGAGGCTCGCGATGCCTTCGCAACGCGAGCCTACAGGCTCAGCGCGGCCCCCAACTCGGTAGAACAGTTGAAGGAATTCCTTGCTGGAACAGTGGAGGATGCGCTGTGGGCTAGAATTAGGGCGCACAACCAGACAGTCTCTGCGCGCTTGAGAGAGGGTTTGGCGTGAGGGGCACAGGAATTTGGTTGTATTTACCTTGTCCCGAATCGACGCTTTCGCCATGTCCCGAATTGCTGGTCGGCCAACCCATGCGTTGTATGATCGCCCACGTCCTCGAGCTAGCGTTGCTGTACAAGAGGTTTGACAAAGGAAGGCATAGCTTAATAGACATTCCTCTAGATCATCACCATGCAAGCGCTACGACTTCAACCCACCTTATTTCTCTGAAAGGCTGGCTCACTTGCGCTCGCAAGATTGCAAAGGAAACATGCCTTCAATTGTCCCTTGTCCACCTGCATATCATCTTACAAGGTACATACCTATAACCTAGAGTTTCTTCTGTAAAAGTCTCCTAGTGTGAATACAGGTTGCCCCCACATGTGACTAATCACTTCAACGACATTGCTGACAGCGTCAACCGTGCTATTGCCACTCGTGTATATACATTCGTAGCTTAAGGTGAGTGTTGTCTAACTCCATACATGCTATGTCTTCGTCATGGCAGGGACGACGATTCACTGTACGCCATAGAAGCAAGGCAAAAACATAATTTGAACGGTGACATGTTTATAGAAGCTGATTCCAGTCCAGGAATAGTCACCATGGTAGACGAGGCACTGAATGTCGACTCAGTAATCCGCAATGATGAAATGCAACGTGTCCACTTGGGATGCCCAGCCCAACATGAAAACAACAACTATGCCTCATGTGACACTATTATCTACTGGCGGGAGTCCGGCGACTTGTGCACTCCGGTATCTGTCAAACCTTTCAATTCATTCTTCATCCTTCTCCTAACCTAATCAAATCAGTAGCAGCCGGTGTAGTGATTAGTAACCAGATTGGTTCCGTTGATTGTGTATTGTCACAATGAGTCTAGGGATGGGCGTCCATGTCTTTGGTATCTAGAGCTTTGCTACAGCGCAGAGGATTGAATGGCAGGGGATACAGAACAAGATGAACAAATTCACAGAATCATGCTGGGATCCAGGAGCCAGTGAATGTTGGTGGCAATAGTTGCAATTTGGCTTGTTGTTATCCGCGCTGACAGGCTCGACAAACGCAAATACACAGAAAAAGACTAGAAGTACAAAGCCAAGTACAATGCCTAACGCCTTTTCCTAGGAATGAGATGAACATCAATTTCCCTGAGCACCCGGCATGGAAACCGAGAACCACGCAAACGAAAGCATTCCTCGGCACCTCGCAATGCAAGAACAAGCATCACACAAGAATTTCGTATGACGTCTTTGTCGCTGATAACAGTCTTGCGAACAAAACCCCCTCCCTCACGCCAACGCTTATAAAAAGAGAAAAAGCAATCTCCGAAAGAAAAGGAGAGAGAAGGAGAGAAAACGATCCACCACCACGAAGGCCAATTAAAAAGGCTTCCGAGCTATTTAGCTATGCTCCCACTCATCTTGAACAACCCAATAACCTCGAATACAGTACGCCAATGCCTCGTCAAAGTCGTAAGTCGTATCCTAGAACAGATTTCCAGCTCCGCGCGGCGCGCGCTTGTCTTCGTGGAATAACCCAACTTCAGCTGTTACAAGCTACAAAGGGTTTGTTTCTTCAAGAAAGAGTTAGCAAAAAGGCCAGCAATATGACGCAAGGTTGCTCACATACCAGTCTAAGTTGTTCTTGTTCATTGAACAAGCCAACGCTGGCTTGGCGGTATATCCGAAGTTCTTGGATGGTCGTCGAAAGGAGGCAGAAATCCATGACGCTGGATCAAGCAGTTGGACTTGCAATTACAAGCACCGAGGGGCAAGTACACGCTGGGTTCGTCCGGCTGATCGAAAAGAAGACATCGCGGTCAGGGAGTCCGGCGGCGTCGAATGTGTAGAGGTTATCGTTGGAGTGGATCTGCAGAAGGCGATTGAGGAGTGTAGCTGGTGAACGTAATCCGGAAAACATAACTGTGAGATGCTGAAAAAGCGAAGTTGGAGAAAGTAGTGGGAAACGATCTGTAGGCTCGAGAAACTGTCTTCATGCTGCGGCTGCAGTCAGTTGGCGGAGCCGTCTCTGTTTGTGCAGTGGGATTCGTGACGAAAGTAATCAGAGCTTCTGAGCTAACGCTGTGGCCTAGGCGTAATTGTAGTTCTTGTCCGTGGTCATGACTGTTGATGATGAAACCCAGCTCTCTGCATCGCGCAATCTTAATTTTCTGATCGTTTCTTCTTTTTGTCGGTATTTTTGTCGGTATTTTTATCGGTCTCTGGAATGTCGTTCTCCTTTCCGCTCGCCTTCCGATAGCCTTTTTGGCCAGGCTTGGGGGCCATCTGCTTGGCACGGAATGCCTCGTCAAGTGCCTTCTCCTTGGCCTTTTGCTGCTGCTTCGCGAGCTTGAGCTTAGGGGCCTCCTCTTTGTTGAGACACTTGCGGCAAGGCTCATCCTTGAGGTGAGCGAAGAAATCGGGTTCGTGCTTCGAGCATACGGTCTGATGGGTGGTACAATAAGCTTCTTTGGGATGCCGAATACAATTGCCTTTGGAGGCGCGAGGGCAGTGGTGAGAGGGGCGGGTCCCGCCAGTCTTGCAAAGATTGGGCATCTTGATCGAGGATGTGCACTTTGCGTGACAAAGCAAAGTAAATGAGGCAGGCGTCAGGTGAGTGATGTGCAGCAGCAATGAGGACCGTCAGCAGTGGATCTAGTGGTGCCCTTGCAACAGTGACAATGATTGACTACTTGCGAGGCGTTGAATTGAGGATGCGAAGTTATTTGCGAGCAACAACAATGAGTATTGTAAGGGCCCAATGAGGTGATCAATCAGAGAAGGTGACGATTGTGACAGGCTGCGAGAGATTGAACCACAAGTGTCAAGTGATCGGCGAGAGACAGCAATGAAGACCGCCAGTACTAGAATGGTGACTTCTTGATGGTCACCTATGGATAAGAGGCAAAGGGTTGAAGAGACGTGAGGGGCAGAGAAAATTGTGGCTTCTGCAGTAGTGATATGAAGTCTCGAGTAGAGGCAGGGTGAGGGGCTCTCCTGGAGCAATGGGGGGGTAATTTGATTGGCAAGAGGTCAAAGCCTCGTGGGTGAGGTGCAAAGAGGGATGGTCGAGGTCAAAGTCAGTACTAGATGTGCAATCTTTAGCCCCGGCAGGAGGGCTCGAAAAACACGAAGAGATGAGTGGGAACAGACGGTGGGTTGTCTGCAGCGTGTGCGAAGAGAGGGACAACCTCTTATGGCAAAGGATTTATGCAGTTTCTTGGGGCAGAAATCATCCGATAGTTGAATGCTCAAACGCGTGAGCAACGGTACGAGTAATCAAATAATGAATGGTTTCTATTCACACAACATTCAACAAACTCGGTGGCCAGCATATCAGTGAGCACAGCATTCGATAGTCATTCTCATCCTACCTCACGAGGCCTATTGTTTGATCGGGCACTCATTCAAGTCGTACTCGTGATTTATGGACTTCCGGTATAACCAGTGAGGGGCAGAGGCTATGTGTCACGAGCAATGATGCTACCTGCTACGCTTCAACAAACTGCAGCAAAGAATGTACCTCTGAATCACGGCCATTTAGTTAAGAGGGCTTACTGGTGCTGGAAGGAAAGAGGAAATGGAGCCTCTATTAGTGATAAACGATAAATGAAGCTGTTTTGTTATAATTGTTGGCCGGTTTAACATATTAGGGCAAAGGTGACTCGAGGTGGTCTGCTTAATTATATGAGACCGAGCCTCGATGATGTTTCACTGCAGATCCAAATTCTGAGATCTCAGCGGCGGCCTCCCATTGTCGTGCCAACAAACACAAAACGTCATCCATAGACGAATATAGAGGCAGCTTTCCGAGTCTTATGGGCTCTCATGGACTCTCATGCCGTCTCGACTGAGGAGGAGCAGCAACGGATGAGAATGAAGTGACGTTGAAGCTCCATTGCTGTGTAGATACGGTACCTACCATGCCTGCACGAGCACTACATGGGGGCATACTAATTCAGTATAGCATTTATCAAAATGTTACGGCCCATGTCGACATCCCAGAGAATGACTCATCTTATCTAGACGATCTCCTGAACTTCATTCTGATAACAAACGGTAGATAATGGCATCTCGGTTTTTCAATGAGAAATTGCTTGTTTAGGTTACTACTGCCTGTCACTTTATCGGCACAGTCGAAATACACTGCTCCAAATAGGTTTGGACATCGCCTGCAATGTAGTGAAGTAGGTGGGTGCTTGACTGAAGTTGATGTGTGCACCTGGGCGCCGCGCTTCCATCCGATCTCTACGTACAGGTGTCCCATGGCAACCGATCATGATTGAATCAACTGAGGTTACACATAATCACCTAATCAACTGAATCACACCCGGCAACCTAGTACCCTAGGTACCTATGTACCTATAAATGGCCGGGAGGGCAGCCATTGGGCACCTCAACTGCATCGGCCTTCTTTCACTTCTCCCATAAATGCACGCATCTCCCAACTCCTCTGCATCCCATCTACATCTCATCCATCTCGGGGCTGCATGCACACTCACTTCGCACCTTTCCTTCAACAAATGCAAGGTGCAGCGTGCAGAGTGACGAGACGCTATCCCACTCGCCTCTGATTCTGTTCCAGTGTTCCCTCGCTCTTACCTTACATTGTTTCTACTACTTCGTTCCTTCCCCATCGTCGCATCTGCTGCACGTGCATCTTGACACTCCTTCCCATTTACCCCACCATTGCGCATCCTCACATTTTCTTCTGCATACATCCACTCGCATAGCACCATTACGCCAACATGGCTCAATCACAGAACTCGTCGAGCACTATGTCCAGCATGCGCTCTTCCAGATCGTCCAAATGGTCCTCCGCCAAGCGGAAACTTGACGAATGGCTCGACCCTATGTGGAAAAGATGCAAAAGGCTACGACGCTCCCGCTCCCGCTCCCGCTCACGAAGCCCACCTCAAGACGGCACGGAGAAGGCTGAGTGCGACCACCTGGGCAGCAGCAGCGACCAAGGTAGTCACGTCCTCCTCTCATCCTCCCCGTGAAATGCTGAGCTAACTCGGACACAGTCGCTTCAACGATCGACATGACAGACATCTCCAAGACTCAAGACCTAGAGGCCGTGATGTCTTCTGGTCCCGACGTCGTCCTCGATGACCCACATCCGACCGGATCCTCGACTCAGCCCTCATCCGAGCGACCGACCAGTGAGACCAGTGGTGCTGCATCAGACATGACAGACAGCCCCGACGCGACGTCGCCCGATGCTTCTGGTGACCCAGAGTGCGATGCAGCCAGTGATGTAGACATGGACGGAGACGGAGACGGAACCTCTTCTGTCTGTCTCAGCACGACCTCTACCGTGCAACACCGTCAAGAGCCTGCCGCCGAGCTCATAGCCAGAGCCACGCAGCTGATGTACCTTGATATTTGGCCTATCAAGACTGGTCACTACATCACATCTGAGAAGCTGACTTCCGGCTGGTGGAATCGCGTCATTAAATTCTCTCTCCATTGTCGCAAGCCTGTCGCTCTTGGTGACTATTCGCCCCAGTACTCGCCTAGTCTTGAGGATGCAGCTTGGGTTGAGCCAGCGCCGGAATGGTATGCTAGGCAAAGAACTCAGACTATTCGGGAATGCGTATTGCGAGTCCCCCGAAGTCCTGCGACGCCTAATACAACCGGCAAGCCACGGCCACGTTTCAGAGAGGGACAGCATGTCGACTATGACGCGGCTATACTGCATTTCGTGCAAACAAATACAAATATCCCAGTCCCATCGGTCCTGACGCTCGACAAGTCGGACAAGAACATATTAGGCACTCCTTACATGGTCCAAGAATTCGTATCCGGTGAGAAATTGGAGTATGCTTACCAGCGTTTGGGTCATCAAGATCGCTGTCGACTCGCAAAAGAGCTTGGTGCGATCTACCGAGAGATGCTGAGCGTTCGATCTCGAGCACCAGGCCGTGTTGTGTCGTACCGTATGCACAAATTCCTCAACCGAGAGTCGTTCCGTATCACGCCGCTGCACCCCACGTATCCTGTGCAGACAAGCCGATTCGCCAGTGCGACTCCCACCAAATCAGTCAAGGATTTTCTTTTACAGTCCATGGATGCTGTGATGCGTCAGGACACTGACAAGGACGGATTTACATACTTCAAGGAAGATTGGAAGAAGCTAAAAATGATTGTCGAGGAGATGGATGAGGACGGCCTGTTTTCCGACGTTCATTTCGCCTTGTCACACAATGACCTTCAACCACACAATATCCTGATCGACAGACTGGCCTGTTCAGAAAAGCCTGTCATCTCAGCTGTGATCGACTGGGACACAGCAACTTTGAGTCCTGCCTTCGTTGCTTGCGAGCCGCCTTTCTGGCTCTGGGGATGGGCTGAGGGCGTATGGGACGATACCTGTTGGGAGTGCGAGGAGGATATGGCCGAGGACCGCATATTGGAGATTAATGAGCCGAAGACACCTGAGGGCGCAGAGCTCAAGACACTCTTCGATACGTCCGCTGGGGCTGACTACTGTCGCTTTGCATACAACCCACAATACAGACTGGCACGAAAATTGATGGAGGTTGTGACGTCGGGCTTTTTTGAATGCCACGCACGAATGTGGGCTGATCTCGTCCTGGAGAATTGGCCGACAGTCCGCGCCAGCGGATCATCCAGGATCACCGACGACATTTCAGATACTAGCTCGGACTGAGCGGATTGGCGACGGACTGAAATCTATCATGAACTATATAGTATTGATACCCGTGTATGATTAATTAGTTAGACTCACATACATCATCATGAGTTCTGCACGCAATGACTTCGTCGTTTTTGGGTGACATGGACAGCACAAATTCTCGCCTGTAAACCAGCGGGAGCCAACACTCCTTTTGTCACGTGAAATGAGCCTAATAATATCATATCGTGTCGACTGAGGTCGGTGTGGCTTGTCTTGAAGCGTGCCCTCCCACTACACAGACTGGGGTGCAACTTGAAGTCACTGAATCTGCAAACCGAAGCAGGTAACAAAGACCTATGACGTAGTTTGGACTACAGGCAGGTAGACGGCTGATTTGTGTGCACAGCCTCGTTTGGGCAAACACCCCGCCTGGGTGGCTAGGTAAGTAGGCAGCAACGGCCACGGCTGGGGTAGAATTCGATTGGACTCGCTGTCATGGGACATGACGTCACTGCTTCATTGCGCAGCAACTGCCCAGACTCGCCAGACTCGAGACAATGGGTTCATGGCAAATATAAAGACAGCCTTGATTTCGACATCTTCAACAAAAGACAACCTAGGACTACTCTCATCAAATTCTGCACCGCCATCAGAAAATCAAGATCTCTATACTTTCATCACCCACCATCCACCAACTAACAACCCCGCATTCTATACTCAAAGCCAATCAACCCACCATGCCTCTCGACAACTCGCAAGACAAGGGCGTAACCGGCGGCGCCAAATTTGTCACTAGCACTATCGGAAACGCAGTCGGCGGAGTCGGGCGCACCCTCGGAAATGTCACAGGCGCTGCAGGCCGGGGCATCGGCGACACCATCACAAGCACGACCGGCTCTGCGGGGAAGCCCGTCGGCGACGCGATCAACAGCCTAGGCCAAGGTGTCGAGAACGGCGCTCACAGTGTCTCGAAGGGCGTGGAAAACGCGGGGCAGTGGAAGTCTTAGGGAGCCAGACGACGACGGAAGACAAGACCGAGGATAAGCTGGAGAGCGAAATGGCGAAGATTGACTAGGCACTGGTCGGATATGATACCACGACGGAGACTGTATGCTATTGTATTGATATCAGATGAGGCACTGCTGCGAGGGTGTCGCCCTACTAAATGACACCCCGAGAAATCAACAATGTTCAGTGTGATGTTTGTCCCGATCATGATTCGTGAGCCTTGTGAAGCTACAAATTCGAACAAATAGTAGAACCTTTAGCTTCGGCCATCGTCCTATGTCGAGAACATGATAGATACGTATGAAGACGTTCAAATGTCCGTCCCCTACAATCAAGAGAGCTGCGCAAAGTCTAGACCTGCACTACTGCCCGGGTCCGTTATGGAGTGGACCGGAGCCAGCCGACGACGAGAGCCACTGCGGGAACTTCCGCCCAACGACCCTCTAGTAGCGTCAATGAATCTGTTGATTTTTGTACTAGGTAGGTATAAGCTCATCGGGATGAAGCCTGAGAACGGATTGACTCAAGAATCTGCGCTCATAGAAGCTTACAACAATAAACCCAGTGAGGATCATCGTGACAGACTCGCCAGAGTCACCATTTCATCTTCAACGCACGACATCAGAAGCTCTCAGATCAATACAATATGGCACAACCATACGACGCAGACCCGACCCATCTGCTCAAGACCCTTCTCACGATCATCGAGCACTTCATCATTCCCATAACCAGCAAAGGCGTCTCCTCAGGAAACAAGCTTTTCGGCGCCGCCATCCTATCAAAGACCAACCTCACACCCCTCACGATAGCGACGAACAACGAGTCGGAATCACCATTGCTACACGGGGAAATAAACTGTATTCAGAAATTCTTCGCACAAACCTCGTTCCCTGCGAATGGCGATGGAGAGGCCGAGCAAACATCATATCGCCCAAATCCAAGAGACTGCGTATTCTTAGCGACGCACGAACCCTGCAGTCTCTGCCTCTCAGGCATAACATGGAGCGGTTTTGATAACTTCTTCTACCTGTTCACGTACGAGGATAGCCGGGACTTGTTCTCCATTCCCTACGATATCGAGATCTTGCAGGAGGTGTTTCGCGTTCCGGCAGTGTCCACGTCTGAGAAGGAAGAGGATCTGGAAGCGCGACCGCTGTACAGCCGGAAGAACAAGTTCTTTAATGCGCGGAGCTTTGCGGATCTTGTGAAGGAGATCAGTGAGAAGAAGGGAGAGGAGGCGAAGAGGTGGACAGAGGAGATTGCGAGGGTCAAGGAGTTGTATAATAGTCTTAGTGATACATATCAGCAGGGCAAGGCGGATGGGACTGAGAGTGCCAGTTTTTGGAAATGAGAGTTGACGTCGACACTCTGCGCTGCTGGTGCAATCTTCTGACGAGTTCTTCTTTCTCCTTCGGGTTGTCAATCATGCTGCCGGTACAGAGGATAGGTCAAGTCTCGCGTGGTGACCCGTGTATTTGGAAGTCTCGCTATGCGCTACTCATTAAGCTTGTATGGATGTAACTCAGTTGTTGGCTCCAACTTACCTACTTACATCTGCTCGTCCTGGCATATATGGGGATCACCATCTTCAGAACATGGCCCAACCCTCACTCCGCTGTGGGTATCAATGACGCATTCACCGAAACCGCCATAGGGCGTCTGCCAATCACTTGTGTTCCTTCTCGACAACAGTTTCGGAAACGAAGTCATAGTAGTCCGAGCTCCTCTTTTCGAGTTCTTCCGGGATAGCCGTTCGAACATCGTGGATGACCTAGACCGGGAATCGCGTTCGTTTCTCGAACGGTTCAGGCCCAATGCCCCTTGAGCCTTTGTGAGATCGAAAGTGTAGTGATCGAATGAGTGGGGCAAAGATAACCGAGCAAGGTCGCGACTTAGTGAAATGCTGGCTGGCATGTCTAAAGACTTTACTCTTCGATAACCTTCAAGTGGTACATCAATCGCAAACGTGTCGCTTGTGGGCTTCTAATCTACTTCCGTGGCTCGATGGCGAGAAACGTACGTCTGTTTCGGCATGTTGTTGCTCGACTCAGCCAATGGCGAATAGGGGCTGTCAGTAAAGCAAGGCCGAGCCGAAAGGACAGTGACAGCTGGATCTGCGAGTGAAGGTCTCCCCGGAACAATGTGCTCGCTTGCAAGCGTTGGCTTCGACTCGGAATCCGAGGAAAGCACGACCGGCCGGCCGTGAAGTCGACCTACATGTGATTGTGGATTGCGAAGACCGGCGATTGCAATATCAAGAATACCTGCGATGTCACTTGTTGAGACCAAATATTGATCCGGTGCTATACTGGAAGCGTCGTTGTCATTGCCAGCATCGCAGAGAGGCCCGTGTTCGAACGGTGATTGCCGCTTCCCATTGCCAAGTTTTCCATCGGCAAGAAAAGTACAATCACTGTGTCTTCGGGCGGAGAGATAGGTTCGTATATTAGAAACAACATCATCGACCTCTTGTCTGGTGACAAGGCTTAAGCGCTGTATTGGGGCAGTGGTAGCTTGACTGTTGTCACAGGTGTCTGAAATCCGGACGCCACCGAACACAGAGCTCCACCGTCGAGTCTCAACGGGCGGCGCGGGAGAAGAAAGAAGCCCATCAGCCATGGTTGTCGGCTCATTCCCTGACTCTCCATCTGGCAAAGATGAGGATGCGAGGAATGGTAGAGACTTGCGAGCTTCACGATTGCTCATCTGGCGACGGAAGGTAGGATTTCTGAAAGTATGTTGTTTCGGGCTGTATATATTCTGAGCAGATCCTGTACGCAACCACTTTCCTTTGGACGAGACATTTGATGTAGGATTTTGAACTGTCGCGATCGGCGGTGGAAGGGTGGAACTCGCAACTGATTGGCAAAATGAGATGGGATATGATGGTCGGCTGACGGGTATGTGGGTAGCCATGATGGACAACAGTTCAAATGCAATCTTGACTCGTCACGCCAGGAAAAAAAAGCTGCTCGGGCTGTCTTCTACCGTTAATGAAACATTTGTGGCGGGCACTTAGGTGTATCAAGATGCGGAGATCAATGAGTTAAGTAGGTAGGTATAGGTTGAGGTTAGGCGAAAAGAGTGATTATCCAGGTTATGGAGTTAGAGACATCTGGAATGGTGGACGTGTTGACGTCGGGTTGAATACGTATAGGGAGCTGTTGGGGTTTAATTGATCGCGCTCACCTCGCAGGAAGCGTGTCTGGTGCAATGGGCAGTGACGCAGGACCCGCCGTCCCTGCGTATAACCTCATTGTCACCCGGAATCCGGTTGAGCATCTAAATAGGTGTGAGGACTACTTGACTGCTTCGACCCCGGCCGCGAGTGCGCACAGATTGGGGAAGGCAACGATGCTTGACACAACGAATCCAGCAACCGGGTCGCTGTTTTCTGGTAGCAATGCCGTCTCGAGTCTGGGCTGCCAATGTCGAGAGCCCAGGAGCTTGGCGGTGAGGCATTGGGCAGCTTGGACGAGTATATCGGATGCAGCACCCAGGAACGCCAACCATTCTGTGAGTTCGCTTGAACTGGGCCTAAAGGTATCGCGACTTCCGCATTATATCAGGAGGACTCTCGGAAATGTTGTCCACAGGATGAGGGGATCATTGCATTCTTTTACAGGGGGTTCTTGCAACTCCCTTTTGCTGCTCTCGCCGCTCAAGGTTTGAGGTGCGCGGCGAAAAGCAAGTTGTTTGGGGCTCGGGGCTGAAGCCTGGCACAATAGACGCGGTGAGTGCCGTGCAACTAGGTTGATAGTGGTTAGCGCCTACTGGGGGGGGGGCACGCTGCGAGACTCGTAGTACAGGCAGCCACTCCTCTGCTGGCAACGGGCATCAGCCCTAGAGCCCCCGTTGCTCCCGCTGTTCCGTCCCTGTTCCTGTCTGCCAATGATGCCGAAGTCGCACTTCACCAACATCGTTGTGCGCCGGGGGATGCGATTCTGGAATCAGTCCGCCATTCCTACGCTGTTCGCAAAGAGCACTGACAGACGTGTCAATCACTCACTGGCTTCTCGGAGTGAGAGTCTTTTCATTATCTCCTCGTCTTGCTGCCCTACTGTATGCTAGCTGCTGAAGCACTGGCTGTTGGAGCTCCAACGCAACACCGTCTGGCCGTGTCCCGATAGCTTTACGCTGCGCATTCTGTTACTTTTACTTCTCTCATTCCAAATTCACCTAAGGTCAATTCAAATCAATCAATTCAAAAGAAGCCTTTCCGTTCTCCAACTCTACCTTGTACCCTCCACAACTTCCCCTTGCCTTCACTCTCCGGGGTGATCTACACATGCAGAGATAATGTGCATCGCCCTCGTCACCACGGCCCATCCTAAATATGCCCTGATCGCTATCGACAATCGGGACGAATACCTCTTGCGGCCCACCAGCCGGCCCCATTGGTGGACCCATGAACCATCAGGTGCCCGGATTCTGTCCCCTCGGGACCTGCACCGTCAAGAGCGCGGCACGTGGATGGGTGTCACCAGCGCCGGTCGATTTGCCATCCTCACCAATTACAGAGAGTCGCCACAAGATGATCCCGATAAGAACATCGAGGGCCTGCGTAGTCGTGGGGTCTTGCCAACCGCGTGGTTCAGCGCTCCGGCGGACGAGAGCTTAGACGGCTTCGTCCAGAGAATGCTAGATGACCCCAAGACGAGGGCCGTAGGTGGATTCTCTCTCATATGTGGCGATCTGAAACCCAGAGTAGACACGGGCATTCAGCCGCTGGCCATTATTTCGAATCGGTGCGACAAGTTCGCCGAAGTGCCGCGGATTGGAGCACAGAGGGGTGCAACCTACGCTCTGAGCAATACCATCTATATCGAGCCTTCTTCGTGGCCCAAGGTCCAGAACGGAAAACGCCTATTAGAGGAAGCGCTGCGAGACATCGGCGAAAATGACTTGAGTGAGACGGAATTGATGGATCGTCTTTTGACCGTATTGGACAACGACACAATGCCTGTCGGACCCGACGCATCGATGCTCGACCATATGAATGCTCTTCGTCATTCGGTGTTCATACCAGCCTTTGCCGACGACCAAGGTTGGCGCGACATGGCTGACGCCAGAGACCAAGGTAGAGGCCAGCCGCCATTCGACGAAGCCGACGACAGCAGCGAACCCAAATCCCCACCGCGGACAGATCCGACGACGAACTTCCTCAAGGGTGCGTATGGCACGCAACGACAGACCGTTGTTCTTGTTGACTGGGACGGCAATGTTACGTATATGGAACGGGCGCTCTGGGATATGCATGGGAATAGGTTGGAAAACGGAAAAGGGGATCAGGTCGTCAAGTTTAGGATAGACAGCTAATTCGAACAGTCGTTGCAAGCATTGATATCCGCCGTTAATATTCCAACTTGGTGACTGAGTCCTGTCTGTGTCGTTCGTTTATCTCCGTCACAGTCGAGTGACGGATGCTCAGATCCATGAGCTGGTATTGAGAGTTCGAAAATGGCCAGCGGAATGATCGGAGCTATGAAGGTTGTGGCAATTACCATGATGAACCATCCGAGTACAAAGGGAAGAAGCATGGTGGCTGATGTTTTGTTCCTATCAATCAGGTCAATCTTGGATCAGCCTGCGGGTTTGGAAGGAGGGCGATGTACCGTGGGCGGTATCTGCTAAAACCGAGTCCGTGAAGGATTGACAACTAGATACCAGCATGGCAGGTTGTGTAGGATATAAAGGCAAGCAAAAAAGAGTACCAGCGCAACGATGACTTCTCCTACGGAGGGTTTATCAGATGATCCGTCAGCCTTCGCTGAACGAACGACAGAAGATTGGTGGGTCTGCATCGTGACGACGATTTTCCGAGTCGTAGAGTTGTGCTATAGAGAAGCGAGGTTTTTACATGACACGACCAGCAATGTTTATAGCTGCGCATATGAAATAGGAAACTTGGGTTTCGTAGTGGCATCTTGATTAAATGCCGCAGAGTTATCCAAGCTTTTAGACTAGCGCATCTGTCTGAAGCCTAAATGGGCGAGTATGTTCGCATTGGCACGGGGCAATGGGGGATGCCAGCGGATTGCCCTTATGAGTCATGTTATTCTTATTTGAGTTCATGGTAACTCATTGTTTGCGATGAATGGGCGGCCGTGGATATGTCACTGGTGACGCTGACGCAGACAAGTCTGGCATTCTAGTCTCGTATTTAATCCGCACTGCGAGTTGACAACACGGCACTTCTCGGTGTACGTCAAGATTGCAAGCATTCGGTATGACACATAAAACATTATACCGAGGGAACCGTGACTCCGCCTGGGAGAGCACAATGGACACCATCACCACCAGCATCACCATCACAACAGCAGCATCAACAGTCGACAGGTGTACTCCGACTTCGATTGTCATACTCAACAAGTGCTTCAGATATATCTGCCACTAACCACTCTAGTTGGTTAGTTAGTATGATCCGGTGCTATGATTAAGTAGGAACACGAACAATCCATTCTTGTCATGACTGTGACGATCTCACAGGTATGAGCACCGAGTCGATATCTACAGCAGCCAATGGTACTAGGATAGAGCCAGGACGGAGACTCAGAAGAAATGAGTTGGTACACGCAACTAGTCATTCATCATAACTTGATGTTCGGGTGGTCGTAAATGGCTTGTCATGCGGTTTATCGGGTCGTAGACCAACAAGCTGGCTCGTCAAGCAAACAATTATATGGGTTGTCACGAATCAAGTCAAACAATTGGGGTCAACTCGCTCCTAATAGGCAGCGGTGAATTAATATGATGAGGTAAAGGGAATAAAACAATCTGCCCTGCGCGCATCAAACTCCTAAACAATGGAAGTCCAATCAAAAACAAAACACCAACGCCTAACCATAGCCATGAACGAACGAACAAATATAAGGGGAAGAAGGTGCGCATTCGCCGAACAGCCGTTAGAGGTGAGGGGATGAGAGAAACAAACTGCTCGAGTACTGGGAAAACCTCCCTGAGGACAAAACCAGTACTACACCTGTACCTGCGCATACCACTCCGACACTGTCAACCTTCCACCACCACCAACCGATCCATCACACCCAATCAATCCAACCACTGAACGTGCGGGGGAACCATGAACCGCGTTGCCGAGGAACCACGTTGGTGAGTCGAGAACTGAGAGAGATGAAACCGGAAGGGAGAGGTGAAGGCCGAAGGAGAAAACGGGGCGTGAAGGTGAATGTGTAGTAAAGGACCAGACCCAGACCCGCATAGCCAGACCGACCACCCGTGAGGAAGGAACCTTGACATTCGACGACCCAAATCGAATGTCTGCGTTATCCGGGGCAGCTGCGGTGTTCGTATCGAGTGTAGGTCCTCACGACAATATGAGACAGTTAGCACAGGTCAGTCAAAATAAAAGGGAAGGGGGAAACATAGGAAACACAGGAAATATAGGAAAAACGAAAAACGAAACCAGGGGGAAGGGGGAAGGGGGAAGGGGGAAGACTTAGCTCTGGGATAAACCCGATGACGAAAGGAAAGAAGCACTGGGGTGGCCGGCCTGGACTGGGTCTGGTCTGAGTCTGGTCTGAATCTGGTCTCTTTTTCCTTTTCCAATAATAACTGGCTGTGGAGCGGTCCACCTATTCCTTCCGGACGGACTTGTCGGGGAAAAGGAAAGAAGAGCGAGAGAAGTGAGAGGAGTTCTTGTTTCCGGAGTTTTCTTTCGAACTGGCTGTGTACTGGACACCTGTTCCTGCCGGACGGACTTGTCGAGAAAGAAAAACAGAACAGCGAAAAAGTTCTGTGCTCCGGAGTTTTCTCTTTTCAAAATAAACTGGCTGTGGAGCGGTCCACCTATTCCTTCCGGACGGACTTGTCGAGAAAAGAGAAAACAGAACGAGAGGAATGTCGAGAAGTCGACATGCTTGAGAGAACGTATCCACCACAGGAGTGATCGCCTATGCCCTTGAGTTATACCTCTGCCACAGAATCCCCCCCGGTATGACCGAGAGACGGAACCGCAGACTGCTCTGAAGACGACCGATCCGATCGCCGCGCAGCCCCTCTAGCCCGACTGGAAGAGGAACCACCACTGACGGCCGAACCCGAACGATTCTCCCGACGACGTGCAGCACCCCCCGCCCGATTGGCAGGGAGGGCGCCACCGTCGATCGAAACGCCGGTAAGTTGTCTCAGAGAGCTGTGATATCGGTCCACGTCCTCGTTGAAGTCTCTGAACCTGCCATATTTCTGGTAGTACCTGACTCTGTCCGGCTGGATCCAGAAGAGCAGCCACTGCCAAAAAGGCCCAAGGGTGTGACGACAGTTTTCGAGAAAGCCGTAGTCCCAAGGAGACCGATCGGGGAAGTGTTTCAGACGAAGTTGGAATGCTTCGTTCCGGTTCTTGGCGACTTTAAAAGCAACCAGCCGGGGGTCGAACCGGCCGAACCTGGAGCTGGGCGAAGTACGCATCTGCAGACGTTATTAGCAACGATGCCGATAATCTATTGCGCTAGGAATCGGATCTAGAATGCACAAGGAGACGAAACATAGGAAGTATGCTCACTTTGCGCTCGATGCCTGTCTCATTCCGTAGTATCTCCGTCACGAATTGACCCTGCCAATTGTTCACTGCCAGAAGGCCGATCACGATAGCTGCCAGTATCAGGCTGACAACGTGAGGGACGACAAAGGCTGGAGCATCGACAAGGGCCTTGATGGAAACGGCGACGCTGAAGATGACGTCGAAGAGCAACCAGACTTGGAGAGCCATGTAGGGCTTCAGCGTGTTGAGGTATACGGCCACCTGGATCCAAGGACAGTAATGGTCGTAACAAGGAAGGCATCTGTTGAGCCGCGAAGAATGATAGCAGCGGTCAGTAGTACCTTGGCGTCCGTTCTTGCATCCTGGCTTGAAGCATTTCCGGAAAGGATCGCCTTCATGCCACTCAAGGCGAACCTGTTCCGGCAACACTCCAGGGCCAAGATGAGCGGCAAAGACGATCTCCGAGGCCTGCGCTATGGCTGGAGAGCGGTCACGGACTTTGGGCCTCCACCTGGTGGCTCGGAACCAGGTCAGCCACAGGGCGTAGCCCCACGAGCCCAGAAACATAGTCTTCATGACCGTCGACACGGTGATGATGACGATGCCGGCGACCCGGGCTTGTGTGGAGGAAGAGGGGGAGATGCCGAATGCAGGGACATCTTCGTGGGGAAAGATGAGGATCATCCAGGCGTAGTGGACATTGGTGGCGAAGGCGGCGGCTGTACGGCCAAATTTTAGTTGCTGATCCACGTAGAGGCAATAGGGGAAAGAGGAAACAAAAGAATAGCCATCCGAGTAGTACGAGGAATAGGCATGGGTCTAAACAGCTGGATTGTCGCGGTAACAAGTGAGGGATGGCCAAAAGAGGCAGAGGGATGGCAGGGTTATTCTGTGATAGGCAAGGGACAGGCAACAGATCACAGTTGAAATTCCACCTTCTGACTTACCGATGAGGTAGAGGGCGAGCCAGAGTGGCCCAAGGTTGAAGAAGCGCGCCAGCCGGTCCCAGAATGAGTCCATGGCGGCGGCGGCGATGATGGCGGTGGTGATGGTGATGGTGATGACACGGGAAGAAGAGGGAAGAAGAAGGTGAAAAGGCGTGTTTTAGATCCAGGAGATCGCGAGAGGGTATGAATCGGTGAAGATTCAAGATGTCTGAAGACGGGTACGGACGAAAAGCAGATGATACGCGATGGCGAGCCAAAGGGTATCAAAGCGAACGTCTGTGGAGAGGAAAGGAAGAGAGGAGGGGACGAGAGACTGGGAGGGACCCTTTTATCCTCACGATGTAAACAAGACCCGCTGCGTGCTGCGTTGCCCCGGTGCTCCAGGCCACTGCCCCTGGAACGGTACCACGGATAGCCAGCACTTGCCCTCAAACCCGACACAGCCCATGGCACCTGCCTCGAATGACACCTGATGGCCCCTTCCGGATAAACAAACGGTAGGTCTGCATCCGATATCCAGTCTAGTGCTAAGTCTCGTATGGCCATCAACCCGCACTCAACATTGATACCGCCAGCAGTATATCTTGCGAAAACTTACTTAGCCTTTAGATAGACTATCTACCACGTCTAGAGGCCGCTTGCGGGAGGTTGCCCGAGCCATTGACCATTTGAGATTGGCATCGACTCCGACACGAAGCAGAAGAGAGCATCGTCTACAACCCATGCTCCACAGAGTAATCAATGGAGTATTTAACATAGAACGGCGGAGAGATCTAATTGTGACGTTCTCGCTACTGCCATATAAATCTATGAGAACCTTGGCAACTCTCGCTCACCCTCTATGGCCAATTATGGAGTGATCTGTCTATATATTTCGGTCAAACTCCGCTCTCACAAGAGAGAAAGAAAGACTTGAGTTGTTTCTTTTTTTCCATATGTCCTTGGTGTTCACTTCCACCAGCTATCTACCCATTTACCTAGTGATGGTGACCCTAGTGGTCACGCATCAATGCAGCTACAGGCGAGGAATGATGATTTCGATGCCGTTACGAAAATGACCCTAGAAAATGTTGCATAAAAGGCCAGGCTTTGCATTTTAATAAGGTACGTCTGCAATGACGACAGGCAGGAAAACTGGTATCGCCGCCTATACTCCTTATAGTGCGCTATCACTATCTTTTTACGTAGTATTTGAATAAAAGCCGTCGCTTGCCTATTAATTAGCTCTATTAGCATTACTTTTTTGTTTTATCTCTTCATATTCGAACTTTTATACTATGCTTTAGTAGGGCATGTCCTGTTTATTTTAAGAGCAAGATAGAATGACTATCTAAATGATCGACCTTTCATTCTTAAGCATCGCCACCTGACTAAGCTTTCACCTTCGTATCTGTATCGTTTAGGGGATGGAAAGCCGAATCCTACGATACCCCCTTTGACACATGGTGAGATTGGACTTGTGACAGATTCGTTGCCGACTCGGCACATTCCCAAACATGAGTCCTCGCTACGGAAACTGAGGGTACGGAGAATTTCATACGGGCCTTGACTCGTGATATTTTTCGTGCAAGTAAAGACACCACCAGCGGCATAGTGGTTGTTGGTGTGATGTCTTGTGTCAAGTTCCAATTTCAATATATTTTATGTATGCTATCTTGGCTTTCCTAATCCGGCTCTATTGGTCATGGTGTTTTTTCACCGTGTGGTCAATATAGAGGCAATATTCTGATCATTTTCCAATTATGGGCAGGATCATATGGATGCCACCAAACACGTCACTGTCAACAACGTGCAGCTAATGCAGTGAGCTGGTATTTCGAACAAACGGCTCTAAGTGTTTGAATCTTAGAAGGCGCGGGCCGCAATATAAAAGACGCCTGAATGATAATGGGAATGCTACAATGTCAGTACCCAAGGATACATAGCTCTCTTGTGGACTCCATTCTATAGTAATACCTTAGGCAGTAAAAATGATAGAGTAACTTTCATTGGAGAAAAGCATGGCATTATGTTTTTTCACTGGATCTTCACTGCTTTGCCATATAGTACGTGGTGCTTATGGTTATATTGGCGTCCGTGTGAAGAAACAATAATAACGCTGGCCGCTTGGACTTAGGACCTCCAGTAGACCTTTGGGGTGCTGCATCTGGCTGTCTTCGAGCACTTCGATCAAGTAATGAGCAAATTAATTATTGCGCACAGGATCTAACATTGTCACCTTGTATGCGTAGTATGCGTGTAGGTAAGCACAATCGGTCGTGTTGTCATGCCAGCTCCGATTTTCTCTCCTCTAGATGTTAGGCAATAGGCCCCTTTAGTCGGCTTCCTGCATACGGGAGTCTGATATGCTCTCTGAAACATGTGGAAGAGGACCAAATGTGTATATAGACAGTGTTTATCCCTACATCCCTTCGACAGATAGTTAATATCTCATTCATTAATTATTCACGATGTATGAGCATCTACAGGGCTTCTCCAAGCTTCTTTGATAGTTGCACTCTTACCTCCGTGAGAGTATAGATATTCAGAGAGACTCATGCTAAATTAAACTTCCACCGCTTTCGGACCGGGTCGGATATCAGAAAGACACCAGCGTCTGCAATACAGTAGCCCTTGCGCCATTCTTCATCTCATTTCCAATCTCACATGCATTGCTACTATGTCTGTCGCACTTCCTTCGGATCAACTAACCTCTCGTACATATCCGTACACGAACCTGCCCTGCATCCCCCGCTTACATCATTGACGCAGTTGAATCAACCCTTGAGAAAGTTTTTTCGCCCACACGTATATTCAATCCATCGGTTTGATCGTTCACCGCATTCTCGACAGCCATGACAATGCGCATGAGTGCATTGCATGAGCCTGTACATCACCCAATGCGACGTCGTCACCAGGTGTTGGTTGCAAAACTGGGAGGCCGTGAGCTCCCGCACGTCTCCAACGCCAACACAGTTGTGTGCGTTCTCGTCGAAACAATGGCGGTAGCACTCTGTTAGCATTTCGGGGTGTATTTTCTCGTTTGGTGCTTGTCGACCTTCAGGGACACTCGGCACAGCGACATTAACAATGAACATTCCGGCGGAGGATGAGTTGACTGATACGCTGTTCGAGTATTCTGTACCGAAATAGTCTTTGTGGAAAGGGTCGATGATATCGGTGGGAATAGGGGCCACTATCTTGGCGATCTCAGCGTCGGTCAGGTCGTGGAATGTGTCGCTGTTATTGGAATTTGTCATGTTGAGAGACTTAGGGGTTGGAAGGGCGACAGCAACTCCGAAGAGAAGTGCCTTCATGAAGGTAGTGGGGAACTTCATTATGAAAAATGTAGCTTTGATGGATGGATTTAGGAAGGATGTATCTGTAAAAAATGTATTTGTGATGGATATCTATGTGATGGGGGAGAGTGTTATAGAAAATGTGTAAGGTTGTGGGAGATATTTGGAAAGGAGAAGAACAGAGAAAAAGTGCGAGTTGCGGTGATTTATATACACATGGGGCATGAATAAAATTTCAGTCTAGTCATCTGGGCAAATTTTTCATGG
This sequence comes from Xylariaceae sp. FL1272, assembly GCA_022432385.1. Taxonomy (NCBI): domain Eukaryota; kingdom Fungi; phylum Ascomycota; class Sordariomycetes; order Xylariales; family Xylariaceae; species Xylariaceae sp. FL1272. The sequence continues at coordinate 250,239 of JAJJXC010000004.1, forward strand.
GATATGAGGTGCGCCTTTTCCTCCGCTATAATCGAGAGTTCACACTACGGGCTCATTATGTGTTCGTTAAAAGGTTATATTCTGCATTCCTCAGGCACACTACATCTGATCTTGGCTAACACGAGTTATGGGCGAGATTATCGTTCCTATCTGTGACTCTATGTATCAGACAACTTCTATTAGCAGAAATCTCGGCGTCAACTTTAATTGGACCGTAGATAAGAATAAGAATTAGCCAAGTAAAAGACGACGATGGAATACACAAGACTCGGGAGCCAAGTTGGATCCCAAGCCTCTGACGTGCGAAAGTATACCTCACCGCCTGTTCAATATGCCAAAAACATGTGCAGCCGAATCAGAGTTGCACCGGTCAATCCAAACATAGCGCCTGAGTATCTCTCTCGCCTGGTCCCATCGAAGACCTTCCGTAATTGGAAGAACATCTGCCTGCCACTTATATCTCAACCATGTCTCATCTTCATGAAAAAATCCGATTCGGCCTATTGTCAATATCCAGAACAAAAGCTCTTCTAGTTGTGGCGTTGACGCCTCGATTGCCAAGCATAGTTCGCGGAGTCGGTCGGCAGCGTGAGTTGAATGAATTTTGATATCCCGAAGCTGGAAGGTGGTGGTGAGAAAGGCAAGCAGTGTAAGCCGTAAACACTCTGACATGATATTGTCGAGAGCACCAGCTAGTCGTATCAGTTGAATTTGAGCGAGCGTGATTGTGGAGTGTACGCCTGATTCACTCAGTGTCCGCCCGTCGGACGCGGTCCCATTCGCCGCGTGCGCAAATAAGTGCAGTGTCTCAAATACCGATGCGACTCTACGGTCGACCAAGTTTCTAATGAAGCTTAACACATTGTGATGACGTTCGACGCAGTAATGGGGTTGGGGCCACGATCTGGTAGGCATAGGTAGTGCGATAGGTGACCGGAAGATGGGATCCAGGCCCATGACCACGTAGACCAGGAGCTCAATTCTAGTAGCATCCACATCAGTTATGCTCATCTATGATTATAGAAGTGTAATACTCACCGAGTCATGATGAACAAACACTGGGGATCAGACCCCCAGACACTACTGCTAGCAACGAGACGGATCATACTCTGCAGTCCGTTGAAGTGTCTAACCAATGCTGCACGATCGGCGGCGATAATTGACGTCGCGCACAATAGCAAGACACTGGCCAGTGCAGCATCACTCAGCTCCCCAGTGACTGTGCTCAGAGTCTGTTTGAGCTTCTCCATCGCTTTTGACAGATGAGTTCGTGTCAACCTGGAGGGTTGTTGTTCCCTAAGAGAATCCTGCACAGCTGACGAGGTAGCGAGTAAGGCGTGTAGATATGTGGCATCGGTGAACTGCCATTCTCGCCATAATGTGGAATGAAGGGCAGTCGCAACACCAAAGTTCCGGACCGAGAATGCAAGCTGAACACTCGGCCATACTGCACAAATGTCAGGACGTGAGCCAGATTGCCTTAAAGGTACAGACCAGAAAAGAGATTCAACGATCCAGGATCCAAGTCGTCGGCAAAAGGAGCGTGAGGGATCAGGCGAGGTGGCGGAAGGGCCTCGACGGTGTTTGAGCCGATGGAAGTGAAACCTCCTATTTGCGCGCCACTACCCTTGAAAATGAGCCGTCTTGGCCTGTACGTTCTGGGCTTGCAGCGGCTCCTAATCCGCCGCTGGTCTTCCGGTGCCACTTTGCCTTCCGTCTCGTGTATGAATACGATGCGGGCATTTCGGTCACCCATTGTACGAGTACGTATAGCGCTCTCACATCAATTTCGGGCTATCAAGAGTTAGAAATCGAGGAACGACAGATTCCCTTCCCTCCTTCGGATGACCAAAAAGCGCGAAATGGAGCGAACAATCCCCGAGCGACCCGCCAAACCAGCCAATTGTCCCCCACCGGGGATGCGCGCTAGCCCAAAAGGGTTCAGAAAGTGTTTTCCACTTTGGGTAACTGCTGAATATGCGCCACTAAGAGCTGATATTAGACCGCTAATTGAACTTCAGGCGATGAAGCTGCGGACAAACATCATTCCCGTCACATTCCGCAATCTGTACATGAGCATCATGACTTAGGTACAGGTATTGAACCAATGATCTTCGTCGTTAAATGTAGATTTTACGGGTTTTCTCTCCATGCTTAAACAGTATACTCGACTGTTGACCAATTGCCTCATTCCAAATGCTATGTAGTCTCCATTACCCTGATTACCGATGCGATTGAATACGTTGTGACAGGGTTCAATACTAGCTACCTGATATAAGAGTTGTTTCCTCGACAGAAAACTGGTTTGTCTCAGTAGAACATGGAATTCATTTGTTGGAAACGCGTCGCGGAATATGTTGTCGTTACTGTCGTTGCTGAATCGTAGCTGGACGGCTCTAAGCCCGCCCAAGCTCGAGAAGAACAAGAGCAGAACCATCAAGTTTGGTGTTCTAGGTGCAGCAAAAACTGCGTGAGCTGTTAGCCTCGACATGCTTTGAACGCTTCGCTAAATAGACTTTAGGCCGCTCTCACTACTGATTCCAGCGTCATCGCACCCAGAAGTGGTCGTCCAGTCCATCGCTGCGAGAGATCGTACAAAGGCGGAAGAATTCGCTAGAAAGCATGGAATCCCTGATGTAGCGGACTCATACCAAGGTACGCATCGTACACCCCATGATCAAACCCAAATGCAATTTACTCGCTGTCCAGACGTAGTAAACCCTAAATATTCTCAGACCAATTCGATAAGCTGTCTCTTGGTGTCTACTGACCAACAACCTCCACACAGCTCTTCTAGACGACCCAAACATCGACGCCATCTTCATCCCCCTCCCCAATAGCTACCACTTCGAATGGGCCGTGCGCTCGATCCGCGCAGGGAAACACGTCCTACTCGAAAAACCCTCCGTATCCAACGCATTCGAAGCCAACCTCCTATTCTCCCTGCCCGAATTATCCCAACCAGACGCTCCCATACTACTCGAGGCATTCCACAACCGCTTTCATCCCGCAATGCACTTATTCCGCACGCTCTTCAATCCAGCGGACGTGGTCCATGTCTACGCGGAGAACATGATCCCCTGGTGGTTCACAGCCAAGGATAACATCGAGTTCAATTACGACCTTGCGGGCGGGAGTATGATGATGGTTGGTACCTACCTGTTTGCCATGCTCCGTGAGTCGTTTGGCAGGGAGCCGGAGGAGTGCCTGAAATGCGATACTACAGTCTTTCCTGACGGGTTGCACGATAAAGCCGAGTACGCGTTTGAAGCGAAGTTTCAGTTCCCTGGTGGTGGTGTTGGGGAGGCCAAGAGTACAATGCAGGGCCCTACGATTTGGAGACCTTCTGAGACTAGGGTTACGACGCGGGAGATTGTGGTACCCGACAAGAAGATCCCTGATACACAGGAGAAGCTAAGAGCAAGGAAGGTTACGTTTTATGGATTTATGAATGCGGTTCTGTGGCATCGTATTGATGTCGAAGATACGTACATAATCCGTGAGGGCTCGAGTCGCCGGGTTCTCAGGCAGTGGAGTGAGAGTAAGTCGTATAAGGCCTATACTTACAAGGAAGCTAGTGCCCATATGGAACCTGGTGGCGGATACGGGAATATGCACGCAGAGGTCTGGTGGCTTTCTCATCGTCACCAGCTGGAGCAATTCATCAATCGGATCAAGGGCCGCGAGACGTCATACTGGATCAGTGGAGAGGATTCCATCAATCAGATGAAGATGCTGGACATGGCGTATGAGAAGAGCGGTTTGGGATTACGACCGACGAGCACGTTTCGCTAGCGGATGTCATGCGGGATAACAGCTCGGATGATCAACTTAGTCATAGGCAAGGACGTTGGTGATATAGCCAAGTTGCTTATTTTTGTTAGTGTCTGGCAGTGTAGTGCATCTCGAACCGTTTGCAATTTGGAGATGTGCTACAAACAAACATACACCACATGACTCCGAAATCCCGGTGCCTCCTTCATATCCCGTTTCTTAATGTCAATTTATACCGTTAGTCCCATTCGTGCCATTCGTCCCATTGTTACAGCATGTCTCGCTTTCAAAAGCCAGCGTACTCATTTTGTCCGTCGCATCAACGATTGCTTTCTCCTTAGCTAGTACCTGGCTAGGTGTAGAGCAGAAACTAGGCGGGACGTCCATCACGGGATTATTAGTAAAGAAGTTTCTCGGTCTCAGCAGTAGAGTGATAGGCTCTCTGGGCATCACCGGGAAGTCCTCAGGTGCCGGAATGTGGGTAACGCCGAAAGTATGCCAGAGCACGACGTCAGTGTTTTCTATGCTCTCGCTACCGTCTGCTACCCATTCCGGTAGACCTAGCGAGGGCTCGCCTGATGTTTGCGGGACGTGTCGGCCTGCTGGCCAGAGTTGGTCGTCGGAGTCTGGGGGCCGTTAGCATTCTCGTGCAACACCGGGGGTGTTGGGGGCTTGGGTCAGACGGGGTTAGTTGGGGTGGCGTACACTTGGTAACAGTAACAGCATGCCTAGCAAAACCCGCTCTCTTCCACACAAGGCCCCCCTCCTTAGGTAACAAACCAGGTACCTCCCTACTCACGAGCTTGTAGCTAGATGGCTTGCCGGAGTAAGGATGGATCTTGTTGGTATTGCATATATCCCACGTCCTGCTCGTCGCGCCGTTGTATTGTGTCTGACTCTCACCGACTGTACTGAGTTTTGTGCGTTTGGCGGAAAAGGCATTGCCGTAGTAATTCTCCGGGGAGCCAACTGGGGCATCCGACGGGACCGCGTCTGCCGTAAAGACTGTGTTGGAGGGTCCGTCGACGTTGGCGTCGATGCGAAGGCAGAAGAGATGTTGGTGGTTGTGTGCGTTTACGCCTGTGGTTGTTAGGTCCTGACATGACCATGGGGTGATGGGATTTAGGGGCATACCTGGGTAGACCTGCGTGCCCCAGCCGTGAGTGTCCTCGTCGGGGTCCATGGTGTATGTGTTGAGGATTCCCGTGAGCTTGATCTCGGGCTGAATGGTGCCGTCTTGATGGAAGATCCACTGTTATCATTAGCTTCACAGCTTCATTATACACGATCGCTCTCCAGGTTGTGCCCTTACCTGAATTGCGTATTCGTAGTTGGCAGCAGTGAAGATCTGTTGCACAATCAACTTCCTAGCTCTTGTGATGATTGATGAGTCATCTCTGAAATCGGTATGCTTGAATAAGATTCCGTCATCTTCCTCGTGGATGCAGATGGCGTTCTTGATCGTGCGGGTACCGCCGGCGCGGGTTGGGAACTCGGCGTCGAGGTAGTGGATTGAACCCTTGCAATCGCATCCAAGAGATAGACTGTTTGTCATGTAGCCGGCGCCGTATTCGCCGAGGTCAAATGCGTGCTTGCGCTGATGAGGGTGTTCCGGATTACCGCTGGAACAGGTGTCAATACCTCAATATCTGGGAAGGCAGGACAGAGGGAGTGGGCTTACTAGGGTACAACCATCTCAGCGAGAGATAATCGGTAGAAAATGGGTCGCACATTGCCCTTGTCGTTGAAGGTGATATTGTTGAGTACAATACCCTCTCTATAGTTGAATCCAATGTGGAACTTCCAATTCTGCCACTCAATTTCTCTACCCGCCATGTTGAACTCCACACCCTCGGGCTGCGAGATGTTGATAGGCTTCAAAGCCTTTCTATAACCGCCATTTGCCTCGACATAAGGAGGCGTATAGTTGATAGCTGCTGCCTTGCTCACAGGTCTTCGGACCTTGGGAATATCAATGGCGATTATCTCTTCCTTCTCTGCGTCGTAGATAGGGCAGAAGTCTAACGGGTATTGATACTGGCAATCATCCAGATTGGGTCGGTAGTACATCAGAGCCTGCTGAAGACGAACTTTGCTGCCGTGCCGGTCATCGTAGCCAATTGTCCAGGGGTCACAGTACACCTTATGCATGTCTTCTTTAGGGACTCCGCTCAGTATACACTGCTCGATGACCTTTGTGTCCTTGCGGCAGACGTGCTCAACTGCCATCAGTTCCTCCATCGTGATCTATCCTCATCAGTGACAGTCCTGGCTGTGATATTATAAGATACGCTTACGATAGGCTGCAAGCCCTCCAGAAGCTCCCATTTTGTAATGTTTCCCGTAGCGAGATCTACTAATCCATCGTAGACTTTACCGCCAGGGGCAATGACGACAACGTCAGCCACTCTGGCAGGACGAACCGAGGTTCTCGGGCCTGCAAGCCATTTCGTCATTTCGGCCTTGCGCGGCTCATGCAGGGAAACGACATTGAAGAATAGGTCCCCGTGAGCCTTCTTGACGAGTGCAATGGCCGTCTCGATCTCAGATTGAGACAGAGGGTCAAAGGGATGGGGAAGCTCTGTTGCGGCCACCATGGTGATAGTGGTGTATCCGATATGGAATCACAGTTGGGTAATCACGGGGAAGCAATCACCAGATGAGAAACGTGGCTTGGGCTTGTATGATATGTATATGCAAGTGAAGCTGACATCGGCGCGAGTCACCTGACTGCGCCAGGCGCTCTTATGATAAAATGCCCTCCGTGACAGGCACCGCGGAAATGAACGTATCGTACCGTTGCATATCGCCAATCAGCGACAGGAAAGACGACAGCAACGCTGATAAGGGAGCAGTCCAAGGACATGCGATGTATGTTCCCCTCATGGATTCGAGGCGATAGGGGTGCGTTGCCGATGGAGGGCCCCGCCCGGGACCGCACCTACGGCGATGTTGCGGGGTGAGGAATCCGCATAGACTTACCGAAACCGGATCGAAACGAGCAACGGGTGCATGACATGGCGCGGTTCTGCTATCTTTGGGTTTGATGCTTACCTGAGATGGATAGGTAGGTAGACATAACTAGATCGAATTCGCTGAGTCGCTGGCCAATGGTGCAACACGTACCACGCAGTGGATAGCTGGAGCTGGAAAAGGCCATCGCGAAAAGCAATCAGATTTGGTATCTGCTGTGTTCAGCTTGTGACAGAAAGTGATATTCACTGTTATGTGACCAGATATGGCAGTACATGTAGCCTGGGAGGCGGGGTGGGGAGGATCAATGGCGTCTCACATCTCTGCCCGTGCAGCCAATTCTGCGTTACACAAGTCGCACATTGTGTTATGGTGCGAAGGGACCAAGGTTGGACTTCAAAAATCGATGGTCGTTCAGACGCGAGCATGATCCTCATGGGCTGTAAATTTGCCCAGCGACGAAGCCGAGTGAGTGACACCGGTGTGTGAGGGTTGATAGGACATTGAAGTCCGACATGCTGGGACATGAGTGTTGACGCTCGATTACCAACCTCCAGTCATCGGCTCTGGAAGCTGAGGTACCTACTGAACGCGTTTTTCAACATGTCTGGGCTGCTACACGTGTTGATGAGTAGTAACCATGAGACAGACCGCCTGCGCTACCCTGGCGAGATGTTCGCTCACCTGGCATCTACAGATGTAATGGGCGAGAAGACGCTGGCTGTACCGGTAGGCAGCAAGGTCCAGGGGCAGCCACTTACGTTCCGTTCGACGACAGTGCTATCGCGTTAGATAGCGCCAATGCTAGTTTGCCCCTCCAAAAGTGTTGTGAGGTGTGGCGGCGCACACAGTAGGAGACTGTACAGCTTAGGGGAAGAGCGACCCGCCTGGAGCCGCTGTAGCTTACCTGCCGATAAGGGCCCACAGCAGCGTCATACGCGCCTTATCGTGCCTAAAGCCTCTAAAGTTAGCAGCTATCCCTGCATCGTCAAACATTCCACCCTTCCACTGGCAACATCATCATTCAACATCTCCATCCGACTCTTTTCACTTCGATACCACGACATCCGCTCTATGAACACGCGAACGGGACTACATTCTCATCACGCATGATATAGTCGATCGTATTGAGCATTATCTTGCTCTTCCCACCCGCGGGTGGCTGACCATCACGCGAACGATGTCCTGACACAGAACTCCTTTGGTCTGCAATCCTCCCTCGTTCAAGACCTGCTAGACAGTTGCCTTCACGATGGCGACCAGCGCGAGTACTCTGTCTCAGTACCTGGAGCAGCTCCCGGGTACCACTTTTAAGAGACTGTATCAGCAGCCGTCTACCACTTTTGCCATCTTCCGGCGCATGCTTCCCGCACTAGGTATGATGCTTTCTCCCGATGGGCCATTGCTGTGGTCTTGACTGACATAGGAATTATACTACTCAGCCAAGACCATAGTCATGGCTATATTATATATGCCCACCCCCTTTCCACATTCGGATCTCGAGACATGGGTAAAGCCCTCGGCGAAACGAGAGAAGGACCAAGCCATCTCCATCCTACGCTCCCTGTACATCGTCGAACGCACAGCCGCAACCACCATCTCCCTCACCCCGAACTTCCGCAACAGCCTGCGCCTTGCACTCGAAGGGGGCGGCGACCACAATTCCTTCGGTGTGCCCTCCAAGCAGCCGGTGCCCGATTCCATCGGCCTGCAGTTCCTCGACGAATACGCCCGCAAGAAATGGGACGACATATTACACTTCGTTGTGAACTCTGTCGGCTTCTCGGGCACTTCTGATCGCTCTTCTAATGGACCCAAGCAATCTGTAAAGGACCTCATGATCCGGGGTCATCTCGTCGAGCGCCGCGGCGGAGCAGGCTTGAACATCACCCAAGCTGGTTTCACTTTCCTGCTGCAAGAGGCGAATGCCCAGGTCTGGACGTTACTTCTTCTCTGGCTTGAGTCCGCCGATGCTGCTTCTGCCCAAGGAGCCGACGCCGAGGGATTAGACAGTGTCGACATGCTGTGCTTCTTCTTTCTGCTTGCCTCCCTAGAGCTAGGCCGAGCCTACGACACAGATGCCCTGACCGAAGCGCGCAGGAACATGCTGCCGAACTTGGTAGATTTTGGCCTTGTCTACATACCCCCAGCCAACCCACGTCAATTCTTCCCAACGCGGCTCGCAACCACCCTCACGTCGAGCGACACCACTCTTCGCAGCGTAGCCGCTGGGTTTTCAGCTGCCGGCAACCCCACCTCGAGCAACGGCAACATCATGGACGATCCAGCAGCCGACAAGTCCAGCATCATCATGGAAACCAACTTTCGCATGTATGCTTATGTCTCTTCGCCGCTGCAAATTGCCGTATTGGCACTGTTCTGTGACCTCAAATTCCGCTTCAGGGGCTTAGTCTCAGGGATTCTCACTCGCGCGTCAATACGGCGCGCAGTCGACATGGGCATCACATCGGATCAAATCATCTCTTACCTGGGGACTCATGCCCATGAACAAATGCACCGGGTAGCCGCTTCCAGTCATAAGCCTCTACTGCCGCCGGTGGTTGTAGATCAGATCAGGCTCTGGCAATTAGACACAGAGCGTATGTTGGCAACACCGGGGTTCCTGTTCAAAGACTTTGATGATATGAAGGAGTACATGGAAATCTGCAATTTTGCCGATGATATCGGCGTCGTGGCCTGGCGGAATGATAGAAAGGGCATGTTCTTCGCGAGCAAAGTAGATCAGATTAAGGACTTCATGAAAACCCGGAAGAAGGCCAACGAAGCAAAGAGCTGATGATAGCAAATCTTTGGCTGAACGACTTGAACGGGATGATGAAGAGGATCGCTACGCAGCGTAGCAAAGCCACTCGGAAAAGAGCACAGAATGACTGACCTCAACTAGGTCGACCACAATTGAGTTTGTGAAAGAAGAAGCTTATCATTAGGCTTATCATCTCAAACTAGTTCGTGGCATACAAAATGATCTGAGAGCGTACGATGGCGACCTCTTACAGAAGTCCCAATACGCCAATGTGACACCAATGCATTACGCCAGCTCGTGGACGTTTGGAGCCGCAAGAATAATAGACCAGCTAATTGAATTTGACGTTGGAGCCTTGTTCTGCATACTCCTCATAGGTTCGGAAGTGGGCCAGTATTGATATGCAGACAACCATTATATGTACAACATCATCGGATAACGCACCACTACTGTCCCTCACTCAACATCCTTATCATGACCGCCATATTTCTCGCCAAGGTGTTTCACCACATGAGGATTGAGATGATACATGCGAAGTTTCTCGGGGTTCATTTTCCCGGCGCCCTCGATTTGGCCGAGGCACTTCTCATTGCTAGAGCCGCACCAACATTTGAACGGTTGGGCCATATGCCACTCCGAGCTGGGGTAGAAGAAAGAGAGAACATCTCCTCGGTGAAGCGGCCTGTGCCGCGCTACCTTGAACTCCATGGCCTCTGTGTCTAGCTCCAAGGTCGGATCGCAGCTGTGGTTTATGTATTTGAGGTCCGAGTTCAGCTCAACATGCTGGCCCATACCGGTCTGGATGGATGTGTATGTAGGGGACTCAGCGGTAGTCACTTTGTTGATGCGTGCAAAGACAGCACCTGCTGGGAGGTTGACAAGCGATTGTGCCCAGGCTTGATACTCTCCCGGCCGGGAGTTGACGACCATGAGACGGTCGAGGTCGGGATTTACCCACGCAGGAATGAGTGATGCATTCTCGGTCTTGGTGGCCGCGGATTGAGTCATAGTAGCGTTTCTTTGGCTGACGTTTCATCAAAATGTGGATGAAGATGCTTTGTGCTAATAGCGAAAGAGAGGGAAGCAAGTGATTGCCCAGTAGTCAATCGAGCAAGAACGGTTCAGTAAGCACTTTATATCTTCAACATCCCCTTGGGATTTACTCGGTCTACGTTTCAGTCCTGTTCACTCTCACCTGCATGTCGGCGCTGTCTGATATATGGATTTGTGCCGTTGTCCGTAGGCGAGACTCTTTCCGCCATATCCCTCATCCGCACTACCATCGGTCGCTGCGGCAAACGCGCTTAACTTTGTGTTTTTATCGGAAGCTGAATTCGGTGGCCGAACGATGAGAATCTTGCCAAGGTTGCCAGTTTCCGATGCGTCGTCTATGATCTACTTATCACCCTTACATCCGCAATCTCTACGTCTACTCGCATGGCGGGTATATCCTGAGCATACTGTCGTAGACTATCCAGCCGCATGAAAAGTACCAACAGCGTATCACGAGCATCGATTCCCTACTTACGCTGTACTAGATGGGAAAGTGATGACGGTAACACTGGGGTCGTAGAATGTGACACGGCGGGTTCCTGCTTGATTCAAGTGCTCTAAGAGACCCGATGGAAATTGAAAGTATTGTCTGTTTTCCTATGTTGTCTCCACACCGAGTCTCACTGTCCTACCTCAAGAGACGTTATCTTCAGACGTTCCGTTTCCGAGATTACCGACATCCTCGGGCTGGCAGCCTTACGCCCGTAACAATTTGTCAGAGATACAGTAAAACAACGGGTAAAAGTCCCGAGCCGTGTGGCGCATATTTTGTTTACTCCTAGTAGGAAAAGCATATTTTCCAGCACCTAGAGTGCATCTCTCTACCTTGTCGAACGTGTAGAGGTGACTTGCACCGTTGTAGTTGTAATAACAGAGAAGGCCTTTCGACACAGCTCTGATTTACGCACTAGTGCTTGTCGCCCAGAAATCGGCCCACCCAGCTCTTCTCACGATGCTTTCCCTCTGTAAGCAAGTACTCCTTCTCATTGCGGCGAGCATAGGCTTGCTGCCAAGCGTGTAAACTTTCCCTAGCCTCCGGGGTCATACACATGGCCTCGAGGTGCACGAAGACTCTACGGGTGCGATTGTCCTCGTCGAGCAGAAGCGAGGCGCCACTGTCGGTTGTAGCTTCCTTGCGTGTGCTGAACTTGGTGCTTGAGGTTCGGGTCTTGCTCTTGAAGGGGATGAAGGAGTTCATAGTGGCGGATCTTGGGATTCCCGGTGGAGGCGGCATCGAACGCGATTGGGTGCGAGCATGAGCTAGCGTGTCGAGGTTGCGTGGAAGCATGGTCTCGGATTGGAAACGGTCCTGAAGAGCCATGAATCTGCCGGACCAGTACTCAGACGGCTATTATACAATCGAAGTCAGTCATTTCTCCGTTTGCAACACTTCATGTGTCAAAGAATGAGAGGTCTTGGTTCTTACCTGGGCAGTGGTGATGAGGCGAGGGTTGGCGGTGATAGAGGGCGAGACCGTTGGTGCTTGCGAGGTGAGCGACTCCACGCTTTTTGTGGATATGGTCTTGGACGATGTCGAGGCGCGACGAGGCTCGAGGACCAGGGAGGTACGCGATAGTGAGGCGGTGATGTTGGACAGGACACTCCGAGCGCCGCGCGACTTGGGCTTGGGAATGGACGACGAGACGTCAGATGGCTGCTTGGTCGGCAGCGGCAGGCTGCTGAACGTGTTGGATTGCTTCAGCGGCGCCATCTTGAGAAGCGTGCGGGTGTTGAGGTTGAAGATGAGGCAGCATTGTGAGAAGGGGTGCGCAGCTTGTGACTGTCGTTGAGCTGGGAGCGTGGTGTGGCAGTCGCAGACAATCACCATGAGACGGAAGGCGCAGCGGTACAGTATTAGCAGCAGCGCAAATGAGATAGACGGATTGGACAATCAACAAACTACTCTTCTGAGTAAAACAGTAAACACAATCTGTTCTCCCGCATTGCAATTGTAATGATGTTTCTACACTCAATCACGCAGCTAGATGGAAATGCGACGGTACCAGCATGTCCGAACGCATGGCTTCGAATATCAACATTAGTTACCTTGAGCTCGAAACAGGAGGACGATGACTTGCAATGCAACCTTTGAAACAATGACATATGTGACATGGCCCTCGATGCAATCCGCGAGATGAATGCGCTCTTTTCCGCATCGGGATCTGTACAGCAGTGCTCACCAACGCGCACAATAATGCGACGATGGTCCGTTTAAACTGGTGACTTAATCACCAGGTACACCGCAGGCTACATAAATAGCTTATCATCCAACAAGCATGTCTATCTGAACAGGAGCAACTTACCAGTGGCAACTAGAATACATCTATTAGTGTATTGCTTGTTTCGTCTTCGAAGAACAATTCCGTGGATATTCGAGTATCGTCAGAGATGAGGAACAAAATCTACTGGGCCATGCTACTTGCGCCACTACTGCGACGCTGGGACAAATACTCATGATATATATTCTGACCTATTGGTGAGGAGTCCTTTTCCTCCCTTCAATCCTTACCTGTTATTGGCGACTGTAGGTAGCGGTCATAGGAAAGGAGATGCATATGCTTTGAATGTCGCGGTTGGTCACGCATTATTCTCACTGCATCGTTTTAGTGATGACAGACACCAGTCACCTCCTTCTGATCCAGGCAGTCTACCAATTCTACATTATTTGGGCCAAGAGGATTCTAGAGGAACAATAAAGGCTCTAACAGTAGGTAGATATATAACATCGGTGGCGTTCTTAGATCTGCAAGCTACGAGATGCAGATACAGCCCTAAGAGGACGAGTGAACATCAAAAACCAGCAACATGTTCCGCAAACACATACTGTGTCTCGCCAACAAGCCTTCTTAGCAGGCATTGTTAAAAGCGCGTGGAACGAGCTCCTTTCACAACCGAAACAACCGATTCAAACTCTTGGCGTCTGCTAGCATCGATCAGAGATAGTCGGGAAACAAGCGATCGCTCTCAAACCTCAACAACAATCTCTCAAATTCATCAAAATGTCAGCTGGTCCCTCAAGACCACCCGTACCGGTACTTACCATTACACCCGCAGGGGCAGACAAGCGTGGATACATTCCTAAGGCCGATGTCATCCACCTCGAGCTCATTCATCGTGATGATCTCTCCGTAGATCTTCCCAATCCATGTTTTGACTCTCCATATCCGCCAAACTCTCTTCCTCTTGGGAGATGCTGGACGATCCCTACAGACCCAGTAGGTTGGGAAATTTTCAATGCACTCAATCCCTGCCACCCCACTAGCTATTGCCATGAAGCCGAGTCAAGCGCTACATCGCCGACTGACCCGTCTTCGTTGCCTGCGCGTGCTATGGAACTATGGAATGACCTTATGCTAAGCTTCTGCCGCTCAGATTACGCTGAAAAGCACCCGGGCCTAGATCCGAACGTGAGCGCTGAAATCGTCAAGACCAAATTGATATGGCGCCACGGTTTTTGGCATCATACTTGTGCTGTCACGCCAGCACACATACTGATGGCCAGGGACTTTGATACGCTCGAGCGCATTATCCTGGAGTACAAGACAAAGCAGAATAGGAGCGGTCCTGTAAGACTTGATCGTGACAGTCCGCTTTTCAGAGAATTCCAGAGACACCTTGGACTCTGGCAGGGTTGGGATGTGCATAATGCCGAGCGACCGGAGCTGATTCTTGGTAACCTGGGTGACCGTGATATCAGTGAGGAGAGAATCAGGGATCTGATCGAGGGGAATGGAAGGGGAAAGAAGCCTTGATTCGTCTCAAAAGATTTACTGACCAGGTTCATTGGTTTATGGTTCAATGCAATGCTACAAAAATCGCTTTCTTTGTCTTGAGACAATTCCGAATGGTTCGGCAGTGTAACATAGCCACCTGTATTGACATTGAAACACTGGGCTTGCTCTTTTACATGACATAGATAATGTGAACTGTTTGTTAACATGTCCTTAAGTATTTGAAGCCCAGTCATCTAAGCACAGGTATCCCACAATCAAAGTAGAACGTGATAACTAATTGCTGTCCAGGAATACAAACTGGTCATATACTGCAAATAACAGAAGCGCGATGAGACGAGTTTGATGACTATTGGTCAACAAATTGACCATCACTGCGCGAGTAGTCAGAGAGTAGTACCAGATGATGAATTGCATGGGCTCGAGCAGCGCATAGGACTTCTAATATGGGTCTTGTTCATCTCTAGGGCAAGGGGCGCTATGACTGTAGCATTACGCGGGCTGTTCCCAGGTAGGCTCTAAACCCCTGAATCGCAACCCAAAACCAATAGTGAGGCACTGAGAGCTGACAGATGTGACTGAAGCCTTTGTATCAATATAATCTGGCCATGTTGGTATCAGTCGCTTGCTGTAACAAATGGGGCCTAGGAGATATAGCGTCATTTCCACATTCCTCGATGGAAGCCTTCAAGGCTGGCTGTGAAGCGCATACAACGTAGAGTAAATTGCTAAAAGCACACCGTTAGAGATAACATAGGATTTAATATCTGGCTTGATGGCTAAGATAGCGCAGTCATGAACCCGCCGTATTAGGAACGCTATCACACTGACCGAAGACTTTATGAGCAGGATGACTTGTTAAAAGCCAAAATGAAGACGCGGCAGTGCGAGTTTGACTATGTCAGCAGACTATCGTGGCCTTTTTGCCAATACATGTATACATCTTTGCAGTTTGACCCGGTACTGACTCTTTTGTGATTTTGGTAGCAAACATGGAGGGCAAAACCAAAGGCAAGTCACAGATATGTACGCATATAGGTCTTTAGGCCCCTGAAATGACACAATATAAAAAGCCAACCAATTAGACACGGACGTCATATCATTCTGTCTAGCTCATAGGCATCCTAATCCACACTCATCTCTCCCATTCATCTGAATAGACTTACCCATTGATATTTTCAAATTCAACTAGGGTTAGGTCTTCATTGTCGACCTACCCTAGAACTCTAGGCTGGGAGGATTTCAACCGGCGAAGAAACACAATTGTGGAAAAGCTGTAGCATTGACCTTCCTGGCGTGAACAAGAGTTGAAGAGCCTTCGAGTCCCTTGGCTCAACGCATGGCCAAAGTACAGGACCTGGAGTAGTACCCTTTGCACGATGTCAACAACAGCCGAAGGTGGGTTGGCAGCTAATGTTACGTCTGAGGAGACTTAGAAGCCCTCCTAGGATTCTTCACAGACTGATCATATCTAGGAATTGATATACGACGTACTGGACGTTATGGACAGGGTATATTTGCCACCCGAGCAATTCGGAGGGGGACGTTACTTGTAGACGAGCCCCCTTTCTTAACAATGCCCGTTGAAGACAAATATGTTGCTTGGTATCGTAGCCTCGTGAATAAGTTTCATAGCCTTTCCAATGATATGAAGAACAAATATTTGTCTTTCGCAGCGGATCAGCACGTTCTCGATGGTATCCGCGCCTTTTTACTCGGGAATTCAGTCAGAGCAGACGAGAAGTTTGTTGCAATCTGCACTATTTTCGCCGTCAACAATTGCCGAATAGACGACAAACTCTGTGGGGTTTTTCCAACGTATAGCAGAATCAACCATTCATGTGCCCCAAACACTACATGGATCTACCACGAGAGCTCCGGTCATATTCGAGTCTACGCCCACAGAGAAATTGCAGCAGAAGAGGAGATATCTACGAGCTATATCGAGAATCTCTGTGTTTCCCGGTATCGTCGTAGCAAGGTGCTCCATTTCAAATGTCGTTGTAGCGTCTGCACACTTCCAGAGGCTGAATTGACCAACTCAGATGCACAACGGGAGCGAATAGGAGGTATTGAGACCGGCGTCAAGGTATTCATCTCTCGAGAACATCCTTCAATTTACACTTCCATCGTGGAAAAACCTACACCTATCCCAGAAGAAGATCTGAGGAGTGCCATTGAACCCTCTTGCATTGCCGAGGCCGTGGCCTTGGTGAAGGAGCTGTCAACGCTGTTAGGCAGGGAAAATCTTACGGGACAGCCTCTTGTGCGACCATGGGTCTGGTTGGCCCTACTCTACGAAGCGCTTGGAGATTTAGAGACATCCGGAAGGTTTATTCGCTTAGCACAGAGGCACCAAGAATTGGTTCAGGGGACAACGGGAAGGGTTTAAAATATAGCGCTAGGTACCAATAGAAGCATTCCCAAGCAAGTGTGCGTCATAGCTATTTCTTAGCCATTTTAGGAGCGATAATGACGGGAAACTTTCCACTCTGGAATAAATATAGAAGCTTCCCAAGTAAGAGTGGCCGACCACCATCAGAGTCTTTTTGGGCATATAACACTAGGAAGAGACAGAGTAAACCCTTAACACACCAAGCTATCGTGCTATTCCATCGCATATAGGTGTGGAGTTGCCAGTTACCTGAGCATATGTGCCTAATATTACGTGTTCATAACGACAATACTATCCCGAAGCGGGTTTGAGGTATCGTATAGAAAGTATCTGCTTCTTAGAATCGAATTATGAGTGCTGTTCTGACTAAGACGAGTAGCCAACATTCTGTATCCAGGAAGTTTGCAACAGTATAACACGTAATGCCGACTGGAAGACGATAATAAGGGGGGACCCAAAGCCAGTCTAGATGCAAACATTGCAAAGACTTTGAGAATGCGATTACCTTCTAAGGCTAGCAGATGCGTCCATGAAGGAGGATTGAGTTACATTTGCGAAAGATATTCCAGAGCATCAACACTGCAATCCCTCCATGCCATATTGCTTGCCTTCCCAACACATTATCTGTGTGTCGAACATGATACTGGTTTAAGCGATTTTTTCGCAGAGTAATACAGGATCTAGGCAGCGCGGTACCGGAATCCCTACCGGCGTACGTATCGCGAGGCTTGATTATCCACCTGGCCAAGCTTCGGGTAGCTCCAGCTTCCAGGCCAACCCCTTGAAGGGATTGGATGGCCGCGAGCGAGAATAGATTCCTCTGGTTGTGGTCGGGACATCCAAACATCTCTCACGCTGTCATCCATAACATAGTCTACACGACGACCGCGCATACTCCCCAGGAGCCGAACTCATCCTTCAGCAAACTTGCTTGAAACGTCACAGTGATAAGAAGCCAATTATCGAGAAGGCTATGTTACCTCATTTGACTAGGTTACCACATGTAGCCTGCGAGTTATGGAGAGTCTCAGCGTCTATTTGATATTCCCGACACGCATATCGGCAGCCCCCGAGATCAATGCCACCAGCCGCGCGCCGTCAGGCGCTAGAGCCTATGTATCATCTGAAGCTGTGGCTCAGCGTGGCCGATCGGAGAAGAGGAAATAAGTAGGGTTCTTCACCTAATGGATACGTAAAGCAGGCGAAATGAGGAGCTGCAAGATAAAACACGCGTTGCAATTACCATAGTCGATTCGTCGCATCAAGAGATTTACATATGTGGTATGCAAGATCTCTCGAGCCTCCAACAACCAGGCACAGCGCTTCGCGAACAACGTGGTCACTTGTAAACATGCATGTATTCACTCGGTGCTTTATCGCAAGATCGCATATTCATGTTTTGACGAGTCTTAGTCAGATCTTTAGGCCGCTGTTTATTTATAATGAGTGTAATGATTATCTTGTGAGATAGTGCTATCTTTCCCCTTAGGCTTGAAGAAAATCTTCACCAGTCATAAATGATGTATGACCCTCCGTCGCTCACAGAGACTTTTAACCTCAAGTTACTAAACAGTTATCTCCTAGATCAGAAGGCATGTCTTCAGGCTAGACTAATATAAGGATTGTCGAAACAAGCCGCCAATTGACTGTGATGCTACCTCCGTCAATCTAGGTGTCTCTACTAGTCTCTTCCAGATCCAAGAAAGTCTCATCAAGCATCGCATCGAAGTGATGAAGATCATTTCCCCGGCTGTCTCCGGGATCATCCATAAGGTACCCAAAGACAGGCCAGAACCTCTGTGAACATGTCGCAGGGAATTCCACCATGCACAGGTCGTTAATTCCAGAAGGAATCAAATGCGTCTTTTTTCTCCGACACAGCAAGCTTGAGATTGTCATTAACTTTGCGGCATGCTTCCATTTCGATGGTCTGTTCATGTTCCTCTCCCAAATGTTCTTTCATTTGCCGTATGACCTGGTCGTAGATAGGTTCCGCCTCGTCGCAGTTTCTTTCGAGGCTCCAGAGCTTAGCAATCTGGCCAAGCAGCCTCAAGCTATGCACATGATACGGTCCCAAGATCTTGGACACTGCATCATGAAGCGATGTGTATAGGACTTTGGCTTGTGTGTATTTCCCTTGATTTTGTAAGATTACGCCGAGTACTTCGGAGGATTCCCAAGCAAGGGCATGATGAACACCTAGTGTCTTCGCTCTTGCGAAGGACACACGCCTGCTGAAAGCTTCAGCTTCCCCAAACATGCCCTCTTGTTCATAGTGCAGGGCCAGGCTCATTGCGGAGCTCAGCGTACGCACATGGTTGGGACCTAGTGAAATGTCCATTGCTTTCAGATGTATGGTGATAGAGCTGGACATCGTTGCCTTGGTTACGCTCGTCGCAGCCGCAAAAAACTGTTGGGCGAGGTGGTGTCTACCCTGTCGGTCACAGGTGTAACCCCAGTTCTCCCACGCAATATCTTGTTTCGAAAGCACTTCGATATACCCCACGCAATGCTCAATCGCTGGCAGTATCTGCTCCTCAAGAGAGCACCTCTCTGGCGTATAGGCTAAGAGATCAATCATCCCGTATGCGCCGCTGGATTTGAGATAAGTGGAAACAGCCTCGCATGCTAGTCTTGCTCGCTGGTAAGAGCTGGGGGCGTAGTGTGCCGACTTTTTCAACCAGTTTGAGAAAACACGATGCGTCGAAACGGTTCGCAGTGTTTCATCCTCACGTATCAACGAGCACATCTTGAGTGCAGATAGGTAGTTACTGATTTCGGTGGCTGAATCTGATGATAAGTCAGTATTATCAGGCTAAGGTGACTCAGCGTAAGCATACAGTTGTTGCACAAACATCTTCCAAGCACGTCAAAAGAAACCTCCTCGTCTGACAGGTAGGCGATCACATTTATTATGTGTGCAGCTTTAGCAGTCAAAGCATTATATGATCTTGAAAATATCATCTCCAAAGCTTTCTCGTAGGGTGTTTGGAGTTCTGATATTCCGAAACTTGTCTGTGACTCTGAGACAGTGGGGTCAGGTTTCAAAGATGCGAGCTCTGTATCAAGCATCTGATGGAACACTGGGATCGAGAGCTGAGATAACCTGATATGTTTACCAATCTCATTAAGCGCCAAGGGATGGAAATCTATGCTGCGAGCCAGAAGTAACAGTTCCTCTAAACGTCGAAAGATTAGCTGTGTCCCATGATGCTAAATCCTTGACCTTACCATACGAGGTGCTCTCAGCCAAGTTGCTTGTGTCGCAAAGTAGCTTCGTGGCAGCCCCAGGGTCCAGTCCGGATAGTTTCATCTTTATCTCGTGGCCCGAGTTGATTTCGGCCTGTGTTGTGATCAAAATTCTTCCATTGTGGTGACCGCGCACGAAGCTGCTTAGGCCGAACTCTTGAAGGTTGCGCATACCTGTGAGATTGTCTAGCAGAAGTAGCCAATCACGATTATTCTTCTTTTCGAACCATTCAAGAATCGCTCGTAGAAGAAGCTGTGGCGCCTCAGGGCTGGACTGTACCTCGCCGCTTTCATTGATCAGGCCGTTGAACGAGAGATACTGAAGCATTCTTGGCATCTCCTTATCCGCTTGCGACTTGTATGGGATAAAGCGATCTCTCGGCTGTGGGATATAATGATCTCTCAACTGTGGGATATAATGATCTCTCAACTGTGTGGCAATATGCGTCAATGATGAGTGGAAGGCTGTTCGGCTGTGGCAGCTGAGCCAGAACACAGATGTGTACTGATATCCGTGCCTGCTTGCATACTTCATGGCAAGCTGAGATTTGCCAATACCCGCAGGACCAGTAAGCACCACAGTGGCTGGTATTTTATCGACTATGTTTTGGTGCAGATTGCTAATTTCGACATCACGACCAACGAAGGTATCTGTAACTGTGGGTACTTGGCTTGGTAAGACGATGAAGTCATCGTCGATGAAATCAGAGACAGGTTGATCTATGAACTCATGGTAAGTGGAAGAGTATCCTCTTGATGCGTGTTTCCGCCCTACCTTGGAGAATGTCCTGTATTCGTACTCGGCTATGGGCAATGTGTGTTGAGTCGCATATGTACTTAAATGTACTTATGACTCTCTCGTATTGTGGACTCCTGGACGTGAATTTGACTAAGTCGTCGTGGTTTGTTGGGAGTGGGAGCACACTCAATGACCTAGATTCATACAGCAGCTCTTCTGGTATGGCGGCAGACTCGGGAACAAGCTGAAATCGGCATAAGTGAACCGAAACTAGGCGCTGCGATGCTTTAACTTACGATCTCGTCATTCGATTTCTCCCCGGCCGAACCGTCCTCGTAGAGACAGAATGTGTGAAAATATGGGGCAAGTGTTTTGTATTGCTCATGCAACAGCTGGAGGCACCTCAAATCCGAGTCCAAAGTGTTTCTCATGTAATGGAAATCAATATGCCTGTCTACGATCTTCGTCACCAACTCAGACCAGGAAGCGTACCGAGTTTCTTGGTGAGGGGTGCCGAAAAAACAGATACCTGTAATGCTTCGTAAGATATCTCCAAACTTTTCTTCTGCTCTAATCGCTTGGACCAGAGCACTTTTGATAACGAGGCCGCCGAGACTGTGGCCGACGAACATCAAAGGCCGATTGTGGGCCGGAGAATGCTCTCGAAGACGTTTGAGGTCGGTAAGGAGACTCTTTGTGTGGGCATATAACACCTTCTGCGTAAGGTATAGGGCACTTGTGACGTCGGAGTCATATCCATACGTAATGATTCTGGCAGAAGGTAAATCTTCGGGCAGTAGGTCTCTGATCCATTCGATTCGAACCCCCGTTGAAGGCTCTGTGCCAGCCCACGTGCCTTCGCGGTGGCCACCTAGTCCATGGACGAATACAATGCTATGCCATATTGTGTCAGTTGTTCGGGTCACTGAAGTCTCGGGTGCTGCGCGTAAAGAGACTCGACAGAGTAGAATTGCTTACTCGATGGGAACTTCAACGTCGCTACCCCCAGGATCATGTAGAACCTTAATACCAGCATTGTCTCCTTCGTATTCTGAAATATTGGGTGCGTCATGGGCCCCTCCATCGGGTGCTGTGCCACGATTCCCATCCGTTCGCCTTCGCAAAACCCGTTTCCAGAACGAAGTCATTCTTGAATACGAGTTTGCATGAGTCGCTGACAAGAAGCTAACAGATTGTGAGGAACAGAGTGCGCCCAGCCTTCAGTATCATCGGATGTCTGATGAAAGCGTTGGGTCGCGAGTCCCAAAAGATTGCCCAAATGGCTGTACTCAAACACTTTTGGGCGCCTGATCTGTGCTCCAGGTCCTAAGGCGGGGCTCGAGAATGCTGTACTCGCCGAAGATTTAACGTGGATGGGCAATCAATGCGCCTGGTGTGATTGGCGAACACAAGCTAAAGCAGCAAGTCGCACTCGTACAAGTCACACCCGTCCAGGCGCATTCGGGAGGTCGTACGCGTCCTGCAAGAAATTTGGCTCCGAGTCTTTCCGAATTTTTGCGTCGCAGACTTTTGCCCGCATGATGGATTACTCGATGTGTTCAAGCCCGGACGCCCTCTGGAGGGCTGGGGTTTCCGAGATGCAGATATGGTGGCTACTGGCGTACGAACCTGCCACCCTCTGTACCTATATATAGCGCCAGAGATTCGAATCTGGAAGTCGCTGAACTCGTTACTCGCCACAGCATAACATTAAGTGTCGAGATAGTCTCTGTGTAGGCCAGCCAGACCATCCTAGCACAAGTCACTTCAGACTTTGGCACAATCGTTTTTCACAAGCGCACGCATCACACTATCTCCATCAAGAGCCACAGCACTCTCAAATGCCAACCCGGACCAAAGAGCTGTACTTTCTTCTTCCCGAATCGCTTCCCACCCACCATGTAAGGCCCATTTTAGGCAGGGTTGTGTCGTCAGATTGTGTTTCGCGGCCAACAGACAATTATGCACCCGACATGAATGAGCTCGACCTGAGGTCTATTGTCCCAAACATCTACGAGAGACCAGTTGAATTTAAAGATGTGCAAAAAGTCATCAAAAGTGCCAAAGATAACGACTTGAGGCTTGCAGTAATCAAACTTGTCGAATCATACTGGAAATCTAGAGACAACCATGGGACGTCGATTACAGCACCAGTGTTTCGTCGCTATCGCATGACACGGATTCCGCAAAAGTTCCAGCAGCTCATGAAAAACAAGCGTTACGCAAACGAGGTCAAGGAGATGATGTCCAGGCTTCAAGGCGGACAAATGCTCTACCTCGTCACTGGTCTGCTGTCTTGTACTGATTACACCATACAGTCCACCAATGGGAAGGACGTAGCTAATGGCTTCGGCCTTAACCTGCCTTCCGAGGCCCTTGCAGTAACGGGTGCACCTCCATTGGGTGGTACTGAAATCACGGTGGACACAGGTAAAGCGACTGGACACGAAGCCCATGGAACGGCACAAGGCGAGTTGGCAATTGCCATAGCATACCACATATTGCTATCCGAAAAAGGTCGACGACGTCCGTTTTCATGGAGCTGGTGGCGCTCTATAATGCCATGGGGCTCGAGGGGTGTGTTACACCCAGTGCCGGTTGTGGGCAAACCAGTCAAGGGGGACCTCGAAGGATTTTTGGGGCATCAAAGCAGCATCGCCGAGCAAGGAGCTCAGGAAGCTCGGATTTCTCAATCTTCGGACACTCGGGAGCTTGGCGATGATGCTGCCTCCGATTTTGAGCTGAGGCTAAGTGAATGAGCTACGCAAGATCACTTGTTCGGTTAGGCTCAAGTCTTGCTATAATTCAATGCTTCCTTCGCTAAAGAGCCCATCTCAAGATGCAACTGGTTATTAGAGTGCCTCAGAACATGTTCCGAGGACCAAATGAAGTAAAATGCTCCTGTTTAGCTAGCGAATGCTATATTTCACCTTCCTTGTTCACCTGTTTGGAATCGCAGCTCATGATGTCGCCTCTCATCGCTATATGCTAAGCAGACAAGCCCAGGCTGCGTACCGTCGAACACCACAGGCAAGACTTGTAAGCGATATCGTTGCCCTCGTATTCGAATCACGCCATCATATGTCTACCCGTCGCGGATCCTAGGCAACATTTAATGTAACCTGACAGTTCATCCTGCAAAGCCTCTACCGCATGCTATTGGCATCTCGGTCGTGTCATCACTTATAAAAGCCTGCTGTGCTACTGAACACATCATTGTGCGGGGTGGCTTAGCACAGGCATCTAATAAGGCGAGTGCCCAACTCGATACACCCGTGCCCCCGCCGCTTTAACGCTGGGAATGCGGCCATTGACTCAAGATTCTATACTCTACGCTCAAATTTCTGGAAAGCCGGCGCCAAGTCAGGGGTTGGGCTTTGTATGTTTGTTTGACCAAGGTCAAGTAGCTTACATCTTGCGTTTCCTACTCGCTGGTTCTTGCATCTCTTTTCGTGAAGGCTCACCGCTGCAATATTCAGACCAATGTCAAAAAATCATGTCATTTGTATTCACGAGTGCGTTTCATCTGAGAGATTTGGCGACGATGTCAGACAATGCACCGTCAGAATTGACCTCGATGGTCTCTGTCTTCATGAGCGGCTGGTTATTCACGACCCCTTCGAAAAAGAAGATGCCCGGCAATACCAGTGGTACTTGGAGGAATATATTTTGGATGAATTCACAGCTGACGAATTCAACGTCAGTCGTCTAGAAGAATTAAGGGAGAAGGAGAGAAGAAAAGATGACCGAGCCTTAACTGTACAGTCCAAGCTTAAGTGCTACGGAAAGAGGCTCCACCGGGCTCTAGAGCTCGATGAAGAATCATTGCTAGGTGTTCGGAATCTTGAAATAAGTGTGTTTGAGGCACCTATGGGATCTGAAAGCCAGAACGAGTTCTGTGTACGCCAAGTCTTATGGGAAATTCTCGAACAGCCAAGCTTGTGGACAAAAACTTCCTTGAGAGGTCCATCGTCATCAAATGTCAATATTATTGTTCGGCGAATCATCTCTGCTGCGCCAGCAACAGGCTTACCATGGGAGTTCCGGAATGTCACGCGGGACGCCCCCCTTCGTGTACTTCTGCTCATCGCCAGAAATTTAACAATGACGTCAAGCAACATTTACAGAGACATCAAAGCCAATATCGCGCAAATTCATCTGCTCTCAATTCAAGAAGACCTTGCTCCCTTGTGGTACTCGCCCCAGATCCAGCTTGAAATAGTGAGACCAGGAAGCTTTGACGCCTTGGCGAAGAGTTTAGGCGAAGTACCCAAGGGATATTTCGACTTGGTTCATTTTGACCTTCACGGGCAAATTGGGGGCAGTCCCAAGTAAGTTCGGCTGTACCACCGTGTCGGCACGAGGAGACTCACACATAGCTCAGGAATTCCTACCTTCTTTTTTCCAGTAATGAACTGCACAAAAGAAATCTCGAACCGCGCCTAGCCACCGACGTAGCGCAACTCCTGGAAGAGCATGGCGTGAAATGTGTAGTCACAAATGCATGCTACACGGCTGCAGTGTTAGAGCGGCGAGAGGCCAATATGTGCCAAAATTTCATCGACCGAGGAGTTTCACACATTTCGGCCATGTCCCACAAGATTTGCACTTCCGCAGTCGACCTTTTCTACTCGGGTTTTTATCGAGCTCTTCTCGTTGATGGGCTGAAGTTTGCTGAAGCAACCAGCAAAGGGCGAAAGAGACTCCGTGAAAATGCCAACCGCCTGACAATTCCTAGTCAAAGGTCGAAGGAATTGCGCGATTGGTGTGTTCCAGTGACGTACCTTTGCCCCGAACCTCAATCTCACCATAAAAACTACAATGCCTCGTGGTTGGCTCCAAATAAAGTACAAGCCATGTTCCGGTTCTTCAGAGAGTGCAAATCAGGTATACTGAAAGGGACCACGAGCGTCTTGCGCGACTCACGGTCCCAGCGTGGGACACTGGCACTTCATCGCAGTCACAGCGGAATTACTGCAAGCATGGGGCACTTTGACACTGAGATATCTAGTCCCGAAATCCATGATTGGTATGATGCGTGCCGAGGCGGCGATGTGACAAAGTCGATTCGTCCTATGATTGATATCAACGTTTTGGATCTCGAAAGGCATTTACTATTTCATCGCGCTGTGTACTTTTATGGACCGAAGAGCAACAATAACACGAAGACAGTCCAACTTCTTTCGCTGTTTTGGTGCAAGACTAAATTCGTTGAGAGAGTTATTTACGTTCACGCAGCTCAATACCTGCACGATAACCCTAAGAAAGTCATAGTGGAATGGGATAAATCAAACCCCTGGAAGTTTGAGTACAAAGTCACCAGCGGTGACTATCTCACGCTTAAGTCACCCGAAGGCAAACTTGCAATCGTGATCGGAGATATACATGAGCTCTACCCGGAAGGCGAGAGGAAGTGGGAAGAAGCAATGAAAATCATCGAACGGGCTAGAGAAAAGCTAAACAAATACTTGGAGCACGTTCGCTCCCGAGTCAAGGATAAGAGCAGGTACATTATCATCACGGGGTATAGAGACGCAGACTGGTGGGGTAATCTTAAAGACCCTGGCGGTGTTGCGTGTCAAGCCTTCTGGCGGAGCGATCCCCTCTTGTTCAAGTTGAAATCACGAAGTTGATGTATTACAGATCAATTGCCTTTTTGTCCTCGAACTCAGAAAAGCGGCAGGTATCTAATATGGACGATAGTTGAAAGAAGGAATGATCTGGGAGTTGTAACTTGGCCACATATGGATAACAGCAACTTGTGAAGCTAAAGTATTCCTAAGTCTCGTTTTCTTTGAATCTGTCCTAGCAAGAATGGCTTATTACTGGTGCGGCCGATACACTTTGTTGTGTCCTCCAAGACAGCCCACTAAATCGAGGCCCTTCATATCTCGCTTCGTTGATTTCACTCATGGACGATTTACCGCTCTCCTTTGCCATTATTTCCGCGAAACACTAATACAAGATGAGCGACATCGTGGCTTATGTTGGTATTAGCTTGCTATGTATCATTCTGAGATTCATTTGTTGAGTAACACGGTTTCAGGCGGCCCCAGATAGCTGTATTTCAAAGCATTTCTAACGTCGAGAACAATCTTCTCGAGATACACCTCAGGCGAACTGGTCTGCCATCGAAGGGTATGCTGACCTTGTATCATTTCCCCCAAGGTGACGTTGCGCATCCATACCTGATCGGAGACAGTCGTTCTCCAGTCTGCAGGCAGATCGCCTGCTGACTCGGGAGTTTTCAAAAGCTGGGTGAAGTTGGCTTGAGTCTCGTTGTCGCTGAGAGTTAATGAGTAAGACATAGGTGATGTCGGATCGGTATCTAAACCGGTCGTAATATAGACAGTTGCAGTCACCGAGTCAGTGTCGTTGTAAAGGTAGATATCGTAGTCAGCCCACGCATCCTCGGCATCCTCTTTCGATGCCCGTGCATCTACATATGGTCGAAGTACTAACGAGCCCGAGTTGGAGCGAGTCCCAAGATATGGGATTGTTTCAAATGCGATCTCGTCTTCCGATCTACGTTGGAAGTGAGAAGCTTCCATCGAGATGATGCCGCCCGTTTCCGGGAACCCGACAAACCCCGCCGGTAATTTGTAGTTCGATATCGGCAAGTGGACAAGGTCAAAGAACGGTGACGTGTCGAAGTTGATTCGAATTCCGACGTCCTCTTCGAAGTTCTCTGGTACTGCAGACCAGTCGATTGAGACGTTCACTCGCTGCTCCAATTGATCGGAGGACAGCTTGCCGGACATTGGTGAGAAGGTGATCCACTCATACGGCAAGTCAACCTCCCATTGAATCGGGATACGATAGTCGCCTCGGTGGAAAAGCTCAATACTCCAGACACCTTTACCATACGGATCCATCGGTGGCAACGTGGGGGAGAACTGATCAACTGTCGGTGCCGAGTTCCACGCAGACGGAAGCGACCGAGCTTGAGCTTGCGCACTTTCGCTCCCTTCTGCATAGATGCCCAGATTCCCAAACGCGTACGTAGAATTCTGGCGCATCTGCACATACCATAATCCAGTAATAACACTATCTTGGCGTCAAAATCAGTGGCACAACCCGAGAGTGGTTCTCGCAATACTCACTCTCTCGTAGCTTCGGCCCAATCGTCTCCAACCGCTTGATCATACTGATCGTAGTGTGGCTGGGACAACATCCCGGCCCATTTCCCGTTTGCCACAGAATCATACTGCGCGGTCAGGTCGAAATCAGCGTCGAAGCTTGCGCGAACTTCATCGGCCAGAGCATTAGCCGAGTTTCGACGCTCGTACCCAATTTGCTGATTTCTGCCGAGACCCAACATGGTCGCATAGTACGCCTGGCCTGCCAGAATTGGGTATTGGACATGGTGCCAGTAAGCATCCTTCCTATCTTCCGGCAATCCGTCAAGTACCGAGAGGACGATATCTGCTAAAGCATCCCACTCAGCCATGACCCTTTCGCTCTCATGATAGTGCAAGACCGAGTATGTCTTGGTCTGAACAGACTCGTATTTCCGACGGCCGATGAGTCTACTTTGCTCCATCCAGATAGCGGAGATGTCTGCTGCATGATCGGCTCCGAATTCTCTTGTCGCTAATGCCGTCAGGTAGTTCGGAATCGTCGCAAAGTCAATAGACGACGTGTTCCATGCGTAGTCCATCATGAAGCCGAACG
This sequence comes from Xylariaceae sp. FL1272, assembly GCA_022432385.1. NCBI lineage: Eukaryota > Fungi > Ascomycota > Sordariomycetes > Xylariales > Xylariaceae > Xylariaceae sp. FL1272. Next base: position 278,591 of record JAJJXC010000004.1, read on the forward strand.
GCATTTCTAGAGGCTTGATATCGGCCACATTGACGACCCAAATGCGATGTGCACCACGTTGGTAGGCCTGATGGAGCTCCTTCAACACCTTAGGCTGCGATCAGAATTAGCGTTCGACATCATTCTCTACATTGCGCTCGTGGGTTACCAGGTTGTTTGTGTTCTGCCACTTGTACGACTTCGGCACTCCCACGTATTCAAGATGATAATAGATCTTCTCTTGTCAGTATGTGGTCTCTACAATATGGACAGAAATCTGGAACTCTGGAAGGTTTTCTCACCCCGACTCCGCCGCTTCTCTCTGACTCATTAGCGAGAGGCAGTCGCTGAATATTACCAAAATTATCATCTGAGAACAATAATGTCACATCTTCGCCGGGTGGCATGAGACCAGCGGCATAGTACGTTGCAACCTCTTTGTAAAGTGCCCAGACCTCTGCGCGGAAAGAAAGTCAGCAACTCATTAAATAGACCCAGGCATTTTGGGTACCTACGGTGGACCGCGCTTGCATTGCCATATTCGCCGGCGAAAACTTGTCTTTGAAATTCGAAGACCTCTTGTAGGATTTCCAGAGGATCACTTCCCTGTATCGCACTGTCGCTGTCGCCGCGCATGCCTATGGTGAAGTAAGATTCATTTTGACCTGCCCGTTGTACGCCTTCCCTCATGTAAGCCGAGACGTTAGCCTGATTATCTTCCCACTGCCAAGGTCCCATAACAGTATTGTTCCATTCGCTCTGGCTTCTCTGCATTGGCTCCGCATGGCTGGTGGACACGACGATTCCGTAGTCGTCGGCAAGCTGTTGATTTCCAGGGTCGTCTTCAAAGAAGATGTTTCCTGGCGTAGGCACGAATGACTTCCACATTCCCGGCCAAAGGTAATTAGCCTTGAGGCGTAACAGCAGGTCGAAGACATGACGATAGAACTCTTGATCCAGAGGCTGATGGGCAACCCCATGGACCTTCGCCCACCAACTAAGACACAGTCAGCAGCGGGCACGGTATGGTATCAAGTGATCATACCCCATCAACGCTGGCGCTTCGTCATTGATAAAGAGACCCCGATACTTGACATTGGGCGGTCCGAACGTCGTTGTTTTTCTGTCCGCATAAATCTCATCGTGTTGTGTCGTGGCGGTGTCCGTCCACCAATGGAACCTGTACAATCAGCACGGGCTGGCGAGGCTGGAGTGAGATACTCACGGCGACTGGCCGCATTGCTCTGCCAGCGTGTATACTCCGAAAATCGCACCTCGTTTGTCACTTCCCACTATGACCAGGGCCTTTTCCACTCCGACTATGGGACTGTTGACAACGGATGTCTGATACATCTCCCATTGTCCTGTAATTCCAGTAACGTTCAATTTACCCGCCCTGACGAGGCTTTTGGTCAACTGAGAGTCCACGGTAACGGCAATAATCGCATTGGGCGTGCATGCTGTACAAGCTGTCGAATCATCCGCTCCAGTCTTCACAAGCGCTGGCCGCAATCCAGTGATCGCTTCAAAGTCTCCGGCGAGACTATTGAGCGCAATCTCAACGCCGACCGGGTCATCTGCGCTATACACTATGGACGCATCGTGAATAGAGATAGACCCGTTGCTTGGCGTGAATGAAACGATGCTTTCCTCCAACAGAGCCAGACATACGGTAACAAAGCCCCAACAGAGCAACGCGGAGAGCCTCATTGTTGTAATTAGACTCAACTTCGCATAGTCAGTGCAAGTGCTTTGCCCAATGGTGGCCTGCACATCCCTCAGTTATAGTTCGTCATGCGGAGAAATACCTGTCGCCAAGTTCTCCAGCCTCCTCACCGCATGGCAACTGAGTTGATCGCTTGGCAAGTCGCGTTTCTCCGCATCAACTCACCCGCATTCCCCATTCCCACTCCACACTCTACCTCGTACTCCACGACTCTGTCCGCATTTAGAAGGCGATGACATAGCTGATGCAACCTGGATTGCCGGACGTTCGGGCCCGAGGGGCTTTTCTTACCGATCATCGGTCAAATTGTAGTTGCTTACTTCAAGCACAGGCAAATCCGAATGAATGCAGACATTGTGCTATTGCGAGGTGGAGCAGATGAGCTGCAGCGACTGTGCCATTCCAATGATATGCATGGCCACTAGGTGAGGTGTGCTTTGGCGATTATTGCTGAGTTTTACACTAGAGCATCTCTCGAGACGTTCGGAACATGCTAACTACAGGTGCCGAATGAACTAGCGACTAACGCTTGTAAAAACACACCTAAGCCCCTGTACCATGCTCCATGGGTCATGCAGAGCGAACCTCTAATATTGAAAAAGCCGAACAAGTAGGCCACTTCCTGACAGCTTGCAGTATCACTAACCCCTTATCTCAATCACCGGCGAACACGAAGCGGATCGTCGTCAAACACAATGATTCCTATGAAGCGAATGGAAAACGTGCTGTCCTCTTGCCAGATTCCATGCCACGCCTAATTATCCCGCGCATCGAAAATGAGCCTTTGCACAAGATCAGCTATGAAACCATCTGATTCTCTTTCATCTCCCCCATAGAACGCCTGCGTTCTCGAGTGAGCTGCATCCCGACAAAGGGCAAGTAGTCTCGAAAGCCGCGGGCGGTTGCGTTCATTTAGCGTAAGGCATCGAGCAATCAGTGTAACTAGATCAAGGTCAAGAGTTGGGTCCCGCGTATTAGCATCTCTCTGGTTGTTGAGGAGTTGAGCAACTTCGTATCGTCGGACCGGATTGAAGTAATTGTTCAGAAAGAGACAGCGTCCCATCACCGCCCCAATATCAATTATATTCTTGTTGACAGCTTCGTTTGCTGGTGACGTGTCGATGTTCACGTTGGCCTCCTCCTCCAGAGCGATCGTGGCGAGACCGAGTACTCCGTCATAACTGTCTATGGCGTACCCCAGCGGCACAGCTCGCCTTTCCTCTGGTAGCTCTTCTATTGCAACCCCGAAATCGATCAATTTGAGGATAGGAATAGGAACGTGCTCCGTTGCTGCAGCCGGCCCTTCCGCCAAGACATCCAGAAAAGACATTTCATTTTCGCCAAACATTACTGTAGCAAAATGAGTTAGTGGCACTTTCTCTATCATTTCCGCATTTATGGGATTCAGGCAACCCACTGTTATCATTCTTCATATCATTGTGCATGAGTCTTTCGGGGTCCGGAGCATTGCGTGCGACAGGTGTCGTTTCAAGCACCCTCTGAGCTGCGTTCATGGGGGCGGTATTTTCCCTTTGACCAGGAGGGTATGCCATAGCCACTGCGGCTCGAGTGACTGGGCGCGTGTCAGATTCCCTCAAGACTCGCAAATGAAAAGAAGCTAAAGTAGATGTTGCTTACGACAGAGAAAAATGTGCCAGAGGAATCTGTTCGGAAGCCTTTCATTGGGATAAGCTGCCGCAAATTTTTGTATGAATCTATGTAGCGTTCCATTGTCTAGATATTCGGTGAAGAAATATGGACGATCAAATCCCTGTACGCAAATGATCAGGTTTACGCACTCTCCTGGTTTTTCTAGTTTTGCAAAAGTCACTGACCGGAACTGCCAAAGGGTCGGGCGTAATATTGAAAATTTGGAGGATGTGTTTAGCCCACTGAAGCCGCTGTTCGCAAATTCCATTAGACTTTAAGCCAAGCCAAAAGTTACCGACCAGGATACAACATTACTTTCAAATACGCTATTTCTTGATCCGCATTCGCACGGGGGCCGGTGGGCAGTCGAGACGTGATGACTTTGACGATAAACCGCCCATACCTGACACCAGGCTGTGGATGATTGACTTTGAAGCATAGAGTCTTTCCCCAGGCTCCGGCTCCCGCTTTTTTCTCAAATGTAAATCGTGGGTCGGGTTTGAAGAATTTAATAACATCATTAGCAACTACGTCAGCAGCTCGTCGTGGTGCCATTGTTGGCAATGCGATGGCGATTGATGGAATGCCATGAGCATCCCGAGTTTGCACCGGTCGCGCTTGCTTGGAATCGCGCCACAAAGAGCTTGATGAATGGAATAACTGTCACTTGTATCAAGAACTTGCTTTGTACGCGTCAGACGGAGCGTGGGCTTACATTGTTCACCATTGTCCACCGCCGCATTAGGTAAAAAGAGTACGAGGGCGTAAAACAAGACAAGGGAAGGTAGGGGCTGGTTGTTTATGTGAGTAGGGCCAAGTCATGTTTTTGGGAGCGCCTTGAATCTGGGTGCGCAGATGCACACCGTCGACATTAAGGCTTCGGACAAATAAGGAATCACTGGAATCATTCGGCTATTGGGTGAGATAAGGATAGAATTATGTCGAGAATAAAATGCAAATAGTCGGTAAGAATTCAAAGTCCAATGCACATCAAAATTATTATTATTAAGTTGTTTGATGGACAGCTCTAGAAAAGCTGTTTTGCTCTACACAGCTTTATTGTCTCAAATATTCTATTCTTCTTCTACCGAGGGGCAAAGGTATCTGAGTCTATTGCAACCTGAAGATGGTCTATTTTCTGAGATCTGACGGCAACTCTGATGAGTTCAATGCCGAAAGCTCAGTACTGTGTTTCTCATACCTGCTCAAGAAGGGTCCGAACCCGCAGAAGAATCTTAAGCCAATACATTTCTACGGGCTCAACGACAATGGGCGTGCCGCAGTTCCCCGTTCGACCGATTCGGGCGTTTCATCAGCAGCTTTCAATTGGTCAAGGTACTTTTCAAAGTCGACCGTGTCTCCGTACCCAATTGTGGCAAGCACCTCGCGGTTGTGATTCCTGGACATCCTTACCAGCTCGGATAGATTTGTAGAATCGAATAGTTGGATAATTCTAGGCTTCTGCCTGTTTCCTGGTCGATCCACTCGACCGAACGCCTGAAGCTGTTTATCACTAGACAAAGGCACATCCACTATAATCGCCTCGCTGGCTCTATAAATATTGTGACCTACTCCCATAGTGTCGATCGTGGAGATCAGCACTTTGTTTGGGGAATCTGCTGTGCAGTCCTGCTGGATGTAGTCGCAGAATGCATCACGTTCCCCTGGTGCAACTCCTGAATGGCAGTACAGCAGCGAGATGTTCTTGGTTTTACGATGCTTCAAAAAAAGGATCATGAATATGAGGAGAGCTGTCAAGTTAGTGTCTGCAAAGATGACCAAATGTCGTATGTTCGTGACGTCTGGGGGTGGTAGTAATCCTGTTTTGACCGACTCAGGATCATCGTAGGAAAGCCCACGGAGTTTTAGCAGTCCATCAAGCTCTTCTACAATGCGCTGCATCTTAGGCGACTCGGTCAACAATGTCTTCCTGTGTTTAAACCAGACCGATTTTTGCAGTGAGGCGAGGACTTCTCCCTGGGCTGGTGGAGCCCTGGAAGGGTTAAGAGCTTTTTGAAGAGCCTTGCTAATTGATACAGCCAAGCCCTTGAAACTGAAAAGCGTGTCGTTGTATGTCACTTCCTCGTCTTCTCCATTTTCAATGATCCGAGCAATGGTTGGAAAGCAGGATGCTTTACTGCAAAGCTGAAATTCGGAATGAGCATGGTCGCCTTTCTGGATGGGCAACTCTCTAACCTGTTGGTTCATCCAGGCCCGACGTTCCAATGGCATACGACCTTGCTTTTTCGCGTCCTCTGTTTCGCTTGCATATCTCACCTCCATCCAGGATTTTACTCTCTGAGACAATTGAGTGAAGACTTGCTTAGTTTCGCCGTCAGGCATCGGTAGATCGACCCATGTGACGTCTTGCTTCACATATAGAGGGTCGCCGCCGCGAAATCTATCGCCTTGATTGCGGGCAATGATCATCTTGGGAATGAAGTCCTTGAGAAATGGAATCAGCTGCTCGGAACGAGTGGTGATCTCTTCCCCTCTTCTCCCTTCAATCATTGACACGTCTTCCTGCAGATGCATGATAAGGTAGTTCCAGTGGTTGAGGAGCTGTTGGAAATCTGCCAGTTTGTCCATATTGGTAAATGTCAAGGCTTGGTCCTTTAGCTCCGCGTTATAGAATGCATGCTCAATCATCGGATACCAGTACCGCATATCAGATTTGATACTGCCAGATAAACCAATTGCCATCGTAGGGCGGATTGGGTCCAGCTCAGCGAGGTCTCGAAGCAGGGCGAATGGTATTGTTCGTCCGGAACTACCATGGTAATCGTGGAATTCTTCCATGAAAACAAATGCGAACCCTAGCCCGGGGATGGCTTTGGTCCTATTCCGCTTCTTGTCATTCCGGTAAGCGACGTTTATTTTGTTGATGCTTCTTACTTTGCTCATCAATGAGTTGCTCGAGTAAACAATCGTGGCAGAACCATTCGACGGTGGCGTGAGGCCCTGTTCTGTACCATAAGCATTCGGATTTACGACTGGGGTGATAAGAGATTCTCGGTCATTCAGCGTAAGGTCGTTTTTCTTGTCGTACGTTGCGTATGCCACAGCTAGTGACATGTCGTCCGTTGGGGAACCTCTCACATCGGCCGCGATGAACTTGCCAAACTCTTTCACCCAGTTGTCAATCAAGTCCGGTTTTATTACTACCATTGACGGGAAAGCCGGGAGGACTTTGGTCACTTCTCTCGCTAGGCTCTTGGGGTTGCACCAGCACTCCACCCGACCTTGTTGTGATGGACACTTTCCCGTCTGGTCGGGCTTAAGATGCTTTCTAGCACCGCGGGTTTTCCCCTCCCATTCTTTCATGACCTCTGTGCGCGTTCGATGGAACATGTGGAAAATGGCGAGTGTCGCCAAAGACGTTCCGGTTTTCCCCAGGCCCACGTCATCTCCAATTATAAAACTAGCGATGCCAGTGGTCACTTGAGCGAGTGTGCGGTAGATGGCTAGCATCTGATGCCCGCGAATGGTGACTTTGATGCCATCAATTTTGGCTTCTGTAGCCGTAGTTTCGCAGCTGAACAGATCACACACGTGTTGCCATTCTTCATCGTCATCTTGGTTGAAATTGAAGCCGGCATTCTCCAGCGCTTTGATGACTCCATTTTCGTTCACGGAAATGTCTGAAACATCTTCCTCGCCCTCGGCATTTGGAGTTTTACTCCCACGAGGACCGCGCTTGGGTGTAGATCCAATCAATTCGTCCACATTGGAGAACAACTCTTCGTCATGTTCTGGTGGGACTAGGGCACTCTCGGGATCTGGGACGTCGAGGATCGATGTTCTTTCGTCATTCTGGGACATGAGAGGTAGACAATCCAGGTTGTACCTTGTGATGAGAGGGATTACGCCCTTCTGCACCTGGGTAAGTGCAATCCAGAATGTTCTTTCATCCTTAATTGTGTACAGTCCCCTCCCACGCGCTAAGACAAGAGGCTCGTCCCTAGCAATGCCAAATTCATTGACATCGGTTCTGACTGCTTCATAGTCGAAGTCGCTTGGTACTCGTATGTTCGACCTCTGGCCCCGTTCGCTAATGAACTGTGTAAGAGGCCAATCTCTGAATTCTTCCCCAGAATAAACTCGAAAGAGCAGTTGGTCCAGATTGATATTGTTCTGAACTTCCTGTCTTCTACTGATAGAACGTTGAGGTGTCGGGCTTTGAACACTCAGACGATTCGCGTTATGCCTCATTGGTGTGGCAGGAACACCAAGTCGATCATTCTCGTCATCCCTTTCCGCCTCGTGGCGCAACTCTGCTGATGTGCGTCTTCTACGACCTGAGTTATAAAGTGACATATTTGATTGTTCTAGAGGACTTGTCTTTGTGTGTGCTTTACTTGTTTGATCTTCTGTTTTTTTGTTTGGATCTTGTCTGTCGCCGTTTGAGATTATCGATGTTTCGCTACAAATGAACCCTGGGACGACATGCCGAGAAGCAGTATTATATATTCCACACATCGTTGCCGGGTTTAAATTGAATAACAGATCCCTTGCAACAACCCTTTTCACACATTATCCTCCTCGAAACACATGTCTATTTTCGAGCGCCGTGACAATAGACCGCCATTGTACCTGCAACGCCTGAGGATCCATGTTGTGTCCTTTGACTGTGTGGTGTTTAGAGAGATAGTGTGAAACTCGAATCGAACTCAAAGAAATCTCACTAAGACCTTGTTTGTTGAAAGAGATACATTATTATACGTAATGGCTATTGTTTAACAACAGTAGCGTGCCCTATCCCAATGATTTTCTACGATCGGAGGTACTGGTTCTCATGTCTCATAGAATGATGCTTTGGGGAACACACTTCAAGTATATGATAGTCACGCGGAATTCGTCACAGTCAATAGGCTCATCACCAACCCCGACGCCAGGTCAGCTAACCTACAGCGGTAGTGCAATGCCAGCCGTCTCTTTCTACTTAGGATCACATCCTAGGTCGGACTTGCAAAGCCCTTCTCTCGTAATGAGCCATTTTATCACATTAAAACATAATTATAGAGGATAGCGAAGCGAGTTGTAGGAGTATAAGTGTAATCCGATTGTTCTTCTAGGGTTTGTTGGTCCATTGCATGACACATATGATCATGACTAGCCTGATCATGCTACTATACACTATATTACGCGTATATTGCTGACGGTGTCGTATATGTGAGGCTGATGTACCGGTGCTTATGGGTGTTCTTTCCGTGCCAGCATATTGAAGCATCATCTAGTAGTCTGCACTGCTAAACAATGAGTCCGCATACCTATGCGATAAAAAGATGGAACAAAAATGGTGCCCCCTTGGCCTTTCCAGCAATGAACGAATCCCGTTCGGAAGACCGCGTGTCTTGATTCTGAAGGCAAATGTCTTTGCTATCCTTCGTTGTCGAGATAGCTTCGTCTGTAACTATTTCAAAGCCCTAAAAGATCATGTGATGGCTATAATCCCGAGCAAAATTGAGGTACGTATTTTCGGGCGCTAAGCAGCTCTCTTAACCCCAGTGGAATTGAAGACTTCCACGTACAGTAAACAATCATACATCCATTGATATCAGCAGGAAACGGGGCGCATCATGCTCCATTAGCGGAACTCAATTATAAAACCTGTTTGAAAACTTGAGGCACATCATGGGCATCCAGTAGGTAGAACAGTCTTCGCTTAATGTACACGCTGTACATGTAGCCTTGTCGGCGGTATTCCTGTCCAAGTATTGAGAATGCTCCAACTCGAGCATCCGAAAAGGAGTGCAGCCCGAGATCGCTCAATTGATCAACCGGAGATGCGGAGCTCTTTAGTTGCGGGATGCTTTTTACTCAGGCGTGGGCTCGTACGTGAGGAGTTTGGTCGTGATCATATCGTTAAACCATGTCTTGCAGTGGAATTCACGAGCAACCCAGCTCAGGCACACATTCAGAGTAAATGCCCATAGCTCAACCCGCAATGCATATTCCAATATGACATCGGCACTTATATGTTGTCCTGCGTTAGTACGCCTTGCTTGAGACTCGTAGCCATTGCCAATCTTGGAGCGCAATTTCCTCGATGCGCAAATGGAAACAGCCTGGGCGTCGATCCGCATCGATCCGCTGAGCCGCCCCCTAAAGCTTTTATAAATATAGATCACCGCCGACTCTATCAGTAGCCCACGTCTGAAGACATTCTCCGCTTACCGCAAAGTTTGGGTTGGCGGGGCAAGGAAAACCATGCTGTTAGGTACCACCAACCCACCAAGCAATTGGAAATGGCCCGTACCCAGCTGGACCCAAGGCAACATTGAATTGATGCGTCTATACCTTTAAATACATGACATCAAAGCAAATCCAGATCCCTCGCCAGTTTCGTATATTGATGCATGATGCTGATTATTTAACGAGTCATGATTAAGGTACAAGCGTATAATCAACATTAACAGATCGAAAGCTGCCGGCGTATATTTCCCCACAGCATGCGATATTAAAGTGAAGGGGTGAAGTTTCGGGGCATGTCTCATCCAGCATTAGCAAAGCAACATTATAGATACCTATAGGTATTACTCGTTCCTCAGATACCGTCGCCAATTTGTTCTTTACCCGTCAGCAGTCTAAACTCGGCGGATTTCGCAGGAAGCTACTTACCAACCACATTCTGGCTTGACCAAATTTCCCAATCCGCACATGTCTGAGCCATGGAATCAGGAATTTCCATGTTTTTGATGATGTCGTCTGGTCGCTCTAAGATCATCCAGTTCATGCCCGCGGCCAAATGCCAGGCAATGTGACCTATCGCATTATCTTAGCTATAGCACCCGAGGTATAGGGGTCGCGACAGGGGTGTACTCACAATGAAACGGCCAGATGCCAGGATTTATTTGTTCCCATTGGATGACGATATAGTTTCTGGGAAGTATCATTTGAACATCTCGTCGCTGCGGATTGCCCGGGTTCACAATCGACCCATCCCAACAGCTGCCGTATTCCCCGATATATATACCCGATGAATTGCTGGTGTCGATTACTCCACATGCGTCGCAGTTCGTTTGCCTCCTATCCAGGTAGGCCTCAACTGTGGATATTCTCATATCGCGCCTGTCGTGCGACTCACGCCGTTTGCGGAGTTTCTTGCGAATTCTCGTGCTCTCGCTGTATTCTTGGCTGTTGCTGCCGTCTTGGCTGTCACATGTTCCCACTTCCTCATCTTCATCATGGTCACCCTTCTCATTACGCGCGCCGCCGCCAAGCTGCTCAGACATTTGACCTGGACTCATCATGAAACCTGGTGGCCCCATTCCTCCGGGGAACACAGTGTCATTGTTGCCGCACACACCTTCTTGTAGAACCCAGAAGTTGTGTCCGTGGATATGCATAGGATGGGGGATGTCGCCAGTGTTCTCGATGATGAACCGAATCGACCTGTTATTGCCGTAGTTGTGGACATTTTGGATCCAGGGGAAGTCCAGATCGCCATTTTTCACTTTGAATAATTGAGGTGTGTTGAAATTAACACGGAAAGTTCTGTTGGCCATGTACCACAGATTGGCAGTGCCGTTGCTTTGCAGCTCTATGGGCAAAATCTCGGTGACATCGGGGTCGGGCACGGCAAGAGGATATTGCGGGACCGTCATCGATAGAGGATCGTTTCCGCAGTAGTCGTTGAAGGCATTCGGCCCAGGTTGTGTCCCAGGAGGCACCTCGCGATCAGCATCTTCATAGAAAATAGCAGCAATGGCGTTGTAGGAACCGTCTCTACTAGGCGAACAGTCAGGAGACTTGTATGCCCTTAGCCACATAGAGTCAGTGGGTGCTCCGGTTCCGTAGACAATGACATCCGATCGTTGTCCAGGGGCAAGGGTGACAGCGTCTGTAACGTATGGTTCGATCGGAACAAAGTCGTTTGTGACGACGGTCATGTTGTAGCCGTCTATGGTTATCTTCTCCACCGCGAATGCTGCCGTGTTCATGAAGCGGAGTAGATGAGATTTGCCTGATGTGAAATTGAATGAAGCCAAAGGGGCGCCATTGTCTTGATACGAGTTCTTACCATTGATCAAATTATTGTCCGATAGTGTGATCTCCAGCTCGTTTGCCAGAAACCCTTGCTCTATGTCGATATAGTACTGATGAAACCAGTCGGAAACACAAATGGGCCCAAGGTCAATGTCATAATCCACGTAGGTCGGCCCGTATACGATTAATGGGCCCAGGAGGCCGCTCGAGTACTGTCCTTCCCAATGCGAATGCCACCATGTAGAGCCGTAGAGATCAGGCTTGAATTTGTATGTGAAAGTCTTACCCGGGGCGATTGGGCATTGAGTTACGCCAGGGACACCGTCCATCCATGGTGTCTCCTGCTGTAATGATCCGTGCCAGTGGATGGCGATGCCCTCAGTCGTCACATTATTATGAACAGTAACTGCGTATCAATCGAGTCAGTTGTAAGAATACTACAAGTTGAAATGCGCTAGCTTACCCTCGATCCAATCGCCCCAATTGCACTCAAGTGTTGGCCCAGGATATTGACCGTTGGCTAATATTAGCGGCACTTCCACGCCGTCGGGAGCACCTTGCTGTTTTGTTATAGTGAAATTGTACTGGCGCGTGATTCCTGTTTCGGGGCGAACGAGATATGCATTGGTATTGGTGGCATTGAAAGGTCCCCAGGAACATTCCGTCGAGCCATTGCTGGGTAAACATTTCCCAAAGTGCGGCGCATATGGCGTTCCCAAAAGCGACAAAGCTGAACGGATTAGCGAACTAGTTCATCCGGGGCCATTCGCTATGCTCACAATCTTGTCCTGCAAACATAGGGGAGAGACCAGAAGCCATTTCGAAGATGGTCCTCTACAAGAGAGGATTCTGTGTTGGCATGAACAAACCAAGCTGACGGGCTGATCGAGCACGCGCAAAGGAGGTAAATTGAGCAAGATTGTATGATGAGGCAAGACAAACGAGGATCAAAAGGTGGCGCTGTAGATTACTTTCAAGCAGCACGTAACTCCTCTTGTATAAACGCGTAGAATGGTACGAGGACTCCGTCTGTGATTTGCACTCTTCCTGCTCGTCATGACCATTGCAAAAATGTGGTCACCCTCGCCACTTAGATACTGGCTTGAATTTGGACACAAACTGCTAATGCCTTATGAAAGTAGATCATCGCGTCACGAGCTTAGGCTCAAACTCCGACGCACGGAAGTTGCCAACGCCAAATTACCGTACCCAGCATCATACAGGTCCATAGCTTTCTAAGGGCAAGAGGCTACCTTAGCCATAAGCCGATATCAGAAGACGTCAAATTACATTGATAGCGTGGTAGAGACGACCATCCTAACGTTGCAAGTTTGGTGCCGCAGTTCATAGTTATAGGTGAATGTGGCAATGCACAGCTCTACAGCAGCGGCAGAATATCTTAACAATCGACAGCGAACCTGAAAAAGCCTGTGTCTGTAGATGGCCTGACCGAGACATCATAGGAATAAAGCTGTATGCAATAAATGCATATCTTGCATATTGCAGGGCTTCTGTGCCGCGTTAATACCACCACAGGATGTGACTATCGAATTCCAGCGGCGCGGCACGACGATGAGAGCTAGCATCTAGACTTCACGATTGAGTTTGGTGAAAGGTCCATGGCACAATGTGTGGCGTCAGTCTCACTCTGGGGATCGGTACTAAAATCTTACAATTCCAGGACCCCAGCAAGAGCTATCCGGAAATCATGGAAGCACAAGCACAGGACTGACAAATAGTTGTTGTACGGCTTCCAGAAGTCGCTTCTCGAAGATATCATGGTAACCTTCAGTTGTTGGCATATTTGCCGGTTGCAGTCGCTTGTGACAGAGAGCCGCCATCCGAAACCTGATAGAGCCTCTACGGGAACTTCTTCATCCAAAATAAGGGAAAACATTTGCGCCTAGGGTTACAGCTAGGCTTCAGCTACAAGAGAAATCTACGTAGTGACATAACTCGGGTCCGTAAAACTTGTAACGCCGCTCTCCCGTTCGTTCGAACCTCTACCACATCAATGACCATCTGAATATGCAGTGAATATTGTCCTCCTTGCCATGTAATACACCCAAAAGCTGACAACTTCACATGCCTTCTGTCAGACGGAGATCTCGTGTGTTTGCTTGAGTTTTCATCCCAATTCGCTTCCAAGCCTCTTCTCTACATTCGCCGACAACGCAGGCGGGACCATCCTCGGGAAGGCGTCTCTACCCATACCACATCGGCACAATGATGATGATCATGATGACAGTTAGGCCTTGCTCGAGACATGTGCTGTAACATGCCCACGGACGATGGTACTTTATCATTATGGAAAATGGATCTCAATTCGATTGACCACGACACAGCGATACATCTATACGCGCTTATACAGAGCTTATAGGGATGATTGCGAATATAATCCTCCTGGCGCATAGAAGCATACCCTTGGTCTTATTGTCTTCGCATCTACTAATAGTCAGTGCTTCTGATCACATCATCCCACTCTTCTAATACTGCCAGCGTCTCCTGACATTTCAATCGCATCGTAACGAGACAGTCCGTTCCAATTGGCAGCCTAAAAGGCACATTTCTCCCTTCGGCAGCGCCATCTCCACACACAAGATCAACGATGAGCCGGACCCCTTTCTCGGGATCCCCGGGCTGGGTCATATCCTCACTCGCCAAGCCAGCAACGAAGGCTTTTGACGCCTCCACATAATCTGGAATCGCGGATTTTACAGCTTGAAGGTTACCAGCAGACAGTAGCTTTGTACGAAAACGGCCGGGCTCGATGAGCAATGTCTTAATGCCAAATGCCGATATTTCGCGATCAAGTGACTCAACAAGTCCTATGTGACATTAGCGACAGATGAATTATAGCGAGTGACAGCCACACAGCATACCCTCGAGTGCAAACTTCGATCCAGTATAGGGTCCTACAAATGGATCGCCGTACCAGCCTGAGCGCGAACCGATGAAGACCAATGTACCAGTACGGCGCTCACGGAGATGTGGCAAAAGGGCGCGAGTGAGCTTATACACGCCGAAGACATTCGTTTCGAACTGCGCTAGTAGCATTTCATAGCTGCGCATCACATATTAGCAATAGGCTGCTTCGAGTACACTTGTACCACTTACCCAACGTCTTCCCAGGATCCTGTGGCGATATAGGCAGCGTTGTTGACAAGAACATCGACTTTCCCGTATACGTCAATAGCTTTAGCGACAACCTCGTTCAGAATGAATTGATTACTAGTGATGTCGAGTTGCAAAAGCGCGACGCCAGGTTGCTCAAGATGCCGGATCTTGTCGATATTACGCGCCGTTGCAATCACAAGGTCTCCTCGGGACTGTATCTGGCGAACGAAGTGCTCGCCAAACCATGATGAGCAACCGGTGATTAGCCATACGAGCTGAGTCATTGTGTACAAGCGTCGGATCAGTTGAAGGGAATTTTTGAATCATAAACAATTCATTGAGATTCAGGAATCAATGATTGAGGACGGGCGTTCCATAATACATGATATTCCTGCCCTGTGAGTGACAGGATATTTAAATCACTTCATCTTCTCCCATTATCCTAGATCATTGGCAAAGTTCGCCGAATGACTCATTTCAAGATGGCTACCTTCATAATGCTCTTCGTCGTAAGCACAGTAGTTGCTGATAATGTTTTCTCCATCTGCGAGCGCAATTGGGTGGTCGACCCGCCTTCGCTATAAAGTCCGCTATAAGCCCGCTCTAAGTCCGCGCTCACTGCACCAACTTGCTCACATGATTTCGTCCTCTCAATTGGCCAACGTTAACTTCAGTCGATGTATAAAGTCTTAATGAATGTAAGCGTTGGGTGCGACACGGAAAACATGCATCACATCGTATTCTAGGGCCAGTTGTGTTCGTTCTGCCCGTTCACTCGTCGCGACCGTGATGAGCAACCTTCAGCGCATCAGGCGCTAAAATGCAGACCAGTGACAATGTCACCGTATCGAGCATGTAGCCAGTCTTGAGGCGCACGTGTTCTCGGTCGCCAGGGACCAACATTGCCGTATCTAGGCAATACCGATTCGCTTTCTCGGCTGTATGTTGAGCTCAACTGCCACATCTTCTGGTAGCCATTGACGCCCTCTGCTGGCGCGCGAGGCACAGCTGTCGTCGCATCTTTCGTCTTCATGTATTTGATAAGGCGGATGAGAACTACAAGCGGTGTCGTTAGCATCGACGATCAAGAACGATGTTGCGTTCCAACAGCACTTACCATTCGCCGTGTCGTCAGAGCCAAGGGTCCATGAATGATTCGTGTACCCGATCATGTACATCATGTTCGGGACGTCTTCGACCATGGCACCATTCCACAGCAGCCTGTCTTTGAACTCCGTCTTTTCGCCATTTACAAACAAGTCTACATGACCACCCAGTTGCATCTTGAGGCCAGTCGCCGTCACGATCACATCCGCCTCAATCTTAGTGCCGTCTTGCATTTGAACACCATCCTCGGTGACCGTGTCAATCTTGCCAGTCACGACATTCGTGTTTGGCTGATGCAAGGATTTGTAAAAGTCTCCATCAGGACACAGACACAAGCGCTGCTCCCACGGATTGTACGACGGCACAAAATGAGGCGAAACAGGTAATCTTTTGGGTAGTTGCTTCTTCGTCTCCTTTAGCAGCAGGCCCCGGGCCTGAAGCGGGAAATACTTGCAGAACACGGTCATCAGATACCCAGACAGCATGTATGTGAAGTGTTTCAACAACCCTGGCCACTTCCCTGGCAACGTCCGAATGAGCCAGTCTGTCCTGGGACTACCGTTGACCGCATTCACAATCCAGGTCGGGCTTCTCTGTATCATGGTGACCATCAGGGCTGTCTTTGCCAAAACCGGGATCAACGATACTGCCGTCGCTCCGCTCCCAATGACAGCCATTTTCTTCCCGCTATAGTCGTAGTCAGGGGGCCAATACTGCGGGTGTATCGTCTTTCCTTTGAAGTTGGCTATCCCCGGGATTTCTGTTTGGAATGGCTCGTGATAGTCATAATACCCCGTCCCCATGATGAGCCAGTGGCCTTTGAAGTACTTGGTTTGCCCATCATGTTCTACTTGCACAGTCCACTGTTCGGTTTGCCGATCCCAACTCGCGTTTCTGACTTGATGCTTATAGCGGAAGTACTGGCCGAGATTGTACTTCTTGATGCAATCTCGCATGTACTCTTTGATGAGAGGTCCTTCGGCGATGGGCGTCTCGTATGGCCACGGCTCCCACGCGAACCCGAAGGTGTAAAGATCAGAATCCGAGCGGATGCCAGGGTATTTGAACAGATCCCAGGTGCCGCCAAAGTCGTCGCGGGCCTCGAGAACGGTAAAGGTCTTGTCGGGAAGCTGCTCTTGAAGGCGATATGAGCAATTGATACCGGATATGCCAGCGCCAATTATGACGATGTCGAATGTCTTAGCCTCCGGGGCGCTGTTCGTGATTGCCATTGATGCCATACTGGGCAGCGCGACGTTATCTTACTTGCGGGATTCTCTGTCACGATGTCAAGTTAGTCATGCCACGGCGAGCAGCTAACCTCGTCATAAACGGAGAGGGATGAGCGTTTGTTGTACTGTGTTCGAGATATTATTTCTCAATTGGGAATTCGGTGCGAATTACCAGACAGGCGCGCATGAGGAGAACCGAATTGTTACTTTTCAGCAGATGCGCAACCCAATATATCGATCTACGCCTCCCCAATGTGGACGACCCATTTCACATCCGCCCGCGGGGCCCGGACTGTGACGTTGTCCCACACCCCGCTCACATTTGCTGTCTAGAGGGCGTACGAGTCTGTAAAGGGGATCGCCTGGGCCGTATATGCGTGCATGGAGGGCAGCTAGCTGTCGAGGATGTCATGGTTTCACCACGTACAGTCAAGGCGGGAACCAATCATGCTTGTCGGGCGTACATATGTCTTAGTTCTGCGACAAGCACTGCCCAAAAGGAGCCCTGCGTGCCATGTAGAGAAATCATCGTAACCATGTTTACGTGGATTTCAACTGGATCAAGACTGGAATTGAATGCGATGTGGGCTACAGTCATGAGACATTTAGTCCATCTCTGCTTCTTTCCTCCCTTCTTTGCACTGAGACCGAGCAGATGCGAATGACAAAGGCCACAATTGTTTTGGTACGCCAAGTATGTGGATATGCATGTCGTACCCTTCGTCGTATAATCCTTGCAACCAGATTGCACGAATGGGTGAGAAAGAATCATATGTCTTAACTGGCAAAGGTACTGACTCTATTTGGGATATTTACTTGCTACAGTGTCTCGACAGAGTCCATTACGATCTGTGAAAGCGAATTGAGCGTATGTTCCGGTGTACGTATGCAGCTCGGCAGGTTTTGTCAGAGCTGCCGCATCAGTCTGATCGACGATGAGCTCGGGGTGGGCTACCCAGAGCCGAGGCTTCGGTTGGTTTCCCCACATCGCTGACTGCTACCTAATGATAAGATGTCACTACAATGGCTGCTTCCAGGTCCAAATGGCTGGCGTTGAGACGTTCAATTCAAGTAACAATCGCGAACGGGATAGTTACGTGGAGGTACATCAGAGACTTCGTTCTCTGCTAAGCCGACTTATCATTCATTTTTGGGTTTGGGATTCCACGTTGTTGGACGTGACTCTCATGTAGAATTGCTTCTCTTGCGACGGGCAAACCCACGTACTGCAAAGGTGTTTTAGATTCGGGACCGGGGACTTCTCTCACTGGGTCTATGAATTTCTAGGATGCATAGACGTCGCATGCACAAACTTCGCTGCCTTTAGATGAGATGAACGTCTACAGCTGACGGGTCTAGCCGAAGTGAAAGCGATTGGAGTTACCCCAGATCTGGGGATGAGACGCCACGCCAGAACTTTATCGTTTTAGTCCCGATTGACCGAGTCCATCACGCTCAAGTTTTATGCCCACGTCAAGAATCATGCCATTCCTAACCATTTGTAGGAAGAATTTCCACTGACTGATTGCTCTTTGCTCGATCTTTGTCTGAGATAAGAAGAGAAGACGAGTATCGTCGACCAATGCCATTGCTTTCCAATACCCGGCCGGGTATTACATGGACGGAATGGGAAGCGGGGTCTTGCAGCAACCAGCTGAGGCCAAGACACGGGCAGCGCGAATACCACCTGACTCATCGATGATGGAGACGGATGTGCGATATCAACTATGTAGAGCTTGTCGGTGGCAGGATTGAGCGTCCAGACCCTGGTGGGCTTCCTCAGTCCTGGGCTCAAAAGATCGATAGTGGAGTTACAATCGCCGTCGCTGACCGAATATACCTAACGATGGCCGACAAGCCAGCAACCGTCACCCTCGTCGCGCAATGTCTGTGCCAAGCTCACAGATTCACTGCCGAAGTGTCACAATCAGCGCTCCCTCTGAAGGGGGTATTCTGCCATTGTGACACTTGTCGCCATACCACGGGCGCCCTATACAGTTCTGATGTGCCATGGCCGGGTGATAACAATGCCATTCGGGAGTCTACTCTGCGGAGGTATGCCTTGTTCGATTCGCTCGCGATACTCTTCTGCGACACATGCAGCAGTCCCATGTTCTTTGAAAGGAAAGACCCCGAGCAAAGGACCCTAGCGTATGGTGCTTTGAGCGGCATACTGACCAACGCAGACGTCGAGTCTCTCGTCCAGATCACAGATCACATATGTGTAGGAGACACGATTGATGGCGGAGCTTCTCCTTGGCTCCGTAACTTGAACACTGAGACCAACCAACCGAGCTCATGGGTCGGACGTAGAGGCGAGAGTCAGAAACTCTGTAGCGATTGGCCGGGAGTCAATGACCTACCGAATGATGCGACGGATATTCCCGTTGACGAAATCCCCATAAGATGGGCATGCAATGGAGTGAATTTGGTATTCCACAAGCCGACCTCTGAATACGCATCTAAACCTCGCTCTGAACTGCCTTGGTTCATTGATCCTGTCACAAACAAGTCATCCGGCGGTTTTGACGTGTGCGACTCGTGTCGTCTGTCTTCAGGGGCTGATATATTCCATTGGACCTTCGCCTCTTTCCAACACCTCTCATTTTCAGAAAAGGACGCAAAGCCCGTCTTTCCCAAGTCCAGCATCGAGCTCAATGCCGCAGTATCAGCAAAAGACCGAGACCCTCTCTGGGGCACTCTGACCTCTTACGAAAGCTCCGCAGACGTACGACGATACTTCTGTAGTAAATGCTCTGCGTGCGTCTTTTACGCTGCGGACGAGCGTTCTGAAATGGTCGACATTGCAATCGGCTTGCTAGAGTCACCGGATGGGGCGAGAGCTGAAGCCCTGGTCTCGTGGAATTTCGGGGGTACTTGTGTTTGGAGACAAGATGTTGCTGGCGGATGGAGAGACGCACTCGTTGAAAAGGTTGAGCGTGCGGCAGATAGCTGGAGAGAACGACGCGCATATCCGAAGAATTGGCGACGGATACTGAAAGAACAAGCGGCCAAGGAGTGAATTCTCCAGCAATGTGTGCTTTCATTTGTAATTAGGTGTCAATCACACCCTTCTCCTAGAAAGGTCAAAGAAGATCATCGCAATGGCGATTGAGAGGCGGAGGCGTCAGGCTACATTGTCACACACTTCTCTTCTACATTTTGGCAGCTAGATTCTCATAATGTGAGGACCTTTGCGTCTTATTTATTCCTGTTGTTTTCAGTCAACAGTGCTCGCGCGAGTCATACAGTGACAGTACAGAACACGGGTTACATGTCGCCCCGTATGAACCATTTCGAAAATCTTCAGGCGACGTCAACTACTCTGATCCGAGGATCCCGATACTATACTCTGGGCAAACATGGATATAGACACGCGGAGAATCATATGGTATCACGACACTGTAAGCCCTAGCCCGATATCCCTAACCCAGATAGCCATTATATTAATGATCTGACGTTGAGTATGTCTTAAATACTAGCGCCTTTTGCCGTCACTCCGCTTCTGAGCATAGCAAGCATGAAGGTGGCATTCATGGGTCGCAATGCAGCCCCTATTCCCACCAAAACTTTGCAGTCCAACACTCCCGAGCACCTATCACAATGGTCTGCTCCCAAGTTGCTGGAGCACTCACTTTTAGTCGTCAATGAACATGGGCGAGTTTGACATTCCGGCTACTATCTATCCAAGGGTTCCCAGGGAGTCCTTTGACTCTAACATGAGTCTTTCACGAGCGACATTGAGACACTGAAGGTCAAGTGGAGCGGTTCGGCAAAGACACCACACTGCACATCGAGCAATTCGTAGCGACTTAATCGATTGACTCTGGGCTTTCAGGACCACGAAGACACGTCAACTGGAGATGCGAAATGGACGTAGTATCATGATCAGAGTCGACTCTTCATTTTGCGGCATGTTGGATAATTGAATGAAAGACGAGGCTGTCAGAAAACGTCTCGACGTCCTGGTAACTAAGGATGAATAATTTAACTTTGACACGAAGCCGGCACGGCGATCCAAGCGTTCCTGAACGCCTGGGCAACGCCAGTCGACACTCAGGCCCGTATCAAATCATTACAGAAGATCGTTGTCTACACTACTAGATCGTCGCTTGACTAGTCCGTCTTGCTACTAGAGCGCATGTCAAATCTGCTCTAGGTCGAGCATCATGATCATTTGACCTCTACGCCTACGCCTTTCCTTGAAAATGCGACGCCTCTGTCGGTGTTCGTGATATCAGCATCAATCCTCTAACGACACATGTGCCGATGCATGCATGATAGTCTCTGCTCGGTCCTGTCACCGATTATGAAGAGAGGCTGGTTACCCATCAAGCTCTCTGTGTCTGGGAAGGATGGAAGACTCTTTCTGAAACTGCGCCATGCGTATCGTTGACTGACAATGCGAAGTAGGCAAATTCCTGCCTCACCCCGATCCGTATTCGGTCTTCGTGGTCGGCAAGACGTGCCCTCTTCTTCCAACTTGAATAATGCCAGAGTATGTGATCGACTATGAACGGCTTACTAGATTGGTAAGACGATAAGCTATAATACTTGATGCCATCGACGGTGAGAACCAGGTTCGATGTATAGGCAAGAAGGGATGTCTTCATTCTTCCAGACCGCTTCATCGGAATAGCAAATTCCATATGATCTTACTCTGTCATGAACCAAAGCCCCGGCTTACTACCGGCATCCATGTGTGATGTATTTTCTCTCAACCATCATCATATCCCGGAACGTACGAGTAGGGCATGGACTGTCAGTTTACGACAACATTTCCAGTCTAAACTACCGTCAATAAACAAACAGTCGACGGTATGGATGGTGATCCTCTCTAGTCTCCTGCGGGTATTGTCGAATGGGCGCTCGCGTAACTTTGCCGATGTTAAAGCCTTACACTTTCCGTATGGGTCTATGCCCCGGTATGGCCGCCGAAAAAAGCCGCAATGGAGAACGAAATAGCGACAGTCAGAGTCGTGAGATCGGACCCTTGCAGGCAAATACAACATCGCATATGCATTGTGCATTGGGATAGCAAAGGATCACCATGCGATGTGGGCCAAAAGCGGTGGATTGGGAGACTCCATACCATACAACATGATGGTGACAGCGGATGCTGCACGAAGGGTCGCGGTTCAAAGGCTCACTTGCGGCGGGAGGATCGGGCGAGACGTCAGTGCATCTAGGGTTATGGATCGTGCAAAGTGAGTGTGTGTTGTAGCTGTTGGGGCGTGACTACGGCCGCCAGTACCCATCCTTGTTCATGCATGCCCGCAATGGGTCGTTGCTGACTACCGCTTGGTTGGGGATGTGGTGACTGGTCCAGTGACCTTCCAATGCACGATAGCATCGCAATTACGATTCCACCGTCGATTGTCAGTTTGACGAGCTATACCGATGTGGTCGTGAGTCGTGACGTGGTTCTGCCGAACCCGTAAGTCAAGGCCCGCGATCCGTGGACTATCCACTGTCGTAATCCAATTGAAGAAGGACTAAAAGCAGAGAAAATAAGGCCATGGGCAGATGTGACGTCTAGGACCCTGGTTTTCCAAATCAGGAAGCCTTCCAGAATAACTTTAGAAGCTTTCGTAAAGAAGCGAAGGATCGAAAGACTTGGCGGTGACCGTCAACGGTCAAGCCGTCGCATAGAGCCGCGTAACAAGACAAGTCAGTTGCATTGATTGTTACGAATCATCCGTTACTGCTGCGGCTTCGGCTAATTTCGATAATGGTTTGAGGTTAAAATGGACTTTTTTGTTTTGAGAATTGTAATTGTCCGTGTATTAGTGTCTCGTCGAGAGCGTCGGCTCGAAGCACCGCATACCTTAGTAGTAAGCAGCGCCAGTACCGTGGGCCTTATTCGAGTCAGCAGCAGTACAGGTTATCATGACGCACATGTAGAAGGGGAAACCTCCTCGCAAAATGCAAGCTTGGGCGACCAGCAAGCGTCTCGACGGAGATCAGTCCGGAGGGGACCAAGATGGAGGCATCGTGTCCTTTTGCGCAACCATGTCAATCAGCCACAACCGCCGAAGTTGCGACGTTTTCCTTTGATAGGAATATTGGGTCACTTTTAGGCCTGATCTGGGGTGCATGCTCCCCCGAAAATAGATCGCCAAAGTGGCCACGGCAGGCAGCACTGGTGCCAGCTGGACACAGCTGAGCCTGAACATGGGCTTCGAAGATCATCCTCGTTTGCCATCCTACCAGATCTCCATGCCCATCCGTTGTCGTCATGATTATCTTCACGTTGCACATCTCCAACCTTGGAGGAAAGCTCATTCGAGGACGGTGTCTCTGGGCATCAGAGGAATAACACGGTTTCGACGTAATGAGCTCTCGTCAATATCACCGTCACCAACGTCGGTGCCGACGTGTTCGTTGACGTGCGGCTCAGCCCTAGCGGGATCGATCACTTACGACGGCATCTCCATCCTCCCGCTCGCTATCTTCGTAGCTCGTGGCTATGTCGCACGACGCGCAATCTCCCATAACCGAGCTCGCCGAGCAACAGAGCAGGCGCTCAATCGGAGACTGTCTACAATCAATCCTTCGCCATTTGCTTTACGGCCGCAGCAGCATAGTGCAGACAGTGGAGTGTTCGCGACTCGTCTGCATCAGCCCTACTTACGGTAGGTATTATCTAGGGCTTAGAAGTCCTCAGGGTCACACTCCACTTCTACGATCGATAGTTTCGCGGTAGGTTCACGATGATTCCATCAGCCTCAACATGATCGCTGTCTGCCTGCACTGAGTGACGAATGAATGCGCAAACACTATCACATGTTGGGCAACCCGATCCGGCTCGCCCAATCCATGCCCAGGTGTGCCTTCACGGTGGCCGATAATGCGTTCATTCATTCTTGCTCTCATCCCTTAGGCTCTCAAACCTCAAGGCACTCTATCTGTAAAATCCATCACATTCCTGAACACCCCTGCCTAGCAACTACATCCAGTGCGGTGCCGTGCTTTTCCCGCCCTTGCAGTATGTGGCTAAGGAATCCCATCGCAACAAACCACACAACCGCCGGCAAGCAAACAGACAGTCTGACCAACTTTTATCTACTCCCTCAGAATCCGCATCGAGGAAGCGCTAACTCCTTCTACAGGCCAATTCAGATAGGTAGGCAAAGGACATTGACAAGCCACTGTCGTAGATACCAGACTCGCCAGACAATGTCTGACTTAGGTAAGCAACAGAGACAGACTCCTTGCTCGAAACATCGAAGGATCTCTTGGGCGTTTCGAGAAACACACACCTGTTCTTGTAACACAATGCGATCGGCCGCCGCTTAACAGATCGACCATCTACCAATTTGCATTGACATCGTGACTTTTAATCGTTTAAAATTATGCCATGTTATGACCTTCCTTTGAGGCGCTGCCACTCGATGCTTTTGCACAGCGAAACCATACAAGCGGGCGGCGTATTTCTTACGCCCCAACGGCTCTTGACTCAGCTGTACGGCGTTTAATTTCAATCCCCAGATCAATGCGTATTAAGAAGCAAATGTAAGGGGCGAATCTAACAAAAATAAAATATCACTGAACGATACATGAGCAATCCCCAACAACGTATCTCAGCCGCACCCGTCAGCTCGCCTGTGAATCATCGTTAGATCTTTCAGCTGCAAATCTACGATCTGACCAACAATACCCGATTTGATAGCCGCCTGCAGGACATGTGTTATCTAGAAATCTGTTATTCATATTTTTGCTTTTTCCACTTTAGCTTTGCTTTGTATGGTCACGTCGTGCCTGTGCCGCAGACGGCGCCAAACCGTTGGTTCTTGGATCGCAGCCCATACGTTCATCGGCGGCTTGACTGAACCAGGTTGTCGGGTTACGCTAATTTGCGCCATCGTGCCCGTCGTCTGTCGACCTTGTCCATGAACCCCATGAGACCTCTCACGCCCGCCAAACTTGCCTATTCGGCGCGAAGGAGCACGAATGCATCATGTCACGATGCCTAGCGAGAAGAGGTTGAATCCAAGGCACAAGGTCCCCGCTCGTAAACTTCCACCCCAAGGTGGGTCGGCATTGCTTAAAATAATCATTGTCGACGTTGTCACACCCCGAATGCATCCGGTCGGGTCACCCCCGTCACACAACGCAAGGCATCATACGCGGGCTCTCTCTCTCTGTCTGCCTCTCCTCTAGGTTAAAGTAGGTATCGTGTACGCGAGTCTGGGGTGCATGGCCGGGCGCGGGCTTTGCGACAAACATTGGATGATGTGAGACAAACGACTGACGTGGTTAATAGGTAACTTACGTATGACCGGCCTAGTCATTTGCTCTAAATCCGATTGTTCCCGTCTTACAATCCCACGAACATGACATGGAAGGAAAGGCCCAGAGTACAGGTTCTGAGTCAAAGTGTTTGTCGGCGATAGCGCCCACCAGTAACCCCGCGTTGAGATGTATGTCTGTCTTCAAGTTTCCGTCTTGCAGTCAGCCCTTTTTTGCACGTTTCTTAGCGCGAGCTGATCCGTATGCATGGCATGCATACACCCGCAGCAGGCTTTCACGCAGGCAGACAGACGCAGCGGAAATGCAGCCGAGGAACTCAATTCCCCATGTTCGCGACTCATGTCAGATGCAGATTCATGTTATATACCAAGGCAGATTCAACCCGAATGTCACATAATTGCAAAAAAGAACAGTATGGTAGAATGTAGATAGAAATGTGACTTGATTGAACCGGTGCTTGCGGAATGCTATCTGCTGACGTGATGAACCATCCTAGGTATCAATCCATGCACCGATCCCCGATGCAACATCGGTATTCCCAACGGAACAAGATTCATGTATCAAATCCCTGAACACCGAAAATTCCCAAGCCCATGCCATGCAATTGTTCCCAGTTCCGAACCCCGTTCCGTCTCATTCTGAATTAGATGATTTCCTTCCCTTTCTTGCCGTTCCTAGTAGGTGGTATCATCAAAGTTTATAGGTGTAAAAAGTATGACTCTAAAAACTCTTTCGCCAGGGATGATGTGATGCGAAGGATCGACCCGGCGATCCCTTGGTGTGTGCAAGCCCGAAAAAAAAAAGCAAGAAAGCGAAAAAGTCTTTTGCCCTCGTCGAGGGATGGATTCTGTTTCGCCCAAACTCCTCGCTCGATGCAGACGACAAGGCGATGAAACAGAAAAATGGTAGTACTGTAACGAAATTCATTATCGATGTCGATGTCGATATGTGAGCGATGCTGAGAAATATCAATCTTTTCCGGAATGTCGTGACGCGTTTCCTCCCTATGCACGGTACCCGAGTACAACAAATGAAAGAAATTGGTCATGGTCAAGTTTATACGACGACTCCTCGGATGCGGTCCCAGACACCTCGGCCGGTGCGTGCGCGCTTAGCGGGCAACTCCTCGGGGCTAATCTCGTAAGGCAGCAGAGTCTTGCTGCGGCTGTATCCGTTCTTGGCCATGGGGGCGAGGGCAGGCATGTCGATAACAATCTCGACAGGCGAGTCGTAAAGTGAAGATTCGCCGTAGCCAGCAACGTAAGGGTCCGCGATCTCCGGGTCAGTGAGAGGCGTGGAAGAACGCGAGTGCTGGCGCGAAGACAGCGAAGATGCGTATGAGCTGCCCGAGCTGCTGACAGACGAGCTGTAGTGGTGAGTCAGACCAGGCGGCGGGGAGGCCGAGTGCATGTCCCGGACCATGCGAATCGTCTCCTTGGGGTAGCGCGAGGGAGAGCGAGAGTTGCCGCGAGAGGCAGGGGGCGTAGGCATGCGAGCCGCGGCCAAGCGCACGGCCTCCTCCTGCTCCCTTTGGCGCAGCTTGCGTTCCATGCGGCGGACAAACTTGGCCTGGAGGTCGTCGCGGATTGGCGTCAAAAAGACGTCCAGCTCTCTGTAGAGGTCCTCCTCAGTGATTCTCAGCTCCCAGTCCAACAAGAACAGCAGCTGCTTCTCCATCAGATTCACCTCGGTTCGGCTGAATCCAAAGCTGTAGCTCTCGCAGTTAATGTGGCTGTAGTTAGCCCAGTGCTTGTTCTTCGGTGAGCTGTCGTTGAGATACTTGGCAGAGAGGATGAGTGCGGCCAAGAAGATGCGGTGAGTTGTGCATCGGAGACCCTTTGCCATAGGCTGAAGGCGAGCCTTGAGTCTGGTCAGGTAGACCAGCGTCGACATCAGAGTAGGAACCTGGACATTTGACGAGACCACCAACTGCGTAATAAATTCCTCCAATGTCGGTAAGCTGCTGTCGTCGCATCGAATGGCGCTGGGTGAAGGTGTCCTGGGAGGCGTGGGAGCTTGGGACTGAGGTGGCGGCGGCATCATGTTGGGGTCGCATTGGATGACATTTGAAGCAGCCTGGGCCAGGTAGGAGATCATGCCATGGCTGACAGGCGTGTGGATGAACTGCTCCAGAGCCATGGCGTTGAGCTCGTCCATGTTTAATCTCATTCTCGAGGCCATCGTTGCCGGACAGAGGTGTTGTGTGTAAGTGGTGAAGGGTTGTAAGGGTGTTGAGTCGATGTTGTGTGCAGCAGCGACTCTCACACAGCAACGATGACGTTGTGGGTTGGTGACGAAGTCCCGGTAGTGAGGAATGACAAGAGGAAATCCGGGGAAGAGGTTGATGCTGGTGGGAAGGGCGGATGGTATATATCAAAGATTCAGGTTCAGGTTGTTGGTGGCGGGCAGGGGAGGTGTGTGTAAGTGACGTGGGTGTATAAGTGTTGGTCGTATGGGGGAGAGTGACAGGCCTGGGTGAGGTACAAAGGACGGGTGGACGTATCACGAGGCGAACTGTCTGTGGTCACAACAGAGCCCAATAGTGAGCCCGGCGGCGCAGTGCTAGTGAAAGGGGAGGTAGGAGTATTTGTTTACGAGTTATCAAATAAACAATGTGTGCGAGAGCCGGGACGTGAGGAGAGTCGAGGCTGAGCGGGCTTCCTTATTGTGAGAGCGAGTGCGAGTACCTATATTCGCGAAAGGCGATGATGATGCATGCACCTCGAACTGTACCTGGTACCGGCTTGCGTACTGGCGGTGGGCTTGTAGGCTGGAGCCGGGGGGGGTGGGGTACCTCAGAGGGCTGGTGGTCTTGGTGGTCCCGGGTGAGACAGGAGAGGTGCGCTCGCTGGGAGGGGAGCTGACACGAAGTGCCTCGACTGGGCTGGATGCGCAGAAGCGGACGTGGGTGGGCGAGTGGGTCCAAGACTGTCTGTCTTGCTTCCAGGGAGGTGGCTAGCAGGGCGTCTTAAATCGACGGTCTATCCTCGACTGGTGGCTTGCGTCGCGTGCTTGGCACCTGATGTACCCGCGTACCGCGAAAATGCAGGGGGTCGGGCTTGGCCGGCAGGGGACGCTCCGTTCGCCCTGAGAGAGTCGTCTCTCGTTGACTCCGGTCAGTTATGCAGAAATCCAAATACAGCAAGCACACGCCGTATGCTGCTGAACTTGAAGTACTGACTCTTTGAGTATGGGGACCCCTATGTGTGTTCTTACTCGTTCTCTCCGCAAAAGTAGCAGATCGCCAAAGAAATGGGAAAGAGTGAGTCGGGAGCGTGCAGCGTGACTCGCGGACCAGGCCAAGCTAAAACTGTGCGGCCGCAGTGTTAATTGCTGAGGATGGGAAATTGAGTGATGCTTCTTTTGGTTCAGCACTCACGATGTGGCTTGAGGTCCGGGGAAAGTGGAAATGGCCGTGTCGCTTTCGGAGTGCGACTGCGGGATTAGGCAGTCACGTCAATCGAAGACAAGAAGACCTCGATGCGTGAGAATGAATGGCTGACGTGGGCAACGGTCCGCAAGACAAGCCAATAGCCAAGTACTAGTAATTGACTATGCGATATCGAGTTTGGGACAGTTCAGTCAGCTGGGTCAGCCTCTGCGTTCTCGATGTTACCCTTTTCGTCAAGAGGGGTGGGTGCGGATGACAATTGTTGAAGAAATGATGATGTTCCCGTGCCCGCGGTAAATGGTGCAAACCGCTCAAGACGGCAACCTGACAAAATGTCGCTGCCTAGGTAAGCACAGACGGTTGCGTTGACGATAGTTGCTTGGGAAGCCGACTATCGTGTACAAATACGTGGAAGAGTGGATTTGCACCGCCGAAAAGACTGACGAATGCGCTGGGCGTTTGTGCTGAGTCGAAAGTGCAAGGCGCAGTGAGTGACGAATCTACCGAGTAGCAGGATCTCAAATTAAAGAATGCCTTCGAAGAAGAAACGATTACAAAAGATCGACGAGGCGAGATCGAATTAGTCTGCGTCACTCTCGCAAATGATGAGTTGCTTCAATCAAAAAGAGTTGCGACTTAGTAGGCGAACTGTGTGACGAGTGTGACCGAATAGTGTCTTGTGTGTATTAAAGCTTCAATGCCTGCTGAATGAATGAACCAGAAAACCTGCTGGGGTGTGCTGTCTAATATAAGCTCCTTTCAGATGACTTTGTATTAGGAAGTGCACGATGTCAACGTTTGTGACAGTGGTGGTTGGATTCAAAGAACGAGGTCGATCTCCGTCAAGAAGGGACTTTCAGAGTGAATCCAATTGATTAGGGTGTCGAATAGTGCGTTGGGGCCGTGTTGCAGTTGCAGTATTGATGTCAATATTGAATGAATAGTGCGAATAGACTAGCCAGAGTCTATAAGGGCAGCTTGAAACTAGGAACAGAATAGCCAATACGGAATCAACCAGTGTCGTATCGTGGTCGTATTAGTCGTCAGAGGTGGCGGCGGGAGTCGAGTTCGCAGATAGTCGTAGTGCTGGTAATTAGACAGAGCTCGTCGTAGTCGCTCCCTTGGCGAGGCGAGACACGGGAGTCGTGGGAGAGGGTGGTGAGGCTGTTAGGATGATATCCCTTGGAATCCAGGAGTGAGTATTATTGTGTCAAGAGAGTCTAGTCTATATATCTATTCTGCATACACAAGCCCGACAGCCCAGGATAGACAGCGAGCCTGTACCTACGTTGCAGATCCACGAACGAATCATTCAGGCCCCCTTGGCCGTCGAGACTATTGGGTGAGCGGATACCCAGCTCTGACCCAGCATCCAGCGTCGACACTTGGGACATCGCGGTTGCTCAAACGCACTCGGATAATCATAGACGTCGCCCCCAAAACGGCCTGGCGGGTGAGAGATGAATGGCCATGAGTGGACGGCCATCTGTCGAGCTACTCCTGCCTGCAAAGGCGACGCGCCGCATAATCCCTTTGATTGAGAGAGGCTGTGGACGACAGACGCCGACGACTGATTGGGTGAAGATGGCCCGTCGACGTCGAGACATGAAACACTCGACTTGGGCGCGACGAGGGGCTCTGGAGGGGCCGCTGCTCGAGCCAAGCTTCTGCACGCCATCTCGCTACAGCAGGGCCGGTGGAGCTTCCCATTTGCTGCTGGACTCACGACCACGAATCGTTCGTGAAGAGTGCACTTCTCTCGTCGCGAACCGCTCGAGTTGCCACTGGCAGAGCTCAATATAGCAGCTGTATCCCCATAACGGTGAAGTGTCCAGAGCAGGTGGCTGGCTCAAGCATCACTGTCTGCCCAATCAATCGCTGCCAGCATCCAATGACTGTTCTGCGTGTACAGCGCACCACCAAAGGCTCAAAGAGACGACGATCTGAATGGTCCACCAAATTTGCCCATTACTCATGACTTGGGTATGGTCGGCCAAGAGAAACCGGAAACTTGAAGGCCTGCGAAAGAAACGGCTCAGAGGATCGCTATGTGTTGACATGATTCTCGCAATCATGGCAGTAGATCACTATTTTACTTTGACTGCATGGACACACCGCCCGACCGAAAAAGATCGGCAATAGACTGCGAGGTTACATACTAGGTAGGTTGCCATCTGTGATATTAGGAGCCACCATCGCATAGCATTCAATCTTGCATGTGCGAGGCTTCGATGCGCCTGTAGCATAAATGTTATAGTTGTCATCATCTCATCAAATGAACTCGATGCAATGCAAAACGAGTTATCGCGACACCCACTTTGTCTATTTTGGATCGGACTAGCTGCCGGGTATTGATGCAAAGTTGTTGGCTCCATCATGATCATGGAGTCCGAAGAGGAAATTTGATTGATGGCCCGAATAGCGTGGACATACTATTCTCAAACCATGGCTTGTCGTCCGATATACGAGCATCGTTGAAACGAAACTCCCGCTTATCGGGACGCCCCATGAAAACACGGCGATGGATTCATTACCCTCCTGCTTGAAACGGTCAGCTGCCAGGGTCGCTGTCCTCTGAATACGGGAAAATGTTGTCCACGATGGTAACTCCATCGCCAGCATCGATATCCTGCCGATGCAACCGGACATTGCTCGTATCAAAAGGACTGATATTGTGAAATGCTACGTGAGAACGATTTCTGCTTTATTGCGTGGCTTGCTTGAGATCATGCCCCGTAACATGCTGCAACTGTTAGATAGCCATCCTCCAATGGTACGGATTACAATGCATTGTAAAGGCTGAAGCTGTCCAGTAGAATACAACGTTAGCGGCCGCCTTGTGTATGATCTGGAACCTCGTGGCATGCATTCCTTTGGCAGCGGAGGGCCAGACGGATCATTCGCGGTCTTGGTACCAGATTACGGCACCAATGTTTTTCATCCGCTCTCCGACCTCACGTTTGCATGTAGAAATGCAAGGGGCCAGGGGATTGTGATAGAAAGTCTCGCTGTCACAACCATTAGTACTCCGGCACACTATCGAGTTGCATTCCTTCGAAATGAGCTACGTGCGTAATGCAGCAAGGGCTTGCTCCTTTCACAATTCGCGAAGCAAATTATCTGCAGGTTCGAGGGTCGTACGGAGACTATGGCGGCCAAATGATTATCGATTTCGAAAAGAGACAGTCGAACATCCTCCAATCTATAGTCCCATTGCCTAATCCGGGTGATGAGATCTCCAAGCAAGCGTTTCAAGACTCCGCCGATGGTCAAGGTCTGGCATCTCCTGCCTATCTTCATTCTACTTTGTATCACACCATCTGTCCAACCATGGGCTGACGGTGGCTCATCATATCAGTTATTACTGTGTGTACAAAAGACGGTCGGGTGGTTGACATCTAGACACATATTGACATGTGTCCGAGATGTGTGACGTCGACTTTCTCTCAATGATTGGAATCTAGGAGCATGCCGCTGCATTGGGACTGGGTTGCCCTGCGCACGTTTCAAGATGTGGCCCACGAGATATGGCGGAGATATGGCTTTGGGGCATTCCACAGCTTTGCGGGGAGGCTTGCGTACTGCACACACGTAAAATATAGTGGCCGTCACCGCCACCCCTGAACTCCTGAATATCATAGCCGCACATCGTCGTCTTGGCTATGGTGAGCAGCACTGACTCGCGGAGAAGGCACCGGTAGTTCGACCCGATGATTCCCTCGTCAATATATATCATTCTCATCTCAGGGGCTTCAAACGTCCAGCTTGCCAGTCCGCGCGGCGTCGGAAATGGTTGTCGTGGCTTGCACACATGCCGTTCGGCTGCCTCTTACTAAGTCACGACTTACTATGGTTGATCACAGAATGTACGATGACGAGCGACGATGCGATCGCGGTCGACTTCAGCTGGTAGGTTACAAAGGAGAAAGCCGTTTCCCCAAGCGCAGCTATTTTATAGATATGCAGTCCACTTTCACTCGCCTGCCTACCGATTTCTCGTGGCTTCGGAGCCCTGTCTGCATCCCCACCTATCGAGGATCCTGTTTGACTTCGTCGCCCGACACAGCCCTTCGATCGCCCGCATTCTTTTGACTTGTTTCTACGCTTCCTCGCAGCGATGGTGAAGCACTTTGAAGCCGAGAGTGGTGGCATGCGTGGGTCGCCTTCCCGCCATACCCGAAGCGGTGCGTTCAACCCAGTCCTGCGGCAGGAACCCTCCGATCCAGATCTCCAGTGGCCGCCACTATTGGCCCGGACTGCAGTAGTATATTCTGAAACGAAACGGCCCAGACCTTGCCCGATCCAATGAGCCGACATGAGGGCTTCTCACCTGGGTGGCCAGTCATTCATCCCCAGGCATTCCCAAGGCACCAGATAGTAGCATTGTAGTAATGAGAGTGCAGGTATGCATCCGGTCAGAGACTACTGTTTCTGTAAGTTTTAGAGTTAGAGACAGATGAGTCGAGAACGCAGGATGCCCTACGTGCCCGAACTGCATCTGCGAGCCTGATCTCCTCACGATACTTTGCGATGGCTGGAACACAGCCCATGGGAACCCAGCCAGCGTAAGGCATGATTGATGACTCTACTCGTGGGCCCCGTGTTCGCAGTCAACCAAACATCGCAACGGGAAGGTTGACAACGCATCATAAACAAACAGACTATTTCCATGTTCATGCATGTTGATGTTGTGACCAGCCTCTCCAGTAGATAGGGATGCTTGCGATTATCAAATGACCGTGGATATCCTCGACGTGGTCACGATCATAAACAAGGCCCGTAACGATGGCCATCGTCAACAAACACCTGACGTGGACGCCCGACCGTCTGTTCAAAGACTGTCTGTTTGGCACATGTCACAAGGTGGGCCTCGGCGCTGGGCAGCATAGCTTGGCACCCCATGGAGGGGGAAATGTGGCTTGCCACTCTTCATGACGCGCCAGTGTCGCCTTTGCAGTGGGTTTTCTCAGGGCACTGGACGGCCTCAGCCACAGCACATCGAAATTTCTTCAACGCCACTACCAAGGACAGAGAACGCCAAGGAACCCCCAACCGCGCGAACAGCCAGCCATCCGAAGACGCGAGAGGTCTCCTCTACAGGCCCAGCAGCAGGTGTAGAGATGGAGAACCAACCAATGGGGCTTTCCCAGCATTGAGAAACATGGCATGAACTGTGGCTGGGGCCCTCTGATGTCTCGCGCAACCCCGCGCTGAACCTCGTAAGCTGCTGTGGGTGGGTATCGCGACCCCTCCAAAATGCCGACACGAACTCGCTTGTATGTATGTCGCAGTGCAAATGGCAGTTCGCTCCACCACCTCGACATCATGTCCAGATGATCATGTTTACGATTCTTGGAAAAGAGGCCAACTTGCCGTAAACAGGACCTCCATAGGATACCACCATCCAAGTAACGTCACGTCATGGGAACAACAACAATAGAGGCTTTGCAAGACAAGCAGGATGAGCTCAACATCCGCTTCCAACCAAACTCAACAGTCTGCAGATTTATTTGGCACCTCGATGTGAGTCAACAAATAATATAGCCCGATTGATTAGGGGCAGGAGTCTTTGTGCAGCTGCATCTCTGCCTCGCGGTCTGGCCGGCTGTCAACCTACCTGCAAAATAAGCATACCGCGCATACACATGCCGCATTTGCGCATACCGGGAGAACACGGAGACCAACTCTTCGCCTCTGCAAAAATCTCCTATCCACAACGTCGCCGCGATCACCGTGCAACGAATAGTCGGTCAGACGAGTCCTACGTATTATATGTCGCAGCATGGATCATTACAAACCTTTTCTCCTCTAGTCATGCAGTACAGACATATTCTGCCCCTGACCCAGACGGCAGGCATAAGCTCAACAAAGGATAGTATGCCTTTATGCCTTGATGCCTTGAAGATGACCAACCCAACCTCGACTTAACTGCCTGCCTGCCTCACCTGTGCAACCCACAGAAATGGGTGTGTATGCATTTCGATCAATCAATAGGACAAACAAAGACTGCGGCGCGTTGCTCAACATCTGTCAGAGGAGCAACAAGCACAGCTATTGGCATGCAAGCAACCGGCGAGGCCATGCATGTCTCGCCAATGACCGATGCTAAGCTCGTTTGCTGAGGGCATTTCCCCATCTTAGACGAACAGTCTTTGAAACACACCATGAAAGTCCAATAGATTGTTGCAACTCCACGATGCCGAGGGAGAAGAAACAATACTATTCTCAGAATGACGTGCATCCCTGCCGTATTCGCCTTTGCGAACTGATCACAGGTGCTGAAGGAAAAAATACTTCGACCTTACACACCTACATGTACTTCATCGTCGGCAGTTTCGCGATTGCGAGGCTGGACGGCTACTACTGCGAGACTCCGTGTGGCTTACCCACCCCATCTCAAACGGCGGCCTCCCGTCGCGAGGCAAGCGGCAAAGACAAAGAGAATTCTGTTGTGGTAACAATAGGCACAAAGAACTACTAACTTAGCCTTGGATTTCAAAACAAAACAACGAAGAAAACAAAGAAATTATACGACTACCCGCGGGCGGATACCAAGTTCAAGACATGGGCGTGCACGTTCCCGTACGCCCCAGCCGCACGGCAAAAACCTCTTTCACATGCAGACAAAGCGGCTATGGCCACGGCTGTACGGACGGTATGTAGAGAATCGGACACATGAAACACTACCGATAGAGTGGCTATATGCACGGTCTCAGCCTTTGTTCTGAGGAAGCGCCATGGCTTTTTCTTTGTCCCGGTGAGTCTGCGAGTGAGTGCATTTATCATGTATGGGTTTCTCAAATGCCATGCCAACACTGCATCATCCGAATTGAAGGTTACCATACGGATAGCGAAAAGCAAGCGCTTGCTTCACCTGTATCTCACTTAATATAGCATACAATACATGTAGTCAGTACGATCTCAGTTTGTTTCAGGGCTTTCTAGAGCATTGCCAGAGATCCAATTACCCGTCAAATTACCATCGCGTAGCATCAGAAACGTGTGTACCCATCAAATTTCTCGAAGCGCCGTCTGTCGTACCGTAGCCCTACACTTCTTCATCTCATACTGTATCGTCCCGTGTCACGACCCAAGATCCCGACGAGAAGGGATCAAGGTTCGGCAGCTGCCGACCCCATCCCCATCCCCCCAAATCTGAGGAGCGCGCCTCGCTCACTGAAATACCGACCAATGATCGTGGGTCCATCGCTTAATTTCCTGCCGCGCTTGGAAGTGTCATGAGTGGCACACTCATTGGCTTTCTATTTCTGACGCGGAAGTGCAGCCAATTATGTCGTCTGCCGCCCCTCCACTGTCGGCGCCTGTCCCATACCGCCCTCATACTCCATACACCCGCCTGGTCGAAGGCTTGATGCCGGGCGGTCGCTCTACCGTGGCGCTTAGGTACACGTAGCTTCGATGGATTCCTACAGCATTGAGGGTTTGTATGTTTGTGTCGTGGCAGGTTAGGTAGGCTATAGAGAGATTCTGCATCATTCCGCGCGGTTGTGGCTGGATCCGCTTCTAAATTTCCCTTTTTCTACATATCCCGGTTGGGGCCCGTATGTCGCTTCCCATGCGAAAGGATCACGTATGCACGACATTTGTCAGTGCCGTTCTCGACTTGTATTTCTTTAGCGGTTGTTGAAACTTGATATAGACGGTCGCATGTAATGAGGCTTGAAATTACACGGCGTGTAGACTATGGTTCCTCGTTTAGTCTCGAGGCCCACGAGTATGTGAGGTAGTATTCATGGATCTGGGGTATCATGAGGCGCTTGAGATGGTTTTAGGCACATGCTTGTTTATTCTTGGGGTCTAGAAGTCATTGGCGGGATTGAGGCGTGTTTACATGACAGTATGATCGGTTGTTTCGAAGTATGTCGGCGTAAGACTGGCGTAGCCTACCCTGCAATCGAGATGAGATCTCCTCGAGTCAAGAGTTTGTCGAACTTGGTTCCATCTGCGCCAATCTAGATGTCAATTGAGACCTAATAAATCTTTTGAGTACTTGATATCATGAGATAAACGTCCTGTTCTGTCTGAGAAAGCTGGGTGTAATCCATTTCTTAAGAATAGATCATGATGCCATCTTCTGTCTTTTCCCTATCTGCGATGGTCAGTACGAACAACAACTCCTACCGAAGTCATGCGAAAGACTAGCGCATCTGGCGTTGAAAACTCTACTTGGGATCCTCATTCTAGCAACATGTATTTCACTGCTAGCAATTTGAGGAATAACATGCTGAGGAGTAATGCTAAACGCGGCTATAAGCGCATGACCATCCACATAGGACCTCTTCGTGCATTCTTCCCCTTACAAATATAGATCCCCTTACAAATATAGATCATGTTAATAATGTATATCTTACAACGTAAGCAGAGCAAAAGAGAGTCATCTGCAAGCAGCTTCGTCAGGCCGTCACACCGTTTGGTGACGTGACTATTGACAACCAATAACAGAGTTCACTCTGTTGTTAAGACTAAACTCATCAAGACAGCTGTTGCTGTCAGTGTCCAGTTACCAAGAGGAACTTTGGATGTATGATACCACATAGCGAAGCAGAGTAAACTAGCGAATACGGCATAGAGAACAGTGGGAGAATGGGCAGTATAGCGCGCAGCTGATTCCCAGGTAGGCTTATCACAATACGTCGAGAGACATGAGTGGATATGGGGAATGAGTTGCAACATCAATGCTAATATCATTCCCATTATCACCGAACTCACCTTGACAACGTCTAGATATGTGACTCTCTCGGCCGAGCACAAGCATTAGTGAGTGAGTGGTGAGGGCGTCCGGTATATCTGCAGCAGCCCTAATCTCTAAGGAAGATCCGCGAATCATCTTCTTCAGCCACTTGTGTTAACACAATAGTCCAGATATAACCAGCAGATTTAACTTCATTTCTGTCTCGCTGTAAGTGGTGACAGGGGCGAAACAGAAAACGAATGCCGTTGATTAGACTCTCATCCATAATGTCACACGGACAGGACCAACATACCTACAGCAATATATTCACTAAATATGAGTAGGCACAGGACCTAAAACAGCGATAGCTATAACAACGCGTACCAAAACTGGCATATATAAGTACACCAAAAATACTTTTAAAATATACGGTATTGAAAGTTATTTTTATATATAAAAAAAAGCAATAATTTTAGCTATAGCAAAAAAAAACTATAGTTTTTAAAACTTATTAAAAATTATTATTAAATTTAATTTATTTTAAATTTTTAAATATAAATTTTTATTATAAATAATTTTTATTTATTTTAAAGTTATTTTATTTATTTATTTTATAAATTTTAATTAAAAAAACTTTATAAATTTTTAAACTACGTTTAAACAAATTATTATTAATAATATTAATACTTTTTATTTAAAAACATTTTTTTTATTTTTAATAATATTTATTACTAACAGTAACGTATTAATTAAAACGTTAAAATTTTTTTAATTTTATATAAAGCTAGCTTTATTATTATTTATTAAAACTTTTATTATTTAAAAAAAATTTAATTCGAAATTAAACGACTTTAAAAAATTTAGCGAATTAAAAAAAAAAGTTTTAAAAAAAAAACAAAAAAAACAAATTAAATAAAAAAAAAAAACTATTTACTTATATTTTAATTTATCTTTTTATTTTTTGCTTATTTATTAATAAATATTTTTATATAAATATAAACTTTAAAAACTTTTATCGATTTAAAATCTTAAAATAAAAAAACAATACTTTATATTTTTATATTTAAAACTTTTTTTATAATATTAATTTTATTTTTTTTAAAAAAAATATTAAATATTATCGACTAATTTTATTTATTAAAAAAACAATAAAAACGACGTTTTATTAAATTCTTTATTAAACTTATTATTTTAATATATATTATATTTTAATATTTTAATATATTAAACCTTATTTTTACGTTTAAAAACTAAATTTTTATATTTTATAATATATTAAACTACGATATAATTATAATAAATAATTATATAAAACTAAAAACTAATTCCGATATATAAAAAAATTTATTTAAATAAATAATAAAACTTTATAAATAAATAAAAAATATTTATTATACGTTAAAAACTTTATTTTAAATTATAAATAAACGTATTTATAAAAATAAATAATTTTAAATTAACTATATAACTATATGTAATATATATTAAACCGTATAATAATTATATAATATAAATATATAAATATTATAAAAATAAATTTATACGTTTTATAATTAAGTTATAAAAACTAGTAATAAGTTTGTTTTTTAAGTTTAAAATATTATTAATTAATTTTTCGAAAACAAAAAAACTTATATTTAAGCGATTAAAAAACTTAAATAAATTATTACTTAATATCGTTAAATTTTGTTATATATATATAAAAACCTATAATAATAATACTATTTTTAAAAAAAATAATTATATAAATTATTAATAAAAAAATATAAATTAATGATTTTTTAATTTGCAAATTCTTTACTTTTTATTAAATAAATAAAAAAATATAATAATAAATTAATAATTTTTATATATATATTTAAATTGCTTTAACCAAATTTTAAAATTAATTTATTAATTACTAACGTATTAACGTTAATATAATATTAAAAAATCTTAAAAAACAAACTATTAATTAGTTTATAATTAACTATTTTGCTTTTTTTTTTTAACTATTTATAAAACGTTACGCGTTTTTTGATTAAATACTTTAATTTAAAAATAAAAATATATAATAAACTATTTTTTTAAAACTTATAACAATTATAAGTTTAACGTACCGCCGATAACGCAAAAGCTAATTTTATAGCCGCTAAAGCCGGTTTTTTTATATTAAAAAAAAATAAACTTTTTAAAAATAATCTAAACGATTTTAAAAACGACGGCAGTTTTTAAAAACCGCTTTAAAATTTATTACGCAAACTTTTTTAAAGCTTTTTTTAATTATTACTATATTTTAATAATAATAATTTTAGCTTTAATTAACTCGTTAAAGCATTAAAAAAACTCGTTAAACTTATAGCTATTATATTTAATTTAATTTATTTAAACAAGCTTTTTATTTATAATAAAAAAAACAAATCTAAATTTTAACTTTAATAACTAAAAATAAAATTATATTTATAAATATATAACGAAATTTTTTTAAAAAACTATTATAAAATTAATTAAATCGGTTTATTATTAATAAACCGGGCTTAAATTTAATATTAATAATAAATAACCTAAATATTTAAAATAAGCTTTTTAAATAAATAGTTAGATTATATACTAATAATAAAAAAAAAGTTTTATAACTTTTTAAAAAAATATCGCAACTTTAAAAAAATATAAGCTTTAATTTATAACGATAACGTATTTTAATATTTTATTAAACTATTTAACTTAAATAAAATAATATAATAATTTAGAACTATTTTTTAAAACTATATAGCTAAAACTTTATTCGATAAAATCGTTAAATTTATATATTTTTAATAAAAAAGTTTGCCTAATAACGACGAAAAATTTTTTACTACTATATAGAAAACTAAATAAATTTATAAAAATATGCTATTTAATTTAGGCATTTTATCGGCAAAAAAAAGGCTTATTTCGATATTAAAGCGTTTAAAATCGGGCTAATAATTATTAAACAAAAAAAATCGCTTTAATTTAAACTAAAACTAATTTTTAAAAAACAAAAATTAATAAAAAAACAAAATAATAAAAACTAGATCATTTTTTAAAGCCAAAAAATAGCTAAATATTAAAAATATATTTAAAAACATTAATTAAGCTTTTATTAATTAATAAAAACGCAATAAAAAAAACTATTAACGATATAAACGTAATAATTATTATATTTTAAAATATTATATTAAAAAGAATATAATAATAATAACTTGTTTTAACCAGCTAAAAAAATCTTTTTTACTAAATATAAAAATATTAAAAATCTTGTTTTTATTAATAATATTAAAAAAACAAAAATAAACGTTATTATTACGAACGCTTTTTTTTATTTATAATATTTAAAAGTAAAAAAATCGGACTTAAATTTTTAAACAAGTTTTATACTATATTATATAAAACACGATTTATAAAAAGTATATATTTTTAAATATATAACATTAAACGACTTAACGTAAAACTTAAAAGTAGTAATAAAAAAACTAAAAAAAAAAACTAATATTTAATTATAAACTAATCGTTTTTATAATTTTTTTATATAGCAACTAAAAATATTTAGTTTAAATATTACTAAATACCGAAAGTTTTATTTTAATTATATTATTTTTAAAAATAAAGTTATAAAAAATCTTTATTATCAAACGAAATATTACTAGATTTATAATAGCATTTAATATATTTATTATATATAAAAAAAAAAGTATTATTTAAAAAAACTAATATTTCGTTATTAAAAAAATTATTTTATACGGCTTAGTTTTAAATTAATAAATATAAATAAAAAATACGATTTTATTTTATTTTTATAATAATTAAAGCAATATTAACCGGCTTATTTTTTTTACCGATATTAAAAAAATACGATTTATTTTTAATTATTATTAAAAAAACTATATTAATTTAATAATAATTAAATAAAAAGTAATTACTATAACTTTATTACAAATAAACCTATAATAAAAATAATGCGTGACCGTAAAGGTCACCATCTAAGTAGCAGTACTAGCCAACTGCCTAATAGCTAGCAGGGTGACCAGGCTAGCATATAGCCAGCATTTATACCTCAAGTGTAAAATGGTTACTTATCCATAATTTATATCATATTTTACACTTATACCTTTGGTTTTTCCATTATATAGTGCCTTTACCGGTTCGTACCGCCCGGACGAGCTACTACATTATACCAAACTACTAAGTAAGTCTTCCCCGGTTTTCGGTCTAAGATACTTTTATACCATCTCTATCTACGTACGTTTAATAGTAGGTCTTTTAAAAGTAGCCGACGTTTCGGTACGCTATTTCTGGCTAAAGCTGAACCTTCGGTACGTATCGACTTTTTTATATCTCGACGTAATAACTAGCCGACGTTTCAGTACGCTGTTTACGGCGAAGGACGTTATAAATAACCCGTTTAGTCCGACGTTTCGGTATAACTAGTTTAAACACCCTATACATTCCCGTCTTTCTACCACTTCGTATTTACTCGTTATGCTTTTTTTTGGACCGACGCCTTCGGGCAAGTTTGCTGCTTAAAATTTAGGAAAGGTATCAATCGGCGCAGGTAATAAAATCTTTTCTACTTTAAAGGCTACTACTATGCCTTAAGCGTCCTTATTCGAAGCCCTAATACCAGGCGAATAGCAAAGAGATAAAAATGACGGCGATAATAATAACGCGTTAATATTCGCTTAAAAATAAATTAACTCTTAGTTTATAAACAATAAGTCTGCTTATAACTATTAGCTAAGCTTTTTATTAGTTTTTTCATTCTTAGTACTAGCTAATTACCCAGATTTTACGTTTACGTTAATTATTAAAAAATCCGAAAAAAACGACAAGCTCTTTACCGAGCCCCAAACGCAGAATGCTGACCCTAATAAGGAATCAGCGACCCTAGAGCGTAATACGGATATGCACGCAAAGTTTAAAGAATTCCGAGCTTACTAGCAACCGACGAAATTAAGTTTTAATAAAAAAACATTATATTTTTTTAACGCTTACTTCGAAATAAGTTAAATTATAGCTTAATAAGAAACTAAATAAACAGTAAACTAATTTTATTAAATTAATACGGAGTTATAAAGCTTTAAAACTTATATAGCAACTTAAACACAGTTTGAAAATATAACGAAACGTATAAAAGTCGGCTTCGATTTTATAATAAAGCTTAACAATAAAGTTAAACAAATACGTACGGATTATAATTTAAAATAAGCAATATTACTCGGAAAGTTAACGTAAATATTTAAAAACTAAACGATACGCTTAGTTTTCGGCTAGAATAAGCGGTAGCTAAAATGTTTTAAAACCGAAGGTTTCGTATTTTTTCCTTATTTTTTTTATTTTTTTAACGCAAAATTATAACATTTTTATAGCCTTAAAACACTTTTTTTTCCCGCTTTTTTATATATAATTTAAAAGATATTTAGCGTAAAAACTACGACGAAATAAATAAACAGACTTTATTAATTCGGAACGTCGATAAATGATATTAAAATCTTAGTCAACCGTTTAGTCTTATAAGTAAAAGTAAGCAATAGGCGGCATTGCTTATAGTATAGGAAAATTCCGACAAATTTTTTCCGATTAATTAAAATACGGACGTCCTAGTAATTAATCCCGGTTACTCCGTAATTAAAAAAACTTAGGCAAGCTTTAACCTAAGTTTTTTAAGCATTTAAATACCTTTATTTCAGACCGCGTAAAACTTTGCCTAATTTATGTTTTTTTTCTTTAAACTTTTTTTTAATAAACCAAACTTTTTATTTACTTTTATTATAATATTTCTTACTATTTTATCACGCGCTGTAATCTTTTTTAATAGCGTTGCGGAAAAATCGTTATTTTGTATTACTATAAGTTATTAAAACTTTAATACTATTATTTTCTTACGTAATATCTTTTTTTTTTGTCGGCTAAAATATCGCGCGCTTTTATATACTAGCGTGACGGCGAGGGTACACATAAAGGCGAGCGTCCCTTTATATTTAGTCCCTTGCCTTAACGCTACTAAAATCCTTAATACCCCTACCTTTAAAATCGAGGTAAACGCGTGTATATATCCCCCGATATAGTTTAGTAATTACGCCAAAGTTAGATTAACGAATATAGCGGTATTTAGTATTAGGTCCCCCTTGCTCCGCAAAACCTTATACCCATTAATATTAACGGCCTTTTCCCTTTGTTTATAAGGTTTAAATCTCGCCTAGGAAGTAGTGTTAGGCTAAAAGCTATAAACATTAGCCAGTTTAACCTTGCTTCTACCGACATTAATAATTGCGGCTACGCCCGAAAAAGCTTTGTTATTGTTTATTTTAACGTATATTTATTTAAACGTTGTATTTTAATTATATTTAAAAACGTTTTTATATAAAGCAATTATTTTAAGCAAATTATCGATATATAAAATTAATTACTTGTCGGTAACGCTTTAAACTAATAGAACGATTATATTATAACTAAGTAACGTACCGATTAACGCGTTTTTAAAATGCCGCGTATATTTTAAGTATTAGTTAAACGTTTTCGTACCCGAATCGACGTAATAATTAAGCAGTTTTTTTACGGCTCGATTAATTTCCGGAATATTGTAACTAATAAACAAACGTTATCGATTTATATTAATATTAAATTTTGACTAGCTAAATATATATGCTATTTTAACGAGTTTAACGCGAAATAGCTTTTAGTAATAACCGAGATTTAGAATTAATAAGATTTGGAAATTCGGCGCGTAACTTAC
Source organism: Xylariaceae sp. FL1272 (assembly GCA_022432385.1). Taxonomy (NCBI): domain Eukaryota; kingdom Fungi; phylum Ascomycota; class Sordariomycetes; order Xylariales; family Xylariaceae; species Xylariaceae sp. FL1272. The sequence goes on from JAJJXC010000004.1 coordinate 322,460, forward strand.
GCGCTTAAAAAAAAAGACTTATTTTTCGACTATATAGAACGTATTAATAATATATAAAAAAAGCTCGAACAGTTTATTAAAAAACAGTAAACGCGGTTTTGCTGCTTAATTAATTACGGTATTTAATAAAATAAAAACTTACGATATTAAAACAATTTTTCCGGCTATATTAAAATAAGGCGCTTTTAAACGCGTAACGGCAAACGTTTCCGATAAAAAGGCGAAAACCGTTAGTAGTACTATAACTAACGCGCTAGTAAACGTAACGTTTAGGGCTTTTAAGCCAAAAACAATTTATAACGTAATTAATAATAAGTTAATAACGGTTTTCGGCGTAATAATAAACAGTTTAGTTAACGATAAAGTTTTTAACGAGCTTAAAATAAATTAAACCTAAAAAAAAAAAAGCAATTAGTTAGATATTGCGGTAATAACAATCGAAAAAGTATTAATTATATCGACGATTTACGCTAAACTTAATTAAACGGAACTTTAAATAGTTACGACGCCGCCTACTACGTTAATAACGTCGATAGCGCAGTTAGTTTGGTTATTTCGCCGAGCGTTCTAACGGCTATTTTAACTATAAAAAAAACTATAGCGATAACGTTTATAACGTTTATGTCGTTAATGTAGCACTAATTTGTTTTCGTTGCGTAATTAATTTCGACTTTTATTTCGATATATATAAATATAAACGCGCGTACAGGAAAAAGCTAATAAAAATTATTTTTATACCGTTATTTATTAATTTTATTAAACGTATTTATAGTTATTGCTTTACGTAGTTTTTTTTTTAAAAACAAATTATTTTAATATTTTTATTACTATAACTAAGTAAAAAAAGATATAGTTTATAACTTTAAAGCCGCTTTAAGTACTTGCTTTAATTTAAAGCAAATTATTTTCGCCTAAACTAAGGCTTGTTATTTTAAAAACGAAATAAATAAAAAATAAAGCATTTTTAAGCCTAATTTTAATAATATTAAATAGAACAAAGTCCCGGTTAAAGAGGCTAAAACGCCCGATTTAAAAAACGATTTTTTAATACTTTTAAGCTATACGTATTTACGATTTTAAGCCCGTATTAATTCCGTAAACAATAAAAATCGGGACATCTATGCCGATATCGAAGTTAGTTTTTTAATAGTAAGGCGTTTTTATTTAGCAACATTTCTATATTGTATTCGAAAAGTTAATAAAAAACTTAAAGGTTTTAGCCCGTAAAAAGTTTAAATATATTAATAAGTTAAGTTTAAGCTATATTTCCAAAAATATAACGTTATAATTTATAAACTTTGCGTTAAAAAAGTTATATATAAAGCTTAAGTTATCGAAAATAATTTTTAGTTTAATTTTTTATTAAGTACTAACTTTTTAAAACTTTATAAAGTTAGTATTTTATACCTTGCTTTTATAGTTATTTTTTTCGACGATTTCGTTATAGATTTTACGGTTAAACTCCGTAGTTACAAAGTTAATCGTAAGGTATAGACCTATTATAATGTGATTTTCGGCAAAGGCGAAACCGTATACGTTTAAATAAACTATAAACCGCTTTTAAACGACCGAAGTTTTTATTTTTTTACAAACTATAAAATAGCTTTATATTTTGTTTTTAACGTAAGGTCCGCGCGTATTATACTAATAACAAACGTATCGGATAAATAAATCAAAATTTTAAAAAAAATAAAAATCGGTTAAATCGGTAAAAATATAAGTAGTAAATATTACTACAGTTTTTAAAAAAATGTTTTAACCGTTTTAATAGCGGTTGCTATATTTAAAGCAAGTTGCTTATTAAAAAGTTTAACTTTAGCTACCTTTTTAATTATTCCTATAAATACCGAATTTGATATAATACTTTTTAATACTGCCGTAGCTACAGATTTTATCGTTAGTTAAATAGTCGACCTTACCGATATAATAAGTTTGCTATATATATAATTCGATATTTTTTTAAGTCTTAACTAAGTTCCGTTTTTTATTCCGTATATCGATACGATTTATAACCTTATTTCTTTAGAGTAACCTAATTACTAGTCCTTTTTATTTTTTTTTTTAAGTTTTTTTATTTTTTGGCCTTAATTTTTTTACTATATTACTTCCGGCAGTTTTTTTTGATTTAAAACTTAAAACAGCGGATAACTTTTCTTTAATCGCCGATTTTATTAATCTAAAACTTTTTTACTATAAGTATATTTCGTTAAAACTTAAAAAACCCAATAACGTCTTTAAAATCGTTATTAACGTTAGTATTTATATTTACGCGGAATATAAATTAAAAATAAATAAATTTATTTAAATAATTAATTTTTTTAATATTTAATACGATAAAAATTTTACGGATATTTTTTTAAAAAACTAAATAAAAATCCTTTTTATCGATAAATAAAAAAAACATAAAATATTAACCCGTAATTACTTTTTTAGTCGCAAAAACCGTATATTTTTAAATAAAATTTACGATAACTTTTATAAAAAAAACCGTATAGCTTAATAAACTAAATTTACTTTTTTTATAGCTTTTTTTTTTATAGTTTAGCGTATAGTTAATAATATCGAAAAAAGCCGAGTAGTTATCGATTTCCGATTTTTAAACCGCGTTGCCGTTTTAAACAACTATTTTTTGCTATTTTAATCCGAAATAATAATATCGTATAAAAAGAAAAAATATATTATATACGTCGATAGTATTTAATTTTTTTTTCGTTTTCGCGTATATTTGCCCGATTGCTATAAGCTTATTTTAATAAACCCGAAAAGCTTCGAAAAACTTTAAGTTTTATTTATAGGCTTTTAGAATTCTTTTTTATACGTATAACGTTTTATAAATCGGCTATTATAAAGTTGTTTTTATTTTATACGAAGATTTATCGATAATATAGTTATTTTTTCGGATATTTATAAAAATTACGTTAAATATTTTAAAAACGTTTTTGTTCTATTTTAAAAAAAAAACTTAGTATTGTTTTTTAAAAAATCGTTTATCGAATATTTATTTATATAGTTTTTAGGCTTTAAAGTCAACAGTTTCGGCATTTAAACTACGGAAAAAAAATTGCAAACGTTTTAAAAGTTTAAGTTTTTTTATAATTTAAAAGCCTTTAAACAATATATTAATATATTAAAATAGTTCCGAAATTTTATCCCGTATTACGTTAAGTTAATAAAGCTTTTTTAGGTTAAAAAGACTATATTATTCGTAGAAAGCAAGAAAGCAGGTCGTATTATTAATAATTAACCAAATCGGCGTAAAATATATTGCTAAATTACTTATTTTGATTTAATGCTTATTAAAAAAGCTGCTTTTTAAATTATTTAGTTAGTTATTTATGCCCGTATTACGATTTTTTACTATAATCCCGATTGCAGGCTTTTTATTTAGCTTAACGGTTTTTTAAAACGAGGTTTTAAAATTATAGCTTTTTATTTATATTTCGACGCTAAATAGTCTTTAATTAAACTTACGGTTATATCGGCTAATAAAATTTAGCCTATAATATATTTAAGCCGTTACGTGTTTAAACCGGAGTTTAGGTACGAACTATTTAAATTAGAAATTGTTTATTTTGTATAGGCTGCAAAAAAGCTTTATATTATGTTATAATTTAATAAGTTTTTAATAATCGTTTTAATAAATTATAATACGATAAAAAATATTTTTAATTAGTTAATTCTTAATATTTTAGCTATAAATAAAAGTAACAAACGTTTTATTAATTTTTTTATTTATTTGTTTTAGTACGATTTTAAAATCTATTATTTACTAAGTAAAAAAAACTATATTTTAGACGTTTTAAGCCGTTTGTAGGCAGAAAACTTGCTAGACGCCGACGGTAATATCGTACGTTTTAACGAATTAATTGTTTTAAATATAATTTAAAATGTTACGGAAGTAAAAATGTTTAATAAAACTTTCGCGGAGTTTATAACAGTATATATTAAGGATAAACGTTATATTACTATTTTATAAACAGTGAAAAAATATTACGTAATATTGATTAAAGCTGGTAACGATTTTAACGTCGTTTATTATTAACTAAGTAATTAGTTTTAAATTATCGATAGATTTATTTATAATTTTTACGCTAAAACCTGTTGTTTATATATACTTTACCGAATAGTCCGATCGTTTATTACGGCCGTTTATAATAATAAACATTATTTTAGTATTAATAAAATCCTATAAAATTTAGAAAATTATTGCATTTATTATAAAACAGTTTTAGTTAAAAGTTATATTAAATATTGCTTTATATATAGTTTTAATTAAATTAATCGATATAAGCTTTTAAAAAGTATATAGCCGATCTGCGTCGATAACGCGTTTTTTATACGCGTAATATCTTTTAATTTTATTATCGGACTTTTTTTAGTATCGATTTTCGGTATTTTATAGTAGCTCTTAAAAAATAAAAAATATTATAAAATATATAATATGCTTTTTATTATTACGGATTACGCCTTTAAGTAAACTTTCTTTATTTTAAGGCACGAAAGATATATAGCTGCCGAATAGGGTTTCGTTTTTATTTGCTAGTTTTTTTTATCGGATTAAAGTATATTTAAAAAAATCATATCCGATTATAACTTTAAGTTTATTTCTAAGTTTTAATAAAAAGTATAAACGTATTTTTAAACCCGGTTTTTAATAATAACTGTATATTATTTATAAGCTGACGGTATGTCGGAAAAAAAAAATCAAACGGTAAAAATAACAATTCGTTTCTATATTTTCGAGCACCTTATTTTTAACTAGGTGGCGATACTTATTTTTTTGTAGTAATATTTAAATGCGGCATATATATTTAATATAAGCTCGTTAACGTATTAATAACTATTTAGTTTTTAATTATTTAAACTTTTCGATTTAGTATTAAAGCGTAAAGTAAACGTTAAAATCGACGACATTTTAGCATTTTATAACTTGTTGAAGAAAAATATGCAATTAGCGATAAATTTTACTACTTTCCGCGTTAAATAATATTACGATAATAAGCACCGACTTTTAGAATTTAGCGTCGGAAACAAGGTTTATATACGTTTATATTATAATTATTATTTGCCGGGACAACTGTTTAAAAAGTAGACTTAATAGCAATTAGGCCTTTAGACGGTAAAAGTATAAATAAGCAAATTAGCCTATTTTTTGAACTGTCCCGTTAATTATAATATATATCCCGTTTTGTCTATCGAGTACTTCCGGCCCGTTTTTGACTACGTTTTCGACTTTTTTTACTGTTATATATCCCCGCTAAGGCCTGTAAAAGCTAATTAGCACTCCGAAACGAAAAACGATAACGATATATATAAGGTCGAGATATTATTAGGCTATCGCCTACATTAACGGTTAAAACTATTAAAATACGAATATCTCGTAAAGTGGAAAAGTTAGGATAATTTCTTTAATAAATAGAAGCCGGAGTACTATTTAAAGCATTTGGCCGCATTTGTTAGCGAGTATTAGGATAAAAAAGGCGGTCGGCCAGTTGCGGGTACTTCCTAGCCAAATAAACTACCTAAACGGGATCGTAAACGACTACTTAAACAATAAGCCTTTTTGTATTATATATTAAATAGGCTCGCTAAGGTTAGCAAGTTTTTTCTCTTGCTTCCGGCAGTTTAATACGTAACCGCAAAAGTTACCATCTAAGTAGCAATACTAGCCAGCTACTTAATAGCTAATAAAGTGACCAAGCTAGCATATAGCCAGTATTCACACCTTAGGTATAAAATGGTTACTTATCCATAATTCATATCACATTTTACACCCATACCTTTGGTCTTTCCATCATAAAAGCTTTTTAATATATATTAAAACGTTTTAAAAAATTTTTACTTATTATGTTTAAAAAAATAACTAGCCGTTTTTTTAATTATAAACCTTAAAATTATATAATTAACTTCGCAAAAAACAAAACTGCTTTTTAAAGTTTATTTTATATAATAATAATAAAAAAACTTAATGCTTTAAAACTTTAGCTAAAAAATATATTTAAATCTAGTTATATCTATAAGTCTATATTTTTATATAGCGTATTTATAATATTTATAAAAAAAAAAATCTATAAAATCTTTTTTAATTAATAATTAACTATTAAAAATTAAATAATATTATTATTTTTATATAGTATTTTATATTATTTATTAACAAGTTATAAAATCGTTTTCGTATAACGAAATAGTTTATTAAAATTAATTTAAAAATAAAGTTCTATTTAATTAAAATTAAAAAAAGTTATAAATAAAAAACCGTTTTTAAATATAAATATAGTTTATATAAATATACCGTTATATTTATAAGTTTTATTAATATATTAACTACTTTTTAGTCTATAATAAATCATATTTTTTAAAATTTAAATAATTTAAAACTATTAATATATTTAAATAATTTACTTATTTATATTAAAACCGTAAAAAAACATAACCGCATTATAAAAAAAATGCTTTAACAATTTATTAAACATTATTTAATTATAGCTCCTTAAAAATATTACTAATAAATATAATAAGTTAAGTTTTTAGGCTACGATATTAATACCAACGAAATTTCGATATTAAAAAATAAAAACCTTTTAAAACCTTAAAAAAATCTTAGTCTTTTATCGGCTTCGCCAATTTTTACCGAAGATTTATTAAAAAATTTTTATTAATAATTAAACCTTTTATAAATAAAAACAAAAAAAATAAACAAAATTAAAAATAAAACGACGTTATATAAAAAACGGTTTATAAACTTAAATATTAATTTATTACTGTTTTAATCTTTATTTATTTTAACCTAGAAAAATAGTAATTATTAAAACTAATGCCTTAAATTTTATTTTAAATAAAATATTTTTATAAAAAAAAAATAACAAACTTTATCTTATTGCTTTTTATTTTAAAAAACTAATACTAATAAAAATAAACTATAAAATATATAATAAAAACCTATTTGCAATAATAAATAGCTTTAATCGCTAGCGATAATACCTAAAAAAAAAAATATAAAATATAAAATATAAAATATAAAATATAAAATATAAAATATAAAATATAAAATATAAAATATAAAATATAAAATATAAAATATAAAATATAAAATATAAAATATAAAATATAAAATATAAAATATAAAATATAAAATATAAAATATAAAATATAAAATATAAAATATAAAATATAAAATATAAAATATAAAATATAAAATATAAAATATAAATAAAAATATATTTTAATTATTAAAACTTATTTTATTTTATTACTATTAAAATATTTAACCGTTATTAAACGAAATAATTATAACAATTATTTACGTATTCGTTTATTATTAATTATCGCTTAAGCAAACAAAATAAAAAAGCCGATATACTATTTAAACTGCTATAATATCGCCTTAAAAAAAGAAATAAAAACTAGCCGATTATTTTAGTTTTATAAAAAAAACATTTTTTAAACTTAACAAGCTTAATTTTTATTAGCTTAACTATAATAATCTTAATATTAAAACGATTATATAGCTTATTTACTTTATAATAGCTGCTAAAATTTATTAAAAAAATTAAAAAAACAGCTAATAAAAATTTAAAATATATTTTATAAAAAAAAAAACTATTTAAAAATATAAAAATTATAAACGATTTTTTATATAAAAAAAAACGTTTATAAATTTTTATAAAAAGCCTATAAAAAAAATTATTAAATTAAAATATAATATATTAATAACCTAATATATAAAAATAAACAAAATTTTAAAACTAATTACTTAAAACTTTTAATAGCTAAATATAAAAAATATAGTTTGTAATTTTATAAGCAAATATTTTAAATATTAACAAAATAAACTATTATAATACAGTTTTTATAACTTGTTTTAACTTATAAAATTATACTATAAACTTTAATAATTAATAATTATAAATTTTATTACTAACTTTTTTTTATTAAATAAATACGATTTTATTTAAGTAATAATAAATCCGTTTATTAAAATAGCTTATTTTATTTTTTTTAAAATAAACGAAAAAAAAAGTAAAAATTTAATTAAAATTTTCGCTAAAAACTATTAAAAGCTTTATAATATGCCTTTCGATATTATTTCTAACCGTAATTTTAAATTTACTGCTTATTTATAAAAAGACTTTTTTAAACTAATAAATATTAAACTTTAAATAAATATAGCTTTTTATTCCTAAACTAATAATTAAATAAAACAATTAAATTAATTTTTTAAAATTTATTTATAAACTTTTATTAATTATAAAATAATTAACTAAAAAAACTTACTTTTTATAACTAAATTTATTTATAATAACGCGGTTTCGGCTTTGATTTATATAATATTTTTTTACGCTAATTATAAATATTACCTTATAGCGTATAACTTTTTTTCAAACGTTTTAAAAAATCTAAAAAACCGATTTTATTTATATTAAATAAACTAAGTATATAAAAAAACTAAATAATATTTAAATAAAAACCGTTAACGAATAAAAAAATAGGCTAATAAAAAAAAAAAAAGCCTAATTTATAAAAAAAATCAATTAATAATATTAAGCGCCAAAAATATTAAAACAAAACGCTTTGCTAAAAAATTAAACTAAAAAATATTAAGGCTTTTTAAAATCTAAAAAATAATTTTTTTACCGTTATTAAATTTATATTTTTAAAAAGCTAAAAAATCTATAATTTTTTTTATATTTTATTTATTAAACCTTTTTATATTAGTAATTAAAAACTTTTTAATTTTAATTAAGTTTTATAAAAAATAACTTCGATTAAACTTAATAATTATAAAGTTAAAAAAATTTTAAACTTTATTAAAATCGAAAAATATATTCAATATTTAATTAAATAATAAAAATAGCTTATAAAAAAGCATTAAATTTAAAAGCCCTATAATTATATAAATACTAAAAGCGTTAAAAATAAAATTAAATAGTTTTATTAATAAAACCTAAAAAAGCCGGCAAACTCCCGAATTTAATAATACTTGAAATTAAATATTAGAAAAAAAAATAATATTATATAAACAAAACTAACATACTTATAGCAATATATTTACTAAATATAAATAAACATAAACCCTAAAACAGCGATAGTTATAACAATACGTACTAAAATTGGCATATATAAATACACTAAATACACCTCTAGAATATACGGTATTAAAAGCTATTTCTATATATAAAAAAAGGCAATAATTCCAGCTATAGCGAAAAGAACCATAGCCCTTAAGACTTATTAAAAATTATTATTAAATTTAACTTATTCCAAGCCCTTGAACACAAGCCCTTGTCACACATGACTTCTTGTTGTATTTCTGTTTCATGGTAAAGAGGAGCTGACTCTGGACGTGCTCTATCTCTCCCTAGCTCTCGTAGTAGTAAACGTCATGAAGTATAAATGATACGGTGTAATTCAGCAAAATTGTGACAACAGTGAATGTCAGAAGAGGTATACTCTAGGGTCAATGAACGTCACTTGTGCGCATGAGTATCTAGTGGACCCTCGTTGAGATTTCAGTATACCGCAAGTGTTAGCCGAGAGTCTAAGAAATCGAGAACATAGCGATGTCGATGCTGCACTCTTGCCCTCCCTGATTTGCTAATTCACCAATTCGCTGATAACTGTAATCGCCCATTAGATATTATGGACTGTGGAACTTAGACGCCGTGACATGAATGGGATATTGGTCATTCCCACTCATCTTCAATAGAACAGCACAATATGTGTCCTTGATCGCTCCCAATCGAAACGACCGATACTCTCAATAATGATAATAGTTGTAGCTAGTGCAGTTGACAGAGTTGACAACAAACCTTCCCCTCAATCATCCTGTAGAGTCGAATAAAAGCGATAGGGTCCTCGGTTCATATGGGAGTGGAGATCTTGCGGCGCTCTATTGGGTTCCTTTAGATGGATTTCACCAGAAATGGTTCGCCAGTTGCTGCCAGCTTGATAGCCGAACAGGAGTGAGTGTACAAGGACATCGGGTATCAGAGTTCCAGGGGATCCGATCAAATCACAAAGTTATTGCTAACTCACGTCACGCATCATACTTCATAGAACACCAGATAGTAAGTATCTGAATGATCAAGTCGCATTTTGTTCAGTCCTGTCTCAGCTACCGTATGTGCAAACGCAACGCCTATCTCAATAGCTGCAATTAGGACAGTAGTACGCAGTTCCGCCTCAACAAAGGAGAAAACCAGACGGAGTGTGACCCTTACAGGGTCAAATCATCAGCATCGTAATCAAAGCAAAGCAAAGCCTCGCGAGCAACTCCACTCAAGGTCTAGTATGTTTCCCTTTCCCGCCAGCCGACCTCAACGCCGTCCAAATCATCCACCAACCCGAAATTTGGTGCTTGGGTTCTTGTTCGGTTGCAAGTATGTGATGGGCCAGTTTGCTAACTGATTGCATCAAGCATAAGGAGCTAGGCAAACGGTGTATGTAGGATGGCCTAGTATCATACTCGAAACAACTCCACAGCAACGAGTATCCTGAAAACCAAAGGTGTTCAGCTTGTAATGTTTCACGCCAGCATCAGCCTCAATCGAATTTCATCAATATGACTGGACACCCTTATCACGTAAGGGGCTGAGTGACGGGTCTCGTGAAGTCGGAGAAGTAAGGGTGGATGCAAGCCTGCTTAGCCGAGATTCGACCAGCGGGGTCGTAGACGAGCATAGCCTCGAGTAGATCGAGACCGTTATCGTCGAGGTTCGTGCAGAGAGGCTGGGAGAAGTCGCGCTTCCACTTGGGGAAGGAGGCCTTGAAGTCGGGGTACGAGGTGACGCCGGGCCAGATGTCTTCGGAGGGCGTGCCAAGGAGGCTTTGTTGTCCATGTCAGTGATTGTTGCTCTCATGTCTAGTAATTGAGAGAACAAAAGAGAGTATTACTGAGGACTATCTTACCGGAAGGTCTTGAAGATCTGATCAATCTCGGAATCTCCAGGGAAAAGGGGCTTCCTGGTGCACATCTCGGCAAAGATGCAGCCCACAGACCACATGTCGACACCGGTAGAGTACTGACGGCCACCAAGCAGAATCTCGGGAGCACGGTACCAGAGGGTGACGACCTCGTGGGTGTAGGTGCGCAGGGGGACACCAAAGGCGCGGGCGAGACCGAAATCAGCAAGCTTGAGATTTCCCTCGCGGTCGATGAGCAAGTTCTGGGGCTTGAGGTCGCGGTGAAGGACGCGGTGGCTGTGGCAGTAGCGAACGCCGTCACACAGCTGGCTCATGAACTTCTTGACCATCATATCGCCCAGTCCCAATCTGCCTAGCTCGACGCCCGTGCCCTCGGGGAGAGCCTTGCCGCGGCCTCCATCGGAGACAGGCAAGGCCTCCATGTACTTCTTGAGGTCGAGGTCGAGGAACTCGAAGACGAGGTAGAGCTTGTGGCCGTCGGCGTGGACGATGTTATAGAGCTTGACGATGTTGGGGTCGCGCATCTCCTTGAGGAGAGAGATCTCGCGGATGGCGGTGGAGGGAACGCCCTCATCTTCGGCTTCGAGGCGGATCTTCTTGAGGGCGACGATGCGGCCCTGGTGTTGCAGGTCGCGAGCTTTGTAGACGACACCGTACGTGCCTGTGTGCCGTCACTAATATTAGCATGGCAGAGCATGGACAAGTTTGGTAGCGGTGGCAGAGAGTCATGGCGGGGTGCCTTCAAGGCTGGAGTATGAACATGGCATGTGACGTATCCCGAAGCAGCAAACTGGACAGCATCGGCAATGGGACTACTTGCCTTCACCGATCTTCTCCAACTTCTGGTAGTTCTCCATGATGGCGGCAGATCTCTTCCAATGAAACTTGGAACAGCTTGGAATCGACAGGCGGTTGAAATCGGTATTTGATCTGGTCTTCACCAAGGCGGAAAGGAGTGTGAGGCAGATGGGAGTTGTAATGACCGATGGTGTTGACCTGTGTACAGTGATATCGCGTGGAAGTAATCAGAGCGACTTGGTTGGCGGGGTGTTTTGGCCAGCCAGGATGGATTGAGGGGCAACGGCGGCCACAACGGCTGGGGGTGGATGGATGAGACAAAGTCTCAGCCTGGGGGAGAAAAGAAAGAGTAAAGAATGGAAGCTGGTTATGGAGTCAACTTCAATTCTCAATGCAGGGTCCGATCTGCTGTGCCTGGTTGAGGTGAAGTGGTGACTGCGGTCTGGCGACTCCAAGGACAAGACACTCCCTTTGCAGACAGCTGGTGGTTGTCGGCAGCCCCACCAAAGCATGTTTTTGAGTAAACATCAGCGCCGCACGCGATCCGCTGCCAGACACGCGGTTTGTGTCAATCGCAATGGAAAACACCGTGGGCTGACTTGTGGCGTTGCCAAGGCGGCCCGGAGATTTCGAGATGATGGTGTGGCTGCTGGGCTGGAGGCAGTGTGGCGGAGCAGTGTCGTGATGAGGCGGGACCCGTGGACGCTAGTTGATCCTTATCGATGTTGGACCGACTTCATCTTTTGGAGAATGCCCCTCAATGCCCCAGATCATTCCCTTCACAACACCAAGGTCAGGCGCATCACCACATCTTCCTAAATGAGACAGTGCCTTACTCTTTGCACAAGTGGTAGTTGAATGCAGTGTTCATATTCCTAAGTCAAATCGAGGGTCTCATACGTATACTCCTAAGTGTTGCTGACAACTGGACAACCATCATGACCATCGACCTCTCCACCCTGGATGCACACGAGCAGCCGTCGGATGAACTGCGGCGACTGTGGAAGGCATACTCCCGAACAGAGCATGCAGATTTCATCAGCCATCCAGATATCGATGAGCTGGACGTGAGAAATTCGACCGGCAAATTCCAGGTCGCTGGCAGCATACCCAGGGCACAGCTGCAAAAGTCCTACACTCTGCTCACTGGCGGTGCATGGAATGGCGAAGTCGAAGATGCCCCTATCTACTTCCACCCGCTTCTGCCAGGTAGGTCTCTGTCCGGGTGCGATGCGTGAGATTTCTATGAGATACACTGCAGTGGGAGACAATGGCCGCTACAGGAGGCTGCAGGCGGCCGGACGGAGGACTGCCGGGATCGCGGTTGGTACTGGCCACACGGCTGGTGCGTGCACTATGACTGAAGCAAGGCGGCCGCTACGCTCACTACCTTCGGGCAGCAATATCTCCAGGTGCGCTCGCCGGGCTGCCTCAGGCCTTGGTTGACCCCTATGCCTCCTGGCAGCCGAGAGCATATGCAGGGTGGGCTGTATCCGGGTGACCCAGTCGCAGGTAGCCGGGGTCCGGGTAACGCCTAAGCAGGTAGGCGCTATCGAGGTAACTACTGCCAGCAGGAATAGGAGAGGCCTGATAGGCGGTGTGGGTGGCTATAGAAGCCATTGGGTGGCGGTTAGGCGATATTAGATCCGCTGGACGGGGTAGCTAGTGGACTCTTCGGTGCCGTAATAAGGTACGTTCGACCGGGAAACGGCGCACAGGCCTTCCGGCAACGGCGCTCGCCTTCTATCACTACCACTACGGACATCTCCTGGCGTACCGTCGCCCCTACAGCCCCTAGCTAGGCCTGCCACACGACATTATCGCCCTTGGTACGCCGGAAAGCCTACCTAGCTGCGAACTACCCTATATTTACCCTGCACTCTACTACCTCGCATCCCTTGGTAGCTGGACAGCTCCGCTAGAAGCCGCCATCATGCACTACGTCGGCGCCCCAGCTGCCCTGCCAGAGGTTCCAGCGGCTGTTCCAGCCCTTACACTCCCGCTGCAGTGCCCACGCATGAATGCTCGGGCGTGCATCCAATGCTAACCACGCTGGCAGGCCTTCTGATTGTCCCATCTCTAGTGCCACCCGCCCTACAGAAGACATTGCTCACTAAGATGATCCACCGGGACCTGGCCAACCCGACTCACCAGACCAATCTGCATCTGCACTACGAGCTGCCTTACCTAGATGCGCAGTCACCCGGCGACGACCAACCCTGCACACAAGGGGTAGACCCGTCCAAATCCTTCTTCACCTACAGCCCGGACTCACCTGCCCGTTTTACACCCAAGGACCCGGCCGTGCACAAGCCCCTGAGCATCAAACAAGTCCTCGAGCGCCGCCTCTCGTGGGTCACGCTCGGCGGCCAATACGACTGGACGAATCGCGAGTATCCCAAACAGCTGCCCCCCGATTTCCCGCAAGACATCGGCGGGTTCTTGCAGACGCTATTCCCGGACACGATTGCGCAGGCGGCCATTGTCAATTTCTATTCCCCTGGCGACACGATGATGATGCATCGGGATGTGAGCGAGGAGACGGATAAGGGGTTGGTTAGCTTAAGCTTAGGGTGCGATGCGTTGTTCATGATTGCACCGAACGACTACGAGAAGGCTTCGCAGGAACTCAACAACGAGGCGGAGGGAAAGGAGGGGGAGAAGGGAGCAGACAAGCAGAAGCCGTATTTGCTCCTGAGGCTGAGGAGTGGCGATGCGATTTACATGAGCGAGGAGAGTCGATATGCATGGCATGGTGTGCCCAAGGTGCTGAAGGGCACGTGTCCTGAATTCTTGCAGGATTGGCCTGCCGAGGGGGATGGGGAGGAGTTCAAGGAGTGGAAGGGGTGGATGAGGAATAAGAGGGTTAATTTGAATGTGCGACAGATGAGGGATTGAGAGGCGGTCGAGATGGGAAGAGATGGTGGGCCACCGGTGGGCTGGCCATGAAAAGGGGTGGAGGGCCTGTCTTCATTGCTTCATTCGCGGGCTTGTGGCTTCGAGTTTTCGACATGGTGATGATGGCAATCATACACTGGAGCAGTTCATATAGGCATTAGACGAAAGACACAATCTCAGCATTCAATTGATCATCGTGACTCCGTTACTTAGCATCTCGTTTCCATCCGCTCGGTAGTCTCACAGATCAGAGTCATCGCAGCTTGCAGTAAAAGGTTCATTTGCATATAATCACGCAAATGAGTTTTGAGCACCGCACATCCAAACAGCTCATCCCATCTCGTGCTGTGCCATTCACTGCATCCGCCTCGTCACCGGCCCCTCTCCCACTAATCACCACCACATCAAGGCTGGCTCCGCCCCGTGGCATTCCCATCAGCCAAATCCGCCGTACTCCGCCCACTCTTGACCTCTTCCCTCCAGGTCTGCCTCTCATTCGCACTCACACCAGGCCCTTTATACACACTCCCATACAACCCACTCGCCCAACTCCTCCCATCCTTCGCCTTGTCACTCCCACTCTCCTTCCCCATCCCCGTAGTATAGTGTCGTCGATACCACTTCCCGTACGTAAGCAGATAGTACAGCCTAAAGCAAAGAAACGCGAATTTATCATGCTCCAAATCTTCAGGGTACTCAGCGCCGAGCGACACAGCAGCAGCGACGCCAGACATAACCGCGACTTCGTGCGCGTTGACTAGTGTCCAAGACCCAGCGTAGCGCGTCCGATTCCGCGCCTGCAGGAACATTATCCAGGGCACGACGAAGACATAGTGTGTCCACGAGTGACAGAGTTGATGCCACCAATCCCGTCTGATGATCTTGCTCTTGTCGATTTCGCTGTCGCTCCACAGATGGCCGTCGCGCTCTTTGTTCAGGTAGATTGTTTGGAAGACGTGTGATTCGAAGGGGACCTTGGAGGGGAATTGGGATTGGTAGTTTGTTGTGTCGAAGCACATCTCTAGCTTGCTTTTGTCCTCCGGGTACATCTTGATGTAGTACATTGGGCGGAAATTGGATACGGCGTAGTTTAGACGGTGGGTTTGGTCGACGCCTGATGTTTTGGATACAGCTAGGTCCTCGCGGTAGAAGTTTTCGTAGTGTTTCTTCATGTAGTCTGCGTCTGAATGTGTGATTGTGATATCGTCGCTGAATCTCGCGGAGCCCAGGACCTTCTTTTCGCGCCAGGTTGCGGATCGGCCCAGGATTTTCTTGTCTGTGTCTGCTAGACAGCACAGCACTAGCTCGTCGTACTCTTCGTCTGCGCTCGGAACGTCGAGGTCGGCATCATTGGGATTATGTCCATCTGGGGCGGGCGTCCTTGGTTTGAGCGCTACTACCACACCATCCTTGTCTCGTCTTTTGACTTCTGTTAGTTCGGTCGAGAGACGCACTGTTACGCCCTTGGATATCATGTCTTTGCGCCAGGTCTCGTAGAATTCGCTGAAGTTCGGGAATACGACCATTGGCGGTTTGTTGTTCACGACGCTGTGCGGATCGGGCTTATACCACATGCCGTATGTTGGGGACGTGCATAGCCGCTCGAACATTAGCGCTGGGACTTGGGGTGTTGCGTTTCCTGTCCCGAGGAATAGGGCGGTCATCGGCAAAGCGACGGTGTTGATGAAGTCTTCGGAGAAGAGGAACATCTTGAAGACTAGTCTTAGCGGCAATAATGCGAAGAAGACTTCGAGCCATCGCATGATTTTCAACATGGTGACGAGACGGGAGACTTCCTTCGCGTGCTTGGCCAGGATTTTTGTCGGGAAGACGTTTGTCCAGAATGTGTCGTCTTTCCCGAATGAGACTTGGAGCTCTACGGGATCTGCGTGGTACCCCTGACGCGCAAACATTGTGAGAGTGTGGTGGAAGATGTATGATCCACCTTGAACACCCTGGTTGCACCATGATGCGCCGTGAGTGTCCTTGTCAATCGGGATGGAGAAGGCTTGTCCACCGCAGTAGTCTACTGCATCTATGAGTGTGACGGCGAATTTGTCAGGATGTTGAGAGAGGTGGTAGGCCGTTGACATGCTGGGATTTTCTTAGTTGCTTGAAATGAGATAGGAATATCGGTATTCGACATACCCAGCTGCGCCGGCACCAACGACGAGAACACGTTTTCGCCCATCGCTTTCGACCTCGTCTTGAGCCATCATACCCTGTCGTTCGAGGTCGTGGTTGAAGGTTTCCGTGTTGTTCGCCATTCACACACTTCACTGGATGTCAATCATTGATCACCCGGTCACTTGGGATTGAGTTCATCGGGAAAACGAAAGCAATGTGTGAAATGTCCATATAATCTCATTTTCAATTGCTATGTCTCACCCATTGACAAAGGTGATGATGGCCACATATCCTGTCAAGACGTCATCGATCCAAGCTCCCGAGTGGGCGGCGCGGCCCTACTTAGCGCGTCTTTGGTGTCGCGAGCCGATCGTGGGGACATCTGCTTAAGGGATGCATCGTGCATCGTGCATCGTGGACTTGTCGCAATCGTCCAACTCGGCATGGCTGGGAGATGAGCTACCGACTGGGTCTCTAAAGAGTTTTGCAGACGGAATCCTTGAAGCACAGGATTCTGCGACCGGGTGGAAGACGGCTGTTGGCTATCTGACCTGGTCAAGATTTGACTACAAGTCCCACCCTTCCCGATGCATCTCCACATACTGCATGCGTCCGTGCCACGACACCTCAGAGATGTTCACCACGACCTGGAGGTAGCAGGGCGACAGGATAAATCAGTTCAAAGAAGATAGAGAACAAGTCTAGATTGGTGCATGTCGGATTTCAATTAAGAATGAGTATGCAGACGAGAAATTGTAAGTTTAGATGAATTATGTGACTCAGAGGCTGTCTGAGACAGAGGCAAATAAAGATGGGTCGATGCACTAGTATGCATGCATGTCACGTGGCTTGGTTGACGGAACCTCAAGTTTGGAAAAATGAACAACACCAAAAAACCATCACGAGATTGATTGCGACACGTCAACTGAGTGTCAAATAGCTTGGGCAGGTGTGGTGAAGCTGGCTGCGGGCGCGAAGGTAGGCGGGTGGGTGACGACGCGCGCGTGGGCGGCTGCTCCAGCAACACCACATTCGGCGACGACGTGGTGCGCGACGGGGCTTACGAGGGCCTCAAGCTACCTGCAAGAGGTTGATCACACCGTGAGAATCATGCATGCAATGCAAAATGACAGTAGACAGGCTCACGGGTAGGAGATGTGGGCATGCAACCACCATTGTAGGGTTGGGCAAGATGGGAACAGGTAGGGTAGATAGCTTCACATAGCAAAACACCAGATGAACCATCACGATCGGGTAACTACTATCAGCAATGTGCATCATGGTAAGCGACGACAGGGTAGGCGAAACACGCTGCTGGGTGATGATAGGGGCCGGGACAGCACTACGGGGCGGCTCACCACCACCTACAACATCACGAGAACCACCACCCGGGAGACTAGGGAGACTCAAACCAAGGGAATGAAGGCATGAAAGACGAGATGCCCTCACAAATGCAGATGAAAGTCGACCCGAACTCCAGGTTAACCTCCAGATGGGCGGGTGGGGGAGAAGGGCTGGTGTTGAGAAAACGTGCAGGACCGGAGCTGGTTTGTGTGCTTGTGAGAACACTTTTAGTCTTTGCCATACAAATCCAATTTGTCGGCAGACGAAAAGCGGCTCAGGAAACCGCTGCACCGCGTTTTGGACTCAATCGGGGTCGGTGGGTATATGAGAAAGCGAGCAGTCCTGAGGTGAAAGTCAGGACAGCAGCGCACTCCACCACTACAGGTGCTACACATGACACTGCTCGGGGGCTTATACTGTGATTGGCACATCACTAATTCCACTGGAAGAGCTGGCAGTGGGCGTTCGGGGCGACTTGAGGGCTCACTATCTCAAGTGTGGTAGGGCTTGAGCAGACACCCTACAGTGGGATCGCAGAACTTACCCGGAAGTCTGAATAGAGTGTACTACGGGGAATCTAGTGATGTTCAGGGGCTCACTAATGCCACTGGCAGTGGGTGCGCTAGTGGGTGCTTGGGGGTTACTATGTTAACTGTCCTAGGGGACACAGGGGCTGAAGATTCATCTCATTTTGGCATCGCGGGTCTTACCCGGCAACCAGACAGCGACCAACCTGCTGCAAAGTATACCAGATTCACTAGCAGGTCGCTATCAGTGGGAGCTTAGGCAACTCACCACTTTTCTTCTACCGTGGGCAAGCTTGGGGGCATAGCTAGAACTACAATCTCTTGTAGGCCTTGGCAGTCTTGTTGGGTTTTCCCACATCAGTGTTCTATTTTCATCACTGCATGTTATGAGCAACGTTGACTTCACAGCATCCAAAAATCATCGGGTCTGAGCTTCTTTGAGGGTCCCCGATGAGGAGTAGGTCGCTTGAGGCCTTCGCTCATGATTGCGCAATTGGTGAACTTCGTCTGGCGCTGCGTACAGCGGGTGTTGAGGCACCAGGCAGCCGAAAACTCAGCGGGTAGGAGCCCTCCTAGTTTGAGGTCCCCGCGGAGACGAATAGGTGTCTGGAGAGCTTCCACTTGCCGACACAGCGCGTTGGACTTTCATTCATTCAGGTCTTTGCAAACTCCCTCGCGGAGGCGCCTAGATCTCTTTCTGTTCCCTATCTTTCATGGTTACCGTTGCGTGTTCTTTTGCACCTTGTAGGCTGTATAGCCTCGGTCCGATCGATACATAGCGGTGATCGACCCCCTTAGGGGCGCCCGTCTTCGGACTGCGCGCTAATCTAGGAAGAGCAGTCGCTTGTCAAGCGTGTTTCGCGACTTGACATCGACTGCTGATCGTGGGCCGTGGGATCAGAACACTGTTGCGGGAACTTCGAACATGCATTGCTACGATGCTACCTAGTGGGCTGACGGATACGAAGAAGCGCATGGCCGTGGCGCGACCTTCCTACACTGGAGTTAGATGAGCTCAACTCCAGGCAGAGGAAATGAGATGAGAAACAGCTTTACTTGTAACCTGACAAAAGCATGAGGGCGCAGGGGTTTTTTTCCCCAACATCTCAGATGGTGGAGTCAATACAACCTGGCCGAGGACGCTACAACCTCAAGGTATGCACTGAGCGGACTCCTCACTGCACGAAGAGGCTTTGGCTAGGCCAGGTTGTGAGAGTCAGGAGGAATAAACAATCAAATCACGCCTTAACGACTTCAGTTTTGGCCTTGAGGGTTTTTCCGGTCGGGGATACAGTTGCGCTGTTCTCGCAGTAGTACGAAGCCGTACCGAGCGGTGGAGGGAAGCGTAAGTCGTTCCAGCGTAACTGCCCTTGATTCTTGCATGGCCCATACACCACAGTTTCGGTACCCCTGCGCTGGCCACGCAGAACCGGGGCTGTTACTGGCGGTTGGCCCTAGATACTTACGGATAATAGGTGGGGGAGCACGTTCCATGACTCGCCTGGACAAGTGTTGCGAGGAGATCTGGCCTATGGGTGCGTATATTGGATAGGTCGTTGGCGTTTTTCCTCGTAACACTTTAACGCTCCTGGGTCAGATGGTGGGCCACCTTTTGAAAAACATCACCGACAGGTGACTAGCTGGCTTCTGGGGGATCTCGTCAAGTGCGCGTCGCGTCTGAGTTGGCCAATATCATCTCGACCGTCTGCGTCTTGTCGTCAAGACCGCTTCTCAGCGCGCGCCATCGACCATCATGCCAAGGCCTGATGGCTCGTGGCAGCCGCTGTGGCCGTCGCCTACGTGGGATTCTGAGGGCTACGTGGGATCTTGGGGGTTATTGGCAGGTGGGGTTTATCCAACATAACGAACACCTGACCCCTCTCTGCCAGCGCGGGGCGTCACGCCTGGCGGAGGGGATGAGCCTTGGGTGGAGGCTCGTCACCTCGGTCGGGTCCTGATCAAGCCTGGCTGACAAGACAATCTTTGCTCCTTGTGCGTTACCATTCTTCCTGAGGATGGCTTGCGACCCTCTCTGAGGAGTCAACCTGTGCTGCGCTACCTTTCTCGGCGAGAGAGGCTGGCATTTCAGTCGGGCCTTGTGCCTAGCTGAGAAGCCGGCCTCGACTTCCAATCTTGTGCGCTACCTTTCCCCCGAAAGGCTGTCGGCTATCTTCATCACAAGTGTGCTGGGTGCCTCCGTTACTCACGGAGGCGAGGGTCATTTGATCCTGTCAGTGTATGTGACGGGTAGCCAACCCCCCCCTCCTTAGCATGAGGCTAAACTCGCTACGCTGTTGAGCTCACAGGTGTCACAAAACTGCTTCGTCCTCGGCATGACGTCTTACCATCTGCCACAGATCTCTTGAGCATGGGTCTGATGTGACTTCCGGGCGGATATCATAATCCGCTCCGCTGTTGGACTACAGGTGTCATAAAACCGTCCCGTCCTGGTGGTGACGTTAAGACTGCCGTCGTCAATGCGGCTCTATTTCTACGTCTCCGGACAAAAGATTGGGGTCTCTGACGCGCCCTCAGCAACAATGGCAATAAACTGCTGGCCTCATGGGATGGCTCAATATCCCGGGAGACCCAACGATAGAGACATCGTCAGGTTGGCGAGTCGGAGGCTTCGGCTTTTAGGTCAATGGTGGTTTTCTGAACTACTTGTACCGCGCATGGACTAGGTGATGCTATACCGCACCGGTCTGGCGTGGGGCTTCCGGCTTGTCACGTTCGCGTACGGACTAGATGTGCGATACCACATCGGTTCAGCGAGGGCCCTCCAGGCTTCTAAGCTCTGAATTTTTCTTTCATGAGTGCCAAACTTGATCTTTTTTTCAGCATCGAGTTTTGGACATTTCCCTGTTCTACGCAACATGGGGACCTTGTCCTAGACAGGACCATAAAATGTCTACTTATACATTCTGTCCTGGACATGACGGTAAAAGGTCTACGCCGACGATCATGTCTTCTCATTGACACCTTATGTATGGCGTGAGGGGAACTGGGGGACCGACGGCTACAGGGGGCATTTCTGGCAACTGGGGGATTTGGTCACGGAGGGAGAGTATTGCGCGTGCCACCAAGGGGGGAAAAAAAGAAAAAAAAGAAAAGAGGGGGAATGATGACGTGCCAACGGGTAGCAACAAAAAAGTCAAAAGGTGTTGGAAACAAATAAAGCAGCTCTCGGGTTAGTGGTGGGCCTCCGCAACAACAACTTTCTTCATCATCCTTCATTTTCACCTACAAACGGTCGACGGAGGGGCAGCAAGTCTGCTGGGTTAGTGGTGGGCCTCCGCAGCAATCAACTTCTTCATCACTCATTTTTCCCTTTTAACGGTCGTCGGAGGGGGGAGCTTAGCTTCCTGGGTTAGTGGTGGGCCTCCGCAGCAATCAACTTTCTTCATCCATCTTTGCCTTGAACACTTCTTCATCCGTCTTTGCCTTCAACGCTTCTTCATCATTCTTTGCCTTCAAAGGTCGACGGAGGGGGGAGCTTAGCTCTCTGGGTCAGTGGCGGGCCTCCGCAGCAACCAACTTTCTTCATCATTCATTTTTCTCTTCTAACGGACGACGGAGGGGCAGCAAAGCTGCTGGGTTAGTGGTGGGCCTCCGCGACAACCATCTTCATTCTTCATTCTTTACCTTTAACGGTCGACGGAGGGGCAGCGTCGCTGCTGGGCATGTGGTGGGCCTCCGCAGCAACAATCGACAATAATAGAGGGGGGGTTGAGGCTTGGGTGCCTTTGAGGGGCGTGACGTGGGGGCTCCAATGGATCTTAACAAAAAAAAAAAGAAATAAAAAGTCCTCAGCATGAATTCAAACTGCTGACTCGGTCAGGGGGCATTGACGGCAACTGGGGGACAGAGGGCAACAGGGGGATTTGGTCACGGAGGGGAAAGTTGCACAGCAGCTTTTCGGGTCAGTGGTGAGACCTCCGACTCTCACAACATATTGTCGCATTCCAACTCGACACAGACGATGCTGGGGGATCAATGTGGGCGCTGGGGGAAGAGACAACCACATGTTCTCTGAGTCCTGGACATGACAGTAAAAGGTTCTGCGCCCTAGGCGTATAACGGACACGGAGGGGGGAGCTCAGCTCCCTGGGTGTGTGGCGGGCCTCCGACGATCTTCAGCTAGCGGTCCCCGAAAGATGATGATCTGATACACTATATCTCTGTCCTGGACATGACAATAAAAGGTCCTGCGCTTTTGGCGTAAACGGACACGGAGGGGGAAGAGGTGGACCCAGTGTTAGCCTAGTCCTGGGAGAGTGGTGGGCCTCCGACGATCTTCTATTCCTGTTCCCCGAAAGATGGTAACAAGAAGACTATATTCCGTCCTGGGACACGACGTTAAACTGTACTGCTGTGGGCTGTGGGCTGTGGGCTGTGGGATACGATGTGTTGTTTTCAAACTGTACTCGTCATGAGCATGACGCGAAGCATCTGTGCGGTGCGGAAAATGCCTAGGCTTGCGCCTCACGGACTTGAGGGAGATGCTTGATTTCGTTGATAATGTCGCTGCAGAGACATTCGGCGATCCTGCAAATCCCGCGGGTTTCTGATCAACCATCAGAGTGGGCCAGATCCCCAAAGTCAAACCAAATGTGAGTGCGCCGAGTGTCTCGATGCCGGGCCTCTGGTGTTTCCAACACTACACACTTCTCAGCATGCAAAGCTGACGAGAATGACGAAGACGACCATCATAGTGGGCACTGTGGGCTATCGTGGGTGATCTGGGGGCAATGTTGGTGCTCCAGCGGGAATAGCTGTTCTATCTGAACGGTTTCAGCTATCTGTTTCTAGGATGAAGGTGGGAGCTCTCCTGGAAGCTCGCAGTCTGTTGTCATTCGGCTGCCGGGGTGTGCATTCGCTCATGAGGGACTTGATCAACGGATGACCATCCTGTCATGCTCTATACAGCAAACGGGGGTGAAAAGGTAGCAGACGCCTTTGCCCCGTGAGACAGAGCTGGATCTAACTGCTGGGCCCAACACGTCCTTGACATTGACGTTAAACTGTACGCCTGCGCACATGGCTATAAACTGTATGCACTGGTCCGTAGGGGGAATGCGTGCAGTACTTCGGTGGTGGACAAGTCCTGCTCAGGTACGTGGTGTGACCTTCTTCAGAATGAAATGATCTTGACCTGAGAACACGAGTGCTAACTTTATGTTCCCACTCACGCTGTCTAGGGAGGTAGGTTGGAGGCTAGACAGGGTGATATTCGAAAGAATAGCCGCAAAACTAAACCGATCGGGGATACCTTTTCGCTTGAACGGCTTTTCGGCGACTGCGTCAATCGTTAAACACCACGTCCTCAGCATGACGTTAAAAGGCTTGTCCGATCTATTGCCATATGCTGCCATTTATCCGTAGCCCTTTTATTCATAGCCCATCTACTCGTAGCCCATATTATACAGTTTCTACTACTTCTTCTCTGCGTCTTTCATTTCCTTGCCCTGCTTTCAACGTGGAATTTGCTAACTGGATCAGTGGATGACACTCAAGCTGACTTTAGTTATAGGAGACTTGCAAGGAAAGGAGGATGCAACGTAGGCGACTGGGGGACTGCGGGCTTCTGAGGATTGTGGGCTTCTGGGGACTGCGGGCTTCTGGGGACTGCGGGTTTCTGGGGGCTGTGGGTTTCTGGGGGACTGGGGGCTTCTGGGGGCTGTGGGCTTCTGGGGGATGATATATCATGTGGGCAGACAGGGGGATCGTGGGCTTTAAACGGACGCGGAGGGGGGAGCTTAACTCCCTGGGTCAGTGGCGGGCCTCCGAACATATAGCATACTTAGTCAAAAGATAGGATGCTGTGCGGGAAACTGGGGGATTGGAGGCATACTAGGGGAAAGGTGGGCGTTGAGAATTTTAGCTATGCGTGACATTGAGCGTAGTTGATTGACTAGAGCGTAGTTGATTTGATGAGCTATATCTGTTTAAACCAGCGTAGTGCTTAACATGGTATTCCTGTAGTTGACTGACATGTTGGTGGTTGATTGACATGAATAGTACATGTAGTTGGTTAAAAGAGTGGGTGTAGTCCTGACCGAGAGGCTTTTGGAAGGGTTGGCGATGAGGTAGTGCATCACCAAGATAAATGAAATGCAGATATTGGACATGTGCGTAAACTCAGCAGGTACCGGAGAACGAAGACGGTTGGCCCTATGCTATCCGACACGTCGGACTAGGGAAAGAATCTTGGGGAATATGTGCGTTAGCGCGGCAATGGAAGCGACAGTCAGACACAGTATGTACCATGCATACATAGCCTTATCTTGTAACCTAAGACCGTCTGACTGATACATCACTGCAGTTCGAGTCAATAAGTCTGAACAACCACGAGGTGCCGAATCTCTCATGGTTAACTGACCAGGAAGGTATATTGACTCTTAGTAATCGCGACAGGCAGCAGATAAGCGAGAACCACGATCTTCGGTGATGAGAAAGGCGAAGTCTCGGGAGATGGAATATCGCGGTCGGGACGTATTATGAGAAACATACATCCCGAGTACGTTTGTCCTGGTCGCAGATGTTGAGATTCTCTGGCTAACACATCATTCCAGCGCGAGCCCCGAGACACGAAGCCACAAACCCGAACGCGCACGATACGAGACCCGCATTCCCTGAGGATGGGCAAGGGTTGTGTACTGGAATCGTTGGAGAGCTGGGTGCACACTGCAGAGGCCTATAGAAAGAGCTGGATTATGAGAAGGTTTAAGAGGATGAGTTCTAAACTAGACTAATGCCAATTCCACCGAGCACAATACATTAAATAGCTAATCGAACCCCTTTACGTAATCTATTATACTGTGTCACCTGCGGTGCTGCCAGCCTATCAAGTCCGGGGCAGAAACAAGAGCGCCCACGCTCTTCGTGATGTATCCTTTGTACGCCGTCCTCAGAACTCCAAGGCGTTTTCGCAACTCCAGGGTAGGGTGTCTCAATTTTTTTTTTAAACTACAGGGTAGGTTCTCCGGAACTTGAAATAGGAGTTCCAGTAGTCTTAAATCTGTCAGGCTCACCGAATGTTTGAAGATAAGTTCGGAGATCATAAATCATATGCTTCGTTAATACCTATTTTCTTTTATCGATTGAGCTCGCTTTCTCAAAGTTGCTTTATCCAGGAATAAATAGCCCGCGTCGTCAATTGTCCTTAGTCGGCCTCGCCTAGGTACGAAGACTTTTAATGTGTCTTTATGGAACTTAAAGTCCTTCGCTGCGGAGAAGTAGTCCAGGTTCTCAATCTCATAACTTTGTTTTCCGGCTATAAGCTTGATTCTGAATGGCCCTCGCCATTTAGGAGCTAACTTTGGTTGCTTTCCCTTTTGCATAATAAACACCAAGTCTCCCACTTTCATCTTTCCTCCATAGTGATGGAGAGACATCCTTCTTTCGTATTTAGAATCATACTGTTCTCTCACGGCCTCTTTCTTGTAGTGAAGTGCTCCCACATGTTGTATTGCGAGATCTTGCCACTGGCTCTCGGTCGGAATCTCATAACTGTCGTTCCTAATTGCCTTTTCTAGGGTAGTACGGTTGGATAAGGCATAGCGCGTATTGAGTGCCTCTTTTGGTAAGTAGCTACGTAGTAGTTCGAATGGGCAAAATCCCAATGATTTGATATGTCTAGCATTCGCTGCCTGAATGATTTTTAGAACTTGGAGATCCCAATCTTTGAGTGACTTGTCTTTTGGGTTGTCTAGTTATCAGCCCGTCGTGATAGTGACTTTGCCTTGTATTATCTGTACAACCCGATTAAACACTTCGATAATTCCGACGCTCTTGTGTGAAGTAGACGGAGCGTTGATCACCATAGTCCCTTTATTGAACATCCAGTTTATAAGATCATTCAAAACGAAGGCACTTCCAGGATCGGAATAAAATGCAATCGGAACAGTACTCATTTCCTTATACCACATACTCATCGCTCTAATGGCTGCCTTAGCGTCGCATTTAGCAGTTAAGTACCTCCACCTATATCGTGTAAAATAGTCAACAATATTGAAAATGTAAAAGTTGCCTAACTTTGACTTAGGATAAAGTCCTATAAAGTCTGCTACTATCACCTGTAAAGGTCCACATATAGTAATTAGTAGGTTTGGCGTTTTGGGTCGCGCTGGATTAAATCTGGCGCATTGGACGCAGCCCAAAATGTAACTCGCTGTATCAGATGCCATAGTGGGCCAATATACTCTCTGGTTAAGCTTCTTCAGAGTAATTGGGGTGCTAAAATGGCCACTCTCATCATGGGCAAGCTGTAGTGCGGTGCTGACTTCGTCTTCAAGTAAGCATCTTTGCCACGTATTGTGGTACTTGTGTAGTAGAACCTTGTCCTTAATTCTGAATAGCCTCGCTTGTGCAGACAGTGCCATGAAGCCGATCTTTCCCCGAGTTTCAAAGGTTTCTTGTTTGCTCAAGAATTTCCAAACATCCCGATACCATTTGCTTGTAGAATATTTGCTGCTTTCGCTCTCATTCAAAGTCATGGAAGTCATCAGTGACGAGATCACAAAGTCCGAGGCAAAAAGCTTCTGACATAAAGCTTCATAGCCAGTAACTAGGTCGTCGGACCACTCCCATAGGCTAGACAATGTCTCTCTGCCTCTGGTATCTTCGCAGATGCGAGCTATTATTGACTCCATGTGGGTGTAAGCTTCCAGTTTAGAAATAAGGGCATCTTACTCGGGTTTGCTCATATCTTTAAGCATTTATTAATAGCCTCCAACACCATCTTTCCATACCCACTGCTTGGTGATCTCATCCATGCTCCCGTACTAAGAAAGATCTTCTTAACAGTCGTCAGAAGGAAAGATCGTGCGTAATAGAGCATCAGCCACTTTGTTCCTAGGTCCCTCAATGTACACTATCCGAAGGTTCAAAGTCCTCAGCTCTGACGCCCATCTGGCGTAAATGCCGTATACGTTGAAAGAGTCTAGGAAGAAGGTCAATGGCTTGTGATCGGTGAAAATGACTGACGGCAATTGGGTTCTGAAATATCTCTCATATCTTCGACAAAATTCTACAATGCCGCACAGCTCCCTCTTGTAGGTACCGTAGTTCCTCTGGGTTACTATAAATAAGAAGCTATCGTAAAGGAGTGGTACCAAGGTTCCGTGCTGCTTTTAAAATATACAGCATCCAGCTCCCCATCCAGAAGCATCAAAATAAAGGTCCACTAGTACATCAAAAATGTGACCATGTCTCTCAACCACTTCAGCTGCTTTCGACTTCAGTAACTCAAATGCCAGCGCTTCGCTTGGTCCCCATTTCCAGTCAACGTTACCCTGTAAACGGTACAAAGGTCGTCCTATCTCTAAGCAGTTTTTAATCCATTAGCGAGTTGGGCCAAATGCTCCAGTAAACATACGAATATATGTCTTGTTCGTAAAAGTAGGCCAATTACGTAGTCTTTCAGCTCTTTAGGCCTTGACCAATAAAACTCCTCCCACCTTGTGTGTTACTCCGAAAGCAGTGATCTGTTCGCAAGCTATCTCACACTTCTTAAAAAATAATTTGAGCTTTGCCCATAGAATCCTAGGCAGGAAGTAGTTTTCGATCCAATCTAGGCTTTCTTCCACAGATCCATACGTGCCGAATACATCATCGATATAGTCTATGCAATCAGCTGGTAAAAAAGGGCCCTTTAGTGCAAAGAAGGACGGCTCTGGTTACGGTTCCGGAATAGGACCCAAAACGACTCTCATCATCTCAGTAAATAAATATCCTGCTAAAAAGGTTCCTTATAGTAGCCTTATTAGTTAGAGTTGAGCAAATCCTGGTATCACAAATGCTAGTATTTTTCTTAATAATTGCTAAACCAGAATCGACCAGTATCCATGTTTCAAGTCAAATTTGCAGTAGCTCCATATTCCTAGATTAGCAAACATATTATAAACATCAGCCATCAGTAGGATTAATGTTCCAAGAAGGTCTTCCTCCACATAACTGTAATTAATAGTAAGCCTTAGCTCCAGCCATAGATCCTAAACAGGTTCATCCTTGTCCTTTGCTACCAAGACTGGCATTGCAGCCCAATCGGACAATTCACCGTTAACTAGCTTAATATACTCGTAAAGACCAGAATCTATACATTATTAAATAAAAGTACTTAGCCAGAACAGTTCTGACTAGGTCCAGTGCTTTCTCGGTGATCGGTTCCAAGGCTCAGTGCCTTCTTTCAGCCGCACAACATGAGTGTAAAGATCAGTTAGTTCTGTCATCTCTAATATCTAAGTAGCACCGCAGTCTTTATAAGTGTACCACACTCTCATATAATAAAGTTTGGCATAATCAGGCATTAGGAGGCCTAACTTAGGTCCTAAGGCCTCAAACCACTTGATGACTTCTTCGTCGGATACTTCGCTATTAGTAACAATAGGTCTCCTCTATACCCTTCTAAATATAGGGAACTTAACGGGTTCTCTTGCCTCTACAAGTCGAGTCAATAAAGACTCTTCTCCGGCAGCAACATACTGATCTGGTTGCAGCTCCTCTGCCGCAAGAATTCCCGAATAGCTGTGCAGTGTCCTATATACAGACTTCTCCCGCGATATTAAAATCAGTCTAGAAGCATGTGCTCCATCCCACATATAATCATGATAGATTGATGGCGTATAGGCGCCGGCCAGTTTATCGACCAGGCCAAGTCGAAGCTGCTCATCTATTTTAAATGCTCGCTACTGTTATAGGATGCCTCTTCGTCGGTGCCAGAACTAGGCTCGGAAGTTGTAAATTGATCTGATATAAAAGAACCTATTTCGTTATCGCTGCCAAGTTCATCAACCTCCTTATTACTAATAAGACGTCCCTTTTCTTTAGCAACGAAAATCAGTCGATGGGATTCTCCCATTAACAAAGTAGGACCTATAATAGTAACCCAAGTTTCACCGACTCCAAGATCTCCGATCATAAGAGATAATGCACGTATCTCGATTGTAGCCATAACATCGAAGAGCCAAAGTAGCCCAAAAATCAGGAAACAATCTTCACTGCCACCGACTAGCTGGATCAATGCCCAAACTGCTCGTGCAATACCCATAATAGACACCTTGAACACAGCGTAGTGAGTAATCTGCAAATACTTGCCGCTTGCGGTCAATAGTTAAAGCTGCTCTACTCCTAAAGTAAATACATGCTTCACAGGCATCCCAAAATCTTCTGCAAACTTTGGATACATGATATTAATGTCACTGCCTTGATCGGCTTATACAGAATTCTCCTTAATAGTGTTAGTAATAAGTTCACGTCTGCGAATAAATCTAATCACAGGAGTTAGTCGGAAGGCCCTAGTTAGGGTGAATTTGCTAGCCGCAAAATTAGATTCGACAGCCTCTTCCACATCAGATGTATTACGGGAGTCTGGTTGAGCTGATCTTCTTCCCTTAAGCGTTACATATCTCCGTGCTGTTCTCTTTGCTTTTGCACCTATACGCGTAGAAAAATATCTAAGGTTGCGTACGAAGTCAAAGCTCGCTTGTAGGAGATCCGCAAGTGTAACCGAAACCTTGGTTTCGTCCAATAATGCTTTATAGTTAACCGGTCCAGTAGCATTCTTTACCCGAATCAAATTAAAAAGCTTAGGAAGGTCGTTTAGATCTTTATACTTACGCGGCTTTTTCGTAGTCGTAAAAGGGATAACGATCACCTCCTCAATATGCTCTTCATCCTAGGTATCAACTGCGATGCCACTAGTTAGCTTCCTCTTCTTCTTCCTTCTTTCCCCAGAAACTGATCCAACTAGTGCTCGCAAGATTTTAGCAGCATCATTCAACTCTTCCCGCAATGCGACGCCATCATCATTTTGCGTTTCTCCGTGGACTATAACGAAACGAAATAACAATCTAACTTCGTCGGGAGTGCTAAATGTGCTATATTCGCCCATTTCCTCCAGAAAATCCTCGTAGAAGATCTGAGCTAAACGAGACACTACTTCTTTCGAAAAATAACCCTCGTTGCGCAATCTCTGCAGAGGCATGATAATGCTCTTTAAATGCGCTTGTTCCCACCACGCCAACCACTCTTCCCGAAGTGTATCACAAGAGGGTTAAATATGGCCTAATTTGCCACAACGGAAACAAGCCTTTTCGCCAAGCAAAGGCTTCTAGGTGCCATTAATAATAAGGTACTTGGATGATTATGCAAGAGAGAGTGGTCCCGCCTAGAATCTCACATGCTTATCGCCGTTTCCTCCCCGACCTTTCCACTGGGGGGTATCGCCCATTTGGCTATTAGGGCAGTCCTTTTATATATAACCTGCACCACCACATCTATAACATGTCATAGCTCCATACCCTAATTAATAGGGTAGGGGGTAGGACTGAGATCGTATTAAGGGTGGATACTCCCAATAATTGTAATAAGATATTCGGTTCTGGTGCATCATAAGTATTGAGGGCGATGGCATGTCTGATGCTAGCATAACAACATCAGGTTGTATATTTCCCGTAGTTGCTGGAGCTGCCATAGTTAACAGATCAAGGTTTGCAAGCCTCGCAGCTTCACGGAGTGTCATATCTGGAGCATCGTTCAAAATCCTTTTGAATGCTGCCATGCTTTGCTGCTGCTTATATTCGGCTTCGACCTTTGTTCTCTCGGCAATAGTCTTTACAACGTCTTGGATAACTTCCAGACAAATGCGCAAAGACGGGGCACGACTTGCTCGCTAAGAGATGGCCTCTTAACGTAGTTAATAGTCTGCCAGGCCGTTAACAAATCCGTTAATAACCATACGTAAAAAGGTTTCCTCAACGGGAGTGAAGAGGGCGCTAGAGGCATCGCGGCCTCTTGCTTGCTGCATAGCACTACCGATCCGATTACAGTATTAGATCAGCGATTCGTCAGACTTCTGGGAGATCCGAATCAAATCCTCTTTCTCGACCATTACACTAATTGATTAGATAGAGAATTTTTCAATGAGGGCTTGCTTAAAAGTCTTAAAATAGTTTAGGTTAGCAGTCCCGGCGTAGGCCATCTCAACGATGTTTTATAAATATAAATTGGAGTTAATAAAAGTAGCAGCATTACTAATATAGAGCATATCAATCATCTTGATCATACGGGCAACAGGAAATGTGGTGTGATCGTATCTAAGGCTTTCAAAATAAAATCGCATCTAACGAAGCCATTGCAGTAAAGATCCCTTTCCGTCAAAAGTACCCAACGCCTTTACGTCAAGCGTGCCATAGTCGGGTTGTCTATTAGGCTCGAGTATATCGTAGTATCTTCTGCCGCCTGAAAAATCAGGTCTATCATAGACTCGTTAGAGAGTGCTAAGAAGAGCATAACTACTGAATCTAGGTGCTAGCCGGTCGCCATATCTAGGTCCAGATTGATAGCCGAATATAGGTTAATGGCCGAGTCCAGGTCCGGGCTGATGGCTCCAGGATAGATCACGTCCACCGAAGCCAGGTTAGAGACCCGGTAGATCAGCTAGATCAATATCATCATAATCAGTCTTACCCGGTAGACCAGGTTTGCTTGGCTAATCAGATCCCAGCATGTTAATGCTAAACTCTGGTAGATTTGATTCTGATTTTCTAACGAAATCAGGTTGCTTGCCAGCACGAATCCTCTCACGACGCGTTAGGTGGGATTGTGCGGATAAGGATGCCTCAAAATGCAAGTCCATAGGATTACCTTTTGATTGTAAATCAATAGGATCACCTCTTTTCTGCGTTCCAAGGAATTAACCCGAAGGCTAAGGGGTTTAGTGAATTGGATTAGAAGGGGTAGTGTGCTCCATTGTGGTTGTACCACCGTTTGCTAATAGTTGGGTACCAATGGGTGCAAACGGCAGCACAGAGTTGAAAACGCGATACAACCCGTACTCCAGCTTGGCAGTATGGAATAATAATGATTAAAACAGTGGAATGTCTCGGATAATGGAATGGTAATAAGTGTGTAATAGTTAAAGCTAATGAACTATCGGGGAAGACGAAGGCACCGAGCATGACTCACTGAGCGCGAAGCCGTCAGCGAGCAGCGATGTCAACGTCCCTCAATGTGGATGCCTTAACCAATCTGAACACAATAATAATAACGATTGTGAACTGGTTTTTGGAACCAGACCTAGTGTCCCACTCTTGTCACCAGAAAGAGCTAGATTATGAGAAGGTTCAAGAGAATAAGTTCTAAACTAGACTAATGCCAATTCCACCGAGCACAATACATTAAATAGCTAATCGAACCCCCTTACGTAATCTATTATGCTGTGTCACCTGCGGTGCTGCCAGCCTATCACCTATCTTGGGGGTTGAGCGGGCTATCTGTTGTATGCTAGCTTCTAGCAACCGTAGGAACTAGCTTTCAGCAATCGTAGGGCAGTGGAAAGTATAAGGAAGCAGTAGGCGAGCAAGTTTTACGGTGGACGCTTAGAGACTCGGCTCAAGGCATCTGATATTCTGTAAATATTAAGTGGAGTTGGCCCTCGCAACGATGGACTGGGGGAGTCCATGTGAGTGTCACAGACTAAAGTTGATCTGAGTATGAGACAATGCTGACTTCCTGAAATCACACGAAGCTACAACCAAACACGAGGGAACGAGAGTGCCGATCTTCTTGATGAGTCTTGGGGAAAGCTGCGTGTTTGGGGACACTCAATCAATTCCCGAGATAAGATATGTATCCCCCCATCGCCTTTCTCAATGACATATTCTTTCCAGTTAAGCGAGTCGCCGGCGACGGCTTCGGCCCTCGACGATGATTTGGGAACTTGGTGACTGGGGAGCAACGGCGGTTATATGCGCATGGGGATATCAAGACAGGTAAGCGCATCTGTCTAAGTGCTGAGAAGATACCTGTCTGAGCAACGCCATAGACTGGTCTCCGTGAACGACGAATTCCCTTTCCATTACCACCGAAGACGCAGCACCCTACCACTGTGGGATAGTATGCCACGCCGGCGAAGATATCCTGCTCGCTGGTGGCAAACCAAATCGGTGGCTTGAGCCTCAAGGTCGCCGAGCTCCAGATGCCCGCCTTCGAAGCAAGGCTCATGCTGAGCTCAAGAAGCCCATCGAGTCGGACATGGCCCGAGAAGCACGACTGAGAAAGAGATAGTTGTGACCCGCTTGGTGGGCAAAGATCGAGTTGACCTTGGGGTAGTAAGACTTCCTTCTATGCAAATTTCTAGGCTTGAAGGCAGGCTAACATAAATCCAGAGGTACACGGTCAAAGCGGTTTGAAAGCGAGTCCTCTCCATTCCGAGGCCAACGGGGGCTGTTGCCGTTGGTGTTCTTCTGGCGGGATCCAAAGTAAGCTGGGAGAAGTCTTAGGCGAAGTGTCTGGCTTGGTAGGGGCAGAGAGAATGATACCACATGTATATAGATAGATGAGGTCGCATTTACTAGTTCTCAACATTGAAACCTTTGCACCTCTGATTGCTCTCCGTTCTTGATTTTTGTGAATTTTAATGCATTGCCTTTCGTAGTAAGAGTGAGTTGTCTGCGTTTCTCATATGCATCTTTTGTTTCAAACGGTGGATGAGAGGAATAGCGGGGCAAACGCGCGAAATTTCGAAGTCATCACGAGGGGTTATTGATCCCAAAGGCTGGTTAGACGTGAATGGGGCTGTCCAATGGGCAACAAGGTGAAATTGGGGCGATAAACTATTTTGTCAGAGCTCTGCTTTGGGTTAAAGTGCGTCCGACTTGAGATTTCCGACAAAACATGTAAATTAAGTGCAGCAGGGGAATGTACTTTTGAAATAAAACACTAAGCAGTTAACCTGGAGGCGATGCTCAAGGTCAGCCGAAATTCGCACTCCAGGGTAGTGTATGTGGGACTTCAATGTCTCGAGGAAGTCATCGTTAACATGCTGAGTTGCTTAGAGGAAACTGATATTTGCAGTGTAACCCTGTAGGAGAGTTGGAAGGGTTTCGCTGCCTCGAGAGGAAACATTATCGAAATGTCAAGGGTAGGTAGAACCATGATGGTGAAGATCACCCAGGAGGGAGGGAGCCAAAGTCGTCTCTGCGATTCAGGATTCAGGGTAACACGTGCGGGACATCAAAATGAAAGAATAAGAGGAGTAGCTATTGTGTGAAAAAGAGGCTTGATATCAATCGGTATATTTATCTGACTTCCTAGTGTAGGGTAGGGTAGATGATGGGAAGACTGAGCTTCAACGATCATTGCTTCGTCGAAGCCGAGTCAGACGGGCGAGGTTGGGCTTGCCCCTGGTCTGGCAC
Organism: Xylariaceae sp. FL1272; assembly: GCA_022432385.1. Taxonomy (NCBI): domain Eukaryota; kingdom Fungi; phylum Ascomycota; class Sordariomycetes; order Xylariales; family Xylariaceae; species Xylariaceae sp. FL1272. Next base: position 357,276 of record JAJJXC010000004.1, read on the forward strand.
AGCAGCCTGAGTCTTGTCCGTTTGCTGATCCATGTTGGACGCGCTGGTTTGAAATCGAGGACCGGCGTCGGGAGGATCAAGAGACATCATGTTGTGAATGTCCTTCACGAAAGGGTTCGTGGGTGGGAAGGGACCTGGATGTCTTGGCATCGTTGACGTTTGGTTCTAGTAATTGGGGTTGTTGTTGCGCTGTTGTGAGATGGATTGACTGTTTTCGGCTGCATATGGGCAGAGGGAGAAAGATAGTGCAACGCGAGATATTCCGACAAGGTCGATATGGATATATAGAGAAATTCCACTTCGTTTGTCAAGGCTAGACTCTGACACTATTGCTTGTGAGGCTGCTCATGGAGTGACTTATAGGTAGTTTATTAGTAATTGAAGATCATTGAGTCGTATAGGCGAATGAATCTCAGTGTACCTTACTATGCGTTTTTGGAGGACTAATGTGGGTCAGAAAGTGTGAGTCGACGGTAGACTCCAATGGCGTTGAGATGACAAGAGTAGTGTATTGCGAAGTGAAGAGAGGCTGAGATGATGGCGCATAATAGAGTGAGGCCTGTTGGTGAGACATGGGAAAGGAATGCATGTCAAGATGTATCTCTAGCATGCCTTGACATATAGCTCTATGCTAAGGTTTATTTGTTGCGACAATGAGGAGGCTTTGGTCTGACGTGAAGGCAACAGAATACATCGCACGCTTGAGGACGACGAGGGCGAAAGAAATCTGTGATAGTAAGCTGTACGTCGTATCGAGTCATGGAGTTGAAACTCGATATCAGTAGAAGAGACTTCTAGAATGAAGCTGGAGCTTGGTTGTAACCCCAGACAAAAATGGATCGTCGGAGGGTTGAAGTCCAAATGACCTCTCAATCCGGGATATCGGATCGGCCTATCAGGATGCGACATATGAGAGAAATCAGGGAGAGAGTGATTGATAGATGTATTGAATCATGTGCATGATCCGTCGACACAGACAACGTTGTTCATATCAGCGAGCCCTCGAAACCGTCCCGTGACCCTTATCATTTATCCCGCTTGCCCCTAACGCCATACATTACGACAATACAACAATGTGCAGACTAAGGTATCTTGTGTGGAAGAGAGACATGGCGTGTGTGCAGTCAAGCAAGCGCATACAAATGAATGGTCCGTATATCAGACTGGGGCTTGAGGGTTCAAACAAGATCTCCGCCGTCCAGGTTGAAAGCTTTATGAAACCAAAATGGTGTGGTGTGATGCGTACGCTGCCATGAACGTGGCGCTCACACGCAGAGAATGTCGAAAAGCAAGTGTCTACTTGGCAGCAGCCTTGGGCTTAGCAGCAGCCTGAAGATAGTGTCAGTATAGACGGAGGACTAAGGCAGACGTGTCGCATGCTCATTACCTTCTTGACCTTGGTATCTGCCTTTTTGGCGACAGCCTTGGCCTGGGCGTCATGTTAGTGATATTTATGTTTGGTGGCGAGAGCGCGTTGAAGGTATTTGTGCAAAAAGTACGTAGTAAAATTGGAAAATGAAGATGTCATAATTGGACGTGGAGAGTTGCTCAAGAAAAGGTATGTGCATATCCATTTACACGCTTCACGCGACCATGGAGAGTAGCGCGTGTTGGTGTGCGACACTTGACAGAGCGGGAATCGCGACGTGAATGCAGATTGGGATGGGAAGGGATATCAACGCACCTTGGCAGCAGCACCATTCTTCTTGGGCGCGGTTGTCTTCTTGGTGACACCGGCAGGCCGGCCGACCTTTGCCTTCTTGGGCTCGCTAGTGGGCGAGGTGGCCTTGGGCTTGGTGGTGCGCTTGATGGCGGGCGCGGTGTCAACCTGCTGGAAGACGCGCGGGCGCGAGTTGCCTGTGGCAGAGCGGGTTCCTTCGCGAGGCATGTTGAGAGATGTAGGGTTGATTGAGGGGTTGAAATCTGGACGAAATGTTAGATTACAGTGTAGAATGATTGACAAAAGAGCGCAAGTGGTTATGCGACGAAGAGTGCGAGGGCGAGACAGAATGCGACGCGGAGTATGGACTGCACTTAGAGGGTCGTAACGGCAATGCGATGGGCATGCGTACCTGAAAGAGTATGTGTGATATTGGGGTGGTTGGCGTACGTTTGAAAATTGAAAAATTCAATGATGAATTGATTACAATGTCAGACGAACGATGATCGGGTCGTGAGCAGCAGAGATGGTTGTTGGAGGGAGGAAGAGAGGATTGGGCAGAGGGACGAAGGACGAAGGACGAGAGGAGCGAGGAGGGCGGCGGGTGTTGGGTGGTGTGTTGTGATTGTGTGTGTCTGTTTTTGCTGCGCGCGACCAGGCCGACTGCGTGCCCTTCTCCAAATCAACTCTGCCCCGTCCTTGCCCGTTCGTTACCTTACCCTCGCTTGTGCCGTATTGAATCTTAGGCTGGCTTGATTAGCACCCAGCACCCTCCTCATACATACCCGACCTACGGTAATCAGTCACACGCACCTAATCTGTATCGCAATTGCCAGGCTTCATCAGCTAATCCCCCATCTCCGTTGCATCCCATTGATGCTGTTTCATTTCCAGCAATTCTCTCCAATTGACATAATCTAGGTATATCTAGATGATAGACTCCATCATGCTCGTTCGCATCATAGCCGGTCGGTAGGACCATCAAGGTGGAAGAGGCATCCATTGTAGAAATCGGAGAGGTTGGGGAGGGGAGGAAACGCCTTGGCTGCAGTGCTTGCTCCTCATCTCCCGACAACCCACCGATCTCTTCAGGTGTGACTGTTCCAAGTCAGTCATCTGTAGGAGCCCCTGAATGCTACTTAAAACCAAACGACGCGTCAAATCCCATCTCGCCGTCTTGTCCCAGTTCTCCAACCATGCCGACCGAGCATGGCAATGCTTCGCTGATAACGGACTGGCTTGCTTTACTCTTCTATGCCAAACCCATCTTAGTCTTTTGCCTCCCCTGCCGCACTGCGCAGACCTCACCACGTTCCTGCACCTGACTGGTGCATCGCCCGCTGCCGCGCGCCTGAGATACAGACACATGAGAGATGACCGAATAGCCCTTGAAGATTCCGACATGTCATCGAGAGACATGCCCTTTGATCCCTGGGCCATGCGCCCTTGTCGTATGAGCAGATACGTTCAAAGTTTGCCATGATAAGTATTAGTAGAGACGCGCGCATCGTAGTCCAGGGCTGCCCAGCATCTTGGTCACTGAGAAAAGAATGCAACTTGTTTACCAGTGCCTCCAGACAAGCTGGCCAAAACGGTTGATCCCCTTACGCATGCGCATAGCAGCCGTTCTATGAAGAGCAAGCCGGCAATTGCATTGCAACTGCGCCCGGGCCTGCTGAGGCCATTACACACCCCTACCTACCCCGCGATCCAAAACATGAGGCCTCATCTGTCACTTGCGTACCTCTTACCCCGGACTCCGACATCACGGCTACTACAGCCTCACCTCACCACAATAGCCATTGGCTCCGATGGGAAGAGTACCGATGATTTAGGTGTGAGATTAACCGGGTGTACCATCAGAAATGTGGCAAGTTATCATCCACAGAGCCAGAGGTGGGCGAGTTCAGTCAATGGGCAGCCGATGAGCAATGACCATTTTGCAGATAAAATGTGAGATCTGCTACTCGGTGTGGGATTGCACATGTTGACTTGTCTCGTAGGAATGACCTCATAGGTATTATCCGGGGTTGTTGGTGCCATGCGACAGGTCCATCATGATGGTACAAAGAACCGTCTCCCCCCACGGCCATTTCCTTCTCTGGGGGCAACCGGGCAATCTCGAATCCCAAACGTCAAGGGCAAAATCAGCTCCAGAAAGCCATTGATGCGTTCTGCCTCTTGCCGAACGCCTGAATGTACGTGAGACACATCCACGTGGCCCATGCGTGCAGGACCCTGAATATCCTGCAATGGGAAAATGTTGGCGATCCGGCCTCAAACGTGTTCCCCATTCCAGTCAGCATTTTTACACGTCCATGCCAGTCCATCACCTCGTTCACATGCCGTTGCGCATCCTTTTGGAGTAATGACAGGTAGCTTCAGCTCATGCGACGGCTGGGTCATACAGAAACGTCATGGTAACGCTCTTTTCATGTTGAAATAAACATCATACCCTTTGGGTCAGTGTGAGAGCCAGATCTCAGACCTGACCACCATTGGAGTATCACTAACCTCCCTCATCCGTTCTGCATTGTAATGCTGCGCCGTATTCCATGCTCCCTATTGAGGTGAGAATCGTATTCTCTTGATCACACGTATGCTACTCGGGGGCACTGCCTACCTCGTCAGAAAGCGCGCTCCCTTGCCGCTAGAGGGGGCTTGAATATTGCTTCTTCAGTGAGGAGGGGTGGATCTCGAATCTCCTTCACACCTCGCGTTGTCGAAACCAAGGGCACACATTCTGGGACTACAATTTGGTTGAAACAGTTTGCTCTCCACCTTAGAAGCCTCATCCTCGCTTGGAACGGTTGCACGAGAGGAATGACGAGGAGCACAGATCCAGTTGTTCTGCGCCCTATTGGCAACCGCTCCATCTGTGAGGTCCCACATTCTGCTTCGTAGGAATGTTCGACAGACTGTTCCGTCAAATGGGATGAATGTCTCGTAGATGACGATGCCAGGTCTTGACAGCGAGCCTCGGAACTATCCCGCCGCCTGCTGGAATGGGAGTATTTGAGTAAGGTCGGTAGTGGTGCACATGTTGGTAATATGATGAACTGCGTCTGTCCGCGACGATGCGACAGTCTCTGCGTGGAACCGCCGTTCTCTCCAGTCGTCCCATTTAGGTATACGGAAATCCGGCAGTCATTGTGTGATTATTCGGCACAGTGAGCTCCAAACAGCATTGAAGGAGACGGTGCTAGGGATTGAATGGCATTGATGCTGGGGCGTATTCAGCAACCGGAGAACAGTTGTTTACCTGACCCTATGTGCCCTTTCCCCTTCACACCCTCCCCCCTCCTCCTTCGAGCTCAGGGACTGCGACCGATTTGTTTGTTTCGACCTCACTGTTCACAGCTCATCGCCTGCCCGGTCGCGACGACAAGATGCTGTCGTCAACAATCCTCACCACGCTACTCCTCGTAGTAACTCTTGCCATCCACACCGCCGTCGCTGGTGTTGCCCGGGTTGCTGGTGACACGATTCAGTACAAGAATGCAGTCTACTACGCCGATTGGTACCTCCTTCAAATCTGCGCTCTGAATCAGTCATAGCTAATGGTCGCAGGGACCAATATGAGCGAGGCTTTCTTCCTGCCAGCATGCCCGCTCAATGCATCACCGACGTTCTCTTTGCCTTCGCCACCTTTGATGGCTCGGGCACTGTGTTAGTTGTTGCTTTTCTTTTCCTTTTGAGTACCTTTAGCTAAATGTTTTCCGATACAGCACCTCGCGGGACCCTCTTGACGACCGACCTATCGGTCAACTCCACACAATGAAGTCTGATAACAGTGGAATGAAGGTCCTCCTCAGCATTGGCGGCTGGACTGACAGCCCGAGATTTGGTGCCATGGCTAGCACAGACTCAGGACGACAGACCTTTGCCGCTACTGCTGTTGACCTCATGACGCAATGGGGCATGGATGGACTCGATCTCGATTGGGAGTGGCCTGACGACGCGACCAAAGCTGCCAACATGTTGGAGCTCCTGAGGGCCATGCGAACCCAACTCGACAACAAACTCGTTGCTTACCCCACGGCGAACACCAACGACTACAAATTCACACTCAGTATCAGCCTCCCTGTCGCTGCAGCCAACTACCAATTCATGAATCTCGCCGCCATGGATCAAATCGTGGACCAGTTCAACGTACAAGCCTACGACTTCGCCGGTGCATGGACGCAGCCCGCTGCCCACGCCGCGAACCTGCTACCGAACCCATACATCCCGGCCGCTACGCCGTTCAACACGGATGCCGCGATCGCTTATTATCTCGCAGGCGGTCTCACAGCGAGCAAGATCACCCTCGGCATGCCGCTCTACGGCCGCGCCTTCGACAACACAGCCGGCATCGGCGAACCATACGACCATGTGTCGCAGGGCTCGTGGGAAGTCGGTATCTGGGACTACAAAGCGCTGCCCCGACCCGGCGCGCAGGTTCTGTACGACGAGACAGCCGTTGCTGCTTATTCGTACGACAGCGCCACCCACCAGCTGATCTCTTACGACACGCCGCAGAGTGTCCAGGCCAAGATTCAGTACCTGAAGACCAAAGGACTGGGCGGGGCCATGTTCTGGGAGGCTAGCGGTGACAAGACGGGAAGCGACAGTCTGGTGATGACCGCGTGTAATGCGTTGGGCAACTTGGACATGTCACCTAATATGCTGTACTCGCGGGCTTGAGCTTTGCGCGCATTGAGGATCAGAAGGGGATGAGTCCGGTCGGCGAATCACCATGGCAAAGGGACATGAGAGTCTAATGAGCTCTCATGATGAGGACTTACTGCAGAGGTGGTATTACATGATGAACTTCGTGTTAAGTTCGTATCAGGCTTGTAAATAGGTAGATCGTCAATCGACTCAGGCACTGCCGGCTGCGTAAGATCTCTAACCAGTGACATACGCCGCACGATAATGAACATTGACTTCGTTTCAATCTCCAGTCTGGCTGGGATTGTACGACAGGTAGTTTCTAGGCAGCTGGTATGTCGTTGTGTCTTTCATTACTGACAACCCCCAGGCTGATACCTCGCAGGCGCAGAAACGATATGGAGGGTAGCAAGGAACATTGAAGGCTGGATGGGTTATCAACTTCAATCCATGGTAGGTACCGTGCTCCAAATAAGCTGGCAGGCGTGTTAAGAGCGCCGTGGGTCTGCGTACGCGGATGCACACCGTCAACAAGCTCGCAGGTGTTCCGGGCCTCAAGCGACTCACGGCGCAGACATGCCACTAAAGGCGCTAAATGTTGAATTATAGGGCAAAATGCAGGGTAGTCTGCGTAAGGGTAACGCTGGTCCAGGTAGCGCTTTAAATGATGGGGAGGCTAGGGGGGCTTCAGCGGACGGACATCGCGAAAGGCGCTACGGCTTAGGGGACGCCAACCACTACCGCCGCTATAATTCTAGGCCTTGCAGGCTAATCACTAGGTATGCTACGTGAGGGTAAGCTGCTGCTGGGTACCTAAGCTCTCGTTCTGGGGACCTACCTAGAAGCTAACTACCCTTGCGTTTTTTACCCGGCAAGATGTCTTAGGCAGGGACACACAGGTATAATACAGCCAGGGTTGTGATTTTAGTGACTAATTAGTGACTAAAGACTAATTAGTCAGTCACCTTAGTGACTAAGACTAATTTTTATTTAGTCAGTCAGTCACCTCGCCGACTAGGACTGACTAAAAAAAGTTTTAGTCAGTCTTAGTCACTAATTAGTCACTAAAGCTAATTAATAAAATTAAGTAATTATTTAAAATTAATTAAATTAGTTAATAAGAAAACGGGGCTATTTCGGATTAATTTAGGAAAAATATAATAAATATTAATACTATTAATATTATAATAATCCGATTTTTACCGAATTTATTACTATATATTTATATTTATACGGCTATTATAACGTATGGTATATTTTAATATACGGTATAGTTTTAAAAAAAAATCGGATTATATCCGGATAATTCTCGGAAAAATTCGAAAAAAATATTATATAATATTATTGAAAAAAGCTATTTAATTCCAATTTTTACCATTTTTAATAATAAAAACTAGACTTTTTATTCATTATTTTATATTTATATAATAATAATCAGGTGATTTTTTAGTCACTAATTAGTCACTACAGACTGACTAACTTTAGTCTTAGTCAGTCAGTGGTGTGACTAAGACTATATTTAGTCAGTCAGTAAGGTGACTAAAACTAAAAAATCTGACTGACTAATTAGTCACTAAAGACTACAGATTTTTTTCACAACCCTGAATACAGCCTAGGCATAGCGCATATAGCACTATAAAGGGCTCGGCATAGGGGCGCCCGTTTTTTAGCTTGAACTTCAAACATCCTATATCAAATTCCGAGTCTTTAACGAACTCACCTCCATCTCTTTTTGTAGATTGTTCCCGACTAGATTGTCGACGCTAAGGAGGAATGTGCTAATGCGTTCTCTTTATGTGAAAAACTTACTTGCCATGTTATCTTCGCTAGGTTCCGCCCTCAGTTCTATGGCTTACATATGAGGCCCCCCTACAAGCGGTGTGGCAAAAAGCCCGGGAATGAACTTTGTATTTTTTGTTAACGTACGGTTTCGAACAGTGACCTCCAGGGCCAGTTATCAAAGCCATAGCCCTTCCAGATCCTTCCAGTCACCACCAGGGCCTTTCCGGGCCCCTGCAGGCATCACTAAAGGCCTGTTATCGCTATTATCGCCGAACTAGATTAAGAAATAGACCGCTGAGCCAATTAGACGCCGTAGATTCGAACACTGACAGCTAGTCAATCGGCTTTCGGCGACCAATCAAATTGCGCCAAAACAGAGTCGCTGAGCAAAAAGTTAAGTGAACGAACAATAATAACCCCTCCATTTCATTCCCGGGCATAGATATATCACAGAGAGGTCTCGCTGTAGAATGCCAGTATTGCTCGGTTCTCCAGTGCAAATTTGCATAATTTTCTGTCTCCTTGTGAATCAACAGTGACAACCTGCTTGGATGGACAAGATCAAGCATCCGACTTGTCCTTCTCACGTCTCAAGCCTACCATCTCCATGCAGTGGCCCAAAAAATTGAGGTGAACTTCCTCAAACTGCGCCTCGTGTGCATCTACGAGAGGTCGTTCCCACTCAAGATCGACCTCAACCAAAGGCACGACCTTCGTTCTTTTAACAAGTTTCCAGCCAAAGTAAAAGATAGGAGCCAGCAGGACAAACAAATAGTAGGTGAAAAACGTGCCGACGTCGAAGTTGCCAGGCAGAAAGACGGTATACCCGTACACAGTCACGACCAACGTGAAGAACACCAGGCCAACATAGCCGCAGTATGGCTGTGCCCAGCCGTAATACGGGAGCGACCTACGGTCCAGATTCTGGGCTTTACAAGCGTAGTAAAAACGGAGGTAGACGATGCAGATGATAATATAGTTGATGACCTGACCCGCAGTGACGAGAGAGACGAGCCAGTCAATCCCAACAGAGGCGCCTTGGGAGACCGCGAGGAAGGAGAGGAGGGAGAAGGCACTGGCGACAAATAGGCAATACATCGGCACGCCATTTTTGGTCACGGTGCGCAGAAAGCGAGGGGCGTGGCCTTCGATGGCGAGACTGTAAAGCGAGCGGGAGGCGTAGTATGTGTAGGCGTTCCCGGCCGAGAAGATGCTCGTGACGAGGAGCGCGCAGACGATGTCTGGAAGGACCGTGATTCCCATGTTGTTCATAGCAATTATGTAGGGCGAGGCAGCGGCGGATCCGCCTTCGGTAGTCTGGCCAGTAACGTAGGCAATGAGCGAAGGATCGTTGTACGGGATCACGATGCCGACCGTGATGGCGCTGATGACAAAAAAAACGAAAAGACGCCAGTAGGTTGCCTTGAAGGCGTTCTTGAGTTGTCTACGGGGGTTAAGTGACTCGCCGGCGATCATGGCGACATACTCCGGACCATTCTGCGTAAATGATGCGGACCACAGAGCACCGAGGAAACCCTCAAATTGACCGAGGGTGCCGGTCGAGTTATACTCGGCAAAGGCACCGGGCTGGTTCCAGTAGCGGAATCCGTAGGCATCGTGCTGTGGGTTACCTCCAGACATGGTAATGAGCGTGAAGAAGAAAACAATGCCGATGAGGACAATCTTCCCCAGAGACAGGTAGCATTCTGCCTCGCCGTAAACGTTTACCGCAAAGGCGTTGATGGTGCTAGCGGGAGAAATGAATATGTAAGTGGAAGCCGATCGACAAGTATTGACTTCTACGCAGACAGAGTTGTCGCCAGATACGGACGAAATGGAAATAGCTTACAAATACAGTGCGACAGTGACTGCAACGACGGCCACGGCCGGTATATCATCTCGCCAGTACTGCAGGACAAGAGGGATGGCGGTGATTTCGAAGGGGATAAGAATGGCTTCATACAGGAAGAAATTCCAGCCAGCGAAAAAGCCCATGGCCTCGTCAACCCATTTGGCAGACATGCGGACAAAAGCTCCACTGACAGGCATAAAGACGGTCATCTCGGCGGTGCAGTTGTTGATGAGTGCCAACATAATGGCGTATATGGTCCAGGCCAGGACCATACCGGCGGGACCGCCTTTGTAGAGACCATGCCCAATAGTGACGAAGAGGCCAGTACCGACGGAGCCTCCGATGGCAATCAGTTGCAGCTGGCGACTCTTGAGTTTTCTTTGCAGATGATCCTGATGCACTAGTATTGTTTCTCCCTGCTCCGCCGCCTTTGCTTCGTGACGATCCATGGTTTCTTTGCTGCTGTTATTGGGAATTGAGCCCATCTTCTCATACGCGATGACTTGGACTCAGAGGCGAATGAATAGTGATGAATGGATTTGGGTGCAGGCCGGGTTGTTTGCCGCAGAAGTTGCACAGTTTCGGACGCGGACTGTTTGTAACGAACCAGGAACCATGGCCGTGTAGGATGCATATGGGAAGCAAATGGCACAAACGATGCACTTATATTGTTTCTTTCCTAACACCGGCGGCACGGTTCTCGGGATCTTACACCCCCGGAGGTCAAAGATGGTGAGTTTCTAAGTATTAGACTACGACTGATACGCAATGTACAGGGTGCACAGGAATAACACCGATGCGGCACCTTATGATGGACTCAGACTGCTTATCTTTCGTTAGCTTGTCAATTTTATATTCTGGACTATGAAGTGTCAGTCTGTACACGATTAGCCATTTCTCTTGACGTTGCCAGATGACACTGATTGGCCCACATCACTTCATCAAGGCGACACACATATCAAACCGCCACCTACGAAACCTATTGAATTTCGCCTTTGGATTTCTTATCTATGGCCGTACTATCGATCCGAAAATGACCTAAAAAAAACGAACTGATTACCCAATGCAATAACCCCCGCAGGCGGGCAATAGCCGATACTGCGGAGGGTTCGCTTCTGCGCATACGACATGTTCCAGAGCAAGATGGCAGGAGGACCCAGTCTGTTCTTAGAGGGCGCAGCTATCCAGTATACTTCCCTGTCGTCTGGGATAGATCTGGCCTTGCTAGTGTAGGAACTAGGTAGCGCATGCCCTGATAGTGGGCCCACACTGACCCGTGGTTCGAATGTAGGCAGAGGGCGCAGGAGATGGTCAGAGATAAGAATCTCAACGCTGGCGAAGTTGAAGTCGTTGCAATCATGCTGTCAGCAGAAGGCGCTCGGCACGGCACACCCAATCATCTAATGAGAGGGAAGATGCAATCAATTCCCATGTCCAGTAGGTTGGATTATTGCAGACCGCAGCGGAGCTTTCGCGTGCTTGACATTCATATCACGACTGCCCAGCCGCGTACGGAGTCTTGGGGTATCCATGAGTCAAGTGGACGAGGACGCTCAATCGTGGGATAAATCCATGCGCCGTCTCATTGCTCTTGTCCGTTCAATCTGGACCCGATTGCATTTCCCTTGCCTTCATCTCTCCTGATAGTACCTCTGCTTACAACCAGTCGCCAACGAACAAGACAATCCCAAACCACTTACCAGCATGTCCGACAACGCACATCCTAAACTCCTTGGTAGTTCGTCGACCAAGACGAAGGAGTATTATGGCGCCAACTCGCCCTGGGAGATGAACGTCGGCCACTACCGTGCCGTCCGCGCCGGCGGCTTTATCTTCGTCAGCGGCACCACATCGGCTGATCCATCCTCGCCACCCGACGCGCCCCGGGTCTTCTTCCCTGGCGATCCCGTCCAACAGACCCGCGTCACCCTCGAGACCTGCTTCAAGGCAATCCAGGCATTGGGCGGCCGCGGCGCAGAGAGCATTGTCCGTGCCAGAATTTACGTGCAGCGTCAGGAGGACACCGTTCCAGTCGCTGCCGCCTTTAAGGAGTTTATGGGCCGCGACAATGGCGCTGACTATGGCACTGCCGCCACTATGCTCGTTGTTAACGGCTTCTGCGACCCCGAGATGCTGGTAGAGATCGACATTGATGCCATTGCCGACAAGCAATAAAGTTTTCTTATTTTCCTTGGAGCCATCCCTACATTGACTGGGTAGTGGCGAAGGCGGATCTGTCGCAGGCGTTGCTGTCTGAACTCTAAACATTGGTTGCATCAGTAGGAAAGACGGACAGGAATATCTGGATTGGCTGCACGGGTCAGCGCAGATTGGTACGACATCTTTACGAGATAGTGAAGCTAATTGACGAAGACATCATGAAGCACAACTCGCAAGAATACCATCGTAGTTTATTGATTTTGAACAAGACATTGCCGTACAATGTGTTGCTTATGGGCCAACATATAGGCTGCGAGACCGCTGCAGATATCTCTACGCAAGAGAGGCTTGCTTATTTGCGAATCGCCAAATTGGGTGGCTCGTTGGTACAGACGCCCGTGTTAGGTTACCCCATAGCTCATTTTCATTACATTAGTCTCGTCTGCTACTGTTCACTCCGGATCGCTAACAGGCTAAAAGAAGTAGGGGGAATCGTCACAATTCGGCTATCCCTCCAGGTTTACTAACCCACTGGTCCATGGTGAAGCCACATCGGAAATGCGATGCGACGTGTTGCGTTCTTCGCTCCCAGGAGGTAAAAATCGCCTGACAAAATCCGCAAACGCTTTGAACATCGTCCGTGACCTGTCGAAGTATCGATATATCTGGACTCCAGCCTTCCCACTTGCGGCAGCCATGGAATTTACACAGGTGTTGCCATAGATGATCCTTACGGGAGAAGGCACGCTCTTCGATACTGCGTTCGGCGCAGGCTTCGAACTCGTGCGAATCCATGTGTCCTGTATCAGGAGATCTATGGCCACAAAATATACACTCGGGCGCGGCTTCCCCGATCCGCCACGTGGTGTGTGCCTTGTCAGGGGGTAACGGTATAGCGCAAAACCAAGACTCCGAGTTGAGCATGTGAATAGAGCTTTCATGGCGCACCCAGTCGCACTTCTTCTTGAATCCCTGGCGGCAAAATGTGCATTGATACGTCCGCTTGTTCTTATCGCGCGATGCGACCTTGCGCCCCTTAGCTTTCAAGTCAGGTTGATCCGCAGCTTGTGTAGCCTTGAATACAAACTCGCCGCTATCTGCAGAGAATGAGTGGTGTGAGGAAGGCGGGTTGCTCGATGAGCCACATTGGTGCAGAGAATAAGGATTAGACGTGGAGTCATCGCTTAAAGAGGACCCGTAACCGTGAGTAGAGCTACTGTCGAAAAAATTCTCCACCAGCAGGAAATCAGGAATATCAGCACTCGCTGCCAATACAGCTTCGGTAGTCGCCGGCTCCTCCTCGGGCGGTGAGTTACGCCACCGCTCCATTGGTGTCATGTCGGTAAAAGAGGAATGTGGCATGGGCGACCCCTGAGGGAAGTATGTGTTCCTCCGGGACGCTGAGCGAGACCTCCGCTGTCGCCGTCTGGCATTCGTAAACCAGTTGACAACCTGGACCCAGCTCATCCCGGATTGCTGTACTAGCTCGGCCTTCTCCTCCTCGGTCGGATACGGATCGTCGAGGTGGCAGGCGAACCAGTTTCGCAGAGGGCGTGTTTTATTGACAGCGTGCGATTTGGCCCTTCTGTTTGCCGGCGCCGTCAGAGGACCGACCGAGCAGGCCGATGGGGCAGCAGCAGCGACTGCTGGTTGGCGCGCGCCGCTCTCCTCATTAACACCATGGAGATGCCCGATGACGGGGGCCGACGTCTCAAACTGCGACGGAGCTCGTTTGCCTCGCTCGGCCAGACTGCAGTCTCGGAACAGCGCAACGCACGTGGAGCACGAAGCGACGGGATTGGGATTCGCATCCGTAGTCTGTAGCATGAAGCATTGGAAACGCATAAGACGACAGTGGCTGCACGGAACTGGCGGACGCCAGCCTCCGCTATGGAGTAAGAAGTCATCTAGATTCACGTCGGCCAGGTTGCACAGGCCCGTCGCCAAAAGGTCTGTGCCGGTGGACAACACGTCGTCGCCAAAACTCGGGAAGCTATGCGCAGACTCGTCGACAGCGGTGAAATGTTCGTGGCTGTCGCCGTGGTCGTAGTCGTTTGAATGACGACCCGCAGTCCGAGTTCCATCAGAGAGACCACCATTGGGGAACGCTATGGTAGGTTCATGGTATTCCGCACATGGCTCGCGATAATTCAGGTCAAGTGCAGGCCAATCCATCTGTCGGCTGGAGAATTCCAAAGTTGTTTCGAGAAAGAGAGTGGGCCGCAATCGGAGCGGCATTGGTTTGGGGGCACTGCAGGCGCCAGTGGGGCATGTGTTCATGATAACGAACCGATTGAGAACATCACAATAACCATCGCCTTTCTGCAGCAAGCTTTTGAGAGGTCCGATTTGCGCATATAGCTACATCCAGCGACGAGTATCGGTTATGAAGAACTTGCTGGGATATCATTACGTATGCGTAGACAGCACTGTTCCTACTATCAGCTGTGCTCCGACCCCAGGCTGTTCTTAGAGGGCGCGCGCGTGCACACGGGGCATCGCTTGCCTATCTCTTCGCCAAGTTTGAGCTTTGCGAAAAATCGACTCGCCGGCCCAGACTATTAGGCCCAGACGATTAAGCGTGCTCTAATGGAGCTGGAAAGTCGATATCCGCGGGGGAGTGGGCATAAAATGGGGAAGCAAGAGAAAGAGGCTGTTATTGAGGTCGAGAGCACAGCTTATTGTGTTCTGGGTTCACTGCCCGCCGTGTCTCTTAATTAACAGCATAAATTAAACTCACAGAATCCACAGACCTCCCCAAATCTCTGTTTCTTTTCTTTTTCTCTCCCTCTACAAGCTCTCAATCATGACATCGCATTGGCGACGACCCGTGCGGTTCAACCCGGCGGCCAGGTCGTGGTCCTCGCCAGAAACGGGAGCCCCCGATCTGGTCAGGGCTTTTCATCAACAGTTGCCCAACGCGCAACCCACGCAGTTGACATCATTGGATGAGCTTGCGAAGCAGCTTGGAGTACACGCCGTTTTTGTCAAGAACGAGAGTAGTCGGAACAGTCTACCGTCGTTCAAGATCCTCGGGGCATCGTGGGGAGCTTACCGCGCGATCACACAAGAGCTCGGCCTGCCTCTGGATTCAAGCGTCGCTACTGTCAAGCAGGCCTTGACCTCACGCCCCATCACTCTGTACACCGCGACGGATGGGAACCATGGTCGCGCTGTGGCCCGAGTTGGAGCTGTTCTCGGTACGCCTGTAGAGGTCCACGTACCCGCCAGCGTTAACAAGTCGGAGGTGGAGAAGATACAGTCCGAAGGAGCAACCGTTGTCGTATCTTCCGCGGACTATGATGCCACGGTCATGATTGCCCATCGCGCTGCACAAGTTGGTGGTGGCCTTCTGATCCAGGATTTTGCCTTTGATGGCTATGAAGAAATTGCCCAGGTCAGTTAGCTGGGGTTGTCCATCTTCGGGACCTTGCCATCTCCAAAGAATAATTCCACCATTGCATCGGCGTTCCGTTCTTTGCTCGCTCCTTATTGTTATCATATCTCTCCGCCTTTCTCCTGCCACTCTTTCTAACACACTTTTCGCAGTGGATCGTCGATGGCTATCAGACTTTGATGCTCGAAATCGATGATCAGCTCCAGGGCCTCAATCCTGATCTAGTTGTCACACCAGCAGGCGTGGGGTCTCTCGCACAGGCTGTGGTCTCCCATTTCAAAAGGGCTGGCGCTCAGACCACTGTGCTGGCAGTCGAACCAGACACAGCGGCTTGCTTCTATCACAGTGTGAAACAGGATAAGATCGTACCAATACAGACCTCACCCACTATCATGACAGGCCTTGACTGCGGGACCGTGTCAACAATCGCCTGGCCGCTGCTCAAATCTGGTGTCGACGCCAACCTGACCATATCAGATTTTGAATCGCACACCGCTGCCCGTGATCTCCAAGCGCTGGGCGTCAATGCCGGGCCCTGTGGAGCTGCGTCTCTGGCGGCGCTTCGTCGTTTGACCGTTGCCGACCGAGCGCAGCTCGGACTTACAGACCAGTCTGTCGTGCTCTTCCTGTGTACTGAAGGCAAGCGGGACTACGATATTCCCCGGAGTGTGTTCCCTTCCGACGTCGTATCCCTGACACAGGCTTTGGTTCAGATTAACTCTTCGAACCCGCTGCTGGGCACCGTTCCCGGTCCCGGCGAGACCGAAATCGCCCGCTATATCATGGCTTGGTTAGAACATCGCGACATCGAGACCCATTGGGTTGAGCCCCATCCTGGTCGACCATCCATCGTCGGCGTAGTACGTGGATCTGGTGGTGATGGCGCAAAAAGCCTGATGTTCAATGGTCACATTGACACTGTCACCTGTCTCAGTTACGACGGTGACGCGCTCAGCGGCGAGGTTGCTGACGGCAAAGTGTACGGGCGCGGAGCTGCGGACATGAAAGGTGGCGTAGCTGCAGCTCTGATCGCTCTAGCCACAGCCAGAACGCTGGACCTCCGTGGAGACGTTATTTTCACTGGAGTTGCTGATGAGGAGGCCACCAGCATTGGTACCGAGGATGTGCTTGCCGCAGGTTGGACGGCCGACGCCGCGATTGTCAACGAGCCGACAGACCTCAACATCATTCACGTGCATAAGGGTTTCGTCTGGTTTGAAGTCGATGTTCTCGGGATTGCCGCACACGGATCACGTTACGACCTCGGAGTGGATGCCATCTCGAAGGCCGGCTACTTCCTAGTAGCATTGGACAAGTACGCTCAACGTATTCAGCAATACGACGGGACAGGCTTACCACCTAGCGTGCACGCCTCTATCATCAAAGGCGGTGAAGAGGCATCATCGTACCCTACATCTTGTACAGTGACGATTGAGCGCAGAACGGTCAAAGGCGAAACACGCGATGGCGTCAGACAGGAGATTCAGAAGCTGCTGGACGAGGTCGTCAAAGATGTCCGCGGCTTCAGGTATGAATTGAGGACCATCTTTGACCGTAGTCCTTACGAGCTCCCGCTCGATCATCCCTTCCTCACACTGGTAAAAGAGAAAGTGAAGAAAGGCACAGGTAAGCCGCCGATAGTTGCAAGAGAACACTACTGGACCGACTGTTCTCTGATTAGCGATGCTGGCATTCCCGTACTGCTTCTGGGACCTCACGGCGAGGGTCTCCATGCAAAAGAAGAATTCGCAAAGGTAGAATCGCTGGAGCAGACAACCAACATTCTTAACGACATTGTCAAAGAGTTTTGTAAATA
Organism: Xylariaceae sp. FL1272; assembly: GCA_022432385.1. Taxonomy (NCBI): domain Eukaryota; kingdom Fungi; phylum Ascomycota; class Sordariomycetes; order Xylariales; family Xylariaceae; species Xylariaceae sp. FL1272. Next base: position 374,596 of record JAJJXC010000004.1, read on the forward strand.
AGTTTTGTTGGCTGTCGGGCGCACATGAGCCGCCATTTAGGCGGCGGCGAGAGTAGTAACGGTGATCGGATGGTGCTAAGTAGCAGCATCCTCTCATACCATGGGCAAACGCACTGAAGCCTAATACAGTCTTGGCGCCCTCAATGCACGTTCCGACTTCAAGGCTGAGAGCCAATCAGCACGATATGTTAAGTTTTCGCATCAACCTGCCTCGACTTAACGAGTAAGAGATACGAACACTACCTCCAAGCTCACCGAAATCTTTTTTCGCAGACTAGTATTATCCCTTTAATCCTATTTCTTACTATATTAATATTTTGAGATCCCTCGCCAAATAACACGAAATTTCAAAAGCAGCAACGCGTAAAATCGAACCTTCGGTACTTAAAAAAACGAATATAGCTTTGTATAGAATAACTCTAATTTATATCAAAAATTTAGTATATAAGCATATTCTTTCGGAGGCAGTAGAGCGATGTTACGAATCTCGTTAGTATCGCCATTTATTGCATTGCCAATTGCGCTATTAAAATATAGTACTATATTGTCCCGAAGGATACTGGTACATTTGGGATCTCTGTTGATATCCCACCAGTCGCGGGACCAGCAGGCAAGTGTTGCTCAGCTGGCCCCTTGGTCGACCTGCAGTTTGTGCACTAAGGATTGGCCGCTGATTGGAATGCGAACTCCTGCTACCCCTCACCAGTGTCACAATGCGGCTATGAAAACGCGCCGGGCAAGAGACCTGACCTTCGCACTGAAACTACCACTTGGGTACACGATCGCCAAAGACACTCAAGGAACATGGATGAAAATATTGCTACCTTTGTTTCGCGGTGCTTAAAGGCCTTTCAAGAACTCAGTCGCGCAGGAAGAGGAATGGGCCAAGGGAGGTGTCAAGATATCTGCCGTTCAAGATGAACAGACGAGATTCAAAATTTGGGCTGGCAACATCGGTGCTCCTCATTCCGGGAGAAGGTCTCTCCAATATCGACTAAGAGATGCGTCGAATCTAAAATCCGAGGTCTTGCGGCTCTTGCATTCTTTACACACGCTGCTTGAAAATGCCGATTCAATCCTCTAAGGTGATATCGTACCCTGCGATCAGCTTCCAGATGACAATTCCGAAGCCTCATGGGTAGGTGAAGCCGTATCGTTGCAGCAAGACGGCGCTGTTGACTCGTCGATCCCAGAGACCGAAGTGGCACAAATCCTCCGAAATGTCACAGACGCCATCACCTGTCTAATGCGACTCTCAGTTTCCAATCGAAACCCTGCATCATATGCTCGCTTCCGTATGTCAGATTACAGCGATGCTAGTCACTATGATAGTTTCGATACTGCCTACATTCGGGAGAAATTTCCGGTCCTAAACCAAGACCTTTGTGTGAGACTTGGCAAAGTAACATCCGGCCGATGCCAGCCGCCGCCGATAACGATGCTTCGAATGCCCTTTTTGCTTCATGATGATTCTAGTTCAAGCGAGACGCGAGTGGAAGTGAGTACAATCAAGACATTACCTTTGAGTCCTCCATTGTTCATTACTGAAGCGGGTTAGGAGGCACATCTTCCAGGATCTTCGTCCATATATCTGTCTCGAAAAGGAATGCGAGGTTTCCAATCAAGACTTCGAGCGATGACATCAGTGGATTAGCCACGTCAAAAACAGTCACTGGAAGCAATGGCGTTGCCCTTTTAACTCTAATAAGTCTTTCAACTCGCGACCCAACTTGGAGGCACATATAGCGAGCGATCATTCTGATGCAATGCAACCGCTGCAATTCCAATCAATTGCTTTGATGTGCGAGTTTTAGACTGTCTTTGTGGATGGAGGTGGAGAGTGCCTATTGTGTAATGTTTATTTAGCATTAGTAGCTTAGTATGGGCGGTATGTTGGTGTTTACTAAGAATAACTTGCACTCTTCGCATTGCCAAACACGGGCGACGAAGAAGAAAATGAAGACGACCTTGGCAATAATGGAACCGAGTCTTCTAACTTACGTGACAAATCGAACCCAGAAAACCCGCTAGCGCTGGATACTTCAACGCTTGAGGACACGGCCCGCTCCAGATCGGAAGTTACTGAGAAAGAGATAGCGGAATTGATGGAATTAACCGATAAGATGGACCGGGGGGATCGGGAGGCTGCGAAAAGTTTTGCCAAGTTACTCCAAGAAGATGCCGCCGAAAACACTCAGAACATTCCCCATGATCCACTTAATTCTAGCCATGACCAGGATGGCACCACTAGTCCTCCGATGTCTGCTCCAACATTAGAGACTCACAGACCTAATACTAATGAGAGTAACCACACGAAGAATCAAGCTGTAGTTTCTAGAGATGCTACTATCGAAGCTGACGGCACGAGAGCTCTAGAGAAAGACAGCGACCTGCAAAGCGAGGGAGATGACGACGACTCCGAGTTTGAGTTAGATGCTTCGGTTAGCAGAGATCTCAAGATAGAAGCTCTTGAACGCGTAGCACGAAGTCAGATACGTAGGCTCCAGAAGTCTAATCGCGACGATGAAAAGGAATTAGCAGAGAATCGCCAAGAGCAGGATAGCAACGCTGATAGCAATGGAGTGTATCCGTCCGCCTGATAATTACCATACTATGGTTCTCTGAAAGTCGGCTTTGGGTCGATGTGTTTTTTTCATAATAATCAATTCGCCGTATTGGAACATCTTACATCAATATATCAGGACCCATTTTTCTGCGTTGTGACAGCACGGTTAAGCCCAGAAAAGAGAGAATCACTTTCACTAAGATCTCTCGCGTGGTTGCAGAGCACCAGGATAGTCTTCAGAAAAATATCTATCATAACAACCAACATAGGAACACGAAGTTGCTTAGACCTACGTGGTTTTCGGACAAGCGTTGAGCAACACCAATGTCATATCCAATGTCTCGTGATTTCTTCTTATCACGGATATAGGAAGCAGGTATTTTCGAGAGAATGCTCGAGTCTCATCCCTCGACACAATCGCCCATGGGCAAATCCATACCTAGTTACTTGAGATTTTGTTTCGTTTTGTGGTCAAGATGAGGCCGATGACGTGACGTTAACCGCAACATCCACCCATTCGCATCCTGAGGTCTTGTGCTCGACAGCGAACGAGCCATCAAACACCTCGCTTAGAAAGTCCAAAGCTCGTGGGGCACCGTTGGTCAGTTCCTCCGTGTGCCCACCAATGGAGTTGCGGTGGTAGAGTATATTGGCGCCTACACCGCAATAACGTGTGATGATGGCATCTGCGGCTTCAATGCCGCCGGCTGTAGACTGCGTCAGCTCTGTCTCGAATAGCTTTTATGAGCCCCATAAGGTGCTCGAGTGGAATATATGCATATTTAAAACCCTCGAATGAAGACAGTGAAGGTAAATGGGACAGTCGACAAGAAAGCCACGCTATAAATGGTACTTACCTTCGTCACCAATCGCAATATAGGCGAAAACCGGCATCTGAGGGATACCGTGGTACCCCTGGTAAATATTGTTGCCAAGCACGCGTGTCAGTTCGGGCGCATTGATAACAGCTTGGAGTCCATTGATTAAATACGCTTCCAAGTCCTGGCCGGTATACGTGATGAATTCTTCCCACACGTTCAGATGCAAGGCTTGCAGAAATCCGGTCGTGTTGTACGGTCCTTTAGTCTTAATTTGGGAGAGCAGGAATTCGCGAGCTTCGGGATATTGAGATGTGACTATGGAACAGGACCATGTCAGTACTCGTTATAGCATGTTTACAAATGCACACAGGGCGTTGTCCTGGCCTATTAGTGAACGCCTTGGGAGTTACACTAGCTGATCTGGATATGTGCATCAATGGGAACATTTGAACCAGAGAAGACAAGAAGAAACCACGTACCGCCCAAGAACGCAGCTGGCAGTAAACCAGCAACAGCTGACGTAGGATCTTCGAAGATCACACTGGCATTTGGCAGCAAACCACCAATTGCAAGGCCGGCAAAGTTGAGCTCAGGGGCGTATGAAGATTGGCGCTCGGCAGCAAAGGTGCTGGCAAACGAGCCTCCTGAGTACCCCCACATTGCGTAGCGTGCATTTTCGATTCCGCTCGGAAATTGATTCGAGGAGAGGGTTGCGCGTACCGAGTCCAGTACCGCATGTCCTTCACCGGGACCAGCGAGGAAAGATGCTAAGGGTCCTTCGAAGTCTGGGATATTGACTGTGAAAGGGCATGTGGTGAGCTTGGACTTCTATTAAAGACGGTTTGATATGCAAATGCAAGAATAGCTTCAGAGACAGAGTACTGAGTGGGAAAAAGTCGATAAACATACCATACCATCCACGCTCAAGCAGACTTGCGATCGGGTCAGTGAACGCCGGATTTCCCAAGGTCGGGACCGCAAAAGCAGTAGATAGAATATGACTTGGGCTGCCGTCAACAGAGGCTGTATTATAAGGAATGTTGTACGTCACAAGGGCAGGTCGCAGATGTCACTAGAATTGGTCCCAAGTGTGACATTGATCCCATCGCCGCCGCATTCTGGATTCTCGGGAACCAAGATGGTCGTAACAGCCCAGGATGGTTGGTAACGGGTGTCAGTCGTTCGGTATAAGATGTTGTATGCAGCAGCAGCGGGCACTATGGCCGTGATATTGCTGGGATCCTTGCGTAGTTTCAGGATCTCACCTGGAGAAGCGAATTCAAAGCCTGCAGGCGGCGCATACCAGGGGTCTTGACTGGGAGGTATCGAGTTGTTCGGTACTTGGCGAACCGGAAGGGAAGCATCATGGGCCAGTGACTGCAGGAACAGCGCCGTGAAATGGAGGAAATGGCTCGTAGAGAGCTTCATCGTAATCGCAGACTATATGATGCTTGCGTAGAGCTGGAGTAGCTGGATGTTGAGGTGTTGTGCTTCGTCGATGCAAACGATATTATTTCTATCTCCCTCCTTAGGTCTGCTGCTTCCTTTATGTACACTTTTGTAGCCTTGTAGCTATGTAGTTAATTTGCCCAGACTCCAAAGCAGCGTCTAGAAATTTGGCCTTTCCCTTGCCTGTGTTGATGGTTTTCATTGAAAGGATCATGATCTAACACTCCCAACCAAATACCCCTTTTTATCGAACTGGGATACTCCCGCGTTCAATAGTGCCCTCATTGGTTGCGTAGCTGCGTACCTGGACCTTCGTAGTCTATAAATAATTAATTCGTCCAGATCGAGTAAGTCTCATGTTGCTGGCTCACGAGTGGATGCCGGAGATAGGAGCTATGTCTTCCAGTAACCAGGATACTGGCCGGTTTCTGTCGCTTTCTGGGGTACATATGGGTCGCCCTGGAACTCCGTGGCAGAATTGGCCAAAGCCCAACGCCACCAGCTTCACAGGTAACTGCGTGTACGCGCCAGTCTCACCACATCAACGCTTGATGATGAACTCCAACCTATCCAATCGCACAATACCGAAAACAGAGCCCTTTCTCGGTCAATTTGACCCGGTTGTTACAGATCGTATTCATTTGCTGCTACGCACACGCGGCACGCACTGGCAACTTGCCCGGGCAACGTCTATAAGATCTCCACCGGAATATGCACTATCGTGTCTTAACTCTAGCGAGGTAGATATTGAGTATCCGCAATGAGTCTACGGCTGACTAGTCATAGTCGAAGGTTGTGGGCTAGAAATTAACCGAGGACTGGGCAAAAAATGTAGCTAGAACCCAAGTAGTCGGCACGATCTCCAGAGTACATCGAACTCAATAACAAGAGAGGAGATGCGGCGTGGCGCAATAGTGCAATATGGCAACAAACCCTATCTGTTTCAAATAGGTGCTTGATGATCAAGCCCTACCAACATGCAACGGCACGGGAGCGAGGAGTTGACGTGGCCGTAACAGTCTTCAATCACATATGACATATGCTGAAATGATTCGTTCATCCACAATACCAACGCGAGTGTAGACGTCGCAGATACCAGGGCATGTGCCATCACTATCCCAGTGACTGTTTGATCAAGGCGCACGCAGTTTATGCCTCGTTATTGTCAAACTTGGTCTTCAATTGCCAGGCTAAACATGCTATGTAGTACATTTTCCATGCCGTTGATATCCTTGTTTTCCTAACTTCATCATTCAGGTACAGGTGCCACTCTAATCCTGCAGTGTCCTGGAGTTCTAGCCTGATGTTGACTCTAACAACCTGCCGGTAATGCTGGATCAGAAGTCGGTGTGTCGGCGAGGTCGACTTCGGCCTGCCTCCTTCTAACCAAACCGTCCAGAACTTGTCCGTCCGAGTAGACCCACTTCGGTAGCTCTTCCTCGATGACGGTCTGGGCATCTTCGCCGTCGTTGAGGCGTGCAATCAGGGTTGATGATCCGGCCGCACCGCAACCATTGTTGAATGCCCAGCTCACGAGCGCACCATACTGGTTTGCGTTCAACGTGACTAATGTGGCGGTATCGGTGGTGATGCAATCTTGAGGTGGCTATCGTCCGAGTGTGAGTGCTCATACGTATACGTGACGGGGGGCTCTAGGCTTACAATAACATCGTCGGCAAGAAGTTTCTTGCCATCGGCTTCTGACAGTGGGATTGAGTAGGGGATCTCAGAGCAGCCACTCTCCTGGCAGAGATGTCCGTATCCGACAGTTGGGTTTCCAGTTGGATCATCGTCTGATTGGAAGTCAGCTGCCATTCGGTGGAAGTTCGTTCCGTTTTGCCTTGTGCTTACAGACGTCTGCGCTGAAACCCTCGAACTCTGCAATGAGATCAAGGGTCGCTTGATTCACATCTGGGCCGGTACAGGCGTAGGCAGCACGTGCGCCAATGAGGGCTGCAGCGATGGTATTTAGTTGAACCATGATGGGGAAGATATTTGTTTGATAATATATGATTCTAGTCAATAGTGCAATAGCGTTTGGATCTGAATGGAAACGAAAGTGACAGAGCGAATGCAGGAGCGAACATTGCCTTTATATTAATTACTATACATCTGAATTTCGCCTTGCTCCCCATCTTCAATATTAGCTTCCCTTGCAGTTGGCCGTAACTCGTATTATTTCTCCCTGCCATCTAGAGGAATTCATGGCGTTTAGCGGCAGTGATAGGCAGAGCTAGTGTCTCGATTTGGAAGGTTGGAGACGTCGGGTGTTGTCGATCAGCGGGAAATGACTTGCATTTAGAATAAAGAGAAATAGTGTAGGGTGAAAGGATTTCAGCTGTCCAGCTTGACAATTCATGCAGGGGCCGGTTTGTTTGAAGTGTCTCAGTGGTTCAACTTCCTTCAAGCCATTCCGTCATAAGGGTCTTAGTGGTCTCCAATTTGACCAAGTCGATGCCTATTTCCGTCCTGGCATGACCGCATTGCTCGACCATTGCGGTCTGCGATATGGGGCGCAGGGTGAACTGCCGTGCTTGGTGGTGGTGCTCGACCAATGGCTATTCCGTCTTCCCACATAGTCTAATACCAAGATGCTTGGCAAACTCTTTGGACTCACAACAGTCCTCTCGTATGGTATTTTCTAGCCGAATAACCTCATTACAACTGTTTTGTTCTTCGTGTTCTTCGTGTTCGAAGCCTCCAAATGTCAAAACTCACGCATTCGTCGTATTTATGCGCTGTGTACTGGGCATCACGCACTAAGGATTTGACATGAATTTAGCGGCGTGAACAAATGGGCCACTGTCAAGGGCCATGGTTTCTTCTGACCTGCATTGCAATTACATATCGATGGCCTAATAAATAATAAGCCGGAGACATGTGATGCTGAAGTAGATGTTCTCAAACTGCCAATGTTAATGATTACTCCCGCAGATCCATTTGGTATCCGGTTGACGACAATGGTGCATCGAGTGACGTAGGCTAAGTATTTACGATTATCCTGGGCGGAATTGTTCCGCGCATTCTAACGTCTTGCCCTTACAATCACGAACGATAATCGAGCCGAGATTTTGAGGGTTGAGCATGGAGCATGGTGAGAAATACAATATAGTGTGGGCCATTTGCATTCATATAAGTTTGTCTCGGTAACTGTTGTCATACTGGGGTTTCGATGGCGTCAATTAGACACAACATTTTGGGGCAATAGCTGCAGTACTGCGTTCCCGAGTGATGGCCAATAGATCCATTATCTCACATATTATCCCAATATTGCGGGGTGTTGCATAGCAAAGATCCTGCAAAGTTTGTATGATACTATTCTGGGTAACTAGTATCCCTCTCACAAGCTCAGCTTAACATCTATACTTACCCCTGAAACCAAATTGGAATATCGTCGTACTGTCCGCTGCTTATGTCACCCACTAGATAATGTAAACTACTAACTCGGCGGCCTTTCTTTACTTCACAAGGCCAGAGCAGGGACAATGCAGTTTCCAAAATGCGCTCATTTTGGTATAGTGTGAATTTCAACATATCGCATCCTAGACTGCAACATGCTGAGCGTACTCTGCAGACTTCGAAAGGTGGCCTATTACTTTGTTTGAACGTGTGGAAAACACAAGAGACAAGACACATAGCAATTACCAGTCCCCACATTGCCTGTTGTTAATCTTCTAGACTGAAATAACAGCAACAATGTATATTTTTTTACCAAATCTGTCAGTGTAAGTGTTTACAGAATTGATGTCGACAGGAAAGCGAGTCAGATAACTCCAAAGAACAACCTTCACCAGTGGTAGAGTGCTCTGTCCCGGAGCGAGCCACTTTTTCAAACTCTTACGTGAGGGACTTCTCGCTATCCACAGAATCGAGGCATGAAGTTGGTTCAATGCTGCATACACCGGCTATGATATTAGATTCAGCATTCCTTTATGCACCATAGGTTTCCATACCTGATACATTACAAGATAATGTAGTACTCACCATGGGCCTCTTTAATCGGCTATGGTGCCCTCTATCAAAGCGGCATTCCCTGACAACCTCACGCCGGGACACTTGCAGTTCACGTAACGCAATGGCAAGGCGAACATCAATCCATCATAACAGATCACCCCCATCCGGTTGGTAATAGTTTCAGTAGAGACTGCGTTGACATCAACGTTTATCCATGAGATCGGTATCACGACTAGTGGGACAGCATATATCCCAGCCCACCAACAAGTGTGTACTGTACTTGCCATGGCTGTGGTAGCACGTCAGCCAATTTTGATCGATCTTTCCAAGGTTCAAGGGTAATCTGAGGCGATGGTGAATTTGGTGAATTTCTGGAGGATGTGGCAGAAGCAAGGTAAGCTGTATGTTTCTAAAAAGTACATGTGCTGGGGTGAATAGACTGTGGTTCTTGACCTTCACGAGGTCAGATCGTCATGTCATATCTTGGGATTCTAATTCAGCATATACAGTGCCTGCTCGGCGACGTTCAGTTGGAGAGCAGGGAGCGAGGTCTTCCCCAGGTAGGTAGTCATCACGTATCTTGACTTTGCCTAGAGCTCGTTGATGGTTGAACTTCCTCTCAGCGTAACCAGGTGCAACAGTGCCTGTGCATGAATTGTTCTTAGAGCTGTGAGGTCAAAGCATCTTCTTAAAGCAGTCACAGTTCCATTTCCCTAAAGGTGCCTGCTTTGGGCCACCTGCATTTCCAAAACTGCAAGAGGAATGCACCCAAGTGACGAGAATGCCACCATCAACAAGGTAAACCCCTTTCTTCAAGTGTGCCTACCTAGATCACTTTAGGTGGGGCTCAATGGGATCAGGTGCCCGAAACCTTCTTTTTAGTGTCTCCGCTGTGCCGTTTGCTGCCTTCCGGAATGTCGAGGACTGTTCCTTCCCGGCCCCATGCAAAGTTTGTGAAGTACCACGATTTGCTCTTAATGGAAGTCTGTGCTTGAGCCACAACAGCAGCAAGGGTCTCTTTAAGAAACGCACAAGGGAGGAACACAAAAGCACACTTCCATCTTCACATCAGAGGTCTGGCTCTCTTCCACCATTCATCCATCTCCCAACTCCAATTGCACGTCTGTTGGACAGATTCTAACCATTACCCACCTCATCAGGACCTACAGGTGCCGCTCTAGATTCTCCCTCGCTGTATTCAACTCACAGGCACAATGGCATCCTCGTCCTCATCCACATCTCAAGCCAGTGTCTCTGCTGACATCTCTGAGGCCAATGGCAACCATGAGGTAAAGTGGAAGAGCCAGAATTCTCTTGGCGAACCATATTAACGAAGATTCACAGAACTCCGGAAATAACCAGATCTCGGCTGCAGTCTCCATCTATCTTCGCCTTCCCCCTGAGCTACGAGATCTCATTTGGGAGGAAGCGGTCCTAGAAGAGGAAAATGCTCGCTCGTCAACCATCCAGTCCGGCATCAACAATGCGACGTCAACCGATTTTGACAAGCAACACACAAGAAGACTGGTCTCCCCGCTCCAATTGACCTGCCGCAGGTCTCGCTGCGCCGTTCTCAGACTCCGCAAGGAAGATGTCATCATATATGAGGACGATTACCTTCTGGAGCTCGGCCGGACTGAGGCTGTGCCTCAGGATTGGCATTGCATGGCTAGGCTCACAGATGCCAGTCATGTGCAGCAAGACAAGATCTTGGTCCATCTATATATGACCAAAAAGGAGTTTGATGAGATTGCTAGTTCTGCGGCCTTCTTGGACAGAGTCGTCTGCTGAGATAATCACTGCCGAATAAGCTTGTGACCATGCCGCGGAATCATGGGAACTCTTGAACGGCGAATATGCAAGGGGCGTTGTGACCGAATCGCCAAAGGAGCTGAAATCCGAATGGACTGTCAAGCCGGCTCCCGATTTGATCATGGACCTGACTTGTGGAACACTACGGACATCAGACGGAGATTAAACGGAACAAACCGGTGACATCAAAATCATAACATAAAGACAACAAATCAAAGACTTCGCGTGCTAAAGACCTGTCCAGTGATTAATCCTTGATGATAATGATTGGGTCGCTGGTGATATGTTGTATACTTAGATTGACACAAATGGATCACTAGACAAAGCGCTGTTCAGATGACATACATACATCCTGCAGCGAGTAACCTCTATCATCACCTGTGGTATATATGATCTAGGGCCATTGGCTTTCCTTCACATGGAGGCCCTCTGACCAAGCTCTCCAAGTGCCGTCGTTCGAGGTTTGAGATATTGGGACTCGTGAATCCCTCACGCCTGGCTGTGATGATCATTTAAAACATTGCCTGGGCCAGGCTCATCGGGTCTCTGTGCTATCTCAAGCAGAGAGCAAACAAGTAGTAGATGATATGTATACTGTCAAATCGGAGAGTTCCAGATCCATTTGGACCATATGTGTAGGCGGAGAATGGGATCAGGCAGATCTACGGAACTACTTGGAATATGACTACCCAAGTTGACCTCAAAGCATCGACCAGGGACCCAATGAGACAGACAGTGGTAAGACCTCTCAAGAGCCTAATCATGGAAATTTGGAAATTATTACCAGTATCAGTTCCACAATTTTGTACCTGAGGAGCCGCGATATGGAGGCATGCCCGTGGTTTGCTCCTCATTCGAAACATCATGCGCACGACGCACATAGATTTACCGGCCAACTCTGCTCTGGACTCGGTACCGACGAGGCTCGAGCGTTTTAATCTCATCATCTTTGTGGTGTTAAAATGACCGGTATCATTTCATTTCCATGGATGAACAAAGGTCATAGACCATGTATATGCGACACAGCCAGCGAGCAGAGTGTCAGTCTCAGCATACGCAACGTGGCGCGGTCAAGTGTCAAGTGACAAATACAATGAAGACCGCAGACCGCCGTTCAATGTTGCGTCCGTTGTCGATTCCGCCTACGGCAATGCTCTGAATCAGGGGCTAACAGTCTTCGACTTCGGACTACCGACCTAATGGGTCTGGTCTTCTAAACTAGAGCGGCTTGACATGATCTCGGAGTTCTCATAGCTTTCGTGATGTATTGGATGTCGAAGATATCATGTGACAAGAGAATGCGGTCTTTCGCACTCCGCTCAGCTCTAGACCAAGGATCACAACATTCGAGACCGCCAGTTGACGATTTTCCGGCTTGTTATCTGGCTTGACTCTGGAGAAGAAATAGTTCGATGATGCCAAGAGATCACTATCTGTAGGTGAGCGGCGCTGAACTAGCCCTAATAGTCAGGTGCGGAGGGCGCCGACACTGCCAATGCCGCCATCCTCGTCACGTCTCGAACGCACGCCAATCAACAACCATTCAGCACTCAGGATCTTTCTTGATCAGGCAATATCGCCTCCCAACAGTTCGTCTACTCCTGGCCTCGCTTGCTCATGAGCTTCTCATTTGTGGACCGTGGATATGAGCGACTCCTAAGCTAACACATTCTAGATGAACTTCGGCTGAAGATACGCCTCATCATGGCTTGGCGAACCACAGCTAGCCAGCTCATCGGGAGCTCGGCGGGAGGTATAAATGATCACCGGAACCGGCAATCGATTGCATGGACTGAACTGGATTTGCGCGTCCAGTCTCTTTGATTTCACTTCGCCATCAAAGATCCAAGGCCATCCCTCGCTCGCGATGCGCACCTCTCACTTCATCGCCGCCGCCAGCGCGCTCGTTGCCCCGGGTCTGGCCTGGAACACCGATGGTGAGTCTCAATTGAGCAGTTTCGCGACAGGGACCTGAGCTGACAAGGGTCGCCTCCAACAGTGCACCAGCAGATCGCCTACACCGCCGAGGAGCTTCTGTCACCCGCCTCGAAGACCGTAATCAAGAAGTTGCTGGAGCCCGAGTACAAAGGCAGCCTCGGTCGCGTCGGCGCGTGGGCCGACTCATACCGAAAGACGACCGAGGGCGCGTATACGGAGACGTGGCATTACATCGACCCTGCGGACGACCCGCCGTCGTACTGCAACGTGTATCCCAACCGCGACAATACTCTGGCTGGCAGCATTGTCAGTGCGATCACGAACCAGACCCAGATCCTGAAGGACTGTATTCACCAGGTCAAGATTGGCAAGATCCACAATGGCGAGAACTACAAATGCGCCAACTCTGTCAAGTTCATTGCGCACTTCCTGAGTGATATCGCGCAGCCGCTTCATGTGTCTGGAATTGCGATCGGAGGAAACGCCTTCTCCGTCACGTTCAACGGTGCCACCACCAACCTCCACTCCGTAAGCACCCACTTTGACCCTCTGCACCAATTCACCAGAGCCAGTTCTAACACTCCCCTCACAGGTATGGGACGGAGCGATAATCTACTCCCTCGCCAACGTCAAGTCCTTCGACAACACCACGATCCAACCCTTCTTCAAGAACATCGCCTCCCGCATCCGCAAGGACGACTTCTTCACGCCCACTTCCGAGTGGACGTCCTGCACAGACCCCGGCCGCCCAGGCGAATGCGCCCTGGCCTGGGCACGCGACACCAACGCATGGACCTGCGACTACGTCTACAGCCAGATGTTCAACGCCACCGATCTCGCGACCTCGGGCTACGCCGAAGGCGCATTTCCCATTGTCAATATTCAGGTTGCGAAGGCGGCGCTGCGTATGGCGACTTGGTTCAACCGTCTTATTGAGGGCTCGTACAAGGAGCGTGAGGTCATTCTTAGACTCAACCCTAGCTGGGTTGGTGGACCTGCCGGTGGTGCATAGACGGGCTGGTGATCGGAGGCATGTGATTGATGATGATGGAGAATAAGAAATGAGTCCGTAGATGTAGATGAAACTAGCTACACAGCATAATGATTAGGCGCATTGAACGCATCTTGATTCAATCTTTTGTGCTTTGATTGCACCCGACCCTTGTTTGAGAATTCGGCATGTCACATCTAAATCACCCACGAAGACACGTCATATAGGGGGGAAACAGATCGAAGCTAGCTAAACATTCCTAGACACAGTCTGTCCGAGACCACCGACTCTGCTGAGCGCAGTACTGCCAACGCCATTTTTACTCGTTCTCTGCTATACCGGTCCTCTCTTGATGACCGCGAAAACTCTAAAGGCCCTCAGCCATCGTTTGGTCATAAGACATCGCGACTCGACAGCGAAACTCGCACGAGTAGCATGATCCGGCTATTGCGAAAAAGGAAACAACTCAGGCAGGCTAGGCATGTGACGGTGCGAAAAAGTATCGAGTCCGAATACCTAGCACAACACATTGCCTTTTGTCCAACCCCGAAGTTGGCGACGAAATCCTCTCATCAAGAGCACCCATTTTATCTGCAAAAGCAACCATAATTGTCCGCAACGTGAAATTGCAAAATGAATCAAAACGGCATAGACGTCAAACACCATCTTGCGCAAGATGTTACCGTTATGATATAACCTCGTGTGATGTTTGTTGGCACTTGATTTCCACGCATGAAAAACACTTTGGTAGTCTCTCAAAATACTGTGAGGTGCTTCAAATCTCCTCTTCGTCTTCTTGGGAGAACGTGGTCCTGTGTGATTGGGTGCAAAGAACAGATGCCTTAGCGAGGATAGTTTCCTTGTCGTAATCTTCCCCTTTCGAATTACCATTGCGCAAGAGCAGAGGTGAGACGATCAACATAACCTGAGCGCCATCCTTGACTGTACTGGTGATGTCGAACATGCATTCTGCCCGGAACTTGTATTTCGCTCCCGCTTTGGAAAAATGGACGGCATAACTGCATCGTGATTGAGAGAATAGAGTCGCGAGCTCTGTTGCTTTGTCAATGATATCATGCCAGTCTGCGGTAAACTCGTCCTCGCCATCATCAATAGAGAAGGGCTGAAGAACAGTTGGCATGCAGTTGTTGAGACGTTCGCGGGTCGGGACATCAGCGCCGATTCTGGTTTTGACTAGTGCCACCGTCTGGGCTCGAAATGTGTGCCACTCTTTGGGGGTAATCTTCGGGTCGTCTATTTTCTCATCAGAATGGTAGTAGCGAGCGAAGTCTTCGTATCGCACTTACTGTCAGTGTCTGTCAACATGGCCCATAGTGATCTCATTTTGACTTGAGCATCCTCGCCCCAAACTATGTTGGGGTCATTAAAGAGCTTGCGAACTAGGAACTTCCAAATACGCGCTTGTAGCAGAACATCCACGTAATCCTCTGATGCAAGTAGATATTTGTACATCGGCGTGAGAGATTCATACTGCGCTTCCTGGTTAGCCGTCATCGGGCATATCATCGTGAGACGGCCGAGGTATGAGACGGCAAAGTTCTTGATGACGTATTGAAGGCGCTCCCATTTCGCGAGCAGAGTGGCATCATCAATGGCAAAGCACTTATTAGACGTCTTGAGACAAGAAAGCTCTCTGACTGCATCTTGCCACATCTCTTTGACAGAGTCCAACTCCTTGTTCTTCTCGTTGACAACGCGTTGAAGACCACCGATTTCTTCTCTGGAGGCTTGTGCTTGAGCGGCAAGATCTTCCGAGCAGGCCTTCCTAGTCTCTTCCACACCATAATGATAGGCCGCGTCGCGCTCGCGCAGGGCAGCGGTCTGGATGGCTCGTATCTTTGTCTCTAATTCCTCGATGGTGCTTGCATACTTTGTGCGTTCGGAGACCCACTGGTTTTCGAGAACGAGTCGTTGATTATCCAGCTGTAGCTGAACATACCGTCCACCATCCTGGGAGTGCTGCTCCATGTTGGGCTCGGTGTTGCCCTGCACAAGGTTTCGGAATACGTCTGGGATCCGAAGTAGTCCGGCCATTGTCTCGTCTGGGATTCTCTCGACTCTGGATTGTGGCGCGTAAGAGTGCTGTGCTCTGTATTGGGGATAGTGGTGGCTGCCAGTACACGGCATTCGGGAGATGAAGCCGGAGTAATGAGGATAATAATGCTGGGTGAATTAGGGACCAAGCAGGGAGGTCCGAACTTTGACGGCGTCGAAATAAAGAACGGATAGGAGACAAGAAAGTCCAGAGACGATGGTTTGAAACATACCCGAGAGAAAGAGATTGGCCTGGCTGCTGCTGTCCCGATTGGCGGAGTCCTGTGTGCAAAGTTGAGGGTGTGAGACACGACTCAAAATGAAGAAGAAGAGGCAGCTCGATGCGTAACTCTTTATTCAGCAGCAGGGCCACGGACGATGAAGTAATTGTTCTCAGAGGATGCAAGACAGATGCCTGTAGTGTCAAAAAGGGCTCAAGCGGCTGCACTGAAGGCATGGAGGCAGGCGCTGAGTTGGACACACACCTGCATAGGGGAACTGCAACAACGTCAGACACACCGGTACAAATGATCTTACAGGCAGGTGCCTGCGTTGATCGAGTACTACTTCCATATATAATGCGCACCTCCCCTGTCAGCGGAAGCTACCTGCCTTAGGTACCTCCTACCTGCACATGTGGGTTCAAGTCGTTGTTCGATACACATCGGCATTGTAGTTTGGCAGCCAAGATAAACCGCTCGTAGCCTTCAAACACTCCCGAGGTTCTTCCACTGCCTGGCCTCTCAGAACATCATCCTGGCTCTTTTACACCAAACTCCCCCCCTCCGCTTTCTCTGTGTTTCCCCATCCAAACCGACAGCCTCATCAGCGCGCCCGTGTTATTCGGCCATTCTTCTGCCCTAACCTTCCCATCCAGTGTCCACAGAAAGCGACACCCCGGATTAAGATACAATGTCTGCCCAGGCAGCCAAAACCACGCTCTTAGTCGGCATCGACTTTGGCACGACGTGAGTTCAAGCCACCTTCAACTAGTGACTGCCTCCATCCCTAATCTGAACTATGCCCCTTCAGCTTCTCTGGCGTGTCCTGGCTCCTCCACAAGGATGGCACCGAGTCCGGTAAGCCGGAGGTAATTGACATCTGGCCCGCACTCCTTGCTCGGGACTCGTCTCAAGTCAAAGTCCCGTCTAAGCTGTACTACGACCCCGAGTCGAAAGATGTCGTCTTTGGATACAACATCCCCGCCGACGCCCAGCCCATTGAGTGGTTCAAGCTACTACTTCTCGAGCCCGAGGACCTACAGGACCATGTCCGAGACTCTACACATATCAAGCTGGCCAAGCTGCGAATGCAAGAGTTGGGCAAAAGCCCTGTCGACCTAGTCGGTGACTACCTTAAGGCACTGTGGGACCATTGCATCAATGAGATTGAGGACGAGAATGGCGACTATCTCATCAGAGCCACGCCTATTCACGTTATTCTCACGGTTCCTGCGATCTGGAAAGGATATGCACGCCAGCGAATGCAAGAGGCTGCAACAAAGGCCGGCATCCTCGGTCACAGACCCGCAGGAAACACCACTCTGTCTTTCATTTCGGAGCCCGAGGCTGCTACTTTGGCCACCCTGTCTGAGCTGGATATCCGCCAGGACTTTTCCACTGGCGATACGTTCGTGGTGCTCGACGCAGGGGGCGGTACAGTGTGAGTAGAAGATTGATACACGAATCGAGCCCTTACCATGTCTTTAATCACTCGTTGGATTATTAGCTGACAGTACGAGTAGTGATATCATCAGTTACAAGGTCGAGAAGACGGAACCCCTGGTCGTCTCGGAATGCGTTGAAGGAGATGGTTCGTTTCATTTCCATACTTTCGACATCTCTTAAGTGCATTCTAATTTTGGACAACCACAGGCGCTCTATGTGGAGCTACCTTTCTCGACGAGGAGTTTGAGAACTTCATGAAAGTTCGTTTGGGTGCTCAGGTCTGGGCGGTTATGGACCAAGAAGCTATCAAGAAGATGATGTCTAGTGAGGTCAGCAGTACCCGCCCCTCGGGTATTCTATTGTCGTCATTTCCGATTTACTTACACTGCGTGGTCGACTTTGACGTGTGCTTACGTCGCTCATTTGTGTACAGTGGGAGCATGGCATCAAGGCCGAGTTTAATGGCAAAAAGCCCGTTTATACCATCGATGTCCCGAAGAGGGGTACGAGAAGCCAAGAGAAAATTACCTCGTAAGTCGTTGACCTGATCCAGAGCCTGTTTGATCGAACCTTCGGCTTACCATGCAAAAGCACCGAGATTCGAAAGATCTTCGATAGTGTTATGCCTCAGATACGAACTTTGTTGGGCAACCAGATCGATGGTGTCATCCAGAAGACTAGTCGTTCGCCAAAGGTATCGGCCCTACTACCCTCGCAACCACAGACCACTGACATGTTTAGTTTGTCATTCTCGTCGGTGGATTTGGACGATGCCCATATCTGTTTGAAGACTTGAAGAAATCTTTCAGTGGCAGGGTCTCTGTCCTAAAAGCGCGTGGGGAAAAACCGTGCGTCTTACACTTATTTCCGTTTTGGCATTCTAGTGCTAATCAGGTTCAATGATCAGCTGGTCGGCAGTCTGTCGTGGTGCAACCTTGTCGGGTATCGCCGGCCGTGGCATCACATCAAAACCCGACGTTCAGATCCAGTCACGCGTGGCTCGCTTGAGTTATGGAATGCGCCTCTGCCCTCCTTTCCAAGAAGGCCTTCATGATCCGAGGGACAAGGTTTTTGATCATGTCGACGGGTCTTGGAGAGCTGATAGCCAGATGATGTGGTTTGTAAAGAGAGTAAGCCCATTCCCCAATGAGTTTAGGTCATCCCTCCAAAGGTCTAACCATATCTTGAAGGGACAAGTGATGTCTGCTTTGCAGCCAGAAGAATATGCCTATGGATATCAATGGCCTATCTACGAGCGAGGGCATAGGGGTTCTAGCATGCCTATTTACAC
The DNA here is from genome assembly GCA_022432385.1 of Xylariaceae sp. FL1272. NCBI lineage: Eukaryota > Fungi > Ascomycota > Sordariomycetes > Xylariales > Xylariaceae > Xylariaceae sp. FL1272. Next base: position 393,140 of record JAJJXC010000004.1, read on the forward strand.
CAGCCATGATCAGTATCCTACTTCTCGATACGACTCCACCGTTTCTGCAAGTTGCACCCTTGAATATCGAACACCACGACCTGTTGAGCACATGGACAAGCATCACTCAAATGGCATGGACTTTCTTCGATGGGACCTGAAGTACAAAGTCATCGCTTCTGGGGCGGTGATCGATGTGACAATTGTTGATACAAAGACCGGCAAGAATCTGACCTCGGAGAACATCGCAGTTCAATTTGAGTGAAGCAAGGGGGGGCATGGAAATGCAATTAGTGCACGAACTGTTCGATTCTACAACGAGTATGTTGAGACTTGATACTCTTGAGCTTGGGGGGTCTGCTGGCCGCTTGTTGCCATGTTTGAGAGGAAGAAATTGGGGTTGATGTGAGAAAAAATGTGTTGAGGGAGAACATCATGTTGGCTTTGTCAACTCCATAGAGTGGCATGCGGGTTTGCCGTCCAGCTAGGGATGAACAGAGTCGAGGTAGCATATTCTGATGACATTCAGTGTGGTTGGCAAAGGGCGTTTTCACTTCCCTCCCAGCAGCAACGGCTACGTAGCTGATAGTAAATAAAAGATCAACTTTTTGATCACATACCTCTTCAGACAGATCTCGGATTAGGGCCGAGTGTGACCAGGTGTCGGACCAAAGCGGGGGTCGGGTCCGTGTCACGGAATCAAGGATCTCGTTAACAATTGTTGTGATAATCCTTTGAGGGTTGTATATTGACTTCTGAATTGAAGTGAAGATGTACTATATAAGGTACGAGTGGAATGTATCGCTACCAGATTAAAATAGCGGGTACAAGTCACGTATGTAATCCTCGTACTACTACCTCGGTTGTTCTATTAGCCGAACTACAGTGAGTACATCTAATGTGGCGTTTGAGTCGAATGAGTCCCTAATTTCTTGAACTGACTAAAATTGCAGGGTTCTCATCACCGATGCATTTGAGTACTCCTGATAGTCGGGATAGTCATCAGCTCGGCGTAGCATATACAGAACAAGTTAATACATGAGCCGGCATCGTTGTTCGTTACCCCGGGTATTACACTTTGTGCGGTTGTTGGATGACTCGATCGATTGAGCTCCATGTTAGCTGATCATAGCCAGAGCTCGTTCCCGTAAGGTCGGAGTCCAAGGACCTGATATCATTTCTGCGTTGCAGAAGTGAATGTGAGCATGGCGACTAAGTTGCTGTGATTCACAGTCAAGATGATGCCAGTTTCTACACGTCACACATCGCCCGTCTTCTCTGTTTCAAGCTGACTTGAGCGCGACGGGCACCCAGTTATCTCCGAACGGCCAGCGACAGTGCGTAAAGAAAATCAAAAGTCGCTACGGGTGCGTGAGGGACTCGAATAGCCTCGAGCCCTATCAACAAATACCAATTGATTGGCTGCCTGGGGGTAAGGTTGGTGAGAGCGTCAGTGAGGACTCAATTGGTTGTCTGGGGCAAGCCGGGTGCTGGAAATCGATGGGCTAGGCGGCTGTTGAGGTGCTGGAATCTTCTGGCCAATCCGACATGTTCTCGAAAGAGCATTTCGCCGGGAAACCCGTCGAGACAGTTACCCTGTAGTCCAAGCAGGTGGCCAGCGTCCAGGCGTCGGCCCTGACCGTGACAGGGCGTTTTCTTACCCGTGTTGAAGGGGTCGAGACAGCCGGGAACAATTGAAATGAAGAAGTGTATCGGAGATGAGAAAGACCAAACCAAAGTTGAGCAGAGAGGGCGAATAGGCAGGTTATGTTCACTGCCACTTCCACAGCCGGGATTCGAATCTGGGGCTTCTAGAGATGATTGCTCCCGCCTTCACAATGTCCAGGTGATCAATTGGTTCTGTAAGTCTGCCATGCGCGACGCAATTGAAGACTACGCGTAGATCGCGAGTAAAACGTCCCGTCTATTTGGAGGTTCCGTGAACCTCGGAAGATGGCTTCTATCTATTTTTAATTCACGCGCCAAACACATCCCCGCAGGACGGGTCCTTGCTAGCACTCCCAGCTTGACAGGGGTGGGTACACTCCTCGACCGTCTCAAAAATTCTCGCACCGGAAGTCCCAAGGCGTCTTCTGATTGTTCGACTTGCACACATTCTCGTTCGCAAATGCGCGGAAGCGATCCATGAGGTCTGTGCCGGCGATGCCATCTTTCTGGATGTAGAAGCTATGATGTGCGACGATTGCCCGAGTGTCGACCACGAATGGACGGCCCAGACGCGCGGGAATCAGAGACGTGATCTCGTTCTCGTCGTCCGAGATTGGCAACGCCAGACGCACATCCGATCCCCATATTGCTAAGAAGTTGAGGTTATACCGCTGGAATTGCATATCGTAGAGCTGCTCTCCGCCTGGATCTCTGTCGGATTGACGTCTTCTCCGTCTGTTATAGTCAATTGCGCGACCGAAGTGATACCGATCCATCTCGTTGTTCTCCAAGTTCCACAACAAACTATATAGCTGCTGAGCCGCCACGCCCCAGGACTTCCAACCTGGACCCCAAGCAATCGCATCGGGGCCCTGGTTCGCGTTCCAGAGCGAGATCGGAGTACGCGTTATTGACGAAGTGGGCTCGCTGGTCGAGTTGGTGAGCAACAGCCACGGATGCCCTCTGTACGGCACCTCGATCTCAAGAATATTCTCGAGAGCCGCATTCGTCCCTGGCGGGTATAGCGGCAGCTCGGAGATTTTCCACGTCTCGGATGCCCTCCTCCAGTTATGTCTTCGCGGATCTGGCAAGAAAGGATGGATTGCTCCATAATGGTAAGACTCGAGACCCATGACAGGACTGTTCACGATCTGTGCTGACACGGCATAGGGATGAGGTTCAATGATCCGAGTGTGAACAAGCTGCGGAATCGCGTCGTGATGGATGTACAACTGTCCACCCTGTCAGCCATGTTGAAGAGCCGGACAGTCATGTGCGCCACGCTACTCACAATATCGTCGTCAATCTTGATGTATATCGTATCGTCCTCAACGGGATATTCCCATATACAGCCATAATTGTAATCGCAAGAGCTCATGTCCATGACGATATACTCTTTTTGCTGCGCTTCCAGTTCTCGGAGCCAAGCAATGTCTTCCTCGACGTCCGTATTGACCAAGAACCATATTTCGTCTAGATATCCCCCGTTCGAAACTGCGTTCTGCCTCAAGTAGCAGTCCAGAATGTCCACCGAGCGCCGTCGACCGAAGAATATCACTGCCACGACTTTGACATCGTCTGGCTTCTTCCAACCACCTGGAGGTGCATGTGTGTCTAGCTGCAGTCGACTCCGGTTCTGAGTCGCGGTGTAGTGACCTGTCCCATCTACAGGCCATGTAGTGCAAAACTCGGTTGATTGAGTGATGTTCTTCTCAGACATAGGGGTGCCAGGAGGGAGTGGTAAATCGAAGATGGGTTTGGCAAGTGGTTTATCGAATGTCGTTCCCTGCGATGGCTTCAACTGCTCATCTACTGGCCCTTTATACTCCATGTGCTGTCCATCGTTGTCATGAATGTTCGAAGGGAGTACATCGGACAGCGAATACGGATTGCCAAGAAGGAAAAGAGCGATTAAAAAAAGACCAACGAAGATCAATCCATTTCTTCTACCTTTCCGTGTTGACAATGTCATGGAATACAATGAGAATGGGGCCGAGGGACCACGAGACCATCGTCGCCAAGTACCCGTCATACCTTGGTTAGCTGATGAGTCGCCGATGCGCTCGGTATGATCGGGCTTCGATGCCTTCCTACCATCCTGCACCATTACGCCAATGGCAGACATTACTGTCACGATTTGTTCCGGCTGAGATTGGACTACCATAAAAGCGTATGGACAATTTATGTATGGGGAAACGATATTTGATCATATCCTAAAATGGAAGAATTTTCTACTAGGTGACCCAGCCTCATGGCTCACAGGAAGCCCTTGTGTCATGACAAACCACGTTGTGACACACGTCCCTCATTGCGGGCACATTCTATGCGCTTGGAAGCACAGTCGCGGTTCTCTGTGCAACAATCACCGCCCGTTAGTTCTCAGTAAGTAGAAGAGCTGGGAGGTCTTAAACGTTTATCACCGCAACCACTCACATATAGTACCTAGAAAACTGCTCTCATGATTCCTCCAGGCTTTGTTACTGGATTTCACAGTCGCAGTTGAGGGAAACCATTCATGCGACACTACCCATCTCTCGTGGCACAAGGCGCATGTTGATAGCGCGGTCGCACCGATGGCGCAAACAATACCAGAATCTGATTCTCGCTATTTATGATAATGTTTTGATCGAGTTCAGTTGCACCATCGGAGCGATTCATGAAGTCAGGGGCTGACACACATTTCCTTCCCAACTTTTTTGTCGCACCCTATCCGAAAGCATGCTATCCCCTCTGTATTTCTCTTGTAGGACCTGGATGGCCTCTCGGATGGCCCACAGCGCGAAGCCAGAGAAGAGCCAGGGTGTGTACACCTCTATCACAACTTCTGGCACAGCTACTTCAACTTTGCTGATCTGCTAGTGGCCTTGTATGCCTGCACCCCCGCGGATTACGGCCGGCTCTCCGCATCCCGACGCGCCCTCGCAAGTCTCGAGTATCGATGCCGATCATGACAGCATTAGCGACCTAGCCTCGTGCCGACAGATCCAAACATGTTAGATCTGCGTCGTCTCGATCCCGGCGACTGATGGCATGATTTCTTTGAGACCTCTTCGGCACCTGTCAAAGCTGGCGGGCGACTGGCCCTCGGCATCGTTCGATATTTTTCTTGTCACCTTGGGGAAGGATGCAGACGCTAGATAGAGGAAGTGAGGTCCTGGCGAAGCGACGCAGAGCTAGCCAGTCAAGATGGCAGCATGCCGTCAGTGTTTCCAATGCAGGGCTCCATGAGGTGAAGTTGGAAGCACGAGGAGAAATATCTGGAGCTATCTAGCAAAGATGGAATCCTGACATATACGCACGCCATTGAGAGACGCCTGCCGTCCAACTACACCTGCTGGTGGCGGATTGGCATGCTGCGGTGATGGGGCTTCGAGCCGGGATATCGAAAAGCTTGGGACGAACTGCTGCATCTGGACATGCCGCCAACTTTCAACGACAACCAGGCAGCAGATCCGCTAGTTCGATAAGCAGCACGGGGACTTATTGGCGATCGGAGATGGCTGTCCACCGTCAACAGGTATGGGGATAGTGGGTCCGTCAGTAATTGCCTCTGATCGACATTACGCCACGTGCCGAACACGAAACGCCAACGAATGGTCCGTATGTAAGAGCTGCAAGAACAAGAATACGAACAATGACGAAAGCAGCCTACACAAGAAATGGGGCAGGACGTTAGACGTAGCACCAATCCGGAACCAGTAATAGGGGGAAGACATGACGTCGAGGTGCTCAATCGAACAGCTAGCACAGCGACCACTGATAGCTCGGGACTCTGCCGAACTCAGCGCCTCCGTGATGGTGCAGACATAGCTTGGAGCACAAGGGATACGCAAGGAAAATCAATAGAGGATGACCGAAACGGTGTTACTTGCCTGCACGTCACACAGAAACCACGGGCACAAGACCGAAAGACCTGAGGTGTGTCAGCTCAGAGGCAAAGCTTGCGATTGGCTATTGACGGGCCCTTAATAGAGTTATCAGCTCCAGGAAACTTGTGGGCCGGTCTCAGCTACAACTCCGGAAGCGTATCTCCGCTGTCACTGTTGGACCTCCAACGAGTTGACTGGCACGGGATTTGCTCCTCGTCTGACATTAACATCGTCATGCCTGCTGGTGAAAATCTCCGATGGAGAATCTGGGGTCCTCGCCGTTCGAGTCACGGAGGAGGCCCGGTCTTGCCCCGCGGAGGCAAGTCGATGCAATCTCCCCGCGGAGACAAGTGATCCAATGGAAGATCAGGGAGAAGGCCCGGCCACGTTGTCGGGAGGCAAGCCGATTCAGCCAAAGGGGCATAGCGAGAGTTCCCGTCTCCTTAGGAGTGCTGACTTGCAGAACAGAGCGTTTTCCTATCACCTTTGAATATGTATATATAGTGAGAAAGTTGCAACTCTTCCATTCTTCCATCTACCTCGTCATCTCATGTCTATCTTGCTGCCAACCTCAAATTACACTTTGCAACTGTTTTTCACGATGTCTCCTCGATCATACTCCGACTCCCTTTCGTCTTCTGCCGCTTCGAGCAGCGGCACTTCAATCACATCTATCGACACTTTGGACGCGCCACGCATGCGCGTTTTCCTCGTCCAGACAGCGAAAGGACTATTCTCTTCCTCGGGGGGTTACAAAGCCAATATCTGCTTGTTGCGCTATCTAGCCTCACGTGGTCATCGCGTTCGTCAGTTATGCTACTCGTGTCGAGGCGAGGTTGAGGAGTATGTCCAATCAGCGACCCGTGATGGGTGGAATCCGCGGCTGCGAAAGGGGTTTCTCCACCTCCGAGCTTTAGATGGTAAACCAGGCACGATTGTGGGAGTCTCGCGGCTGGACATGGAGGATGGCGTCGAGGTTGTGGCGCTTGAAACAGAAACCTTTGAGATTGGATTCGGTGGTAAGGGGAAAATGCACAAGCAAATGGGTGACGAAACTGCTGCATACATTGAGGTAAGTCACTCATAAAAGGGCTATCATATCGGCGCTTTCATCTTCACTGTTGCTGACTGCCTTCTACAGACCGGCGAATTGTCAACGCGAATGTCTGATTTCGTCACTCTCCTCCAGGGAGAGGTCACAGCATTCTCACCGACACATATCATGACGAATGATGGCCTTTCCATGCAAACTACCTCTGCTTCCGAGATGCCCCATCTGGACGTGCGTCGATTCACCGTTGTACACACCGCCGAGCAGCTTCCCTTCGGACCCTTTGCAAACGGTATTCCCGGTCACACGAGTTCGCCACAAGAGCTTGATCTCCTCCGCGAGCTCGACGGCATCTGGAGTGTTTCCAATGCCCTAGTGCGATATGCACTCGAGTATGGCCAGCTTGCTACAGACTTTCTCGTACACCACCCTTGGACGTATCTCGACGACAAGACCCATCAGATGCCAGCCCAATTTCACAATTGGGACAAGAAGTTTGTTGGCATGATTAATCCATGTCCAGTAAAGGGCTCAAAGATCCTCATGGAAGTGGCCCGGGCTTGTCCACATCTCGACTTTCTCGTGTACAAGAGCTGGGGATGTAGTGACGAGCTTGAGAAGCAGCTGGGGGAAATTGAAAACATGACGTGAGTCTGAGTCGTAAGTCTGCTAGTCACGAGCTCTTTTACTCACGCATTATCCACTTGCAGGTCACGCAAATCATGCTCCGACATGAACGAGGCCTGGCAAGACATTAAAGTACTTCTTGTCCCATCCGTCTGGTACGAGGCGTGGGGCATCGTGGTCATCGAAGCACACGTCCGGGGCATTCCGGTCCTCTGCTCCGATGCGGGCGCTCTACCGGAGACGATGCGTGGTCTAAACCATGTGATTCCGGTCAATGCTATCGACGGCAAACGTCATAGCGATGAAACTTATGTCATCCCAGAGCAGGACATCACTCCATGGGTGGAGGTCTTGAACGAGCTGATGAGCGACAAGGATAAGTACGACCAGCTTTCGTCGCAGGTGCGAAATGCGACAAGAGATTGGCTAGAGCAACTCGATGAGGCTGCATTGGAAAAGTGGATGTGTAGTTCCAAAAGTTAAGCTTGGGGAGCTTGAACCTTGCTAATCCGTTACAGCGACAGCACCGTCACGACCCCACACAAAGGTATGCATGAATCGAGGGATGACCGTTTCTCAACTATCTGTCGACTTGAACCCAACCATGTAGAAAAGATGAGTTCCCGGGAATGCCACTGGTGTTATGGATGTATGTAATGTTTGATAGCTGTAGAATTAATGGTTTGTTACAAACGGTATGCCATGGCAATCGAGAAGCCTCAGTTTGTTGCCCCTCATCGTTAAGGTTTCCGTGAGTGCTTCCGTACGAGCGCGGCATGCAATTGGTTGGAGTCTACCGGTCTTGGTCTGTAACAAACTTCCTTAGTTGGTTCATGAGTGATTTCGTCTTGTCCTAGATATGACGTTCAAAATCGTATATATTGACGAGCGCTACTCGTCACTATGAGCCTATTGATTGCGCGGAGACGCATGATTGACATCGAACGCGGATAAGGAAGCCCCGAACAAAGAGACCATCTCCTTGCGTCGTATGTTTTTGACGAGTGTAGCTCGTCATCTAGGGCCAATTGATAGCTTGGAGACGCAGGATAGACATTAAGTGTAGATAACATACCTGCGAACGAAGAAAGCATCTCCTCCCTGTACGTATAGCGCGCGTAATTGATCCATGAAAAGCCTCATGATGTCTTCCTTTGCTCATTGAATTGTCGCGGGGTAGACATGATAGACAAGTTCGAACATTAAAAACAAATCGTCGCCAGAACCCACATTCACATCCTATGTTCCGAATCGAACGCTCCCCAATGAGAGGCTTCAGTATCTGCCTCGGGCTTCGAAATACATGCTCGTTTCGTTACCCTTTACTCCGACCGAGGATTTTGGCAAAGGGATTTCGCAGCTGTGAACTCCGTTGCAGCGTAGACAAGATCAACAACAAGCCGATAATCATGCCTGAGAACGCGTCGAGCTATGGCGAGCGTAGGTGGTGGAAAGAATCCATTGTGTACCAAGTATGTCGTGACAGTGCGAAGCTGCAAGCGTCTGATTCCAGATATTAATCACCGTGGACAGATTTACCCAGCTTCTTTTCAAGACAGCAACGATGATGGCTTTGGTGATATCAAAGGTATCACGCAGCGTGTGGGCTACCTACATAACCTCGGAGGTACCAGTTTCCCTCCCATTATCACGTACCAGGCTGACCCAAGACTGAAGCCAATGTGATCTGGTTGTCTCCTAGTAAGTACTGCAGTGGCATCTACCGAAACATAGCTCATGGAATTGCAGTATACAAGAGCCCTCAAGTCGATATGGGTTATGATATCTCCGACTACAAAGATATCGATCCAAAGTACGGCACTTTGGGAGATATCGATGAATTGATTGCAAAGCTGCGCGAGCACGATATGAAACTCATGATGGATCTCGTTGTCAACCATACATCAAACGAGGCAAGTCCATTTCGTGACAGACCTTGGTCATTATCCTGATTTTCTGCCAGCATCCTTGGTTTCTGGAGTCCCGCTCGTCGCCCGATAGTCCGAAAAGAGGGTGGTACTTCTGGAGGAAAGGTAGGATCACGAAAGACGGCAAACACCTCCCTCCGAACAACTGGTGCGGCATTCTAGACACGACTCAGTCTGCCTGGCATTGGGACGAGAAGACACAAGAGTACTACCTGGCATTGTTCTCGGCAGAGCAGCCAGACCTCAACTGGGACAATGACGACGTGCGCGCTGCAGTACATGACATTCTTAGATTTTGGCTGAGCAGGGGTGTGGGTGGCTTCCGTATGGATGTCATCGACCATATCTCCAAGGTACAAAGCCTTGATGATGCCAAAAAGACCATACCGGGTCAATATTTCCAGCCTGGCAACGAGTTCTATGCCAACGGACCGCGGCTTCATGAATTTTTAGGGGAGATGCGGAAAGTGATTGATGAGTATGACACCATAACAGTGGGCGAAATGCCATTCATCAACGATGAAGATGAAATCATCCGCACCGTCGGCATGCAAGGGGCCCTGAATATGGTGTTTCTCTTCAAGCTGCTGTGCCTGGACAACGAACCGGGCCAATCGAAGTGGTCGTATCACGAGTGGGATGCCACCGAAATGAAGCGTATCCACGAGCGAACACAGAGGTTGATGATCGATCGAAACGGCTGGAACGCGATATTCACCGAGAATCACGACAGCCCAAGATCTATATCGCGATTCGCTGATGACAGCGACGAATGGCGGCATTACGCGGCGAAGATGCTCTGCACCAAATCTTGCACACTGGGAGGCACAGTGTACATCTACCAAGGACAAGAAATTGGCATGCGCAACATCCCCGATAGCTGGTCGATGAAACAATACAAGGACATTGAGACTCAGCGTTACTGGCAGGCGTAAGTCGCAATCAAGGCAATAGTGAGCATGTGATTAACACGTCGTGTAGCGCAAAAAAGCAGTATGCCAATAACTGGCGAAAGCAGGACTACGCACGCAAGTTGATCGGGCTCAAGGCTCGCGATCACACTCGAACACCGATGCAATGGGACAATTCTGCCAACGCGGGGTTCTGCAGTGAGGATACGAAACCATGGATGCGAGTCAACGACGACTATCCGCTTGTCAACGTTGAGAGGCAGAAGGACGACCCCGAATCCGTCATGTCGTACTGGCAGCGTTGTTTGAAATTCCGCCAGGACCACAAAGACGTCATCATCTACGGGGACTTCGAGATCATCGACCCGGAGGACAAGGATATAGTGTCCTTCCGGCGCTTTACTGACAAAGAGAGCTTCGTGACGATCACGAACTTCACCGGAAAGGAGCTTGAATGGACAGGGCTCGGAGACATCAAGGTCAAAGAGTGGGTCATTGGCAACTACCCTCTCGATCATCATAACAAGTCGAAAGACGACAAGGTGGTCAAGTTGAGACCATGGGAGGGGGTCATTGGAAAATGCTGATGGGGTCGTAGTATTTTGAGTTGGGGGAGAAGGAAGTCAGGGTATAAACGAGGTCACACACAGGTACCAAGGCAAACTTGTCATCAAAGGTCTACTTTTCTTGAGTAAGCCTTCTTGACGGGACATTGCCGTAGTTTATTAGGCGCTACCAAATTGAATCTATTCGCCTCTATTTCGACGTGTAGTTTATCAGTCCTTAATCGATCGCATATCTGGGGTCAACAGCATGTGAAACGTTGTACCTGCGTTGGTTGCGTTGGTTGCGTTGGTATCGGTGTCACCAGACTCATCTCGACCTCTTTGGGCATTTGGTATGAAATTTGGGTAGGTGTTTTGGTAGAGAAGGGCAATGATCTATCTCCACATGAAATAAATTCAGCGATCTTAATCAATCCCATTCTGAGATAGTACAGCATGAGTTGAAGAACTTCTAGAGGAGAATTAGAACGGGGGTTATTGTATCGAGCATGAGGTTGAGGCTGGTGGTGTGGGGGGCGAGACTGAACGGTGAAGCGGGCGTGAGTTGAGGGAAGGGGTCATTGGCAGCGTGAGCTAGAACGCCAAAAGGTCGATGAGCATGGGCAATCAATCCTATTGGGCGAGAGCTACTTCGGTGACTCATTTCTTTCCCTTTGCGACCGATGACTTTGTGCCTTTTATCCCTGATTTCCCATGTTGTGAGATGCGAGACCCTTGCACATTCTTTGCTCGGCTTCCAGCATCCCTCCCTCCAACAAAAACCCCCGACCGGATAACCTCACCTAATGAATGACGATTGACGAAGCCAAACCTTCTCTGCCTTGGCCCTCGCGATTTGCAAATGATAGATTCACTTACTCTCGAGCTCAATTTTTCCATCGTCCGTCCTTTCTGCGCACACTGCTGCAACTCAGATGCGAGAATAGGCGATGCCGAACCAACCTCTCCCTCAAGCGCGAGCCAGCGCCGACCACTTCTCGCTCTCTGTTTAACATCGAAGAGACTGTGCGATGCCACGCAACCGATTCTATTCCACGAGTTCATGCCTGGCTCGGGCGTGCCTGTTCTGAAGTTTACCGAGTATAGCGCGATATTCCCCTCTTTCATTCGTGCTGTAGCGCAACGTCGCGATCTCGCTGCAGAAGTTAGACGGCTCTACATCAACTGACGACCCCAAGGTCCTTGACTCCATTCATCCACACTCTGGAGGCTCTTCGTTTCGTTCGTGCCGCGACTGGAATGGGTATACCTAGCGATTGGACTGAAGATCCCAAGTTCGGTTACTTCGGTGAAGGACTGAAACCTATCAATGAGTACGATGTGTTGGATGCGTTGTTGCACGTACTCTTTTCGCTGCTGCCAAACCTCCGACATCTGCAATTCTTTGGTTCACAAGATTCTCTGTTCAGAAGCATACCATTGGCAATGCGCCATGCTTCCGATACGGTCGCGGCCTCGTCTATAAAGTTGTTGAAAGTCCACTTGCCATATCACACTTTCGGGACATCCCCACGCGCACTTGAAATCGCGCGAGACCTCATCGACGCGACAAAGACCATTAAAACACTGACAATCGGTCGCTACCCTAGCGGATGGCTTTTCGACCCCCAACCTTGGATGGCTCATATCAGGTCCCTGCGGCTAGAGAACTGTTGGTCTGGACCAAGGCAGCTCAGCAACATCATAGACTCACGCTACGATCTAGAGTCGTCTGCGTACACTGCCGCCGACAAACCTTACGAGTTTAACACGTTTGGTGGCGGGAATGGCGGGACTGAGAAGCATTTCGATGCCGCTGCTGCTGTCGCTGTACTGGGCGATCATGCGAGGACTCTGAAGCGCTTGAACCTAGATCTGAATGGTTGCCTATATGAATATCGTGACAAACGCCCCCTGACGAGCCTCGCACGCTTACTGCGCTGGAATATCTCTCTATCAACTTAGAAGTCTTTCACGGCAGAGATTTCAGTATTTCGGATACGGCATTGATCGATGTACTGCCTTTTGGCATCAAGGACATTCGCATTACATCCGCAGTACGTCAGAACACGGACACATTCATTGAAACTCTATATGTCTTGCTCTGCGCGATTTAGCAACAACGCTTTGTCAGTCTTCGCCGTGTGAGCTGTAAGGCGGATGAAATACGTATAAGATCAGGCATTGCTGAGAGGTTCATCGAAGCCGGCATTCAGTTCGCATGGGAGGATAATCTGACGGCTGACGTGCGAAAGGTCCCCTACTTGGCTTGAAAAAACTGGCTCACCACTCTAAAAACATAGGTCCATCGTTCAATCGCCTAGGCTATTATATGTTTCGCTAATCGCTGATTGAGATTCTAAGGTCCTTCGAGTTATGACTGCCAACCCCAGCAATCCTCACGAGCTTTTCCTGCTTGTGTCCCACTGTGCATTTTGCTCGCGGTTCGAGCCATGAGCTAATCGACGCAATTGTAGGCACCCATCATTGACGTCGGAGCAGAGATCGCAGATCCGCGTTTAGACCTTGTATGAGGTCGGCTTCAAATACCTCACCATGTATGTGGCGCTAGTGAACAAGTGCACGGGAGACGGATGCAAACTTCATCCACGATATCACATTAAAGAATATGTTGCACTCTTGGCAATGCCTCGAGAGAGACTGATACAGCGACACCGCTGCGTAAACATTATGCAGCTAATGGCGACAATGTAACATCGGAAACCAAATCCTCATTGACTCGATGTGGATTCTTGTAGTCTCTAGAGCACAGAAGAACCTCAAAGCTATGCGCTATATGGAAGTCTAGAAGACCCCTAGTCGGCTACATCAGTCGGTACTCTGCCTAGTATGAGTTCTTGTACTCCCTAGATTTCGAATCTCTACCTATCAACTCTCTATGCCGATCATCGAGAAAGTCTTTGACCCAGACAGCTCAGACAAAGTGAATATTGCAGTATTGTCTCGTATGTACAAGATTGTGCCCATCTCCGTATCATAGACCAATCGCAATAGCTTGCTTGCACAATCAGGCTGGTCGTTAAGAAGGTATTGGACAAGGTCCGCGGGTCATTTAGCTCGAAGCATTAACGAAAGGAAAGCCCAGTTCGGCGGATCGCATTCGTACAAGATGAGCGCATTTCGCGAGATGCCTGAAGGAATAGAAACGAACTTGATGCCACGAGCTGAGAGGCATATGCCCAAAAAGGAGTCAAGGAGCTTTCCAGGATGACGAACAGGATGTCAAAGCCACCATAGTGCTAGGCAGAGGGACACTCGCGAAGTTGGAGCTAGGTCAATCCGGACAAGTCACCGAGAATGATTGTTAGGAGTGAGGTTCAGATACATGTCAGTGACAAGGCGTTATGAAAAGGGGGAAAGGGAACCGAGTCTGGGAGTGTGTATCTCAAAATTGGAAGTTTCCGAGCACCTGTAATAAGAAAGACGATATCTAACCTGTGCAGCTGCACAACCAATACCAGCCGTCTCGGTTCTAGTGTAGTCCATGTCACCACTTGCTCTGCGGCGTCATATCAAGTAGATTCAGCTCAAGCCAGGGGTTTGATATCCCATTGCCCGGGTTTTTCGGAAAAGTGTGCCACTCAGACCTGTCCTTGATCTCCGCCGCACTCTTGCGAACTGGCTTCCATATATCACATCACACGTGACTCGCGCGACGACACACTCGCGCCTCCTATCCAAGTCGACATCATGTTTGCCCCCGCGTGCTAAAACACGTTCGCGCCGAAGCAGGCCCTCGCGCTCGCTCAGCAGTTCTACTATGAGCTCGTGCCAAGTAGCGTGGAGGATATCGCGAAGGCGTTGTTGCGCTTTGTCCTGGCGATTCAAAAAGCGCCGCTATCAGATAATGACTACGGGATAGTAGGTGCAAGCGCCGCCGTCACTGATATATCTAATGATTTCAACACAACCTTCTCAATCAAAACCATCGGTATGAATTACGCTGCGCTCGACTTGTATCAGGTGCTCATTAGCTTCCACAGACTCTTAAGAGATTCCATTGTACTGAGTATCACGCAACACCATTCGTAACTCATTCGATATGTAATGCGCTATTTTCCGTGTTACCGCACACTCAAACATGGTAAGAGGGCTAGCTTCAAACCTTGGAAGTAGATGTCAGATATACGGCTCACTCAGACTGCCGCACGAGAGACATGGTCTGATACAATACGCTTCCCTGCACAGGCTTCGAGAGCGAGTCTCTGGCTTTTTCCTCCATGGTGTCATTCGACATGGGGTAGTGAGAAGAATGAAATAAATTAGGAAAGGATTTTCGTCTCTATCGGAGTCTATAAGAAAAGCCACTCTACAAACATGCTCTAGAGCTGCAATGGGGGCAACTCGACCGCTAGTTTGAGTCGAACGGGGGATAATGCTAGGAGCTTCTAAATGGCGGAGTACTTGAGTACTTCGTTGATTTGCGGTGCTTGCTACTATTGTGGCTAAGTGAAGAGAACTTTACAATAAAAGCAGGAGGGGTCTTGAAAGGCAAAGGAATAGAATGTGCTACTTTTAAGGTGTGTAGAGTGGCAGGTTGACTGTCAAGGCTAAAGAGAACCCGTTTGTGGCAATTGATGGTAGAAGATAAAGACAACAGGATTGATTGTTCGCCTGATTGACAAGGCCAATACACACAGTAAGGTACCCTGATGATAAACTTAACAGTAAACATCATCACCGAGGAGAAATCCCTCTTCCTCCACGTGTAAGCGTCTCGACATGGCTGGCTGATGCTATGCGAGACAAGTTGTTCATGGCTGCTTTTTTGAGATATCTTGAACATTTCTACCTTACCTAACCTATTAATGAGTGCTTGTGGCTTGTAAATGGTCATGGCAATTTCGCAGCCAGGTTGTTGTTTCCCTCGTGTTCATACTTCCATTCTCGCCAATGTGAAGGCGATCTGTGGGACCTGCTGGCTTTGTGGATGACACTTCACCTCAGCTACTGAACAAGACTTGCGAAGTAGATGGTACTTATGTAGGTACTTGTTCCCAAAGTGAACATTCGTTTTCTTTGATACACGCCTTGGTTGCTCGAGCGATCAGTTGTACCTTACTTCCCAGACCAGCAGAAGTCCTCACGATCCACAAGACAGCAACCTGGTGCCAACTCCAATGTCACCTGTCCTCTCCCAAAACAACAAAACTTACCTCAAAACATACTCATCTGAAGACCCCTCGATCTGCAGGCCAACCTTTCCCGGTTGTCTATTTCCCCGTTACTACATCACCCATTGACGAGTCAAACTCAGCCTGCGAGAACACAACCCACGTTACCTCACCAAGCCCATTCCCAATCACCCAATCCTGAGGTCCTCTTCCTCGCCCTCTGAAACTGAAGTGCAGGTGATAGCACTTACCCCCAGCTTGCTCGTGTCTCTCTCAAATCGTGGAGTCTGAGAGAGGCTCTTCCCTCACAGCCCGGAGACTTCCTGCGTCAACTACGTGGAGGATTTACTGTCACTGCTGCTCTACACAGGTACCTACCTCCTGTATGCGTGATGGTTGAAACCTTCCTTCCTGATTTGCGTATCCTCAGCCGTCTTTGAGAAGGAGCAATCTTTCTCGTCACTCAAAATACGACTGTCGGGTGCTCCACGCAACAGACACTGAAACAGGCCCTGTCTTCTCCAAAAGTGAACTTCGACTCACCCAAGGGCAAGTCATCTGTCTTGACTTTATCCTGCGCTTGTCCACTTTATACGGATTTCTCTCTCACAAACATCCTTCTCCCGGGACGACCTCGTCCAACGTCCTCTTCGCCACTCTGGCCCAGCCTCGGTCACACTCCTCCCTCATTTCCCCACCTTTCGCGATTGAGCATTGTGTTTGCCACTCGAGAATCCTCTCTTAGATTCTCTCCAGGGCCTCTGAGCCTTTGCTCCTAGTCTCTGCAATCACGTGCCGTGTTTGCCCGATCCCCAACTCTCCTCTGACACCGTACCCTCTACACCTCGCACCAGTTGGGTCCTCAGCTTCAGCTTCCCCCTCCGCACCCTACCTCGGTCCCGCCAAGAGATTGTCCGCTATCTGAGATAGAGCATTGCAATTATTGTTCTCCATCGCGTCCATCAACATGTCTTCTCCAAGCAACCAAGACTTGATGCTTTTCACTACAGGTCGTGGATCCGACGTCACCATCAGTTGCAACGGTCGACGTTGGAGACTCCATCATTTCATCCTCACCTCACGTAATGAATGGTTTAGGGCGCGCCTTACTGGCCCGGACACGGTATGTCGTTATTGGAGAATCTAATCAGTGTTGACGGCCGAGGTTCTAGTCTTTTGAGCAGGAGATGGAGGGTGCAGTCCTATACATCCCGGACCAAGACCCTGATGCGGTTCATCAGATCCTCGAGTGGATTTACACCACAGGTACGTTTTTTGGTCTTATCGAGATGCTCCACGCGGCCTTTCTAACGCCCAATCAGATGTTGAGGCCACTCCTTCGGCGCCCCGAAACCTGTCTCTCACCTTTAACACGCAACTCTGCTTGTCTGCCCGGTTTTTCAACTTCCACAGGGCCTTCTGGGCCTGCTTTACTAGACTGCAAGTCAGCCTGAAGGGATTGTCTTGCGAATTCCAGGGTCTGTCGCGTCGAAGACCGCTCTCGAATGCACACATCAACGACATCATAGCCGCAGCCGATGTTGCTTACCACCGCAGCAATATTGCGCCCTTGAGATCTGTTTTCAAGCTATTCCTAGTGGACTGCCATTTTTATATCGTTACCGACCCCGGCTTCGCAACACAGGCCCGTCGAGTACCTGCTTTTTGGTTAGACGCAATCGAAGGTTTCCTGGATGCTTTCAGTAATGGTCGGACTATTAGCGTCGAGCGGTGCAATACCTGCGCTGCCACTCCTCAGCAGCAATAACTTCGATGGGCCTGATTTTACGTAGATGCTGAAGGTACCGTGGGGGGAGAGTGTGACGCGTGCTGCCCTCGAACATTCGGACAAATCGTCGCTGTTGAGGAAGTCCGCCCACTCGCCAACATTTGGAATCGCGGCCGTTTCGGTAGCAATGCCCTCTAAATTCATCCGGGGGCAAGCGAAGGAAGCCACCTCGTCAATGGTCCTGGGCAGAGAACCCGTCATGACTGTCACGGTACATAAGTGGCTAGAGACGGTCAATCGCTGACTTGACAACGTTCTACTTTTGCTGCTGTTAGCATTAGTGATGTAGCGGTATAGCGCTCTAGTTCTGTTCCGTGACAATGACGTCCTCCAGGATCAGTAGGGCTTGCAAACAGTGCAAGACTCATCGCTTTAAGAATCAATAGATGTGAAGGTGGATGTCTCACGGAGGTGAGAGCGTAGTGATCGAGGAAGCTTCTGGGTAGTGCTGTAGACGCTCATGAATACGGGATCATAAAGGGATGAGATTCCAACTATCTACCGGATCGACGAAGGGATAACTACTGTATATATACCATAGCGGGCCAGGGGGGGTTTTGGTGATTTTGTTCGATAGGGTGTCCGAAATCGAAATAGCCTTTCGATATTTGCACTGAGTTGTTGCTAGCTTTTTCGTCGCTACGTAAGTGTTACCACCTCAAAGAATTCGGAAATTATGGCCTATTAAGTACGGCTATTGAATGGGCTATAATTTTTTATTTTTGAAAATGCCGTACGTACTAGGGATCATGTTTTAGTCTTTATGTCTTTTAAGACGATATTCTTTTTGGACGTATATTACTTTTAAACACTCTGTTTTTATATAAAAAGATACGTAGCGAGTATTGCCGGTATAACATTAATATACGTATATTAATATTTCGCTACAGCCATAATTATAATTTAATAAAGTAGTAACATTTAAGTGGAATAGGTAAGTTTTTGCGTAACTGAGTAGCGTTTTTAACAGAGTTACCAAAAACCCCCCTGGCCCGCTATGGTATACATCTGGGCCCCTGCCATGTGCTCCAGGGAGCACGGCACACTCCCTCATATGGGAAGCCGAATAAGTGGGTCTACTTCCTGACAGGATGCGAGGAAGTTTCTGAGACCTTAGGACTGTCAGGGTTGCGGACATAGCAATGGTCGGAGAACTGGCAGAAAGAAAACGTCCAGAGTCGTGGATCAGGACGGATTCAGTCACAAGGGTCAGTCATCAAGGGGGGAAAAGGTAGTCACATTGCAAACAAGAGAGATGTCTCGAGGGTTGTAGGATGTGGTACAAAGTGTTTACGCCGTCTTGATGGGAGCTGGTCGATACAAAGACGTGGAAAATTGTGTACGACGATTGATATGTTCTCTGTGCACCGTTTCAGTATGAGCAAGGACACTTGGTTCGTCTGCAACTTGGCGGAACCATATCATACACGGCCAAGATAGTCGATACCTCTCGAGGCTAGTCCTAGATGTTGTCGCAAGGTGGCGTATCTATTCGGCGTTGCAGTACTAAGGCGTTTCGTCGTGCTCCAATTAGCACAATACAAAAGCTTTGGCTTGTATATATCCCAGTCCTATTCCCTATGTGATTCGGTAATACTAGAAACTCACCCACTTATTGTTCTTTTCACGTGAGCGTCCACAGCATTTCAGTCGACGTAGGTTCTGGTAATCTCTTGGTCTTCCGCAGTGTTTGAATAGTCTGATAATAGAATTGCCCTATCGCAGTGAACGACGACTGTTAACGACCAGAGACAAATGCGCTTCACCTGTAGTCCGCAATTCCCTGTCCGAGATTCTTCGCAACCAGTTGATCCTCGTCGTAGTGATTCACGTTGTTCAATCCTATCCACCAACTCCTGCTTGTCTGTGTGTCGTCCAATACCTCGACTCCCACACCCCTTTGCTGCGCTTATTGGTGGATTTCTTGGCCAAGCAGAAATGCCTCCCCCAGGCTTTGGACACACTCTCGCCCATAAATGCTAATCAGTTGTAGCTACATTGTCTAGTCGTGATTTAATCCTGTAATAGTCACGAAAGTCAAACTGAACGAGGGCACGGCAATTGATGCGGACGACGGCGTCAAGTGTTATTCGGGCACCAACAACAAGCGTGATCCGAGAGTTTCTCGGGAAGGTACATAGGTAGGGTATAGACAGTCTTCATAAAGTTGAGTCTCTATCTCAAGGAGTATAATGCCAATGGCATTGACGCCCGTGTTAAAGCCATGGCGTAAAAGGAATATACATTCGTTGTCTTTTTCCAAAGAATTTGTCAATCTGCCAGAGCCTCGTCGCTGTTTTAACTGCAATACTGTTGGCTTGGGGGTATTCTGGCCTCTTCGAGGGTTCCCTCGCCGTTTTACCAGTCCCTCCCACACTCAGCGACAAACTGAGGGAAAAAGTAGTGTCATCCCCGTTAGGAAACCTGTACAAGTACAGACCCCTCGGTTTAGCCTGACTGTAAACTTCCCCCCCACCCCCACCTCCTCTTCACAACCTCAAAAAGGCACAGAAACACACCCTCAAGATCAATGTAAACTTATTGCAGTAGTTTCCACTCTGCCGCCTCGTCACCCATTTCCGTTCGTACCGGCCTGGATCTAACGCTTACTCAGTCCCCGGTCATCTGCTCAGGGTGTAGCTACTGTCGCTGCCATGGCTGTCTCGGTGCCTAAATACGTGGTGTTGGATGTCGCTGCTCCTAACTACGAGTTGTTCGCCAGTGGGCAATTGTCAGACATCACTGTCTACTTCGGTAGTTATGAGTTCAAGCTCCACAAGGCCGTTCTCGCTCCGCGCTCCGAATGGTTCAAGAGAGTCATCTCTGAAGGCTCTGTACGTCGCACATGAGAGTCACTGTCCACGCTATTATTGCTGACATCCAGGACAGGAAGCTTCGGTCGATGAAGTACGCATAGATGACCAAGACCCTCAGGTCGTCGCCTGGGTCCTCGAGTGGATCTACACGGGGGGTACGATCCTCACTTAGATTCCCGTTGTGAAGACAGCGTACCTAACTCTTTGCCAGTCATGCCTCGGTTTCTGACCTGGGAGGAACGTTGGGGGCGCTATGGGCCCTGTATCAGTATCTTCGAGTGTGCACAGTACTTCGAGATCCCCGGTTTGTGCAATGCGTCCATACACTGGCTCGAGTCATCCTTGCTGGAGTGCTCAAGATGGGTCCAGTGCTTCACCCCACACGATGCTCACTACGAGCACGTCTTCCTACCCCATGATCTGGAAAGCTTCATGGACGCAGCCCGAACAGCATATGAGCTGGACGAATTCGAGGACGAACCCCGTTTCCGACTGGCCTTCACCAAGTTCCTCGCCGACTGCCACTACTATGTCATGTACGATGCTTGGTTTCACTGGAAGGCCATGGGTATACCCCAGTTTTGGAAGGACGTGGAGGATGGCTACAGCGAAGCGCGTCGCAATTTCCGAGTCGGAGTCCCAGATCATTGCTCTCGACGTAAAGATGAGTTGATTGAGTGTGTGGAAGGCATCAGATGGTCCTCACTTCTGGACGCTGGGTACGGAGTAGTCGAAGGCATATGTGACAAGTGCCAGCCTCGGGCATTCGGACAGATCATCCAGATGGACCTCACCAATGTGTACCGCGGTCCCACCGATGAGGAATGATGATAACAGGACGGCATAGACCCGTCGGGTCATCGTCACTTGGACGGACAGGGAAGAGATGTGCGGAGGTTCTGCTTTGCTCAAGGGACGTGCGTGCTTTTAGCATTGAGATCACGAGAGATGGGCTGAGTGCACACATTCGGCCTACTGGCATGTGCGGATGGCATAGGAAGATTTGATCTTGCTACCAAGGGGCCCGCAGAGGATATGTATCAGGATTGACCCAGGGAAATGGACTACAGTCTTACGTCACCTGCATGGCTCTGGGATTTGATCAGGGCGATGAATGTCTTCTTATTCGCTGTGGTGTTACTGCAGAACAGAAGCAAGGCTGTCAAAGATGGAGTAGATACGTGTACGATAGCTGTGTAGCTCTTCACACTTTACTTTACACACCAGCACACTTCCTACCTCAAGCATCGGTGAAGACCCTTCTCACTTAATCTTCTTGAACAACATCTTCGCAGTCGGGTCCGCCATAACATTTACCTCGAACAAGAAGTTCTTCGGCCGCTCTGTGACGCCGTCCTCGAACTTGAAGTCGTAGTGCTCAAGGATGTAAGCAAGGATGATCTTGATCTGGTTACTGGCGAAGAAACGACCTGGGCATGCGTCGTTGCCGAAGCCGAACTGCATAGAATCGTATGAAGGACTGGCGAATTGGAAACTGTTGGCATGCTCTGGGTTGCTGCGAAGCTTGTAGAAGCGGAACCCGTCAAACGCGTGTGGGTCACCCCATTCTGCTGGCGTCTCGTCTAAGATGTTTGTGTTGCACTGCACAATTGTGCCTGTCGGGATGTTGAATCCGTTTGAGAGCTTGATTGGAATCATTGCTTTGCGTTGGTATGTTGCTACAAGGCATCAGCAAGGCATCCTTTCATGTGCGACCCAAGCTGTGGGATTTTGGACTGACCTATCGAGGGAGGACTATGCCGTTGGGATTCTTTCATGAAACTATCAAGCTTCTTCATCCCAGTGAGATGTTGCTTCTTCAAGACACCCTCGCCGTCTTTCGTGACTTCGAAGATCTCTTCTCTCAGGGGCTTGATGTATTCTTGTCTAGCCGCAAGATCATAAAGCGCGTGTATGATGGCAAGCCTAGTTGTGTGAATGGCCGCTGTCGCAGTCAACATCTGCAAGTTTGCGAGCTCTTTTCTGTCAAAGGATTTGTCACCGAGCTTCTTGGCTCGCTCAAACATCCACTCAATCATGTCGTTGCGTGCCTGAGGCTCGGCATCCTTGGCTCGTCTCTCTAGCTCAGGGCGGAGGAGGTCGAGTGCACGTTGGTGGTCACCGCGAATCTGAGTCATTTCAGGAACGAAGTACTGTGCGATTGGCCTCAGCCAAGGATGCCATTGCTTTAGTTTCTCACCGCCGGTCATTACATCAATTGCGAACTTGGTGCTGCAATTGAGCCACTCCTCATTACGGCACATGGGGTAGCCGACGAAGATTCTGGCTGAGGCCTGTGCGACGACTTTCAGCAGTTTTTCATGTACGTCGATCGCAGTCCAGTCTGATTATCAAGTCAGTGTTAGTTGACAGATAATGTGCTATGGCGAAAGATGCGGTATTGAAAGATGCATTACTCGACCTACCATCACATGGAGGAAAATCAGTATTGAACACGTGGGCTACCTCCTCTTGCACATCTCCGACGAAGTTCCCCAGATTGCGATTCAGATCCATCTTGATCGCTCCGAGCATGATATCGCTCTCATGATCTATCGTGGTGTAATGACCGATATGTCTCTGTTCACTCATGTCAGCTATGTTGCTCCTCTCTGAAGCGGTGAGACACTCACATCCGCCAAAGCCTTCATGCCGCTCGCTTGATGCCGATTGAATGGCTTCAGGTCATGAGCGAACCTGCGCGGCAGAAACAGGCGTGGACCATCAGGAGTTGCTACCTGGAATATGGAGTCTTTGAACTTTTGCTCATTGTCAGCCGTTGCAAGCCGGTTCAATAGACAGATACCCGACACCCACCTTTTCATAGCCCTCGCGCAGTAGAACATCCGCTTCTTGAACATATCGTCCTTTCAAGGTATTGAAGTCACCCTTTTCCGCACCGACTAATGGAACGTTGAAAGATTTGGGTTTTGTGAAGTACTTTGTGAGCGCAGCGGCGACCAAGAGAGCCGTCACTGTGGCAGCCCAAGCCCACGAGCTCGATGCGAAAGCGTCACTCATTTCAAAAGGCTCGGTGCTCTCAATCTTCGGTTAGGAATTTCGCATAGGGCGAGACTAGTGTAGGGTAGTGAGAGTGACGACTCAAAGACAGTATGCAATGAATTATTAAGCACAGCAGCTGTCTTCGGGGGCAGCAGCATAGCAGGCCGCCAGTATAGCTAGTCCACCAGTCGCACACTGGAAAGACGTAGCATCAGACCTGGCACGTAAAGCCAGGATCATATGGGCCGCGGGCGTGGCACAGTCGACTGTTGGTTCCAGACTATGCAATCGAAATCTCTCGACGCGGGGAGCGTATCACAACCACTGCAGCGGGCAATAGGCCATTGTCCGAATGCTGCCCTACCCGCCTTGCTCGCCTCACTCCGTACTCACTGGCCGACATAAAAAGGAGTCGAACTGCAACGTCACATAGTGGGCTGCACGAAGCTTATCTCCGCGTCTGGAGGATAAATCGCGGTCCTGATGGGACATTTGTCAGTCAGGTTCGGACTCGGTTCGGACGGGTAGTATGCGTTTCAAGTATCGACCGCGAAGACACTATATCCTCACCGCTTGCCTCCGTTGGGTCCTAGTGCATGCTTTGCACCATGTTGTACGTGTAGATGCCCTCAAGTATCGATACTTGTCGATCCCGAAGGATTTTTGTCATGCAGCTCTAGTGGACACTCCACGCCTCTCGGCGGCGGTGAGAATGCATAATCGCCGAATGGGTACGTGTCAGATAGTCGCATTGGAGATCGGCGTGGTTGGCGTCTTGTTGTGTGAATTGAGGATAGCTGGAACAGTATGCAACATAAAGTAACCTGAAGCTGATTATCACGAATCCATCGCGTCAGCATCGAACAGGATGCAGGGGACGGGCTGCTACGTCGCGACGGGCAGAGGACGGGAACATGGGGTCTAGCAGATTCCCAGGTCTGCCGCAGAGAGATCGACAGGGATGCTGGTGTTCGCATGTCAAATGCAGTGCCACAGCGACACGTCTCCCTGAAAATGCCGTTAGACGACATCGCATACGAGTGGCTGCACACAAGACAGGCAGGAAGCACTGCGCCATTTCGTCCATTCGCCTACTTTGCAACTGTTGGCTCCCAGGCGTGTTCGCAACACGTACATGAAGCAGAGCCGACAGCCCCCTGCTCATAATTCTTCAGCAATTTAGCGTCATCCTGACGATGCAGGGTGCTCCCAACGCCACACCCTGTCCAAGCCCGCTAAGAAAGTCGTGCATACGACTGCCTTGCAACCGTCGGCCCGTTTCAGCAGGAGACAACATCTTCTGCCGCGCCATGAGACTACCTGAATCCATCCATCCTCTACGCAACCTCTCGCCAATGCTGTTTTTTTGACGAGCCGGGCTCGCCGCGTAGCCTACATGGCCCGTACTTTTGCTACAGTAGGTAGCCAAGTATGATTTAGCGATGGTGTCCTTCAAAGGAAGCAAGGAGAAGATATCACCACAAGCGACATGGGCGCGGGAGGGGCTTCAGACGACGTTGTATCACGTAAACACGCGGCGCAACGCCAACGGCATGGCAGGAAGTACTGAGGTAAGTTTAAACCATGTCAGACTACAGCTTTCAGTAGTTAAATTGCAGAGCGCAAAGTTTTCTCATATGCTCTTCCCTTTCGCGGCAATGACATCGCTTGGTCCTTGAAATAGTTTCATCTCCGATCGGCACATCTGTTTAACGTTGACCGCCGGTAAACCGCCCCAAGGTAGATCTGCATCACGAAGTGTGCTCTAACAGCCATTGGACCTCATACAGAAGCTTCAACGATAGCCTATCTGAAGTCATGGCGCCTGCACTCGTTGACGTTGTCCCTCAGCCGGACATCGCTTCCCCGGCCACAAAGGTCGGCGTGCCTAAGGGTTTGAAGCTCATCGATCCTGCTAAGCTTGATCTTCGTACCGACAATGAGATCGCTGCCTGGTTGCAACAACGTCATTCCATCACATCAGAGAAGAATATCTGGGCGTATTGGCACGCCGGCTATAGCAAGATGACACCGTGGGTCCAGCGCAACATCATCAACTGGGTTCGACGGTTAGGCCCTGAGTGGACAGTACACCTAGTCGACAAAGTCGAGGGCTCGGAGACGCACATCAGTCATTATGTGGAGAGCTCATTCTTTCCCGATGCCTTCAACAGCAACACCATGGATGGGCCGACTCATGGGGCTCACTCCGGTGATCTCGTTCGTTTGCCCCTGATATGGAAGTACGGCGGTATCTGGATTGACGCGGGCACGTTGTTGTTCCGTCATGTTGACGATATCTGCTGGAAGCAGATCGAGGATCCGAAGACGCCATTTGAGATGGCGGGGTTCGCGATTGAGATGCGCCCTGGTATCGACTGCATACTCAACGGCTTCATCGCTGCCAAAGCCGGCAATCCATTCATCAAGCGGTGGCATGAAACCTACTGCGCCTTGTGGGAAAACGGAGTGACCAATGCTCACGGCTTCCACAAGCATCCACTACTGCGCCATCTCCCGCTTCTCAACCCCCCAGTGGACAAGTTGAACTGCCCCGACTTACAAGTCATGATGGAAGCTTTCAGCGATTATCTTGCGGCATTCATGTGCTTCGAGCGTTTGCGCAAGCTCATCGATCCCCTAGATGGTTTTAACGGTCCCGACTATTACTCCAATCACATGCTACTATTCCCAGCTCTACAAGAGACGTATTACTTCCAGCAACAGACCGGCTGGTCCGGAACACGCCAGTTTGAGATGCTTACCGCCAAGCGAACAGGACATGGCGTTATCAAAGACGAGAAATGGCAAGCAGCAGAAGATTTCGTCGTCGATGCGCTGGCCAATACTTCGACTATGAAGTTGTCGCATGGCCCACCGGGCGCCTTCGACTCCTTCCTGGCAGATCTGTGGGACTCGAAGGAGCATGAGCAGAAGGACAATGCAGAAGGCACATTTGCAGCTTACCTGCGATATGGAAGTGTGCATTTCGACCAGACGAGGGAGATGACGCGGATGGTCATGGGCTATCCGACTGAGGAGGTTTTAACATGTGGTTACCTTGAGCCGAAGGAGATGGACTAGGCATAGAGCACGTATTTAAGTCACTTAAACACCGAAGATTATTTCCTGGACACATCACAGAACCCGAAACAGCTTATGAATGGTGTTTTATGAGTTGCGACATAGCAAACTAAGAAGTCGCGTAATATTAATTGAAACCGACTTTGGGTATGATTGCGAACCTGCCGCCAAGCTACCTATATGCGCCTTTCATCTGTGTTCGCAGGCATCGCATAACAGAAAGAGAAATGAATCACTCGAAGTATTGCACTATCTGCCCACGTGTACGCGTGAATATTCTCTCGTTTCGTCTATCGTACCATCACCCTTGCCATTCTCCCTTTCATTCCACATACGACAGATCAAGAAGCACTTCACGCTTCTCATTGACCTGAGTATGCTTGAAGTAGCGCTCGCAGTAGTAGCTGTATTACTCAAGTCAGTGATATTACAAAGCGCATCAATTCCGAATGACGTTGGGCTCACCTCCAGTAAGCCGTGCCCGTGGCCAATCGCTGACAGCCGCGAATGTACTCCTGAATATCCGCGTTCAACTTATCGTCCGTTTTGCTCCACGGCAACCTCTCCTCTGCCGCGACGCAGATCGCGTAGTGCTCGCGGATCAAGCCCAACACCTTGTCCACTGCGCCTTGGAGCGACAGCTTATCCGAATTCATGAAGAGTAGGACCAGGTTCTCCAGTTGCGACACTCGCTATACGGATATGTGGTCAGCTGACACAGCGCAGATAACACCGACCGACGTTTCGGACGGGGTGGAGTGGAGTTAGAGGGGGCGAGACATACGAACTCTTTCTGCAAAGACAGAATTTCATTGAGGAGAATGGTGAGCTTGGTGCACTCCAATACGATGACTTCCATGGCCTCGTGCCGGCGGACGTACTCGGGTAGCTCGAACTCCATGGCAAACTCGTTCTGAGTGATACTCGGGATGACGCCGACGTCGTCGGAGCGGATCTGAAAGTGATACCAAGGGTTTGGAAGATGTTCGGCCTGCCGGACACCTTGTTGTCTGCCTACGCCGTTGACGTAGTCGTGAAGTTCAAGTCGGAGACGTTCTGTTGCGACGGGGCCCAGGCCGGCGCGGAGTGTCTGCAAGATTGGGTAGAACATCTCTACAGTGCCACGGGAGTTTGGCGGTGGCTCGTAGTTGGGGTTGGGTCCCAGACAATCATCGATGCATTTGTTGGTTTCCTCGCAGCATTTCTGTGTGCCTTCTTCGTCTTCGGTGAGCTCCCCACCTGTGTCAATCTCTATTGTAGTGTTTTAGTATCGAAATGATGGCTGAATCTAGACGTTTCAGCAGCCTGGATGCATACCATCGTCCCAGAAAAATATCTGTCAAGCATTAGTCAACCTGTTGTCGTAAGAAAGAGCTCTATAACTTACCCAATAGAGAAACTGTGTGAGGACCAACATCTTGTCTTTCTTACAATGGGGGTAGTACACGGCAGTCAGCAATGTATAGTTGCCCCGAGCTCTGTGTTTGGCCTTCTTGTGCTCCGCGACATTGACACTGGACAGTACCCAATTAGCATCCAAAGGTTTCTAGAGAACTGACGTCGAGATGCATTCATCCTCGTACCTCGGAAGCCATGCATCGATTTCCTTGTTGATCTCGTCGATATCCGGTTGGACATCACTAGGCCAAGCCGGCATCAATGATAGGATATCAGGAACCAAGATCTTCTGACCCAAAGCTCTCTTGATCAGAGCTTTTCTCTCATCTGCAGCGACGTCATCTTGAGCGGCTGGTTGGTGTTCAGTCCATATTCTGTCGATATCTGGTGCCATTGCCGATTAACTGTGTATAAGCTTTCACATGTAGGTTGGAATGTAAATTGGAAAGCTGTATGTCGAGCTGTCTGAAATGATTTGAGTTATGAGGGACAATGGGATTCTGTTAAACTGTGATCAAATTGATCGAATGACGAGTGTGCACCTGGGTAGTTATAGGAAGACCACCTAAGGTATGTAACGCACGTAATTGTACTATGTGCCCGTCCCGCAATGCACAAAAGGACGTTTCGTGACCCATTATACGGTGGCGCTATCGCAGCCAGCGCCATTTCCCTCGTTTCATACGTCCGTACACGCGATAGCCGTAGACCCGGAAGTGTGCATGGCATCCAGGCTGCGGCCGCAGGATTCTCTTGAGCTCGGCACTCCCCTAGTCACGCCTTGCTGCGGAGCCGAACTTGCACTGAGGTTGTGACACATGCCAGGCAGCAGAGTGATTACACTGGAGATCTAGCAGGAACACATGTTGTCAGAGCCATCGATTGGTCAAAACTCATATCCTCAAGCCTCCGAATTGGGAACAAATCCTGCGCAAGGCACTCTCGATCATGAGGCACTCTTCTCGTCACGTATGGCCCACTTGTCTTACCCAGCAAGATGTGTGTCGGGACCCTGCACCAACCGACAAAGCGTTCCAAGTATCGTCTACTTTCTCTGCATCTCACAATGTAGGAGGCAGAGTGACATTAAGTGTGTGAATCGATACTGAAGTTACACATGGAAGTAGGTCGCCACTCCGCGAGACGTGAACGACCTAGTTCCATTGCATGGTTTCAACGGGGACCGCCCCCGGTTAGCTATGTCAAGATCGGCATAGATACATGATCTATTCATGTGTGTCCTGCGGATAAGGCTTACCTTAACTGCGTATTCGTCAGTACTATTGTACAGTATACTGTATCGATTGGATGCCATCTAGGCCGCTGCTTGCAACGGCGATGCTCTTCCGGCGGGCTGCTTTATTAAAAAGTGGTGCCCGAATATGTGCTCCTGTGTTGAACTTCATGACTACGAGTCTATATTTGGATCCCTGATCACGAGGTAGGCCTGGCCAACAGCGAGATCACATTGCGTCATGATGGAATGAAGGATAATGCAATCTCGACCATTCTAGCTGCCCAGAAGCATAGGCATCATTGATTGGCTGTCTCATTCCTCTTTGGTTATAAACGACTATACTACTCGCATTGCCAGGGGTGATAATCGGTATTTGACGTGCATACGCGAGCCTATTCCTCCACTTGGCCTCTACTTCAAGTTCCAAACACACTTAGATGGCGCGGGGCACGTATGGATAGTTGTGCTGGCCTACTATGTGATTTCCATGGAAGTAGGAGCCGAGCTAGATTCTCGAGTGCAGGTATTTGGCAAGGGAAGGCTCGGGAAAGGATCGTAGGTCGGGGCCGTGGGCAAATTCGCCGACCACTCGACTCCACCAGCATCCTAAGCAGTACCTATACCGCCACGATAAGGTGACGACGCGCTGGAGTCTAGTCAGCAGGATGCAGCTTAGTTGGATGATGGACTGCGTCGAAGTAGCGATACATGCCATGGCTATTTCAGCCAGTTCGACTACATACGTGCAACCTGCGTTTGCCGACGATTCCAACCTTAAATGGACCGCGGTACGACAAGTAGAAGCCATGCGCAAGGGCTTGTGGCTATGTCGTGTGACAGCAGTCAACATGAACCCAGGACTATGTTGATGCGAACAGCTTATGCAAACACCCTCCGTAGGAGTGGTGCTCATACTTGATTGGAACCATCTTCCAATGGCAGCCTCGAATAATCACCCCGTCGTTTGTCATCACGGGGCCCGAGACGGGCGAGACAGGCTTCAGTAGTTCGTTCGCCAAACCCCATGCCGCTATCCACTCACCCTTGCTCTACCAAGTTGCTTAGTCCTCAGGAGTCAGTGGGCGGTATGGTTGGTTCGTTACATGAATAATGGCCAATGTAACGTGCGCGATAGACCGAGAGGACTTGTGGTCTCGTCGCCGGCGTCGCAAGTTCGCGCAAGTCACATTGGCACAACAGCAATCTCACCTCAGCAGTAGTTGGTGAAGAATATCTGTGATACGAAGTTGGGTCTCGGTGTGATCGGTGAGATGTCACACCTCGCTCTCCGGGCTTCGGGCGTTCGCGGGGGGGCTGCCACGTGTGAGTATCGACAGGGAAAGTCGTTTTCCCGCCGCTTTCCACATTTAACCACGAGCGCATGACCGTCACAACGATAGTTTGGAGGATCTAACACTCACTCGAGCCAATACTCGTCGTCGGCAACAAGGCGCTGCTCGCACTGCATCGCCCCAAAAGCAATCAACTTATCGCGATTGTGCATCCCCAACACTGGATTGGCCCATTGATCACAACACCTGGCCAGGATCCCAACACCTGTGCCCAAAGTTTCACAGCTTTCTTCGTCAGTCACCAACATCGAAATGGCTGCGGCGATCCTCGGAAAAAGGTCGCAAGCTGAAAGGCGTACACGGCGCGTCGACGAAATGGTCATGTCTCCCGAGCAATAATCAAGTGACAGCCTCGTGAATAACCGATTGCTCGGCTGCGGCGGCTCGTCAAACTACACAAGCAATGAGGCTGCGGATTACCAAGCCGGGTCAGGACAGCCTAGTATGCAAGCCACGCCTGTGATGTCTTCCGGGCCGCACCCGTGGCGCTGCCTGTCGCATATATCGCGCATCCATGATATCAGCGACACTCCGAAGACTCTGATCTGATTGGCCTGTCCAGCCAGCGCTGACGAAATTTGCTTCAAGGCAAAGTGATCGATGGGCGGAAGAGCTCCGCGACGCAGATGATGGCAGCATGTTCGTTGAGACGCAGAAGCTCTGAAACAGCCTTGACAGCTTGGAGGATGCCGTCTGAGGTGGTACCAGCCTCTCGGCACCTCGCCTTGTTGGCGATGCGGTACTGCGACCACTCCCCACCTCCAGCCGCACTCGTCGACGCCACGTTCGGGGCATTGAGCTGGGGTCTCCAACATCATGTCGTGGGCTGCGCTGAACTCCGACATCATCATCTGCAGCAGATCTGCCGTTGGCTCCTTTGCATAACAGACGAGCTTGTCAACCAGTGAAATTGTCGAGCACTTGACGAGGTTGTTGGATCGCCGCACATGATGAACGCTCAGGTCACATCGCTCTGCTTCAGCTTCACATACGAAATTGCCTGAGGCATGCGAATCCGTCCAGTTTCGGGCAGGCGAGTGGTCGTATACAAGGTGTCAAAATCAAGGCTGTCTGCTCTGCTGTGGGATCTTGATGCTGTATCGGCCCGAGGAGTTGCGGTGTGGACGTATACTGTTGTTGGTGGCAACAGACTTCAGTTCGATACATTAAGGGACAAACCTGTCACAACATGCAATGCAACGCACTGGGTACGGAGGCAAAATGATCTGAGTCTCGAATTTCAAACAATAAGGGTATCCTATTGGCAACCTCATACTACAGCGCGACTGCATCCTACACTGAGTTGTGTCTGTTGGCCTGAAGTAGAAGGCTTGCAGCCAACGCGACCACACTCGCATTCCTAGGGCCCTCTTGAGACTCACCTCAAGCAGAGTCCTCAACCACCTTCTCCGAGACCTTTCCGTCGGCTTGGACGATGACCTTCTCGACTCTCTGCGAAGCCTTGACGGGATTTGGTTGATTATAGACCCAGTCAAGCTCCTCCAAAGTACGGCCTTGAGACTCCACACTACAAGCAGTGTTAGTACGCGACATGTGCAATCCAGTCGGTCTTGAAGCTTACCCGAAGAAGTACCATGAAATGGCCTCGACAATGTCCCAGCCAACGAAGACGTAGATGTACTTGTATCCAATATTCTGCAGTGCGATAGGTCCAGCGAACTGGTTGATGAACCCGGTAAGGCTGACAAATACACCCGAGGCGGCCAAGCCCTTTGCACGCAACGTCGTTTCCATTGCCTCCACTGGTATAACACCTTGGAGAGGAGTGTAAGTGAAAGAGAAGATGACATTGAAGAGGAAGTATGAAGCAAGAGCCCCCTTGGCGAACGAGCCGGAAAAGTTGCCAGAATTGTTCACTTCGGCGGATAGACCGGAATTGACAGCAAGGGCAGCGGCACAAACTACAATGATATTAGCGTTTGAGGACACTCGCAATGAACGCAACTTGAGCGGTGCACTTACGCAGGGTGCCATAGATCAGCACAGGGCGTCGGTTCATCCTGTCTGTTTGCGACACGGCACTGAGCGCACCGACAGCGGAAAGGACGGAGTTGAGAAGATTATATCCAAGCTGCTGTGAAACTGAGGTAACGCCAATATTCTTGAAGATGACCGTGTTGAAGTAGCCGAGTCCATTGCCAGAGAACTGTCCAAAGACTGAGATCATGATGACTTGAGCGAAGCGCCATCGACCGTTGTGGGTGAGAAGTAGAGGACGATCTGGATACATGTTAGAGAGCTTCGCAATTCGCAGCTATGGCATCGCAACTTACAGTCAAATGGCCTCTTGTCGACACCGTCGATGCGGATCTGCTCTCGCATCTCTTCGAGTTCAAGAAGCACAAGGCGAGAGTTCGGGTCTCCGTTGCCGTGGTACTTGACAAGAAATTCTGTGGCTTCGTCGAGTCTCCCGTTGGCAATCAGATATCGCGGACTTTCTGGGATCAACCAGACAGTGAAAAGGACGACAACGCAAGCAAATGCCTGGAGGAGCAGTGGAAGTCTCCAAGACCAGTTGCTTTGAATATAGTTGGATCCGTAAACAATCGCCGCTGCAGGAATCGATCCGCCGAACCATCCACAGTTGTAGAAACCTGGCACATGACGTTAACAATCCGCTCCAGCCCCTAGCTCGAGTGAGTATGCAGGTGGAAGCACTCACCAGTGGCCCGTCCGCGCCAATGTGGAGGAGCGATCTCGATGGCGTAGGCGGGTGCGCCGACAGTCATGTTCGCGATGCCAAAACCGAGAATGAATCTCCCGACAACAAACTGTGCAATGGTAGAACTGCTACTAATGATGACGACGCCGATGATAATGATACAGGCGCCAATGAACATCGAGATCCTGCGACCCTTTTTGTCCGAGATAATAGCAGCAACTGGAGCACCAACAATTGAGCCACTGGAGCACGAGTTAGATGCCTGTCTGTTTCCGACCATGCCAGATGAGATCTACTCACACCGTGTATAGAGAGAACAAGACAGAGACAGTAGGTCCATCATCGCCTGTGTGGAAGACATCCTGGAACTGCTTCATTGCAATGATACCGGTCAACAGAGAGCCTGGATGAACACGCTGGTTAGTACAAGTTTGATCTCGTGGTTATAATCGGTAGGCAGAGACGAACCATCGTAGCCGTTGGCACAAGCGCAGAGGAAGGCCGTGAAGATGGCCACTATTCCCTATGTCAGTCGCGCTCTTCGGTAGTCGTAAATCCCTGGCCATGAATTCTTACGGTAAATCATTCGCGATTCCTTGCTCCATGGTTTGATCTTGGTCTCCTGGAGAGCAGCGTACAACTCTGCCTGTACAGTTGTGTCAGCTGCATTATGTCGGACAAATAGAGTGAACATATTCTCGTCGAGTATGACTTACGTTGTGCACCTCTTTGGCTCTGGCGCCCTCAATATTGGCCGTCTTTCCCGTTCCCTCGCTCACGACGATGGCCTCCGTCACCGTCGGTGTGACCGCATCGATGCCCGTCTTTTCCGCCATTTTGCCGAACACAGGTGCCCTTGAAGAAACACGTTTCGATGAGGCGAAGTGTCACGATATGTCCAGAGAGCACACCGCGATGTCCCGTTCGACCACAATGGTCAGCTCAGAGTTGGTGGTGAGATGCCTTTTAACAATGCTCGCCCCGTCCCTCCACTACCCCAACTTCCCCACGACAGGGGGTCTCAAAATGGGTAGACGGGCCGTTCGCCTCCGCGTGTCCAGTCTGGTAAGCGTTATTCGAGGACTCGAGCACAGTCCACGCGACTGGTGTCAAGCTATGGTCCAACGGTCTTGAGACCAAGTAGATCTCTGCATACCGCGCGGTCTAGACGCCCCCGTTGGGAATGCTGTCGCTTCATTGGTGTGAATACTAAAGATTGTCCACCACCGGAATCAATCGGTCTCTACTTCTGAGTTTCGAGCTGATTGCAGACACAAGCTACTGCCCAACGGCTTGCGTGCTCGCATGCGATGCCTGCAAGCGCGACGTGCTGGGCTGCGCTACTCGGCGACGCAGTGAAGGAAGCCGAAAGCCATCTTGAGGCTCACAGGGGCTGAAATTATGACAACGCCACACACGGCTCGCCTTGCCGTCAAGCCGACAGCCCTGCTCGTCTCCTTTCGCGCTGTCGTTGGTGAGGGTTTGGAGATTGCTTAATTTATCTGAAATGCTCTCTCACGGGTCCGTCAACCAGGTACAGAGTCTGCACCCGACAGAGTGAAATTACTGGAAGATCCTTTCAATTGAACTGTCAGCTCGTCCGGGACAGATTGTCTGCATAGCGCTTGGCGTAAATTTTTTCTGCGACGTGCTGCGATAATGCGAAGTGGACGAACTGCAACTGGACACGACTCGTTGTGGTTCCATTCGGACACTATTTCCTGCGGTGCCCCAGACTCCCCCACAGGTTCAAACATGCCAGGTCCACGTGAAGCAGACTAGCACATTGCTCGCGTGGATTCTACGAAGGGATCACTCCGTCCAGGTTCCAGGTCTTCACGTGGGAGTGGGCATGTCTACTGGCACTTTGCTTTTAGTGAAAACCCCTACTCTACTCATGGTCCATGCGAGACCTCGCAATACTACCTCTTGACACGAACGCGACACAGAGACGGGACACAAGTCAGAACATTATTCCAAGGAACAATCTACAGGAGATGCGTTATTGAAATGTCTCGAAAGGCTCAATTATGCGTGTCGACATGCGACCATAGCATGATTGTCTCGCAACATGCATCGGTTAGGTATCACGACACTTTCCGTTAGCCGCTTATCTTAGCTCCGCGCTGTCATGCGTCGGCAAGGTCTCCAGAAGTCTCATTCCTTCAGCCGCGCTGCCGAAGCCTTGAGAACAGTCCACATCACGTTTTCCCAGTGACAAACTTGCGGATCTTTCAATTCCATAACAAGTTGTAGACAGGCGCGGCAGACTAAGGGAATTACCAACGGATTGGACAACTAGTCGCCGCCTCCACTCTCATCCGGTCATCAGCCCTTGCTTAGTAGTCCCGACTCCCAGACCGTGAAGGCCTTCCCCGCCGCCATTTGCCAGAATAGAAGAACTAAAGATCGTCCCACCGCACAGCTGAGGCTTACGCCGGACGGACTAATCCTCGATCTCGGTATACCAGAGCAGCTTCCGAAGGACCAAGTATCAATCCCGCCTTTCCGACTGTATGTGGATCACGAAACCGAGGGTCTGGTTCAGTTTCCACTTGGGCTTTCACCTTCGGCCGACGCCGCCGGTCTAGATCGATGGACACGTCGATGACCAATGCATGTGGAGACATTCAGTCGTTACCAACGTGGAAGCCAGAGCTTTGACAAGAGTTTACCCAGCTCATGAACATCAACATCCTTCGTAATTCCTAAGTTATTTACCAACAATACTGGCAGAGTAGTTTGCTGCACTCTACCGACACTGACGGTGGGATCTACGCTGCGTTTCTCCCTCTCATCAGGGCCGCCGAGATCCCTCCAACACCATCACACGACATGATTTCCGAACACTCGAAAGCGACAGGTTCAATCCTCGACATCTCGAGGGTGTCCGATCAATGCTCATTACCGATCAAATTGTCATCATGAGTCTGCATCACACGGCTCCTTACATACCTACTTATACTTGGTTGAGCCAAAGAACCTCAACAAGATTCCAAATACTGTGCAGATTTAGATTGCGCCAGCGTACCGATAGCAACCCCTCAGTTCCCGCGTCTCCATTGTCCTCTCATCTAGCATACGCCTAGGCGGCGACCATCTGGAGTCTGATCTGAGCCACTCTCTGTCGTGGTTATATGTCAGAGCCTTAGACAGTTTGCGTATCTCACCTATCAGTGTCAGAGTCAGGACTCGAACTTCCTTCGAGCAAGTGAGATACCAGCATCTCTCGGGTTTCTACTAGTTAGATAATCAGTGAATTGCATTGTGGGCAACACCTCTATGCGCGCTATAAGGCTCCAGAGGGCATTGAGAGAGAGACTTTCTATCTGCTGATGCTCATTGATACTGGATCCATGCACCTGATTTCGATTGCGTAGTACGGCAGCATCGCACATATCTCGTTACCTTCGCCATCGGAGCACTCTTCGAATGTGGAATGCACTTTGATGGTATGAACTGGATTGGGCATCAAAAGCTTGAATTCAGACCCTGGTCCTGGCAACTTCATGCGCATTGTACAGGAGGTGAGGAAACATGCGCCGCGTTTGCCTTTCCAGTAAGGCGCTGCTCTGCACTCACTGAAGGAGTTCTAAGACTAAATACGACGACCAAGTAATAGTACTAGCGACGCATGAGCTCGCGTTCAAAGGCTGCAGTTGACGGTGCACGACCCAAGAAATCATGCAACAGTTTCATGGGATCTCGAGCACCGCCTTTTTCTAGGATACACCGTCGATAAGCTCGGACTTTCTCGACATTCAATGGATCGCCTCCGAGGCCGTTGTAGAAAATGTCTGCCGCATACACCTTGGAGCTGTGAGTATCATTAGCGATGAGGGATCCGAGAATCTGCTATGAAGCCACACTCACAATTGATAACTATAGTACCCTGCACCATAGCTTCCAACCAAGTGTGAGAAGTTTGCAAAGGCCTTGCTCAAGGAAGTCTTGTCGCCAGCGTTGAATGATAATGATTCAGGGCCTATAAGAGGTAGCACCTTCGTCCGGATGCAGCTCCATTCGAAGGGCAAATCCCAAGTCTCTATCTGAAATCTGTCCTGTGCTTGATGCACCATCATGTCGAATGCAACAATCGACAGCTGTCGCAACTCAGAAAGTGCTCGGTTGACGCTTTTCGTCCTACACAGCTTCGCGATCGTATCATCCGGCAAGATCTCAGCCGGCCGCGGTGTGCCAACACCATATGTCTCTTCCCATGTCTTGAGGTATTCTGGAGAGATATAGCTGTAGTGTTTCCCTAGGCGTTTGAGCACAGAAGGAGTCCAACACCAATACTCGAGCATTTGACTCGGAGCTTCACCGAAATCCTCGGATGTCGCGTCAGGGCCGTGAAAACAAGCATAAGTCGTCGTAGACACGAGATCATGGATCGCGTGACCGAGTTCGTGAAACAGCACCACGACTTCATCGTGTCGTAGAAGCGTCGGTTTCCCCTTTGTTGGCTTTGGGAAGCTACACATCAATAGGGTCGAAGGATAATGACGTGTTCCGTCGTCCTTCAAGAATCCCTATTCGAATTAGCTACCAATCGTCCTTACATGCAGCAGTGACTTACAGGAGAAAGATTGATCATGACGGGCGTTGACTTTTTCCCGTTTCGGAAGTAGAAATCCAGGTACAGGTATCCCCTGAACTCCTTCACTGTGTCATCGTTGTCCCAAACGCTGAATAGTCGGACGTCTTCATGCCAAGTGAGCGCCTCTGTCTGAGAGCTTGGATCTTGCGTTTGTGCGCCGATTGCGGATATTTCGGCTATGCGCAGTCTGAATGTCTCTTGAACAAGTTCCAACAAATTCTCAACGACGTTCGATAGCGAGAAGTACTCGGCCAACTCGAGCTGGTTTATCGCATAGTCCTGTTCGATCATTACTCTCTCACACATAGGATGATCCCACATGCAGTACTTGTCATTGTCCGCAAAGAATGTCTCGTCAAAGGTATCCGATCTGAAATTCTTCATCTTCTCGACCTCCTGAAGGGCGATAGGCATGAGCCGGGTAATCAAGTTTTTCATGAATGTAACGACAACTCGAGGGGTGCCTGCAAGACG
Organism: Xylariaceae sp. FL1272; assembly: GCA_022432385.1. Classification (NCBI taxonomy): domain Eukaryota; kingdom Fungi; phylum Ascomycota; class Sordariomycetes; order Xylariales; family Xylariaceae; species Xylariaceae sp. FL1272. The sequence continues at coordinate 431,289 of JAJJXC010000004.1, forward strand.
ATCTTCGAGACACAGAGATGCATAGTTCCGATACCCAAGAAGCTGCGATAGTTCTTGGCGCAGTCGGATCACTTCACTGAATATTGGTACGTTCTCAGAACACCTGTTCTCGTTCGCAGTGTAGTATTTCCTTCGCGTCTCGGGGTTGTGGGCGTGTCGTGCGACGACTGAGAAATTGCCCTGGTTGCTGAGTTTCAACGTGTACTCATCACCGTTCTCGCTAGATCTATCGAGACCAGACAAGAACGTCGCGGGGACCCCAACTAGGTCATCGGCTGTCAAGGTAATAGTGCGGTTGCATTTGGATAGGTTTTCATTGAATGTGCTTTCAAGTTGTCTCAGGCGGACTTTGATCTGCCGCATCCGTTCTCGCTCCGGGCCGTCAGGGAGACTCATGCCGTTCTTAACGTACTCTCGATATTTCCGAGTCAAAAGGCGTTGCGATTCTTCGCCGAGGGACTCCTCCTTGGCCACTACAGAGCTGATAAGCTCGAATAGATATTCGTTCATTGTCGTCGAGATGTTATAGTCTTCCATCATAGTCGTCGCTTCGATTGACGCCTTGCGAGCTTCTGAGTCAGGTGAGAAGTATTGATGAGCTTTGAGTGTGTTGTACCGAGCGAGAACCCGGTTCTCGGCCATCGCCAATGGTCTGATTGTGTTTTCGAAAGTTGCATGACCGCGATCCACCTCTCGCGTCAATTTTGAATGTATTTCGCGGGCATGTTCAATCAAGAGTCTTGTCTCATCGAGTATTTCGGCCGGTTTGGTACAAAAGCGAGGCGGGCGCTGTGGTAGATCCTTAGGGCTGTCTTTCTGCATTTTTCTCGGAGTACTCTGATGCAATCACCACCTAGGTATCGATTGCAAAGTCAGACTGGCGTTTTTGATATGTTTCACTGAACAGGGAATTCATAACAATTGTCTCGTTGGTGAGCCATCCAAGTGAGAATCGAATGTGCGATGGTAGTTGGCGAGTCCAGCGCCAACTGATTGGAGGCCGCAAGGTGGGGGATTCTGTAGGTACCATACCTATCTTTCAAAAATGCATCTTGGTTCATCGACCAATCAGCTATCACATGTCCTCTGTTATATGCGCCAGTGAGTAACAGATACCCGAGACAAAATCGCATGCCACCTTTTCATCGTAAGAGCAGCTTTTCTGGATAAGGAATCATTCTCTCACTAGTAGTGCCCTATCAAAGCTACCAACTATGATGTGTCGTGGAAGTTGCTATACGATCTGCGAGTATGAGATGAGTCGTTGCTGGTTGTGCCTACTTCGACTATCGCGCTGTGATGAGGAGGATCGCGATCAATCTCCGCTTCCTTGGGGCCAAACTAGCGTTCCAGCGTAGGAGATGGTACTAACACCAATGCCGAAACCTTGGTTACAGTTGGCCACGTGGCAGCTGAGAAATACGTCGGGATGCCGCGTAATCAAGAGAGCCGCCATTCTTTAAGGGGTGTGTCGGCTGACAGACTCAAGCGCATCGTAGCTCATAGAATGGTTTCTAGCACTGCTGAGGAAATACTCGAGCCTGTCGACGCATAGAAGCGCTCATACTTTAAAAACAAAGATTTCAATGTTGGGTGTCCCTCTAATGTCACATGGATCCAGGCCTATTTGAAGACAGTGGCAGTGGAAGAAGCACAGGCGGGGAAATTGAAAGATGTATCGCGCGGTAATTGCAGCACTGGCTCCGGGAAAAATCGGCGATGAGCGATCCGGTGCCACATGGAGAGCTCCTAGATAAGCCGGAATTTCCGGTGAACGTGGCCGGGACGGCGACGATATACTAGGTACAGTTCTCGGTGGTGCTCGCTACGGTCCCTCGGTCCCTCCTTCGGTCCTTCCTTCCCTCCTCCCTTTTTTCTTCCTTTTCCTTTCTTCTTCCTTTTCTGAGACCAATTTATGATGGATTCGTATTGGCATTTGCTCACCTTGCTAGTTTTTCAATTTTCCTTATGTATGTTGATGAAAAGGTGTGCAAGTGGATGAAAGGCTGTGTTGATGTGAAGCGCATCACACGACCTGGCGTAAAAAGGCAGTGATAGAGATGATGGTGCGATATGCACTATTGACACACAATACTGTTATGCCATATTATAGTCCCTTTGTGTATCATCTTACAGGCTTGCCTTTTGAGCAACGTATATATATGCAACCATTTCCAGCGTTCCAGTCTCCTTCTCTTTGTCTGTGAGCTGCTTCTCAATTTCAAAGCCCCATTTGCTTACTTCTTCCTCGCTCCAGCCCTTGTGGTATTGTGCGGTAAACATTGGTGAGCTCAGCCCTTTAACTATTCCACTTATTGAGCCCAGCGACCACATTGGCGCGGCCTCGTCAATCTTCATCTTATCCTGATCAAATCCAGCCTCTCTCAAAACATCCACCAGGTGCCCCACTGTCATCCATTTGGGGTCAATGTCCATGATTTTGCCCCCCTCCGGTCGGATATTTGCGTAAACCTTAGCCATCAGGTCCTGCGGCCGGCGGGTTTTCCAAGTCGTGATCAACGCATGGCCACCAGGCTTCAGCACCCGATACATCTCCCTCGTTCCTGCGACAGGATCAGGAAGAGCGAAGATGCCGAAGTTCATTATGACCGCGTCAAAATACTTGTCGGGGAATCGACTGAGATCCTGTGCGGACTGTGTATGCGCTTCGGCTGTGTCCCATTGGAGTGAGGCTGCGTTGGCTTGGTACTGCTCGATCATAGGCTGTGATAGGTCAATGCCCACTACAGCTGGTGCATCGCTCATTGGCAGGCCTGGGACTGATATGTAATCGGGCGAGGGTGAGAGAAGAAGCTTGGTGACTATTCCCGGCCCGCACGCGGAATCCAGGATCTTGGTGTCGGAGCCGTATGTTGAGAGGGGCAGGTGGGAGAGAGCGGCGGCGGCAGCACGTGTGCTTGTCTCGCCGACAACCTTTTCGTACATGGCCCCTCGGGAGAATGGGGTGTTGTCGGAATAATGTTTTGCGGACATTGTGAGAGGAGAGTTGCGTAGGGAAGTGTGGCAACCTAACTTGAGTCGGGAATGTGTCGCATAAGTGAGCAAATACCATAGTTTCAATGGCATCTATGAGTTTAGTAGACAAAACAGAAGAGTTCTCTAGCTCTGTCAATTCAACAGTATTTATAACCTTTTAGTATGTCACCGGTTGGCGATCGGAGACATTTGCCTCTTTGACTGAGACGCCGAAAATGGAGCCGAGGACTTGATAAGGTAGTCGGCGACTTTTCCAAAGCAGGCATTCACAATTCTCGTAGTATAGCTGGTACAGACGCAGACCACACGTGCATGATGTACAATGTCACCGGAAACATTCAAAGTTGATTGACTAATTAATACCCGGGAAGTAGTTGCGCGACTAAATGAGTGAACAGGTTAAGATGGCCAATCTCAACCAAGAAGAGAATCGCCCGACCTTCGCATTTCCCGTTCATCGTACGAAAAGAACTAGACGTTATTTGATGGCGCCCACTATGTGAGCTTTCTGGCCACCTTCTCTCGAGAGCAACCAGTAGTGACCTGTTGACAGTATGTCGATTACGTGAATACAGATCTTCCCCGCCGCAATTTCTTAGCCACACAGCGTCATGATCGCATTGCCCGTGCTGGCACAGTCAATAGTGTGTCTCGCAGCGTACTCGCACGCGGTCGAACCGGGTGGGCAGTCCAGAACGCAAGATGTCTGAGGTTACTCTTAGTGAGGAACCAAGCGGTTGTGGAATACCTGGACAGGAAAAGCCTGGAAGAACAGAAAGGTAATCGGGTTGATGATATATCATCGAAGGGAACACAAGTTAATCGTTGATAGGAAATGGAATTCATACCCCAGGAATCTCAGCATGGCGGTGATAAGCAAGGAACGGATCGCCGTCTTCTGCGGAGAGATCGAGATAGGCACGACCGTTCAGGATAGCGATTTCCATCTGGTAAGGACCCGAAAGCCCCGAGTTCGTCGCACACTTTAGCACGGCGCCGATGTTGTCGTTCTCTGCTGACAACAACGAAGTCCATGAAGTGCCAGCGGGAACAGAAACTGTTGGGGTGAAATCACCTTTGTTGTTGGCGCCAGCGCAAAAAATCCCAAATGAGCACGAGTTGTGGACACTGAGGGTTCCTGCTAGTGCCGCTGGCATCATAGCAAGGAGGGAGACAGCGATGATTGGCATGTGTTGATGCATGTCGGTGAATGCAGCAATGTCAAGAGCCAAAGAGTTGCAATTGAGGGGATACAGACGATCGTAGATAGTCAATAATAGAGAAAATCTGATGGTAGGTGTAGAGGCTTGATGCTTCAGTCTCTTCCCGAAAGGGTTGGATTCAGTGTACTTATACTCATTTGACTGTTGTCTTTAGTTGTTCCGACTGAGGATGACAGCTATAATCTAATACGCTTCCTTCGTGATCTGATCGCTGCACGACGTACATAGATTAAGTTTGATTGAAAGCTCAATGATTGTCATGGAGCGGCTGTTCTGGGCCTTAGACTATTGAAGCCGTCGTGAGTCTTGAGTATTGTGTGACTTCGTCTGCCCCCTTGGTCTACGGTCCTTACATGCCTGCGCAGGCAAGGGATACCACAATATTGGCTCTCATTAATTATTCTCATGAATTCTCAAATGCCTTAGTATAGTTCATTAGGGATCGAGTCGTCAAAAGAACATCTCGACTCTCAAATTCTTGCTTGCAATGAATAATCGTCGGCATTGCCTTCCTCCTTGCTTGACATCGCCAGTAGGACACCGTCACAATCGACCGTGGCCTGACAACCCGGTTCGAGAATCTTCGCTCAGATGCTTCGGCAACGGATATAGAGTGTCTCTCTTTTATTCTTCGGATCGTGCCCTAGCGAATGTGCATTGAATCCTTAAACTGTGCCCATTGTGTTTGCTACTTCTGAGGCTATCCACCTCGCGGAGTTATGACCGTGTTGGATACAGATCTAGTCGGACTGTAGTAGCCATCGACGTATGATCCAAACCATTCACCCTAGCGACCCTCCGGCACATTCATTAATCTGGACATTTAATAATTCAACCAGTCTCCTGCAGCAGACCCCACTTTGCATCTGAACGCAAGGGTATCATCATATTGATTCTCGTCGGAAAAACTCCTGCTCTTACTCGACATTGCATGACCTTAGTCTATCTTGTGGAAAAAGGTGCGGCATGGGGGAGCGTCCCGGCCTTTGCCAAGACAGCAGCTCCAGTAATGCTCCCAAAGCTCTTCCACCTCGTCGGGATTCTTGATCCAGGTCCATATCAGCCTAGCTTCACAATCACCGGGATGGTCTAAAAATGGAGTCAGTTCTGGATATTAGCTTTCGGGCTCATGATCTGCTTACAGCGGCAGTCCGTATTCAATATGTCGTCCGAAGTGACCATCTTGTTACAATGAACGCATCGGAAACTCATTGTGTCCTCCGGCCTGTTTGCCAGCTTTGGCTGGCTCGAAGTGATAGCCGAGGCAGAGGTCTTCTCTGCGGCACCCTTGTCCGTCTTGCCACGCTTCCGGTTGGCCTTTTGGATCTCATCGCGCTTGCGCTTGTATCGGATTGCATGGCGTTCTTGAACGCCTTGGGGTGAGGGGGAGCCGAGGCTACTGTTGCCATTGTCGTGGTTGCTGTGGTGTCGTGGCTGGGGTGACGATGAGTCTCCGCGGCTTGTCGCAATCTGACCGTCCAAAGGAGGATCGGCGGGCACGACGGGAAGCAAAGCTTCAGTGTCTGTCTGCTTTGGACACATGGTGTCGGATAGCATGTTGTCTGGACATTGGTCAATGGTGGTTATTGTGCGAGAGGAGCCGGCAAGCTAGTAAACCAGCAAAATATTTCATGCCTAAGGCACATAAGGCAGACGCCGAAGGACAGGCGCGGGGAAGGGGGGAGGTACCTTTCCCGCCGCACCTTCCTCCCCAACTGAGTGAGAAAGCAACACAGGAGCAATGCGAGGTCTTAGAGAATCAGTCGCAGTGGCAAAACGAATGGAGCACAAGGATTGCATTATTTCCTTCACACTGATACTCAACCCCAACATAAGAAACGGCTAGCTTTCGAGGAGCTTCAGGATGCTACTGGTGCGTTGATTGCTGTTAGCTATCGACCATATCCATCGGCAACGTTACTAAATGAGGCGCCCAGTGGTTTAATATCCTGCACGAACTACATGAGTTTCGAATGTGTCATACATTAAGAGAGGTCCCAAATGATACGAGTGTTTGAATTCTGTCGCTTCATTGAGACTTAAACAGCAGGCTGTGCCCATTGAGAGGGTTGGCTAGAATATCGCCTCCAGCCACAACTTCTTGTACCTGTGGCAGATACCGTTTTTTGCTCAATGTAAATTTAATTACGAACTCATCCTGTGAAGAGCATTCGATGATCAAGGTGCAAAGATCTCCGCGAAAGATGACGATAGTCTCCTCGTTGTCATGGCTGACCAGCCCACTCTGATGCGAATGTCAAGTGTGCATCAGATGCATCAGATGCATCTGGCTACCCGCCGGAAGTGCCTGCACAATTTGCATCTGGCGACGACAGTGATACTCGATGATTGCTAGAGCATGAAATCATAGAGCACAGGAGGGGTATAAATATGCGCTTGGCATGGGCATATTTAATACGAAGTATAAGAAGACGACGATGCAAGCTGAAGTGCGTACGTGTACCCATGTAGGTGCACGGGAAATGGTTGATGTCTCGAGCGTGAAGAATGAAAAGGGAAAAAACCAAGAAAAAAAATGATTGGAATCGTGCTGCAGGAGTCGCAACCAGTTTAACCGGATATGCTCTGCACCGAAGTGCAGGTGTTGACGAGAAAACCTTAATGGCTGCTCCTCCTTGCGGGTTCGAACGGTAGGCCTCACTGTCGCCCGTAAAGCAGATAGATTCATTGTGAGCTGGAGGTACCATTCGACCACACGGGTCTCCAATCGTGGAAGCTGGCCTGTTATTGAGCTCTATAAGGCTCAGAGCTGGGAGCCAATGGGAGAAGGTGCACGTGACACCCATTGCACGAACCTTCAATTCTGACCAATCGCCTTCCCCCTCCCCCCTCCCCCCTCCCACCAGCAGACAGCAGACACCATTCAGCACCTGGACGCAAGAACAAGGGCCGCCGTAGGCATACTAATCAGAGCAAGCACCAAGTGACAGCGCCTTCATTTCAGCATAAACAGCACAACCACAGCCTACCGACCTACTGGCAGGTTGCGAGGTGCACGATGCCGACCTAGGGAAGCTGTCATAATACCTATGAACTAAGGTACGTACCACCCATCTCAAGCCGTCGTATTCAGTGTCCTCCCACGATACCATTCTCTCTCCCCTTTTGTCTTTTGTTTTTCCTACCTCGTCCCCTGCATTGTCAGCATCCTACGAGTTTCGATCCAGCTCCGTGAGGTCAAGCTACTAAGGCGCATAAACTCTTCGTGCCGGCTGACTCGAATCTTTTGGCACATCAGGCTAGCTGGTCCATCTCATCACGAGTCGTCCGCCTCACAACCACCCCCTTCCCCAGCCGCATTTATACCTGTTGCAACCTTCAATCGCCTTCAACTAAGGGGCATCCTTGTCACAGTGGCACAACTCCTCAGGGCTTGCGCAAACTTGACATCGTCCGGTAAGTAGGTACTTACCAGTTTCGTTAAGTGCACTCTATCAGCATGTTTTTGTCAAATGCCATCATCGACTGCCGCCACTGCCATCCGGTTGTGTGCCTTGGCATTTACTAATAAATACGTACGCAGGGCTCGTTTATCGTCAACAAACAAACCCTTACCAAGTACAGAAGAGCTAGTGATGCCCGCTTCGTCTCCTGAGCCAGAAGAGACCGGGGCTGGTCCCTGGTCAAACATGGGCTATCTTGAAGCTCAAGTCCTTGACCTGTCCACTCGAATTGCCGACGGGAAAGCTTTACTGGGAAGCATGCATGATGTCTCAAAAGCCGCCAGCCTCCGTGATGACTTGACCAGTCTCATCATCAAGCAAGCGGATGCACAAGTTCTGCTGAGCACCATGAAGGCTCACAAAGATCACAATGAGTTTGTTCTAGCAGGGAAAGAGGAAATCGAAGAATTATTCCTTCATAGGGAGGCAATTGAAGAGCTCGAGCCGGAGAAATCAGGACAGTTCAATGTTTCTGCCATCACAGACGAGCTCAAGGCTCTCAGGAAGAAGATGAGAAACTTGCAGAAGGACATGACAGCTCTGAAGGCAGGCGGACAGAGCTCTACAGTGAGTAACAGTCGTAATCAACTTCCGCTCAAATGAAGAGGAGGCATGACGATTTTGCGACTAGCTAGACTGACACTCCACGCACTCCCATTAGTCAACTACTGCCGCGCAAGAAAAAAACCAGCCATCCCCGTCCATAAGCACCCCAAGTGGTCCCAAGACAGCGAATTCGAGTCGTAGCCCTCGCCAACGCCGTCTTCAAGGGCCATCGGTGGGTACGGAGACTCGACGCGACTCTGCTAGGAAGAGATCAAGATACGTTGATTCGGAGAGTGAACCCTCAGCTTCAGAGCCAGTCACACGGAGGACGAGTAGGAGACTACTGGAGCAGCGCGACGCGGAAATATGCAGCCGTTGCAGTGGGTGGATGTGGATGACCAGCGACACGTCCACGACCTGTGAAAGATGTGGCAAGCGCCAACACAAAGATTGCTTGGAAACGTTTGAGCTGATCCTATACCAAGAGCGCGTCTATCTCTGCGCAGAATGTGAGCGTTACCAAGAAGAAATGATTGGGGCTATCCACGATTTCATTGATCAACATCGAAAGGAGATACCTTCAACGGAGAGTGTGATGTCATTTTATCATCGCCACCAAGACGCTGTGGGCGGAGACGAGTTGTCATGATGACGCTTAGGTACATGTATCAGTCTCTCGCTATTCGAGTGATTAGTGAGGTGTAACCGAGACGACAAGAAATTGCGCGATGGTTTACCTGGAGATTTGCCCTTGGGGATCGGGCAGCCATAGCTGATATGGCTAGGACGTGCAGTTGTCAGGATAAAGCTCTCTTCGAGCCGGTGACCGCCGACAGTAGATTAGCCCATGAAAAACCAAGTAGACGTCTCACATATAGCCTCGTCGTGCGAAATCGCTGAGCGTTAAACCAATGACGGCCAGCTAAAGTTTGGGGCAGGTGAATCAGGAACTATGATTGCAGATCGAAGTTTTTTCTGTCGTGATATATTCATCCCGTGCTCCACGAGTCGCTCTTTCGGGTTACGTCGCTTGTGTTTCATCACCTGCGTCCATACTAGAACCTCGGGACTTGGAAGTCCTTGAGTCCAGATGGTGTGGACATCCTTCTTTCCTTGGATTGAGATTTCGTTTCAATCCTTATCCGTGCGAGACGTTGCCAATCCTCTAGTTACATGCGATGGTTGGTGTGACATGTATCAATCAATCTCCTCTTTTTCCCGTGGAAAGTCATCGACGGAGAAGCAGTCATTTGGGCTTGGAATTTGCTTTTCCCACGCCGCGGCTTACATGCGTGCGCAAGATTGCTATATCATTGCTACATGGTTTGTCCTTGCTCGATGCTCGCGAGATTGTAGCCTTCGGATGTATAACCAGGATTAAAGTAACAAAAATACGCGAAACACAGCTGATAGCTTTAATACGATCTGGCCACAATCCACCTATGTCTCAAATGCCATGTCGGAAAACTTCCCCTGCACCAGTCGCCGGGATTGGTACGATCCGGACCTAGTAACTGGGCTGCTGGCCGCCTTCGTCAAGATAAAGAGTCGCCGCAAATCGCAGCGGACGTGCGTAACTCAACTGGCAAGCCCCGTCTGCTGCTTGAGTCGGTCTAGGGTGAACTAATAATGCAAAAGCAACCCAATTCTGCGTCTTTACTAAATGCAATATATACCTTCTTAACTCATTGTTAGTCGCTCCATATGCAAGCCGCACATGCTATCTTAAGCAGTAAGGGGTGAGTGGCATTTCAAATGCCAACACCATCAACAATCGGTTTGTCGAGGATGTTACGGCTCAACACTTGGAATCTCTTTATTGCCCAAGCCATGGTTCAAGGGTCATGTGGGGGTGTGACATCACAAGCTGATGACTTCTCAAATTCGCCCCAATTGCTCTTTGTGATCAAGAGTAGCTTATATGATAGGAGTACTGGGATTTTCTATCAGCCAACTTCAAAAATAAAGATATATCACTCTTGCCGACCTTTCCATGAAGACTAGACTATATGAAACTACCTATGACTTTGAACGGCTTAAAGGCGTCCAGGGATCAGTTGAACTCATAAGTTCTTTGCCGTCCATCAATATACTCAATTGAGTCCCTTGACAATCCAGGCACTTGCAACATTGAGTCCTCGTCTGATTCAACAAGTGCTGAGTAAAGCTTCATTAACCATCTTACCCACGAAGCTCATAGCGCAAAGTCTCTAGAGACATAAGACCAACCGCTCGACGTTCAAGATTATCGCTACCAGAGAGAAGAATGCCGGAGATGCCGAAGACGACAACCCTACGTCATGTATTGACACGGCCGAAGCCCATAGTGTACCGCGAGATAACGGGCAGCAAAAACTCCACAGGGGCTTGGCCCGCCTGCAACGTCAAACTGTGGGACGACTTCAATCTCCATACACTAAACGAAAGCTATGGCCACGTTCTTGATCGTGAAGTTTCGCTCGATCGACTCGGAAGGTTGCCTCGCGCTGAAGATTATTCTCATGGGATAGAGATTACTATGTCGAAAGATACTCTTCAGCTGACTGCATGGTACGATAGCATACTGCGCCCCACGCTGAAGGTCGCAAAGGAGCAGCTGGCTCTCGAAACCGGCATCGAACTACGGCATGTTATCTCGAAGGTCGGCAAGAACACACGCGGCCCGATGGGGGCCAAGGTTGACCACTGCGTGGAGCTGGATACCTACCCATCACAGCACCTGATCGTCGGTCTAAGCCTGCCAAGCACGAAGTTTCAGCCCCGCCAGCTCCTCGACCATGCCGGAGTGGCTGAGAATGAGATCTGGCCAGTACGAAAGCTGGCTAACATATGCATCGGGGGCAAGACTCGCTACGGATACATAACAACAGACGAAGATCTCGTGGCCTGCTGTTTCTGCGTAGGCGGTAAAGATGGAAACATGGTGGATGTGGCGATAATGCCAATTCCATGGACGCGGCACAGTGAAGGACAACTAACAACAGACCTCGCTTTGTGGTGGCTTTGTATGATAGCGCTCTCGGGGCCGCATAACCGCAGCCTCGTAAAGGGTGGTGACGTTGTTCCCCTCAGCGCTTGGGACACGCGTCAGACTGCGGACGGCAACTGGATACGCCAACACAGGTATTCTGGTCACTGCGAGCACGTAGGACCTTCAGCACCAGCTGTGTATGAGGACCCGTTGCTTGGAAGTCTGAGTTTCCTCGAAGGGGAAACGGGAGTTCAAATGAACCCAAACTTCAATTTTGAGTTGGAGCTTGAGAGGAACTGGTATGAATTCATGCCGGATACCGGCAACGATGGAGATAGGACATCGGATGCTGCAAACAGGGGATAAATGCGACTTACCTTATAGCACTGCATTTTATGTTGCTTATGTATAAGGAAAACACTCAAGCACAGTTGGAAATATGACTTTAAGCGCCTACCCTTGAGAGAGTTGAACTAGTGAACCAAGCTACAGTAAACATCAAGCAGAGAGTCTTAGAACTCTTGCACTGAGAGTGATAGCCTATGTAAGGATCTCGTCGCCATCACGGCTCTCACTTGTAATCAAGATGAGAATATATTTGCAAACTCTGTCTGCAGCACAGGGTGTCTTCGAGGCCAACTTGCTCATAGTACTCCATGTTGTCAGGAAACAGGCTCGCTTATTCGACTTCCCGTATACGGGTGTCTGCCATGCTCTATGGAGCATATGCCCACGGGCCAGATGTATATTTAGATCGTCGTTCTTCCTATATCTGTTCCGTACATAGTTAAGATTCCACCCTTTCATCACCTACTATTCACCGGGTTTACTGTAATTACCTCCCAAAGCTTTCTCAATCAATACGCTCCCACCATTTTCGGTTACACTGCCGGGGGAAAATCAACCCATCACGGCATTCCCAGTACAACATTGTAGGGTCGTCTCCATACATTCGGTCCAGTTCATCCTTCATCTCTTTACTGTCCTCGCCACGACAATATATCCACATTGGAGGTTTGGGAAGTAACCGCCGGCGTCGTCCCTTGTGTGCGTGCTTAGGTTGCCACTTCCAGTTGTACCGCCTTGGGTCAACATAAGTAAAAACTTTGTCCCGAGCTGCTTTGTTTCTGAACTCGTAATCTCGAAATACTGGATAGGCCTTGTTCCCGCGAAATGCCCACACGTCTATTTCACCTTTCTCCCGGCCGTAATCGTCGTTGTATTCCTCTATCATGTCATCGAAGCACAGGAAGTCAGCCTTGGCTAATAGGAATGTTTGATGCTCCAGCTTCTTGCGCGTCTCGTGCGATAAATGCGGGTTTAACTCGGTTGTTGCGAGGAAATGTGGTACAGTGATGGCTTGGCTTAGGTCAGCAAGCTTACCGCCCACGATCTGTGGCGCACCAATGTCAAGGCGGAAGATTCCCAGCTGTTGCAGTCGGATAATAGCGTCGAGTGTCTTCTTACAAACTGCCGTGTTGAGCTCCTCCTTCTCCTCTTTGGGAGGTATGAATGTCTTCACGATACCCCGGATTGGAGGCGGTCGACCATCGCGGCCTGGGAACCGGTCTCGCAAGTAACGGTATGCCTTGAAATCTCCACCATATAAACCGTCGCCTAGAAAGCTGATTTCAGGGAATCGGTCCTTGATCGCACGCTCATGAGCTTCGTCCAGTAGCACATAACCGAAGCATTGGATTGCGAGCTCCTCGTGTCCAGCTTCTTGAAGGCGACCAAAGGCGCGACACTCGCAGCTAAATGGCTCTGAATAGCCGTAGAAGGCGCGTAGTTGGTCGGCGCGTTCTTGGTCATGGTGCTCGCCTTGGTCGAACTCATAAGGGCCGACCGGACCCATCCAAGCGCAATCCGCCACAAATCGGAACTGAAGGTAGATAGGGCAGAATTAGCGCCAGTGCTCTTTCAGTCTTTTGTTGTCTCTTCTCTCTGCGGAACTGGTGTTGTTATAGCGCATCGGGGCGGATGGGATTCATTGGGACGCTCGGTATTCTGTACAGCGACGTGTTTCACGGCTCCATAGCACACTTCATGCCACAACCACTTGATTGTGCGGGACTCCTTCTCTTATTAATCAGAGAGTTTGTGTGTAAACATGAATTGACATACAAGTTTGATTGCATAGATCTGTTGGTGGATCTTGACTTTGAATACGTGGGAATGGAGCCCTTCGCCAACGTGCTCCAGGAACTCGATGGATTGCGCGCCCTGGAAGTTGAATGGTCCCAGCTTAGGACCGTCGCATAGTGGCAACGGCACCAAGTCGGCGTCTGACCGTGGCCAATCTGGATACATGAGGCGCGGAACAGTGAACAGGAGTGCTGGATGAGAGCTGGTAGCAAAGCAACGCTGAATAATGGCATTGCCAAAGGCAGGCACAATCGCTTATTTTAAGGGCCATCCTCTCTGTTCAGAGCGTGTGCTCCTGAGCAGGCACGAACAAAAGGCGAAGGAAGGCCGAAGACAATGAGAATGGTGGAGGCGCGGAATGAGAACGGATTGGGCTTGCAACAAAGAAGGCGTGAAGAATTTATTAGTCGTCAACTATGTGATTATGGTGCACAAGTTGTGACTCGACGCCTATAGAGGTCACGTGAATGCCCCGACTACATTAATCAGCGCCAACGACAGCCCTTTATTTCCAAGGCTAGGATCGTGACAAACTGCAGTTATTGAGATTCAAGTGTAATATTGGAAAGCAATTGTCATATTAGGCAGTAGTCAATGCCAATACGGCACCTACAGCTATCTCAATGAAGTCTCTTGGTTCATGCGTCCTGCCGACCAGCGATGCGGACATCAGCGCAAATAGTTATTTGGCCTAATCACCACATGTTGGTATCAAGGGGAATGCTTCAGCTCTGCATTGAGTACATGGTTTGTGGGACACAGCCCACCGCAAAAGCCCAGAACCCGTCGTCTTATTGTCTGCTCCTCCTCTGTCTGTTTATCCCAGCTGGGGCGTAATACCATCGACCTCCTCGATGACACGCATGGTCAGGCGGTAGTATCCCATGGCGTCATTGGCGATTCTGATGCGCTCCTCCTTGGTCATATCCTTCAGCTCTTGTTCGAACTTGACATAATCCTCCTCGGGGCCAGGAACCGGTCCTTCGCCACCATATTTGGCAATGAAGGCGTCCTTGTAGCTCTGGCCGGGGTGGGATACGTTAAGCTCGGCCTTCAAGGCATTCTTGTTCTTGGAGAACATGGACCTGCAGTTTCAAATGGTTAGGCAGAGGAAACCCTTGTGTATCACCCAACAAACAATGAAACTTACGACCAGTTGTGCGGCTTCTCGTGGGGCCCGGTGTAACCAAGACGTCCCATGGCAGGCTCTACGCCATTCCAGTTGACTTTGCTGCCTTTTGCGAAAGGGTCTTCGCCATCCTCTCCGGTGATGCCTCCGTGGTGAACGATGCAGCGGTAGATGTCAGCTCGCTTGTTGTCGGAGGCCTTGGGCGGCATGGTGAAGTCTGCAGCTCGGCGGTCAAGAAATCGGCGGCTTGCTCGGTAGATGGTTCGGTGCTTGAGGCAGTAGATGATTCAGTCGTGATTCACCGCTGACTGGAGAGACTGAGGGGTGCGTTGATGGGAAGCGTGATGGTGATGTTGACAATATCACGGGTTGGGAGGGATAATGTGTCAAAGGGACAAGTACATGAGGGGGAGGGGCAGACATGAAGGGTAGTGCCAATGCCGAGCCAAATGTGATTTGTCCAATCTTATCTTCGGCGAAACCTGAATTTTGGTTCAATGGAATCAGTACCAACGAGGTCCTACCAGTGAATACAAATGCCCAATAACGTCGACATTTATCAGCCACATGCTCCCGCCATCACTGGGACATTGAAGTGAAATATTAGGTCGACGTGAAAGCATGTGATTAAAAAACGACGAGCGCCCCCGAGTTGATGATGGACAAATCGTGCTTCGTATTAGTATTTTCCTGTCACCTCTGCTCGGGGCATGCTGACAAGTTTATTTCATACGGGGCCACTGCATAATTGAACAACAGCACCGTAAAATGTCGACGATTGGGACTTCCATTTACTGTAGCTGTAGTTGTTTCTATCTGCACCGACACAGTACCTAGCATCTTTGTCACTACGATCAATATTTTGTGTAGCACATAGATATGAGCCGTACGCAGCATAGGGCTGCTAAGTAGAACTGATTTATGGGGTTGCTTTTGAAACACATCTATACAGCGAGTATCGGTCTTCTACTCTTGAGAGCAGCAGTTCATTGCTTCTGTATGTCTAACCTTTTCAGTATTTACCATTCCTCATCACCATCTCAAGATAGCAGCCTTACCATCGGAATAGCTCATACTACAATTTTTTGTTGCAACGAGTCTTTGTGCGTCTCGTGGTACAATAAGTGTATATAGAACAGTAAGATGTAGGCGACCAGGTGCAGGGAGCCTCGAGTGCGGAGGATGATATCCAACGAGATACCGATAGGCGGCGTCTAGGCTTCAAAAGTATTGATCCTGATGCCACGCTAAACAGCCCATGAGGTAGCATTATTACGTGCGTTTCTTTCCTTCCTTCTGCTACACTGGCATATTGAATGTTACCATATGCAAACACGGTACTGCAAGGATTTCTTAAGGTAGGAATCAAATAGATTTTTTCCCGCTCAATAAGCCAGCATTTATAGGGCAGTTCTCATCTAAACACTATTTCTTCTTTCTCATCATAGGCATCACGTAGCAGTTCGACGCTACTGACTTGTTGGAGTGATCATACACGAAGCCCGGTGTGTGTTCCTCGGTAGATTACTCGTCAACATCGAGATCCATTCGTGAGTCGTGGAATTCGGTTGAATCTAGGTTACCCGGACACTCATTGGACTAGCAAGCATGCGGCTGGAAATTCATACAGACTTGAGCCTTCAAGGGCAATAGAGAGTATATTGCTGTTCTAAAGGGCAGGTTCTACTCTCAACTCTAGCAAACGGGAACAACTAGCAATATGAAAGCCCTATGTTTCCCATCATCACAAGCGCATTAAACCATTCCCAAGCCATCCATCGACATCAGCTGCAGGTGTAATAATTAGGGTGTGAGTCTTCCATGAGTTGTATCACCCTCTCATTCTGGCCTATCTTTATGCACGGTGTCCGGCTTCTTGCGCGGGTTCGTCGGTTCTTCTCGTCTTCGTCTGTGGTGGGACCTGCTCTCGCATGACTCTAAGGCTATGAGGGACGTATTTGGCGCAGACACAGGCGGGAGCCGTGCGAAGCTCCTTCAGCTCGAGTAGGTCAAACTTTGCCAAGCGGCCATGCTGCTCCAATGTCTTGACCATGGATTGACCAGCCACTCCGAGGAGCTCCAGATACATTTCCTCGGCATCTTTCTTGGGAGTGATGCCATACATAATCTCTTGGACACCACCAAACATTTCTGGCTTGTTCCACGGCCAACGTCTAGCTGTGTCGAGGTCGGATTGGTAGATTTTCGTCCAGGCTGTAGTCGAGTCGCCCTCTCTCAAACTAAAACACACCGTAATCAGCGGGTTAGAACTCTTCTGTAGATTATCATGAAAGGGACACCAGTCTTCGCATCTATTTATGACTTACCACCCGGGTCTGTTGCATACATCGACTGGCACTCGTTCGTCGTACGTATCAAACACCAAGAACCGTTTGATTTCTGCGCACTGAGACAATTGGAGACTAGTCGTTCGCCAGCCAAAGTTCGTGCGGATAGCAGAAGGTGCATCATTTGAGTTTGTAATTATATGAACCCCTCTGTGGAGTCTCCCCATGCAGAGTGCGAAGATGTCGAGGTCGAAGTTGAGTCGAACTCGGCCTGAGATTAACGCATAAGTGCGAAAGCTGTCATCGACAGTGAGGCTGTGTCCAGCGTCCTGAGTTCGAACCAGCGACACGATAGGCATGTTGACAGGGTACAGACGCAAGGCGACGTGACGACTTTCTGTCGTCGTTCGGAGGTGTGGGAAGGCGAGGTTACAAATGGCCATAATTCTCTTGCTGGACTGGGTGAAGGGAACCAGCCGATCTCGGTTATGTTCCAGGATGGCGAACTCCCAAATGATGTGTCTTAGCTCGGGAGGAAGCTCGGGAAACAAGTGAAAGACGATCGGCGAATCCATGTTGGCGATGGGAATGATGCTGGTCCCTGGAGTACGTGACTTCAACCTTGATGTTGGCGTTGTATGCTGAGCAATAGGGCAGAGTTGGAAACACTGCTGTGATGCAAAAGACTCTTTTCAAAGGGCATGCAACGATTATTGTAGCTGTCGATTGTGAACATGACACGGGGCTTTCGAGCGTAATAAGTTGCAGTGTCGACAGATGTAGCATGGAAGAGTTGACCAGAGGTTGTGCAGAGAAGAGAGCTACAAGACCAGATTGTCAGGTCTTTTGAAGAGGGAGTCAGAAGGATCAGCAAGCCTCTCTTACCTTCGGTGGGTGCAGGGAAAACTCAGTTGGAAACGTTGCATGGGTTGATGTGCTAGCAGGTCCCAGCCAAAAACGAGGAGAATGCGAGAAGTGCCAGAGATAACCAAAAGTAGAAGGTACAATCTCTGATATGGGTTGGACGGCGAGGAGAGTATGCGACGACAAGCCTGGAGCAGTATCTAGTGTTTGAAATGCAAATAAGCAGCGTAGCCCAGACTTATGCGAGGGGCAACAAGATGCGAATATAGGTTATTGCCCTAGGCTACATGTAGTTTGACCAGGCGCATTGGTAACCATTATCTGACAGATTTCTCTCATTATCGAGTAACAAGAGATCAACACCCTCGGCCACATGATACTGGCGTAAGGACTTTGAGTGACCTCGGGTGCTCTACTGTTTCTTTTAGATTTAACTCATAGTCAATGCTAACGAGTGAACTATCTTGCTTAATGGGAGCGCAAGGTTGAGTGAAACACTAAATTTGTAGACTTCTTGGCTTGTAGCAATCGACGTAAGGATGGTAGGAATCGGACATGTGTCGATATAACGGCCCGTGGGCGATCTGAACGATCCGCGCATGAACCTGGGTTGAATCATGTTGATCGTCGACGCAAATGGCTAACAGAAAAGGAATCTATAAGATGCGGTGTGTATATGTTTCATAACTAGTTGGGTTCTGTCTTATATTAACTTGACCAGATCAATTGATGGCATATGCATCATTGTCTGGTATTTGCAGATGAACTCAGAGAATTCCTTTTCACGTCATACATCAAGATCTCGCAACAAAGATGGCTCGAAACAGACTTGCTCTATCACTAGCAACAGGACACTTGGATAGTTCATACTGTACTATTGAAAAAGGGGGCAATTACTTAGCACAAAGGTATGTACGTGTTGGGAGGAGCGCTTGACACTGCATGCACGGATGCACACCTCAAGTTATGTAGGTAAGTAAGGGCTGAAGCAGCGGTAGGAGAATCACTGTGGCTCACGTCCGTCGATCCCCCTTCAACAAGGGTCGGCGAAGTCACACGTTCGCCAAGTGGTTATTCGGATGAGGGTGTCAGCGGCGATCCGAGACTTATTCGGTATGGTAATACGTCACGTGTTCAAATCGGTCACAACACCATCTCAAGCACTTTCAACATACTGGTAGTAGGGGAATATGTGTCTCTGTTTCGCCGGCCACTGGCCCGACCACTGCGCGGTGTAAAGAGCCTTGGCAAGGAGCAAATGAGCAGCACTATGGTACGGTCTGGAACCCTGTATCTCCTGTCATCATAGCGTTGCTATTATAGCGACGACCTTACTATCGACGGTGTGCATCTGCTACGCAGATTCAGGGTGCTCCAAACACATCGCCGAGAGGAAATTCCTGCTACATTGCGTTTCCGCCCTCGCCATGTTCTTCCTCCTGCCAAAAACCTCCAGCCTGATGGTCTCCGTAATGCTGGAGTCGGAAGCCTTCCAGCTGGGGATCAATAAAGGAATGCTGCCCTGTATACCCCTCCTGTGCAGCGCCTTGGTTTGTTCCGAAGAGCCGTTGCTCTGGCTGGGCATACTGCTGCTCTCCAGTGTTCTGACCAGTGTGAGAGCCGTAGCTGTAAGACGACCAGTGATTCTGCTCCAAAGGAGCCAGCGGGTATTGTTGAAGAAGCTGCTCGTGGTGAGTGGGACCCGGCTGCTCTGCTCCATGGGGGTTGCCATACGGCAAAGGCTGGTGGTAGTGGTTGGCCATGCCAAAGTAGGCATTGTGATCGACGGGCTGATGCTTCATCATGCCACCACCGCCGACGTTGTGGTTGGGCAGCGCGAATTGGTCGTACCCCATTGGGATGCTGTCAGGTTGGGGCTGGCGCATGGGCTCAGGCAATGTCCTAACTGACATCGGGACATTGTCGACAACACGGTTGTTCTCTCCATGGGTGTGTGCTGAGCCGTTCCGAGGGTTCTGAGTGGGCTGGGCGGGTGGTGGTGCGATAGTCTGGCGACTCTGGCCTTGTGGCTGCAGTCCAGGAGCGACTGCGTGACCATTACCATGCGCGGCGGCATCGCCTCGCTCGTCTTCCAAGGTTCCAGGCGTATTAGCGATTCGCTTAGCCTTCTCGAAGTCAGTACCGTCGCCACCGAGGCGCTGGATCTGGAGGATGAGCATTCCAGTCTCTGCAGCGGTCTTCTTGGCAAGTCGGCTCCACTGCGACCTTTCCGTATAAGTTAGTATGTGCGTATCAGGCCGAGCCAAAGGAAATAGATTTTGGGAAATAATACTTACTGCATCCCGTTCACTGTCGTGTTGATGCCTTGGTGACTCAAAGTGTCAAAGATGACCTGCCGGCTGGCGTTGGAGACTTTCCTGCCCGGGAAGGTTCCCTCCTGCGGAAGGCCGCCGTGCTCCAACACAGCCCTGACAAGCGCACGGTTGGCATCGTCAGTCCAGGTGTGTTGGCGTGGCATTGTCACTTGAGGGGTGCTGGTGTCTGTGTTGGAGGTGTGATGCTGGCTTATAAGCGGCTAGATGGGCTGGGCAGTGAGACTGACTTCAAGCAAGCATGTAGGTTGGAAGTTGGAGAGTTGAAAAGTTTTTGGGAGAAGGTGGGAAAATGCTTTCTTATCTATGGAGGTTGAAACTGTCGAGGCATGTTTGCTGGGAAAAGACGACAGATGCAGTAACACCCCCAACGAACGGGGTAGATAGTCATCTTGCTCTAGAGGATCACACTGAACTTGCCTTTTCCCGGGGAAGGTGCCTGCTTGGCAATGCACCATTGGAAAGAGCCTCAGAATCTCTACAGGAAGGTGTAATCAATGGTCGAATAGACGCCGAATAGATCATCGCCAACACATCCGATTCCAGAATGCTGGCAAGATTGGATTGACGTCGGCGAGTCCGTTCTCTTTGGCGATAACGCGTACAGTTACTTTGCTAGGCACGGAATATAATGAGATAGCAAAACTCCATAAATACTTTTATGTGCGATAGAAACGCTTTCAGTAACATAGGACGACTTTAGAAAGACTCCTCTTACTTTTACAAGACTTCGCCACTAGTGGCATAAAAATGGTCTAATAACTATAAAGTGCGACAAAAGCAACAGCGTGAGCGTGTCATGGGGTATCATCCAGCTTGTGAGTGTAATCAAGTTCAAATTGTCACTGCATTGTGATTCTAGGCGAACGCATGTTATTGTTGATAAGCAGTCTCGGTGCTCGATTGTAACATCCAAACCTGGAAACGTCCCGGGTAATTGCTGGGCCAGCATACCTCAAACTGAAAGAAATGGCCCATGAGCTAGGATGTAGTCAGCTAGAAGTACATGTCTAAATGGCAATGAATGAGGTGCAAGGACTTTCACTTCTGGCCTGTGCCACTGGCATTGTTCATGGTGATTTCATTGGTAACATCGTCAGCCACATGCACTATTTGTCATGGCCTAGTCAAATCGTCGATTAGGCCCTCTTGTGCGCAGGAGGATGTGCTCGCAGTAGCCTACCCTCACCTAGTCAATAGCCCTTGACTTTCAAAGGCTTCTGTGGCAAACGAAGCCGAGATTGATTAAATTTCAAGACACTTCAAGGGGGACAAGGTAGAATCCTGCCAAAATAGTGGGTTTGAAACCAGCGTACATCAGCCAGATCTTGCTTTAGTTAGACACAGGCATGCTTTATCTTAACGCCAGTCCAGGGTCGGCTGGCCACTAGGGGGTATCACTGTAGACCTTTTTTAGGGAGTAATTGTTCCAACCCTCGGGGGCAGAAAGTGAGAAATATGATAAAAAATGTTATTAAAAGCTGCAAATACACTGCCTTGCATTTTAAACGGTATATAATTTAGCCTTCGAATCTTTTTTGTTTAATACTATTAACATTAATTTTAGCGATTTTAGCCGTATTCACCACCTTTAGCGATATAAGATACGGCTGGAATCGCTAAAGGTGGTGTTAGTCGTGTTAGTGGTGTTAAATAAAAAGGGATTCGAAGGCTGAAATCGTACACAGTTTAACTAAATAGAAAGCTATTTAAATGTTGATTCAATTAGTAAATAAAACGTTATTTTCATTTATTAACTATGTATATTAATATTTCTATAAAATGGTAATACGTATATTTTTTAAATAAAGTGGTGTTTAATAATGTTTGTTAAAATCAACGTTTTTGAATAAGGGGGTGAATTCAAGGAAATTAGGTGTATCCACTACGACGTTTCGAATGCAAGGCAGTGTAGCACCATGTCTTTTGTTTGTCCCTTCACATTCAAAATGTGAAGCAAACAACAATGGGATGCAGTGTGGTCATAGGAGGCACGTGACCTCCGCACGCAGGGTTTCTAAGCCCTGCCTTATACCTAAGGTTGGTAGGTAGTCGCTGACAGCTGGTCACAATTACACCGAAACAACGAGTAAAACACAGACAGTAAAGCCCAGAGGCGCAGTGAATATAAATGAGTGTGGTACATGCGGCCGCAATAGTGAACAGTAAGATCGCGCCTCCTAACGAGTGTTTTCCCCCCTAGTACAAGCGAGTGACTGTACAACAGCACAACTTCAAACCCCTAGTCCAGCGCTCTCTCTCCCCCCCCCCCCCCCCCCCCCCCCCCCCTCCCCCTCCCCCCCACACACACACACACATGTTGTGCAGGTACCACGCATGGTAATGATGTTTCGTGGGACATCAGCAACCATTAACCTTCTTATTGTCCTCCCCCAGCGAACGACATACTGCGCATTTCGTGCAATAATTGCTAGCGACAGTGTTCTCGGTGTTGGCCGTCTCATTGGCTTTGAAGACGGGGCAGTCCTTCGCGTTCTCTTCGGTAACACCGTCGCATAGGGACGTCCACTCTGTGGTTTTCCCCTGGCAGGGGTCGAATGTTGTGACGCGTCGCTTGCACATCGTGATTGTCTTTTCGGGGTTGAATCAGCTATGGCCAGTACGCCGGGCTCGAACATTGCTTACAGGTTGGCTGGTGATAACGTGGAGATACAGGTTCTAGCTTGACGATCTGGATAGACAGTGAAGTTGTCTGACTTGAGCCTGGGATTCATCATGATTCTCAACCAGTCTGGCTCGGCTTAACTCTTTTATACATGTAATCTCTTTGTTCCACTTCCATCGCACGAGGCTTCGATGTCTGGTGGTATGCCGACATATGCCGCCCCGGTGCACCCAACAAAACCATGGCCTGGAGTGTTGTGGGCAACACAGGTGTCATGACGCACCACCGCTCATGCCAGGCAAAATCCCTTCGTGTCCGGAACATTCTTTGTTCTCGAGATGAAATGGAGAGAGCATCGGAATGTTGGGGTCTGAGATTTGAGTTTATGTGCTTGGTTTCACAACACCAGGTGAGTCTGCTCAGCTGCAAATAGCAGCGCCTCAATGGTGTGCGCCTTGAAAATGGCAAGATGTGCAGCTGATTACAGCTGAAAAAGAGGCACAGGCTGAAAAAGAGGCACAGCCGGTTACGTTGGTCAATGTTTATCTTGTACCTAGTAGATGCCGCATTCGTCGATGCTTTGCCCTGTTGGTAGCACTACATTCCACCTCTTCAGATGCCACAACACCCC
Source organism: Xylariaceae sp. FL1272 (assembly GCA_022432385.1). NCBI lineage: Eukaryota > Fungi > Ascomycota > Sordariomycetes > Xylariales > Xylariaceae > Xylariaceae sp. FL1272. The sequence continues at coordinate 454,506 of JAJJXC010000004.1, forward strand.
GTTGGCATTTTCTGTAGCCAGCCAGGCCGAATCAAGCCGCTCCGAATGCGGCGACCAGGCAGATCAGGGTCCATCTGGCACCAGACACCTATGGGAAAGCATGATCCTGAACTCTTCTTTGCAAATCTGACTACTGTGCTGCTCGTAGTCTGAGCACAGCAACTCATGGTCTTAGCGTCCACACGAGTACAGCACAGCGGAGTAAGTGATCGACAGGATCGTCCCCCATCGCCTGTGGGAGTAAAGGTACGACGTGATACGCGTTATGCTCGACTGTGTGACCCATGACGTGACTGCCGACTCGAAGTGACATGTGACCTGCAACCGAACTTTCAGCGAGCCAAGGACAAACTGTCAGAATGTGGCTGTGACCGCGACCACCAGCTAGCTCTACACACACCACTCTATCCAACGGATGCGGGTCAGGTAGCGAAGCACGATACTATCATCTCAATATGCCACCTTATCCATCATTCATTAGCATAATCGGCGTTACATTCATTGCGGTGCCCTACGTGAGTGGCCTAACGATATCCAGCCACCTGTCTTGCAGTGTGGGTCATTACCCAAGATAAGCTGTCTCGGAAAATTGTCCGTCGGTATTTTCATCGAGAGTCTGTACTTTCAAAGCCAAGGAGACAGAGTGCATCTAACTGGAGTCAATGAATGATATACTGACACCAAGAGGCACCGGCTATGCTTTACATACGCTTGGACATCAATGCTAGATCCAGAAGCAACACTTTTTTTCACCCGATGATATTCGACAGCACTGTGGAATCAAGATATCACTCAATGCGTCATAGACTCCTCAAAGAGCCTTCTCAATTGATCCCTCTCCCGCTCCAGTTCCTTCGCCAAGCCAGGAGCCAACATGAGCACGCGAGCCTGGGGGATGGTGCCCTCGACGAGATCCTCAATGTGCTCATTACCGAAACCAAGAGCCTTCAGACCTGCGGGCTGATCACCAAGATCGGCAAGGAACTTCGTGACGGCATCTGCCAGAACGGCGCCAGCGTCTTCCCGCTTGACGTTCGTGATGTCGACGCCGAAGGCTTCGGCGGCAGCAAGATGACGGTCTGGATTCGATGCTGCGGTGAATCGGAAGACGGCTGGCGCTGTGACTGCTACTGATACGCCGTGGGGGATTATGGGCGTTGTGACGTCGTAGCCTGCGTGTTTGTATTCCTTGTTTTGACCCGAGATGGGATAGGACATGCCTAGTCGTCTGTGTTAGTCATGTGTGCTTCTGAGAAGCTAGTACATGAGAGGCCAATGCTCACCATGACATAAGTGCACGCCCGCGCTGCCAAAGCCGACGCCTGCCAGAGTGGCAGCGAGAAGCATCTCACTCTGGGCCTCTAGATCCTCGGGATCCTTCACTGATCGTGGGAGATACTTGACCGTTGCACGCAAGGCGCTCAAGGAGAAGATGTCGCTGATTGGGTTCGCGCCCTGGTACGCAGGTCTCATGATGGGATTCGAGGGTCTGGGTGTTCGCTCATTGAACGGGATGGCCGTCCAGGACTCCAGTGAGTGGCACAACACATCCAGCCCGGAACTTGCCTTGACCGCAGCGGGCATAGTCTTGGTGTTGAGAGGATCGCATATGCCGAGTGTTGGCTTCAAATTCCTGTGTGCGATGCCCGTCTTGGCCTTCTTCGCGACAAGGTCGAAGATGGCTGTGCCGGTAGTCTCGCTTCCGGTACCGGCGGTCGTTGGAATGGCAATGAGAGGCTTCAACTTCTTCTCAATCGGTCGGCCCTTGCCAAGAGGCGCATTCACAAAGTCTAGAAAGTCGGCATCTGGGTACTCGGTGTACAAGTTCATAAGCTTAGCTGTGTCCATGACTGATCCGCCACCGACGGCTAAGAAGGCGTCTGCGCCATAGGGCTTTGCGAAAGCAATTGCCTCCTTGATGCTACGTTGGGATTCAGTGAGTGTTCTTCTTTATCCAATGGCACAATATGAGATACTTACGAGCTGTCCTTAGGTTCAACTCGGACCTTATCAAAGATTTCGTACTCGATGCCCTCTCTCGACAGAGCCTCCTCCACTTGCTTGAGAGCGGTGAGTTTCCTTACAGTGGAGTCGGTCACGACACAGACTTTCTTGGCGCCCATGTTCGCAAGGTCCATGCCGACCTCTTGAGTGACACCAGGGCCGAAACGGATTGACGAGGCAGCCATCTCGAAGGCATACTCCTTCTGCTGGGAGGCATCGAGAGGCGTGGCGAACCCACGTCTCCCCATGCTCCGAGTCCGCTGTGCATAGGCGTCGACCTGAGGCCGAGCATGACGCTGATGATATCCCGGATTTGAGTGACACGGGCAATTGGGCGCATGTGTGTACTGCACCGTCTTGAGTAGGCTCACCGCGCGTGTCGCAGCCTGAGAGAAGGTGTCAAAATCAGAGTGTCTCGTTCCGAGGCACTGGGCTCAATTGGAGACTTACGCTTGGGGTAACCCGGATTGCCGCGGCCATCCTTTAGACGATACTTGAAGCTTACAGTTCTGAAGAGGGCCAAGTACAGTATACGTCAGAGCGAAGCAATTGAGACGGACCGTAATCTGCAATTCAGCAAACACCGAGATGTGTAGAACTTGAAGACTGGTCACTGGACATGAGTGCCGGTCGGGGAGAAGCCCCTGGTTGCATTGTGGCTTCTGTGGGGTAAATTGGGGGATCCCGCGGTCCTTTACTGTGGGGGATTTCTTGGCGTCTTCGGTACCTACCTACCCTCGCTACCTTACGCTGGGAACACAGCGTTGGATCTACGAGGGCATACACGTATGACGCTGATGAATAGTTCTTGGGTTTGGGCAACAGCATCAGACAAACTTGACGAGCTTGGCGATTGACGTCCTGCACCTCACGTAATATCAAACTCTCTTGCTGTCTTGATACCTCCCTTACGGATGCCAAGGTGCTTGCAGCTGGATCCGAACACCGACCTGCACTAAGAACCTCCTCCGCAAATTTTCATCAACCATCTACCTCCCAGTCAGCTGCATACGCCAGCGCATGGAGACTGGACACACGAGTCGTTTACGTCATGCCCCTATTGCTGGCATCGAACGCGCGCGAAACCTAACAAACTGAAACCCGCTCCACGTCCCTATTATGCTACTGCATTTCCATCGGTCGCTTTCGGTATGGGTATCGGGCCACCCGGAGACTTCTCCAGTCTAGCGGTCAAAACCTCGACTCCCGTTTCGGTGACAAGCAGTGTGTGTTCTGTGATTCTCCCCGTCAACAACATGGCATCGTACTGCAATGGTCACGCTCGCCACTCACCGAACTGAGCAGTCCATTTACCATCAACAGTGACGTTCGTCCAATTGTCCGGCCAATACACTTCCCGACTGGCACCCAGCGCCAGGATAGGCTCAATCGTGAATGTCATGCCAAGCTTACACACACCCGGCATCTTGTTCTTCGCGTAGTGAGGGATCCACGGCGGAGGATGAAACTCGGAGTTGATTCCGTGGCCGCCCCAGTTCTTGAGTACGAACAGATTGCGCGAAGTCGCATGTGCCTCGATAACCTTTCCGAAGTCCCGAATCGGCAAGCCCGGTTTCACGAGCGCGATGGCCTTGTCGAGGGCCTCGCGTGTTGTCTCGACGAGTCTGACGGCATCTGGGTCTGCCTTTGCTTTGTCACCGACGTAGTAGGTCTCGTTCAGATCCGCGTGGTACCCTCCGTGATATAGGGACACATCGAGGTTGAGTATATCGCCGTCAAGGAGTTTGCGCTGATCGGGAATTCCATGACACTGAGCGACACGAGTTAGCTTCTATCGACAGGTGCATCTAATCGACCGAGGGGATAGCTCATCTTGAACTTACTACGACCTCATTCGGGGACGTGCAGATCGACTTGGGGAAGCGATTGTAGTTCAGTGGTGACGGATAGGACTCTCGCTCAACGCAAGCATTGTGGCATACCTCATCCAGATAGTCCGTCGTCACCCCGGGCTTGACTGCTGCTGCCGTGATGTCGAGTACCTCTCGAGCCAATCGACAGACCTTCCGCATCGCTTCTTGCCCTGCTGCATCCAATATTTCCCATTTGTTCCTGTTTAGGCCGTTCTCGCGCTTCGGTATACCAGTCTCGGACCAGTCGGGGTGTCTGATCGTTTTCGGGACCGGTCTCCGCGGTGAAAGTGGGTAGAGTGGTCGCACAGAGCCGGTGTATGGGTAGGACGGGAACGGGTTGTACAGTCCGGTCGCTGCTTGAAGACTTTCAGCACATAATTTCCTCGCATGCAAAATTGAGACATCTCGCTTCTTACTGCTTTGCGTCTTGTGCGCCGCCTTGTGGGTTGCCTGGAACCAGTCCAAGTCAGTTCCCGAGCTCGGATGATCAACGCAGCCTTGGTGGCAGATTCGCAACATACCCAGTTTCTCTGAAAACACTCCTGAGAGCAGAAGTAGCTGTCTGGTACTCCAAGTTTGAGACATGTTGGGCACTGTAACGCGCCAGCGTCCTTGTCGCACTCGACACCGGAGCACGTTTTCTTGATCATGCTTGAAACGATGACAGCAGCGTGCGATGAGTTCGGATTCTACCCTCCAGTCCCAAGGCAAAATAGATCTTGGTCCCGATTTCAATGCGCAGGATATTGAGATATCTGTAAACTTCCTAGACTGAGAATTGGGATTTGTTGGTTCTGGGACTTCTTGGTGCTGAGCCAACAAACCGCCCCACCTACGCCCTTTTGTCACGTCAGCTCGTCGTCTCATTGGTATTTCTCGTCACAAGTGTTGGTCGCGCTCCAAGCAGACAAAGCACAAATTGCATCTTTTTCCATCCCATCGCTTGTGTTGTATCCCAGATGCATTTGTTCCATATTGAAAGCGTGCGTCTGGTCCGTCAAATGTCTGAGCTTGCTGTTGTTTTCGGCCCAGTCGGTGCACGGACATTCGCTGATTCTTTCGCTGTGATAGACTGGGAGCTACAAAAGCTACCACACAGGACTGTGACGGGCTTACTAGACAGGCAATTGGTGAGTATGTCAAGAAACCAAATGAACCGACAAGACTCTAAAATGCGGTCTTTCGGGTAGGAGCGCATCCTAATCCCGTTCGTCGCGTAAGATCGCGGATTGGAGCGAACGTGTATTCGAGAGTCGAGACTCCGTCAGCAGGCACAAAAGGAAACATCGCGGTAGTGTCAAACAGCTACCAGGCGGATACAGCTCATGTCATTTGAAGGCGAAATTGAATCAAATTCCACACAATAGAAATTTCTTTGAGCTGTTCGTCGACGCTAATATAATCAAATGCATACAATCCCTGGCAATCACGCTTAGCTCATTGATTTCGCCTTGTCCCCATAACCATTTATCCGAAGCAGATGTCGCTGTCCCTTTCCCTTAATCTTTCTCCGCTATACGAAATATCGATAGCCCAGTGCCGATGTCCCGCTCCCTTATGCTCATTATGTCCTCGCTAGAGTCAAATCCCGATCCTTTCTCCCATTTTCCCGCGTCACGTGATATGTCCTTCCTGGGCTGGTATAGCAGCTCGTTGTCTTGCTCACCAGACGGCTCTCTCAGCGTCAATCAATGCGTTGACTTGGTCTTGATCATACCCCGAGACCTTGGCGATGAGTTCTGCTTCGCGGAATCTGCATCGGATGCACAGGGGGTCCATCCCTGAGGCCTCAGTTGTACGGTGAGGTGCGTTGAGTGGCACCCATTGCTCTGTCACATCCACGAACTCGATCGAAACGTCCTCGCCATGGTAGATGGGATGGGTGGCGACGCAATGATCGTGATTGGGGCTGGGCGGACGATCCTTAGAATTGGTGGTAATATGCTGGACATGATCGATAAGCTCGGCGGTAGACGGGTAATCATGGTGGTGAATAAAACCATGCTCGGCATCGTGGGTGCGCTCGGCGGAAGCATAGTGGTTAGGTCCAAGAGTAGTTAGGTAACTGTCGTAGCCCTTAGAAGCATTGTCGATACCCTTGGTATGAACACTATCGAGCGGCTTCACGGGCGCCAGGAAATGAACCTTGGTGTTCGGAACTTTCTTGACTATGTCGTAGAATGTATTCATTCGTCTGCTGTTCAAGGTTCGAAAGGACAGCAGGTGGTCGCACATGTGGTGCGTAAGTCCAACTCGGCACAACGGGCAAACCGGCGTCTTGCCGCTCTCCATCGATTTCTTACACCAGATCCTCAAGCATTCCGCGCCAAAGAAGTGGCCGCAAGGCAGTACTGCGAGCTTCTCATTCTTGGCGGGGATATTGTGCTCCTCGTCCCTGGCACCGTCCGGACTGACCCAAGAAGGGAGATCTAGCCCCCCACAACAGATCCAACAATTGACGTTGATTGTAACCTTTCGGCCATCCAGACCCTTGGCTGCGGGGCAAAATGCGGTAATGTATTTCGACAACTCATCCCATGTTGAAATGTCGTCGATAGTGATGTGAGATTTGGTGACAACGCTGCTTGTGAGTTGATGGGTGTGAAGGATGGTGTCGCTGGTGACACTATTTTCAGCGGCTCGCTCCATCGTGCCTATTCCGCCGCTTCTCAGAGGCGACTACAAGGTTGAGGCCTGACACGATTTGACGTGTTGGGGACAAGGAGTAGGGAATGCAGCTTACGTAGCACACCTATTGGCGGTGATTCTCCTGGGGCTCAGTGGTTGTTGTGGTCGCAAGATGCAGTAATTATCAGGCAAGTCTAGATTGATCGCGGATGGATTTGGAAGAAAGGGAATTGAAGTGTGAAACGAAGCTATATTTACACCTTTTTAGGAGTTTGCTGTACGTTGTTCTATGGGCGCAATGTGATCAATGCCCTGCTCATTGAATTCATCGCCGGGGTCTATCAATACCTCACACCCATTTTACCATTGATTTGTTTGTCAAGCTATTTTTTATATATATTTGGTCCAAGCTCTCGCGGTAGGACTTTAATGTGACTGTTTCGGCGAGACGGCTGGCTTTCAGGTCAGTCATCGATGGCTCGGGTAAGAAGACCCATTATATTCAATTCTCCCGCATAACCGAATTGGGGACTGTAGTCATACGGTCTGTACTCATGTGTCTATGTTTGGTCATGTGGTGATTCTATAGCTGAATGGTAGCTCATCGAAGGAAATGTCGTAAATAGGACATGGTTTAATCCGGCACGCGTCAGACGACGAGCACTTTAGGACAAATCTGAGTGAGAAGTAGATGGCAGTAGTTCAGCTTGGAAATTACGTAAAACTCATTGCGCTTGGGGATTAACAAGACATCGTTTGGTACTACCCAATGCAGATAAAGCACGGCAACTCAATAATTATTTGGTAATGTTTGCTTTTTGTTTGCTCGCTTCGATGTTAAGTGAGGAACCAACTAATCAGGCGGCCATAGGCAACTAAGTAGGTACAAGGAATATGATGAGACAAATACAGACGTTGTCGCAGGACGTAACAGCGTTTTTTTTTTTTTTTTTTTTTTTCGTTTTGCGGTGTCAGACAGTCGGAGCGCTATATAATGTCATTAGATGTTGCAACGATCTCTAGACCGAGTCTGTGTTGGATGACTGTAACGCTTTCCCACATTGGTAAAGGGGTTTTAGAAAGAAGGTCTGTCTAAACAAGACTCCTCATCTTTTTTCAATCTGGTTTCAGAACACCACAAGCTAAAGGCACGCAGGTTATGTTTGCATGACCCTGGCAACCATTGCGTAGATTGAATAGACGTGCAGCTCAAGTGTCATCTGGTCCCGGTACAAGGTTCCCTAGAGGTAGTTTTCCATTGAATAGTTCTTACACCTCTTTCACTGAACTTTCTCTCAATCCATCATCAAACTCTGCCCAATTTCATTGCCCAACAAACAATTCCCTTTGCAGCCAGCACCATCCCCGCAGCCTGTGGTCAGCCCTTGAGGTTAATAGCTGTAAGAATCCTGAGAAATACACATCGTTTTTAGGCATCTTGGCCAATAACCTCTCCACAACCTCGCTACGACCCCGCCTTATTCAACAGCTTGAAATCGCACTCTCGTCGCCCCCTCTCGACTCAGAATTCATCCAACATCAACCTATTCCGTCGCCCCATCTCCACATCGCGGTGTGATCTCGCTGATTGTTTGACCTAAAGCTTGCCCATCCATTCAAACATGGACAGCTTATCAAGAGTCGAAATGAAGAACAGCGACATTATCGAGATCACGGACATCGCGACCTTCTCCGAGCTTGGGAAGTATCTCACAGCCTGCTGCCCCACTGCTCTGAAGCCGAGCTACCGTAAAGTTCACATTGAACTGACCTGCGAGATATGCCATATTTCCACGATTGAATTGCCAGAATGGGTGAGAGCGAAGCATGGGCAGAGAGAGACGAGCTCGGAGAACACTTATGAGGCCCAACCGAAGGCTTCTGTCGACAAACAGTCCGGCGCTCCCGCCGCACAGCAAGTGGAGGCAGGCAACGAAGAGCAAAACGTGGTTGGTACCGAAGCGCCGTCTCATACTTCCCCCGATGATCAATTGGAGTGCCCAGTCGGAAATCAAACCGACGCTACTCCTGAAGAGCGACCCGTCTCGCCGACCAAAAAACTATCCGAGATAACTGTAGACGACAAGCTTGGCGATGCAAAAGAAGTCCTCGTTGTTCTTCCCTGTGACCATTTCTTCGGCTACGACTGCTGGCAGAAGTGGCTTGATTCTGTCGACGATGATGGCAACGTCCTCGTCTGTCCAAAATGCCGGTTTGAGATGATACATCCCGGGTGTGGCGACTGGGTGCTTGCACGATGCTTACCGCCTACCCGACTTACAGGCGTCAGGACCATGCCTCAACTGATTCCCCGAGCTCGGGTTCATCGCTGGAGGACCGAGGCCGACGAGAAAAGCGAGGATCCTTTCATTGACATCACCTCAGCATCGCGCCAAGTCATAGTCAATGAACTGACTCATCCTCGTGGAATTGCCCCCGCTTGTTTCTTGTGTCACCTGGTGCGAGATACAATAGTTGCAAAACAGGCTATTCCGGACGATATGAATCCCCTGGAGCACAAGCAACTACTGGGGAATCGTATTGTGCAGATAACAAAGCAATTAAAGTACGAATTCAGCGACACTTGGTAGCGAAACTCGACAGTCCGTCTCCAGCATACATGAGCACAGTGTGTGAAAGAAAAGGCCAGCAACGGCTCGAGCTTGAGGTAGATGGCGCGGAGAATTAGGGAGGAGGAAGTAGGAGAGATTACGGTCTCTTTACCTATTATGGTTGATGGTTGGTTACTGGGAAGCAATTAAAGGAAGACAGAACCATGCGAACAAGAGTGGCGTCGAGATATGGCAGTGATTCGGCGTTCCTAGTTTGTGACAGGTCGAGACAATAGCGTAGCGAAATATATATCAGAATGGGATTTAGACTAAGGCATGTCTTTGGGTACCCGATGGGTACCCAGAAATACCTATAGGTATCTTAATAAAGTTTACTACTTAACGTAGATACCTTTATTATATATTTAGATACTTATTTGTAATAGGTTATACTTATAGGTAATAAGTTTTAAACAATAAAATAAATAAAGTAAAACGATATAAATTAAACGTAATAGTTTTAAAAAAAAAAAATTTATAATGTAAATAAAAGCTATATAACGAAAGTTAATACAATTAAAAATTAATAAAATATACGATTATTAAAAAATAGTTATTTATATTTAGCGCATTTGGTAAACGTATTAATTATATATTAATTTTTATTTTTTATTAATTTTAATCGTTTAATTAATTATTTTTATTATATGTTTAAAGTTTTAAAAAAGCCGGGATTTTTTTTTGTTTTTTTAATTTTAATAATAAATTAACAAACAGATTTTATTTTAATAAAATATTTAATAAATTTTTAATTATATTTACGTTAAACTTTATTTTAAATTTGATAAACTTTAATAAATTATAAGGTTTTATTTTTAACTATATAATAAACGGTGTTTATAATATTATTAAAGTTAGATTTAAATAAAAAGTCGCTTTTTTTTAAATCAACGTTAAAATAAAAACTTATAATACGTAAGATTTTATAAACAAAATATATATTTTTATATTAAAAAATAATTCGTTTAACGTAAATAACGTTAAAATTTAAAGCTATAAAAATTAAAATAACGATTAATATAGAATTAATATATTTAACGTATTAAAAAAAAAGCAGTTAATATAGCTTTTATAGCTTTTTAAAAAGTTAATAAAGTTAATTTCTAGAATTTTATATCTGATTTATATATTTATGTAATTTTTTTAACGACTTATTAAAAAAGCATACCGGAAATATATAAAAAAATAGCGTTAATTATTTATAAACGTTATATGTTGCATATAATAAAATTTAAATAATGATAATTTAAAAATTAATTTTAAAAAAAATAATTTTATTATTTAATTTTTTTAAAGTTTAAACGGTTTTAGTATTAATAATTAAATCGGGCTAATATGTTTTTTTCGTTATATTATTATTACGATTTTTAGTTTTTTTACAATTTTTTTAAGCAATAGTTTTAACGATTTTATAAAAAGCTTTTTTAATACTAAACTTTTAAATAACGGTTAGTATATAATTAATATATATAAAAATAAAGTAATTATATTTTAAATGTTCGTTTTATAAGTATTTGTTTTATAATAGTTTTTTAAAAAACGATTAATATACGATTAATATATAAGAAAGCGAAAAAGTATTATTATAAACGTTATTATACTAGTTAGTAATATATTATTAAAATAGTATAAAATCTTAAAATAAATAAAAAATAATTGTATTAAATATTAACGTATTTAAAACGTTATAAAATATATAACCCGAAATTAACTGTATTAAAGCCGTAAAAGTTATTATTTTTTATTAATATAATATAATAATATAAATATATAGTAAAAAAAACGCTGCGTAAAAAGATTGGCAGTAATAAATAAAGCTTTTTAAATCGGGACTAGCGTATTTATTATTATATAAATCGCTTTTTTTTTAAAAATTAAAATAAATTTTATTAATATATATTTAATTATTATTATAATAATTATTATTATTATTAATATTTTATTATTAATTAATATTTTTAATTATTTATAAAATATAATAAGATTTTTTTAAATTTAATAATAATAATTAATAAAATTAAAATATTATTATAGTTAATATAATAAATAACTAAATTATATATAAGGTTTTTATAAATAATAATTAAAATAATAAATATATTTATATAAATTAATATTTTATTTAATTTAATTTAGATTTAATAATAATAATTATTATAATTAAAATATTATTATAGTTGATATAATAAATAACTGAATTATATATAAGGTTTTTATAAATAATAATTAAAATAATAAATATATTTATATAAATTTATATTTTATTTGATTTAATTTAGGTTTAAAAAAAGAAAAAAAATATTTAATATAAATAAATCTTGATTTTTAATGTTTATTAAATAATAAAAATGTTATAAATCGGTAAAATATTTAATGTTTTTATTTTTTATTAAAAAATAAAAACGATATAATAATAAATATATTATAATATTTAGTAATCTAGCTGCTTTTTTAATTATTAAAATAAATTAAAGTTTTTAAAAAATAATATTATCCGTTTAACGTATATAACGTATAAGTTTATATAATTAAACATTTTAACTTGTTTAACCATTATTGCGCGAAGGGCCTTTTGCTTAGTACGAAGGGACAATTACTTTATACGAGCAGAAGCAAAGCAGATACTAAATAGCCGTCGTAAGTAAATAGTACGTGCGATATGAGTAAATAGTACGTGCGATATAAGTAAATAGTACGTATATAGTACGTACGTTAAGTAAAAAATAACCAGCGTAAGTAAGTATTACGTATAACGGTTACGGGATAGCCGACGTAAGCAAGTTATATATATGTTAGATATTTTATATAAAGGTTTATATATTTCGTACGGAATTTTTTCCGGAAATTTCTTTTTTTAAAAAATAGATATAAATGAATTAATTATATAGTTATTTATATTTGCTTTTTAATACGTATAAAGCCTATTTAATATTAATTAATAGTTATAAAACAATTATAAATTAGCAAAAACAAAAAAAGCAATTAATCGAAAATTATAATAATACGATTTTATATTTTTGTTTTATTTTCGCTTTATATTTCCGGTTTAAGCAAATTATACGAAAAAGATTTAAAAAAATTTACTTTAAGTTATATTTAAAAAAAATAGTAAGCCGATTTATACGATAACTTTTATATAATAGCTAAAAATAAATTTTAGATTTCGTTCGAATAATCGGTTTTATAGGCCGAAATAGTTTTATAATGCGGCCTTAACGAAAACAGCGTTAAAAAATATATCGTATTAAACAAATAAAAAAACGACGACAATTTTAAATTATTTAATAATTTTTTTAACGAATTTATAGCAATATATATAGTTTATTACGTATTATTATATAAATAAACTTATATAACGAGCGATTATTTATTTTTTATTTATTTAAAAAAAACTTTAAAAACTAAATAAAACTTTAGTTCGATAAATTTATATAGACCGTAAAATAATTATTCTTTATATAATTAACCAAATAAAAAATATAATTTAAAAATAGTATTTTAAACGTAAAATTAGCTAAATTTATATAAAACAAATAAATAATAGCCGATATTTATTATTAAAAGTTTTATATAATTTAATTATTACGACTTTAAAAATTATTTAAACTAAATATTTAATAAACTATTAAAAAACAATTACAAAAAAACTAACCGTATAAACAATTCTAAATTTTTTAACTATTTTTTATTATATAGTAAACCTTATTTTAATATATATTACGGAATTTTGTTATATTAAAATATAATATTATAAACAGTTAAATCGATTTACGTAAGTTTATAGTTTTTTAAAAATTATAAAAAAGCTTTTTAAATTTTATTAATTTATTATATAATATATTATCGGATAAAATACGTTAGTTCGTAGGGCTATATTAAGTTTTAAAAATTAAGAAAATTATTATTACGTAGTTCTTTTTTAAATTTCTTTAAGCTTTGCTAAATTATATTTTTAAACTAATATTAGCTTAAAAATAACGTAAAAAAAATATATATAATACGTTTAATATATATTTTAATACGAAAGTAAACTATATTTAATATTAAAGCAAATAAACTATAACGAATTTTTAACGGGTTATATGAAATAATCCGGTATTAATAAAACCGGAAGTATTAAAACAGTTTTTTAAAACTTTTTATATTATTTAACGCGTTTTTAAGCCAGATTTTTAAAAAAAAGTTTGGATATATTTAGCTATCGCATAAATATATAGCGGCGTACCCGAATTCGAACAAGCGTTAATTAATATAAAAAACTTATATAAAAGCTTATTTTTAAATTTCCGTACTATAATATCAATTTCGATATAATAAAAAAATAAGCTATAATTTATATAAAACGAAGACTTTTATATATATTATAACGATAAAAAATATAATAATAACCGTATATAAAAATAATATAATAAAAAATTATTTTATAATCGTATATACTATAGTTTATATAGTTTTTACGGTTTAAGATTTTAACGTTTATTTAATTATATAAATAAAAAATATTTTATATGCTTTAAACCGGATTATTAATTTATAAAATATTTTAGAAAAAAGATTGCTTGCGTAAAATAATATTTTATTAAATATAACGGCATATAAAATGAAGAGGTTAATATTTACGTCGTTAATTTCGAAAAATATTTTAAAACAAAAAATAAAAACGACTAGTTATATAAAAAAAACGAAAAAAAAAAACCCGTAAAAGACAAGAAATTAAAATCTCGTACTATATAATAAACTAATTATATATATATTAAATAACCTAGAAAAATATTTTAAAATTTAATAATCTTTTATATAATAATATAAAACCGTATAATATATTGGCTTTTATATTAAAAAACCTATACGAAAATGTTTATTAAAATATTTTTTAAAATATAAAAGCTATATAAATATCAATTGTCGGCAAGTTATAAATATTAATATACGTACAAAAGTTTTTTAAAACGGAAATCGATTAAATTTTTAAAGGAACTTTCGTACAATTTAAAAAAGCTAAAAATATAGGATTAATCGGAAAAATTAAAGTCGATACGCTAATTAATCTAATTTAATTTTTTATTTTTAACGCTTTTACGTTTTTTTTATTTTTATTATACGATATAAATCGGCAAAAAGCATATTATAATAATTTAATAAATAAGATTATATAAAATAGCAAATTATATGCTATAGTTAAAAAATAAAGCTATAAATTTTTTTATTTCGGTTGTATAAAATAAGCTTTATATTTTATAAAAACGGAATTATAACGAATATATAAAAAAACAGGTTATTAACGCGTAAAAAAATTTTATTATTTATCAATAAAAACAAATTATAACGTTTTTTTAAAAAATTTTAATTAAAAACGATTTATTTTTTAATTACGAAATAATTATTAACGTTATATATATTAATAGCAAGTTTATACTATACGTAATTAACGCTAAAACGGGATTTTAAGCCGCTACGTTTTTAAAATCTTTTTTTACGTAAAATATTTAAAACGTTTTATATCGGTATTAAATTTACGTATATTAAAAACTATTAAACGTAATTACGTATAATATTAATAAGAATTTTTTATTTAAAAAATTTCAAAATAACGTACGATTAATAAAATTTTCGTATAAAAAAATCCCGGTTGAAGCTTATTAAAATATTAAGAAAATTAAACAAATATATAAATTACTCCGTTATATATTTAATATTTTATATAAAAAACTTTTAAATATAACAAATAATTATATAATTCTATAAATCGTAATAAAAGTTTTAAATAATATAGCTAGTTCCAATAATTTAGTATTAATTTTATTAGTTTTTAAAGCTTATTTTAAAATTATAATAGATTTTTTTTTTTTTAAATATTATATAAAAAATAAAAACAATTTAAAAAGTTACGAAAGCAATTCGGAAAAAACGTATAAAGATAAACGTTAACCGTATAATAAATATATAGAACGGCTTATTGTATAATATTTTTTAATTTTTTTTATAATCGGAAATATTTATATAGCGTGAAAAAAGCGGCTAAAAAGATTATTTAAAGTTACGGCAATCGAAAAATGAAACGTAATTTTAAATAACGGTTAAAAATTTCGTTATATATAAGTTAAGCCGTATTATTAACCGTTATACGATAATATAAAATTTAAAATGCTTATTATATAATAAAATATTTTATTAAAAATTATATTTTAAAAATTATAATAAGTTTTTAATTCGTTAAAATATAAATAAAAACGTTTAAAAAAATATTTTATTATATAAATATTCTTTATTAAAAAAGAAAAATCAGATTTTGTCTTTATAATATAATTTCGTTAAAATAAAAAAATTAATACGTTCGGCAAGCTATTTAAAAAATCGGATATAAAAAAAATTAATAACTTATTAGCGTAAAATATATTTATTTTTATACGGTATTTTAATTATATATTAAAAACTTTTTATATTTTCGATATATGTTTAATATAAAAAGTTAAAAATAAAACAACCGTTTTGTACGAAAAATCTAAAATAGTTATATAAAAATACAGAAATAAAAAAAAAAGATATTTTTTATTTAATTTTCAACGATTTAGCAAAATAATTAACACTTTATATTAGTTTTAAGCTTTACGTTAATTTAATTATATAAAATAAAAAATAAATTAAAAAACATTATATAAACGTATATATAAATAACAAATAAATTAATTTAAATTATTTACGTATAATTTTTGAAAAAAATTCGGAATAAATATTTAATAAATATTTTACTATATATTATACAGTTTTTATATAAATTAACCGAATTAGGCCTATATTAATATAAAACGTATTATATATACTATTGTAAAAAACTCAGGATATATATTTTAATATACGATTTATATTTATTTTTAACCGAAAAAAAGCTTAATAGTTTTAGTATTACTACGTTATAAACTAACGATATATTTAATTTCGCTATATTAAAATTTTCGGAACTAAAAAAAACAAAAATTAAAAAAAACAAAGTTTTATATAAAACCGAAAACTATATTTATATAAGGCGTCGCGATAAAATTTAATAGCGATCAAATTTTATTTAAAAGCAAAAACATTTTTTTCGCATAAAAAAACTAAATATTATAATTATTAAAAGTTGATCTAATTATATATTTAATATTATAAAACTATATAATATAACGCGTAAAAAAAGTATATATTATATTAATATATTAACTTAAAACGGTATACGATTTTTTAATCGTAGTATAAATTACGAAATTAAAAAAATAAGCATATTAAAATATTAAATATACGATTAAAATAATAAATAAAGAATTTATTACGCGGTTTATAGTTTATTTCGCTTAATTTTATTTATATTAAACTGTTTATTTTTACCGACGGATTTTTTGCAAATAATGCGGATTTTTTATCGCAATTTGGTTTTTTGGTCGTACTAGCTAAAAAAACACGTATAAACAATAGTTTTAAAATTTACGGGAATATCGTATATTAAAACTTTTTAAAATATAAAAAAGTTATTAAAAATATATTTATAAATAAGTTATACGGTATAATAACTAGTTTTAATTACGTTATTGTTTTTAATACAACGTTATAACAAATTATTTATACGTTTTAATTAAATTAAATCTTAGTAATTATTTGTTCTAATTTACGTTTACTATATAAATATCTTATAAAATAAAAATAACTACCGAAAAAACGGCTAATAATTAACATAATATCGCTATATAAAACGTACGAAAATTATAAAATTTTAAAAATATAATAAATTAATAGCAAAAATAATCTATTAAACGTATTTATAAAAAAAAAACCTTAATTAAACGTTTATATAATTAGTTACGACTAGTCGATTTATTATACAAATTAAAACATTTGTTAACAGATTAAATTAATAATAATAAATTTGTATTTTATTTTTTTTTACGTATTTTTTTTCGTGCTATATTAATTTTTCTTTTTTCTAATTTTTTAAATAGTACGAGGGATTATTATCTTACCGTACGAAGTAGTACAATTACACGTTTAATATCACATTTTTAAAACATTCAAACAAAAAAAAAAGAATTTAATTTATAACTATAAAAACAAAAACATTATACTATTTACCTTTTATTTTATACTATTTACCGAAAAACAAACTACTTTAATACTAACTATTTTATATATAATAAATATAACAAACAATATAAAAATAATAAATATAATTAACGTATAAGCTGTTAAAAAAACCTAGGATATATATATATTATTTATATAAGACATCGGTATAATAACCGGTTGTTTTTGCTATAATAATATAACGCTAGTAAACGTTATACGGCCTAACCGTAAAAACAATATTACAAAACTATATTATTATGCCGTAAAAATACGAATTATAATGTAATATATAAACGTAATTTTCTTATATATTAATAAGCTTTAAAACATATAAAATATTAACGTTTTAAAAACGATATCGCGTAAAAAACACGCTTTTAGTTTTATTATATAAATAAATAAAAATAAAAATAAAAGCTTATATAATTATATACGTTAATAGCTATATTATATATAAACCTATATATATTTAAAATTAAATAGTATTAAGTTATAATATTACTAGCGTTAAAAACACCGGTAATTTAATAAGCTTAAAACCCGATAATAACAATTTAATATAGGCCGAAATACTATTGCCCGATAACTTAAACTCCGTTAATTACGAAGTTTAAAAAATTCGGCTAAAATACAATAGGCGTACTAACCGGAATAACAAAACCTCTAGTAAAAAAAGCAAAAAGCTAGCCAATAACAGCAGTAATAAAAACAAAATTGTTCGGATTTAAAAAACTAAAGCCTTAGTTAAAAAAATAACTATTTTATACGATAATAAAAAAAGCAAGAAAAGCGGGATAAGAAAACGTTATTATAAAATCGTATAAAACTTGAAACAATAAAAACAAAATAAAATAATAACGTACGGAAAAAAAAAAAAAACTTTAATCGTATAAAAGCCTTTAACGTTATATACAAAAACTTTAATTTAATAATAGTTATATTATTTTATATTTATAGCATTTTTATTACGTATAAAATAATTAAATTACTAACGATATAATTTATAGCAGTTTATAATTATAATAATAATTTAAATAATAAAAAATTAAACGTATAATACGTACGTAACTATTTTAATAAACAGTTATTAATATATAACGTATAAAGTATTAAGAAAAGCAGCCATTTTACGTAAAAAAAAAAAGTTGTTAGTATTTAATTATTATTATGCAAAAAGCCTTTTGTTTAATACAAAAAAATAATTACTTTATACAAGCAAAAACAAAGCAAATACTAAATAGCCGTCGTAAATAAATAGTACGTACGATATAAATAAATAGCATATACGATATAAGTAAATAGTACGTATATAGTACGTACGTCGGGTAAAAAAATAACCGGCGTAAATGAGTATTATATACGACGGTTACGGGATAGCCGACGTAAACAAGTTATACGTACGTTAAATATCCCGTACGGAGGCTTATATACTTTATACAAAATCCTTTCCGGAAATTTCTCTTTTTAAAAAATAGATACAAATAAATTAATCGTATAGTTACTTATATCTGCCTTTTAGTGCGTACAAAGCCTATTTAACATAACTATATAGGCTTTTATAGCTTTTTATAATATTTTTAATGCTTTGTTTTAAATATAGAATAAAGAGGAATATTTACGTATAATTTTACGTATAATTTATTGAAAAAGCAATTTAAGCGTTAATAATTTTATGCTTTTTTAATATTATTTAATATTATATAAAGCTAATATTATTATTATTAAAATTTATACTAATTTTGTATTAATTATATTTATTTATTTTTAAGCTGTTTTTTGTTTTTTATATATATAATTATATAATAACCCGGTTTTATAACTAGTTAAAAATAACTTTTTTTAGTTGTTTTTATTATAAACCTTTATTTTATTTTATTTTTTATTGTGTTTATTTCTTTTAAATTTATAATACGTTTGCAGATTAAAAACAAATAACTAAATAGTATAAATAATTTTTATAAACTAAAAAAAAACAAATTTTAAATTAAATTATATAATGTTTTTATAATTTTTTTCCGATAATAATAACGTTAATAATTATATTTATTAAAAACGGCTAATATTTTTATAGTTAACGTAAATTATTTTAATATCGTAGGCTTAAATTTTGGCGTTATTGCAAGCGGCATATTTATATATAATATAAACTAGTTTTATATTAAAAAAAAAGAATTAAAATCTTAACTTAAAAAAAGTAAAAATAAAAATAATAAGAAATTTTGTTATTTATATATAAAATAATTAAAATTTCGTTTGTTTATATTTTAAAATTAATATAAAATTTTTAATTATATTTTTTATTTATTTTATTAATATTTATTATTATTTTATTATTTTATTTAGTTATTGTTGGGACCACTTTCCGTATGGACGTAGTGTAGCTACGGGTGTATACAGATTATGAGGGATGATTGTTGATTGATGATAGAGAGCGTAGAAGCGGTTTCCGCAGGTAGCTATAGACTAAGATTTGGTGGGACGGTACTTCATATGGCCAACAGCTGCTTCGCAGCTGACAGCTCTTACTAATGTGGGCGATGACTTTATGTATTAAAGCTAGTATATCGACGTACGTATGTACGCACTAATATTGGCAGCTTTTCTATTTTTGGTATATGGAGCTATCGCCGACTACCTGATGTTACAGTATATGGCTTTATATTAATGTATTGCTTTATATCCCGTATATATATATAATATGACACTAATATGTTTTTGCCAGTTTTTCCTGTTTTTATATCTATATTTTACGGTGTGTTATGGCATTTTAAACGTGGAATTCCTAATAACGCTATTTTTGCTGTTATTTTTAAAATCGAGTTAACGTTAAAGGTATTGTGTTCGATTTTAAGTATTGCTTACTTAGTTGATTTTTTACGTTTAACCGATTTTTTAACTTTAATGACTATTTTGTTATTATCAACGAGCTTTTTAAAGGTTTTATTAAGCGCCGTTTTTGTTATAGCGTTAGCGGGATTGTTATCGCTGTTAATTTATTATATTTTAGTAATCTCGTTTCGTTCGTATAATTTTCGCAAAGTTATAATATTTATTATAAAGCGTTTTTCGATAATAGTGCCGAATTTAGTAATAGTTTCGTATAAAGAGTACGAATCGGTATATATAACAATAGAAACGTCCGTTATGCTAGTGTTTTTACGTACGTAGTTTATTGTTTTTATTATTTAGTTGATTGTAGCGGCAATATAGTAGCCTATATCGAAACTATGGACTATGCCGTATATTTTAAAAACAAGAACTAATTTCGTTATTCGCTTACATTTAGTTAAAGATTAGTGTATGATATTATTGGTAATTTCGGTTATAAGGTGCTATATATAATATATAACGGGACGTTTGTTTGTTAAAATAATGATATAGTTTATTTAAGAACTTAAATCTTTATTGTTTATAAACGAAACGTTTATATAGATAAAGATTTTTAAGGTATTTAAATTAAGGTTGACGTAAATTAGACCGCGTGTTATGTTCTTTATTTATTACTATAGTCGGGCGTTTAAGGTTTTATAATCGCTTTTTTTAAAGGCCGTAATTTGCGTAACGCAGGAGAGATTAAAGCTTGCTTCGGGTTAGCATATGCTTACTAAATACGCTTTTCGAACGCGTTATTTAACGTATTTTTTATGGCAGTTGTTATTACTAGTGGTGATAAGGGCTAACTTTTTGCCTTAACTTTTTTATTATACGTAAATAGTTTTATCGTTACAAAATATTACGTGGTATTTGTTAAAATTAAATACTTAAAAAGTCGTAAAAATAATGTTCGGCTTTAAATCGAAACATAGGGTATTTTGTTTTTTTTAGGCAAATAAAGATATTATTAATTAATAAATATTGTTGGTCTAAAAGCTAATAATCGCGAAATTATTATCGTTAATATAATCGGGATCGGTAATAAAAAAATATAGGTTATATTTAAAAGTCGTTATTTTTAAAGTTTTAATATAGTAACTATAATAAATTGTTTATTAAAATAATCCTGCTTTAACGATATCGTATAAAGATTTTACGATTTTTATAATCGAATTTTTAGGATATCAAGATTTTAGTTTTTTCGGGAAACGCGCGTAAATACGTTTAATAAGCGTATTTTTAGATTGTATATAAGCCTGTGTAATATTTTATAGTACTATTTACGCTTTTAGTGCCTTTATTAAAATAGAAGCAAGTACGTTTAATAAACGTTAAAATATACGCTAAATAATCGGAGATTGTATTAGGATTTCTTGTTTTTTGGCGTCGTTATATTTTTGTATAACGAGGCGGCTTTTTTATAAGGTTTATTATTTTTATTTATTTTAATTTTGTATATAATACGTAATTTAAAAATACGAAAACTTGCGTAAACTTTTAGGTTATATAATGTAATCTTTAAAACATTATTTTTGAGTAGTTTTTCGAACTTAAGGATATCGCTAGTTTCGAAAAGGTTGCTAGCAGTTATAATAGTTCCTTCGTCGCGGTAACAACGTAATAGCTCGATTGTTGCTTTTTTTTTTGGCAGTAACTATAGTTCTAATATTATTATTAAGACGTTTTTAGACTATAAAGGCTTTTAAATCTATAAACTTTTAATAGTTCGTAAAACTTAAGATTTTGGTTTTGTTTTTACTGCTTTTAAAGCGTCTTCGTTCGCGTTTTAAGGCTATATAATACAGGTTATGCAATTAAGATAGGTTTATTTGCTCGGCTGGCTTAGCCGGATACGGGAAGTTATCGTTATACGGGTTATAATCGTATGTAATACGCTCGTTATTAGGGATATCTAGTATTTCTTTTTCCTAATTTTTACGGTAAAAAGGTTTTACGTGTATAGATCGAAACTTTATAAAGCCGTTAATATTAATAATTAAGTTATAGCCGTTAATATTTAATAGTTTATAAAGTTTTGTCCATTTTTTGCTTTCTTTATATATACGTACTTTATAACCAATAAAAAACGCAAAGATATTTATAACGTCCGGACCGTTACGTGTATTTAAAGCGTTACGGATTTGTTTTATTGTTTTAATAGTTTTTAATATTTTTATAATTAAGTTAAGGGCTTTTATACGCTATAATGTAATAGGAGTAAGCGGTAAGTCGTAGTTTATACGTAAATATGCTCTGAAAACTAAAAGGGTCGGGACTAGGCCGTTAAAGCTTGCGGTATTGTTGACTGTTTTTACGGCTATTTGTAATATAGCTTTAAGGCTGCAAACTGTACGTAATTCAGTATTAATAATCTCCTAGGCTTTTCTGAGGGGTCTATAGGCCTGTTCGAGCTTTCCGATACTTTAATAGGCCTTTATTGGTATTTTTTTGACTGTAATGCCTATAATATAGGCTTCGTTGCGGAATTTTCGTGACGTAAAGTTGGTTCCGGCGTTATATATAATAACGTTAAAGGGGCCTATATAGGTGTCGATCTAGATTTTGCGGAGGATTTCCTACGTATTTTTTGTAGTCATAGATAGTAAGAATGCTACGTTCTGAAATAAGGTTACAGTATTAATAAGATAGAAAACGGCTTTGCCGTTTAAGTATATTATATTAACAAGAACTTTATAATTAAAGTCTATATCGTTTTTTAGGGAAAACTTGAATCGTTTGGGCGTTACGTTATAAAGCTGGCAGGCGGTATATATTTTGCTTATCTGCTCCAAAATCTTAAAATCGACGTTATCGTGGCTTACTGCGATTAATTTTCGATATAATCTCACAATATAAAAATGTTTAAAGCAATAATATAAGCTGCGTAGTTTGTCTTCGGTTATATTAATAAATGATTTTTTAGTTTTGTTTAAATAAAACTATAAATAGCTTTATTTTCGGACGACATTAGTAGTAAGATTGCCGTTTTTATATTATAAAAGATCGCGTATATTATCGAAATATATACCGAAACGGTCTATGTTTTTTAAAGACAAGAAAAATAGGGTTTTTAAGGGCATAACGTAAAAATTAATATTTTTAAAGACAATAAGTACTTTTAAAATGCCGGTAAAAACGATAACTTCGTTATTACCAAACCGTATTTTAATATTTTTTTTTATTAAGCGATCTAGTTTTACTTTAGGGTTAATATTAAGTAAAGCTTGTACTTAGGCCTTATTAACGGTAAAGACCTTGGCGGCGCCGGTATTAGGTATAATACTTTAGTATTATTTTACGCCGTAGCGTATTAATATAAAGTGAAATTAAGGTATATAAATTAACTTGTTATCGTAAAGGTTTTTGCGAGTTAGGCGGTGTTTATAAATCTATAATATTATGTACGCAGTTACGCGTATTTTAATAACGTAGTCGTTATTTCTTAGTAGTGCTTTAATCATTAAAATACGTTTATAATATTTATTAACGAACGCGTCATTATCGTCGGGTTTAATTTTATCGAAATATGCGTAATATTAGGTTATAGACCCGTCTGTTTTAATAAATATTTACTATTTACTGAAAGTACGTTTTTGCTTTTTTACGGTATATTTATATACGCGGTAGTCAGGTTTGCAGCATACAAAACAAAAGCGTGTGCGGTTGTTATAGCAGTTAAATAAGCCGTTTTAACGGTTATTACTGCGTAGTAAGTAGTTACCGCGTAGCGTAAAAATATTTTGTAATAAATTAATGTACCGACCACGATAACTACTAAAGTTGTTGCCGTAGTTGTCATAGTTTTTATAGTTATTATAGTTACCTCGTCTACGGCTTTTGGTGTTTAGCGTATATTTGCGGTCTGCGTAGTGGATGTCGGCGTAGTCATTTTTAAGATTTTCGCCGTAGTACGTAGTTAGATTGTATTAAGTGCCTTATAGGTTGATTACATTTTATAGCAATGATTTTAAACGTGAAAAAAGTTTTTTTATAGCTGTAAAAAGTGTTTAGAAAGCAAAAGCAAATTTAGGTCTATTTTAACATGCTTTTATAACTGTATCCCTAAATACGGCCTCGTTTGTGTACTACGTGCTAAATGTACGTTAGCACGTTTATAGCTTATTAAATAGCAATTAAAATGCTGTTATAGGCTTTTTTTAAAGTTATTACGCTAAATTTTATCAAACGAGGCTAAAGTTTAATTATTAAAATAGTAGTTTTTATTAACTTTTATATTAAAATATTTATCGATTATTATATATATTAATTTAAAGCTATTATAAGGTTTAATATTATAAATAAAATATATTTAAGTTTTGTTTATTAAAATATTTAAGAAAATACTATAAAGTTATTTACGGAATATATTTAATAAATACGTAATGTTTAATATTATTTTGATTTTATTTTTTAAAATATTATATACGTTATTTATATACGATAAAGTCTTTTGCTATTATTTTATAAACTTGTTTAAGAAATTGCCGTTTATTTTTATCGGGATAACTTTT
Organism: Xylariaceae sp. FL1272; assembly: GCA_022432385.1. NCBI lineage: Eukaryota > Fungi > Ascomycota > Sordariomycetes > Xylariales > Xylariaceae > Xylariaceae sp. FL1272. Next base: position 479,103 of record JAJJXC010000004.1, read on the forward strand.
AAAGGTAAAAATTGCTAATATATACTAGTTATAAGTTGATTTTAGTTATTAATTGTTTTTTAATGCTATTTAAGTACATAAGTCGTTTTAGGGATCGTATACGTAAATATATAGGCTAACGGCAATATTTGTAATTTTTAAAATATGTTTGTTATAAAGTTTTAAAGACAGTACTAAAGTCTGCCGAACTATATGCTATTATTAGTTATATTAGTTTTGCGTGCGGTAAAGTTTAAATACGGCACGTTGCGCGCGTTTTAGTCTATATAGGTTACGTTCTGCGTATTTTAAATAACGTTTCGTACGTTGCCGAATCCGTTTTATGCGTTTTATATAAGTTACGTTATTTCGTTACCGGTAGCGTATGCTCCGCTAGCTTTTGGGGTAAAAATATTATAGGCTTTAAAGCTTATAACAAGAAATTTTATAAAAAAATTTATATTTATAATAAAAATCGTTTTTTTACTTCGTAATAAGCTATTTCTATTTTATTACTCGTTTATTAACAAGTTAAATAATAATTTATTTACGTTTAGTTTAATTATGTTTTTTGTTATAGGATAAGCTTTCGGGCCTCCGAAATATAAAAAGTTAACGTTTTCGTCGTATAAGTTTTAAACGTTTTGTTTTTTTTGGCTTTTTTTTTAGCCGCTTTTTTAGCGTCGAACTAATCGTTATGTTTCTTTATTTAACGATATTTATATATAATAATACCGGAAATAAATTTAAAAATTATAAGTTTAATAACGGTTTCTTTTTTGATATTTATTTTTATTTATAAGTTGGTTTAAGGTTTAGTAATAACGTTAAAAAATATAGTAATAGTGTTTTATTTATTAAAATCAAAATAAACGCTATTACGTTAAAAGAAGTTTTTAAAAACTTTGGTTAGTCCCTTTAATTAAAAAAATATTATAAAGTTTTAATTATAAAAATTAAAACGGAACTTATTTACGAATCCGTTATTATTAAAACCGCTAATGCCGTATTAATATATTAAAATAACTATAGCTATATATAAATATTTTTGAATACTATCGGTATCAACGATAATAAAACCGATAAAACTAAGGTCGATAAGATTTACGTAAGCGCGTAAAATCGTTAAATCGTTAAAAATACAAAAAATTTAAAAATTAATTAAAAGCGTTTATCCTTGCTTATTATCCGACTACAATAAGTTATTTATATTTTTTAAAAAGTTTTTATTAAAGTTATTATATAGCACTATAATAACGATATTATATATTATACAATCGTTAACTATAGTAAAAAATACGTATTAAAAACGCTATATATATTACGTAAAGGCGTAAAATCGAATATTTAATTTTAAAGTTTTATTAAAAATTAGGTTTTGTTATTTTTGAAAATTAATTTTAATTAATATATACTATTTTTAAAAAGCGTTTGGAGAAATTAATTAAATTATTATAAAGTAAGTAATGTAGATTGTAAATTTCGTTATCGGTAAAGGCTACCCGAGAGTGGAAAATTAAAAACTTTTTAAATATACGTTCTAAAGTAAAGCATACTAAATTTAAAGCAAGCTACCTATAATTTAAAAAATTTTTAAAAATTTTTAAATAGGCTATATAGTATTTAGTAATAAAAATGCAGCTAGTAAAAAGTTTGGAAAATATAACGATAACGAGAATAAAAAGATGTAATTAATAGGTTAGTCTAAAAATATATAACCTTAAGTTTTAATTAGTAAATTAGGCAGTTTAAATAGTTTATTTGTAACGAGCAAAAAGCGTTGATAAAATATTTCAAGATACGTAATATAACGTTTAAGTTTGACGGCGACGAAGTATTATAACTATAGTAATAAATTGTAATTAGTTTACAGAAAAATGATTATAATCGCGCGTTATTTAGGTTTGTCCAACAAAGCAAAAGATTTAAAGCGCGTAGTTAGTTCTTACTAGTAATAGTTTGTTTAAAAAAGTTCGCTATATCGGGTGCGGCAAAATAACTTATAACAAACTTTTTTTTTAATTAATCTATATTTACAAATAAAGTAATAAATACTAATTAGTATTAGGACTACTTTTCGTATAAACGTAATATAGCTACAAGTATATATAAATTATAAGGAATAATTGTTAATTAATAATAAAAAGCGTAAAAGCGGTTTCCGCAGGTAGCTATAAATTAAGATCTAGTAGGACGGTATTTTACGTAGCTAACAGCTGCTTCGTAGCTGACGGCTTTTACTAATGTAGGCGATGACCTTATGTGCCAAAGCCAGTATATCGACGTACGTATGTACGCACTAACAGTTATAGATAAATTTTAATTTAGGTTTAGCTAGCAAAATTTATTTAATACGGCCAGTAACGAATATAATTATAAAACTAGCTTATATAATAACAAATAAAAAAATAGTCCGGCTTTAATAAATATTACTAATTAAAACGTAAAAACTAATACGACTAGTAACTATTATACGTAGTTTTTATTAATTAAGTTAAAAAGCCTGCTTTAACTATATAAGGCTAAAAATAACGGCTTAATAAACGGTAACGACAATAACGAAAATCTATTTAACGAAACGTTTTCGATACCTGATATTAAGCCTTTTAATAATTTACGCAATAGTTTTAAAAAATAAGGACAGCCTCGTTACTATATTTATACTAAAACTTAATATAATATATTTATAATTTAGTATAAAATAATAAGATAATATAAAGAATAAGTTATTAATAATTATTAAAAAAAAACATAAAATAATATAAAATATATTTCGATAATATATAAATATATAGAACTTATAGTATTAAAATATAAAATTTAATATTAAAGAAATTAAACTTATTTACAAACGGTATAATTTTATAATAAAGTATTTAGTATTTTTAAAAAATTAAAGCCAGATATTAATAATAAACTATTTTGTTTTAATAAAATATATTAAAAAAAATCGAAATTTAAATAAAGTTTTAAACGATAAAAAAGTTTTAATACGTATTACTATAGTATATATATTAATTATATATTAATTTTGCTTATAGTTAAGATTTAACGCTTTAATTAATTTAAATTTATATTTAATTTAAATATTTATAAAAAATGTTTAAAGTTTTAACGGTATAACTAGTAAAAACTTTCGGTTTTTTATAAAATTAATTACGCCTAATTATTTTTTGCTTATACCGAAAAGGCTTAAATTAAAGTTTATAATATTAACGCTTAAAATAACTAATAAAAAGTTTAGTTTACGTTTTATAAACGTTTATATTATTATTATAATAAATATATAAATATTAGTAAAAATAAAATATATTTATTAAAAAGTTTATGTTTATTTTATTAATTAAAGCTAATAATTTTAATATATATTAATTAACGTTTAAAACTGCCGTAATAAAAAGTAAAAATATAATATTATTTTAATTTATAACGTTTTTAAAAAATATAACTTTTATTTATATATAAAAATATTTATAACAAATAATAAATTAAGTTTTAATTTAATATAAATCCGGAATAAACTTAAAAAAAAAAGCTGATTTAAGCAAAAAATTCGTAATATATTATATTTATTTTATTTTTTTTACGTTATATAACTAATATTTAAAGCATTTTTCTATACGTTAAAAGTTATAAATATAGTAAACAGTATAAATATCGTTACGTATAAAAAAAACGTAAATTATAAACTAATGAACAAACTTTAAAATATAATTTAAAAAGAATAGTAAATATTATTTAAAGCGTACGTTTTTTTAAACTGTTTTTTAATATATTAATTTATATTAATTAATATATAGTTTTATTAGCTTATTATTTATATAAATAAAAATCCAAAACGGTAATAGTGTTTTCGGGAAATTTAAATAAAGCTTTTAAAATCGAATATATTAAATATAAAAAAGTTTTTATAAATAATTTATAATATTAAAACTTGCTAAAACTTAACGGTTTATATATTATTGCAAGTATTATTTTTACGCCTTATAATAAAAATATTTTTTAATAAATATAAAATATTACGGAATAGTTTTCAGGTATATAAAACGATTTAAAATATAATAAAATATATTATATAAATTATTATATTGTTTTTATAAATTATAAACAATTTCAGAATATTTAAAAGAAATTATATATATAATATATTAATTAGTTATAAAAATATTATAAAACGGCTTAATAAATTCGATTAATAAATTTATAATAAAATTAACGAAAATTAATTTATATTTTTAAAGTTAATATTAAAAAACTTACGGTAAACGTTTGCTAAAATACGAAACAAGCTTGTAAAATATATAAAAAAGTATATAAAAAAAACAGTAATATATTTATAATTGCTAATTTCTTATTATTTTTATCGGCATATAGTCGCGTTTTTTATATACGAAAAAGTTTTAAAAATAGGCTAAATATTCTAACCGAAATTTTATATTAATAATAAACGATTCGTAATAATTATAAAAGAAAATAAAACATTTTAAAACAGCTTACGAAGTTTATTAAAAAAAATATAACTAATATATTAAATTTAATTACCGAATATATAGTATTATAAAATTGTTAAAAACGATTTATTTAAGCTTAAAAAAATATATATATAATTTACTTTTTTAAATATATCAATTCTTATATTAATTACGATTATCATTATAAAGTTTTTAGTTTTAATCCGGTTTTAATTTAAAACCGCGTTTTAGTACTATTATTAATAAATATTTAAATAAACGTAAATAAATTGCTTTTTTTACTAGTTATAGTTTAATTAAAACAAATTTTCGGTTTAAATAAATATAATTTAAATTTTAAACCGAAATAAAATTTATTAAATTTAGTTTCGCTGTTTTTACCCGTAATATTTTATATATATAATTTATATTTATTTTAATAAAACGTATTTAAAATTAAAATAAATAAATATAAACTTTATTATATATTTTTTTTATATTTATTATATTTTTAGTAATTATAATTATTACGTTTTTTATTCGTTTTAAATAAGATTATAAAAAAATATTATATAATATAATAGTAGTTTATATGCAAAAAAAAAAAAAAACAAAATTAAAACAGCTTTAAAAATTCCCGAGCTTTTTAAACGTAATAAAAAACCGTTTAGTTTTTTATTTAATATTTTAATATATAACTAACGTAATATTAATTTTTAAAAAACTAATAATACTAAAAACGAATTTATAGCTATTTAGTTTATATAATTATTTAGTTTAAAAAAATATCGAATTAAACGGAAATTAAAAAAAAAAAACGGCTATTTCGAAAAAACGTTTACTAAAAGCTTTAATAATAATATTAAAACAAAATCGGATTTAAATAATATTAATAACTAATAATAATACGAGTTTTTTTTTTATTATTTTAAAAAAATGTTATAAACGAAAAAATAATATAATAAATTAAAATTTTACGAAAAAAAGCATATAAATAAAATTAGGTCGTTAAGCCTTATAGTTTATTTATTTAAAATAATATATTAATTTTATATTAATATTATTTTATTATTTGTTTATTTAAATATAGCTATATAAATTTAAATATATATTATTATATTAAAAAATTAGCTAAAATTTTATTAGTTAAAAAAAGTAGGTTTACCGAGTTTTTATACGTATTTGCCTATAATTTTTCTATTTTTTTATTTTTTTTTCGCGTAATTTTTTTTTTTAAAAATGCTAATTTTTTTTTTAAACTATTAATAATTATTATTTTTAATATAAAATTATTTAACTTCTGCTAAATATACTAACTATTTAATATTAATATTAATAATTATTACGTTTTAGTTTTTAATTTTTTATTATTTTAAGCTTTTTATTATAAATTTATTACTACCGTTTTTATTTTAGCTTTTATATTAATTTTATATTAATTTACTATTATTACTAGTTTAGCCGATATTTATTTTAAAACGTTTAATATAGTAAATAGCTTTATTGTTTTTATATAAATAGAAAAAACCGGAAGATTCATTAACTAATTTTTATATTTAAAAAATACGCGATCGTGTTGCTGCTTTTTTATAAAACGTTAAAAAATAAGAACAAAAAAAAAAGCAATAGCCGTTTAAATCGCGTAAAAAATTAGAACTTAAAAAAAAGCAAATTTATTAATTAATAAAAACGAAATAAATACTTTTACGATAAGTATTACGGCTAAAGTAAAAAAATTATAATAAATTATTATTTTAATATATTAATTTATATATTAATTATTACGTTAGTTATTTAAAAAACAAATATCTTAATTAATATATTTTTAATATTTTTATTTACTAGAATAAAAAAAAGATAATTAATAAACAAAATCTTAATTTTACGGCGGTTAAAGCTTGAAACTTTAAAATAAATATGTTTTTAAAGTTATCGATAAATTTTAAAATCGTTAATTTTATTAAATAATATATTGCCGAGCTTATTAATTTTAATACTAAATCTAATTATAATAACTAAGTTAATTTAATTTTTGGCTAACTATAAAAAATAAGGTTTTAATATTTTATAGCTTTATTTAAATAAAATATTAATATAGTATTTAGATTTTTTATAATAATTTTTTTGTTTTATTAAAAAAAAATATTTAAGGCTTAGAACGCTAAAACGTTATAATACGTTATATTATTAAATAATTATAACTATTTATTAAAAAGTTTTTATTTAATAATAATTTAAAAAAAAACATTTATATAAAAACGTAATTAAATTAATTTTTAAAATAAATATTAATTAATATATCGATTATTATATTTATTAACTATATTATTAAGTCGATAAAATTAATGCTTATTTTTAATAATAAAAAGTATAATTAAATAATATCGAATAGTTTTATTATATTATTAAATTTTTAAAGCATTATTGCCGATATTTATAATTTATTACTAAATTAACGACTATAAAGCGTTTTAATAACTTTATAATTTATAATAAAGACGTAAAGTATATATTCGATTTTTTTTTAAAAAAATAAGATTTTAATATTTTATTTTTATATAATTTATTGTTATTAAATTAGTTTTGTTTTATTAAAACGTTAGTATTTTTTATTATAAAATTAATTTTATAATAAAAAGCTAACGTAACCCACGGTTAACTCGGATATACGGTTGATTCGGACATTTTTCAAAACATGATTATGTCGCAATTATAATAAGTTAACTATAACATATTAAAATTAATTGGAATTAGTTGGAATTTTCTTTAGTATTGCTATCTATATTTATTTGATAAGTCCGCGTATTATGCCTAGTGTTGCCGCATATGCCGCAACGTTACGGATCGTTACGAGCCTTTTTCGTAAAACGACTACTTTTACTTTTTTTTTCGACTATTTTACTACTACCTTTTTTTTCGACCTGGAAAATATTGCTTTTAGCTATAATAAATAATTTTTTATGTTATAAGCGTCTGTTTTTTATCCTTTGGCGTTTAGAAAATACGTAGTTAGTGTTTTAAAACTTAGCTATTTTTTTTTTTAAAATCGTAACATTATATATTAATTTATACGTAATTGTAGAAAATTAATTATACGTATTAATGATTAATATAGAAAAGCTATTTTAATGTTTAGAAATTTTGTTTTTAATATAAACAAATTAAGAAGTAGTTTTTATAATAGTAGTAAGCGTTTTAAAAACTTAAAAAGTAGCAAGTAATTCGGGCTTTAGCGACGGCGTTTTGGCAACGTAGTTAATATTTAACGCCGAAATTATATTTTCGGGATTTAAAGGTATAAGTCCAGCGGCTTTAAAACCTGATTTTACGTTTTCGGGCAGAAAAGCTTTTTCGGACGCGATGTAAAAGCCGCGTAAAAAATCTTTTTTCGCGACGTAGGTTTAATAGCGGCGTATTAAATCTTTAATAAACCGATTATATGCTTTTTTAAGAACGGCAAAATAAAAAACATTTAAAAGCTAGAGTTTATAGGACGAATAGGCAGGCATATAAAGTGGAATAACGCCGACAGACTTGAAATATTCGTTAAATTCCGGCGAATAGTAGCTTTTGTAACCATTTAGGATAAAAATGCGTTTTATACCTTTTAAACGTTTTTTAGTATAAAAATTAAAATGCCGTGTTTAATTTAAGCCTTTTTTATTAGTTGTTTAATTATTATTTATAATTATAATTCGTTAGTTAAAAAATAAAGGGTTATCGCGCGTTTATAATGCGAAATAGGTTTTCTCCGTTAAAATAATATAAAACGGCATAATAAAACTATTAGCACTAACGGCCTAAATAGTTATAAACTATTCCCGATTGTTTTACTATATTTGGCGAAGTTTTATACGTTATTCGGTATTAGTTATAACTATATTTAATTTTATTACGCTTATTATAAACCTCGTTTCGTTAAAGTTATAAATATCGTTATTATAAATGTTATATATTGCAATTATTTTTGCTACTATTTTAAACTATTTATAATATGCGTTAAGATTTTCGTAAAAAGCTTTTTAATAATCGATTTTACGATTAAAACGCGTTTTTAGTTCGGGGCGGCGGCGTACGAAACTGGAAGCCTAGTTAACGCCGACTAGAAGCGCGTTACGTTCGCGTAAAAATATATTAGCTATTTCTTCTATATATTGAAACCGGGGAGGAAACGCTTACGAATTTAGGTCTATTATCTTATTAATAATAACTTGCTTTTCGGTTTCGGTAAGTTTTGTTTTAAGAGGACGGACTTTTGCTCGTAAGCGCATTTTGTTTTTAAATCGGTTATATAAAGTTAAAAGAGGGATTCGGTAGTATCGGGCAGCCTTGCGAATAAAAAAACGCGGGTTTTTTTAAATCGCGCGAATCGCTAAAGTAATTCTAGCTTTTTTGGATATAGACTGTATATTGGGTTGTTAAGAAAAACGCGTTTAAATATGTGGGTGTAATTATGTTTTGAAAAGTGTCCGAGTTAACCGTATGTCCGAGTTAACCGTGGGTTACGTTATTTAGTTTTATACGGCTATTAAGTATAAAAATTTTCGCAATCGATATTTATATATTATTTTGTTTTTTTTATTATATAATATATTTATTGATATATTAATCGTTTTTAAAGCCCGATATCGACGTATTTAATTTTTAATTAAACTATACGGAACTCGGTAAAAATATTTAAAACTTATAAAAAAGCTTTATTTTATACTATTTTTTTAAAGAATATTATAAAAGCTTTTAAAATAGGGATATAAAATTACGGTAAATATTAAAAATAATTTTAAATACTAAATTACGCTAAAAAATGTTAGTTTATAAAAAAATATTAATAAGTTAAAAAGAACGGAAATATATAACTTTATTACGTTTGTTTTATTCTATATATTTTTTAAAAACATAGTGCTAAAAACGTTTGCAAAAATTCGTACTAAAGTAAACTTATTATAATTATAATATTAAATTAATATATAATATATTTTGTTTTGTTTAATTTTTTTATTTAGGTTTATATATTATTAAAGCTTTAATCTATTAAAATTATATTTATTACTATATTAATTTTCCGCTGTTTTTATATCGATATATATTAATTAAATATAAAAATAAACCTAAGCTATTTTATATATATACTTATAGATATTTTTAGGTAGATATCTATAAATATTTTAAGGTAAATATTTATAAATATTTCTAAGTAGATATTTAAGTTACCGACTTTGGGTACCTATAGGTATTCCAGGTAAAATAGGTTTTAGATAATAGGTAGTACGGGCATGCCTTAATTTAGACTAATTATACTAGAACTGTGGACACATTTGACTAAGCACTATTAAGACTCGATATGTACAGCTTCCACTTAGTCCGACTGCGATCGGCTAAAAACGAAACATCTTGTCCTACTCCAGGACCTTTTGCTGAAAAGAGATGGCAGCATAGCACAGGCACAGGAGGACGGGGTGAGTTGATGTGATAAGGTATGTTGAGGTACATAATAGACTACAGATAGGATTGAGCGGATTGCTTGGTCCCAAATATTTTTGTGGTAGCAAGACCCCGAGCAAACCCGGTGTGATAAGAGAAAGTCGAACATGAAGGTAACGCGAGCACTCATAGACTTAGGTAATTACCTTGCTGACGTTAGAAGATATCACAAACCTAGTTCCCTGTCGCTTACAGAGAAGAAGGTTGTGGAACAACTCGATGTCCCTGCTATCGTAGCCGCTGTTCAACACTTAATCCCCATCTTTTCGCCGTGTGATTTTTTCCACCTACCGCATACATCCCATCCGTTTCCTGGCACCATCAACAAAGTTCCCGGTAGTGCACGCGTTTGCGCCGCCTCCAGATCTCGCCGCAAGACTCGCCGGAACAGATATTAAGCTCGCGAACAATTCTGAAAAAAGACAGATCCAACGGCTAAACTTGCAAATATAAGTTTCAGACCTTCCATTACGCCAACTATATCTCTCAGCGACCCGGCAGCCAAGGTCCGGTTGTCGCTTGAGCTGTGGATCTCACAGGTCACCCCGGGACACAAGACGGACGCGATCTCTTTCAGTACGAATAAGTCGATTTTCGATGTCGTCCCCGTTAAAGAGCGCGGGCTGGACGTGTTTGCTAGAGCACGAGGTCCGATTGGTTTAGTCAGTGAGTACAGAGACCCGGCGAAACGGATCTCTTTGGGAAGCTTCTACTTCGACTGTCACGACCTCAACGGTCCCGTGGACCTGTGTGAGTGCGGCCATCAATTTGTTACTGTTCCTTCCTTCTAATCCGCGAGTTCGATCACCCTTGTGCATGAACTTGATTGGGAGCAACTCTTTCGCTACGAAGAGAAGCGGACGAAGGACAACCTGGCTGTAGGGACAGGTTCGAAGTTATCATTAGCGACACGAAAGGGCAGTTTACATCCTGGTGGTGTTGGGGAGAGATGGAGTCCGACGAGTTGAGGAACAAAAGGTTACATGCGTGGGCTCAGTCTCTGGAGGCCATTAAAGACGAAGGGGAGTGGAAGGTCAGTAACGCCAAAGGGGAGGTTTCGTTCCACAGGATCACGAATGACCCGCTTGTCTTCGAGCTTATCGAGTAATACAGTTGTCGAGAGTATGTCGCAACCTGATCAACCCAACCCCGAGGTTCGGAACGGCGACCTGTGGCTTTCTGAGTGACCATTCCGAGATGAAGCATTTCCAGGGGGGGTTGATGTATCGCGACTGTCCGTGCCAACAACTATGCGTTGCATCATAAAGAAGTTCGCACATTTGCTAGAGCTCCCACCATTCTACCATTTGCCGCCGCCACTTATAACTGCCTCATAGCCATACTTCGTCTCTCATATACAACCCCTGACAATGGCTTGACCAATCATGAATGGTAAACCACGGGGGTATTACTGCCAAGACGATCTGAGATTCTGACTTTCGGCCCGCTCCGGGCAAGCTTGATGAGATTGGAAAAATGGAACGGGACAATCCAAGGATGCATGATGTGGATATTGCTGCGCCTGATGGACCCTGGTTGTGCTTTGAGCCGCGGGGTGTGTTTACAGGCGGCTTCGTGAGTTGAGCCCGGTCGAAGAAAACGAGGGAACAATACTGTCAAATGAGAATGAAACTGGGAGTACTAGGTTGTCCTTGATGAGAGGCGCGTGGTACAGTCGCCAAATCAAGCTTATACTCACCGAGTCAGTGTCTCAGGAACTAATGCAGAACAACAAATGTTGTGTGTCGTTACCATATAGGCAGTACTCCAACCAACGTGCTGATCACAGACACAAGTACAAGCATACCTAGGTAAGTAGGAACCGACACACAACGACAACCTTGGATCGCCGTGTGATTCGGGTCCCGACCCGGTTACATCACGCTGGTGTTGTATTACCCCAGTCGGAATGAGGAGAAACTCCCACTTTTCACGACCTCATTCCGTTCGGCGTGAGTCAACGCCGGTCCCCACACCGCTTGGCAAACGGAATAGAGAGCTGGTAGTTCGAGATTCCCAATGGGACGGGTTGAAGTGGTGGTATGGAACGTATATAAAGCTCTGTATGACTGTATGACGAGAAACATGGATCATAAATACCAAAAGCCCAACTGAGCATCGTCATTCGATCGCCTATCTACGTGCCACCATGTCTCGCACAGTCCCCCAACAGAATACAGGCAGCGAAGACCTCCCCCGGATGCGGATCCGAGAGCTTCTCCCCAGCCTCCATTTGGGCGACTACTCACCTGGCCCCCTCAACTCTTTAACAGACGTCCCCGGCGTCCTAGTGCACACGCAAGAAATCATCGCGGACAACGACAACGTAAACACAGGCCTGACGTCAATTCTGCCTCGAAGCGACTGGTTCCACAAAGCGTGTTACGCTGGTCTTTTCTCCTTCAACGGGTCGGGCGAACTCACTGGTTCCCACTGGATCAACGAGACGGGACTCCTACACTCGCCAATCATCATAACCAATTCGTTTGCCGTCGGCGCTGCCTACCAGGGGATCTACGAGTATGCCATCAAGAGCTTGGGCGCCAAGAAGGGTCAGGTTGATTGGTTTCTGTTGCCAGTTGTTGCAGAGACATTTGATGGGTATCTGAACGATCTCACTCAATTCGCTGTGACCCCGCAGCATGTTGTGAAGGGACTTGAGAGTGTGAGCGCTGAGAGGGTTAAGGAGGGGAATGTCGGGGGTGGGACGGGGATGATCTGTCGTGAGTACCATTAATCGCATGCACAAATTGAGCACACGAGGATTGGTGACGCTGATCATTGCGCAGACTACTTCAAAGGTGGCACCGGCAGCTCGAGCCGTATCGTGCCCGGCCTCGACACCAAGGGGGAGACGAAGAACTACACGGTGGGCGTCCTAACCCAGTGCAACTACGGCAAAAAGCCCCATTTCCGCATAGGCGGCGCACCCGTAGGCCGTGTCCTCGCCGCCGAGGACGCAAAGGCAGCAGAGACCGATGGCTCTAAAAAACAAGAGCAGGAGGATCTGATGCGTGAAAAAGAGCGCAAGGACGGCTCGATAATCATCATAATCTCAACCGACGCCCCCCTGCACCCAACACAGCTGCAGCGTCTCGCCAAACGGGCAACCGTCGGGCTAGCTAGAGTAGGTGGGCAAGGACACAATCCCAGCGGTGATATCTTCCTAGCGTTTTCAACTGGGAACGGGATACCGGTGCAGAGCATTAGTATGGAGAGACGGGCTGTTGATCCGTTTAAACCTACAGTGTTTGACGCGGAGTTGGTGGATGATTCAAGTATCAATGGGTTGTTTGAGGCCGTTGCCGATGCGACAGAGGAGGCGATCTATAATGCTGTTTGTATGGCGGAGACTATGACGGGGAATCTGGGGCATAGGATTGAAGCGCTTCCGCTGCAGAAGGTTAGGGGGATTATGGAGAAATATCTGTAGGTCATTGATTTTTCAATGGAGGCTCGAATAACTCACATCGATTAAGATTAGAACATGAAAATCTCAAAAGATGCACTTTTCGCTATGAAATACAGCTCTGAACTGTCCTTATTTGTGTTGTGCTCCTGTGCATGCAGGTAGTAGGAGATCGTCATTTGTCTCGGAAACGTGCCTTCGGTCGCAACGCCTTGCGCTCGTGATATGGCGTGGTGTACAAAGTAACTGGCAATGCAAGACGAAACCTGCGTCGTTCAAAATTGCGCAAGTGGAATGTTGGAAGTGTAAGGTATAAATGCTGCCTCTCCGCCTGGAGCTAAAAGCATAAAGTAGACGCTGGTAACGAAGTTTAAAGGTAAGGTACCTTACCTTGACGGAAATACCTACTGAAGAGCACGTGTGTCTTGTTTGAATGGCCCCTTTGCTGCCTGACCTGGCTGGAGTGAGCAGAATATCGAGGACGGTCGAGGTCGACGGCCCCCCCACTATTTAACTCGCTGCTGCGACACACAGTTCTGACACGGCTCAGGCCTGCCTCCCCTGACACCCTAGCGCTACAGGCATCATCACAGGTACCTACGGTTCGACTCCACCACATGCAACGACATCGACAACCCGCCTTCAACCATCTTCGAGATACCTTCCGATACCCTCAATTGTACATCACTCTTTCGCTTCCAGGGCGCGCTACACTCTCTTTCAACAGCGCCCGCTTTTCCTCCCTATAGACTTTCTCAGCGTCAAGAATCCCCCTCGCAACCCTCCGCAGCATCCTAATTGCCCCCATCATTCGACTCCTCCTGCCTATCGACGTCGTGTCTCATCATCATCTGTGCCCCGAAGATGATCCAGAAATCACCCGCAATCACCATCCCTTACCGCCACACCTGAGTCTGTTGAGTCTCCCTCGCTAGCTTAGGTATCTTTACTCGCCATGGAACCCTACCGACCGCCGAACGGCTCCGCGCCCCCAAAACGCGAGCCCTCACGAGCCGAAATGTTCGAGGACGAGAAGCGCCGCATCATAGACAGCTGCTTCAGCAAGAAGGACCCCGACGGCTCACAGACCGAGACCTACATCACCCACATCAAGATCACCGAGTTCGCAACCCACCAGACCGGCCCTCCGCCCCCCGATGCCAGACGAGAAGCCGAGAAGCCGCGCGTCATAATCGTCGCCGTCCGCAGGTCGGGGAAGGTGCGCATGCATAAGTCCAAAGAGAACGGAAACGGCACATTTTCCATCGGCAAGACATGGGATCTCAACGACCTTACCGGCATCGAGTCCTTCACGGGCCCCACCGTCGACAACCAGAAGCGGTCATGGGCCGGCGACACGGGCTTCATCGTCCACATCGGCAAGCCCTACTACTGGCAGGCGCAGGCCGAGAAGGAGAAGAAGTTCTTCATCGCCAGCCTCATCAAGATCTACGGCAAATACACGGGCGGCAATGTGCCCCAGCTGACGGGCTTCGACAACAGGGAGATAGACCAGGTCATGGGCTCACGACGCCCTCCACCCACCAGCCATCGACCTCCTCTTCCCGAATCCGCTCCTTCATCCCGATCTGAACCGCCGGTTGGCATGCCTCCTCCTCGCCCACCTCCGGCGCCGCCGTCACGGCCCGAGCAGAGACCACCGCCACCAGTTGCCTTGCGACAAGATGCGATTCCTCCCGCCCGGGCACCCTCTCGCCCGGGTTCGAGCTCGAGGTCAAACTCGAGGCCACCTTCACGTTCGCGGCCTGAGCCAAAGCCCATGCGCCTCGAGGCTTTGTCGAGCAACAATAACTCTACCACTTCCATAAATGGCCCTCCCAACCAGGCCCCACCTTCACCAGCCATACGCAACCTGGCCAATGTTCAAAATGGCACCTCATCACCTGTACCGAGCATCGACTCAAGTCGCATACCAAGTCAGCCACCTGTTCTACGAAGATTGGCATCCAACATGAGTCAAGATTCGATTGCAGCCTCCTTTTCAACTGCAAGAAGCGAGGATACAACCAGTCTCCCGCCGAGATCAAGAGGAGGTATGCATTATTTTTTCTTATTTGAATCTTCTAAACTTCTGTGCGACCGTTGTACAATAGTAGTGTTGCTGGTGTGATACCTTTCCGCCATCTTTTAGGTTTAGTTGGCTTAAATATGATCAGTCACTAATGAAGCGTAGGTATGTCCGGATCAGGCGCATTTGGCAGACAACCTGAACCACCAGAAGGCCCACCGTCGCAAGTCAATCTTCCCGACCGACGGCGGCCACCCATGGATCCGTTAAAGATCGGGACACCAACTGATAACGATCTGGTCCCTGCGCCCCTGAGTGCACGGAAAGATCCTCCACCACGGAACAGTGATCGCACCATGACAAGGACAGAGTCAGCCGGGGGCGGCTCTGTGAGTAGCTTCAAATCGGAGACCAAAACCATTGTTTCCGAAAAGTCCAACACGGCATCTACAACCATGTTGCCCAACGCGGACAATACCCCCGATGCTTCTAAATCCCAGATCCCAGCCGCACCACCGATGCCACCTGAAGACACTTCCAAGTCGGATGAAGAGTCAAAACCAGGCTTGGGACCTATGATAAGAGCGAAGAAGTCACAGAAAGACTTGGCGGGGACACTATGGAAAGCAGCCTCGGCGGCGAGTGCTTTCAAGCCACGGCCAGGTGGGGCCGGTGAACGGCTGCGAGAGGCTGCGAAGAAGGCCAGCGTGGATGGTCCAGATGGCATCACTGGTGTCGTACCAGCCCCGCCCCGCCCAGTAGCAGAGCCACCAAAACCAGCGGAAGTGCCCAAGCCCCTTGACTTGGCCTCGAAATCCAACGAGAGACTCGCGTCTGTGCCCGAAGTCAAGCTCACTTTACCCAACTCATCTCGACCTACAAGTTTGGAAGCCCCAGCTAAAGAAGCGAAGCGGAAAGTCACGGAAGAGACACAAAAAAGCGAGGAATCACGGCGTGTAACGGTGGCAAGTAATGATGCCCGGTATCTTTCCAGTCTCGGAGTAGATACCACGATTCTCGGAGATTCCACGGCCGATTTTGCCAGCTGGTTAGACCATTTCGGCTGGGTTCCCGGTAATCAGATGCGGACTAAGAACTTCGACGAAATGAAACTTGACATCGACAGGGAAGTGAACAAGGCGCAAGCTGGCGGCTGGGTTGCACGATTCCAGGAAGAAGATGAGAGAGTGGATGCCATCAAAAAGGGACTGGATGTCGCCATCGCCGAGTGTGACGAACTTGATAACCTCCTGACTCTCTACAGCGTTGAGCTTTCGGTAAGTTATCCTTCGGGATTTTCCGGAGACCATGCGGCTAACAATTGAGCAGACACTCTCTGACGACATCGCCTACATAGAAGCTCAAGGCCAAGGCTTGCAAGTCCAAGCTTCCAATCAGAAACTGCTCCGAAATGAGTTGGAGTCCCTTCTGAGTACCTGCGCCATCACGTCTGATGACCTGCGAGGTCTTAAGATGGCTCCATTGGAAACCTCATCTGGAGTAGAAGAGATCGAGAATGCGTTGGTCACTTTATACAAGGCGCAGATGAAGATCGACCCTTCGGCCGCTGTGTCCGAGCCGAGAAAGAGTGAAGACACGAGCATCAGTGGCAAACAGGCCAGTTTCAACCCAGATTATGGCAAGATGCGGATAGTACAGGAGAAGAAGGAGATGTACTTCACCGAAAGCCAAAACTTCTTAAACCGATTTGGAGGGTTCATGGCTCGCCAGTTCGACAACTCAATACAGGAGACAAAGTCCGCTATTTCCGGTGCTCTGTCCAAGAAAGTAGACCCCCGCAATCACGACGCAGGGCGCGACTTGCTGTGGCAATATAGCCCCCTTGTGTTATATGCCAAGGAGGTGAATATTGACGAGTGGTATCGCTACATATCCATATACCAGGAGAAGAGCTTCCCGCTCTATCGATCAGAGTTCAAGGACATTCTCGATGCTTGGAAGCGTAATGCTAGGAAGCCTGCGGGTGACGATAGTCTCGTTCTCTTCACCGCGCAAGTGGAGAAGCAGCAAGAGGGCACAATGGCAACCGCTAGGAGAGTCACAGTCAAGAGAAGCCAGACTCTGGCCAGGAGCTTGGGTCGACCTCTGGGCGAGGGCAAATCAAGCTCGGAAAAAGTAACTGACGGACGTAGTCATCCTTACGAAATCTTTGCTGGCATTATGGATGACTTGCTCCCCCTTGTCGAGATTGAGCAGAACTTCATCGTTGACTTCTTTCATGCCACTACTCTCGAGACATCAGATTTCCCGGATTTAGTCGCCGCCTGCCGACCACGTGACCGTCGAGGAAAAGATTTGAAGCGTCACCGACTCATGGAGCCCGATCGTGATCTGGCTCGGCGAGTAACTCGTGCCATGGAGGCCATCTTCTCTTTCCTAGAGCAAGACCTTCAGAATTTGATTCTTTGGGTCTTGTCTCAGGATCCGTTGTAAGTCCCAAATCTCTCTTTTCCTGCAGCGTGATACGGTACTAATCGTTTGGTATAGACAAGGAGTTGGTGTTCTTGCTGTCTTGGAACGCAAGCAAGTTGAAATGACCTCATCCAATCAGGACTTTTTGAACAACATTTTACAGAAACTGAACGGGAACCTCGA
Organism: Xylariaceae sp. FL1272; assembly: GCA_022432385.1. Classification (NCBI taxonomy): domain Eukaryota; kingdom Fungi; phylum Ascomycota; class Sordariomycetes; order Xylariales; family Xylariaceae; species Xylariaceae sp. FL1272. Next base: position 497,068 of record JAJJXC010000004.1, read on the forward strand.
ATCGCGCTTCTCCAAGTTCGTTGAAGAGCAAATCCGCGCTATCGAAGACACGAAGGTCAAGATTAAGAAGCGCAAGGGTGTCATCTCGTTCATGAGAGTATTCCCACATTTCTCCGCCGCAGTCGAGAACATGTTGTCCACGACCGATACCGGTTCCTCCGTCCGACGAGCAGTGGACCGAGAGTATGAGCGCATCATCAAGTCCATGTTTGACTCATTAAAAGTCATCGCCCGCGAGAATCCCGCCACGCTCACGAACAGTGGCGCCGATCCCGAGGACAAAGAAGCACTGAACTACCACATCCTTCTTATAGAAAACATGAACCACTTCCTCGAAGAACTCAATACTCAAGGTCTCGAAATTCTAGAAGACTGGAAAGAAGCCGCAGCAGGCGAGATGGCAGAACACATGGGTCTCTATCTCAACGCCGTCATGCGCCGCCCTCTGGGCAAGCTACTCGAGTACCTAGAAAACCTCGAGAGCCAAATCGCAAGCGGAAAGAACATGACGATCATCGCCGCACAGCCCAGCAATAGCAAGGCGACATTCAACAAAGTACTATCCACCTACGACGGCAAGGAGGTGCGAAAGGGAATCGAGGCTTTACGCAAGAGAGTCGAGAAACACTTTGGAGACGCCGATGATCCTAGTCTTAGCAGAGACTTGGTGAATCGTGTGCTGAAAGAGTGTGAGAGGTTCTACAACGAGGTTGAGATGAGGATCGCGAATGTCACGAGCAGTGTTTACAGTGGTGATGTACTATTTGAGTGGCCTCGAGCAGATGTCAAGGTCTCGTTTGCCAATCCCGGGCGCTAGGAGCGCAATTCTCGGGATGAGTGGACGGGAGCGGCAAAAAACCTTGGCAGGAAGGGCAGTTCCTTCGGATTGAATTTGAAGATTGGGGGACCCGTTAGTATGGGGATCAAGAGGTGGGAAGAAGCTGAGGCCAAGAGGAGGGTGTCTGGGGAGAGTGCACAAGCAAGGAGTCCGATTATGGGAGGTTTCCCACCTAAGAGCCCTACTGTTGGGAGCTTCAAAGACAAGGACAGTCTGAAGGGGAGCTTGAAGGAGAAGGACAGCCTCAAGACCAATAGCCTCAGAAGTTCCGCCTCAGCGAAGGGGAGTCTCAGAGATATAGGGAACCTCAAGGATAAGGAGAGTACTAGGGATAGTGCCTCCCTTGCTGAGTCGCGCAAGGGGAGTCTCCGGTCACTGACAGAATACTAAGGCATCTGAGGGAGAGGTTGTATATCGATATCACTCCTATTGACAGGTGAGAGCTGGGGGTGGATGTTGACGGTGTGTATGTGTTATGATTAAGATGATGATATAATCTTCCTGTTTATGCTGCATTTCGTGATTGGGGATGGAAAATTTGAGTTCGTATGCTTTTATATCACTGGACTGACACGATGCCTTTCGATATAACATCGCTGTCACAGTTTGACTCGTGACTACTTTGATACATACCAACATCTCAGTTCGGACCCATCCCACCTTATCAAGAAGGCTCTGGATGTGACTCCGGCGGCATACTAAATTCTCGTTCTACATATTAATGACAAACAATTGTAGCATACCGGACAACTTCGTTATCTCGTTCAAAGATTTCCATTTCCTTCTCTTTAAGCGTTAGCAGAATCTCGAACCCCCCAGACGGTTGCATTGGAAGTACGACGCAGCGTCGGCAATATGCGTCATACTCCCGTCGGGGCGGTCTCAAGAAGTCTGCATGTCCGCCATTCGCAAAGAGCACGTCGCCAAAGCAAATATCGTATGCGCTGAGACCGATCCAGCTGGTGAAGCACACCTCTGCGCCCTTGAAGGTGCTGAATGGGAATCGCAGGCTGTCGCCGTAGTCCGGCAGTGATCGCGCAAGATCAAACGCCTGCTGCAGACGATCAGAAGTGATGGCGTTGATCGAGTGGCGGATGTTCGAGGCAATTTCAGACAACGACGTGTGTTCGTCTATAAGCCTGCCGACAGACATAGCCGTGGTGGAAATGAAGATGAGCGTTCCCATATAGCTCCAAGGCAAGGCTTTCGAGAAGATGCCTCTGCCGTCGAGGGTTAGGTCAAGAAGGCTTGTGGCGTTTGGTGCATAGTCGGTCCCATCCCTCTCGTCTGCCGCCTTCGCGCGTGCTTTGGTGACGCAACGCCACAGCATCGCCATTAGAGCATCGTTGGCAGTGATTTGTTCTCTTTCGTTATCGTCTTCTATATCTTGGTGGTTTGCCTCTGCCCGCAACGCCTCGAAGTTTGACGCTGACACATAGAAGATCGTTGTTCGCATCTTGGGCGGCCGTGCGTTTGGATCGAAACCGGGGCTCGGCTCTGAGGGCGCGAGCAGGCCGAGGAGTCTCCAGGTTTCCGCGCTTGCCGATGCGACTACTGTGTCCTTTGGCCTGACGTCCTTGTTTTCATCTCGCCATATACGGTCCAACAGGCCGTAGTCGCCAGATTCCGGATGCATTGCCAGAGTGGGACCTGGGTTGATCGTTTCTGTCTGCAACGATCTTGCGTGTTTCGCCCATAGCTTCATGAGCAAAGATCCGCTATGACCATCGATGACAGGATGGAATACGCCGAATGCGAGGAGAACCCCGCCTTGCACGAAGTTTGCCTGGGCCAAGAGCACTGGGACGCCCTCTTTTTTCAGATCACACTGTTTGATCTCCTTAGGAAGCAGTACTTCGCCGTCCAGGAGATCCTGCGGGAGTCCATCGTCGGTCAGCTCGTCATAATCCGGCCAGCTGTTGCTCAGATCATTGAGCATCACCGATGGCGTCCAATGTGCGATAGATCTGGCCTCAAGTCTACCGGTTACGGCATCGTCTTCCGGCGCAATCTCGAACACCCTGTAGCGTAAGACCGGAAGTTCGTCGCAAACGCGCCGCAAACTTTCCTGCAGAACCTCATGGACCTTCGAAGTCGGCCCTGGGTTGAGCCGCAGAGAGAATATGAAATTGGCAAACACCCTTGGCATTACATTGTCCATAGGACTGAGCCTAACAAACGAGCCTACGGCCATGACAGCAGCGATGAGACGGAAATGTCTCAATGAGAAGTAATTACGTGTGCTCGACAATCTTCAAGATGTGTTTCTACCAATTATTTAACCTTTCAAAATGGTTTGCAAATTGAGAGTTAAAGCGAAAGAGGCTAATCATTTTTAAGCACTTCGGACATCACCTGAATAGGTTACGTCCGCCGTGTGCATCCGACTACCTATCATCCTTGGAATGAGCGCGCGCAACTCGTCGATGCAACACGCCAAGTTCGCGACAGGTTTTCGATATCTCTTATCACTACGCATCATGTTCATCCTGGACGGCGCTGAAAGACTCACGATATCCTATATCGACACCTCAAGCACATCGTGCTGACTCTACGGTGTTTATAACTGCGCCCCCTCCTTGATACCTAGATCTACACTGGTGTTTCTAGACACCTGAAGCTTTGAGCAAGAAAATAACCCGACTTCGTTCTTATGGAGCTGAACTTGCTGAATGGCAATATCATTCCGTGGGCTCCAGATATCGTAACGTAGTACGGCTCCAAAGCTCGTTACCAGCCATCTGGAGGACCAAACCGTCTAGATAGGCGCGAAGCTCAGCAGTATCCCTATGCGTCAAAATTCTATTGACCTCTTCCTTGTAAGCCAGCTCCCACTCTCGACACAGGCTGTACAAGAGGCGCTTCGTGGCTGGAATCGACAGCTCCGCGTCACGCGCCACGATGGTCACGCAGGTGCAGAGCGCGCCACCCTCGTCGTGCAGTGTCTCCGAGGCCACGTACTCCTTGTCGTAGCTCCAGATGTCGTTGATGACGGAGAGGTGTTTTGAGCAGATCTCGTCCGCCGGACGCGCGGCTGCGAGGTCCTTTTCTGTGACTCGCAGGCCCATTGAGAAGCGCATGAGTGCTCCCAGGAGACTAAAGTAGTTTTTCGTGTCAGCGTGCTGTGGTTATTCTAGTAACATATCCTTTCAGACGAATCAGAGGCGGTCAAACAGCATACTTACGCTTTTCCCACGTCCCGCTCTCGATACTGGAAATACTCTCCCAGGTTCATCGGTCGCAGGCGAGCCGGATCTGTCTGGGCCCGCATGAAGACGAAAACCGGCTCTAGGACATCATTGGCCATATCATGATCGATGGCACGCATGTCTCTCCAAAGATCGTAGAATATATACTCAGCGGGAACGGTACGGTCTGGCTCCTCGTGGCCCTCTGCTAGGTCCATGAGCCTCCGGTTATACTCTGCGCCCTCCTCTAGCGACATGTGCTCTAGCATATCTTGGGAGAGAATTTGTTAGAGAACTCGTGATTTATAGTGAGCCGGAGTAAGTGGTCTAGTTACCGTCAACCAGAAATAGAATAGTCAAGAGCATACATGCCGACTGGATCCTGTCGTCGAGGGCTTTGGGGAAGTACAGGCACGTCACGCGGGAGAACCCGGCGGCGGTGAACTTTTTCCTGGCTTTTGCATTTGGGAAGGGCCAATGCTTTAGGAAATATCCTTCGACTTGTTCGATGGCCTCGTCGGTACGTGGGTGGCTCAGGGCTTTCTGTAAGTAGGAGATGGGGACGTCCGGCACAACAGGTTCGTCTGCAGATGGCATCTCAAAGTGAACCTAATACGTGATATGATAATAACAGGACGGTGATTTGATGGGGCAGAATCCGTGTAGTAAACAACTGTGTTGAAAGGTATTCAGGAGTCGGCAACTGTGTTACATATTACTACTTCCCAGGAAGCCACGCACAGTCGCTTCGGCGCTGAAAGGGTCTACTTATCGCTATTGCGCTCAGCCAGCACTGACAAGTTAGCCCTCTGTTTAAACCAACGGTGTTACTGAGCGGAACGTCGGAGTGCTGCTCGACCTTCCTTGAGTACATGATGCTTGACTGCTATGAATCTACAGGCCAGCCCCAGTAACATCCGAGCGGGCGCCGGTAGCAGGGTATTCAACCTGCGCCAACGGGATCAATCCTACCCAAGCGTGCGGGCCACTGAGCAGCAGTGTTGGACCTGATTGTACTGGCCTGGAGCTCGGAACTTACCATATCAAATCTTCCGATGGTGTCTGACAGTCTCATCCCACTCAAACGTGATATAGTCGGTGGGTCACCTGACCTACATTGCAATACAGCCAAACATGATCAACAAAGGGCTTTTATGAGTGCATCCCGCGATGATCTTACTGAGATTCACAATGAACTGACATCTGCATGTGGCTATTTCCGGGTTTTAGGTCGTTGTCAAGGTCTATACTTATGTACACCGGGAAAGACACAGCCAGCTTGATAATCTGATCCATCTCGCCGACGCCACATTGTTTCGCGTCTGCAATATCATGGCCGATACGGTAGAAAATGTGCTTGCAGTGGCACTTCAACACTGGCGAGTATCTGGGGTTCTGTCCGTACTGGCAGTCCCTCTGTTAACGTACGTTGTCACGAGCCTCATCTCGTGGGTCGCATTACTGCGTCAGAGACCCGGCGACGAACCGCCACTTAATCCGTATTGGCTGCCTGGCCTGGGAGACTGGTTCTACTTTTTACTCGCGAGGAAGTCGTTTGTAGACCGAGTATAGTAGGTGAAAACGGTAAAACGAGCCTACAAGGTTGGTTCACGCTGACGAGGATTGACAATAGCCGCCGCTTCGGCGACAAAACGCCCGTGACAATCAAACTTGGCCCGTCAAAGGCCTACTTGCTCACACAGCCTGAGACATATGGGCCGCTTCTAAAGGACACGCGATCATGCACCAACAAAGCATTCGCGGTGCTGATTTACGAGCAGTTGTTCGGCACGCCCAAGAGTGCCATGCGTAAGTTTTAAGCTCCCGTCACGACTTTTGTGTGTCATGGGTAAGAACTCCGACGCAAATGCTGATTTGGGACGAATAGATATTTACCGCGACGATAAGAGCGGCATCGGCAGTGTGCCCGTCGCCGGGAGCACGACTCCTGACCATTTGCGCGTCTGGCATCACCAGCACAGAACGGCTTCGCGGTTCCTCCAAGGCGAAAGCCTCAAACAACTTGGCGTTCGGGTCGTTCAGCATCTCTCGGCAGATCTGGCAAAGTCGGACCCGGACGATCCGATAGACTCTGGAGAGTGGGCTGAAGTGCCTGATTTCTACGTGTGGTGGACACGCCGCCTATTCGCCGCCGCCATCACGGCACTCTGCGGCCCATACCTCGTCTCGCTCAATCCAGGGTTCGTGGATCATTTCTGGGAATACATGGAATCATGGCCGACCATATCCAAGTTCTATCCGCGCTTGGTGGCCCCCAAGGCATACGCGGCCCGCCAGCGCATACTCGATGCCATCAAACGCTGGCACGCGCACGCGCGACAGCATTCGGACTATCGTGACAATGGACCGAACGCGCCAGCTTGGGATGAACACTGGGGCAGTGCGTGGCTGAAGGTGCGGCAGCAGTGGGGGCAGGATACCGGCTCGATGAACGATGATGCATTGGCGAGCGAGGATCTGGCGTTGATCACAGCGTAAGAAACCACGTTCCCTATTGCCCCTGAGATGCGTCGTCGATGTGGGGAACTGACGCGTGCCCTGGCAGTGCAAGCGCGAATGCGCTCCCCATGGCGTTCTGGATCCTCATAGAAGTCTTCAGCGACACGGAGCTTCTCGGGCGTGTGCAAGGAGAGATCTCCAGCGCAATTCTCAATCGCGGTGGCGCGACAGGTGAGGCAGCAGGACTTGGGGGCCTTCCCTTCCAGTTCGACATCACGGCCATCACTGGCTCTCCGCTGCTGCAGTCTGTCTACGCAGAGGTGCTGCGCATGCGGGTGTCGCTGATGCATAACCGCTCCCCGATCCAGGGCGACTACACTCTCGGTCCCTACAAGCTGCGGCAGGGCGGCCTGGTCTGCGTGTCGACAAACATCGCGTCGAACCACGCCCGGGTCTGGGGCAAAGCGCGCACCGCTCGGCCCTTGAGCCAGTTCTGGGCGGAGCGCTTCCTCGTGGGCGACGGGGACAAGGTCAAGTTCTCGACGGACGGGCTCGAGGGCGCGTGGATGCCGTACGGCGGCGGCTCGCTCATGTGTCCCGGCCGCCACCTGGCCAAGCAGGAGATGATGGGCGGGGTCGCTGTCTTTGGTGCTTACTTCGACATGCAGGTGCTGAACGGGCCGCCGCGCATGGACGATCGCTTCTACGGCCTTGGCGCGCAGCCGGCGGGAGAGCCAGTTCCTGTACGCCTTCGTCGCAAGGTAGGCATTATAAGCTGACGGCGGTAATATGATGTTATGACTACCTCTTATTCGACTACCTGTTACAGCGCGGGGTATAGTATCTCTCACGCTTGGCGGAGAACGGCTTATATCTTTTGTTCATCTGTCGATTGGGATGAGAGTTGAGAAGTATGAGTGTCGAGCGAAGAGGTAGCTGATTTGAAAGATTCTTGGAAATTTATACGGTACCGTTTCACCTATCCATTTGAACAGAACGACAATAGTTCTCTGGTCCACACACACACACACACAAAAAGAAAAGGATGAAACGCTTTGTATGAAACGCCGCAGAGCACCTCTCATCTCTTACGCGTTTTAGTTTGCCAATGGATGAGCTATTTTGTTCAGCAACTTGGCGATGCGTGCTTGCGTTACAAATGTCTTCCTGTGCGTGAGATCGCCACTGATGCCCTTCAAGCGGCTTATGAGACCACCCAGCGTCCCTAGCTGCATCATAAGCATAGCGCGCACGAGCACGTCCCATTCACTGATGCTACGTATCTCGAACTCACCAAACGAGATGCGCCAAGCAGCGTGAGCGGCACCAATCGTGCCGTCGGATTGGCCGCTCTTGAGCACCTCGCCGTACCGGTTCACCATCAGCGTGCACATGGTGGTCAGACGGTCCGTGAGAAAGCCAAGGATCGATATGTTCTCGGCCTTGACTTGGCACTTGGGGCACACGAGGAGCGCCTCGCCGCATCGCACAGACTCCTTGAGGCGCGAGAGGCATTCACCAGGCTCGTAGACTGCGGTTTCGTCGTGTATGCACTCGAGTTCCTCGAGGAGTAGAATGACACGCTGCAGGCACTGGCAAGCCGTTTGTGGCGGCTGGTCAAGCGGGTGGTGCGGTTCCTTGGGCGCCTGCAGGGGTTCAGGGCCGGGGACTTGCGGCTGAACATGGGGATGGGGGTCCGAGGTCGCAAACTGCAGCAGTGACAGAATGCTGCTGGGTGTGTACGGTACCTCGACATCATCGTATTCCGACCGAAAGGAGCTATTGCCGACCGTTGACTGCGTCAGACGGGGCGATCCGTCCCCGATCAAGTCGAACGCCCAAAGATGAGTTGTCGTCGAGAAGGCGTCTACGCCGTCGGCAAAATCCCCTGCCTGTGGCGTGGGAGGGCTGAATATTTGGCTTGCTGACCCCGCGTCACGGTCTGCCAGCGTAGCGGTGCTGATAACCGATACGCCCGACTTGGTTGGGTCGCTTGTTTGGGTGAAGGACGAAAATAGGTGTGGCGTTAGGGAATGTGACGTGTCGGGGGTGACGAGTAAATCCATTGTCGTCTGAGGCGTCGTGTGGGGTTGGCTGTTGTGAATGGCCATCGGCACTGGAGGTGATACGTCTGTCGCCGTGGCCGTCTGGAGCTGGGGCGCGGCTTCGTCATGTTTTGCTGTTATGGCATCCGTGCCTGACGCGCCCGCGTCACTCTTCCGCTTGCGCCCTCTTCCCCTGGTGCCGGGCTCTGCGTAGACGCATTTCTGCGATAGAGCGTGGCAACGTGAACAGCCAGCCTTTTGCCCGGAACATCGCAGCTAAGTGGGCAGCTGTCAGTGTCCGCGTCGTGTACGGACTAGGTGACACAGATTGGAAACCAACACGAGAGCAAACAGACCTTCTTAATGCGGCAGCTGTCGCAGGCTTGCTGGGCCACCGGACGAGCAGTCTCGGGGTCAAAGGATTGCTGCGGGTGCGTCTCGTTGAGGCTCTTCAAATTCCACGTCTGCAACATGATGAGTCAGGAATCGGCCGTGTTGTTGAGTGTCCTTCGTCAATACACTATCGCATGTAGGTTGATGCAAGACTGCACTACGTGCCATAGCGGGGTGTAGGGTACTTATGAACAACTCATGATATCAATACTGGGTATTTTCACACGAGACATCTCTAAGAGCCATAAGGTCGCCATTATGTAGGACTGGAATGCATTGCACCCCTCTGTATCCATATCCTCAAATCTCTAGGCAAAGGCAAGATGTGTGGCGTGTTGATATTTCATTTTGAGCCGTCTTCTGAAGAGCCTCGTGTAATGATAGCTGAAGGATCTAAGGATCTGGTACCATGTATATCACCATTGACAGAAACAACCCTCGCAACCTTTCGCCTTGTGGCAATACCTCAATGCATTTGCATTTCGCTTAGCAGTTTCATTCGTTCGAATCCGATCCATGCGCCAAGGGAAGCATACTATCTGCATGTAAAACCCCCAGACCGCTTGTTGGATGTTGGCACTGCCTGTCCCGAGTGCCTAAGACACGGTATCTAGCCTTTGACTAGGAGCTTAAGCTATAGTTAGGGCTGCCGATCGTGCTTTTTTATACGGAAGGGCTCTCGACAAGTGCTTGCTGCAGCGGGGCTGTTTAGAGCGTGTTGCGATGAGGGTTTCCCATCATTGGCGATAGACTTCGCCATGAGGTGTCTGGTGATAATCCTGCCGTAAGGGCCTTTGGGCAAGGTTAGACAAAGGAGGTCATGAGCCATAACACTGCTATATGAGGTACCAAAAAAGGCGGCCGACGATAACTTTGCCGCAGGTGAGACTGGTCTGCGCTAAAGCAAGACCGCAAGGGGGGTGCCTGCTGCAGAATATCTTTTGATTAAGTGCCTGTACGCGGGTGCGTCGATTCTGTAGTGCTCGAGATAATGCTGCCGTTAATTTGGCACTTGATCCTGTACCACATGCCGCGTAGTGACAGATAACAGGTCAAGACTATTGGTGCGTTATAAGAAGGGAAGGGCTTCCTGGCGTAACCTTGCCGTAAGGGTGCCTTATCATGTCGTCCAGCCGGCTACTACACCAGCATCACCATTATTATTCTGCTATAAGGCCGGCTACATCAATAACCCAGAGTCTAGACCTCCTTGATGTGAGACAGACCCAACAAATTACCCAGGTCCGTAACTAGTCAACATAGTAAGACGGCTTCATCGTGGGGTAATTAAGCATATCCACTGGTAGCCTGGGAATGCAGTTGAATTAAGCGAGAAGTCTGGCCGCATGGGCATGATACCTTATGTAAGTCGCACTCAATCCAGCAACTCCTTAGAAACGGTCCAATTACTCTACCAGGATAAAAACTCATTACTGTCAGCACGAGCAACTGTGTGTGCACTGCCATATGACGCCCCCAAATCTGCAGTTCGACTCGGGACAGTTGTGAGCCAATCGCTGACGCACTATCCTGCCCTTCTTTGAATCGTGTCTCGGTAGAGCTCCCAATGACCCAATCGGAGACATGACAGTGTGTCACCACGCCATGCAGACTGCTTACGCTCGGATATGAATTAAAACAATGTTGCCTATGCTCTTATGCAGCGCAGCCGGGCAAGCTGAAATGAGCGGAGGAAAAGATACGCCGCAGAAATATGACGAGGCTTGGTGCATAGGTTGCCAGATTCCGCTACTATCGCGACCATCCTTTCTTTTTGACACTTGGTTACCCACCGTTTGTCGACTGCTCCGTTTTCTTCGACTCTCAAAACAACACCACAGCCTACCTGCGTAGTTGCTGGGATAAATTTCTCCAACTGCACCCTTGGTCATTCACGGCCAGCCAAGGAGATACTCTGCATACTGTGGCGTCCTGTTGTGGCTGAGCATATCGGTCAGAAACAAAGACACGGCACCATGTGGGATCCTGCCAAAGAGATCAAAGATCTTAGAAATAAGGTCGTTTTGATCACCGGAGGTGAGTCGGTAATGGGATTCGGCATGGTTTCTGTGCTCACTACTGAACTAAGTCATCAGGAACCGCTGGCCTGGGCAGACAATGTGTCCTCCAATTGGCACCCAAGAAAGCAGGTCACATCTACTTCACTGGCCGGGACGCGGAACGTGGGAACGCCGTCATTAAGGAGGCGGCAGCCAAAGGTAGTGAGACGCCTCTGACATTTATTCAGTGTGACCTGGCTAGTCTCGCGTCTTGCCAGGCGGCCGCAACGAGGATCTTGTCAGAACAGAGCCGCCTCGACGTTCTCATAGCCAATGCGGGCGTCATGAACAAGCCGCCTGGCCTCACCGTTGACGGCTATGAGCTGCAGTTCGGCACCAATTTCCTTGGTCATGCGCTACTGATCAAGAAGCTGCTACCGCTCATGGAGCGTGTGGCGCTCGAAGTTGAGAACGCCGACGTGCGCGTCGTGCAGTTGACCAGTGTTGGGTTCCGCTCTACGCCAGCAGGTGGGATTAAGTTTGATGACCTGCGGACAGAACAGGATCTGCCCGGGCGTGGCGGCATGCTCCGCTACGGACAGAGCAAGCTGGCTTCTATCCTATACGCACAGGAGCTCGGGCGCCGTCACCCTAGCGTTTGCTCGACCAGCGTCACCCCGGGCATCGTCGACACGGACCTCGTCGCAGAACAAAGCACCATTCAGCGAGGTGTCATCTGGCTCGCAGCCAAGGTCCTACAGGGCGGTATGTTCACTCCCGAGCAGGGTGCTGCCAGTGAGCTCTGGTGTGCTTTCGGGCCTAGAAAGGACATTGTTCAGGGCGCGTACTATGAGCCTGTCGGGAAGGTATCGAAAATCAGCACTCAGTATTCCAGAGACAAAGAGCTTGCGAGTAGATTGTGGAACTGGACCGACGAGGAATTGAAGAGCTGGCTCTGAGGTGATCTGCACTCTAGTAGTTGGAGGGTCATACCATGTGTCACTAATAATTTTCCGTCCAGCGTGTTAGACTCCTAATCAAGTAATCTGACTCATTCGCACTACTCCAACGAGCTCTCCATTTACGCCATACCCCTACTTCCATTGCTGCAACATCAAATATGTAGGCCAATGATTGCTCTGGTATCGCATGGTATCTCATTGACGAATGCTTCAGCTACACTTTGTATTTGAATATAACTACAGAGAAAGTCACGCTCTCTTCAGCCAATCTTCTACTTCCATGTAATTGAGCGCCGATATCATGAATTTTGTATATGCAGAAAGAACCGAAAGATACAATGGTTGACTAAGACGGCGATAAAAACAAAGTATCTTACATATGGCGCTCCCAGTCACCCCCGCAATCCATAGTTTAAGTGTCTAGTCTTTATAGAGAAGAAAAACTTGAAAGCAATAACCTGCGAATCCCGGAATTTCGTCAAACAGCAGCGACAGCTTCCAATCGTCCTTAGCCCAATGTGAATCCATGGCCCATATAATCCCTGAAAAAGTTATCCTTGTCGTAAATGTTGCGGATGCTTCGAAGCTTCGGCAAGCTTTTCCCGGCCCCGTACGTCTCAAATGGCTTCTGCTCGGGTGCCGCATCATTAAGATACACAAATGGGTGAGATAGATTTAAAGCCTTTGTCTTCCTCTCGATGGTCGAAGCGACCTTCTTTGTAAAGGCGTGGATGGCCACATCGTCTGCCTCCTCGGTCCACGTGCACGCGATCAACCCAGCTGCAAGTAAGCAGTCAGACCAGTTCAAAACTCATCCCTTATACTTGATGTCATCGCAAAGACTCACCGATGAAGGGTCCATCCTTGGGGTTGAGATCCATAACATTGTGCCCGCTTGCCTTGGACGCTTGGAGCCAGGATTTGGACACGGGCTGGTATGTGAACGCGACAGTGGCATCCGGGATGGTAGACAGGGCTTCATCGGCAAGTGTTACGAGTGTATGGTTGGCAATTTCGATCGCGCGAGGGTCCGTAGCGAAACTAACTGACCAAAATAACTGTCTGGAACCCCGATTTCCGAAAGATTGCAGATAAGGAAGCAACGAAGTCCAAGACGGCACAACAACGCCTGGAAGGTTTTGAATAGTGGGCGCTTCGATTTTTGTGAAATTCTCAAACGCTTGCGGATTCGGGTCTGTTCCCGGCGCGAATTGTATGCTGATGAGCTCCTTGGTACCGTTGCTGGGCGTGAGGGCAATTATGGGACTTGTGGCGACGTTGGAGTCCTCGATACCACCTCCTGGTGCCAGGTAAGAGTTGAGTGCGGAAAAGAACTGCTCTTGTGCGGAAGCGCCTCGGCCATCCCACACAGCTCCCCCGATGTAAGCTGAGGTAACGGGAAGCGTCGAGACATCGAACCGCGTCACGATACCGAAATTGTTATGTCCTCCATGCAAGGCCCAAAATAGATCAGAATACTTGCCTGTTGCCTTGGCTTCAACAATCCGCCCATCGGCGAGGATAATCTCATAACCAACGACGCTGTCGCACCCCCAGCCTCTTGTGCTGCTAAAGTAGCCTATCCCGCCACCAATAAGAACCCCCCCGACACCCACCGTCGGATAACGACCGCCATTCACAGCGAGGCCGTATTGTGCTAGCCAACTGTATACATCTTGCCATACTTGGCCAGGGCCGAGGCTAGCTATCGTCTTTGCCTTGCTCAGGGTCTTTTGGTTCAGTCTGCTCATGCTAACCATGACGCCAGCATCCACTGACTGTGCTCCTGGAACCGGCATGTGACCTCCTGACCGCACAGAGAACTTTGAGCGCTCGCTTTTGAAGATCTTCACGGCCTCTGCAAGCATCACCGAGCTTGATGGCTCGAAAGTACATGTAGGCGAGAGGATACATGTCTCTGAGAAGAGTGCTAAGCGCGAAGATATCCGTGTCAGTCATCGCGATGCATGACCGGATCGATAAAGTACTTACCTTGAGACTGCGCCGTAAATTCTTCGGAAGGAGGCCAAAACACGTTGTCTGGGAACATTGATGAAAGGCGAGTGCAAGCTCGTCCTCCCGGTGAGACATTGCCACTTCTGCGTGTAAAACGCGTTGAAACTTCAGCCACCGCAGAGGAGACTGCCAGGATAATCGACAACAGAACCGATGACCTCATGGTTGGCAACATTCTGAACATTTTGAGCGTGCTTCATCTTCTCCAAGACTCTCAGAGCCGGGGCATGAAGTGCTTTTAGCTCATAACTCTTCCTGAGTTGCCAGGGCGCAGCCAGCAGCACTCGGTGTTGGTGCTACCCTTGGGCGTCGAAGGCCTGGATTTGTGACTAACGGTCAATTTCGACTCAGCTGATATGGGGGCTGAATATCGTTCGCTCCCTTCGCCGCCGGTAACCCCTGACGGTAAACAAAAACAGTCAGCACCTCTGTAAAGCCACACTAGACTATTAGTCACATTAGGGGAAAAGAACGTACGAGGCCTTTTACTGCTCGTATTCGGTGCCCGGTGAGACACTGCGTTGCAACGGATAATAATCCTTCGACGGCATGGCGCCTCACGCGCACCAAAGGTGCGATGTAAGTCGCCCTATTTCTCAGCTGATATTATCTAGGGCGGTAATGTATTTATAGAACTGGGCTATGTGCGTCTAGGCTGTACGCGGGCAGCCGTTTCGGCTGAGTCGTATCGGTTTTCCATTACCGGCCGATAAGCATGTAGCTTACGTATTGTCTAATATCAAACGTGGCTAATTTTCCTGAAGACTGAGGTCTTGGGTGTCTCACCTCAGGCATCGCCTTCTATGGTTTTGGTTCAAGCACATGAACAAAGCCCAGTGAAGGATGCAAAATCTTCTCCATAAGACAATGCAGGGATACGGCAAAAATTTACTAGTTCTTGAGATAAGTATATGTTGGCTTTATGTGTATTTACTACGTCTGTCTCTCAACAAAGCGCGCAAGGATAGGCGCTTTCCACCACATGATGTAGCATCTTGACTCGTCTTCCCAGTTCAGATTTTGGTTCACGAGCTCCCAGTCATATTTGTAGGCCATTTTGGTCAGACACAGACCCATTTCCATGTAAGCGAAACTTTCGCACCACCTGTCAGCGCAGCCCATCGTCGCTCATGATGACAGAAATCTTTGGGAATCCGCTACTTACTTTCGACCGAGGCAGCCCCTGAAGCCAAGAGAAAAAGGCTGGCTGGCTTCTTTGACATCGTTACATTCTGGATCAAGCCAACGTTCCGGCTTGAAAGTATTCGGGTCATGAAAGTTGGCCACGTCGTGCGTCACGGTCCACGCACTTGTATAAACTTCAGTCTAAAGAGGCATTATGAACATGAGTAATAGTTTCGCTAGAATAAATGGGCTATGCTTACACCCGGTGGAACGTAAATATCGTCAATAACTGACCCGGGAGAGACGCGTGGAAAGCCCTGCGCTCCCGATGGATGGATGCGAAGAGCCTCACTCATGACGGCTTTGAGATATGGGAGCTGTAGAGCAGATGTGGCGTCAATCTCCTCGTACGATTTGTATCTCCCTCTAATCTCGTCAAAGAGTTTCTGTTTGCAATCAGGGGTCTTGAGGAGATAATAGAATATTGCTGAGAGTGTGTGTGCAGTTGTTTCTGCGCCCGCTATTCTGGCTCTCAGGTGAGTGATAACGTGACGCAATGTAGACCTGCGAACATGATATACCGTACTCACATGAGTGTCGATGCGTGAGCAGTCATCTCCTCTTGAGACACTTCGCCTGCCTTGACTTTACTGACCAAATTCGTAAAGAAATCTTGCCGTGTGTTGTTAGCTTCAAGCCTCCTAGTCTTCGTCAGTACTTGAAGTGATAGAGTCTATTGGATAGCTTGAATGCCCTTGCAGAGAACATACATTTGAACTTTCTTTCGACTATGCTCTGTATGTTCGCGGCGAATTCGAGTCGAGAGTAGAGGTAGCAACCGACCGCCGATAGTCGCTAGGAGGCGGAAGCGACGCAAATTATCGATAAGCATGACTTCCACAAGGTGTTCGAGGATGAGCTTTAGCCAGAAATGACTGCTCTCTGAGTAAACACGGCAAGTCAGTGTTGCGTCGATTTGGTATGCTAGGTCATGATGGAAGCAGTGATTACCTTTCTGGACACAATGAAAACTCTCTCCAAAGGCCATTTCTCCTAGGATATCGAAGGTAGCCATCTCAAACCACTTTACAATGTCAAAGCCCTGTGGCTGCCGTCTGCTCAGGTCGCCGAGCTTGTCGACGAACCGGTCCCAGCTTTCCTGCACGAGAGTTTCCTGCGCACTAAGAGCCTGTGTCGAAAACGCGGCGGCGAGATTCTTCTTCTTCAGGGCGTGTTGGCGGGGGTCTCGCTCGGAACCTATGCAGCCTGTTTTGAACCCAGCTCCGAAGGTATCGTAGAAGTCGCTCTTGATAAAATGCTGTTGGCCGGGCGGCGGTGCGCCATAGATTGCCTTCCAAGAAGACACGGACGCGAATGATAATTCATTAGGCGAGACTCGAAATACCGAACCTGGCTGTGATTAGTAGAGTCTTTGGCTTCGGGCGGTTGATGCTGATATCTCTGGGCTGACTGGGCTGATCCTTACCATACTTTTCATGTTGTCTTTGAATCGCGCGGTGCGAACGACCTCTCATCGTGTGCCAGAATCGCCATAGCTTATTGAATTAATATCGAGGCCTCACTAGACGAATTGGCAGTTTCCACTACACTCACCAACGAAGCGCGTCCCAAGAATGGGCCAGGGACTTTGGCAAGAGGATGAAAATACAGATTGTATACTGCTTGTGTGACGACAAAAACACCTAGCTAACCCTATGAATCAGACTTGAATGATTGAAACGTTCACATCACTTGTCATATGGAAGTCCTCACGGCGGTTATTCCAAGGAGCGCAGCAGAATTGGGACTGGCTGTTATTCCTACGTTGGTGGCCCAACGCGAAAGCGAATTAGTTTCGGTCATCACAATCAGTTGATGGCTTAGCCTGCTCCCACATGTGCCAAACTCTCAAGGAGGGCCGCGAAACTAGGAGTTACCTTGATCGCATTTCATTGCCTAGAACTTGAAGTTGGTGGCTGATCATATTACGGAGCTTACCTCAACAGTCGAACGCCGGTCGGGCATTTTCTCGGACCAAGTTCTCCGGACAATGGGTGTTTTGGCCGCCACAATTTTTAGTTATCGGCATCATGTCTTGGCATTATTGCTCGTATACGTTAGAATCTCAATGCGGTGAATGTTGACGATCTGTATTGGACATGTTGGTATGCTCCCTACGCGCTGCGCTATAGATGATGTTTACTGGAGAGGGTAAGTAAGTCTGGTTTGAGGCATGGATTTCAGGTTGGTATCATAATACTACTTGGTTGGATCCCCAAGGAGCCCTAGGCCCATGTCTCATAACCAAATTGTGACCCTGGGCTGTGTTCCTATACTTGCCTATAACGAGCATGAAAGAAGCTATTCGAGATTGTAGACGACCTATCTGCATCGATAGAAATGCAGTGCGGTTGACGCTTTGACATTAACGACAGCCCAACCGCAATGGCCATGCAACCTGTTGCGACGGCTGTGGCCTTGGCTTTCTTTGCCGTGATATTTTCAATCATTCGTCTTTCCCGTAACATCTATCTGGCACGGGGTACCGGTCTGCCCTACGCACTCACGTTTATACACGAGTTAGAGACCTTGGCATACATCACCGATCCTATCTTGCGCCTCGTCTGTCGTGCTCGTGTTCTCAAAGGTCGCGGTTGGCCAAAATGGTCTCGTTTTATGATCAAAGATTGGCATTACGAGGACAAATACCGTGCACATGCTGAGTATGGTCCGATATTCCTAGTTGTTTCGCCTAGTGGTATCGTGTGTTATGTGGCGGACGCGAGCGCTGCATCAAATATTCTCAACCGTCGAAAAGCTTTCTTTAAGCCGCCAGAGAAGATGAGTAAGTTTCATATCCTTATATAGGGTTAATATGCAGAGAAACTGAGACTTGCGGCTTCCAGAGATGCTCGAACCGTTCGGTCCCAATATAGGGTCATCCGATGGTGACATTTGGAGAGCACATTCACGAATTGCAACGCCAACATTCAACGAGGCAACCCTGTACGCTGTGTGGTGCGAAACTAGAAGGCAAGCCGTCAATCTGAGACAGACATGGCTGCGCGGCGAGATCGAAGTGTTCGAAGGCATCCGGATGTCAACAATGAAGACGATGCGCAATGTGAGTTTCGGCTCAGAGACAGACGATATAAATGGCCGGCCTTCCCTGAACTCAGGACACAATTTATCACTCCTAGAAGCATTGAATGGTGTTGTGATGCACCTACCACAGATTCTGCTTGTACCAAAGCTGCTCCTACGCTACTCACCATGGAATTCAGCGTATATGGCTTACCAGGAAATGGACACTTACATGGAGGAGTTACTTGACAAAGCATGTCAAGATATTACCCAGGGACTCGAGGTAAAAGACAGCAAGCAGAATCTACTGCATACCATTCTTAGACACAGTAGCGGAGCCAACACTCAAGATAAGGACGTGCTGGAAAAGCCGGAGATGAAAGCCAGTCTCACCCGTCAAGAGGTCAAGGGCAACTTATTCATCTTCTTGTTGGCCGGTGAGTAATTGTCGCTTCCCTTCTTATGATACCAGGCGAAGCTGACAACACTGCGGGAAGGCTATGACACGACGGCAAATACGATTATATACTCTTGCATCATCCTTGCACTATATCCGGACATTCAAGACATGATTATTGCGGAGATCAAGAATTATTATAAGTTGTCCAAGAACATCAATCCTTTTGAAGAATCCATTTCTCAGTCACTTGCGAAGTTTCCATATCTATTGTCCTTTATGGTATGCGCTCACTACCATAACCTACACGTACAACATGCATTGAAATTTGCGTACTAATGATAGTAGTATGAGATGCTTAGGGTGTTCCCTGTCATAAGACCAATCGCTCGGCGGACATCTACAGTGCAGAAGCTCGTCGGCACCGACGACGAGATTTTTATTCCCGCTGGAACCGACGTGGTTGTGAACAATACAGCAATTCATTTCTCGAACACCAACTGGCCGTCCCCAGAGGTTATCAACCCCTGGCGGTGGTTAGCACCAAGCCCGAACACATTTGATCCTTCTATGCAGTTGAATGACCAGCAAAAGATAGAGATGCGGGAGCACATGCCGATGATGGCTTCCATGAAGAAAGGAAGTTTCATGACGTTCGGCGATGGTCCTCGAGCATGCTTGGGGCGAAATTTTGCCAAGGTTGAATTTGTTGCCATTTTTTGTGAGCTTCTACACGGATGTAGGCTAAGGTTGGGAGAGGCCGTGGACGGTGAGCAGGTAGAAAGGGAACTAAGACTTCTTAGCGGCGGTTCTCCGGTCACCTTGGTCCCGCCACATCTTGTAGATGTTAGGCTTGTCCCTGCTTAGATTCAGTCCAGTAGACATATAATATGTAAGGGATCTTGTGCCAAGATAACTTAGTCAGCTCTTGAAATCTATTGCATTGTAGCCCCCAAAGCGGCAGTTGGGGTAAACGCCGAGCAGAATGTTAACGGTATTTCGGTTGTCCCGCAATCCCGTCGGCCAGCAGAAGTTACAGGGTGGTGACGTATATTAATACTACGACTGTATGTAGCGGTGCGTATGACTTTCTTGGATACTTGGCCAAACTGCCACACCAGCTTTGTGAGACGAGCTTTGGATCGTTATACTCAGGGCATTCTCACGTTGACCAAAATGTCTTCTGCGGGGCGCAATAGTACTACTGAGCGAGAGAAGCAGCACAGCATGGAAATGGCAGAGCCTCCGTCGCACCAAGACAAAGATGGATCATCTGCAGTTCAACCCATGACCCCTCCTAATGAACAAGATGAAAGTGCCCAGTATCCGGGTACTTGGCAAGCGATATTATTAACAGCTGGTCTATGTCTCGTCACATTCGCCACAGCTGTCGATAACACTATACTCGGTACGAAACAATTTCCTCTTCACATGACGATCCACAAGGCATCTCGCACACAAGAAAAGTAGCACTGACGGCTCCGTGTCCCACGATCAGCTACTGCTGTCCCCAAAATAACAGCGGATTTCAACTCCCTGAATGATGTAGGCTGGTACGCGAGTTCATATCTGCTCGCTAGCGCTGGGATCCAGCCATCGTATGGAAAGGTCTATACCCTCTTCAACGTAAAATGGACATATCTTGCCGCGATTATCGTTTTCGAGATCGGCTCTGTGGTCGCAGCAACGGCGCGTACCTCCAGTACTCTCATTATCGGGCGCGCTATCGCCGGATTGGGTGGCGGCGGTCTCACATCTGGGGGTTCGACAATCTTGGCCCTTATAGTGCCTCTCAATAAAAGGGCAATTTTCGTTACTTCGTTCGCTGCCACGTTCGGAGGTGAGGTCGAGGTTCCCTTGCAGTCTTCTCCCTCTGCTTGTATAATCTGATTGGAAGACACGCATTGTCAAACTAACGCATCTCAAAGTGGCCTCAGTTATAGGACCACTTCTTGGCGGCGTACTTACCGATCGCCTAAGTTGGCGATGGTGTTTCTGGATCAACTTGCCCATAGGAGGCGCAGCCTTCTTGGCCGTGATAATTCTGTTTCAGATTCCTGAGCAATCTCGAGATCGACTGGATATCAGAACGAAGTTGTCGAGGTTAGACTTGCTTGGTGCTTTCTTTCTCATCTCTGCAGTCGCCAGCCTGTTGTTAGCCCTTCAATGGGGCGGCACCGTTCTGCCATGGAGCGATTCGAGGGTGTGGGGCACGATTCTGGCATTTGGACTCTTGATCATTGTGTTCTTCGCAATTCAAGTGAAGAGGAAAGATAAGTAAGCTGATCTAGATCGAATGGACCCCAATGAATCGGCCTACTGACATACCTACTGGAAAGCGCGACGATTCCACTTCGCATACTATCCAAACGCGCCGTCCTCTCAAGTACCATATTCCAGGCATTCTTGTCCATGGGGCTGTACACTCACTTTTACTATCTGGCGTTTTACTTCCAAGTCATACAGAACACAAGCGCGATGGATTCCGGGTTACGGACTATTCCATACGTCGCGTCCCTCTCGCTCCTCGCAATCATCGCCGGGATAGGGGTCAGGTTGCTCGGTTACTATGCTCCATTTGCGTGGATTGGCTCCGCGATATATACCGTCGGTGCAGGTCTGCTGTCGACGTTGAATGTCGGCACTGCGCAACCAAGATGGGTTGGTTATCAGATCCTCGCTGGAGGTAAGCATGCAAAGGTCTCCTTTCCGTCTTCCTGCAGGCCTATAGCACAGTTAAAACTGCACATCCAATACCCCCAAGGTATACCCAGAACAGTAACGGTTGACTCTGATTGCGTGATAGGCGGCGCCGGCACCGCGTTTCAGATGCCTTTACTTGCAGTCCATGCCTCCCTTGAGGACAAAGATGTTCCGATTGGCAATGCACTAATTGGATTCTTCATGACGATTGGCTCCAGTATCGGCGTTGCTATAGCGCAGAACATATTTGCCAGCGAACTCCGAAGGTCGCTGAATATGATCGATGGTCTTGATGCTGAACTCGTCATTTCCGCGGGAGCAGCAGATGTCCGGGATGTGACTCCCGAGAACCTGCTCTCCATGGTTATCGCAGCTTATCAAAATGTCATTGGGAAGACCTTCATCTTTCCGATTGTGTCAGGTGGTCTAGCATGGCTGTGTAGTCTTTTGTTCGAATGGAAGTCTCTGAAACTTAACAAGTAGGACTTGGTGGGGTTATACTAGGACCAAAGCGCAGTGTGGACAGACGAAGACGTGTGCGTCACAATCGTTGGAGGGGCAGACAGTGAGAACAATGGTAGTATGAAGTATGTATGATATAAGAAGGTTTTCGGTCTAAATTATATTATTCATGATCCCCTGGAGCTTAGCGTGCGAACTGTCCACGATATACTGCTCATATTGCCATCATCGAGCAAAATCTGTTGCGGCCTGCTGCATCTTTGTAAGTCGTAGTATATCGTGCCCAAGCCAAAATGGCTTCAGATCAGCAATCGACTCTTCGACCTCTACATACGCATTCCCGAGTGTGACGATCACTCTTCCGTTCCAGCGTTCACCCTTGGTCCAGAGCTCGGCTTCAGCTTCCTTGCCATATGTCTCGACACGACGTTTCTGGCAGGCCGTTGCCGAGTAGACCAGAGCGCGCGCAACGAACTCGGGTGAGCTCACCGGAAGCCCTTGAGCAATGATGGGAGCCGCGAGGTCGTCTGGCAGAAGCTTTGTGCGGGTAGCTGCAGGTGCGACACCGTTGATAGTGATGCCATCGCGACAGACTACCGACCGCAGTGCACGGATTACGCCGATTGTCTGGAATGAGTGCACTCAGTTAACAAAATACACGAACGCCAATCTTGAGCGCAGACACGTCAGTCAAGTGGTTCTAATACAACTATACTCACACCAAGCTTGGCCCCAGCAAATACCGGCAATGATTCCTCTGGCGCATACGCAGTCGCGCTCGAGGTAATGACGATACTGCCTTGAATCGCGCTCTTCCTCATTGACGACCATGCGAGTTTGACGAGATTGACCACGGCAATGAAGTTCACGTCAAGCTCGTTGTACCTGGGCTCTGCAAGGTTGCCGTCGCCGTCCAGGATGTCAGCAAAGTAGTCAGCGCCCTCCAAGGTGCCGGCGTTGGCGAACACGAAATTGAGGCTTGATATGCTGTCAATGATGTCGCGAAGTTGGGTCCAATTGGTCACGTCGCATTTGTGATAGCGCAGATTCTCAGACCCAGTAACCGCGAATGCTGCTTCCGGCGGCGGGTTCACGTCTAGGATATGGACCTTGGCTCCCTTTTCGAGAAGCAAAATGGCAGTTGAAAGTCCGATGCCAGATGATCCGCCTTGATATCGTCGTTCGGCTTAGTAAAGGAAATTAAAACAAAGCTGGCTGACTCACCTGTGACAAGCGCGGTTTTTCCGTTCAGAGAGGGAATGGAAGTGTTGTCGATATGAAGAGATGCCATTGCCGAATCGAGTTTGGTAAATGCGCGTCACTTGAGAACAGCAGACTTCAATCAGTAGAACGTTAGGTACTAGAATAGGATGGGTGATAGCATCCAAAACCCGTGACGCATTCCTGCTTGAGCGATTGAGGATCATAAGTGTAATTACAATATTCACTACTCGGGGTCTTCCAATTAGAGCTACAGCCGGTACTAGATATACGGCCGGTGGGTTTTCAAATTAACTCATAAATAGAGATTCCCCCGTCTCTGCCTCTTTAACGAGACACTTCTCGAATTTTCACTTTTAGATCTGGCTTTTGCCAAAGAGTCTGCATCTTTGAGTCCCTAAGCCAGTCTACTGACGAATCTGCAAGATCCATGTCATATCTCCATATCAGCTTTGCCAAAATCAGTCGCAACTCTAGTAACCCAAGGCTTTTCAGCCCAACCACGTTAGATTGAAGACTCGCATATCAGGCTAGAAGGCGCAGAAAATGTAACGTTACATACCTTCTCCCCATGCATGATCGGGTTCCCATGGAAAAAGGTTGAGAGGCGTCAAGCATGTCGTCCTTATTCTCACCAAGCCATCTCTCAGGAATATACTGATGTGGAAGTTCAAAGTTACGAGAGTCTAGACAAGTTGCGAAGGGGTTGATAGACACGACGGTCTATCAAAAGTCAGTACGAATATAAAACTGCATTCACTAACCCGCGCGATCATCCCAACCCACAGACTCTACGATAAGAGGTACTTACACCAGCGGCTAGAAAGTGACCATCTACCGTGTCTCCACCGTCAGGCACCACACGAGGCAGAGCAAACGGGAGAGGTGGATAGATACGCATCGCCTCGAGTATTACCGCCTTAAGATACGGCAATTGCTGCGTGGACCTCCCATCTATGTCTTCGTAACTATTGAACGCGCCACGGACTTCACGTCGAAGCCTCTCTTCTATATCCACATTTCTAAGCATGTGGTAAGTGACGGTAGCAAGAGCCGTTGCCGTGGTCTCGCTCCCGGCTATCACAAAGTCGGATGCGTGCGCTGCTAGCTGCAAGGCAGAGGCATTCTCCGCGTTACCATCGGCCAGAAGGCGTGTCAAGAAGTCTTTTCTTGGGGACTCTTTACCCATTCGCCTGCGCTTTGTCAACATTGCATTCAGAGCATACCAACTTAACACGCATTCTCTTCTGGAAGTTTAGGAGATAAGACCCCGCACCGTTGCACCAGATCTATGGCCATGTCCTCGTTTGAAGAGGTGTCTCTGGTGAGCTTCTGTATCTGGGGGCGTAGGATGATGGAGAGGATCTTCCCCACAGTCGGGAAACGCTTGAAGACGTCTACGAGAGCCCCCTGCTTCAAAGCGCCCAAGATGATAGCGATCCAAGGATGAGGCTCGGCTGCGACTTTTGTATCAGTTTCATCTTGACCACGAATCTGCGCAAGCAGAGTTACCTGTTGCTACACAGCGATGATGGACGTACCACTCTCGATTGCCCCAAAAGACTCTCCAAAGGCTAGATCACCAATAATGTCAAACGTAAGCATTTCGAACCCCAGACCAATATCGTAACCATCACCACGCGTGGGCAACAGTTCAATGAACTTGTCAATGCTTTCTGTAATCAACGACTCTTGCTCGCTTAGTGCGCGGTCTGAAAAGGCGGATGATAAGTATTTGCGCATATTCGAGTGCGCATCCACATCCCGCTCGCTGACAATCGAGTGCACCCCACGGTTGGCGAAACTGCCGCCATCATAGAAGTCGCTTTTTATGAACGGCTTATGTCCGGGCCGGATTCCATAAATGTCCTTCCACGATGTTGCCGAGTTGAAGGAAAGCTCGTTAGGTGCTACTCGTACAGCGGGCCCTGGGAATACTTGGATGAGCCTCAATGTATCTAGCGGAAGACATATGATCCCGAACGAACCGTACTTCAGGTGAAGATGAAGAATCTTAAAGGGCTGGCGACCGCTCAAAAACCAGTAACTATACGGAACCTGTCGTAGTTTGCTGTTATTGACCGCGTCGACTCGTTCAATGTCTACTCAAGTTTGGCTTACGTTGCTGATGGCAGCCAGCTTGGGTCCGGGGAAGCGTGAATTGGGGTGAAAGAACAAATTATATACCACGCTTCCAAATACCCGGAGGCATATCTGCCACGTTCTCGTCAGCTCTATGTGATGGCAAGGCATCTGTGACAGGTCCTCACCACGCTCGTGACCAAGAGTATCAAGGGACTCTGGACATTGAAGGATGGCAGCACAAGAGAATCCATGGTTCCTGAACGCGCTGTCAATCTCACACGTTTGCGGCGTGCGCTACGCTGAAGCAAGAAGTTCCGCGAATGCGAACTTGATGAATTTCAAAAGCTGTAAGATATTAGGAATAAGGTTGGAGACCAAAAAGACAGTGGCGATAACTTTGGCAGTCAATTGGGCACCATACAAATAATAGCTATCGTATCGACTGCACTTAAATGACACCACCTTTTCAGCTTCGAAAACATTGCCAAGAAATGTCCCACTTCCAAGCATTACCTGAAGCACATGTCACTGTGCCTACGTGACTATTACATGGGCGTCGGGTTTAATAGATGCTACTATTTGAAGTCTGACGAAGTTTTGGCGCGTAGAAAACTCAATGAATTAGGAACACCGACGTTCAATTAATTTTGGACAGTTATTCAGCTACCAATAGCATTTCATCATCCTTTCTCTATCTGACCCGATTTCAACATTGGAGGAGAGGACATCGGAACAAAGTCTACGTAGCTACTGACTGCTGTTACAGTGTAACCGCCACCTGGCATCAGCCCGCATAAGCAACCGGCATTTGGGGTCTTCCGCTCGGAGATAACCACATTTAGATTTCCCCATGATGGACAAAAGAAAAACACTTCGCAATCTTGACGCAGGTTTGCCTCCGTCGGCCTCCGAGCCCCATTCGTCGTCTAGCAATCGTCCACCGCCAGAGATGACACCCTCGTGTGAGATCCCGACGCATAGCATGGGGGCTTCGAGCTAGCTGGATGCGTAAGGACCGCCCATGGCAGTCTCCTCATCCCCTTGTGTCATCGGCCAAGTCCTTGCGACACTGCGGCTCAATCCCTACCGATAAGGCGAGATGGCTGCGAGACGTGTCCCCGGCTCTGTGCTATGTCTGCGTTGCGTGCTTTCCGCGCTTCTCGGAGAGACCAAGACCGAGATAGAGATGTTGTAGCCCTCTTGTGGCGACCGGAGGACCAGTGTAGAGCAACTCGGGATAGATGACGAATCATCGCCAAATATCACAATAATCAAGACGCATTGCTCCTGAAATCGCATCACTGCGATGACTCGATGAGCAAGCATTACCCTAGACCAAACACAAACGCGTCTCCGTTCGCTTGACCATACCATTACTACCAAACGCAAGATGCAGGATGGACGGCCAAAGACGGAGCCTTTGGCTATCGTGGGCATGGCATGCAGATTCTCTGGAGGCCTGACGAATCCTGAGAAACTATGGGACTTCGTCGCAGACGGACGCAGCGCGTGGTCTAAGATCCCAGATGACAGATTCAACCTATCAAGTTTCTATCATCCGCAGCCCGACAAGGCCTCAACGGTTGGTCATCGTCCTCCTCCTACACTAGATAAGCTCGACATGATATAGGTACTGGTCCGACTAATGAGATCGCTGTTCTAGTCGTATATCAAAGGAGGGTATTTCCTAGATGAAGATGTTGGACTCTTTGATCCAGCTTTTTTCAACTTCTCGTCCGAGGCCGCAGCGGTACGCATATCTGAGAATCGCCGCCTCGGTATGCGCATGCTAACGTATACCGCAGGCTACAGATCCGCAGATACGAATACTGCTCGAGTTGACCTTCGAGTCGATGGAAAGCGGTAAGCTTACAGCACAAGATATTCTCATTCCTGCGCTGCGAGTCGCTGTTGGGCTTTAGCTGAAAAAAAACGAAATGTAGCGGGCATCCCGATGGAAACACTAGCTGGGTCGAACACCGCCGTCTACGCTGGGTCTTTTACCAAAGATTACCATGATCGCCTGCTGTCGGACCCGCTCCAAGCCTCGGGCGCCTTCGTGACCGGGAACTACGCCGCCATGGCCGCAAATCGCATCTCTCATTTCTACAACCTCAAGGGACCTAGCACTGCCATTGACACCGGCTGTTCGACGTCTCTGGTAGGGCTACATCTGGCCTGCCAAAGCCTGAGATTGCGCGAGTCAGACTGCGCAATTGTCGGAGGCGCGTGTATCAATCTCAACCCTGATTTTTTTGCGCATCTGTCCTCATTAGGGTATTGCCTCTATTGCTTCATTTTTACGTATACGCTTGGAAGAGAAAGCTGATCATGAATCATCGCGTCTAGATCTTGCGGCCCTGACGGCAAATGCTATGCATTTGATCATCGTGTTCAGGGGTATGGGCGCGGCGAAGGCATCGCCGTATTGATCGTGAAGCGGCTTGAGGATGCCGTGAAAGCGGGGGATCCTATTCGTGCAGTAATCCGGGAGACTGCTGTGAATCAGGATGGTAGGACCGCTACAATCACCTCTCCCGATCTAGATGCGCAGCAGAGCTTGATCCGCGCGTGCTACCAAAGGGCCGGCTTAGACCCGAGGGATACAAGTTTTGTGGAAGCTCACGGGACAGGTCAGTTATCCTTGCCTTGTCAGTCTCAGTCACACTGAGTCGCAAGCCCATGAGGGTCTAGCACTAGACACTTGGCGTTTCTTTTGCAAATATGACTAGTGTTGTCACAAAGCAGCTAACGGAAAGTGGACAGGCACCAAAGTCGGGGACAAGACTGAGGCGACAGCTATTGGTACGGTTATCAGCGAGCAGCGCAAAGTCGATCAGCCGGTATACATAGCGTCCGTAAAAACAAACGTGGGCCATACCGAGGCAGTGTCAGGCCTTGCTGCCATTATCAAGACAGCGAAATCTCTGGAGGTCGGCAAGATCGCACCCAGCATAAACTTCGAAAAGCCAAACCCAGACATTGATTTCGACAAGCTTAGACTGAGAGTAAGTACGTTCTTCTGACAAGTTGTTCGGCTTTGTGATTGCGGGCGGACACTCCAACTTATACTTTGAGCGCTAGGTGCCATTACAACTCGTTGATTGGCCATCAGCCGCGGTTCGGCGAGCATCTGTTAATAATTTCGGCTACGGAGGAACGAATACCCACGTCATTCTCGAGGAGGCTTCGCGATATCACAGAAAGGCGACCAATGGTGTTAACGGAACTTACCCAACGAACGGAGCAACATTTGGGCGTGGTACTGATGGTATTTACGGTGAACCGAACCGCAAACTATGCGTCTTAAGCGCACATGATGAGAGGAGCGCATCGAGGATGGCCGCAAACTACCAATCATATCTTGAAGAGAACCCGAAATGCTCTTGGAAAGACCTCGCATACACTTTCTCCACTCGACGGTCGCGATTTGGTTGGAGCATTGCCGTAACAGCGGAGTCAACAAAGCACCTTGCAGAGGCTCTATCAGACAGCTCTACCTGCCCTCCAATCCAACGCCGAAGTCAGCCACCACGGCTTGGCTTCGTCTTTAATGGGCAGGGTGCTCAATGGTATGGCATGGGCAGAGAGTTGCTATCGACGTATCCGGCGTTCTACGCCACTATCGAGACATGTGACGCCACGTTGAAGGCGCTTGGTGCGAAATGGTCCCTCTTGGAGGAGCTTTCACGCGACGCTCAATCTTCAAAAGTCAACGAGGTTCGCTACAGCATGCCCCTTTCATGTGCTGTGCAGCTTGCTTTAGTCAGACTCTTGGAAAGCTGGGGCATTAGACCTACCGCGGTGACAGGACATTCGACTGGCGAGGTGGCTGCCGCCTTTGCCGCTGGAGCCCTGACACTAGAGGAGGCCATTACAGTCACATACCTTCGAGGCGCGGTTAATGGCGGCGCTGTTGAAAGTCAGGGCGTATCGATGCTGGGTAGCATGATGGCTGTGGGACTTGGCCCTAGCGAGGTTGAACCTTACATAAAGGAGCTTGCAGTTGGGCGAGTAACAATTGCATGTTACAATAGTCCCGCGAGCGTCACACTTTCCGGTGACACGGAGGGAATCGACAGTCTTGAGAAGCAACTTAAAGCGAATGGCGTGTTTGCCCGGAAGCTCAAGGTTCAAGCTGCTTTTCATTCCCACCATATGCTCCCGCTTCAGGAGGAGTACCAATCGGCCATGGAAAATCACATTCCTAATACCGTACGATCATTCCGAAATGTCAGATTCTATTCTCCAGTTACTGGAAAGAGGATCGACGACGCTAATATCTTGAGGCCTGAGCATTGGGTTTCTAACATGCTGAATCCGGTTCGTTTCGCGGGCTCATTCCAGGCCATGGTCACCGACAACAGCTTCGAACAATCGCAAGGTGTCGACATTATCGTTGAAATAGGTCCACACGGTGCGCTGGCCGGGCCCGTACGTCAATGTCTTGGGGAGGCGACTATGAAAAACCTCGGGATAAGCTACGTCTCTTCGCTGGAAAGAGAAAAGGACGCCGTAGAGACTATGCAGCATCTAGCCGCAAATCTGTTCCAGAAGGGCTGTGCTGTCAACATCGCCCAGGTCAACTTCCCCAGCGGACACGAAAGATGTGAAGTCGTCACGAGCTTGCCCACCTATCCCTGGAACCACTCAACCAAGTTCTGGCATGAGTCGAGAGCAAGCCTAGAGCACCGCTTTCGCAAGCATCCTTTGCACGATCTTCTCGGAGTGAGCCTTCCCATCACGAGCGACATTTCGCCCGTATGGAGGCTCGTTCTCCGGCCCAAGGATGTGCCATGGGTTCGGGACCATATGGTACAATCCGAGATCGTATACCCTGCCGCCGGATACATCTGCATGGCTTTGGAGGCGATACGACAGCTGAATGGGTCAGATGACAGTTCCATATCATCATATCTATTTAGGGACGTGGATATCTTGAAGGCACTGATCATCCCCGACACCAACGACGGCGTCGAACTGCAGACATTTTTGGAGCCTCCTCAGGAGGATGCCCTCGCCCAGGACTGGCGAAGATTCCGCATCTATTCCTCTTCTGGCTCAGGAGATCCGTGGGTTGAGAATGCCCACGGCCTAGTAGCCGTTGACTTGACGAGGAGTGAGGCCGAGGAATCTGTTGAGTCCGGCCTTACACCGAACTTCGGAAGTGAAGGCTATACACACACCATGAACCCAAAGGCTTTATTCGACTCGCTCCATAGCGTCGGTATCAACCACGGGCCAATTTTTCGAAATATAACCAATATCCAAATGGGGGATGGCAAGGCAATCTCTACGATGAAGGTGGCGGAGACTTCAAATTGCATGCCTCACAGCTATCAGCACAGCCACGTGATTCATCCAACCACGCTAGACTCGGTGTTCCAGGCAATGTATCCAGTGCTATCGCACGAGGTGCGTAAGAAGGTTGGCGCCTCTGTTCCAAGATCCATTCGGCGCCTGCGCGTCTCTGCTGCAACGATGAACAGTGGGCCAGGGACTGAGCTCACAACATACAGCCGACTGCTACATCACAACCGGCAAGGCTTCCATGCAGCAGCGACAGTGCTGGTGTATTCTAACGACAGACATGCTTCAACTATTGTCGAAGTTGAGGATATGCGATTCCAAAGTCTCGGGCGCAATACGGAAGACGAAGAGAATCCTCGGGAGCGACTCTGTTTTGTAAATGAATGGGTGGAAAGTCTGTCGCTCAATCAGGCCGCCTCAGTGTCTGATGTCTTACAAGCCACAGCACCACCAGGAGAAGCCTCTCTTGCCAGAGATCTAGTTCGAATGGTATACAACTTTGTTCACGATGCTCTGGCTCAACTCACACCAGACGACATCGCGAACCTCGAGTGGCACCATAAGCGCTTCTATAACTGGATGCTGGTCCTCGAACAACAAGCAAAGGATAATGAACTGGCACCTAAAAGCAGCAACTGGTGTAACGCATCTGCCGGAGCGAAGCAGATGTTCGCAGACCGAGTGGCAAAACTCAGCGTAAACGGGGAGCTAGCTGCACGTATCGGCAATAATCTGCTGCCTATACTCCGTAAGCAGATCGCACCTCTCGCTTTGATGTTGGAGGATCAGCTACTATATAAATTCTATCAGCATCAGCTCCATTTCACTCGTTCAGCCTTCCAAGCCGGACAACTCCTTCGTGTCATTGCCGACGAAAATCCAAGCATGAAGGTGCTGGAGATTGGTGCAGGTACAGGAGGATGTACCCTTCCAGTGCTCGAAGCACTCTCCAGTACAGATGGATGTCAGCGCTTCGAGACCTATGACTTCACCGATATTTCCGCGGGCTTTTTCCAAGCTGCTCGGGATAAGTTTGCGGCGTGGGACGGCGTCATGTCTTTCTCTACACTTGACATAGAGAAGGACGCTGCGGAACAGGGCTTCGAGCTGGGATCGTACGACGTCATCATCGCAGCACAAGTTCTTCATGCAACTAAGAACATAAATCATACACTGCATAACGTGAGGAAGTTGCTCAAAGACGGAGGAAAGCTCATACTGCTCGAAATGACAAAGGACAGGGCCGATCTTCATATCATCTTCGGCTCGCTGCCAGGCTGGTGGCTGAGTGAAGAACAAGAGAGAAGCTTAAGCCCGAATATGTCCCTCGAGGCCTGGGACAGATGCCTGCAGGCTGCCGGGTTCTCGGGTTTGGACCTAAATGCTTGGGATTGTGAAGACTCGCAACACCATGCCATGAGCTGCATCATGTCAACTGCCCTGCCTCCGCAAGAACCAGAATATGAAAGCGCGGTCACCGTTGTATACGCCGGAAGTCCTCCGCCGCAACAATTTAGCTCGGCGCTGATGCATGAGATCGAAAATGTACTTGGTGTTAAACCAACGCTCGAGGAACTCGCCTCTCATCAGCGTGCAGCAAAGCATACACTTTTCCTGTCCGGAGCGGGTCTTCAGTTTGACGAGTCGACATTCAACGCCGTTAAATCCGTATTGGCCCATTCAAATATACTCTTGTGGGTGACAGCTGGCTCCGCTATGGATGCTCAAATCCCAGACAACGCTCTGCATCTGGGGCTACTGCGCACCGCTCGTCTCGAGGATCAGAGTAAGAGCTATGTCTCTCTAGATCTTGACCCAAAGCGACCCGATTGGGATCCGACCGCCGTGGGAAGTATTGTTCGCGTTTTTAGAGCGGCACTATCCCGCCCTGGTGTCTCTCAGTCTTCGGACTTTGAATACGCAGAGCGCGACGCAAAGATCTTTGTCTCCAGATTACGCTATGATGTGGCAGAAAATGATGATCTACAAACGGTCTTATACGAGCAAAAACCAGAGATGCAGAAATTCAACCAGGAAGGACGCCCTTTGCGAATGCATGTTGACGTGCCTGGCCTCCTGGACAGCATCATATTTAGGGATGACGAGGAGGCGACACAGCCCCTCACCGACGGCTGGGTCCAGATTGAGCCGCGGGCGTATGGGCTGAACTTTAGAGACATCATGACTGCTATGGGCATGTTGAAAGAGACGAAACAAGAGATGGGCGTCGAGTGCGCTGGCGTGATCACCAAGATTGGCGGCAGCAGCAAGACGATCACAGCCCTTCACGACTTGAAGGTCGGTGATCGCGTATGTGCACTAACGGTACATGGTCATTTCGCCAGTCGCGTGTGCGTACCATCAACGTCGGTGGCCAAGATCCCAGAATGGATGACGTTTGAGTCAGCGGCATCTATGGTTATAGCTTTCGTCACTGCTTATTTCGCGCTATTCTGGTCAGGCAGAGCCGAGGCTGGCGAGTCTGTGCTGATACATGCAGCCGCTGGAGGTGTTGGCCAAGCTTGCATCATTCTTGCGCAGTGGAGAGGTCTCGACATCTTCACAACGGTTGGATCGCAAGAGAAACGCGATTTTCTAATGACGAAGTATAATATCCCGTCTAATCGCATATTCTCAAGCCGCGATCCGTCATTCGCCGCAGATATCCTTGCCGCGACAGGCAAACGGGGTGTCGACATGGTCATCAACTCGCTGGCCGGCAGATTGCTTAGTGAAAGTTGGAACTTATTGGCGCCACACGGGCGGTTCATCGAGATTGGCAAGCGCGACATCCATGAGAACAAGTCTCTTGAAATGGAACCGTTCAGGAAAGCATTGTCTTTTATCCACGTCGACGTGGTGTCGCTTGCTGATCACAAAGGGGCCGTTGTGCAGCGGGTTCTCCAGCAAATCGTTCGGCTTTTAGACCAGAAAGTCATCACGGGCATCTCACCTGTCACAACCTATCCTCTGCAAGACGTCGCAAGGGCATTCCGTACTATGCAGGCTGGTAGCCACATTGGCAAGTTGGTTCTTGTGCCAGGAGATAATGATATGGTATTGGTAAGTGTCAACAAAGCAGTCCAGCAAGCTCCGAAGCGGGCTAATTGACTGACTGGTCTGCTGGCAGGCTTCTCAATGTCTAAATCCAGCTACTCTGGAGCCCGAAGCAACCTACATGGTTGTGGGCGGTCTCACAGGTATAGGCTTGTCGATTTCACGGCTATTGGGAGACCGCGGGGCTCGAAACTTGCTTCTTATCTCACGCAATGCGGCTTCCCACAAGGCAGGCGCTCAGATTTCCAAAGAACTTCAAGCTCAAGGATGCCGTGTTGCTATTGAGAATTGCGATATAGGAGATATTGAGTCACTCAAGTCTGTAGTAAACAAGGTTTACAGATCAGGCATGCCAGCTGTGAAGGGTGTTGTTCATAGTGGTATGGTGCTTGAGGTACGGCGCAACGCCCTTTCTTCCCGTTACTTGACTAACCTCAATGTGTAGGACTCCATTCTCGAGCGCATGACCTTTGCCCAGTGGAGCAAAGCTATTTATCCTAAATTTCAAGGCACCAAGAACCTTGATGAACTGTTTGGCGATACACTCAGCTTCTTCGTGATGTTGTCGTCCATCAGCGGTGTCCTCGGCAACCCTTCGCAGGCCAACTACGCTGCCGGTGGGACTTATCAAGACGCAGTCGCCCGCCATCGCGCTGCCCACGGAAGAGCCGCTGTCACCATCGACCTGGGTGTTGTTCAGTCTGTTGGATATGTTGCCGAGACAGCTGGGATGGAAGACCGTCTGCGCAAGAGCGGTCATCGACCTCTCAGCGAGGCTGAAGTTCTCGGTCTCGTGGAACAAGCAATTAGAAGACCGCGCCGTTCCGTACACACTGCTCAGATCACGACAAGCCTGGCTGGAGCCAATACGGATACACGCGACCGCCGGCTTGCCCTGCTACGGAGAGTCAAGACGTCACGGAGCTTGGCGGGAGCGCAATCTGCGGCGAAGTCCAAATCGATGAGCCTCAATGAGCAAATCGCACAATCCAAGACTGCGGAAGAGGCCATCACACGCGTGCAGGATGCCGTGGCGGAGAAGATATCAGACATCTTCGTCCTACAGAAGAGCGACATCAATCCTGCGCAGCCGCTGAGCAAGTACGGCGTCGACTCCCTTGTGGCGGTCGAGCTGCGCAACTGGCTCGTCCCTAACGCGCGGATTGAAATGAGCATATTTGATATGATGGGGAGTTCGTCGCTGACCGCCTTGGCATCGAGTGTGGTGGAGCGGAGTCCGGTGATTTTCGGGCACTAGAGCGGCACATGAGAATCATAACCAAGTCGGATTCCAGAGCAACGTGGTATGATGGGCTGTTATATGATTGATCTGTATGTTAATTATCGAAATCGCCGCATTTGTGTTTAAGATGGTCGGACATGCTTCGTATCCCTGGCCGGTGGTATGATTCTACGGCTCTGGGCGACACGGAACCAGTCCGAACAAAGAAATCTACTAAGACAAAGAGCTATTGATTTGAATAGATAATCGGAGACCTTTTCTAGAATTCATTTCCCAATCTCCCCTTCTCTCTTTGTAACTCTGCGCTCGACAGGCCCTTTGTAACGAGACCCGAAAAGGGCGGCACCGCGAAAGCATCAAACAAAGGCAGCAATTACTTCCACAAGCCGCGATGTTCTGGCACTGGTAGCCCACAAATCGAAGGGGTCGACAATCTCCAGTCGCTTGGATCATCACATACAACAGAACTATGGCTGACCAGCCACTGGCCGAGAATGTAGACGAGTTTCAAGCAATACAACAACGACTAGAAGCGCATGTCGCCCCTCAGCATGAGCGCTACCGCGTCGACGGCGTCATCTCGGCCGGCGCCAACGGCGTGACGCTGCGCGTCCTCGAGCTGGAGCCCGACATGCCCGCGGTCGAGCAGATGGGCAAGTCCAAGGGGTTGAAACGGAAGCTTAAGGACTTCTCCACTCGCTCGTGGGGCAATGTGAAGAAGAAATTTGCCGCCCTCAGAGTCGACGATGCGGACGGTAACGCGCGAGCGATAGCAGAGGAAGCGGCGCTTTTTGAGGGGTCGCCAGAGCCGATGGGGAGGAGGGTCGTCAGGAGGATGTGTGTTAAGCTGCCGCTTGATAATCCTAACCTCAACGATCCTATTGAGGGGCTCAGGTTCGAGATTAATACTCTGAGGGTATGCTGCGCTCCGGATGTCTCCCTGAACCCTCCTCCCATGCTTTGTTGTTATTGTTGTTGTTGTCATTGTGTTCTCGTTGTTGCTGCTGTTGGTGTCCTGATCTGAATTTGCTGACCGTCGAGGAATCAAAGGCGATTAATGGCGGTAAGCACGTTGCTGGACTTATAGCCTGGCGCGACGATCCGAAATGGGTACAACAACGACTTTCAAGACTTGCTTGGCCTCGTGAACGGCCTGGACCGGTAAGCGTAGAGGAGTATTTCACTTTGCTCTCTTTCTGGCATGTGCCTCGTGGTTGGTATCATGAGCAGTGGCTGACGGGCTTGGGGTGTGCTGCAGCACGATTTCTTGGCTGGATGGGCAGGTCCGGTTGTCGTGATAGAATGGTACGTGAAACACCATTACATCCATTTTCTCGGGAGATTATGCTGACATGTCTCACAGTCAGTGCATTTTTGTCTCGAGCGAATGACACGGCGTTGGCCCGGAAGCTGGAGAATGTTGCGAGCTAACGTGTATCATGTTCCAGATATGAACAACGGCACGTTACACAGGCTTCTTGACAGGATGGAAGAAAGCAATACTACAATACCTAATCGAGTATTGTGGTCTTTTTACTTATGCCGTAAGTTATCTATCGTCCATTTTGTTGGGTCTTTACTACGCGACAGGAATAGTTGAGCTAACGTGAACCCAACTCACCAGTTATTCGAGCATGTGTCGCACTTCTCTACCCGAAAGCCTTCGAGCCAGATACCAAACCCGAATTAGAGATCTTGCCTCAGCCAGGTCGCGAAGCGTCGGGGATAGAGCATCGTGATGTCGGTGTGGGCAATAGTAAGTCAATCACGCTGATATGGACAAACCACACGTTGTTGACGTCAAGTAGTCATGATTGGTGATTTGGATCCCTCCCTCCGGGAACATAGCCTTCTTCCTACATTGAAAATGATCGATTTCGGTGAGGCACGCGAAGAAGAGCCTCCGGAAGACGCCGCGTCTTCGAATCTTGCCGACGTCTCACGCGTATGTGTCGACTTTTCCAAAAGCTCGAGCGCATAAAGGGAAGACTAACAGAGGCACCAGGTCATTTTAACTCTCATCACTGGTCAAGTTTTTGACTTCGCTCCTTTGGGGCAGTGGCAGGGCATTCAGACCACTGCTTCTCGACTCATTCCAAGGGCCGGCAATACTCCGTACCCCCACCTCGATGGGGAGATGCGGAATGTTATTTGTAGGACGCGTAAGTCGCATCGAGCTACGTCTGGCCCTGCGTGGATGTGGTGATCAGGTTCAAGCACTGACGCCATCGTGTCTATTAGTGGCCACAGACTGGGACCTGCGGATGCCGCTTGCTGAAGCGTACGACATAGTAACGAGAGGTGCTAATAAGGGCCACACCGCTTACCTCCTCAGTAACCTCGTCGGTGGGACTCTGGAGTCGGATGATGATCTTCGGAATTTTGTTCAGGAGTTTATTCTGAACCCTGCGTAGTGCTTGAGCAGAGTTATAATACTGCGTTTTGGGGAAATCTTGTCACGATGTCTATAATACCTTGCGTAGATGAATGGAAACTATTCATTGCTAGCCGTCTTCAAATCGAAGTCTTTTGGCTTCTACGTAGAACCGAGTCTGCCAACAAATCCAGTATAGTCTCGAAGAATCTCAAGAGGACGCACTTGGTCTCGAATAACAAAGGTGTGTACGAACCGGTCAACGCCGTAGTGTGCATTTTCACTGTCGGCTGATCATACTAGTGTCCAGTACTCACTCGTTACCTAAGATGACTGGAAGGCTTTCATACAATTTAAGTTCTGCGCAGCAGCTTGCCATGGATGTTTCGGGATACTCATATGCGCGCAGCATATATCAATGTTTAGTCCCAAATTGAACCCCACACAAGCCGTCGCCTTAAACCCCAGTATCTGTCCCCCGTTTCCTTCTTCGCCTTTTGCACGAGTAGTCCACCATGCTCCTTCTATCTCGCGTCGTACGATACCGTTTCCCCCCTCATCATTTTCGTCCACTCCACCTCGGAGACCACTGTGCTCGGCATCGCAATCTAGACCATTGGGTTCGTCACGCATGATACGACACACGGAGAGGAAGAATGGCCGGCTGGCATTTTGCCCCAGGATAGATCAACTATTCCTGCGTGTCACTCAGCCACTCGTCTGTGTCTACGACTGATGGCAGAACCTGCGTCTGCCATTGTGCCTTGAAGAAGTCCACCATTTGGTATTTCTCCATGTGAGCCAGATCCCAGAAGACCCAGGCAGAGAGTCGGTTGGCTTCGTTTTCGTCGTTCCAATCCTCGAACCCATGCTGCTCCCTTCGTTCTGATAAGGAACTCCAGGTCGTAAGCGGTCCTTCGTCATCATCTTCTGCGTCGAGTACGGTTGACTTCATTTGCCCATAGTGAAGGTAATCTCCCAATTCATCTATGCTCTGCATCGTAAACCTGTATTCTCTGTTCTGCGGATCCACAGCCGACTTCATCAAAGCCTGCACGTCTTCAAGCGACGCTGTGTTTTCAACTTTGTTCATGAAACGAAGGCCTTGGGTGATCTGTCAACATTGTCAGTAAACTTATACCCTCTTATTTTTTGAGCTATTTGCATTCACCCAGTATTCTCTTGCGAACGGTTTTAACTGCTTGTATGGTTCTTGCATAATACCCACAGCTTGCAGTTCTGACCTTGATCGTACTACTTTGAGGAGTACTATAGTTTTAATGTGGTGTTAGCCTCGTTTCAAATTGGCGACGAGAGAGAAGATCGATAAAACTGACCACGGCACCATTCGTAGTAAAGAAAGTCGTAGATGCAGGCAAATTGCTCCATTTCCTGGTAGGAGTATCTTGAGAAGAATAGTTCTTCGAGATCATGATCCTCGTGGCCGACGATTACACGGAATACCGTGACAAACAGCTCAAAGCGGTAAAAAGCGCGGCAGATGCGGAATCTTTCTGTCGGCGACAAGCTATGGGAGCAAAAGGCTGACATGTGGCGATCCCACGGCCGGTATGTAGGCTGCGTCAGGAAGCGGCGGGCTGCCGATGCGAACCTCTCAACATGCTTCTCGATCAGAGAATGCGTGTGTCCAAGACGTGCCAGTGTCGCGAGAGGATAAGCATGCATGCGGTGCAGCAATGCATCTGTCTTGTCATTCAAGGCATCGAGCAGTTCGACACAGGTCATTGGCGGGGATGGACTTGGCGTCCATGTTGCTTCATGGACTGCGATGGCGTAGTACAGAAAGACCGGGCCAGTTTGTTGTTGCAGGATCGCGCGAGCAATCGCAGAGGTTGAGACCTCCTTGTACGAGAGGTACACATGACGGCATGTGAGAAGCAGCGAACGAAGGTCGTCAAAGCTGTTCAGCTGCTTCAACACAATGACGATCAACTCGCAGGGGAGATCCGTGAACTTCGACATGGTGGTCAGGGGTGACTCGTTATCAAATGTGATGGTGACTCCGATGTGCTGTGATGTGCTGCGATGTGCTGACGGCAATGAAGTGGGTGTGTTGATGGCGACGAAGTAGATGTGGAGGGAAGAGGATGGTGAGGGGCCCGTCGATTATTTTAATACGCGGGTGCTCACTTGCTACATGTGTAAGGCAGGCACCGCCGCAGGGCGCGACTGCTTCTTCGCCTACCACATTGAATCACTTACTACAAAGAGCGTAATCCAGCATTGAATATGGATTTACGTAATTAACACAATGTTGCCCGTGCGAGCGCTACAAAGGGCAGTCGCAACCTCATCAACGAAATCACATCTGGGGGATATATTGGAAGGTACGTTATAACAATGCGAAACTGGTAACAATAAGAGCCCTGTGACCGCGAGTCTCTGAGGTTGTATGCCTGAAGTCTGTCCTACTTGCTTGCGGTCTCCAAGAATACTATGGCCAATGTATATATATTCCCTCACTTTATTTGCTGTCAAGTAAAGCTACCATGAGTTCATATGGTCCATCTTAAGTGACCCCAGGTTGCCCCAGGCGCACCCAGGCAAATGCACAAAGGTGGGATAGCGTTTGAATTGCACTCATTGGCGTAGCACAACGTCGTTCTCACTATGTTCATTTTGATGCCAGTCGATATCACACGCTATTTATGCTGGTTTGTGTTGCAATGGCGCACGCGAAATCCGAATGAGGTGAAATTGTCCGAGTAGTATGGGGCCAGTTCATCAGATACTGAAGGACAGGACAACGCAGGAATTGCACTTTGTTTCTGTACGCTGTGCAGGCATAGATGGCCATCCTATGCTAGATACAGGTGCTTCACATACCCTCAATGAAAATGCGTTGATAACAATCAAGGTTGTACAAACATTGAAGCAGTGATTGCCCTCTCCCCAACGAATATTCCACAACCAGACTCTCTAGTACATTCAATCTTCTAGCCCACAAATACCATCTGTCAGTTCAAATGAAGGGACTCAAAGCTGCACAGCTGCCTGTTGGATGAGATTACCTACAGCTAACGACGTCTGCATCATTACATGGCAATGAAAGTCTGCTTGTGCACCAGCTCTGACCCCATCAAAGCAATCAATTCAAAGGCCAACGCTACAAATGACACATGACTGTCTGATGGGCCATGTTATCGCATATTTGCTGGAAACCCCATCCACAATCATGGTTATGGTTGAAACGCCAGGAGCAACAGTTAAAATTTACTGTGATACTTTTTGCATACTAGCTTTATGCAGACCCTACGTTCCAGTGACGAACATATTAAGGAGTAGGCCATTCTGTGACTTAGTTATGTCTGCATAACAATCCGCCTTTGACAACATCCTGTAGGGCTCACTCGATCACTTTTGGATCTACAATCAGTTGTTCAAGGCTATAGTGGTTTGACCACAGGTTTACAAAGTATGTCACTCCAATTTCAGACTTGAATCATGTACGATTCCCGACAACGGAACCGTCTCCATAGTCGCGATATGACTGATCGTAGCATATTCCGCCTAAAAGTTGGTAGGGAGCAAAGACCGTGTTTTTCCTTCGGGGCTTAGCAGAGCATGCCGCGTTCTTCATGGTTCTTCCATCCTCACAGCAAGTGTGGCTGAACGTTTCACTCCAGCTACCGTACTTCGGGCTGCAGGTAGACACATGCGGCATCAAACATGTGCTTCATTGAATGGCGATTTGTGGCTCACGACATGACAAATACACGGCCTCAGCATTGCTTCCCAAATGAACATCTACTCTCCCACCATCAAAGCCTCGGATGTGGTTGACTACCTCAGCAGATCGACAGCGATGCTCTACGAGACTACACAATAACACGGGGGAGCGGCGGGACTTCATACTCAATGAAAGCCAACGCTGATTTTGAGGGAATCATCGATGTCTAAATGACCATTAGAGCAGTCCTCAATACCACGTACACTATGGCTCCTAGCACAGTGCTACAATTGTGTATGGCAGAAGTGATATTCGAGTGCGTTTAGCCAAGTTAGCTGTTTGACGCCTTCTGAACGGGATGTGAGAGTGACCAACAATGCGAGCAATATTCGGCACCGCTCCATGCTTGATGATGTGCAAATTCTTTGATTTTGGGAGACGTGGCATGTGATGAAAAAGCCTTATTGATATGGACTAAAGATCTCACGTCTTCTGGATGCCTGGTGTCAAAGCGGCAACATTGCCCTTACTCTAACCCGGTTTGCTCAGTCTCATCAGTCAGCATGATCGCCGATGAGTGTAGCCATTGTCTGCTTCCTTCTCTATCCGACCTGCTGGTCTTCGATCTATCCGAACGGCTCGACGCATGTTTACAGGGCGGCAAGAGTCAGCGTAGGGCATCGTGATATATCACAAAGCTACAGTCTTAAGATTGAGAGGCCCAATGCCGCCGCTTTCAATGCCGAGACCAGAAGAACCGGGGCCGTGCCGGGGTGACTGGACTTGGTGTTCCGGATGCTTCCAAGGAGCCGATGGAAGGGCTACGGGGCTTATGTTTTGGGGGCTACGGGCAAGTTCTGCATTCACTGCCCTCTGGCTCATCACTCTGACCCATCTCAGTTGTCCCCTCTGCAGCTTTGTGTTCTGCTCTTTCTCTTCCACGTCATCACACATCCCTTCAACACCTTCCACCTCTCCACCACCTGCCCTCACGCCAAATCATCGTTACCACTACCAAGAAACTGCTTCCAAGCACAAGACAAGGAGATCATCACATCCAAGATGGCTGACAATAATGCCAACAACAACGCCGCTGCTGAGGTGAGTACATATGACCCTCCAAGGAATCTCGCACCAGGAGCATGGCTAACAGCAACTAGAGCACTACCAATGACGCTGATGCCCGCGTCGACCGAGTTGCTGCTGGACTGCAGCGAGATAGCGATGTCAATCTCGAGGAGGCACTCAAGATGCTGCCCGTTCTTGCTCAGATGATCACGTACTCCGACGAGAACAACCTGTGGATTCCTAGTGTCAAGGCAGCCCGAGCCGACCTGCTCTCCCGTGTTGAGCATTACTATCAGGTCTTCCACGAGACTGAGGAGCGCAGCTTCACCTGGGCTAACATGACTCGTCGGGACGCTGAACATGACTTCGCCCAATGCATCATGATGTTCAACATGGCACGATCTCAGCTCATCCCCGGCCTGGGCATGGCCAATGTTGCTCTGTCCGACTTCAAGAACCTCTACCCGGAGCACATTGCCAACCTCCCTGACCATCCTGACAATGCCAACAACCAGAACAACGCCGATCACAATGAGAACACGGAGAACGCCGAGTCAACCAACAGCTGAGCCATCATATAAAGGTTACTGTTGGCTTTGGATTGTGCGGCGAGCTGGGGATGTCAATGAAAGATGGAGGAAGGAGGAGACCAAAGAAACGGATGCCGCCGAGCACGAAATGAAGGAGGCCTTCTGACCGGGAACTAAGGTAGCATACCACGGCTTAATGCAAGACCACAATGACACGTGGCAATTCTACAATGAGAACTCTACCATAGTGAACGATGTGATAGACCAGTGAATAGTCAACGAATGGATGTAAGGTTGTTGAATCGTATTGATGCGGCGGTAACATTGCGGATGGACATAGTACAACACTTTCACATTCGCCGAGAACAGTGCGACCGGATCATCACATGGGCCTCAAACCGGATAGATGATGGTGTTCCCACTCTTCTTGATTATAGATTAAAGACGTGCGACTGTGTGATGTCTCTTGCTTTGATATATCTTCGAGATGGATTGATGATGTGGGTTTGAAAAAGCAGGTCCGCCCCATGAGAGCTCTCATTTGTCAAGGAAACGGATTCTTAGTCAAGAAGCGGCACGTCAATCACGGCTTTTCCATTGCTTGTGTTATGATATTATTGCTCTGCTCTAGAACAAATTGAGAACTATATCGCTGATCCCCGTAGATGGCCTCATCTCCGACTAGAGACTGTTCGCCCTATTCTTGGCAGGCTGGAAACCAGCGCCCAGCTTTCAACATCAATAAGATGCCTCTCGGAACTAGAAAAAAGCGCATTGGACGATAACGACATTCAGGCCCTAGCTTCAAATGTTATGAGATTGGACGAAGAACAGAGAGGATCTCCAGATTGCCCCGAGGGCCAACCTCTGACCCCAAAGATTAGGG
Source organism: Xylariaceae sp. FL1272 (assembly GCA_022432385.1). Classification (NCBI taxonomy): domain Eukaryota; kingdom Fungi; phylum Ascomycota; class Sordariomycetes; order Xylariales; family Xylariaceae; species Xylariaceae sp. FL1272. The sequence goes on from JAJJXC010000004.1 coordinate 540,206, forward strand.
AGTTGAAGAGAATAGATACATGTATTCAGGCATGATATTTACGAATCTTATGTCGCTTCAAGCTGCTTCATAACTCAGTAGCGTACAGAAGCATTACCTTTCAGTCACTATCATATGTATACTTACCGGCGGGAGAAGACGTCATGAAAAGACACAGACAGAAGGGAGATTGGGCGGATCGAAGAGAGCGGATGTCATAAATAAAGTGTCTAAGATGAGTCTTCGTGGAGAGACGCAACGTAGGCAGAGCGAGGACTATCGAGGAATGCACAACCATCCCTTAGCTATTCCACACGAGCCCGTCAGTAGATCCTGCAAGTGGTAGTCACAGCCGCATCAATCAGTAAGCCAGCACCATTGATATAGCTTGCTGCAGGGCTACACAAGAAAGCAATGGCGTCCGACACCTCCTCACACTCCGCTGCACGCTTGATAGGAACGACGGCCGATATCATCCCTTGCACTTCAGGGTTCCTCTCGAACTCGATATCTAGAAGCGGAGTGCGCACCCATGTAGGGCACACCGCATTCACACGGATTCCTTCGGCAGAGTGGTCAAGTGCTGTTCCTCTGTCAGTTCCTGCTAACTTGAGATCTCGTTGCTCAATGAGTGGATGATGACTTGCCTGCCATTTTTGTAATTCCGTTGAAGGCATGTTTGGATATGGTATAAGAGCCCTTGCTGGGTAGACCAGCAAACGAATTGGCAGACCCAATGTTGACGATAGCGCCCCGGCCGATATCCCGAGTACTATTTCCACTGCGACTGCTCCACGTCTTCGGTTCTTGTTTGCGCATCGCAGCCACCTGTGCGCGGACACATAGCATGTTGCCCCGCGTGTTGATACGCATCACTTCATCAAATCTGTCCATATCGGTCTCCGCAATAGGTGCAGGTATTCCATTGTCAATCTGCTCCACATTATCAGCATATCTCCCTTGCATGACACGGCTCTTAAGCTCGGAGATGAGGAGACGCTCACGCCAGCAGCGTTGACTGCATAGTCGAGGCGACCAAATTTCTGCACGACGAAGTCAACCATTGCTTGGACGGACGCGTCGTCTCCAATGTTCATTTTGAAGATCGCAGTCGAGTACTCCTTGTTACTAGCATACTGATGACTCTCTTGTGCAGTGCTTTCAGCGGCCTCTTCATCTTTATCCGCGAAGACTACGACCTTTGCACCCGCTTCGGCGAGGGAAAAGGCGGCTTCTTTCCCAATGCCCCTCGCAGACTGGAACGATTCAATTAGTGGTCGAACACGTGCTGGGATATCGCTGAAGCATGTTGAATCTCACTCACCCCAACAACGAGAGCAACTCCATCTAGGCGAGTGCTGTTGATCATGGTGACTGTTCGGGATTATAATGGCGAGGAAAACTATGTGAACTGTGTTGTTGATTAGATCAAATTGAAGACAAGAATTCTTTTTTATTCAGTGGAGGAATGTCAATTTTGAGGAGTTAAAAACCGTGGGACAACAATCCTGCCAATGCCCCCGCCCCCTGACATTTGGGGTATCTGCCAACAACATGAAAACGATAGGGCCTCTGTCGTCATTGAATGCACACTCTCCCTTGTTAGAAACGTTCAACCCTCTGATAGGTCCCCAGAGATCCCCTTGAATTACAGTCCCATGCACCTCTCAAGTCATTCGCAGAATCAGGTGTGCCGGTCCGGCACGTAACAGGTGCTGTATCGGATACAGTGATAATAGGACGCATGCGAGCATACCAAAGGATTTATTGTTGACCTTATTATTCAACACACCCAGCCCTTGATGCGACGACCATTGCTAGGTAATCATCATTGAGCCATCCGAGGCTTTTGACTAATATGTACACGCGTACACCGCACGCTTTCTAGCCAGTGACAATTCTCCCTTCGACGGCCTATCGTCCCGCGTCGAGCTCGAATGGAGTGGTTCGCGGTTTGGGTGTGTGTATATTTTCCTCTTGTAGCGGCTCGGCCTGGGGCTGCTGTACGGACCGGCGCCGACGCTGATGAGAAAGGACGAAGTAAGTGGCTATACCGATCCCTATCGCAGCTAGCCCTACTCCAACTCCCACGCCAATCGCAGCCGCCTTACTAAGACCTGAAGAACTCTCTTGGTTTATACCTGTGCCTGACGGTGCGGGGCTCGTGCTTTGGGGTGATGTTGGAATGGCGCCAGTGCTCGGTGTCTCGCTGAGTGTGCTCTCACTGCCAGCCGCGGTAGGCTGTATGACTACTCCGTACGCGTAAATTGTCTCGAACACCGCAGGATCGCTAAACACGATTGTCGTTGTGCCGGAGCTGATATCTGGCCTGGATGCGGGGGAGTCCTCGTCAAAGGAGAAAACGCTTAGAGCTAAGCTCGTTCCGCCTCTGAATTCGGATTTGCATGGGAACGGATCGCCGAGAGTGGTTCGAGAGTTGCATATGTAGGAGCTGAAATATAATATCAGGCTACTTGTGTCCTCAATTTCGGACGAAGAGCTATCGCTCTCAGATAGATAGGCATGAGAATACTCACGATGGACAGCAAGTAACGTAGTTCTCGGCCGACGTACCAACCCACGTGCTCAGAGCTTGGCAAGCCGTAGCGTATCCGAACGGGCATGTTCCGGGAGAGAAATAGTAAAATTGGTCGGCGTTGAATCCGTCAGGATAACAGGCTGATAGAGTTGTTGGGCTCGCTCCGTACTGAAGCCATTTGTTATCAGCGTTTTGTCCGAGAAAGGTAGAAGCACAATCCGCCCCGCGGGGTGTGAAGGTAGTCGTGAGAGGCCCTAGATTTGTCATGATGAGAGTTCATTCGAGAATGAAGCGTGTAGAATTAGGACAGACCGATTGGAGTTGATGACCTCGGAGTGAGGATGGGAAATTCGTGTAGGGCATTTTCCGTTCGGAGACCAATAGACTGTCAGCATACGACCACCAATACAGCCTGTGAAACCATCCTCTCAATCCTCCTATCGCTAAACGGAACTCATTCAGACGACACGTTGTCATTGCATGATTGGTAGGGATTGGCCAATCATATGTATTGGATGTCGAGCTCACTTTATCGTACGTCTGGGATCTGGGAACATGAGTACCTAATTTTACTCGGTAAGGGTGTTGTGGGCGCAAGTGACGGCGAGGGTACGCAGTGCCCAAATCTATAGGGAAGGTGACACGGGGTCTGTATTCTCGACACGAGATATAAAGTAGGGGGCAAGTTGTGTCACCCGCAGCACGAAATGGTCGTTTCGGAAGAAAGTATCTTATCAATACCCTCGTGTCCTGGAACAATGATGGAAGGACGAAGCAGGGTTACATATGTGCACAAAGCCGAACACTGTTTTAATTATTAAGGCAGTTGATAGTCGGGAATGCATACAGCTTGCATCAGCTTTCGCTCAATACGTCAACCTCCTTTACTAGTGTCTCAAGAGCCGGCCAAGACTGCTTGACCCGTTTTCTGATCTCGGTGTCATCGAGTCCGATGTTGTCCATGAGCTCCTGGTAGGTCTTCTGGACTACCTTGCCGAATGACGAATCATACCCGTACGATTTAGGCACATTGTCGTAGGCCTCGAATAAGAACCCGAAGTAGACAGCGCGCAAATCGATGCCCACCTTTTTGAGCTGCTTTTCCACCTCGTCGAATTGTGGCCCACATAGCACGTTGGTCATCGTCGACAAGTCCCAAGCGTCAATTACACGGGTTGGGTGGAATGGCGGTGTTGAACCAAGGGCCTGAACAGCAAAATGTGTTTTGCAGGCGACCAAGAAAGCTCTGTGCACGTCTCCTGACTCAAGACACTTGCTCAATAGCTGTCCAGCGAGTCTGGGAACTGGCTGCCTGGCCCAGGTCCACATGCCGGAGTTGATGCACATACTCAACGCACCTTGGATTTCGGTCATGGTTGCGTCTTGTTTCGACGCGATCTGGTAAGCCCAAGCTTCCATGGCGGCGAGCCTTCGGTGTGCGAGGCTGTTGCTACCAGGAGGCAGATGATTAGGTAAGTCTTTTGCATGGCGCTTGATGAGCCCATCAGCGAGCTTGAAGTAATCTCCGGATAGATTCTCCGCCCCTATAGCATAGACATCGTCTGGTGTCACTGGCCCTTTGCGGCACTTTGTGCAATGGCAATCAAAACGCCAGTCCCGCTTCAGATCGGCTCTCCTTAGGCTGAATGGATCGTTATCTCTCCGATAGGACATTGTGATTTCTTCACCTCTCTTGACGGGCTTGAGAGCTCGAAGCAGCACTGCAGGTTGATTGAAGACGCTGGCAGCGTTGGGGTCGCAGGAATGGTTAGCACTACACATCGTCGGGTCGAACGCGTGAATTGAGAGGGTCTTGTCGAAAGGGGATCCAAGAATGTTCGCATTGGAATTGACCTGAATGGGAATTGGTCAGTTGGTCTTCGATTGCATACAAACACACTCACATTCAGTACTAGTCCTCTAGCCAGATTCTCCGTCTCAGGCTTTCTTCGATCGGACAACCGCCACGCTGCATCTGAAGGGTTCGAAGTTAGCGACCGGCACAACGAACAGGTTGTGATTTGGTAGACTGAAGGTTGTATCCATCAACAGGCTACACGCAAGAACCACACACTACAAGATCACAGCGAAACGATTCTTACTTCCGAGCATTTGCAAACCCTCAAATTGTTGCGGGTTGTGCTTCTTCAGCGCATCGAGGCCACCTTCGATGCCGAAGGGGGTGAACTTCAAGACATCGAGAATGGATTCTCGTGCTGTCGGGTCGCTCTCCAGGCGCCCCAAGAGCTTGAGAACGCCACGCACTTCCTCTGGTAGATCATGGTTCTGCTCCGCAGCTAGGACCTTGCATTCGTATTTGTGTTCGCGCTTCCAAGCCTTGCTCTGGCATGATCTGGAACAATAGCAGACTTTTCGGCATCCTGTACAGCTCTTCACCTCGACGTTTGGGAACCCCATGGCAGAGGCGCGTTGCTGTTCAATCGAGTCGGCGGGCGCACGCTGTAGACACCACCCGCAGGTGTCCCTAATGCGGTCATTGTCAAGCTCGGCAACCAAGGGACGGTCCAGCGACAGGACTATGTCGCCTGGGGCAAAGTCTTTCAGCGCGAATAGGCCACGGCCAGCGCCATCGATCAGAGACTTCTTCGCTTCGACATGGGTAGTGTCTTGCGGCATGGTCAACAGAGACCCTCGCTTATGAAACGACTCGACGCGACAAGTCGATTGCTTTCAGGCCTTGTTGGGCGGGGTGGCCCCCTCGGCCCCTACTACGACCCCTCTCGGCGTTATCGGTCTGATGTCGGCGGGCGGTCCACTGAGACGCGTGACAGCGACGAGCGTGAGCACGCAGCATCACTCCTGGAATTCATTTGAATCTTCAACCTCGACAAGCCTCGAGGCATTCGTTGACACGACAAACATACGCCATTGTCTCACAGTTTTCGCCGTTATGAGACAACCGGAGCGGTCTATATATCAAGCCTTTCTGAACAGTACTATGAAACGTACATCATATTCCAAAGTCGATGGGTCTCATCTCAAGTTCCAATTGTATTTTGCTAGGCTGAACGAACGTCCAGCTGACGTACCTATCGGGCCTCGAATCGTCTTTGACCGTCATGACTCGTGATGGCTACAGCCTGAGCCCTGACAGGTACACCAAGCCGAGGTGTTGGGAAGGATTGCGTTGGTGCAAGCGAAAGGAACTTGTTGTCACGACCCTACGGGGCGAAGCCGTGCCGTTAACACCGATGGATCACGGAGTTTGACAACGCGACGGACGCGTCAATCAGATGAAGACGTCGATCTCTCGGATGAACGCCAATTGATCTCAACAAACAGATACCCGAGCTGAAGTCTTCTTGATGCCTGAATCCTTGTTCCCCAGTCACATGGTAGAATCAACCCCATGCCGACGAGGCAACGACTAATTCGTTGCATTACACCGGCCAAGGCGAGGGTATGCCTGTATCTGGGTGGTCAAGGGGGCCAAGCCAGTCGAAAAATCCATACATAGAGCCCTTCTCATCACCACTATTGTCCCATGTCAAGCAAAAAACTACGAACCTGACTGTCTTATGTCCAATTATGAGGTTGATCTCTACTATATTTCTTAGGTACCCGCTGAATGGTAGTGGTCCTCTAATGGATGAACCAGGTACAATATCGGTACTTTTTCACCGCCTCACTAAGTGCCTGAAATTACCTTAGGTAGTGAGCTGGGGAGGGAAAGATAAAGAGTTGGGAGTGGAGATGATTTGGGTATCCTCCGACAAGGGTTGATGAGACTTGGCGAACTCACTACTACTGAGATTTGGGGTTGGGAAACCAACTATCAACTATCCTACATACTACCACAGTGAACTTTACTCTCAAAGCCCCAAATCGAACGTCGGATATTCTTAAGTCTCAATCCCTATCAAAAATGGTCTTCAGGCACTGTCGACGGCGCTTTCAGAAGTCCTGTCCTCGCTCACGACGCCTTCCAGAACGGGTGAGGCCTCTCCATTAGCAACCATTCTTTCGTCGTCTACGGATTACAGGCGTCAACAAGCGAAATTACCCCACAGTCGTATTGGTTCAGTCCACATGTATGCGATGATAAAGAGCAGTTTTGAGAGGATTAGAATCCTAGCGTTCAATCTCAGACCAGGAACCCAACCCCAGCACCATGCCTTCGGCACGCCGATCAGCCGGCGTATTCCCCCATGTCGCATACTACATATCTTGACAGCAGATCCGGCTAGGGCTCCGGAAATGCGGAGAGATAAATGCATTCCTGGGGGAAACCGACTTCCGTCATGGGAACCGTTCACTATCCGAACTTGGGCAGCATGCCTCTTATTGTGCGGTAATCATGGTCTTCACGTGTACTTAAGGGCACCTCAGCCATGTTCTTGGCTTCCATTTAAAAGCATCCTGGTATCGAGACACTCAATCCCTACCAGAAAGACAATGCGCTCACTCATTGGGGCATGCATTGCGCTCACGGCTTGGGTTCCAGTATGTCTGGGCATCTATGCTCCGGTCGTACCTTGTTCCTCGTTAACAGCGACGCCGCCTGACGGGTCTTCGCTCATAAACTCAACCGCGACGGAGCGTTACAATCTTACTTATCCCGCGGCTACATACAATGGCGTAGGAGGACCTGTGAATATCTGCGATGTCGAAGTCTTTCTAACTCATGGCGATGCTGGTGACGCTGTTCGCTTCTCCATCTACCTACCCCTCGACGGGTGGAATGGCAGATGGCAGGGTACAGGTGGAGGTGGTGTAAGTCAATTCTGTGATGTGCGGGGTCCGCTCGTAAAGTGATCTGAATCTAATCCATCTTGTAGTTCGCTGCAGGCGGGTTCGACTTCGAGCTCATTCCCGCTGCCACGAGCGGCTATTCCGCTGGCTCCACGGATGCTGGTGTGCCTCTAGATGGTGATACGGATGGATGGTACAACGATGCTCAATTGAACGAGAACTTTGGTAAGCCACAGTAGAATCTTAACCCACGAAACGAGATGCCAGTATACTAACGATTCACAGTGCACCTGTCGTATCATGAAATGACGGTCCTCGGCAAGGACTTGTCCGAGAAGTTCTACGGGAAGAAGCCAGAGTATAGCTATTGGTTTGGGTGTAGCACGGGTGGGAGACAAGGGATGAACGAAGCGCAACAATATCCCGATGACTACGACGGTATTCTTGCGGGTGCTCCGGCCTTCAACTGGGATAAACTGCTCATCGCTGACTACTGGCCTCTCACTGCGCAGAGTCAGGGCGGTGCGCCAGTGCCTCTCTGCAAGTTGAGCGCTATCACAAATGCGAGCGTTGATGCATGCGACTTGCTTGACGGTGCTGCTGATGGACTTATCAGCAATCCGCTCAGGTGCAAGTTTGATGCACTGACTATAGTGGGTACGCAAGTTTCTTGCAACGGGAACACGACTGTTACCATTACTGAACGAGACGCCACCGTTTGGAACAAGATTCGTGACGGGTTCAAAGACGAGAGCGGCAAATTTCTGTGGTACGGACTCCAGCCAGGCACTGATCTCAACACACAAGCCGTACAACCTGGCTTTCTTATCCCGAGGCAGTGGATTGCGGACTGGTTACTCAACGACCCTAGCGCCGATGTCAGCGATATTCAGCAGGGCGAACTTGTGAAGCTATTTTATCAGTCTGTCACCCAGTTCGGTGCTTTCTGGGGAACTGATAACCCCGATCTATCCGCTTTCCGGGCCCACGGAGGCAAGCTACTCACATGGCATGGATGGGCGGACGAGCTTATCACGCCCCAAGGCACCCTGGACTACTGGCAACGAGTAGTAGACCTGGTTGGCGGGGTGGACGAGACTGATGAATTCTATCGCGTCTTCATGGCACCTGGCCTAGGCCATTGTGGTAATGGGCCCGGCCCTCAGATCCCACAAGACAGTCTGCTACCGCTGGTGGATTGGGTTGAAAACGGCAAAGCGCCAGAAACGATCTTATTCTCTGGAAACGGACAGTCGAGAAACATTTGCAAGTTTCCCATGGAACTACAATACAAAGGGTCTGGCAATGTGAGCGACGCTGCAAGTTGGGATTGTGTATGAGCTAAGGAATCGTCTCTATCAATTATATCTGAGAAGAACAGGGAGTGAATATTGTCAAGTCGTCAGCCACCTGTCCGGACTATGCTAGGGCTGTCCTCGAAAAATCTTACACGAGCTAACGATGTAGTCAATCTAGTTGGCATAGTTTGTGATTGGTTTCAGATACCCCGAGCCTCGAACGTTCCATCATACTCGTCTTAGTCATTTTTGAAGTACTACGGTGCAGTGGGCCGTTGATGGTTCATCTTTCCTTGAATCATATTATGGTACCAAGACGGTTTCGTTCTCTCAACACTAGCTAATACATCGTGTAGCTAACATGAGTAGTAACATGTTGGTGGCGCTCTTGCGAGTGGTCAATCACATTGCTCCGCCTCTTCTGATGCCGAACAACAATGAACCCCATCTGACTATTCTCATAACATTTGCACAACGCCGCGTGACTACATTGTCACGCGAGCAAAGAGGTGTGTGGTACCTCATCTACCTCGACTTTAACAAATAACGCTTTGGACGAAATCTGCGTCGTCAATTCCGGTCGCAACTTCCTCGGGTCCTACTCACAATTTTCATCCTGCGCTTAGTGCACCTTCAACTAACGGATTCACAAGTTAGTTTAACTTGGCTTATTATAAGCAAGGGAGACATCCCGGTTCATGACAGCCCAACTTGCATTTTACTGCTTGACAACTCAGCTTATTGCTTATGAAATAAGAATCACATGGCAAATGATTACCTCGGCTGAGCTACGTCGTCGAGTTGTTGGTACACATGAAGATTGAAGGCGCTCATCATCGTCGGCAGCATGGAACTGGGAAAGGCAGTTTTATAGCTCGCTTCGCACTGGCGCCGCTGATACATGCCGTCCCTGGGCGTCATAGAATGGTGATAGCTTTATCCTATCTGCCAGCAGCACTCCTTTACGCAATGCTTGCCTACCTTAGGTACGTAGTTGCCTTGAAATGACTGACATAGGTTAAGCAACGAACGAATTAGGACGTTGGGTAGTCCATTTCGTTCAATGGTGTTTACCTAGGTAATTGCAAGTCCTGCCATCTCTCATTTTGGTGCACACTGAGCGATATTGGACATTTTGCGAACATCACATTTCACGTAGGCGAACCCGTCTCACGAGTCCCAGTGAGCCATCATGGAGTCAACACCAGAGCCCATTGCCGTCGTCGGCATTGCATGCAGCTTTGCGGGCGCCGACACTCCTTCCAGATTCTGGGAGCTGCTCAAGCATCCTCAAGATCTTTCCACACGGGTTCCAACAAGCAGATTCCACATTGACGACTTCTACCACCCTGATCCTACTTATCATGGCACTACCAATGTAACGCAATCTTACTTTCTTGAGCAGGACGTAACAAAGTTTGACAACAACTTCTTCGGCTTTCTGCCAGTCGAGAGCGAGGCCATTGATCCCCAGCAGCGGCTCCTTCTCGAACTAGTGTATGAGTCCATCTCCGACGCTGGCTTGCCTATGGAGAGACTAAGAGGCTCAGCGACTGCGGTCTACGGCGGAATGATGTGCAGCGACTGGGATTCCATGATTGCACGAGACTCTGAGTCGGCACCAACGTATGCTGCACCGGGAGCAGCAAGGAGCACTGCCTCCAACCGCGTCTCCTACTTCTTCGATTGGCACGGCCCTTCTATGACGACCGATACTGCCTGCTCTTCATTCTTGTCGCTGTTCATCATGCTATTCAAGCCCTCCGCACTGGAGAATCTTCCGTCGCTGTTGCAGCTAGGACCAATCTCATCCTACGTCCAGGTATGTATTAATCGCCGAAGGTTTATGTAGCTTGCCACATTCTGACATCTGCAGACATGTACATCCAGGAATCCCCAAGCAGCCTTGATTTGCTCAACATATCGACGCGCTGGCCTTGACCTTACTAAATGCAAAAATCGACCCCAATTCTTCCAAGCGCACTCAATGATTCGCCCTACACAGAGAAGGCAATCGCCAGGGTTCGAAAGCTTTTAAAGCCAGGCGGATATTGACTCGGGGGGATTTGGACGCGCGGCAATTCAGTGACTGACAAGTCCACGTTGGCCATCGATCGTATACCCGACGGCGACAGCAGATGTTCGAAAGCCTCAAATGTCTCTGGTGGGTCTCCAAGGCAATACTCTGGGTGACTCACAACGCTAGAGATGAGCAAGCCCATTCCTACATGATGCTAGGGGTAGGACGCACTGTGCGATCGAAATACCCTCATCTTCGCCTCCAATTCATCGATATCGACGGTATATAAATGGAAACTGCGCGAATCTTAGCTGAAGCTCTCCTCCGACATCAAATCTCCAGTTCGTCGGATGACAAACATGGTCTGCTTTGGACCGACGAGCCCGAAATCAGGATTGAAGACGGGCAAACGCTCATCACGAGACTTCTTCCAAGCCAAGATAAAAACGATAGGCTCAATTCTCAACAAAGACCAGTACATCGAGAAGTTACCAAATGCTGAGTTAATTCGTCTCGGCTGGGATGATGAGCTACCAGTAGTACAGTTGCGATCACCACTACGACCACTTGCTGGTGTCGGGGAGGAGATCTGTACTATCCCGTGTTGAGTTCTCGCTTCTGCTGAGGTCAAATCAAGGGTGGGAATGTTGGCTTTTGAGGCTTTGCGCCGGGGCTGATACCACGACTGGTCATAACGTGGTTGCGTTCGCGGACACCGAAGATTCCGTGGTGACGATTCCACGGCAATGGTGCAATCGCAGTACGGATGACGATACACCGTCGTATCTGACCACGATTGCGGCACATCACCTTGCGATGAGCATTGTCGGTTTAGTAGCCACAAACAACATCCTTCTAGTGCACGAGCCATACATAAGCCTGATTCGTATATTTCGGCACGCAGCCGCAATCCGGAGAGTGCAAACCGTTTTCACCACAGCATTCCCTTCTACTCACAAGCAACTAGTGGTGATTCATCCGGAGTCATCCCGCTTCGTGATACAGCAATTGATACCCTCCTCTGTAGGGGTATTCATCAGCTTTGCCAACGCCAAACCCTCAGTTGCTGCTCAACAATCCGTGGTCAAGTGCGTTTCATCACGATGCACTTTCATCGCAGCTTCGTCCCTACTGGGACGCTCGGTCGAATACCTTGTGGATATGGACATTAGCTTCATCGGAGAAAATCTGCGACGCGCGTGCCAATGTGCCAGTATAACTGATGAACCCATGCTGCAAGCAAATGCCTTGTCTCTCGCGAATATCGCTGCAGTATCTGGAAGCCGAGAAGATCTTACTGTGATTGATTGGGACGCTGGTTCCGTCAATGCAGAAGTCCTTCCTATCGTGACTGACTCGCTCTTCCGTGCCGACAAAACGTACTTGCTAGCTGGCATGACCGGAGAGCTCGGTCACTCGCTGTGCGGTTGGATGGTGGCACATGGGGCGAGAAATGTCATTCTCAGTAGCAGAAGCCCAAAGGTCGACGCGGGCTTCATTGACGACATGAAGAAGTGCGGCGCGAACATCAAGTCGCTACCTCTGTGAGTCCTTGACAAGAATTCTTGAAGTCTGTAAAACCAAGTCGCAGATGTGCTAATCAGTTCTGATATCAGCGACATAACTTGCCGATCATCCGTGTTCAATACCCTGACAAAGATCTCAGGTTCGATGGCCAGCATTGCTGGTGTTGTCAACGGTTCGATGGTCTTACACGACGGCTTATTCGACAGGCTAACTTATGAACAGTTCCAGAAAGTCATCGCAACGAAAGTTGATGGAACAAAGTTCCTTGATGAATATTTCTACACAACCCCACTAGACTTCTTCATCGTCACATTCTCGATCTCTGCAGTCGTTGGTAATACTGGCCAGAGCAACTATGCGGCAGCGAATTCCTTCATGACAGCTCTTGTACACCAGCGAAAGAAAAGAGGCGTCGCAGGCTCACCCATGGTCATCCCTGCGATCATTGGGGTGGGATATGGCGTTCACCACAAGCTGGACTATGACCACTTTTCGACCAGAGGCTACCTGAACATTTCAGAGCATTATTTCTTTACGCTATTCGCCGAAGCAGTTGCGTCGGGCCGGTCAGCCTCAAGTGACGAAGCAGCGGTTGTTGCAGGCATTAACTACGTCCCCGCAAGACTTGAGATGAGCGACATTGATCGCCGTGACCCACGGTTTTCCCATTTCGTCTCATATGAGGAGCAAAGCGATACTTCGAACACGACTTCACACAATATCAAGTCTCGACTCCGATTAGCCACAAGCAAGACAGATGCTCTAGAAAGTCTGAAAGGTAAAGTTATAATCCAGCCAAGTTTCAATTTTTCGCATCAAAACTTCCCCCGTCAGAATATCAAGGAGCAAAAACTAATTATTCATGAAATGCAGTGGTACTTTCAGCCGAACTGAAACAAATCCTCAGAATGTCCGAGAAGGACCAGATCCATGATACCGAATCTCTACTCGATCAGGCAGTAGACTCAGTCATGGCAGTTCAGATCCGCGCATGGTTCCTGAAAGAGATCCATGTCGACCTACCCGTGCTGAAGATTCTCCTGTCGGTTTCAGACATTCTCGAGTTCGCGGTTGAGCAGATCCCGGATGATATGATCTCCAGTGGCTTACACGATGCACAGCCCATCGAGTCTTCACCGCCGAAGATCGTGTTGCCGCTCTCCCTGCAAACCACGTCCTTCACACCGGTTGCGTAGCGAGTACGGTCCTTTTGAGGTTTCTGGCGATGGCGTTCAGCGACTCTAATAGACATAGACCGATACTTATTGAGGTTCCTGATATACAATAAATTAGACAGCGAAGAACGCGAGTGTTATGAAAGAATAAAGCGAATGCAATTGTAATCTTTTTATACTTGATATATAACTTCTCGCGAATGTGAGAGCGGGCGCGTTCTTGTATTGATAGACGGGGTTCGTTCCATCTCATTCTGCGCAGATAGATTTCTCTGTTTTGATGGCCCTGTATCTGCGTAGCAGATGCACGCCGTCGGCGATGAGGTTTTTTTTTTTTTTTTTTTTCAACAATAAGATTTCAACAATAATGGCTTCGTCGATGTGCCAAAACCCTGTCCCCAAACAAAGTTCAGACAATAGATTTCTCTACCACCGCCACAAATAACACGCCGATTGGCAAAGCCTTTGTGCCAGCCCTTGGTAGGTTGCAACAGCAACAAACGACTCGAAAACAGTTGAATATAAGGTCTTAAGCAAGTCGAGTCTGCAGTAATTTCAATTTACTACCCTACCTCATTGTCTTTCTTGGCTATACCTTCAATGTGTAACAAAATTGAGAAGGTTATATGTTATTTATGATTAAGCGGTAATTTACCAGATGAAACTAACCCTTCTAGCTTGACTAATGTGCACCTTATGGTACACTTCATCGTCATCAGGTAGTCGACCATGATGCTCAGTACACAATAGCCAATTAGGGTTGCTGAAAGTTGGGTATGAAATGTCAAATTAGTGCTACTGCTAAATTGCATTCAGCATGATTATTCTATAGCTTTATACATCGATGCATTCGAAAGTTCGTCTAACACGCTTACCCCTTCACTCATTTCTACGTACAGAAGTCCACACTTCGAGACTGTTGAGCTCGAGTCACAAGGTACGTATACAACAACTCATAAAGTATGGCCACAGTCTGCTCGGTCCACTAAGCTTATTTTAACAGCATCGATCAACTTAAAAAGGAGAAAAGTTCCACTGGAAGATTATAATGGAGGAGGTATCCTTTATGAACCTGGCGAGCCTGGACGGCGCACATCGCTAGTGTTCACCCCCACTAGGCCCTCAACCAACGGCTCCACCCCACGCCAAGGGTGCAGGTTTCGGTCAGAATTCGGCACAAACATCTTGGGGGAACGCACATTGCATATGATCAAGCATTGTTTGAAAGTGAATATATAAGCGTAGGTCGAGTGGTGTAGTTGGTTATCACGTCAGTCTAACACACTGAAGGTCTCCAGTTCAAGTCTGGGCTCGATCATCAATTGCTTTTTGATCGTTTGCGCCAAGTTGTCCTTAGCATACATGCCATGGCGTTAGCATAAAACAGATTACTTCCCATGCATCTTTTTTTTCTGATGGGGTCATAAGACTATAATAGTGTCGTTAAATGGAGACAGATCTCGGTTGCCATTTTCTTTTCATGTATGTTTATACGATATAATGACAGAGATACATACAATCAGCATGCCAGTAATTTCACCCTAATGCTTATATAGAGCGCCTCATTTCAAGCATATTGTCATATGAGGTTCCTGGCACATCTCGCCAGTTGTGCGTAATTGTTCTCGCTCAGCAATAGCGTGCCACCTAGGTTCATTCACGTAAACTCTATGAGTTGTGCTAACGGTTCCCATTATGCATGCGCACCTCCATAGTGTCTCCGGGCTACTCTTGACAAACAATGGAAGCTCCATTGTGGTGTACGCAGGGAAGTGGTATGACCAGGCCGCCCTGTAAGTGGTATCGACAATAATCCTTATCAATGCTGCGTCCAATGCCGTTATTTGCTACCCAAGGGGTTGCCTCGTACCGTTGCCTGGAGCCTCGACTGTGACTCCTGTCTTTTTATTTAAACCGACTCTGTTGATATCCTCTTGCAACCTTCATACTCATCTTTTGAGACCACAGTGGCCAGTCCAAGAGTTGCTCATTTCCAAAAGTCACCCGGTTCACATCCCTTCTCACTGACCTCTCACTCTTGCACTTTATAACACCCTCACAAACAGTGTTGCCGTTGGTACATCTTCTTGACTTGCAACACCTCACACTGTCTTGTAGCCTTTCTTGACCCTCCTCTTTCCTTTGCCTCACACTCACTCCGCACACAAAGCTGCAAAGAACCCAGACTCAACCAATCGCTGTCCTTGCTCGATTTCACGCTACACACACAATTGCTATACAGCTGCTATATCTTGCTGAAGATGTCTTCCTGCCAGGTGAGTTCAGTATCTACTTCTCTGCACCTCAAAACTTACAGCAATGGCAAAGGCTACCGTTGGAGGCACAAGATGCAGACAACCAATGGAACGGTCTAGTGGCGATCATTGTGCCCGGCATTTGGGGCAGAAAAATGCTCTGCACAGCGCCTATAAGACCTTGGAGTCTCGCGCCGAAACTTCCAGCGACATTTTGGACCAGTTCCCTGGCGAGATGGACGACTGGGACCCATGGGGTACCAAAACCAAATGCACTGACCCGTGGGTGGCGGATGAACCACTCAAGTTGGAAGATCCGCCAAAGAGCACCGGCAAAGAACCTGCTTTATCGACGTCCGAGAGCATCGAGAAACTTGAAAAATATCACCGGCTTCTCTCGCTTACCCGATGGTTGCGTCAAATCATGACCGAGTGGTTCTGGCAGCATGACCGATGCGATAACCACGAGGCACACGCCATCTACGCTACATCGGACATTTACTTGATCCAGAGAGCTGTCTGGGATCAACTGGACATGGGCATTCGGTTACTTGCGAGTATTGGTTCTGTCTCCCGTCACCTTTCCCCTTTATTTGAGGCTAGCGAGAATCTAAGCGAAGGTAAGAATCGCTAGCAATTTCTAGGTGGCTGGTTTTCTAACACTGAATCTCAAATAGATGATATCCTCGAAGCGCTGGAATCGGTCCGTACCTTGCAGATTGTTGAGAAAGGGTCCCCTGAATCCGAGCATCAGGGCAAAAATGACTATATGGCCAAGGTCCAATGGTGACAATGCGCGTGGCAGAAGTGGACGGCGGCCACATCGATAGCCGTTGTGGGAACAAAAGGCTTTGCGAAATAGGTCAAAGTTTGCCTGCCGACGGAAATGGGAAAGGCATAATAAAGAGTCCTGTATTGGACTTATAAGAATATTACTTCTGTTCTCACAAGAAAGCTCGCTGATTGCATAGTCTCTGTCTTCTTTCACAGCAGAATAATGTGACAGGAAACATCAGTATGATATAAGTCGCAGCATTGTTGCAGTTAAAAATTCTGCAATCTTCCGTTTCGAATAATCATCGATTCGCTGTATCTGTTGGCACACGAATGATCGCTATTGGTGTTTTCTGTATCGCTAGAGGTGCGTCCCAGCGATTTGACTTCCGGGCATTCCATCAGTTTGATATCCGGGGTTACAAGCGGTTGTGCACAGCCGGGACGCAAGATCACCAGGTCAGAGGCCTACGCTCTTCAGCATACATGTCAAAGCTTTCGTCATTGACACCCCTGTGAAGTGCTTGCATCAAGAAAAAACAGAGGTTTGGGTCATGTTCGCGTCTTCTCCGATTTTATATTCAGACCGGAAGTAATACTCGGCAGGGCCTGTGAGGATTGCGTTGAGCTTTGCATCCAGTCTGCTCTGCAGTGTACCAGATCTTGAATCCCAGTCATATATAAAAACCCGATTTTGGTTTCTTTGAGCTTTGAGGTCGGTGTGCGGCTCCGGGACGCCCCGGTGAGATGGCCCCCAGAGGGTGAGAATTCCTGGGTCGGTGGTTGGAATGCAGGCAAGTATCACAACGCTACACGACCGGAAACGGTAGCATGCCTCCTGTTCCTTGAGCAACCGCATCGTAATCTTTTAAAGTTGCTGTCTTTCCTGACTTTCAGCATGTCGCATACACCTTGTCAGGACCTCAGATATTTAGGCGAGACAAGCCGCCTATCAAAATTTGACACTTGTTCTATCAAACAAAGGCTATTCAATACGATGTTTCTGCTTTCTAGCATGTTCGGGCTTGGGATCGCCCTCATACTCATCCTCACCTTGACCGTCTCCAATATCGCATTTTTCGCATTCCTCACGCATTTCGTCAACTTCGACACCCAAACTTCTCAAGCCCTCAGCGACCCTGCAAATCACGACATACAAGCCATAAGGCCACTCGTCATCTACGAGTTGGCAGCTGTGATCCCAAGATTGTTTTTGTTGACGTATCACAAGGACCATTCGGATATAGTCACTACCATTAGGACTTACATCATGCATCTTCTCTACCTCGCTGATACGGGCATCTCATTCTACCTCATATGGGCCTTTCATGAGCTAGAACAAAGGTTACCGGCTGGACATGCTCAGTCGGTTGTCTATGCCGTGTTTGTCATACAGATTGTATTTGCATCAATAAGCGGCGCATTTTTCATTGCGATCGTCTCCTTTTTAGTCTATGAAGTTTCCCGCTTGAAAAGGATGGGCCGTCGGATGAACAATACTACTTCTCACCATGAACTCGGCTCGGTTACCGTGCACATGGGTTAGTCTGATACAGTCTTTTTCAGCAGTGTCGCCGAGTCAGACTGGCCGCTCTGGGTGAGTTGACACTCAATGATCACACTGCATGACTGGGTCCTAACTTCACCAGTGGAGAGATCGTGTTGATGGCTCATTGCCAAACCCAACCGTTGATCAAAGTTGGAACTCTGTATGAGGAGAGGAGCATCGATGTTTTGGCATACAGTCACAATAACGCTTCGTCGTGGCACTCACATCTGCATGGCTGCTGTTCAAGTAGCTCAGGGACCATGAGATTGCTGGATTGACTTACAGGGTGCTGTGCTCGCATGAGGTCGACAGCGCAGCCTCTGTCGACCAGCAGTATCTCGTCCACTTTCTTATCAGAAGATTCCTTGTGCATCCGTGTCGCAACGCTCCCGGAAGCAGTATCGAATTCCCAGACTATTAGTACCCCAACGACATCGCTTCTCCCCATATGAACAGATCACAGCATCAACGCCTTACAACGCATCCACATCCACGTCCGTTATGCATCGCACCTCTTCGGCGTAATGGGACTTCTAGATAGTCCCCAATCGCAGCGTCATTCCTCATCTCTCCTTAGATCATCGCGGGTGGTGGGGGTCCGATACAGATGTCAAACCTGATATGATCATTGCGGCTCAGCTCCTGGTCCGGGACAATGTCAACACAATTGCGCAGAGCCACAGATCATCCCCAGTACGAGGCTATTGTTGGTATAAATAAGATGGTTGTAGGAACTCAACGGAGATGCTACAGTTCAATCATTTATCAGTGCGCAAGTGTAGCGGAGACAATGGCTGGTGTGAGGAAAAGTTCGACAGTCGTGAGCAAAGGGACAAATTGGATGCCCCAACCTGTCGGGGTTTTGACAGCACAAGCCCCGATCGGTGGCCGGAGATAAGGATTTGGGCCTTCTACTGTACAATCATCAGCGGGACTACTAGGCAGAGCTGAGTTTCAAATCATGCAGAACGACACGACTTTGGAATTGAACAGATATCACATATCCTGGGATCTACTATTAAGAGAACAATCCCACACAAAACCCAACGTAAGAACTAGGTCGCAATTGAGCCTGGCGATGTCGGGATTGAAATTGATCCGTCTCGGGGCGCGCAGGATCGCAATTGCGTCACGACTCTCGCATGCATCACCACTAGGCCTGGGCAGCTGTGACACGTTTTTGAGGAACGCAATGGGATTTAAAGAGCTGGATGCCACACTCATCATCAGGCCAGTTTGAAGCGCAGCGTTATCTCATGTTTGTATCATTGAGATTTCGAATGAACCTACCTATCATTTCACTCTCTCATTGAGCTGAGACGAAAGTGTGAAACATCCTCAATCGCCCCGCCATCATCAAATCCCACTCATCTCACACCCCCAACCTGACACATTTTCAAGACGGCAAAGCAGCAACAACACAACAAAAAATGGGCATCATCCAACACCTCCTCCACGCAACAAACTTCCGCTCCCCCATCCTCCGCACCGTAGTCCCGAGCGTAGCAGCCGCCTTCGCGCTCCAAACCGCCGTAGCCATCCCCTCCATCCCCCTGCAATCCGAGCGCTTCTACGACGCCTCGGGCTCGGCCACATTCCTCACCTGCACCCTCCTCTCCCTCTATCTCCCAAGTATTCGAGTCCGCGCAGCCGCCGCCGCAGCAGGGTTACCCAAACCCGCGTTCCCCAGCTTATTAGAGGCCCTCACGAAGAGCAATGGGCCCATGAATTGGAGACAAGTAGCGCTAAGCGCCGCAGTAGTGTTCTGGAGCGTGCGACGTAATCCCACCCTGACTCTCTTGCAAGACTCACCACACTAACAGCACCAGTGGGCTCCTACCTCTTCGCGCGCATCCTAAAATCCGGCCACGACTCCCGCTTCGACGAGATCAAAAAGTCGCCCGCGAAATTCTCGGGCGCATGGGTCGGCCAAGCGACATGGGTCTCACTCTGCCTCATGCCCGTGATAGCCGTGAACGCCGTGCCAGCCGGTGCCTTCGCTTCAGGCGTCCTGACATCCGATATCCTAGGTCTCGCGCTGTTCGCAGGAGGCTTCGCGTTCGAGATCGCGGCCGACAGACAGAAGAACAAATGGCTAGACGAAAAGCGGAACAAACAGCACGACGAGGAGTTCCTGACCAAGGGACTTTGGAGCCGGAGGTCAGTTCTGTTTCTGCTTTTCCTTTTACTTCGGAATTCATTTGTCCGGGTGGATACACTGATAAGCAATCTAGTCGATTCCCAAACTATTTCGGTGAAATCACGCTCTGGACCGGCATCGCGACGACCGCTGCGGGCATTCTGCTATCGCGCCAAGTCCAGGTTGGGCTTGGATTCTCCGGTGGGGCAGCGAGCAAGCTGGCGGCGCTGGGCATGTGCTACGTCAGCCCTGCGTTTGTGAGCTTCTTGCTCTTGAAGGTCACGGGTGTGCCGTTGAGTGAGAAGAAGTACGATGAGCGGTATGGCGATCGGAAGGATTACCAGGAGTGGAAGAGGAATACGCCTAAGTTGTTTCCTAAGTTGTTTTAGTGGTGAGTACCTGTCTTATCAGTAATTTGTAACGCCTCCGAAAATCGGAAATTGAAGAGACGCAGAGGATGGCAAAGCATTTGCAGGAGATGGAATTGATGTTTTTGAATGTTTCATGAATTAATTGTTGTGTGACGGTGAGGATTTACATCGCATGCAGTGCTGCTCGAGAACTGACACGGAGGGTTGTCATACTATCCGGACGTCGCACAGTCGTCCAGCGCCAATCTACTTGTGGTACGCCTTCACCTTCTCGACTTCGTCCCAACTTCCCATGTAGATACCCGAGCGATCGTGGATACTCTCGGGTACGACCTCGAGCATACGTCGCATATTGCTGTCGACAGCTTGACCACCGGCTATCGATGGATTAGTCAAGATCCAGGATAAGTCAGATTGAGTGTATTCACATACCATTTTCGAATACCATGGCCATGGGGGCACACTCGTACAGAATCCGCAGCTTGCCTTTGGGACTCTGCTTATCGGCAGGATATGCGAAGATACCGCCGTACAGTAGCGTTCGGTAAGCATCAGCAACCATGGAACCGATGTAACGCGCGCTATATGGTTTTCCGTTCTCAGCGGGGACCTTTAGAGAGTTGAAATATTCTTTCGTGTTGTCCTGCCAGTAGTGCGAGTTACCCTCGTTGACGGAGTAGATTGACCGCTTCTTGGGCATTCTCATGTCAGGATGCGTTAGGATGAACTCGCCGAAAGAGTTATCTAGTGTGAAACCGTTGACGGTGCCGCCCTTCATGGTGATGACCAACTGCGCAGAGGCACCATACATGGTGAACCCAGCAGCCAAGAGCTCAGTGCCGGGCTTCAAGATATCCTCTTTCGTGCCCGTCGAGCCATCGGCGAGCTTGTGAACGCCGAAGATGGTGCCTACCGAGACACCAGCGTCCAAGTTGGAGCTACCGTCGATAGGGTCGCAAGCCACGGCATATCTGGCTCCCGTTTGATCCTTGAAGTATATGATCTCTTCCTCCTCTTCTGACACGAGAAGTGCACACTTCCCCGAGGACTTCATTGCTGCGATGAACAAGTCATTTCCAATGACATCAAGCTTCTTCTGGTCATCACCCGTTGCGTTTGACTGCCCGGCTAAGCCTGTCAAGTTGACTAAAGTGGCACGGCGGATGTAGTACGAGATGGCTTTGAAGGAGAATTGCAGGGCGTGGCATAGTAATCTGCGTCGCAAGCCACATTAGCCGCCGGTCTTGTTGCAGGAGCATGGTATGGGAGCTGCACTTACGTGAAGTCACCGGTAGCCTCCTTGTGTTTTGACTGCTCTTCCGTCAAGAATCGGGTCAATGTGACGATGTCGGTGTTGACGGTCGCGCTCTCGGCCGGGGGGATCTCGTGGTGATCCATGATGTTTGGCTGTGGTGTGCTAGGTAGAAATCGTGAAGTGTTTGGAGAGGAGTTGAGGGGTAATGCGTGAACAAAGACAATGCGGCTCTAAAGTTTAGATTGTGGATTTGGAAGACCACTTTATTTTTAGGAGCTGTGAAAGGAGGCAGACGTCAGAGCGAGGAGTAGCAGATCTCGATTTCACCTTGGGTCCACGTTTAGTGTATATTGGTGGGAAAATAGTTATCATGAGGAGCAGTAAAAGTGGCCGCGCAGTATTAATATGACGACTCAGGCAGAAGCTCAGACACGTCGCGAAACATGCCGAGGGAATATCTGGGAGTTTGGAAGGGTGATACCACACCCCTCCTTTCCTCGTTCTGGGTAGTTCCCGTCCCCTAAACACCAGGAACGCCCGGTCGGAAACTCAGCTGGGTGTCACGATCATTGGCACGGTAGCTCGGTACAACGGGTAGCGTAGGAAAGGCATATGGAAGCATGCAGTGTCGAGCAAAGTCCGAGCCGGCATTGACCCCGCGATGCACGGTTCCTAGGCCGGCCGGGAGGAAATATGGACTTTGGGAAGGGGAAAGAGGATTTCCCGGGTAGAAGCGCAGTGGTGTTTCGGACGAGAAACGTTGAAATGGCTGGCCAATGGCGGCCGCTCTCCAATACCGATGCGGAAAATGTCGGCCATTATCGCTAGGGGAGCAAGGATACGTCACCGTATAGGCGCGATGAGCATGAGCTTCCGACTTCACATCCCGCCTGCAGGTCGTGTGAGATTCAGCGCACCCATTGATTCGTCGCGCATTACTCAGTGCAATTGGCTGTATCACCAGGCGCGTAGCCAGCGTAGGGCGAAAAGACCTGGACCTAAAGGAAATCTCAGTGCTGCAGGTGACGTTGTTTGGGAGGCTAAGTCCCCTTGCGATTTTCGGATCAAAGCTTTGCAATGAGAGAGATGTGCAATTCCAGGAACATCGATTACTCCTCAATCACATTTGGGGGCCAATAGATTGTGGGGCCAGCTTCTAGTGACGGAGAGAAGGCTGAATGCACATAAAGGGGCGCATCCCACCGACAAGACAATGCGCCCCTGAAAGTGAATGAGTGGTGGGAAACGAGGGGAGAATGCTTGAAGGAAGGGCTCGTTTCCGGGCCGAGAGCACGGTCTCCATATAATATCAAGCCACCCAATCGCAGCCAATCGCAGCCCATGCCAGGAAGCCCCGCATAGATGGCCCAAGCTTCCTTCAAAGTGATAGGAAATTTTCGAAATTTGAAATTTGGAGCCTCACAGCTTCCTTCCACATTCAACGTGGAAGCAAGAACTGCCTCGTGAGCAGCAGGTCGCGCACGCAACGCGCTCTCCCGTAAGTCAAGCGCCCTCTGTTATGCAGCCCTCCATCTCCTTCTCTGATGACACTTGTATACCGCAAACAAACTAGAGTCTTTGACCTATCGGGGAATGAAACTGTTTTTACACGTCAGTCTGAGCCAGTCGCAACACACGGTCACGTTCGCATCGCACCGCACGGGTAGAAAACATGCTGACAGCAACCTTCAGATCCTAGGTGCCCTCGCGACACGACGCAATGTAGGCTGGAAGCTGTTCGGTCGCCCGAGTCAAGTGGCTCGTGGTCACTGCTCTACACTCTGGCATTGCCAGATGAGGTCATCTGTATGTACACCCTTCTGCCTTTCTACCCCTCTATTACATGATGAACATTTTCTGTGCTTCGGCACAGCTGGAAATTACCGACTGAGGCATTGGCCCTTGACGTAAAAAAACTGGCTGTTTTCTGATATTACACATTCACGTCCTTGTTGTCTAGCCATTGCGCCCGCGCATGCTAACCCGGTCAAAAGTGTGGTTTGTAGGATTGATGGTATGTCGTGCTGTTGTTTTCAACAACCCTAATTACGTCGACGTGATGAAGCGGCACTGGGCTCCGAATCACAACCTACATGAGACGAGATGCCATTTTGCGGCAGGCCTAGAAAACCTCGCCCACTGATCACGACCTTCACTCAACGCGTTGTCTGTTACTCGTCTTCCGGATGGTACACTAATAGCGAAGCTGGACCAGACGCTACACCAGTTCTATTGCGATGTACCCTATCGTGCGAGTTACCCGGTCTACCTATAGCCCTGTCGCGATTTACTCTCAATGGGACATTAGTCGGATATCAACTCACTTCACATACGTTCATGTTAGTGATACCTTCCGATACTGTCCCATCCCACATCTACCTGATGAACACAGATGACGAGTCTGATTCGAATTCTCGCTGAAGACAACCTATTTACCTTTACCATTCATGCATTACTGAAAAAAAAAGATGTTTCCCATTTGTTGTTGCAGACCTTTTGAGTTATGAATGCTGACAAAATGCTCAGCAGGTTAGTTGCGCTCTTCTTCTTGGCGCCGGCAACATTCGACCTGCATCATGATGATTCGACCAAAAACATTGACAAGCATATGTCAGAGCTTTTTCGGCGTTGAAGACAACAGTCGTATCTGATTGCAAACAATGACTGCCGTGCTTTTCCCGTTGACGAAGCATATATCAATGGCTGACTCAAGTATCCAGTATACCAGGCTGCATTGTTTCATGCTACTTGATGCCACGATAAGAATGGTAAGCGATCAACATTCTTTCTGCCTCATTTTCCAAGGATGATCCATAAATTCACGACGGTCAACATAGCTCGACAGCTTTGATGATACCGCCTTTGACAAGGCCCATTTATTAGAACTGAAAGAAAAACCACTGCTTGCGTTTCATGTCACACTTAACTGTTGACCATTGCTAATTCGCATTTCAGATGAATCAGATACTCCCCAGTACGCGTCCCGTCTGGCGGGTCGAGGTAGGTAAAGCTGTGGAGTTAGGTGAGTTTGCGTTGTAGCTCGTAGAGAATTTAAAAAATCAAACCCATTCATTGGATATCTCCCACAAGTCATACGCCGTCTCTAGTGAAGCAAGCATGGTCAAGTGCTGAATATTGAACCCTGATTCTTATAATGTTGAATGCGCTCTAGCATTTTTCGAAGCAATGAATCAAAAGAGCTCGCCAATACTTCATATCGATCCTCCGAGCGCCGTGCATCTTATTGCAGGGCTCATGCACGCTAAAGGGAGAGCTGAAAAAGCGATTGCCGTTTCGGGCAGCTCGAACAGCTTCAGCTGAATGCCGCGATCGCTTGTTGATTGGTTTTAGAGTCGCCCCGCGACTAGGTTTCCTTCATCCATCAGCACGGCTCAAAAGGGATCCGACTGCGACAACCTTCGAGGCTTTGCAGATTTTCCTTGGCTCATATGTTTCCGGTCGCTGCGCTGAGTGGCAGTTGGGAGTGGTTGCTTGCCCAACACCCTATATAGCCCATCATGTCGTCGAGCGATGATCGGATTGACCTCGCCGTCAATATTATCACCTTCATCGGTGTACCACTTGCCGTGTTGGGTGTGTTACCAATCTTGTACAACACTCTAGCGACACTGACAGCGCTTTCCAAGATCAAGCGCATGCTGAAACACGGCAAGCTCACTGCCCTGACACGGAGTGACATCATTAACAAAGTCATCGAGGTGGAATTGCCCCGATACGCCGTTCAGCCATGGGACCGCTTCAACCACCGCGATGAGTACTGGCAGTTGTCGAGAGCCCCAAGCTCAATCCCCGGAGGTACGTGGACCACGTTCAACTGGAAAACAAACACCATCGGCATCAAAACCCAACGCGTTGAGTATGCCGATCAGCTACGCCAGCCCCAGGTCGAGGTAGCCTTTGACGAACTCGTCGCGTATTTACTGGACCTTGGCGCGGTGCCCGATCCCCATGGGTGGCGC
The DNA here is from genome assembly GCA_022432385.1 of Xylariaceae sp. FL1272. NCBI lineage: Eukaryota > Fungi > Ascomycota > Sordariomycetes > Xylariales > Xylariaceae > Xylariaceae sp. FL1272. Next base: position 565,781 of record JAJJXC010000004.1, read on the forward strand.
CTGTTGAGATCGACAGGGCTTTGGACGCCTAATGGTTGCTGCCTTATGAAGTCTCCCGACAACAGTCGCCATGCGTTGACGATTGCGCCCCTAGATGACTCTGATGGACACCTGTCACTCAAGATCACATGGGAACCCTCATGGACTACACGAGACGCCTCCCATTTACCACCCTATTGGGTCAGACTTCCACCACCACCGCCGAAGAAGCCTGAAAAGGCGGATATAGTGGAAGATTCACATGTCTCAGAGGCAACTCCTGAAGCAGCTGCCACAGATGAGAACAATGCTACGTCAATGACAGCCCAGGAGCGTGACGAGCGACCTGCGAAAGACGAGACCAACACTGGTAAAGACAGCACGCCTAAAGAGTCCCTCGACTCGATTCAAAAGGAAGCGGACAGGAACGCGGTCAGCCCTATCACCTGTCAATTCACCATGGAAGGTCTCGTGTCAGCGCTGAGCCAAGGCCAAGGACCTATTACGTCGTCCCTAAACGTGCACAGTCTGTTTGTCGAGCATCTGCGCGTAAACAGCAGCAAGATGAACGGCTCCTGGTTCGCAAGCGCAGCGACTGCGTACGGAACTTCGAGCCAAACAATGCTGTGGAACTACAAGATCCCCGACGAGATCCTGAACTTCGCACGGAAAGACACTGTACCTTGCGGTGTTCTCGAAATGCTCTTCATCGTCGACAGCCATCAGACACCGGAATGGGAGACGACATATAACTCGGGTATGGAGTACCACGAGAATTTCGTCAGGAGAAACCAGGAACAGCGCATCGCAATGATGGCTGAGGGTCGCATGAGCCCAGCTGATCGAGCGAATGCTGTGGCTGTGCGCATGCAGCGGGAGATGCAAGATCGAATGAACGATAGTACGAGCCCCCTTTCCCACAAAAGAACAATTCCAAACCTAACATTCCGCAGTGAAGGATCAGATGCGCCGCGATCGAGAACGGCGGGACTTGCGCAAACGCGAAGCCCTACAAAGCCCCAAATGGGACACGAAGCTTGTCGCAGAGCACTGTCTCAACCATCTCCAGAAGCGCGAAGTAGTGCCCGCAGATCTCAAGATGAAAGAGACAGTCGGCATGCTCCTCCACCACATGGTGCTCGATGCCGAGTTCGCGAGTTCGATCTGCGAGATGCTCGATCTGTGGAAATCATGGGCGGATAACGGTGGTATGCGCTCGTCGGACCTAGACACGTTAGATATGCGCCGCGATGTTTTCTGTCAGGCTACTCTGCTCGTCGCGCTCATCAAGAATGCGACGGGTGCGCATGAGGGAACGCTATCGATGGACTTGCAGGAGTGTTTGAGGATGTGGCGGGTTGTTAGACTTGGTTAATGTGTGCATGTTGTCGTTTGGGTTTGCGCTATAGGCCTGGCGTTCGAAGGTTGAAATGGGCTCATGAGCATGATATAAATACCTCAATAATATCACGGAGATACCTTAGACAAACTATTTCAAAACGTGTATAACTACCCTCACATTTTCTGTCATTCCAGACAATTTCGAGTCTCTCATAATTTCCCCAAACATCCAGCTCTTTTCTACTCAAGTGACAACTCGCATCGACCACCTCACATCACATCCACACACTGCATCTCGTCGCATCCATTTTAGAAGCGCATTCAGCATACCGATCACAATGAATAACCCAAATCTGACCACTCCTCCCCTGTCGGCTGTAGCGATACTGCGACAGCTGAGGGAGCAGAACTTCGCCCCTTGGCGACCACATGAACTAGACCCGGCATCAGACACAGAGCCAGCCACAGAACAAGACACGAAATCAGACACAGAACCACCTTCTAATGTCCAGACTCCGACACCACACCAGGAAGGTACAACAGTGATGGAAACACCCCAGGGGCTCCCTACGCCGCCGCCAAGTCCTCGGTAGCACCCGTTGGACCCACGAATACGCCATGCGCGGCCATGAACACCTCGAACAGCTGTAAGATGAAGTTGTCGCCCGGGATGATTGTCGTCTCGTCCCCTACAAGGCCCACTCAGAACCATCGACGAATGGATGAATATCGCGCCAGTGGCCATACTGCAGATAAATGATATTGGGTCACAGCTGAGTCTATTGAGAGCGCCGAGGACACAGTATCATTAGGGTGGCATGGGACGCGGTGCTTTGGGGATATAACTATCATGCTGGGCGCTATGATTGACAGTTTGATCAGGGATTGAGAAGGCATTGGGTGTCGTTAGGAAGCACTTAGCTCACGACGTACCCAAGATAATTACCAGCAAATAGACTGCATGGCGCTTTTTGGTTTTAATCGTAAATGAGATTTAAACTTAACGCCACAATGTTGCTAAGGTGAAGTCGCAGTCGTCGGTGTCGCTATCTGGCTTAGGGTGCCTGGTAATTGGCAGCGAGCCCCATCATCCACGTTCTCATGGCGATTTGGCATCCCCGAAGTACATCGTTGGATGGTGCAAACTCGTGGGAATGAACATTTTTCATCTCTAGTCAATCAAAAACGTAGATCCAAGTTGCTGCAAATATTGCAGATGTCAGACCCGGAGATGACGTGAGTCCTGGGCAATTGACTTTTACCCTCGCCGTCTCGATGCAATGATGCCCCGAATGTATCCATGAATCGTTGAGCTGCAAGCTGCCGCCGTTACACTGCGATGCGGATCTGGGGAAACGTGGGGTGCATAGTCGAGCTCAGGCGGCATTTTGACGACAATGTTGATCGATACGAAGTTTTTCTCAAGCACAAATAGGGATTCAAGATGAAGTGCGCAGGTCGTATAGTTCCAAAGGTCTCGTTCGGCCGATCCGTGTCCCGCGTCGGCATCGTCGCGACCCCTGTAAAGCCACTGCTCATTTCATCAGCATTCAAAGCATCATACTCTTCTTTATCCCGCAAACCGATCGAAGATAAGAGCGTGATCATCACCGGTTCAAGTCGTGGTATCGGAAACGCGATCGCGCTTCGTCTCGCAGATGATGGCTACAACGTCTGCGTGAACGACATCGGCGCCAATGAAGCAGGATGCCACAAACTCGTCGATGAAATCCGGGGCATGGGAAGAAAGGCCATCACCGCAGTCGCAGACGTGACGGATCGGTCGCAAGTCAAGGACATGATACAGACGAGTGTCCGTGAGCTGGGTTCCTTGAACACGATGTAAGTAAGCTCGTTGGAATGCTCTCCAGGGTTCGATTGAGCGCTGAGCTAACAGCCACCAGGATCGCAAATGCCGGCATCGCGCAAGTCAAGCAGCTGCTCGAAGTCACAGACCGCGACTTCCAGCGCATGTTCGAAGTCAACGTGTTCGGGGTCCAGAACTGCTTCGCAGAAGCCGCGAAGCAGATGATCAGCCAGGGAAACTGCAAGCCAGACGACCCGGGGAAGCTGATCGCGGCCTCCTCGATCGTAGCATTCAAGCCGTTCGCCATGCTGCCCCACTACAGCGCGAGTAAATGGGCCGTCCGCGGCTTGACGCAAGCGTATGCCATGGATCTCGCTGAGCACCACATCACGGTGAATGCGTATGCGCCCGGTATCGTGGGCACGGCGATGTGGGAGTTGATTGATGCTGGTGTGGCGGAGAAACAGGGTCTTCGGAAGGGAGAGGTAATTAAGAAGATGGTGCGTGAGTTGACGGCGTTGGGGAGGGTAAGTGTGCCGGAGGATGTGGCGAAGTTGGTGAGCTTTCTTGCGAGTAGCGATAGCGACTTTGTTACCGGGCAGACGCAGCTCGTTGATGGCGGGATAATCTACTCGTAGGTCGAGCTCTGTTGTCCTGTTGGTGGTTCTTTGTGAGATACCCGACTCGATGCGGGGGAGTCGCTCTCAAGTAGTATGCAGATGTATCCCTTTGTTCGCTTGCCCCTTGCTGGTACCTCACACTCCAAAAATACGGCAGCTGGGAATGAGGCTCGATGTGATATGCAGCTCTGATGGTGAACTACTTAGAACTAGCATTATGACAGGCATTATCGAATACTGTGGCATGCGGATCATTGCTGCCACAGCGTTGATCAAAGAGTCATCCAATGTGCTCGTTTGATTGGTTGATGTTCACGAGCTTCATGCCCTCCGAAGGCCATCACAAATTCCAGCTCCCAACGCTCGTACGACGCACGGGGTCACCCAGTGCCACTTTTTTGGGCACACAAAAGCAGAACGCATTCCAGACTCGAGCTCCCCCCATGCCAGAAATCGACGCGGACGAGAGCGGCACAAACAATGCCGGAGTCAAGTTGGAAGTTACAGCCCGACACATTCCAAGGATGATGGCTGCAAACTCAGCCACTTTTGTGCTCATACATCATCTGTTGTCATCTGTAGTACACCTTAGGAAATCCTGCTCTGTCTACGCGTTTTTCTGCTCTCTTTGTTCTCATCACTACCTCTATTGGTCGCTGCAGTCACACCACGACACGAAGATTTCCCGTCAAGGCGTTGCCCGAAATGCCTTGTATTAACGAATAAAATGTCGCTCCCACTTCGTATGGACCGAACGGCTGTCGTCTTAGAAAGAAAATATACAGCCATGCCCACGAAAATACTCAAGTTCAGCTTCGGCAAGCCAGAATGCACTCGATCTATCTTTCGTCCACTTGGCCTTTTGCGCTGCTACCTTACCCAATATTCTGAAGCTGGCTCAACGATACATAGGCACCGACATCTATTGATGTAACGCTCTTACTATCACCTGTGGCAAATGCGGGAATATTTGCTATACAGCCACGCCGTCTTCGTATCATGGCAGCCTGCCTCGAACTTGTCATACCAACAGCCGTCCTGTGACGGGCTTTTCACACCGCCAAACCTTTTACAAATGGATCCTATGCACATTTACGATACCGAAATGTCTATAAGAAGACGAAGTGGTCCCATTTCGACGATCCTTCACAGGTTCCAACTCATATACTCTATAGGATCCTTAGGAAGGGTTCGATACACCATCTGATCGTCGAGCTTTATCCTGAAATATCATTGTTTCTTATTCCTACTCGTATCTGCTTTCTTCGTCCGTCTTCTTTTGAGATCTCTGCCGCTTTATCCACCGCCGAAATAGGTTCTTGAACCTCACCGAGAGATGGCTCGAAAGAAGCACCAGTCCACGAGCTCATCAACGCGAGACAGGACAAGCTCAAGTAAATCAGACTCCCCCGAAGGCCACAGTGGCCAAAGCAAGTCAAAGAAACATAAAGCCACTGGACATGATACCTCCGAGAATCAGTATGTCTCCCATACAACCCAGCAAGGCTATTCCGCAGCTGGGCCAAGCGAAACACTATTTCCAGGCATGCAGGCTGTTGCAGACTGGACCCACGAATTTCAGGCAGCTTCAGGCCCCAGTCATTCATTCTCACATACAACCCAGGATGTTTATTACAGTTCGACCTACAGCGACTACGGAACTCAGGTGGCCAGTCAGTCATTCCCAACACCTCAGTTTGAAGAAGGATTTTCAAAGGAACGGTGGTGACTTTTGGCACGAGGATCTCAGTCGGGGCTTTACCGCTGTGATGGATGTGGAGAAGAACAATCAGCACTCGGGTTTATGAGTAAGCACGGGACTGGTACGATGAAAGAGGTTCTGTATCTGTCGTCGAAGTGTTATCCTTGCCGCAGTGCCGAGCCGAGACTATCCGATGACGGGTCTCGAAAATCCGGTGTATATGCTGTGGAAGATATCGACCATGCGATGAATTTAACAGTCCTAGGAGACCAGTCCCTAACAAATATTGCCCAGCATGTATTTTCAGGGATGGCAAGGGTTCAAACGATCTGACCTGTTGGCCACGGCGAGTCATCCGGCTGGACGAAAGGATTGGCGAAGAGTTTACAAAGTACCGGGTTGGGTTTTACTGGCATAAAGCCGCAAAGCTTGATTGGGAGTACATTCATGGTGGCTAGGCCTTCCGAGGTACTAACCACCCAGCAGATGCCAGAAAGGTCGATGAACCAGTTAAGCCGGCAGCTCTTGCGAGCTGTCCGCTAGGGCTTATCTGTGCTCAGCTGGTCACGCCTCAACACACCTACACCTGGGACTCCCTCTTTTCTCTATTCATAGATGGAGTGTGGTTCTCATTTCATCGGTCGCTTCTACAACTTTTGAGAGCGTCGGACGACGACGCTTCGCACTCCCTTCCTGCAGTCTTATACTGTTCAGGGCTATACGCTCATTTGACTTCGAAATTACCATCCACTTACTCAATAAAGTCGACATATTTTCGCCTCGCCTTTTTACGCACTATCTCCCAAGCTCGGATCGCTGGGGCATACGACCGTGTCACGAGGAAAAAACAACCCCGTTATCCCGATCTGGGTAACGATCAATAATACATAAACGGGAATCATCTCTGACAGCCTGCTTTTAAACCATCGCCTTTCTCTCTCGGTCAATGCTCCACCAAGTTTGCTCCACAATCTTGTCAAGTGTTCCATCTGGGATGTCCTTTCCAAAAGACTAGCATTAAACCATATCACTCGCTCACTTGTCTCAATCAATCATTTAGAAGACACAAGTACTCATTCTTGCTACCAGAATGTGACGATTGAAAGGGAACTCCTCATTGGCTCGGAATTCCGAGTGTGCTCACGATCAATTTGAATGCGGGCTTGATGTCAGGACGGCAAATGTTCAAACGCCAAGACATGATGAACCCTTTATTTGCCATGTGACTGAGCCCTATCACTTTCAGTTTTTTCAATTCCGCCGACTCGTCCGCCATCGCAAATCTGTGGTTAGTAAAGGCTCCCCATAACTTCCTTCAGCCCATCACACCTCATGTCACGATGGATCAGCAGCCACAAGCAAGGGAAAGACACCGCTGTGCATAGTGGCAAAAGAAGTTACAGTGCCAGACGACATGGTGCTGCTGCTATGCAGATTCGCTCCGCAGCCGGTGTATGAATCACCTGTATTTGAGTATGCCGTTGAAGAAGTTGGACCGATCTGTATGTCCAACCTTACCATAGAGTCTGATGCATTCCTTTATTCGGAGCTCTGTACATACACTGTAGGTTATGATACCAAAAAGACACATATCTATTCAGACCCTCCACTCCTTGATGTCGCGAGGCGCCGTTCTGTTTGTTATACGAATCAATTACTTTGTAGTACTATGACTCATCTTCGGCATGCACTACCAACTGTCTTCCGTGACTGACCTTGTTCGGCCTCACAAGTGTCACGCCTACGGACCTCGTACGCCCACTATGCTTATTATAGTGAGACGACTATAAAAGAAGAAGCTCGCCACCTAATCCGATCCCAGTTTCAACCGTTGTATCATTTATTGTTGATTCCATCCTCACACGCCACATTCCCTTTTTCCTTTTTCTTAGGAAGACCCGGCCATAAATGCATAATTTCAGAAATCCTCTCTGTTTAACTGGCGACCTGATTGCTTACTTGGTATAGTACGCTCTAGGACACAACGACTCCGTCCGTACATCGTCTGGCCTCCCTTGCCCGTGAAAGTCAATTAAGCCTTGTCGGCGCACCCTCACACCATGAGCAGAAGTACCGAGCATAGTTCATTCAACAGTCATAAAAGGACGCGCGATCCCTCCACTGATCCGAACTCTCCATATCCCCCCGGTATACAGATCCTACCTAAGAGGCAGAAAGGCTTCGAAGTGCAAAATGAAGCAGGCCCTTCGAATTATGGTCAAGATGTTCAGTACTTGCAGGGCTATGGACCTCTTACACCTAATACAACCCAGAGAGGAGGTTCATTATTCAACATCACTCCAGCCGTCGGAGAAGCCCCATTCCTGGACCAGTCCAACCAAAACGCCGGAGACTTATACTCATACAGCGACAACACGGCATTCACGGCTCTCGACTTCGGGAGTTTACAAAGCAGCGTTGCATACAGAGATTAACAGTCCGTTCACCAGCAGCATAGCAATCAATACATGACCCCTTCGCACTTCGGTAGCCAACATAACACTTCATTGGTGAACCCATCCCTTGTCAGCCAATCATGGAACACAGCCTTGTCCGCCCAAAACAGCTATGCCTACAACATCATTCCACACAATACGGCTCCATACGCACAGAACCCATACGCTCAGAACTCGTGCGCTCAGAACTCGTACGCTGAGAGCTCGTACTTATACGATACCACCACGACCGGCACGGCAGGCGCGTCTACAAGCAGACCCCATCCGCCTAACGAAGAGGGCTTTTCGAAACCCAATTGGTGGCTTCTGGAAAAAGGAAGTCGGCCCGGCCTCTATTCGTGTGATGGATGCAGGCTTGAAAAGTCCGCGGATAATTTCATGGGCCACAGCGTATACTCGCGCGGGTCATTCTATCTGTCGTCCAAGTGTCGGGACTGTCGACGGCATTCCCAGAAAAATGACAGCAAGGATGCCAATGTCATGTTATTCACTTGCCTTTCCTATGGAAGGCGTCGACCTCTTGAAGTGTTCCGAACAACGGCAGGTCATAAGTCGCATTTGTGCGACGATTGTCGGCATGGTGGCCCATACAATGAGGCCTGGTATCCCTGTCTACAGCTTAATATCCTAAGCGGCGACTCCAAGCAGAAAGTTATCACCCGGTACCATGTGCTGTTCCTAGAAACGCCAGGCTGCGCCGCGATCATCGAGTATTCTTTTCCTCCCCAGCAACCTTCTAAGCCGCCAAACCACCACTCGAAGCCACTCAAAGCATCAAGCAAAACGATAACGATCTCAGTCAAGTTTTATTGCGGTACACTCTACAAAGCGGCTGATACCTCAAGCCGTATAAGAGCCTTCGTTCAAAGCTCATCTTGTGTTTTCCCACACACCTCTAAGCACTCGTTCAATCATCCTACTTTTTGACTGTCCTTCTTCCGACGCGAACTGGCACAACAATTCGAGATGTTGTTGGGCCATTGCCGATCCCGATATTGTCTCTGGCATACCCCAATGCAGACTACCACGACTGCGTATCCCTCGTTGGTTTTGGATATGCCTTCACTGTCAGAGCTGGTATTCTCGTCACAGTTGCAATACTAGGATAGCATCGACACGTCTCTTTGACCTTTTCGCCAGAATCTTCCTCACTACCTCGCTGTTAAGATTGGATTTCCTGGTTACATGTTCAGAATGATGCTGTATTATTTGGCAAAGGAGTATGTGGCTGGTATCGCCAGTAATAGTCGCTCGTTACCTTAACTTCAGTATGCTTTTTAATACATTGAAAAGGTTACGACTTCTGTGCCTTGAAGGCGACTGGGTTGAGTAAGCTTCTAAATTGATCTGGCAGTCTTGGGCCGCTGTTAAAGTAATTGGGCCGACTTAGCAACATTTCGTCAATGGCTTATAATAAGAGCTGTGTATGATTTCGTCATTGAGCGCGAGTTTGCCATCGCCGAACCTATGATGGGGTATGACTCGTCGTCTTTTCCCTCCAATCATCACAGTAGTCCTAGCTCGCACGAGGATGCGTCAGATGATCTTGCACATGGTGATACTGAGGGATCGGGCCACAGCGCCACTCATTTGCAGTTTTCTGCAGGTACTGCAATACGCTTCGGATTGCATTTCCTGGATCGCCAACCTCGCCTGTGAGTCGCATCGCATAATTCAATTGACCGTTTCGTTTTCTCACGACACTTGGGGGCCGTGAGTACTTGGGCGACCGCGACTGACAAAAAGCAGGTTCCGTTCATGCATCGGACCTTCTCACTCAAGCCTGAATGCAGTCCTCTTTCCATCCAAACACAAATGTCAATCAGGCAACTACCATCGCCACCGACACATCATCTATGTCATATCCTTTGTGGCAGACCCAGACCGAGTGACCTCAATACCCCAACAACATACTCAGTCCCAAACCGCATTCCGCATTTTCACTATCATCGTCACCACGACACACATTTCTAACATGTCAGACCTATCAACAATCGAAGGCATAATGCAATGGATACAGGCGGATGAGGAAAACTTGAATACCTTTGAGGAGTTCGCACGGCTGTCCTACCAGCATTTCGTCCTGTTCTTCCTGGTAGAAGCGACACCTTTCATAGGAGAAACGAATCCGTATCTCTATTCTGGGTCTGAAGAACTGGCACTCGACCTGCGACTGACATCATGCAAACTATCCCGCTGGATGGCAGCATTTGTCGACAAACAGGACGTCGTCAGCCACGCCCGCAATTACGCGCTTAGAGAATACTACGAGTGCAATTATGCCATCTCTACATCGAAATCTCAATGGGCAATGGTATATTGGACGGCGTTTGGAGTAGTAAGATCTCGAAACATCGATAACCTGCTTGAGAGTGCGTACTGACAGATAGTGCCAGAAACCCAAATGGCCTTGTTCAGAAGTATATTCAGAGTTGATGGAGTGAGTTCGTACTGACTAGGCTATCATGCATATGCTTACGGCTCAAAGCTTGTTCAACAAGCATTTGACATCAAAGGCAATGGATCTTGGACTGGGTTTCGGGAACAAGGAGTGGTTTGAACAGCCTACGGTGGAGGTTAACTTGAGCGACATTGGGGATCCACGGGTCGAAGAAATAATGCAGGGGATTGCACACCCATATTGTTATGAGCAAGTGGTGGGGCCTGAGACTGATGCTGGACAGGACGGTACAGTGCGGCCAGAACTATTAGCCTCATTTGAACAGTAAGAAAATACTAGAATAAGACTCAGACCTGTCTACACAACAAACATAAGACAAAAAACCAGTATACATATACATCTGACCCTTCATCCCATGTCCAAGGAGTATGTCGTGCTCCACCAGACATGAAGCCGATCAAGTGAATCATGCCACCGAGAGTTTTAATAGGAGCGACGGTTTGACAGAAAGATTGGAAACCGACGGCCATCGTTTGTAAAATGAGGAAGACAGTCAGAAATGGCCCACTAGTTGACTAGGTACTTGAGAATCTACATAGCGTATCAAAAAGGGGGAGTGCTGAAGTTCCTCAAAATAGCAAGAAACTAGTACAAGCCTGCAGCAATCATATCGGCGGCCTTCAAAGCCATCATGATGGTCGGGACAGTTGGGAAAGCACTGGGCGTATGGGGGAAGATGGATGCATCCACGACTCGCAGACCCGTCACTCCACGGACGCGTAGTTGGTGATCAACAACAGCACCCTCATCATCCGCAGCACCAATCCTACACGACGAGCTCATATGGTGTCCGAATGCCTGATCCCGTAGACTTTGCGTGATATTCTCTCCTTCAGCCGGCTGCACATGCTTGATAGGCTGCAGAAACGCCGGTGCAGAGTCGAAAGAACGATGAAGCGTCTCCGCACTCTCCGTCAGCGCCTGCAAGTCATGCTCTCCGCGTTCCCCTTGTAGCCAGTTGACGACCACAAACGGCGTGTCTCGCGGGTCATTCGAGCGCAACGTGACTGTCCCATCAGTACGGTCACCAGGTCTTTTCACCTTGACCATAGAGAATGCGAAAGCTTCTGGAACGGGCGGGGCGGTAGAGTAGCCTGGATAAAAACCGTGAAAGTCATTGTTGGGAAGTCCGAAAGCCCAGACGTCTGCTTCGCCTGCTGGATCGTCCGCAACGCTGGATCGGAACCGGAAAGACAAAGGCGCTCCGCCTTCGCCATACGGCCCGGTACCTGAAGTAAGCCATTCGTCGTAGCAAGGATCTCCGGCTATCAGTGTAAAGTCACATCGTGCATAGGGGTCATTGGGCCAGGGGGCGGAGGCGTCGAGGCGCACAATGCCTTCAGTATGATCTTGAACGTTGGTGCCCTATGCAATTGAGGCTGTTAATTCTTGATTGCCAAGGAGGGCTTGCACCAGTGAGAATGGAGCGAAGAGATATAACCAAACGTACCACAGCCGGTAAGTCAACGACGACAGGAATAGCCAGGGCCTCTAGCTCGCCTCTTGATCCGATGCCACTGAGTTTCAGGATCTGGGGTGTATTGATAGTGCCCCCGGAAATAATAACCTCCTTCCGCGCAGTCACAGTCTTTAACTCTCCGGTCTGAGAGGCATTATACCGCCTATCAGCGGCATAAAGTGCCTCGCCTACTAGATACTCGACGCCGTACGCTTTGGGGACCGCGCTTCCATCTTCACTGAACAGCACGCGCGTGGCTAATGAGTAGGGACTAAGTGTAAGTGGATACTTGGGAGATCCGTCAGTCTTTCGAGCTTCAATGGTGTCGATGACATAGTTTCGAATACCGGAACGACGACGTTTCTCTGTAGTGGACTCAACGAGTTGGTAGACTCCAGTTTTCCAAAAGTATTCTTTGCTGTGGATGTCGCGTTGCATCAATTCCCCCAACTCGGCTGGAGTAGATATTTGAGCATCCTCTGTCTCATTGGCGATGGCGTATAGCACATCTGTCAACCCCGGGCGACTTGTGACATAACTGATATTGTTGTGGTTGGACTGTGCGAGCCAATGTGAGTGTAAACTTTAGCAACTGGGTGAGGGAACCTTACGCTATAGAAGCCGTTGAAGCCATGATTGGGAGTGCCTGGTGGCACGTACACAGCTTTTTCCAACTCAATAGCATATGGGGCCATCGCAGTGGCAGACCATGAGACATCGCCGGTGAGATTTGCAATATCGTCCCACTTGATGGAATTTCACAAGTTAGGCAATGATTTCTCTGAGAGGTGCCGAGATCTTGAGCTGTTAATAATTTGCTTACATCTGAATCTCGTGCGCGGGCGTAAACCATCGCGTTGACTTGAGTGCTGCCGCCTACTGTGGCGCCGCGCGGGTAAATAGTCCCAAGCCTATCAATCACAGAGACGGAAAACATTAGCAGACTGGCCGCCACTCCCTATGCAAGAAGAAAATCGCTTACGGCTCTGCATCTTGTGGGGGGTCTAATCCCCAGTAGAGCTGCCCATCGGGAAGACGATACACGAACTTTGTGTCCCGCTTGGCTTGGGCCTCATCTCGGTAGTGTCTGATAAAGAATCTCCAGGACATTTCTGGGTTCTCTGCCGGAGCACTATTAAATAATCCGCGAATTAGACCAAATCTCAGTTTATATATCAAGCTGGAATGAGGAAATGATTCACCCTGCCGGGCATTCTTGTGTCGTAGTGGTCCCAAGATCGCCGCCGGCCTCGATCAAGAACACAGAATACCCCTTACGCGCAAGGCTTGAACTGGAAACAGATGCAATTTTATGTCAGCGCACGAGAAAGTAAGTAGCCGCTAGAAGATCTTCATACGCTACCGTTCCGCCGCCAGCACCAGAGCCGACGACAACATAGTCATATTCTGTTGTACTTTCGTTCCCATGACTCGGGAAGGCGAAAGCTGAAGGTAGAATACTGAGGGTCAAGGGCAACAGTAGCTTCATGATGAGACGGCTCGCCATTGGTCTTGCTGTGTGGCAGAACCGAATATGTTGGAGAAGAATGGCTGAAGTCAGAACTGTGTTGATGACTGGAAGCACATTTCAGGGAGAGAAACACGTTCTTTATGCGATTCGACTACCATCACAGACAGAATTGTATCGCCAATCCTTTGCCATTAAATCACTGTAGTAGTCGTGCTTATTGGTCGACAACATGAGGTGACCTCAGTCTCCTGTGCGGCCGCATCTTACACCCCTTCCTGCAATAATCCACGCGACATGTAATCGCGGCGTATAAAGTGTCAGCAAGCCTTCACAACCCTTGCTGAGGCCGCTTCTCAATGCGGGAATGAGTCAGATTACGGTGTGATTCCGATGAACTGTACAGTATCGCCTATCTCCTATACTCCAGGAGTGTGATTGATGGCCGTCACATGCATTTCGAAATTACACCCCAAAAATAATCGAGACGCTGGAGAAGGATCTGCTTGCATACTATACAGCCGCATATTGCGCGACTCGGTGATTATCCCGGAAGTCGGTGCCAGGAATACCGGAATACGCCGTTTAGAGAGTCGACGAACCTGTTTTCCCACGTCAGATTGAGAATCCTTCTTGCATACCGTGGTTCGGGCAGGATTCGCCGGCGGAATGCTTGGATGAATATGCACTTTATTTTATGCCATCACCTTCTGTGGTCATTTTCCTTGAATAGAAATGACCAACTTGTTATAATCTCTAACTTATTCGACCTTCGCTCCCATCTCGTGTCTGATCGGGGTTCTTGTTTGTCTGTTTCTTTCAATACTCGTTGTTGTCAAGCTGGTCTTTCATCTTCTCCGGATGTATACCCCCAGATCTGTATTTTGTTGCATCTCATACTCTTTCGCCAACTGTGTTCCCTGTTTGTGAGAAGGTCTGGCATTAAAAACGTGAGAGACGGTCACCAAAGGGATTCGTCCGGGGTTATAGTCTGAGGAGGTATAGGTTAACCATTGCTGCCTGTCGGATTGCTAGTGATATACAATGATGGCCCTTGCTTTAAGTACTCCCTGTCATCAGGACCGTCAATCATTTTGCTCAGCAAGTCAGCCTTCCAATGAGAAAACGAGATGCTGCGAATTCGCGATATTCACGCCTCCCATATCATACTCAAGTCCAGTTCTTGGCGCTTAATTGACGAAGCCTGACCAATCATCGACCCCCAAGCTTTCTTGAACACAGCGATGGAGCTGCAATATGTCGTTTGTAGCCCACTCGAGTTTTGCATACTCTCCGTACCTCAATTTGCTCTGTATCCAGAACAGGAGAGGCTCAAGAGAGAAGGAAACAATGATAATGAGGGCACCTATATTGTAGATAAACAACAGACCACAAAGACTGAAGTTTGAATAAGGAGTGCTCATAACTTTCTGCGAATGGGTCTGACTTAGCCTAGGATCGCAGTCAAAAATTGTAAATATTGTGGAATGCACCTGACTTCTACATAGTTTTTTCGCCCACTAATTGCCAATGTCGCTCCGGAACGGTTGGAATTCACTGCCTCTACTCGTAGAGCATAGCGTCGTGTCGACGGAAGCGGCTTGAACTAAGGCGAGAGCGATATTCCATATGGTGTTCACGTCGAGTTGTTATTGATCCTTAGGTGAAGCGGGAAGGATTCTGTTGGAGATAGAATCCGTTGAAACGAGGGAAATAGATTCCAGATAGTAAATGATAGTGTTAGGGACAAGAGCTGAATGGCTCAAGATAAAGATGCAGCCCATAGAAAGGAGGCGGTAGAGCCTGCTCTAGAAGGGTCCACCAACTCTGGAAAGGCAAACTCTTCAGAGGAAGAGAAAATGAGCCTGTGTGAAAGCCAGTTTCAAACTGTGTTTCCACCGCTGGATATATGGCGTTGCCTAGACAGGGCTTAACAGCAACGAATTCGTGCAAAATAGCAATCGGCAACATGCAACGCATGTCAGACACGGCTGCCAAACTGATACTCTCTAATGAGCTGCATCTGTGGCATATGTAACTACTATATCAACATCGACGCACAAAGATGACTGGATGGTACACCTGGGGGACGTCTAATAAGTCTGGTTCGCATGAACAATCCAGGGACCGACCGATCGGCATAGAGAGGAAAACCCGACTTACATGTCTCGCGAGGCTGGGAGACGACTAACCGGGGAAGTTTCTGGAATTGCTGTGAACGCTGATGTAGACTAATAACAAAGGGATGAGATTCTAATGATTCACCCGAACAAACATGCGAATGACCACTGTGTATATGTCTGATCCCTATAGCATACTCCATGGAGCATGTCGTATCCCCAGATATGGGAAACCGAATAGGTGGGGCACGCCGTGATGACACGACCTGACTAGAACCAATACACCCTACATCTACGGAGAATCGACAAGATGATCAGCGGAACACATTGAATTCATCACGCAAAACACGATACACTATTAGAGGCAATATCGATTACACATACACTTATCATATCGGCTTCACAGACCACGCGGATGGCATTGTGAGCAAGAATATGGGCAGATGATGATGTGGAAGGCAAATCAGATTCTCGCTCTCTCACACGGACACTGACTGTGTGTCTTGAGAACTAAGGGACTACGTCCTTTTTTTTGTTACATTTTCTGACCCCAGTATGTCCCCTTCTCCAGTTCCCATGGCACTTCCCATATCTGCGTCATCTCATGTTGTCGAGGATCTGTCCGTGCCTACCAGTTGCGACTGCAAGGTGATTTCCACTGTCCCGACGTCTGGGTATGTCTCATCACTCCTCATAATGGCGACAGCAGTTGCATCGCTCGCCGGGCGGGGCCCAGTAGGAATGCTTGAGTCCATGCTTGCACATGGAGAGGTCGTACTTGTCGGCGAGCTTCTTAGCAGCAGAAGACTTGTCGGTGGTGCCCTTGTCGTTGGCAGCGCCCCAGTTGTAGGCAGCACCCCAATTGTTGACAGTGGCGTCGGTCTTGGTGCCAGTATTAGCCATGATGATGTCCCTGTAGCCAAAGACCTTGTCAGTATAGTCTATCTTGCTGCACGAGTCATCTTTCAAAGAGGTATCTTACTTGGAGGTCTCGGAGGTGTTGCCAGTGCGTTGGTTGAAGGCACCGCCTCCAGCACCGTTGTTGTTGTTGGCAGCAGACATGGTGGTAGCCAAGTGACGTAGGTGGATTTTGTGTTGTTTGTAGCGCAGTAAATACGAGAACCTTGAGCTTGGACGAGCGCGATGGCAAAGGGCACAACAGCGAAGAGGGTGTGTCTGTCGTCGAAAAGAGGTGGAGGAATTGCGCAAGTTGACGCAGCAGGCTGCCCTATTTACGCACTTCCTGACCTCCTGGGAAACCACTGATCCTGTGCTCAATCAGCCGTCGGCTGGGAAAATTAGTGACAAATGTGTTGACTGATTCTGGCTATTCATTGGTTGAACAGAAGACCAGGCTGTGCGTTCAGAAAGAACTGAGCGTCGTGATTGGTGCGGTTTCACACGGCGAGCCCAAAGCAGAATTCATGCCTTGGGGCGTTGGCCGGGAAATTTTTTTTTAGTGGTAGGAGACAACGGTACCTCCCCTATGAGGATCAAGAAATTGAATTGTCATTGGCAGATGTACACCTGCTCTGCCCGCCGTACCACCTTTGTTGGACATCTGGTAAGCAGCAAAACGTGGGATGGGCAGGATCAAATATTGATGTCGTATAAGAATCGTCCAATCACGCGAGTAATGTGGTATTTCGTATACTTCTCAGTGTTCATACCGGTGCTATTTGGGATATAATGGTCGGGTTCATCATCAAGCCGATATGGGTGTGAGTCTGATACTGGGTATGATTTTATTCCTGATGCCAGTGTGCAACTCATACTATGATTTATACCATGTCTAGTCATCTCAGTGGCTGAACCAAATATGGCTTTGAGTGCCGAGAATGTAATAAAGAATGCAATGGATAATGAGCCTTTGATCACCGTATGCTATCTACTCTCAATGTACCAACACCTAGACTAGAAATTTCTGCGCCAGCCTTAATCTGTTGCTCGTATTAGGCAGCACCGGCATTAGTTGTTGTGTGATATTAGCAGAGTCTTCAATTACACTCTAGCTTTGAGTATGTCTCACGGTGACAAGAGAAAAAGTTTCGCCTAATCACTGAAGTATGTGAAGCGCCCTTTGAAAACGAAGCAAGCAAATATCAAAGCCCAAGAAACTGAAACGCCAAGAGAGTAAAGGAATGCTGTAGAAACTAGCTCCGAACAACAGTAATTATATCATCGTCTGATAAAATCACGACACAACTCAAATGAAAACTCTTCTGACACTCACCCCCCCATCAAGACCGAAACCCCCACCCACTGTAGTAACTCACTCATACACATCGGCCCTCAAGACATCAAACCAAGTCACCAAATCCCCTCGTCAAGATGCCAGACTTCTGGTCCCTAATATTCCTCTTCATAATCACGCGCTACGCAATCCACTACCGCACGTCGCTAGCCTGGGCTGTCAATAACCTCAACATCCCGCTCTCCATGCATACTCAAGTCATGCTAGATATCCTCGCATGCGTCGTGGCATTCTCCCCGCGCTGTTTGGCAGAACGTTAGTTCCAAATTTCTTATAACATGGCCGCAGACGAATAACAAGACAACCCTCATTTCTCACAACCCGCAGTGAAGTCCCTTGTACTAGGTCCAGCTCACACTCCCACCAACACAAGTTCCGAATCAGACCCAGGCACAAATCCCACCACAAATCAAGACACAAATCCAGAACCAACACCCGAGTCTCCTCCATGTCCCAAATGCATCGAGCAAGCCACCCAACTATCAACCCTCAAAGCCGAACTCGCAGTCAAATCCAACAACGAAGCCTACAACCAAGACCTATGGAACACCCACAACTCGATCCTCTCATCCCTCGAGACAGAGCTCTCCTCAAGCAAAAACTCCCTGTCAAAATCCGAATACTTCCTCGAAATAGCCGAAGTTCGTCCCCACCCCTCCCCCATCCCAATTGTCCCAAACCCCCTTCCCGTATCACCTTCTCCCCCCTCCTCCCACCCGCCACTAATTCCATCGCCCTAACAAATACCCCAGAAAAGAGTCCACACCCTAACAGGCGAAACCCACGCCCTCCGCTTCGCGCTCGACATGTTCCTGGACAACACCACGACACCGCCCCAAAAGTACCTCCTACTCTGCAACGAGGTCTCCCGCCTGCACACGCAATACTCGACGCTCCGGCAAAATCTCTATTCCGCATGGGAGGAGAACACCTCTCTCAAACGCACTATCGAGGGGCTACAGGGACAGAATCGCGGATTAGAGGCGAGATTCGCGTGTATGAAAGGCGCTAAGGACGTGTTTGAGAAACGGAAGGGCAAGGGGGAGAAACGGAGTGGTGATAAAAATACACAAGAGGAGGAGCAAGTCAGTTCAGCGATGGGGGAGAAGACGAAGAGTGACTGAAAAGCACAAACACGCATAGGTAGCCCGTAGAGAAGGTTAGCAGTGTGTGACATGAGAGCTATGCACAGGTTTGTCCTACCATGAGGTCACAATTCGCACGTGACCTGCGTCCCCAAAATCGTCTATGTTGACCAATCACTTCAAGTCGACGCAGGTACACGAAGGTACAGCGCAACAGTCACACGACATCAAGATCACCATGATGGGCATCAGAATGTGACAAAAGAGAAATATGTACGTTCCATTTCGTGTAGCTGCTCCGATGAAACCCCTAACAAGTCAATGCAGCATGCAAATGAAGCCCTGTTTTTCAGTCTTTCCCCTGCCGTCCTCCTGACTTTCCTTCCTTATACATTGAGCCACTCAATACAAGTACACATTATACAGCATATCACCCACTATGCTCTGACTGAGAGCATCGGGTATATTGCCAAGCTCCAATCCTCCGAGGCAGCCCAGTCAATCCAGGCAGAGTCCGTTGTACTATGATCCAGCACCTCCACCACGAGCTCTCTTCGCACCCCCACTGCCGATTTCCGAGTCTCCCCTAGGCCTCTTATTTCCGGGCTGGAAATTTGGAGCCCCGGCATTGAGACTTGGACGACCCTGTTGAGCTCCGCCACGACCACGGTGAGCGCCTCCACCTCTTGCGCCTCCACGACCAGCCTGCGGACCAGGACCACTTGCGTTCCGTGCACCACCAGGCAAAGGCAGTCCAGAAGCCTTTGGAAGCTGTGAAGGAGCAGCATGCACAGGTTGAGGTAGACCGCTTGGTGCCGATTGCTGAGCCGCTGGCTGACCAGGCTGGGACGTTGCAAATGGGTTCGGCGCACTTGTACTCGAGGCAAAAGGATTTGCTGGTGCAGCTGTGGCTGTATTGACGGCTGCTGGCTTTGGAATCGTACCGGCGGGCGGTATAGAGGCCGCTTCTTGAGGTGTCGACGTTGTCGCTGCTTCTATTGTTAGCGGAAGGTTCCGAGCTGCGACGCACGAGCGATGATACTTACTGTCTGCAGCAGCATTAGCAGCATTTGCGGTGGGAGCTGCTGCTGGAGCTGCGGGTGTCGCTGGCTTGGGTGGTGGTGGCGGCGGTTTCGCCACCTTGGCAACTTCCCATACTTCTCCAACTGGGCGCTCGGGCGTCTCCTTAGCTGCCGTCTCGACAACCTCCAGCTTGACAATAGCAGCTTTGCTTCGATTCTCGGCCATGCTCAACTTAAGATTCATTTTTGATGTAGCAAGCTGGGAGGCCTGTTCTCGCGCTTGGGTGATCTTCTGCTCCGCCTCAGCCTTGGACGATGCCTCTAGTTCTTCCTTCACCTTCTTGGTTTCGATGGCAAGCTTATTCTTAATATTGTTCTGGACAATACCCTTGATGGTGACATTTGTCGAGACCAACTCGCGAATCTCCTTATCCCCAAGGTTACTAAGGTCGAGAGTAGAGACGTTGGGTGTCTGTGCTGTAGCTTCTGCCTTTGGCTGCTGAGGTGTGCTAGGAACCTTGGGTTCTGCTTGCGGACGAGGATTCTCTGCTTCCCAAATCTTCCTCTCTTGCTCAATTTTGAGCTTGAAGTCTGCTTCGAGTTTTTCTCTGTCTTGCTTCATTTGGGCGCGTTCGGCTTCAATTGCCGCTCTGTTGTCCGAAAGTCGTTTATTCAGTGTTTCTTTCATCTTGTCGGAGCGATTCTTGATGATGTTGTCATGGTTCTTCTGAAGTTCTGTTGCCTTGGCTTCCCATTCGGCTGCAGAAGCTTCCAGCTGGGTTGCTCGAGCCTCTGCGGCAGAGATTCTCTCTTCGAGGGCCTGGCGCTCGCTGTCAGATAGCGGTTGAGAGGGAGTCTCGGTCTGCGTAGGCTCATTCTGTTGACCATCCTCCGCATGCTCGACACCGTTCTGAATCGGTACGTCCTTGACAGGTTGGCCTTGTGCCTTAGACACGGCTTCATCCCTTTCGGCCACTGCTACGTTAAGCCGCTCTTGAGTGCTCTGCAGCTCATGTTCGACCGAAGCCTTCTGAGTAGAGACGGTTTCCAGCTCCGACTGCACTGCAGTAAGCTGGGCTTGAAGATCAGCAATTGCAGCCTGAGAATCAGCTGAGTCGGTTGATGTTGCAGGTGTAGCACTGGTCTGCGCGGCAGTCTGCAGAAGAGCAATTTGTCCTTGGAATTCGGCAACTTGCTTCTCCAAGTCGCTGTTCGCATTCCTGAACGCAGCAAGTTCCTGTTCGGTGTTGGCGAATCCCGTAACGGCCTCATCAAATGCCTTCTGCAACTCGGCCTTCTCCTGGTCCTTTTCCAGGAGGGCCACTCGTTTCTCTTCTGTCAGCTTCTTTGAGCGATCCTTAGCAGACTGTACCAGTTTCTCCCTCATGACCGCCCAGTCGGCTGTCTTCGTTTCAAGAAGCTGCTCTAATTCTTGAATTTTTTCACGTAATGGAGTCTCGGCTTCCAGTAAGGCTGTCTTTTCATGTTCCAGAGTTTCAACCTTCTGCTTGAGCTCCTCAAGCTCTGCTGGGTCTGTCTGGCCATGCTTGGACAGTATGTCCTCAGTCCGTTTCTGCCAGCGGTTTCGGTCTTCCTGGAGCTGTTTCATGTCCGCCTCCTTAAAACTGAGTTGACTTTGAAGCTCTTCAATCTGAGCCTCAAGTGGTTGAATAGAGGACTCGAGTTCATTAATCTTGGTCGTCTTCTCCGCCAATTGGGCCTGAGCTTGTCGAACTTCAGCCCGTAGTGTAGCACTGCTCTCGCGGAAGAGGTTGAGTTCTTCCAATTTACTCATAAGGTCTTTATGGGCCATGGTATTGCGATCGCTGTCACCATGAGAGCGACGCTCTTGGTCCAGTTTGAGTCTTGCCTCATCGAGCTGGCTGCGCGTGTATTCAAGCTGTTGCTGCAAGCGCTTGACATCTTGGACCTTGAGTTCGTATTGAACTTCCAAGATGTCCTTGTCGCGACGAAGGTAGTTACTGATTTCTCGGTATCTGTCGGCGTCGGAATTGCTTGGCTGTGTCGCGATAGTTTCGAGGGACTCTTCTTGCGCCGAGTTGCGCGATTCCTGAAGTGCCGAAATCTGGGTTGTGACGGTCTCAAGTTGTTGATGTAGGGTCTTGTTGTGAGCATTCGAATCATCCCATCGAGCCCGAATCTCAGAGATCTCTTGTTCGAGTCTTTGGCGACGATCTTCCCAAGAGCCTTCGCTCTGTAGGAGTGTTGCCTTAGCAGAGTCTGCCTCGGCTTTGTAAGTTGCAACCGTGGTCTTGAGCTGATTGAATTCAGTTCGCACAGTTGCCAGCGTCTTCAGGGTCTCACCATGGTTCATGACTTCTGTTTCGTAAGCTTGCTGAGCATTAGACGCGATTTCGGCCTGAGCTCGAAGGTCTTGCTGATGGAACTGAGTAGATGCGTTATATCGCTCCTCCTCATCTTTGAGTCGCTTCACTTCCTCTGCTAGGATTCCCTTCTCCTCTTCGAAGCGACGAGCAATGTTGGCCTGAGAATCGCGAAGGGTGGACAACTCAGTATTGGACCTATTAAGTTCTGACGACAAGTCCTCGACTCGCTGCTCCAATTCCTTGATTGTGGCATCTTTCGTAGTGAGTGAATTATCCATCTCTTGCGTGTACTGCTCTTGAGCAGCACTCAACCTTTCGAGCTCTTCTTCCGATGCCTGGCTGAGTTCCTTGTATTGTTCCACCTGGGCCTGGGCGTTCTCGAGCTGAGCCTGTGCAATCTGCAAGTCGCGCTTGAGATCAGTGGCTTCATGTATGAGCTCTTGAATGCGCTCATCATTGGCCTCTTGCAATGAGTTTTGTTCGGCCATCGAACCCGGCCGGGGAGTAGGACGAGGCTGAAGACGTTCAGCCCTCTCTTCTGCACTGCGGAGCTGAATAGTCAACTCATCGACCCGGCTCTGCAAGTGATCCCTACTGGTCTTGACTGCCACCAGCTCTTCTCGAATTTGGCCGAGGCTCGCACTAAGTTCGTCGATCCGTTCCTGAGATTTGCGGGCGTCGAATTCCTTCCTCAACTGTGCTTTCTTGGCTTCCTCAATTTCATCGTCGAGTTTACGCTTGGTCGAGGTGAGGTTAGCTTCTAGTGACTGGATCGTTTCATTCAAGCGCCGCTTAATATCGTTGTCAGCCAGTTCTCGCTCATTTTGGAGGTTCTGGTGTGTAGTGATCAATGCATTGAGTCGTGCTTTCTCCTGCACAAGGTTCTCGTTGTCCTGATTGAGTCGGTTTTGAATATCGGTCCACAGATTCTTCTCGGCCCGCAGGTTGGCATTTTCGCTGCGCATGCTCTCAACCATGCTGCGAGCCTCAACAAGTTCCTCGGCCACATTCTGTGTTCTAATGTCTTGCTTCGCCGCGGATTCCGACATGACTTGATTCCGTTTCTGCAGCTCCTTGTTCTCGCCGTCCAGAGCAGCAAAGTTCGACTTTAGCATCTCATGTCGCTCAGATGCCAGTGAGAGCTGGCTGGTGATTCTGGACACTTCATTCTGCAGCTTGTTGCGCTCCGCCGAGAGCTGCTCGATCTGCTCCTTCAAGGTCTTTCGGTCTGCACTCTGTTCCTTGCGATACTCATCGAAGCTCTTGCGCGTTTCGTCGAGCAGCGCGGCGTACTCGATATTAGATTCGTCGTTCATCGTCGAGTTATTCTCAATGCTGGAGAGCACGCCGTCAGGAGGAGCACGACCCAGGGCGGAGGCAACTTCATCAGCAGATGCGCGCGACTCAACAATGCGTCGGAACAAATCTCGTTCTTTCGTGATACTCTCCGTCTTGACTTGGAAGCTTCTCAAGGTGTCTCGGAACACGTCCAATTCTTGCTGTAGGCGGAGGCGTTCGTTGTGGTCTTCGACAGCTTGGTTCTTGGCGGTAATCGCTTCCTCGCTCTCCATCTTCTGGCCTAATTCGTGGGTGACTTGTAACAGTTTTTCATTCTTCTCCTGAAGCTCTTGGATGTCTTTGAAGACGACCAGGCGCTGGAGAATCATACTATTAATATCCTCAGCGTTGCCATCAACCTGGCCTCGTTCCAGCTTCTGGTAGTGTAACGTCTCTTCCAGCGATAGTTCGTCCCAGCCCTTGTCTTGAACATGTGCATTGAACAGGAGCATCTGCACTTGGGCGCCAAGCTCTCTCAACTGGTTCCGCAGGGTATTGATCTCGATTTGTCTTTGGTTAGCCTCAGCCTCAGCCTTTCTTGCCTCTTGCTTGGCGGCCTCGCAGCTTCTGAAACTCTGGTCGGAGAGAACGGACATCGCTTTTGCCTCGTCCACGAGCTGTTTGTTGGCAGCCTTCAGTTCCTCAACTTCGGGTGCAACAGCTTCCAGCATTTCATTGACTTCATCAAACTGCTGTCCAAGAACCTTGGCGCGTTCCTTGTACACATCTAGCTCGCCCTTGACCTTGTAATACTGATCCAAAGCCTGAGTGGCGGTGACAAACTTTCGGCTCGATCCAGGAGTCGCAAATGGAGAACCGGCTCGATACACCGAACCGTTCAAAGGCCGTGGGGTCTGGGGCGCAGAGCCGGGGACAGGGGACTCGGGCCGTCGTTCGCCAGCAAGCTGGGCCTCCAAACGACCAACATCAGCTCGGAGGGATTCGTTGGTCTGGGTCAGCTTTTCCATGTCGATATTCACGCTAGCCAGTTCCTTGCTGATGCGCTGTATCTTATCTTCACAGTCGCGCTTGATCTGGGTTTGCTGTTGCTCCAAGTCATGCACTCGATTCATCTGTGAAGATTTTTGCTGCTCTGTCAACTCCTGCAACCTCTGCATCCGGTCGATCTGCTGCTGGAAGTCTTCCTCGCGCCTAGCGGCGCCCTCCTCCAATTGCTGGATCTTGCTTAGAGACTGGTCGGCCTTGGTCTGCGCCTCCTCAAGACGTCTGCGAAGCTGCTGTTCGGTGCGCTTGAGGGACTCGATGTTAATGGCCGCATCATCATTTTGGCGCTGCAATTCGGCAATGCGGGCGCCCTTCTCCTTTCGATACTTGAGGGCCTCGGCGGACTTGGTCTTGAGTTCGTTCTGGGCCCACTCGGCATCGCGCTTGGCAGACTCGAGTTGGCGCTGAAGGCCTTGCTCTCTGATCTTGGCAGAACCAGCGGCAGCATTGGCAATCTGCACAGCTTGTTGCAGAGAGGTGACTTCCTGGCTAAGCTTCATGTTCTTCTGGTGCTGGGCCTGAAGTTCCTGGGCCAGGGTATCGTTTGTGGCATTTTTGGTATCGATAATGGCCATAGACTCGCGGTTGGAGGTCTCGAGGGATGTAATGCGGGCGCGGAGGGTATCCAGGTCGGATTGGGAGGCGGAGGTGGAGGACTTGAGGACTTGGAGCTCATTCTCCAGAGTTTGTCTCGCAGACTCTGTTCAAACATTAGCAATTAGGGACAAAGACGTGGTCAAACTAGTGCCGGAGAAGGTGAAGGTGTCAAATACCTTGTTGAGTGAGCTTCTGGCGCATGTCTTCAACCTCCTTGAGGGCCTTCTTTGCCGTCTCATTGCTAGCATCGCGTTGTGCTTCTGCGCCTCGGACAGATGTTTCTAACTCGACCTCGAGTTGGAGCTTCTGTGAAAACAATGTGTCGAAGTCGTGGGCTTTGGCGGCGACAGCAGAAAGGATGGCATTGACGAGATCGGTGGTCGGGTCGGTGGTGGCGGTAGAGAGGTTGGTCTCAGGCATACCCAGATGGGTAGCGAGGTAGCCCAAGTCTACGCCCGCGGCTGCCATCTTGTCAAGATCGGATGGGCAGATGGTGATGATTCATAGGTAAGGTGGGTAGGGAGCTGTCAGTGTCGTAGAACGCGCGACGGCGAGTGGGGTTAAGGGTATCAAGAAATGTTCGTCTGGTGATGATGCGAATACCTGGTCGGCCTCAGAGGGCGGCGTGAAGAGTCGAGGCGTGACGCTGTAGGTTTGCGACCACGGGTTAATGGGGTCTTTGTTGATTTGATTTGCAGGTGCGCACTCCCTGCTCACCTCTTTCCGCCGTCGAGGCAGAGGAAGGTCGCGCAGGAATGCAGATCAGTGAGGAATGGACTGGCAGAGTCGTACAGACAACCGATCCCACCGCAGAGTCAATTGCGCGCTGCCAACGCACGGGAAAAGCAACGTGAAAGAGGAGGGGAAAGGTGAGGAAGGTCGGCGATGGCGTGTTTCTTTGAAAATGCAACAGCCTCTACCTACATCCCACTGTTTTCGGTTGGCACTGCACATGGCAGGCGCGACAAGGCTGCGCTAGTCCCAGGAAAAGCTCCCCAGCCCAAGTACGTACCTCCTACCCCAGCACACAGGGAGAGCTCCAGTCTCGCTGCGGATTGGCTATTGGAGACTCCACTACACAAGTGCAG
The DNA here is from genome assembly GCA_022432385.1 of Xylariaceae sp. FL1272. Taxonomy (NCBI): domain Eukaryota; kingdom Fungi; phylum Ascomycota; class Sordariomycetes; order Xylariales; family Xylariaceae; species Xylariaceae sp. FL1272. The sequence continues at coordinate 591,931 of JAJJXC010000004.1, forward strand.
CTTGCACATATACCCAATATGCATTTATGCAGTACTCACCAGGTACCGCACGCGTGCTCCAATCTAGGTAAAACTACAAAGATCATCCATGTTCATTCATGTTGTCCCACTCAAGGCGCGACGACGATGTTGTCAGTTTCCCACATTCAGTGTTCATTTATGTACTCGAGTCTCTAATGGAACATTACAGTCAATATATATACTCATTCAAAACTTAACCCCTTTCTTCCAAACAGGCACATTCTCAAACTTCAACACGTCCCACTTCACATCATTGCCCTCATACCAAGCACCCTCATGGCTGGCCTTCAACCCAAAGTCTTCATTTTCTTTGACTTCGTTCTCACTTGCACCCATGTCATCTTTTGCTAGCCACACAACTGGAGTCTTCGATGTCAGTGCCGGATGCAGATATGCCTTCTTGATGTCCTCTTCGGAATACTCTGGTATTTCCTCCTCTTCGATATCATAGTGGTCGCCTTCTCGTATCCATGCCCTCATGGCATTGTATGAGGCCGAGACGTGCGGGCTGAAGAAGCGCTTCGTTGGATCAACCACATGCTTGTGCACAGCCGACGATGCGCCCTCGGATTCCTCGGCCCGGCCCTCTTCTGCGCGTGATAGCAGAGGAGTCGTCTCCTCTCCACCCTCTTCAGATGTGACTAGGTCTGTTGGCAGGAACTTCTCCAGCGGCGACAGATACTTGTTCATTAGAACATTGTACAACACAGTCGCAAGGAACAGAATCGCCACCATAATGGTCGGGCCATTGGCTTCTCGCAGCCCGCAGAATCCGATCAATGCCAGCTCCGCGATGTACACCCCGGTAAGGAGATGCTGCAGAGCGAGTGTGTATGCCTGGCCTCGAGTGTCTGTCTTGGCCTGTATCACGTAAAACAGATTGTACCGGTACGAGTAGTAGTAGAGCGCCAGTCCAGCAGCGGCAAATCCGAGAACGAGCGGCGCGATGCAAGAGTATGCAATGGCGATGATGGCAAAATTGGCAAACTTGGGGAACACCTTGCCCCACGCGATGCCCTTCATGCTCGTGTACCGGTTGAACTTCTGCCGCGGCGTCTTATCGAGGAAGTAATTGTAGAACAGATACTGAAGTAGATCTGTATAGTTGAGAAGATTATCGGCAGCCGATGTCGTTCCTTGGACAATGAAGTAGGTGAGATAGTAATTCGACGATTTGGGGAGCTGTCTCGCAAGTAGCTGAGGTATCGACGTCGGGTCTTCGATGTGCTCCTTAAGCTGAGACGCTACTGTTGCTGCGCCAGAAAACACTGCGGTAACCAAGAACACTTGGGTTACCTGGAAGACGTAGAACCACGTCTGCACTTTCAGTTCGGTCGCCGGGATTGTCGCTGAGCCGAACGACTTGAAAATATCTGTAAGACAGAGTCAGCTGCGCCATGACACGATCATCGGACTTAAAACTCACATCGGAAGATATTCGGTACATATTTACTCAAGAGACTGGTCACCAGCGGCGGGACAAGACCCGAGAGAAGGCCAATGATGGGGTCAGGCAGATTCTTGAGGAAGCGAAGCCACTCGAAGTTCTCAGCAAGATAGCTCACGTTCGAGATCAGACCGATGAAACCGCTCGGAATGGACCAGAACACGATCGTCGCAACGACAATAGCCAGCGCGATGCCTTCCTGCGAGGCTCGCTTGGCGGGCGTAATCGCCAGATTATCCCAGATCACTTCGTTTGGTCTGACATCGACATATCTTGGTGTTAATGCCAGCAGATTCGATGATGCGACTTGTTGATATGCGCGCTGAGCCTCCGCTTGAGTCTTGAACTCTACAAAGACGGCTGCTGCACCGTGTGGCTCGCCAATGGAGTGTGATGATCGCATCTCCTCGAGAAGCTCTGTTTTCTCTTTGATTTGTTCTCGAACATGCTCGATTGTGTCATGCTTCTTACTTGTAGGAGATGTGAGGGACTGCGATCGCGGGCGTATAGTTTGCTTGACTTGATCTGGGAGGTTTCGGTATCGCCCACCGTTCCCGTTCTCGCCAGTGATACTCTTTCTAGCCTTGCTTGAGTTGGCATTGCGAGTAAGACGCGCTTCTGCAGACTCGAGCTTCTCCACCAGCTTGTTTCGCTCTGAGACAAGTGTCTGCAAGGTATCCGGCTTCGTCACCGACCAAATGCGGACAGCGCCATCTCCGAAGTAGCGCTGCTTGTTGGCATCATCGAGAGCCTCCTTGGGTGCCGACAGGAAAAGAACGACCTTGGCAGATATGCGTTTCGCATTGTGCGGTGAGAGATACCAGGCTTGTCGCAGACCAATCAACCAAAGTCTCTCTCGCGTGATTGTAAACAGAACAAATCCCATGAATACCCACGCCATTACAGCATGGGCGTACAGATGATTCTTCTTCTTGACATTGCTGATACTGATTTTGTCGAACTCGGTCGACGATCCACCGCCTGTTGCGTTGGCGGGCATCAACGTTGGCCACGTCAAGAAGCATCCCACCACACAGATGAAGATGATGGTGCGCAAGAATCGCAGATATAAATAGGCATCCAGCGACTGATGGAATAGCAAGAACTTGTCCGGCAGTTTTCGCATGGTGTGAGCAAAGTCCAAATAAGCCTGGCTCGCTGAGGGAGTCCGATCTCTGATTGTATTAGCCACTTGAACGATGCACCGCTTGAGGCTACTCACTTTTCTGGCACGGTCCCTAGGAACGTGCGAGGCGCATAGATGTGCCGGTACTTTTGACGTATGAGGATGAAAATGGCGACGAAAAGCATTCCGGTGAACTGTATATCTCGTCAGCAATGACCTATTGTCTTATAGTTGAGCGCCAACTTACCCATGTCGGGACAAAGGCTGCAACGATGGCTGCCAGCGAGGCAGAGCCCTTGGGCTATCATAAAAGCGTTAGCGCAACTGGACATTCAGGTCCAATCAAATTCATCGCGCTACTCGTCAGCAGGCAGAATAAGATGAGAATATCGGTTTACCTCAGGTGAATCGAGTGTATACTCCATTTTGTATCCCAAGTCGAGAGAATGTCATGTAGCGTAGCGACTGTCGACGGTCCCGAACGTGGATCTACAGCTTCCGGGTGCTGGCGCGCTGGTGGCCGATTCAGGCCCCGTCAACGAGATCCGTTTCAACTCAAGAGCAATTGATCAACAGCGCAGGCAAGGAGGTAACGTGTTCATTCAATTCATCACCACATGTCTCCATTGATGAGAGTTTGTGTGCAGTGTCGCGAGCGACCGTGTCGTGGATCAGGATTCTCTCTGGACATGAAATGTTGATTGAGCTACTGCATTGGCATGGGGTGATGACGTCAAGCTCAGCTGAGGTTTGGACGCGAGGGACGCGACGGGGCATTAGGTGTGCCACAGTTCATCGTCAGCCACCTCCTGTGCTGTCAGCTCCTACCCTGGAACACGATCTGAGTCTTACCACGATATCTCATCCACGTGTCTTGCACGATCGTCCCGCAGTGTGGTGGTAAGGGTCAGACAAGGACGGAGTTCTAAACCCGGCACCTGCCATAAAGAAGTAGTTAGAAAATAGTTAGACAAAGTAGCACATATCCTACCTTTGGCTATATGATCACGCTTAGTGATTACGAAAGCTGCTCCCATATATGATACTGCGTCATCGTTTTCGGCCTCCATCCGAATTCTCATAAGTGACTAGACACGGAGGATCACCCGTGCTATATGTGTCTTGCACTACAGACGCCGGCCGCGACAATAACAAGAGAGCAGTAAAGGGTGCGATAGGCTGGTATGGGAAAACCTCAAGCTTCGAAAACGAGCAATCGTATTCATCTTGCAATCTCTTCGATGGCAAGTAAAAGAGTAGGCACGTGATTACGGCTCGCCTGCATCAGCTGTCTTTATCTCTGTTGGCGACTCGCTAGGGGACGCAGCTGAGCTCCCATATGTCGGTACCTGTTGTCAAGGCCAGCACCCCACCTCCATACATGTACACAACACTCCCGTCCCAAAACAACCGACCCAAATCGCAACAACACCTCTCACACCATACGTGTGACGCTGATACGCATCTGTCAAGAGCTGAACCGTAAGTATTGTACCGTATGATCTCACCACGTACTGCGTCGATGATCAACATGTCTTCGACTGTCGTGAGCCCTCTACTGACGTTTTCCTTCCTCCGTAGATGTCTCATAACTACGGTGCTGTCACGCCCACCAGCTCGTCCTCTGACGCCTCCTCTTCCGTAAGCTTGTGTTCACTCGTCGTATGCTCCAACAACTCTTGCTGACGATTCTGCAGGATGACGATCATGATACCATCCATCCCGACGACTTCGACGACACCGCCCGCGACGAGAACATTGTCGCCCAAGCGATGACCATGATTGCCCTGGACGACGTCACCATTCATATCAGCAGTATGAACCAGCGACGCTTTTCGACCATCGATTCCCCGCCATCGAAGCCGACTGCCGTCGCACCCGCAAGACAACAACGGAGTGGCGTAATGAGCTGCAGGGTATGCGGGATGACCTCTACAAGGTTATACTGGGAGCTGCTCTGGCTTGCATCTTCTGCCTGGTCATATTGCCCATTCTTCGTCAGTGCTTCGGGGTTTAGAGGTCTGGATGAGTACCTGGAAAGAGATCGGTTGGGAATGTTCGAGTTGTGCTGGAAGATCAGTTACGGTTGATGATCGCGCCATAGATAGCAATGCTCACTTGTTTAATTTGCCAGTCTGCATAATGCTTCCCGAGTGAATACGGTGTGATCAGCACCTAACGTTCGGGCTCTCGGCTGTATTGCGTCGTATTTTGAGAACCCGAGTGCGATCTGGTATGTATTCACTTGATCTCGGCATCCTGTGCTATTACTTTCTGTTCTACTGAGAGCCGCTTTGCAATCTTGAGAGCTTTTGGTGTCTGTGCGAGATTTCATTAACATGATACTGATGGTACTATGCTCATCATGAAGACCATAGCACGCGATCCTCCACCGAGGCAGGCTACTTCCGACATTTGTCACGGGCGGTGAGTGCTAATTGACCGAGGAACGATCAGGAAGTGGCTCTAGACACCAAGTAGAAAGAATATAGTGAAATGAAATCATGTCCAAGGAAGCATGTCGTTCCCCTGTCGATGGGAAGCCGAATGAGAAGCCCAATAAACGTGCTGCTGCGTGACACTTTAAGGCGGAATGGACGGTGTTTGTTGATCGTGCTGGGAGACGATGCAGAATGGCATTATTGAGTATTATACATGCTGTGATTCCCGAGCCATAGCTTCAGTATTGTAATTCTATCGACGCCTAGCTACTCTCCTCCCAGTATACGTCCAAGAAAGCTTGAGTGTCTGACTCGGTTAGAAAACCTAATCACCATGACTCAGGTGCGGGCGGTATATGGTTCCTATAAACAGCCGTTCATTAGAGATGTGAACGTGAGCATGAAGATATGGTAATGATCAGTACCTTAGTTCTACGCATGTGAGCATATGCGTTCCTCGTCAAATAGCCACAGGGCCCAGTGGTGCCGAAAGCTTAGGTTGGCTGTCCCCCGTCAGCGAATGGATTCACCGGTAAGTCAGGTAACTCCTGATCAGCGACGCTCTTCAGTCCATGTGCGCAATACATCACCGCCAGTCAGTTTCCAGTACCCCACAAAGTATGCCGCCGAAGAGCCCCTGCGACAACGAGTGGATGAAGTCGTCCTACAGGACCTATCGCACTCGACGGCTTTCGTCCACACAACTCAGATCCTCAAGGGAGGTGTTCTGGTCGGGCTGTCACTGAGCACGCTCAGTGCACCAACGGATCCCGAGAAAGCACCCGCGCCTGTACCCACTACGCTGTAGTGGAACTGTCCTATCCATCTCGGACGGCGAGGGGGTCGTTCGCTCTGTCCCTCCTCCGGAAAGGAGGGATGCCGAAGGGTGCTGCCCCTGCCCAAAGTAGGGAGGTTTGATGGCCCCAATTGCCGCTGGCAAGCACACATGCTCCGACGCGAGCGCCCTTGAACGACCGTCTTAGGCTATTCTCGGGGATGATGACTGCACACAGAGGGGCGGAAGAGCAAAAGAAAACGAGACTGGGCAGAGGACTTACCAAAGTAGAAAGCGCGCGCGCCGACACTGCAAGCTGCAAAGGCGGTGAGGTGAAAAGAAGTTGGGAATGGACAAGTGCGAATGAGACGATGAAGCGGAGGGATGTGGGCAAGCTGATGGTGGCTGGGAGATGTGAGAAAAAGCTGGGGAATGGTAGTTTGAAAGTGTTGAGGAGCGAAGAAGACATGCTGGATTGCAACAAGTAGGTCGTGATCGGCAATGAGTAAGGACCTTGCGCAATGGGCGGAAGCAAGCATGTAGGTGATGACAGACTGAGAGTAGCTGAGGGGACGCGACGGAATGAAACATGAGTTGAGGGGACACTGAGAACAAGGAAAATGAAAAAGCGTGATGTGCGGGATGGCGGGGTGTCCACATGTACCTAGGTACAGAGAGGGTGGGGTTGAGGAGGAGAGAGGTGGTAGGCATGAAGGAGGAGAGAGGTGGTAGGTAGGCATGAGGGTTGTGGTGCGAAGGGAAGCAGTGGTCAGGTCAAGCAGCGGGAGGGGGTTGCCTACGTACAGTAGGTACCTTTAGGTAGGCGCAACAGGTAGGGCTATGCCAAAGGAGTAAAGGCGGCATCGTGGCATCGTCATGTCACGCGCAACCTTGTGAGGTCGAGATCCGCTTCATGAGATGATGGGTAGGAGCTGGGAACATTGAAGCGATGTAGTCGACAGCAGTGCTAGAGGTTGGGCTTGGAAGAGTTGAAGATAATGTGTGGTGTGTGTGTGTGTGTGTATGCGCGAGAGAGGTTATCTCTCGCGTGCCAGACGATGGAAGCACATTAATGACCTAGGGCTAAGGGCAGCACCTCGAGGCACAAGTCACAGGCTGTCGGCGGAACAAAGGTGCTCAGTTTAGACTGGGAAGGAGCGAGTTCTCACGTTACCTGGCAACGTCCATTCTGCTATGGTGGACTCTGCAACTAGGTAGGTACCCTCAAGCTTGAATGAGCTTGGACCTGGTTTGCTTACGAACGACAGGTGCACTCAACATCGTCATTTCCAGTTACTAAAGGCCATTCGGTGGTTCTGCATTGTTGGATTTATTCCAGTAGAGAGCAATCAGTTGATTGCAGTACTGCAACACCTGATAATTGAAACGAAGAGAACTTTATTTACCGTAACGTCGGATCTAGAAGACACTTCACAGCTTGATCACCAACAATTACTCATTGGAAGGTCTCAATAGATGGTACATGACACTACGCAAAGCAATGAACTGTGTCAACTGCTCCTGATATAAGTCGATGACATGTCCTCTAGTGAGACCTGCGCGCGCAGATGGTCCGTCGAGAATAAGGTTTATTAAAAGCAGGTACGTGTAGCACAATGAATGGTCGTTAATTAGCGGCCTGAACTACCGTCCGCGAAGTAATTTCAATAGCTCTAAACCGCCAAAAATTACGGCAAAAGAGACATTTAGCGAGTCTAATTTCCTGTGCGCTGTTCTGTTTTGAAATAAGCATAGATACGTCTCTCTTTCCGGATGGAGTATGATTGCAAACTTCATCCACTTCACCACACTTAGTTCCATTTCCTCACCACCAGAACCCAACACCAAAAACAAACAACTGCACGAAACATCAAGCGCCCGTACAATAACATCCATCGAATTCAAGAAACGATAATCATCACGCAGCTGTAAGTAAGAGCTAAGGCCACAGAACTCCTACTGCCAAGCCACAAACACTGACACTTTGCAGACTATGAGTGTCGATACACCTATGGCACAAGAGGCAGACCTCGCCAAACGCCAGGATGATACTTGAGATATCCTAGGCACTGATGTCAGTGTATCCACACACACCCGGCGGCCATTCAGCAGATGATTCTTCGGAATGTTTTGCATCTTCAACAGATCATGCTTGAGCAGCAGGAGGCTGTTTGGGATAATCAGGCCCATTCTCTGTCGAGCCATGACCAGATCCGCCGCATGATTAGGAGACAGTACAGTCCCTCGCGCTTGGATAGCTTCATGCACAGTCTCGGCTGCATGACCACCATCGGGCTTGCTGTCGCTGTGCCGTACATGCTCCTCCGTGGCCTTTTGGCGTCTAAATCTCGGCAGGACAGTCAGAAGCGGCAGGATGGAGACGTCGCACTATCTGAACTGTACCTTGGCTACGGATAGTAACTCCATTAAGCGTGCCACTTACCACGTCTTGTGTTACTATTAGTCTGGATAGTAATTAAATTCGAGTCTATCGGCTCCTCAACTCATATTCCAAATAGATGCACATCTCTGCCCATCACATTGTCTTGTCTCTTAGGTGCACCCCTTCCTAGGTCGAGTACCTAGGCGTCATCTCGTATTCTCACAGAGATGACAGTGACTTAATGATGAAAACTTATGGCATCAACCTGGACGCTCATGAAGAAGATCTATTCTTGGACAATCTTTCCACGAGGCTTTCAAATAGAAGTTCATTAGTGCACATGTACAGTCACATCCAATCCCTCGTACAACGCCGCACCAGCGCCATGTGATACGCATAACGTGCGACAAGACTGGATGGGTTTGTTATACAACATATGACTATGTCTAGAACCCACCGGCTGACTTAGATATATCCGGAACGACACTCTGTGATGAGCTGCGCTCTTGACGCTTTGCAAACTTGACCGAGCCGCTGCACACCCGCTCTATGACATATTCATCCTACAGTGAGAATGACCACAAATAACGAGTTTTAACAAGACACCCTGTTAGTAGAAGAAGTGTCACAGATAAAGTTTGAGTCGGACGTGCTCACCGTTCTGCAACGGCTCTTAACTTTTTCGGTTGGGAGGCACCGATCCACAAGCGGAACTCCCCTTATAGGTACCGTGGCGGGATATTTATTGTTTCATTCTATGTATTGCTGCTGAAGATTTCAAGATAGCCAGAGATATTGAAATCCTCGCAACTAAGCCATATGAAACCGCAACGCCAACTAAACAGTGCCAAGAACCAGAATGTCACTAGGATGCTTTAGTTGACAGTGGAATGAACCCCCGACTTGTCCCATGACTAGAAGTATGACGTTCCGTGCCGCATGAGAACTTCTGTTATTTAACGATTCCTTCCAGTGGTCTATTGAAAATATTACGAGTAAGCAACCCTCGGAGAACAAGAGGTAAAAGTCTAGCCCAAGCTACGATACTGGCGAAAGCTGAAAGCTCACAATGAAGATAGTTTCGGCCTACGCGATGGTCTAGACCTACAAAGCCCGAGATCCCCACGACCCCGCCCTTGCCGCCCACATTTATTCTAGCCTGCCCTGGCTTAGAGTCTTTCCGGATGCTTACCACCAAATTCGTCCATGATCAAGATTCAAGGTACATAGAGAGTAAAAATACTGTAAATAATGACTGGAATGACTGCTAGAGGCAGTACTAATGAGGGCAATCAACTGACCACTTGCAAAGAATATCTGAAAAGTACTGTAATGACTGTATATTCTACGGTGGTGGTGGTGAAAAACTAGCAGAATGGTACCGTGGTACACTGTTGGGGTAACTATCTGTATAAGTCCTCGCAGACTAAGCATGCCCCTATTGCACTATACATCATACCAAAGTTTCGTTACCGTTGTCAATTCCCTCAATTAGAAATTGGAAATTTACACCCGAGGAACAATGAAAATCAAAGGAAGAAGAGAAAAGGAGGACACTAAGCTGTAGGTTGATTCATGGGATAGCGGATGACGTAAGCAAGCTGGATTTGGTAATACCCCAGCCCGCATGGGAAGCATCAGGTCTGGCTGCATGGCACGGCACAATTGACACTTCAACAATGATGGCATTCGCTTGTCCAATTGCTTGAGTGCTTGCAATACGAAATCGGCAACAGCGACACCTGTCTTACGGAAAATAGACAGCGTGTCGTTATCTGATTAGGACTATGTATGTGGAGCATCGATAGTGCGTCGATAGTCCAGACAAACACATGCGAGCTGAAAGCTGGACCATGATGCGACTAAGACTGGAAACTTGAGGTTCATTCTGGAACGGCACCATGGAGCATGATACCATGGTTTCAGTGTATATATATACCAGTGTTTACCTTCATATTTATTCGGTCGAAAGATAGTTAAATCTCATTGCATTATCTATTTCTATCTGAGCGTCTACAGCTCTTCCTGCGGCTTCCTCGCTCAATCGGCTCTCACCTCAGTCAGAGCAGATCCTTCATATCTAAAGTGCCGGAAGCCTCCCCTCTAAAGTCGTCGCTTCTAGCGAAATTGTCTTTCGCACAAAAAACGGCTTGCACAATTTTTCTCTTCTTTATCATCTTTCATCTTTCTAATCCAAGAAGAATGTCCCAGACAGCTACTACAACCACCAACCTGAAGCTCAAGCAGCTTCCCGGGAGCAAGCAATGGGCTCGCACAAGCCTCGAAGGGAAAACGTTCACGAAACTGGACGTATTCCGCGTCCGCGTTAACACCAACAGCATCCGATACGACTTTGACATTCATCACCATGGCAGCAAAGCTGCTACTCACAAAACTTCCATACGAGTGGACCTGTGCGGTACTACCAACAATTCTCAAGGCCATAATGGAATACTATTTCCGCACGCGCAGATCAGTATGATTATGAGAGCCAATGGGCAGAATGTATCCGCGACGGGGTTGAAGACCTATCTTCTCAAAGACGACGAGGAAACAAGCGAAGTCAGAGACATGATCGATCATGTGCGATGCCCGAACGGCGTTCTGCTCTGGGTCTACTCGGAGCTTCAAACTCTGAGTGAGTTTGATGGATCGAAGATCTTGCTGAAGCCGACTAGGGGCAGATATGTGTCGAGCCGGTCCAGTCCGGGCATTCCTGCAAGAACAGAGAACGTACCAGCCGAAATTATGACGGCTGCCTGGGCTGGAAAGCGCATTGCGATATAGGATAGGGCGGACCGCGAGGACTGGTGATTGACTAGGTAGACAGGCAGACCTACAAGTTGATATACACAAACAACCCCAAAAATACATGGCATCGCGCGCGATTCCTATGAGTAAAAAAAGATAACTCCAAAATACACCACTGTCGAGTAGGACGCCAGAAAATGCACACCTAGTAATATGGTTGCTGCTCTTTGTCTCGGTAACGACTCTGCCCCTCGACGGTGTCACAACCCCAGAGACGCGCTTATCGAAGCATCGCGTACTCAAGGGGGACTACGACTCGTTCAAGATGGCACAAGTGGCATTGATCGAGCTGAACTTGAGATAGCACGGTCATATGAAGCTGAAGTGGTCGTAACAGCACTTCCAAAGGAAGAAAAAGGCTTGTGATGAATGTCCGTGGTGTGGAGCCTGATCAAGCCGTTGGGTTAACAGATCCGGAAGCTGTTGATGCAGTGTGACAATGTACCGCTTACCAAGGCGTCGGTGTTGTCCTCAATAGTTTGACCGTATTGGAGCACAACGTCACAGCAGTATACGAAGTACTCGAACCTAGTTTGTGATGCTTCGTCCAAAGGAATGAGTCTCCTTAGTGACGATTTCAACTGTGTAAACACGATTCTTGGAAGCAGCGAGTACATACGAACACTTGGGGAAGAGTTAGCGCGGGTAGAGTATCGTCGGGTAGAGTATCGTCCTTGCAATACGCCCTGGAGATGAAAGACCGGTAAAGATGCGGCATGTCCAGTCATGCCTGAGCCGTTGAAGCGCATACGTTCCCTTGGTAATGGTCTTACCTTCTTGATGGTGATCTAGGGGGCCTTGGTTCGGGCGGATGGGACATGGGTACCACAGACCTCATCTACGACTTATCACGTCGCAATGGCACATCGGCCCTGATACCATTGCGATGCTTGATGAGCTCTCAGTTGGCTACTGGCGTCACATCGCGAATCGGATCGCTCTGAGATCACCGCACTAGTGACTGTTCTTAACACAATACTTGCTATAAACGGTGTCACACAGGTGCCATTAACTTCAGAAATCAGGTGTTCATCAGTATGACCCACGAAGCCTTCTGAACCTGCTCAAGGACCAAGATCCAAAGTTTTGTTGTAGCTCCACCAAATCGACTCTCCGACAACCCCTTGGATTCCGCTGGAAATGTTGGGGTTGTTGCAAACCATGCTAGCGTGACGTCAAAGCGCAATCTCGTTGAACTTGGTCCTGTCGATATCTCTGAGGACGGCTTATTCACAACGCTTGAGATGGCAGGTATGCTAGCGGTCACACGCGATACCGAAGCATTCGAAAAAGATAGCTCCTTACAGGCATACACTCACCCAAAGTCGCAGAGAAGGTGTCAATCTGGAGTCGCAATCCTCGGTTCTCATACACGGACTTTGTGTGACCAGACCTCCACCACATCCCGAGAGGCGAATGAGCTTCAACCCACAGGACGTCTGACAGCACATGCGCATCAGCCAATACATATAATACACAGGGCAGCGCAGACTGTGAGCCAGCCTGTAACCATCACGCAAGAGGCGGGATTGCAGGAGTTCGGACGTGCATCGATGCTGTCAGCATTGAGCAACAGAGGAGATCAATGATTCAATGTCAGCAAGCCCATTTCGGTGTACGGCATCGACTCGCTCGTAGCCGTCAAGCTCCAGAGTCGGTTCCCACGCGAGATCAAGCCGGATATGGCTATGTTAGATATTCTTCAAGTCCCATCACATAGCTTGCTCGCTTCAAAGCTGACCGCATGATCACCTGATCATTCTTGATGTGAAATTTTCGCAGTTGACAAACTTGACATTTGTAGGTTGACGGCGCCTTAGAACGAAGCAGTCCTAATTTTGATTACAATGCTCGGAAGCCATTTGATACTGCCTTTAAGACATGGCGTGTCAGCTTCGGCCAAATCAGTATTCCCGAAGCGCTCTAAGAGCCGTGTTAGTGATGTTCGTTTGGAGCTTTCTAGTTGTTTGCTGGGATTGGTGCTGTGGCGCAGTCTGTGGCTGCCGACGCACCGAGGTGGACGCCCAGCGCCGACGGGTAGATCGGATCCGTTGTCGTACGATCTATCAAGGTCTGATGCAAGGGGTGCAGGGGGTTCTCACTCCAGTCGCATTCTGGTCGTATTCGAGTTGAGAGTAGAAGTCCGCGTTGCACAAGATAACGGAAGATTTCATCAAAAGCCTTTCGAAGGTTGATTCCGGTGCTTATAACTTTCAAGCTCTCTCATGAACATTCCCTCTAAACAGGTCCTTAAGGGCCGAACCTGTCAGGTAGAACGACAGCAATGATCTCAAACACAACGAATACACAGCTCACACCATAGGAAAATATAGAACGAAAATACACTAATCGCGTTAGTGAGAACGTAGTAGACGGCTCAATATTCATCGAATCCTGGTCATTCAGATTATAGTCATTTAAAAGTACCTGCACGGAAGAGAAAATCACACTCATGCCGGCGACAAGTGTGAGGTAAGGCGCTTGACTATTCCAATTCGGTCTTCTTTTCGGTGCCGTCGCGCCGCTGTCACCATACGTGTCCCCCTGGCGGATAATGTTTCAGCGCAAGGGTCTTGCCGGGATCGTCAATATCGCTTTACTTAGAACGTTTTCAATTCGTGCCCCATGAGCAGAGCCTCACGCTGCAACGAAAATTTACACAGAATTCAATTCAACATTGAACATTCAGCAATTCAGGAGGAGAACCCTAACAGCGCCATGACTTGTTTTCAACGACACTCAGGCGTGCAATGTCGTCCCGACCCGAACGGTGGGGGTTTTTCCGTCTTGCCCTTTGACCACTTGTACAAGCACTTGTGGTCATCGAACTCACATCGCGATTCGTCAACCCTGGCGACGATAGACCCTCTCAGCCCTAGATCAACTGTCCATAGTCAAAGACAAGGATGGCACCCTCGGGCCGTCCTCATCTTGCGCGTACTAAAAGATGACGGCACAGAAGGTAGACTTGAAGTGGTGTAGCAAGTTGCATAGGCGCCTTGGCAGGAATCCGCTTGGCCTCCCTTTATTCGGCAGAAAATAAGCACGTCCCCTGATGTTCCGAGACAACTGTCCTGTTTTTGTTTCGTCTTAACTCAACTTCTTGCCAACTAGTTGCCGTTCGCCATGGGAAATATACTATCGAGGTCCAAGCCGCAGGCCTTGCCTGCGGTTGCTACAGACACCGTCATCCCGCTGCACCACATGGATGATAATAATATCAATCGCCAGATGGTGTTGATGTTCATGATGCGATTTGACGATGTACTAGATCCCCAACTACTCAAAACCTCTCTTGAAAAGCTGCTCTCTCGCGACGACTGGCGCAAGCTGGGCGCCAGATTGAGACTTAACGTTAGTTACTCCGCGGCCTGGGGACTTAATTTTTCGTATGCGCAGGAAAGAAGCTAATATACTAACTCGAATATAGGAAAATGGCAAGCTGGACTATCATATTCCCGAAAGTTTCGACGAGAAGCGTCCAGCGTTTGCATTTTCCCGTGTCGTCCACGACGTCGAGATCGGGAACCACCCCTTAGCTTCCCGCCTACCTAAAGCGTCCGCGAAACCAGCAGTTCTTGGTGACCCAGAAGAGTTCAAGTCCCTGATGCGCCGCAAAGACGGCCCAACATGCATTGAGGACTACCTCTATCGCGACGAACCTCAGCTGAGCATGCACGTAGTGTGCTTTGAAGACGCTACGCTCGTCTCCCTGGGCTGGCCTCACACCTTTCTCGATGCCATGGGTCGACGCGAGCTGTTTCAGGCCTGGATCGCTGTCCTCGAAGGCCGCGATGACGATGTCAAGCCCTTACACGGCGTGTACGAGGACCCGCTCAAGAGCTTTGGTCTCGCACCAAAGGAGCAGTATATACTCGCAGATCGCGTCGTAGCCGGTTGGAACAAGGTAGTCTTCATTGCGCGCTTCATCTTTGAGTTGATGTGGCATTCCCAGGAAGAGACGCGAATCGTCTGCCTGCCGGCGGCACATGCGCAGAAGCTCCGGGCAATGGCCATTGCAGACCTAGAGACTCTTTACGAAGGCGAGGAATCGAAACCATTCCTCAGCGAGGGAGATGTGATATCAGCTTGGTTCACCCGCTTAGTTGTCCAGCAGATGGAGTCACCGAGCTCGGAGCGAACAATCGAGATCATGAACGCCTTCGGATTGCGATCGGTCCTCGCGAAAGACCTGCTGCCTAGCGACTATGCATATGTCGCAAATGCGGTGCTGGGCGTTTATGCGCTCGTGTCGGCGAAGGACATTCTCACCAAGCCACTTGGCATCGTGGCGGCTGCGGTTCGGCGTAGCATTGTGGAACAAGGCACGCGGGAGCAACTTGAAGCCAGACGGGTAATTGATCTGGCTAGCATGGAGAAAACTGGCTCCCCATCGCTCTTTGGCGATGGTCAAATGAAACTGATCATCTTTTCTAACTGGACCAAGGCCCGGTTCTTCGAGAACGACTTCTCGGCCGCTGTGGTCAAGCGGAGTACGACAAAGGAAGCAATGGGGCGCTCCCCTTCCAAGATTGGCCGCCCATGTTATATCCAGACAGCTGGATACACTACGAGCACTTTCCCTTTACGAAATGCATTCCCGGTCATTGGCAAAGATAACGATGGGAATTTCTGGATATCTGGCACTTTGAGGAAGGGATTCTGGTCTCGAATTGAGGAAGTTCTGAATCGTTCTGAGTGAATGACGGTAAAATGTTTTACAGGCTCCAGCACCGCCCTCCGCGCTTTTACCGAGATTCTTTTGAAGTACCGCCTCGACAATGGGTCTCGAGACGGCTACCAGAATTAGCCAAGAACCTGAAGGACATCTCCTTGATCTGTACCGCCGGGGTCTTTCTTTGATGTGTACGTCCAGCTGAATCATAGAAGACCCGAGTTGGAACGATAGGCTGTGACATTGCCAAGCGCCCAAACTCACCTTTCTGAGCTACAAACTGCTCTGCAAACTCCAGCTGATCAAGCCCGTCAGTATGGCCACTGTGCCTATGTTCTCACGATGGCGCAATTGCGTCAAGGATGATACTGCGATCGGGTACATGTGTGCGCCACATTTTACACCTCGTGGACTCTGTCGATGTATACTCGCCAGTCATCTATGACCGAAAGGGGGTACTTGCGAACATGATGGCACAGATGCTAGTCACATTACTAAGCGCTTATTTTTACCATTTCCACTACCTAGCTACAACGGATGTCACGTGCTGTGGTGCACTCCATTCTCTGTTTCCTGAGCTTGCTGCCTTTGGCTGGGATAGCTGGTCGTCAGAGACATTTTGGGCATAGCTATATCTGAGCTTCAGGTAGTTAGATGGGTTTAGCGTGACATCAGCGAGAAATGTAGTCATCACATGCACTAGAATGCTAGAACAGCTGCAACACGTTAATTCAGACACGTTCACCAAATCAACTACCTGGGAAATACCTGACAAAGACACATACCTATCACAAAGACATATACATAGTCCGTCACCTTTAGTTCCCGGCTTTGAGCTGCAGTTTCCAAACAATGCAATTGTCTTCGAGCTATCATAACGCCAGATTTCCTTGTGTATCTAGTTAAACGTAAACAGAATGCTGATCAACAGTTTTGTCATAAAACAACGCCTCTGTGTGATAACTCAATGATGCAAAAATCAGTATAAATTTCCTTAGCCCGGATGCCCGAGGCCTTCATTTTCCAACACATTTGTCAAACCACCTTGAACAGACATCGACAAGCCTCTGACAAAAGACCTCACATCACCCAATATTAAACGAAGACACCTGCTCACTTTTGCAAAAGCCCAACTTCCCCAACAATGACTCACAACCGATACTCATTTGATGACGAGGTTCGCGCCCTCGATAGCTCCAAGATTTTTCAGTATGCTCGTCCGGTCAAAGTTGACCATGATAGCATTAAGCAGGAGGTTGCCGCTGCTCGATTGCAGATGCTCACTATTCTTTTCGCCTCTGTGCTGATTGTTTTGGCACTGTTTACTGTGGTACGATATGTGGTGCGCAGATGCCGCAAGGCTTAGGTGGCTCTGTCAACATTAGGGGTGCCGGCCACTCACTCGGTACCTTGAGCAACGAATAATGATATGCGTTGTAGTTGGAGTGGGGAAGATCGGTCTCAGTTATTCCTGAATATCGCAAAGGAACTTTCGAGTTGCGCTGAGTTCTCATTCCATCGCTAAAAAGCGACGAGACGTTCCCTTGAGTAGGTATTGCATTACACTCTCCTTGCTCTAATCTTTGCGACGGAAATGTCGCATTATGCCTTCGCAACCCTTTTCCTTTGTATTCCCCTTCCCCAACAGTCTTGACATTAGTGCCTACATTAGTTAGCTACTTGAAAATTAAAAGCAAAGAATGAAAAAAAAAAAAAAAAAATGAAGAAAAAAAAATTACAATAATAATCTCTGTTTGGTGCATCTTATGAGTGAAGTATTGAAACTGTGTACGTGTCTAAAATAAACATTGATGAAAAGCGTGCCCTGAAAGTACACAATGGCATTATTCTAGTGTCCTTGTACTAGAATTGACGATGGTACTCGAATATGCGACATTATCACATCTCGAAACGAGCTGAGCGCCAGCTGATCAGCCCTCACGCATGGTGAATGGAGGTTCAAAACAGCCTTCATGAATGGCAGGACAAGTAACATCATTTCTGTTTCTTGATTTCCACGTGAGACCAATCGTCGTTTTCATCGTTCGCGCGATTGTCGAAATCGAATCATCATCCTATCGAGAAGCGCGCGCTTGAGCAGAGGATGCCAACATGTTTCTTGTCTCTTAGTCTACTCGTGAGCGTAATCCGTAGACCGTAGTCAAATCCTGGCGAGCGGCTGAATCGAGTCGGGTCATTTCGCTCTCCGGTGTCGCTAAATTTGACCAATGAACGATGTAGCAACATGAGATCGGCAGGCCTATTTGGCCAGCGGAATATGTTCCGCCAGGGGTCCTGGACACTTCCTTCAACCATGCATTAGCTTCAGGTTCCTATCACGGCATTCACGGACTTCGGTCCCAATGCTGCCTGGTGCTTCTACAGGTTACAATACTGATGTTGACATTGCTCATTGATCTGTATCGCGATGCTATGGAAGCAAATGATTCGCGCCAAAATAAATTCTAGTATCAAGAGGAGCCCGTCGGCATTCAAACGATCTAGTATGCCTAGATCTATCTGCATTTACAGCGATACCCAAAGGGGAAGCATGGTTCTGGTGATGCCACAACGAACTTTTCAGCTGCCAAGCATTTACACCCAAACCATGTCGCGGGGGATGGGACACACCTTGTATCGTTGGCTATCCAAAGCCTGGACGCAGAAGGCGTTCCAGGATGATGCAGGGCGTTCTTCGTGGAAATTACCTTAATGGAAAGGGACTCAATAGGCAGACTATGGAAGTCTTCTCTCTCCTCTTTCTCGTCGTCAAGTCGCTCTCTTCTGGCGATCACTTTGTTGAACATTCTTGCTTCATCTGCGCTGCCTTCACTCTTTTTTCCGCGATCGCGACTCGGCGCTATTATAGAAATGCTTCGACACATTTCATTGCTGGTTTTAGCCAGTCTCATTCCTTTAATCGCTGGTGACACGGAGGTTGTTTATGTTACTGATCTCTCAATCTTCACAGTGTTGGTACGCTTTCCAGTTTGACACTTTGATCTTCCACTCATGCGCTCCCTCTCTCGCTGTCAATGCCCGTGATACACGACAGAAACAGGACTGGTTTATACTGACTTTGTGATAGGCGCCATGTGCTCAATCGGCTGTATCGTATGCGGTTCAATCCTTGACATACGACGTGTGCCCCGAGGCCGTGACGGCTCTGCAAGACTGCGTGTGTGACCAAGACAACAACTTCGCATCGGTATCTAGCGAGGTAGATAGTTGGGTGGGCTACTCCTGTGGCAAAACAGCAACAGATGCTGCCAATAGTGCACAAACGGTGCTAAACGCATACTGCACTCAAACATCCACCTTTTCTTTCGCAACGCCGACTGTCACTGTCAGCCAATTTGTCACCGATCTGCCATACTTCGAGGACCTCGCACCATGTGCAGCAAGCGCAGTCTCAGGTGTAGTCATGTGAGTATTATCTCCCACATTTTGCATTTTACGAAGCTGAGCTAACATGTGCACTTTGCGTAGGGGAATGGTAAGTTTATTCCAGAGAACGGATGAACGCAAGAGTTGACATAGCGCTAAGACATATGACCGTTGTATCGACGACCCCACGCTCTTTGCGACCTGCGCCTGTGGCAAGGACCAGAACTCACTCTGGGCAAGCGGCGAAATCAATACATCCATCAAATACTCGTGTGGCTCACAAGGGGGTTATCTCTCATCAGCTCAAGCCTTGTTCGCCGGATACTGTGGACTCGTCGACGGCACTAGCAAGTTCCCAACTACGTCCGACCCGCCTGGGGATGGTAGGAATTCAGGTTGTCTATACTTCCAAGAGGGATGCTGACGACGCGACCATTAGTGACATACTACGTTACTGCGCTGGAAGAGTTCAGATCACTAGCTCCTTGTGCGCAATCGGCAGTGTCATACGATATCCAGAGTGTAGGTGATGTATTCTAAGTGTGAGTCTGAGATGACTAACTTCTAATTCCAGCAAACATACGATCTTTGTCCTTCGGGACCAGAAGCACTGGCGTCTTGTGTGTGCTTGAACGACGACATGACCAGACGCATCAGCACTGAGATTACGTCGGACGTCAAGTACTACTGCGACTCGACCGCAAGCGATGCTATCTCGTCTGCTCTTGCTGTATACGATCTCTACTGCAGCGCGGCGAAGGCAGAGACTACCCTCGGCGGCATTACTGAGTCAGGTAAGCTGATTTATCCCTAGTATCCTACTGCTCAAAGAAAAAGGTGTACTAACTCGTTTTACAGTCTCTGAAACGCCTCATACTGGTCAGAGTAATACCGCTGCTTCGCCGTCAGAAACCGGTACAAGCTCAGGCGGCTCGGGCGGCTCAGGCGGATCAAGCTCCAGCTCAGGTGGAAGTTCAAGCAGCAGCTCGAGCGGAGCTGGATCGAACAAGACGAAGAAAAAGTCAAACACAGGCACCATTGCCGGCGCGGTGGTAGGCGCCGTCCTTGGCACGGCGCTCGCTGCAGTGAGTGCTTTCACAGTGTACAGAAAGTCGAGGAAGAACAAGGCAGCGTCGGCTGCGGCCGTGGAACACGTTCCATCGCAGACTTCAGAAGGGCCGGACAATGGCAAGTCAGAGCTCGCTAGCACCACGGTCGCAATACCACCATCTGTGAGCCCAGCTGGTACTAACCATAGCCGAAAAGAGAACAACATATCACCGGTTTCAGGGTACTCCTCCCCTCATGGTTCGGAACTGCAAGCTCACAGTCCATTTGGACCTCCACCGCCGATGCCACCCAATATGTCCGAGTTGCAGAGCCAGACAGGATACGGAAGACCGACAGAATTACACAACCAAACAGCTTATCCTCGACCGTCTGAACTTCAAGCGCCCAATGCCTACCCGCAAGAGACATCTGGCCAGCAAGTCTATGAGGCACCAGGGCAGCATCAACCACAGTACAGCCAGGGCTATCAGTCCGGTCCTGTTGCGCAGTCGTATGAGATGGACGGAGGCTCGCACGATTACCAGCAACCTCCTCAGGCGAGGTGACCATAGGAAGCGATTAGGGAGTTTAGATTGACATTGAATCAGGGTAGTTGGCATATTACTTAGAAGGCGGAGGGAGATGACAGGCGAAGGCGTTGTCTTTGAAACTTACATATTGAAATTAAGCGATTGGATATCATAATGTCTTGTAAATCACATAGCGAATGGCCAAAAAAGAAGATGAGCATAGAAACACGTAATCGGTCTTGATGTGCGAGTCTACTAGCACACTGGCATTGCTTGAGGATTATAGTACAATGAGAAACCACAACCTAGAGTCGAGACTTGGTATCCGGTATGCTCTTCACTTATGATTCCTCCAAGCGACTCGACTTAAACCCAGCTGCATCAATCCATATGGCAAAGGAGACATCCATACTAGCCAGCGCATGATGTGCCTATGCTAGCCCGTGCGAAACGTGTGTGCCAACCTTTGCGAATGCCGTCTCCATCCTCTGCTCAACGAAAAAAGCGCACGACAAGTCCGACGGCCCCGGCGACGAGGACGGCAGCATAGTAAGCCAAAGCGGCCCATCCAAGCACACGAATAAGCGAGTCGAAAGCCGAAGTGCGATTGTCGCGCAACTCAGTCTCAGCAGCCAGGACGATGTCCATCAGATTCTGGAATCGGACCGTCTCTAGGTGGCGAAGGTTCTGGACGTCCGTGAACACGTCCATGAGGCCGAAGCGAATGTCGTGGAAGTTGACCACGAGGTAAGGAACATCGTTAGGCTCATTGGCATTGTACCTGTCGCTCAGCTGCTGGTTCAGATCGCCCAGAGCAAGCATAGCCGTGTCGTGGGTAGCGATGCAGTTCTCGAGAGTGGCGATAAGGTGATGGATGTCAGCCATGGTAGGGACGCCGTTCTCGGTGTCCTGAGGAGTCGTCAGCGGATAGTGTAGGGATGGGATGAGTGAGTGCGAACTTACAGAAGACTCGTCGGAGGTGGAGCGGTTGGACTTGGATGGCGTGAGCATGCCATCATCCTCCTGAGTCGACATCTGTATCAAGAGGGGCTGGTCAGTATGGCTCGCGACCATCGAACAGCTCGTAAACACAACGCGACCAGGGAACCAGGATGTGCGGAACTTACGGTTGCGCTCCTAATCGAAGATGAGTACTTGGTATTGAGAATCTCTTTTGATGAAGTACAATCAAGCTGCGAGTAGTCAAGGCAGACTTGCAGACTGGCAGAGGGCAGGAGGATGAGGGCCAGCTAGAATGTTTCTCGGATGGAGAGACTGTGTGAAGGCTGAGGGGCTGTGTGTCCAGAGGAGGTGCTGGAAACAGACACAAAGCTGATAAACACATCGGTGAATTGAGCAAAGAAGTGAACGTGGCAGGCACAACCATGCTGAAGGCGAAGACGGCGAGAAGAATGCTTGATAGGGGCCTAGTAACAAAGCATTGACTGTCGACGAGATCATGGTATCAGCGACAACACCAGAAGCATGCTATCGTCGACTCAAGCTACCAACAGGAGTAATCAAGACAGGATCCTCCCCAGCATTCACCCAAATCTAATGACCACCAATAGCACACAAATCCCCAAACCTCGAACCAGATTCGCGAGCAAGTATTTCCGGATTCCCAACTTCAACAATCTCGCCCCTATCCATGACAACTACGCGGTCGAAGTCCATGATCATGTCCAGTCGATGACTGACAGCAACGACGGTGTAGTTCTTGAACTCCTCTCGGATGACCTCTTGCATCTTCCTCTCAGTCTTGTGGTCAACACTCGAGCTGACTTCATCCAGGAGCAGAATCCCGCCCTCAGAACCGCAGCCCCCTAGCCCGAGACTCCGCGCGCGAATCCTCCGACGCAAAACGGCGCGCGCAAGAGAGAACAGTTGTCGTTGCCCCTGGCTGAACGTACTAGCAATCATGCCCGCCTTCAGACCACCGCGCTCGGCGACGAAGTCCCATAGATTGATTGTTTTGAGGACGGATTCTGCTTCACCGTCTGTGGAGACTGAAACTGGGTCAAGATTTTCAAAGAACGTTGATCCGTCGGGGAGGAACACAGCATCTTGCGGTATGGCAATAATTCGCTGGCGCAGCATAGATCTATCTATGCGCGCTAGTGATAGTCCATCGATCTGGACGTTATCCGCAGTAGTCGAAAGGGGGTCCAGCAGCTTGAGCAAAACTGCGATGAAGGACGATTTACCGCTACCCGTACGCCCACATACAGCAATTTTCTCCCCTGGCAGTATGGTAAGAGTGATGTCTTTGAGGGCAAGAGACTGGTCTGTCTCTTCAGTTTGCTCCCTGTCTGATGTTAGTCTAGAGACAAGAAGATGGACAATGAACACAAACCGGTAAGATGCCGAAACACCCCGCAGTGAGATTTCGCCCCTCTGTGGCCAGTCTTCAGGAGGCTCTATATCCTCAGTTTCGCGTTCCTCGGGCTCGACAGTCGTATTGAATGTTGTTAGACGGCTGACAGCGCCGATCGAAGTTTCTAACTGTGTATAAAATAGGATAATTCCCGACAGAACTTCCCCTATGCTTAGCAATGTTACTAGGGACGCGCCCGTAATGCCAGCGCTCGAGCGTAGTTCCGTTGCAAGGACCGTTACAAGCACCGCAAGGCCGGCAACGATGAGATTGAGCACACAGCTAAGCCATCTACGAGATGTGTCAGTAGTCAACCGCTATGAGAATTTGTCATTTGGACCGGTTCGGCCAAGAAACCTCTGGTGTTTCGTAGGCAATCTCATTGAACTTACTGTTGAATCATAACTAGGAGGTATGCTGGCCGCTGAGACGTGTCAAGCAAACGAAGGTTCTTTGAACGGTTCTCATCGACAAACCCAGAAGCCCTCATGGTGATGACCCCCTTAGTGGTGTCCAGGAAGTGGGTGCTGGACAAATTGGTCAGCGTTGATGAATAAGGGCGAAGTATGTTGAGGGGATGGCGACATACTATAGCGGACTCTTGGCCTCTAAGTCTAACAAACGCAACTGTTTCGAGGTCCGAAGATAGAACTTCTGCAGGACATACAGCACAGCCGCCACAAATGGGTATGATATAACTAGGTAAGGCGAAGAAGAGGCCAGGACGCCAGCCTGAGCGATAGCAAGGAACACGACGTAAATTGTGTTGAGAAGTGCCGCCGGGAGTTCAGTATCAACGAGGTTTAAGTCCTGAGAGAAGAGGTTTGTGATGACACCTTGATCCGTGCTGGTGAAGAAGCGCAAGGGTGCCCGAACCAGTGTCGTCAATGCGTTCTGATGCAGTACGGATCCAGACTTCGAGATAACTGCCAGGAAGAGTAGACTTGCAAGCAAGAATAGCGATAAAAACGAGAGGGCTTGGTACAAGGCGTATATGCCGATGTAATATCCATTTGTGTGAGAAGGGTTGGGCTTGGCTGCATCAGCAGTCCAAAATGACAGCCAAACATTCGGGAAGGCCATGAAAAATCCGAAGCTAAGGCCACAGACGAAGAGTGAAGCGGCCACTGTATGTTCAGTTAGTGATACAAACAGGGGAAGACGACGCGACCGTAGCGATTGTGTAGGCGAAGTATTCCTCGCAGCCCAGTACAGGCAGCAATAAGAGGCCGGTATTCTGACTTACATATTAGGCCCATACTCTTGAAGTAGATCTTATAGACCTTGGAGTCAATCATCGGTCTCATAACAGCCTCAGGCTCGGGTATCGACGTAGACGTGGCTACTTGGGTGAGCATATGAGTCTCGTGCGTAGACACTGCGTTGTCGATCTGGTCTTCTTCTGAGTGGTCACTGCTGGAGGAAGATTTGATCCCAAGACTGTGGATATAGTTTTGGTTTGCCAACAAATCCTCAAAAGCTCCTTGCTCGACTACGCGACCGTCCGAACCAAGGGCAATGACGTGGTCTGCGGCGGGCAGGTGACGAACAGAATGTGTGCAGAGCACGGCAGTGGTCCCTCGCTTTCTCAGGAGTCCCAATGGTCCGAATACTCGCTGGAAAACTTGATCTTCGGTGTCTGCGTCAAGTCCGCTGAAGACATCATCAAGCACGAGAAGTTCTGTTCGTAAATAGAGTGCTCGAGCGAGAGAGACCCTTGCCTTTTGACCCCCGGACAAAACTATCCCATTGCTACCGACGCTGGTGTTGTGCTTCTTAGGAAGAGCTTCGCAGTCAGCTCTAAGCATAGTGGCATCAATGACCTCGCGATACCTTTCCGCATCCCAGGGTGAGAATCCGACGATGTTGTCGCGAACAGTACCATTGGACAAGAACGGAGTCTGATCACAATACCCAATTCGTGAAGCCTTTAGCTCAACATGCATCTCCCCACTGCAGTAAGGCATCTCTCCTAGCAAAGCTCGACAGAAAGACGACTTCCCGGAAGCAACGGGACCCACAACCATGGTCAGTGTCGCTGGTCGAATATCGAGACAAATATTGCTGAGAATCCATTGACCTTGCAGCCAGCTGAAGCTTGCGTTCTCTGCCCACACAATTGGTTTATCGTGTTCAAGAGCAGATGTTTCCACGGTTGTGGCATCCTTCTCCTTGGAGACAGGTCGGAGCGCATTGCGAATGATTCGGGTGTCATCCCTATCCGGCGATTCCAAGAATGCCTGGATACGGTTTAGGCAAGTGCAGGCTCCAGCTAGGTGCGGGAGACTCTGATAAAGTGAAGTGAGAGGGTTGAGCATGATAATTATGTACGACAATGATGTAAAAAGCTGCGACGCGCCAAGGCTCTGTTGAGCAATAGCGAATGTCAAAGATGGGGCAAGAAGCAGAGGCGAGAAAGCACATGTGTCGGCAAACAGGATAGTTCTTCGAAACTTGGCACCAGCTGCTAACTCATCGAGGCGAAGTTGTTGGATCACAGAAGCGACAGGACCCTTCAAGCCAGATATCTTCAGGTTCTTCATGCTTGCTATCACACTAGATGTGAGGCCAACGCGTTTCTGTACCCCATCCATCCACTATGCACACTCGACCATGTCAGTAAGTGACACCGAGAATTGACAGACACGGTGAAAGTAGTAGAAGATGAATGCGACTCGGTTGCCGGGGGGGTACGAAGGCGAACATTAGCGTATCATATGGGAAAAAACCAAGTTCGCCAAAACGGGTCATGTGGGAATCATACCGCTTTCTGTCCGCCTGCCGAAGCCTTCACCGGAAATATAAGGCCCACTGAGCAAATGGCGACGAAGACGATCGGCACCAGGAAGGCAGCGCCAATCTTTTGGTAAAGCAGATAAGACCCAATGCCAACTTCGATAAAAGTCGCCCATATATCATGTAGATTAGCGAAACCTTGGTTGATGCGCTCGATATCTATATAGAGTAAGATGGTCAGCATGCACACCGACGATTTAATGTGACAGCAGCCAGTCTATACCACAGATAGGATAAGAGATGTGGCAAGGAAAAGCAACAGTAAACGGACTCACCAATGCTCATGAGTGTCACTGACTCGTTCTCGTCACCTATAGCAGCTCGAGCTTTCGTTGCCTTTGCGTATATAGCACTAACCAGCGAAGCGCGTGCCATGAAGAGCATCCGGCGATGTAAATACCAAAACAAAGCAGTCGAAATGGCAATTCCACTATAGATCAGAGCACTTGCGCCAATGAAGCCATAACCCGGATTTGCTGATGCCGTCTGATCTGGCTTCGCGAGGTAGTCAATGAGGCTACTGATGAAAAAGGGTTGACTGAATTTGAAGCCAATGAGGAGGAGCCGACTAGGGATTGGTAACAATAGTTGAGTCTTTAGAGTGCGTGCCAGAGCAATGATGAGTTTATGCTTATGGCCTTTCACCTTGGACGCATTGTAATGCTCAGCGAAACGTGAATGGAGCTGCCTAGAGACAATAGCAGTATCGAGGGGGTAAAGATCACCGACTTCAAGCACGTTACGGTAGCCCGAAACGAACAGACGGTTGAGCCATGCATAGCCACTAAGGCTATAGATTCCGCTTGTCTCTTCGGGGCTGTGGTCTTTCTCGTCCCATTCTACCCACCGAGTCTTTTGCCGAGCCTCTAGCACAACGATGACTGCTTTGATTGCCACTACTACGGTGAAGACAGATGCATACGCCTTCTCTGGGTGGGTGGAGGACGCTAACCACAGTGTACGAACTTGAGCTACGTCCAGCAATAGTGTTAAGAATAGATATGTCGAGAGCAGTAGAGAGGGCCTCGGTGACCTATTATGCTCAAGAAGTGAAAGTGGAATGATACAGATTGCGGCGGCCAAACGCAGCGAGGATGCTGATATCGACAGACTCGTAATGCTGAATGATCGTGTCGCTACGAGGATGAGCAATGCGAGCTCCAGCGACGCATACGACACGACGCCTGCCTTGATTCATCAAGATATGGTAAGCCATGATCAAGCCATTGTCGTGGATTGAGCTGCTTACCAACTTACTAAGCTGGAGGATGGGTGCATGAACAACTGTAGGCCGTCGGGCCAAGACAACTAAGCGCCATAATGAGAGAAGAATGAGAATGGACGATGGCGTCAGGGAGAAGAATATCTCCTCAAACTGAATAGTGAAATCGAAGTCATCTCGGCAGCCTTCAATACCAGGACCAAAAGATTGATCGTTGGTTCCTGCACAGGCCAAGAATGCCATGATAGGCTCACTGATCTCCAAGGCGATCGGGCACTTGATGACGACTCGGTCAGTTCAGGTAAGATGGAAAGAGTCCAAGTAACCATCGCCGACTGTGATTTCGTACTTAACGCACACGACGATTCCATACAGCCAATTGGGAGCGCAATGTACGGATACGGTGTACAGTTTAGTGAGTCACAGACATTCGGGGTTTGTTGATACAGGGGAATGCTGCCTTGGCGTAACTCCGCTCCAAGAACCGGGGATACCTCATAGCGAGCAGAGGTCGGGTCAGAAATGAACCACACACTTCGATTTCCTCACCAAAACTTAACCACTTTAGACAATAATAACAACTACTTTTTACGCGTAAAATAATTCGAGAAAAATAATATACGTTATTTTTTATTACTTCTATACTTAAACGTTAGGTATTTGATTTTTCGATTTTTTTTAAAGCGTAAAATAAATGATTAAATTTTAAAAATAAAAAACGAACTTAATTCCGGTGCACCAAACTTTAAACTACGCGTATATAACTAAATTAAATCGGAAAAATACAAAATACTAATTAATTAATAAATAAATTTTAATAAAACTTTTAAACTTTTAGTAACACGTTTGGGTGTTTGGTAATTTGTTGAAATATGTGACTTAAAAGGTGTTAATAGTGCGGAATTGGCTAGTGTGTGGTTTATTTCTGACCCGACCTCTGAGCGAGGTCTCATGCAGGCGCCGAGACCCCTGGGCAGGAAAGCTGACTATCGAGATAATCATCGATCCCCCAATTAAACTTCAAGTTGGCAGTAAATCTATCGAAGAGTGTTCTCTAGAAGCTCCACGCGAGGTACAGCTTACGCGTGGATGTGTCTCTGTTGTCAGGGCCTTGGCAAGGAAAAAGCTGAAAGCGACCATCAGAGATGGGAGTCATGAACAGAGCATTGTCGGGCCGTGGATGGCCTCGAATCATTCCTGTCTTGGAGAGAAGAGCCATGCAAGATCAATTGTCTATGAAGAGAGGTGAGATGAGACTATTCCGATCGTGTTGGTGAGTGTGCGTCCTCATGAGTCAGAGTCCAAGATGGCCTGCCTCACCGCGTCCGCCACGCCATCTTGCCAGATACAGCAAGACTCCGAACGGCAGATGCCCCTGAAAGTTCTTATCGCAGGGGCAATCGATCTTATCTGATCTTGCAACGGGAGTCTTCTTAATCGGCCCAATGACGTGATGTCTAGTCTGATCATGCTTTCCCGCCGCAAACATGTCTCATCACTCGCTCCTGTAGAGGCTGTACCGATTCACGAGGGTACATCACTCCAAATGAAACGTCATGCATCCAACAGGCGATCAAACGCCTGCGCAATTGAACCGAGGCACCTCCCAACCAGAAGCTACCACTTCGCCCGCCAACACGTCCTCATCCGCACTCAGGTCAAAGGGGTTAGGCGTCCTTCCTTACCCTTGTACCAGTAGCTCACCTCCACGGCGTAGATTGATTGCCGAGTTGCGTTCCCCGCCATCATAATCACCTGCCTCATTCTCGCGACACACTGCGACTCTGTATCGTGAATCTTATTACCTGATGATCTACAAGAAGCTGCCGATGTCCAACTGAACAGCCTTCACATTACTCCCGGACGTGTCCGCTACCTATGAGATCCACCTAGTAATATCATTACCCAAACTCTCGCGACAAGCAGATTGATTCCAGACGACTCCTATCTCTCAAATCATACTCATGTCCGAAACGGCACTTAATACTAACAATCGCCTACCGTTCTGGTCGCGTGTCGGCAATGGCGCAAGCATCTACGCCATCCAAACACTTATCGGCGGCGTGACATGGGCGCAAGGATGGTATCAATGGTTCTACCCACCCGCCGTACAGCCCAATTTCATCAAGACCTATGAATGCCGGCCTGACCTGCCCATAAGGTTGGTTGTTGAGATGCAGCACCGATAGCTTTGGATGCTAAAAATGATGCTCCCAGGATTTTCTTTCCGAAATCCTACGATCAGACATCGCCGCAGAATCTCCCGACCGTCTTTGTTGTTCATGGTGGTGCGTTTATTATGGGCAATCCATGGGACGACGACAAGTTGAACGAGCAATTCGCGAACATGCACAATGTTCTCGTCGTCGAATTGAACTACCACAAAGCCCCAGCGCACCCATTTCCGACCGCGATCCATGATGTAGAAGCACTTTTGCTTGCCGTCTTCGACGACGAGAGCCTCCCAATTGACAAGAGTCGCATCGCGCTGAAAGGTTTTTCGGCGGGCGGAAATCTCATAATGGGTGCTTGCCAACTTCCCTCCGTCCGTGAGAAGATCAAGGCGGCCGCTGCTATTGGCATATACCCAGTGTTAGATCAGGCCACCAAGGGGGAAGAGAAATGTAAGACGCGCCATTACAAACCTGAGCTTGGTGCCGGCATTAGAGGCCAGAGTGACGACTACCTCCGTGCTTGGTCTCCAATGGCTCGTTGGAGCTATATTCCAGTAGGTCAAGAACTTACAGACCCTTTGGTATCGCCGATATTCGCGCCGCGCGAGCATCTGCCCGATCATATCTTTCTCCTGGCAGCCGAGCTCGATCAGTTATCACATGAGTCCTGGAGGATGGCCAGCAAACTGGCGGGAAAGACTGTCCCAGATTTCACCGAGAAAACAGGACAAGAGCAAATTGCGAACAATGACAACAATCTCATTCTTGATGATGAGAGGTTTGCATTTGAACATCGAGATGGAACCGGGAAGACTGTGCGATGGCTTCTAGTGCCAGATGAGGTTCACGGATTTGGTGAGTACCTGAAGACAACCTCGACTCCGAAGATTGAGTATGTGAACCTGCTACTAACCACCCTAGACCATATTCCGGCCAGATGGCATGGCTCGAAGGATGCTGAAGCGTATGCGCACGCCAAGACCACTGCATACCAACAGATAGTTGGCAAGTGGCTATACAATACTGCCTGGAAGTCCTAGTTTGATATGGTTTGATTGAATACAGGAATACTATGATCATGGGTGCCTGGTAAGCTACGTGATCATTACCTAAACTATTGCGGTATTGAGGTTTCGGCGAGCAAAGCTATTGCGGTGTGCAATAAACATCGATAATCAATTGCCCCCATTATTCAGGGCATGATGAACTTGGTTTCTTCGCATCACTTACCGCATCGCTCGATATAGAGCTGATCGTACAATGACACGGCATTCGCTCGCATAACGTGACCGCATGCACAAGTTGTATCCCGCTGATCTCAACGCGCGGCGAGCCTCCTACCCGATCTCTCGTTTGGGCAGAGCGCCATGAATTCGCTGCGTTTTCCGTATCTCATCGTGATGCATGGACGATGATGCGCAGCATTCACCCCAGGGGCCATCTGTGTGATGCCGGTTGCCGGGCTTTGGGGGATTCTAGAACGCCTCACCATGCACAGTTCGTCATACTCTTCAGATTCCTTGCTTCTAGCGCGTGATGTGCCACACATTCCACAAGACAATCTAAAACATTGAATCAATAAACCACCAGCGTCGCATTGCCTGCTCAAGAAAGCAAAACCCCACGTGCTCATCTCGACATGAACGAAAGCGAATCCGCGAACCACAACAGGGGGCGCTGCAACGTGCCCAACAGGGCAACTTCTGGGCGGACTCTGGGCGGTGTTGTGATAATCCCTTGAGGGTTGTATTGTGACTTCTGAAAGTCCGTAAAGAAATACTATACAAAAGTGGCAAATATCGCTACCAGATTAATATAGCGTGTACAAGTTACGTATATAATCCTCGTATTATTACTTCGGTTGTTTTAATATCCGAACACCTCGCTTTAATCGTAATAGTAATAGTACTTTAAATTTATTGAAAATGTAGCGCTAACTATGTCTTTCGATTCTTTTAAAAATAATGCGCTAACTAGTAAATATTAAAAACTAAATTAAAAACTTTAATCTAATAATTTTTCCGAGTCCTTAATTTTATCCTTTTTACGTCGTATATTATATAATTTAATTAATAATTTAGTTAATAATACGTCCCTTTACGACATATTTAAAGTATTCTATAATGCCTTTTTATATTAACCGATATTACGATTATAAATATTTTTAGGTTTTTTCCGTATTAAAGCTTTTATTAGTTTATTAAATTTATCGAAGCTAATTATTTATATAATAAATCTTAACGTATTAACTAAGCAAATCGTTATAAAAATAATGCTTATAGTCTTTAATATTTTTGTTTTTATTATATACGTAACTTTAATAAAGCGGGTATAAAAATTATAAGCTAATTTATTATTAAGTTTTTTTAACCGTATTTTATTTCGTATAACTTATTTATACGTATATATTTAATTTATATTATTTTTTTTATTAAGTTTAACTTATTATACTATATAAACGGTATTAACTAGTTTAAAAAAAATAAGAATAGTTTAAATAATTTTTTGTAATTAGCTACGTTTATTAAAAATTTTACTATATATAAGTTTGTTATAATAGCGTGTTTTATTCTCTTTTTTAGTTGACTATCGCTGAGGTTTTAAGCGATTTTAACCGTTGGCTAATTGTTGATAATTTTGTTATTGCTAATATAAAATAGGTCATCGCTAGACTGCTAGTTTTTTCGTCGTTTTTAAGCTTATCGCCAAATAACGCTCCGAATTATATTATATATAAATATATAATAATAGCCGAATATAAAGGTGGTTTAGCTATGTGATAATAAGGAAATAGTGCTTTTTTTAAGCGAGTAAGCTTTTAGGCTTTAAAGTGTATAAGGCATTAAAAGGCTTTAAAAAAAAAGAAGTAAAGGTATTATAGAAAGCATTAATATTAATCGAGTTCTTTAAAACGGGACGCCTAGAAAGTAATAGCCCTAACGATTTAACGCTATATAAAACCTATAAAAAGCCTTTAACGGCTAAGCTTTATTTATTAAATAATAAATAAGTAATTAATATAAATTTAATATTTTATTTAAGTAGACTATTTAGGATTTTTTTCTTATATTTAAAGGAGTTTAATACCGATTTCGTTACGTTAGCGTTAAAGTTCTATTTTTAAAAGTGCTTTAGTTTTAATGTTAGCAAAATTTTCATTTCGGAAAATCTAGGTAATATTTATATCTTTTTTTTTAAAGTTTTTTAATTTTATAAAAACGTATTTTAACGTATTTAGTGCGTTTGTAATATTTATTATTTTTAATAAGCTGCAAAACGTTTTGATTATTAGTAAAAATATTTATTGTTTTGCCGATATTCGGGTATTTTAATTTTATAAATAAGCTCTCGAAATATACTGTTTTTAGTAAAGCGGAAAAAAGTAATATATATTCCGATTTATAATTAAAAATAGTTACTAGCGTTTATTTACGACTTTTCTAACTGATTATACCGTTTGTAAGTATAAAAATTTAATATTTAATAAAGATACTATTATATTAATTTCGCGTTTATTCGGTATTAAAAAAACTTTATAAATTTGTACTTTTATTTTTATCGAATTTTAATATATAATTAATCGTTCGTTTAATATATTAGAAAACGTATTTAACTGCGTTTTTATATTACCGAATAAGGTTTACTAAAAAACGGCTTAATTTAAAAATAAAATAAATAATATTTAAACATATATTTATTATAACGTATATTAATAAACTTATTAGTAATTAATATTTCCGTTTAAGTTCTTTATTAGCTATATAATTTTTTAATACTACCATAAAGTTTTTTTTAGTGTTTAAAAATAAATTTTTTAATGCGATTTGGTTTAATTTTGTACGTTTAAGCATTTTAATTAAGTAAATTTTTTAATTTAGCCAGATTTTTTTTGCTTTTTTATCCTAAGTAATCTAAATACTTAAAAAATATTTATAAAATTTTAGATCAAACATTTTAAAACGATTTAAAAGTTAACGTTTTATTTTGCTTATTTTTAATTTTTTAGGCCTCAAAATAAATATATTATCGACGTATATAGCAAATATTATTTTATTTTTATAAAAAATAGCTTCGTTATATTTGAATGCCTTCTATTCTATATTAATTAAAGTTTTTGTTAATATTTTAAACTAAATCCTAAATGTTTGTTTTAAATTATATAAGGCCTTCTTTAACTTATAGATTTTTTTTAAATGTTTGTTAGCTTTTTTTAGTAATAGTTATATATAAACTTTTTCGTTTATATTACTATAAAGAAAAGCAGTTTTAATATCTATTTGTTTAATATTTTAGTTAAAAACTGCTATTAATGCAAAAAATAATCGAAAAATTTTTTATTTAATTATTAATATAAAAGTTTTTATATAATCGATGCTGTATTCTTGTTTAAAATTACGTATTATTTAATAGGTTTTATAACGTATAATAAAACCGTTTAAGGCATATTTAATTTTATATATTTATTTTTTTAAAAAAATGTTCTTTATTTATAATTTATTAATTAGTATTTAAGTTTAATTTTTATTTAGCGATCGTAGTTTATCGTTTATAACGGCTTTTTAATAATTTAAATACTGCGTTTTAATTGTTTAAATATAGCTAGTAAATTTAAAGTCGTTTTATGTATAACTATTTATTATAACGAAATAAGCTTTTATTATTAGGCGTTATATTAATTTAAGTACTAATTTAAATACTAATAGAATTAATATAGGCATATTATTAATATTAATTTCTAGTTATTTAATACGCCGATTAATATTTTTTAGAAAATATATTTTTTATAATAGTATTTTTTTCTAGTTTTTATTAATTACTTAGTTAAAAGCTTTTTATACTATATTATTTCGTTTTTAAAACGTTATAATATTATTTCGCTCTTTTTTAAAAAGTAATTTTAGGTTAATAGCGTTATTTATATTAAACGTTTTTATTAATTATTTAGATTTTAGAATGTTTATATTATTTAATAATTTACGTTATAATACCGTTTAATTCTCCGTTTTAATATAAATTATAATACGTTTAATAATAAACGGTTTAATAATGTTTAATTGTTTCATTCGTTAAACATACGGTACTAATAGTATAAATTTAATATATAAAAACGCTAAGAGGTTTAGGCTAAAAAAAAGCAGTATAACTTACAATAGCGGGTTAATACGAACGTTTTTATTAAAAATAACTTCTTTTGCTTTTTTTACAATATTTATAGTTATATTCTAAAACCTATATAAGTTTTTGCTTTCGTAGCTTATTAAAATTAGTAATTTATAGCGATTATCTAGTTTCTTAAAATATAACGCTTTAAGTATTAGCTTGTAAACTTTGTACTTTATACGATAAAAAGCTATTTTCGATTTCGCTCCAGTTTAGGCTTTATATAAAAATATGTCGTTTAATATAGAATTAAGTGTTTTTATTTATATAAAAACCGCTATACGAAATATTTTACTTTATAGTGTTTAAAAAAACTAAATATTACGTATAATCGATCGTATAAGCTTTTAAAATATTCGGTATAAACATTTAACAAAACTATTTTATTTTAACGTATATAATACTATAAACTTTAACTATATTTTTTTTTTATTAAAATATACTAAAATAGTTTTGTTCTTAAATTTACCTCCGTTATCCGAACGCTAATACTGGATTTTAAGGCCTATTTACGCTTTAACTTATGCTATATTCCACTAAATAAAATATTTTACGTCTAATTTTTGCTTTAAAAAATAAAGCTTAAAAAATTTAATTATATTATCGACAATTAAAAAATAATAGCTTTTGCTTTAGGGTATTAAAAGTATAATTAGGCCCTTTAAATTTACGTACTATTATATACTCCGTTTAATTACGCGTAATATTTATAATATTTTTTAAGCTGTTTTTTTAATAAAAATACAAATCTCGCACTTAATATTAGAGTAATCATTTAAAATTATAATACTTTAAGCTTCGGCGTATTTGCAGCAATTACTAAAATTAATATATTTTAGTCTTTAGTATAAAAAGATAATAAAAACCGATTAAGTATTATTTTTTATTATAAAAGCTATTAAATACTAAAATTAAGTTTGTTTTAATATTTTCTAAAACTTCGCCGTTTTTGCAATAAAATACTCGAATATATAATATTGTTTATATAGCCGTTTTTATAATATAAATAATTTAAAGCCGTTTAAATTAATAAAAAACAGTTTTAAGCTGTATATATTATCGATATAAATAATACTAAACTTATTTGTAAAAAAACTTAAAAATAAAAAATTTAGTGTATAACTTAATACGTATAAGGCCTTAATTAATGTCAAAACTAAAATGCCGGTAATTTGTTATACTATTATTAGTATTTTACTAATATTTAAAGCTACTGCCTTTAAGCTTATACCCTTTAAAAATAATAAACTAGAAAATTCTTAATATTTATTAAATATCTATAATTTATAGCAAATATGTTTATTTATACTTTTATCGATTAATTAGTTAAAAAATTTGGCGTTATAAAAGTTTTAAAATATCTTAGTAATAAATCTCGATAAATTTAAAAGTAATACGCGCTTTGTTTTTTAACCTGTTATATATATAATAAAAAGTTTTATATCCTTTAAATATTTAAATAGTTAATTTTTTATTAAATTATTTAAGCCTTTAAGCCAATTAACAAAAAAACTAACGTTAAACGTTTTTATTAAAATAGCTTAAAAAAAGTTTATAAACGTTATTAATTTTATATAATAAGCTTTAGCTCCGCTTTTTTGGCTTGTTTTTTTAACAGTAATAATAATATAGTATTTAATAATATCGTAGTTACTAAAACCGTTAATCTAGTTATAAAAACTACAGACTTTTTAATATTTGCCCGTATAATTAGCCGGCTTTTTTTTTTTTTAGAAAATCCGTTTACTATTAAAAGCTTTATTTTTTATTAAATTGTTTTTAAAACGTTTTTGAT
Source organism: Xylariaceae sp. FL1272 (assembly GCA_022432385.1). Classification (NCBI taxonomy): domain Eukaryota; kingdom Fungi; phylum Ascomycota; class Sordariomycetes; order Xylariales; family Xylariaceae; species Xylariaceae sp. FL1272. Next base: position 628,101 of record JAJJXC010000004.1, read on the forward strand.
TTTTCTAAAATGTTAGAAAAACGACGTATTTTTTTACGTTATTAATATTTTAATAATATGCCTTAAAAAATTAAGTTATATTGTAATAATTTTTAAAATTTATTTTTTTACCTTTTTTTCGGCAGCGTTTTATAGTTCTCGTAAAGTTATAAACGTTTTTTCGCTTACGCCTCTGATTTATCGGTTAAAGTACAAAAAAAACCTTTAATAAAAATAAAAATTTTTTAAACCGATAATTAACTAAAGTTATAACAGCTTTTTAAATAATTTTTATAAAAATTATAGCTTTTTAAACTTAATATAATTATCGTTAAACGATTTAAAATATTAATAAACCGTTTTATATTTATATAGTTTATTTTTTATAAAAAAAATAACAATTTCGGCTATTTTATATATACTTTTTATTGAATAATATTTTTTTAAATATGTTTAAACGTTTAAAACGTCGTTTTTAGTTTTAACGTAATCGAGTAAATATTTTAAAATCCTTTATAAAATACTTATAAAAACGTTATTATTAAAATATTCCTATTTAATATATTTTAAAACGTATTTGTTTTATTTTTTTATAATATAATTATCGTTTAGTTTTTTAGGCTTTAGCCTGTTTTTTTATAAAAAAAATAGTATTTATTCTGTATAAACAGCGATTATAAACTATATTTCAAAATCGCTTTAGTTTTTTTATCTTTTTAAAATAAATATTAAACTATAAGCTTTCCCGTTTTTTACTAGTTTTTTGGCTTTATTTTATACGTTTATATCGTATAGCTCTAGCTTTTTAAGCTGTTTAATTAACGGTAGTAACCGCTAAAAATCTTATAGAAATTAATTTTATATAAATTATTTTTTATTTACTATTTTAATAAATAGCTGTAATAATAACATTATAGGTTGTTAAAACCGAAAGTTTATTATTTTACTTTTTATTTCGTTTAAATTTTAAAAATCTTTTTATAAAGCAAATTTATACTATTAAAACTTATATTTAAAGTTTCCTAACGATTCGATTTTATTTTAAGTAAAAAAATTATTATCGAACTTGAAGTTAACGCGCTTTTTTATACGACTAAATACAAAAATTAAGTCTTTAAGCTTATTATTTAAACTATCCTTAATAAGCTATTTTAGGTTATCCTAATGTTTTTTTATTATAAATTCTGTCTTTATAAAAATAACGTCTTTTAAAGATTTTAATTTTTTAAGGTATTTTTCCGCTAAATATATAGTAATAAAAACAAATAAGTTTAAGTCCTTTTAAATAAATAAAAACTTAATATTATTAGCCGATTATTTATATAATAATACAGAGTTTTGTACGCCTTTAGCTATAGCAGCTAATTACTTCCTATATAAAATAAATAAAGGTATTTAAAAAATAAATAATTTAAACTATTATACTATAATTTTAAATCGTTTGCCTTATTTGTTTTTGCCTATTATAATAGTAATAATAATAACTAATAATATTTAATTTAAATAATAACCTATTATAATAATAATACGTAAACAAAATAATAAAAACTTTGTCCTTATAATTTAATAGATATTATAGCAGTAAAGTTATTGTTTATCGCTTGTAAACAAGCGTTATTTATATAGCTATAATTAGTTACTATTGTTAATTTTATAAAAAATTTATTACTTAGCATAATAAGCCATAATTTTTCTAGTTTTAACGTATTAAACCGCTGTTTTTAATTTAATAAATACATTTTATTTATATTTCTATTTTATATAATAAATACTTTTTAATTTATTTTAGCTTTTAAATAGCTATAATAATATATAAAAAATAACTTAATTAATCGTATCCTATAGCTAATTAAATTATAAAAACCTCGTAAAAATTGCAAAACCCGGGCTTATAACCTATTGTAATAATTTTTTAAAGGTTATATTATAACTTTTAAAAGTTTGTAAAAAAATACTATATAAAAATAACAAGTATCGCTACCAGATTAATATAGCGTGTACAAGTCACGTGTGTAATCCTCGTACTACTACCTCGGTTGTTCTAATATCCGAACAGGCGGGCATCCCGTCCACTGATTAGCGATCGCTAGCGCTGCCCGGCCCCTGAACGCCAAGGGACCCTGCCGATGCTGTGGGACGGAACACCGAGACCGCCGAGAGATCCCAAGATCTTTTCGTCGGCTGCGCGTCGCAATGCGACCTACCTTGTTCGGCAGCATGGGTTATTGGCCTTCAGCTGTTGAAGCTGAAATGAGCATCGCGTGCACACGTGCATCAATCCCTCGTGTGAATGGCAACTTGTCGTTACCAGGCTTGGGCAGGACTTCATACATAAGATGTCGCTCGCCCACGATGAGAAGACCGGGGAAGCCACTGTCTGCTCTGCCAGAATCTGCGCGTAGATTGACGACTCATTGACTTGAGTAGTATCGCATTTCCCTTTCTTTTCTCATAGATCGTGAGCATGGCTGGTCGAGCTCTTCTCTCCGCTTGTCTCGCCGCGAGCGTTGCCGCCGCTACCTTCGAGAAGCAAGCGACGGGCGTGAACAGCACGACCTGCAATGGCGCGAACTATGTCTATCAAGAACTCGCTGGCTACGGCAGACTTGCAGGAAACTCCACAGACAAATTTGGAGACACGCTCGGTGGCATTGGATCCTCGATTCACCTTGATCAGACGACGTGGAAGAAGCACTGCAATGGCAGCTATTCGGGTCTCTTGTGGGCGATTCCCGACAGGGGTTGGTAAGTCTGATAGTCTGGCATCATAGGCAACCCAGGAGACTCGCTCGAAGAAGTAGTGAAATTCAACAGGGCATTGACAATCTTGACGCCGATTAGGAACACGGAGGGAACCCTGAATTTCGAATCGCGAATTCACAAGTTCCAGATTCTCTTCACGCCTCAGCCAAACGCAACCGTGGCGAACCCATCGGGCCTAAACCTGCAGCTCAACTACTTAGACTCGTTGAAGCTTCACGCCCCCGATGGCGTCACGCCCACTACGGGCATCGATGGCGACGCGACGGGACATCTCTCGTACGACGGATTCCCTATTCTTCCCAAGGCTACATACACGGGTGATGGATTCGGCGGTGAAGGTTCCGGAGGAGTCCGCATCCCAGTCGACTCTGAGGGTCTTGTCGTCAACGCCGATGGCACATTCTGGGTCTCTGACGAGTATGGACCATATGTCTGTATGCTATGAAACCCAATCTAGATTATTGGGGCATCTCTCACAACTTGGATAAGATCTCTTCAGCGCCAACGGCACTATGCTTGCCGCTATTGAGCCTCCTGCCTCCATTCTGCCCATGCGGAATGGTGAAGTGTCGTTCTCGGCCGACAGCCCTCCTATATATGACGCCGATGAGGATGACGATGTCGACCCCGCTGATCCCGACACGGGCCGCGAAAACAACGCAGGTTAGAATTCCGAGGCTCGATTGAAATTTGTTGGGAGGCTTGTTAATGCATGTAATCCGACTAGGCTTCGAGGGTCTCACCGTCTCTCCTGATGGACAGTTTCTATACGTTTTGCTACAGGCCGCAACTGTACAAGAAGGGGTATGTCAATGTCTCCCTTGTTCATGACCTGTCACGAAATCCCTTAAAGCATCTTTCCTTGTTCAGACTGACATCAAAGTAGGGCCTCGAGAAGCAAACAAAGCGCTACACCCGCCTCTTGAAATACGACATCAGCAACCCACTCTCCCCAGTATACACAAACGAATACGTGCTCGCTCTTCCACTATACAACGACCCGACAGCCAAGGCCTCGAAGAACCCGAAAGTCGCCGGACAGTCCGAGATCCACGCCCTGCCAAACGGGCAATTCTTCGTCTTGTCGCGAGACAGCAGTGCGGGCCGCGCTACGGACAGCACACTCTCGGTATACCGCCAAATCGACGTCTTCGATATCGGGAGCGCAACCGACATCAAGGCTGACTACGACTGCGCGGATGCTGAGTGTGCGTTTGCCGACGCTGATACCGGTGTCCTGAAGGATGGTATCACGACCGTCGAGTACTGTTCTTTTCTGGACTTCAATGTTAATACACAGTTGAACCGATTTGGAGTCCACAATGGGGGCGATGATGATATCGACCTGCTTGTAAGCAAACCCTATCTTCCATTCAATCCTGCACCCCTTCAACCCACGCGAGCATGGAAGCTGGACACTAATGGCCCTCAATAGAACGAGAAATGGGAATCCATTGCCATGGCACCCGTCAACCCCACGAACCCCAACGGAGAGTACTTTGTCATCAGCTTGAGCGACAACGACTTCATTACACAAAACGGTTTCATGAATGGCGGTGCGTATGCGTACGCCGACTCGACTGGATTCAATCTCGATAATCAGGCCTTGATCTTCAAGATCACTATCTCTTAATTCACATCGCGGTTGGATCTCGAACATTTGAAAGGAGCCAGATTGTTGTCAACGGACGGGGTTGAAAATATCATCGCCGTGGGGGCCAATGCATAAAGGACATAAGTCGGGCGTATTTTGTATGATTATTATCTGCATATAGCACCAGCAAACTGTATATACCTCATACACCCTTGACCATTTCATGTAAATATCATCAAGTGCAAAACAGACCCTGCAGTGACCCAAACTCCATACCTCAATCTTTGCCCTCAACCCATTGACTCCGGATCGTCGTACTTCTCTATTCCATCCGTTGCCTTACTCGCAAAGCCAATTTCCATTGTTGACCTCTGGCTTTCATGGCTTCATATCGTCGTTCGGCCGTTTCTCTTTGCTATAGATTTGAAGCATTTGGAATCTAACCACGCCCATGTTGTCATTCAACTCACTGAGTATGAGTCGCGTCTCGAGTTCGCAGTAAAGACACCGATTCATTACCTCGCTAGCTGCTATGCTAACTCTGTGGAGTCTCCCTGCCCTGCCAGGTTCTCGATCACTTGTCCATGCTCAGTTCCGTTGTAAGATCATCGACTTTTGAGACTTGTCTTCCGTCCCTGAATATCCTCATTTCCGCCTCATCTTATCTGCGCAGCAAATTTAACACAAGCGAAGCCAACTATAGCACAATGCTGAGCTGTTTTCCCTTAAAGTAGCCGAAAATGCCTCCCCGTCCTTATCCAGAGGCTCGCAACCCCAAATCACTATTCTAGTAGAACCCTTCAACCTACCGCAATCATGTGCGAATAGAACGAGTATCGACCAGAGGCTCATCGGTTCACTAGGTAAACTTGGGAGGCGCCGCGAGCGAAGCAGTATTTGTCTTGGCGTCGTAGGTGTGGCGGCATTTGCACTGCAGGCAGCGGATCAGGTATCTCTTCTCGTCATTGTGCTCAGGTTTTTGAATGGTACAATTGAATATTGCCGGGCATTCCCGCTTGCAGCATCCCCTCGTGTTTTGCAGGACGCCCGCAAGCTCCTTGAGATTGTTTTCAAAGGACTGGGCCGCGCGTTCGTGCGTCATGCGTTCCGCGGCATACAGATTCGTGAGTCTTTCCTTTTCTGATCTCCACTTCTGATTGAAAGCCGCGCGCTCTGCCTCATGCTTGCTTTTTATCTGCTTGATGGTGTCTTCGCTCTGTTTGTTTTTCTTCTCACTCTCCTGGAACATGGGGAGAAGCAACTGGAAGATGTCAGGAGTGAGATCTGCTGCCATGCCATCGTCTATGAATACGCCTTTGCTGTACAGCGACGAAATGTTCTGGGCACAATGGCTGATGATCAGATGACGGAGTTCCTTGTCGCCTCGACAAGCCGCGGTGGTCTCGAGAAGATCACGGAATGCCTCGATTGGGCATTGCGGATGATCAAGGAGGGTTTTGATCTTTTCAACTGTCGACTTGATCAGACCACCAACGTCATAGTAGTCGGCGGCTATGCTGAGGTTTGCATAGAAGGCCAGAGCGCTAGAGAAATCGTCATAGATCTGAGCGGTACGCTTGTCCTCGGTCGAAGAACCGGCGGCGGCACCGTCGCCGTTGGCGCTCTCGTCCGTGGGGCTACTCGAGCTGGCTGTAGTCGTGGCGGCTTGCGGTTCAATGTCTATATCGTAAGAGAGCGTGTGAGTCAAAAGCTTCCCGTAACAAATATCACCAGAACACTGCAGAAATCCACCAGAAGGGGGCTTGGTACTCGACCTACTTACATTTGAGCTCGGTCGATGTCTGTTTATAGCTGTCCAAGGAAGACAAGTCCGTCATCGTTATGTTTACCGTGTTAGAGAAGTTGGCGGGTGGTGCATAATAGCCCAGGTACATGTAGTCGCGCATGGCAAGCACCACTTCGGCGCTGAATTCGCACTTCATCTCTTCGGTCTTGCCCTCCTTTGGCGATGTCAGCAACTTGAGTAAGCTGAGGAGAAATGAGTAAGAGAAATGAGTAATGTGTCCTCTGTATTACCTGCATGTTGCTGCTGAAAGCAGCACTCAGCACACGCGACTGGGGGCAGACGATTGCTTGATGGAGCTTAATTCGCTCATCCCCGCAGATTAGGGCGCAATCGCTGTAATCATCGCTTTCGAGAAGCTTCATAACTGTGTTTCTGAGGTTCGCCATCTTGGCAGGATAGGGCGTCGCCGAAGAAACTTATAGTAGCGAGCATCTAGGTTAGAGAGCGGGAAGGATTGATGACACTCGCAAGAAGACGCAGCAGCTACTTGAAGAAAGCGGTGTGCGGGAAACGAAAAGAGTGAGTCTCTGACAGGATGATGCTGCCAGTCAAAGATGAACCAGATGTTCGTGCGAAGAAGGTGCTGAACTGCTTGGGTTACCTCAGTTCAAATTGACGTCTGGTGGCCGCGGAGCAGGCCTACTGTGGTTGTAGACTAGAAGGTTGCAGTGGAACTGAACAGGCACTCGAGCTTGCTGAGTGGGTTGTGCCTCTTTCCTCCTTCCACCGGAGTGCCTAGGTACCTACCCTCCCAAAGATAGATGGCACTTTCCTCAAGGTGGACCACGACGGTAGGTATGGACATTACGTAGGGGGTAGGCACTTCCTGGTTACACTTGCGGGAAGCTTTACTCAACGCTCATCATTGTTGGTCATAGGTTACCTTAGGTAGAGGTAAGCATGATACTCCCTATGTATGCAAAAAGCACAGTTACGACTCATAAGGCACCCTCCCTATCCAGACGTTCATAACACATGTGGTACCGGAGTTGTGTGGTAGCGTAGGTGCGAGTGAGTCGTGCAGGATAACTGCGATTTAGTGTTTTGCCACAGACCCTCCTGCCGTCATGTTGGTGATGATGAGTACTCCATTCGATATGCCTTGAAGACAGGAGAATGACTTTATTCTAAATTCTCTCCGTGGTAACGACACCTGGTGCGAAGATGGCCTATCAAGGAAAACTCGGAATCCATCTTACTTCAGAGCTGAGAGGCAGTATATGCATCCCTTATGATACACCATCTACTCCTACCCACTAAATTGCAAAGCAGACCAGTTTTAGTTCATGCGAAGAGGGACTCACGAGCTTTTATATAGTTAGCTCGTTCTTTTCTCCCCTGCATTATGACAAGCCCGATGCATACTGAGCTTTTCAAATCTCCCTCGATTTGATAGACTGGATATCGCCATGGTCGCAGCACCTGCTTACCGGCGGCGGGAGTTACCACGTCACACAACAGCCGTACTGAACTAAACTCAGCTTCAGCCGACGATGACCAAAACTCGTGACAGCAAACTCTAAACTAACTAAACCATCCGCGTGCGCAGCAATATACGAGTTGAAACTAGTAGCGACTCAGGATACATCTCATGGCCGGCTGGTCACCGTTGGTAGCTTCTGCCCGCAGCTGAATACATGTATATATTGACTCCTCATCTGTGTTCTGAAACTCAAGCCCGGATCTGTAAAAGCATACGAGATGTTGAAGTCTATCAAAGACCACAGCATTCTTGTTAGGATCATCGCGCCGAATTGACTGATCATCTGCACTTGGCACTGCATCGCCTACAAATCTCAGACTACGGGTGCGTATTGTAGATGGACGCAACCTGCATCCATCAACCTGACATAGCTGACAATCAGATCAAATTAAACAACTTGTGCAGTTCCTATGTATAGGTAGTTTCGCTATCCTAGAGCAGCCAATACGTCGTCGACTATCGTGTACCGCAACTAGTAGCTCTCATAACACAAAGTCAAAGGAAGAGTATCGGCTCTATACTTCGAACCATGAGTTACCATGATTCACGAAGTCCTTGTCGATGCTCACCTGTGCTAACATAAACGATATCTAAGGATGGTTTCGAGTACTTGATTTGGGCTATATCCATAGAGTATAACGGGAGTAGGTTTTTAGGCTCCCAACATCGCCCCCCTCAGCAATACAAGCCAGCCACATTGCTGTAAGTACATGTTTACAATCGTGATCCTTAAGGACTGGAAGCCACAATATACTTTCAGGCCAATCTCGTTGACTATTCAGGCTATTGGCCGGGAGCTACTGCAATAGGGGCATGCTTAGTCAGCTAAGACTTAGACTAGACTTACCCTAACAGTGTACCACACGGCTAGTTTTTACCATCATCATCGGCGAATATATACAGTCATTACAGTACTTTTCAGATTTTGTTGCAAGTGGTCGACCTCAGTCTTTAGCAATGTAGCTTCATGAGCGGGAGACAGATGTTCATTGAGATTCGGACCGGTTCAACCATATTGTACTCCTACCAATAGCTGATGCCGAAGTGCATGCGCTGGTCCTGCCTAGTGCTACTACCATGTGTCGATAGACCGACGAAGCTCCTATCAGAAACCCACGGAGTGAGCTGCATGAGACGTTGACAGAAGCTCTCAATCCTCCGACTAACCTCACCCCTCAAATAACCCTTCGAGAGCCTCCTTGAAGGATGATGTTGAAGTGAAGTGGAAAACGCCTGTGAAGTGTTTCTCCTGGACGAATTGCTACGGTAGAAAGATATGTAGGAATGAAGATGATACATGGGGGTGCGAGGAACTGGTTATGCCGAGGATACAGATGAGAACCACAGCAATCAACTACTTTTCCGTATTGTGTCTCTACCAACGTCAGTGTGAGAAGTGGCTGTCTTTGCGGCTACACCATAGGCGAGTCCTGCTCTAACTGTTTATCATGCGTGCGGTCGCTCGGCCAGAGGTAAGTGTCATGCAGATGGTGAAGACACCCGTGCTACAATCCAGTTCTTCAACGCGGCTGGAAGAATATATCGCGCTCAATACCTCGCAAGTTGGCAGCACCACCGTCGAGGTACGCCACTAGGGTCTTCATGAGCCTGACCGGTCCGTAGGACTCAGCCCAAAAGGGGTCATTTGGGTGTCACGGAGCGCACCCGACGGGTGATGGATATCTTAGACAGTGTGCGGAGCACACAGACACGCGGCCTACTGGCATAGTTTCTTTCTCGATCCGTCTTAGTGAAACCAGCTGCTGTACATCAACATCAGTCACCACATTATGTGCTTCGTACTGTAGTCAATCACAAGGCGCGTATTATACCGACTTACCATTACAAACACCGCTTCGGGATTTATCGTGTACTGAGTGCACAGGTAGTGCTGCAGGTAAAAACCAATCAACCATCCTGTATTTACATGGATATAATCTTTCGGAAACGACATGTAAACAGGCAGTCGCGTTCGTGGCCCGGCTCTCATATACCACTGCGGTTGCCCTGCCCTGTTCGACCGAGGAGGTCATTGGAAGTTGTCAGTGCAAACATCAACTTGAGGGGTAGGTACCTGGTACCTACGTGTCATGACTTCCTGGTGACACCCGACGATGCGCCCTGTGACTCAAGATCACCACCACCTCCGATCCATTTCAATCTTCTCTCACATCTTCTCTTCGACACGGGCTGGTGCGCTTACTTTCTCAAGTGAACCAACCCCCGCATCCTCCTGCTTGTACCCCACGCATAGCTTCCCCTCTCCGCCTGAATAACTTGACATTCATCATGTCGGCGTTCAAAGATTGGCCGCTGGCCGCTCTTCTCACTCTGCTACTGTGCGCCTCTGCCGCACTCGCACTCAATGTCACCTATCCTACGACCCTAGAGCTGGATACCCTCTTCCCTCGGAACGACACCTACGAGGCGGGTGTTGTGGTGCCCATCGTCTTCTCTATTCGAAACATCACTGCTGTTCACGATTTGAACCTTCGCATAATGTGGAACATACTCCAATCTGAGCCTTTCGGCACCACCGACATGGGCAGCATTGAACCAAGCTCATTCCCGACTGTCGATGCTGAAGACCCGTACCTGGCGGTAGATTTCACAACAAAACTACACAACTTAGAGGGGCAATACTCTCTGGTCTGGACCGTGAGCGCTGACAACTGTACTGCCTACCATGGCGGCCACTGGGAAAACTTCTGGACTCATGGGAGTACCCATTTCACGCTCAAGAAGGGTGCGCAGCAACCGGATCTAGTCTTGGCCACGAATTCCGAAGTCTGTATGTCTAAGCTGGGCTCGCCGCCTGGCATCATCTTCAACATCACGGGAACTATGCCCATGCAATTTGGCAACCTTCACTGCCCAATGCTGGAAGATCCCATCTCTACCCTCACACCTTGCTCCGTACGTGTGGAACCGGAACAAGCCGCAAGCGTTTCGGCAATGGTGACAGCACGGGCTTGTAACAAGACTTTCCGAGGCTACGAAGCCATTTGCCCGCAGACCGACAAGGCTCCATCCTTGGCTCCATCCTTACTCAGTAGCGTTGCATTTGCAACGATTAATGCGTCGGCAACGTTCTTCGTCCTTGTAATTCTACATCTGCGTTAGGTAGCTATTACTCAACAAAGACCATCTAATCTCTCTCAATGGTACTTGCAAGTAGTAAGGTTGAGTGCTTGTACTGCGCGGGATAGCGCAGGCTGGGAGACAAAGCAAGTTGCAGTGTGGCCTGAGTACCGTCCTTGAACAAGACGGCCTGTCCAACGTGTCCACTCAATTACGACATGTTTGTTTAATTGGCGCCAAGAAGTATTAGTTTACATTGGCTGTGTTTGTACAACCAGGATTTGGCCGTAAATGCCTTGGACGCGTCACATGGAGACACAGCCGGTATATCACATCACCTTTCAACACAGCAAAGATACGGACAGCCTTACAAACAGAGAGATGTCTCATTATGGTGGTACAGAAGGTAGCTGCCTCTGTGTTGTACTCCAGAATGCTGAACAAACAACGTCCACCGAGTTTCGGGAAATGGGCTGTACGGTGTTTGAAATGCCCAATTGTTCGCGCTCTCCATCCTGAAAATCGCTTAGGGCCTAAAGTATCCTACTTATGTTACTTTGTTCCTACGCTTTAGGAAGCATATTTTCATCTGCCTTGCTCCGTTTTCCACCCAAAGGTTAGTCTCTGCCTCCATAGTCTGTCTATAAAACTGTAGAGTCCGTTTTTTATTTGCCTTGCGAAGGACACCGAGCACTTCGAGAACCCATTCGCGTTTGAAGCTTGTGTTATGTAGGGGTCCTGTTCAACGACATATCCTCGCGCTTTCAGATTAATCCTCCCGATTGAAGTCCATCATGGCGTTCCGGCTGCTCTCCTGGACGTTACTGATCACCCAAGCGTTATTGCCCCCTGGTATTCTTGCCTCATTGCTGAATCGTAGCGGCAGAGCCCGCAACGATTCTCAGGGTAGTGAGACGAGTAGCAAGATTGCAACCAATGTAACGCTAACCTCGTCACGCAATCTATTCCAACGTGGGGAGTGCAAGACAAGGCAGGTTGCTTCCGGTGACAGCTGTGCGTCTCTGGCCGAGAAGTGTGGCATCTCGGGCAGCGATTTCATGACCTATAATCCAGTGCCAGGTGTCTGCTCAACTCTGACACCATACCAATATGTCTGCTGCTCGTCTGGTACCTTGCCAGATTACACCCCCAAGCCAAACTCGGATGGATCTTGTGCCACCTACGAAATTGTCGCTGGCGATACCTGCGCAGACATCTCCACCGCTCATAATTTGGAGACTAATGATCTAGAGTCATTCAACGAAAATACGTGGGCTTGGAATGGGTGTAGTCTGCTCGGGGTTGGCACCATCATCTGCCTGAGCAAGGGCGATCCTCCTATGCCCGCACCGTTATCTAACGCGGTCTGCGGGCCACAGGTTCCCGGGACCAAGAAGCCCGCGAATGGAACAGACTTGAGTACACTGAACCAATGCCCACTAAACGCCTGCTGCGACGTCTGGGGACAATGTGGCACTACCAGCGAATTCTGCACTAACACCACGACTGGAGCGCCGGGGGTTGCAAAGCAGGGCACGAACGGCTGTATCTCCAACTGCGGTACGGACATTGTCTTGAGTGAGCCACCTGACCTTTTTCGCAGCATCGCTTACTTTGAGGGGTACAATCTCGACCGTCCTTGCTTGTACATGGACGCTAGCCAGCTTAATACATCCAAGTACACTCATTTGCACTTTGCCTTTGCAACTCTATCGAGTAACTTTGATATACAACTCGGCAACAACCTTAGTACTTATCAGTTCAAACAGTTCATGTCGATCAAAGGCCCCAAGCGTATATTGACGTTAGGCGGATGGGCTTTTTCCACAAGTCCAGATACATATCAGATCTTCAGGACCGCTTTTAACGCCCAGAATAGGGCAGCGACTGCGGCAAATATTGCTCAATTCCTCAACAACAACGACCTCGACGGTATTGATATCGGTATATTGTCGCCGGAATGGAAGATAAGTGTTTCCAGGATCCTGCTGACGTAGCATTTCGCCCTAGATTGGGAGTATCCAGGGGTAAGAAGCGTTCATTACCCATCTATCCAGAGAATCTTATCAAGTGTCAAGCTGAAAGTTCTCATTGCACAGGCACCAGACATCCCCGGAATTCCACCCGGAAGCAAGGATGATGGATCTAACTACTTGGCTTTTCTGGCTGCTTTGAGAGGCCTTATAGGACATGAGAAATCCATCTCCATTGCTACCGCATCGTCTTATTGGTATCTCCAAAGATATCCCATTGGCCAGATTGCAGATGTGGTAGACTACATTATCTACCTTATTTATGATCTCCATGGCCAGGCAAGTCATTTATGCACAAGTTTTATCCCGAAGAACCCTCTGAGAAGCCTACCAAGTGTTATTCGAAAAAGGCTTATGCATATTCGGGAGAGTGAGCCAAAATTTGTATACATTGGCGAGATGAAAGCCGAAACAACGCAGTGTCAATAATACCCTGGACGCTTCAGCTACCGTTCTCGAGTACCTGCCGTAAATATTACTATGAAGCAAATATTGCCCCTTCACGGTGATTTCGAAACAGAGCACTGCTGATTAGATTAAACCCTAGTGGGATGCTGGCAACGCATGGTCAATCCCAGGATGTCCCACAGGAAGCTGTCTCCGCAGTGGCGTGAATCTCACCGAGACAATCAACTCTTTGGTACTGTGCGCTACTCATGGACTCTGTTGCACTCGTATTGACAAGTGAATAGTCCATGATCACCAAAGCCGGTGTACCCTCGAACAAAGTCGTTGTCGGGATCACCAGTTACGGGCGATCGTTTCAGATGACAACACCCGGCTGTTTCACTGAGCTTTGTACTTTCACAGGATCAGCTGCTTTCTCCAATGCAACAGAGGGCTCTTGTACAAGAACTCTAGGGTTCATTTCATATGCTGAGATCCAGGACCTTATCAAAGACAAGTCTCGCATCAACATTCAATATGTCGACCAGAAGAGCGATACAAACATACTCGTTTATGATCAGACACAATGGGTCGGGTACATGGACGAGGGCAAGAAGTCTTCTCGTGCTACGCTTTACAAGTCATTTAACATGGGTGGCACAGCAGATTGGGCTGTCGACCTAGAAACATATCACGATGTGCCATACCAGGTGAATGACTGGAGCACCTTCCTCCTTGACATCAAGACAGGACAAGATCCGGCTTACAAAGGCACGCGGTCTGGAAATTGGACGAGTTTGAGCTGCTCGGATGATGCTGCCGCTAACTGGACCTCGTACACCCCCGTGGCACGATGGCAGATACTGGACTGCCAGCATGCATGGGAAGATGCTGTCCGAGTCTGGAAGGATATAGACCGGCCCCCACGCAACACCCTTTTTATACAGTCTATATCACAAACTTTCCGTACCAATGGGGAGCAGGACTGTGAGAGCTTGCTAGAGAGTAACTGCGACAAGACGATAGATTGCAATGAACATGCCGGCTCGGGCCCTGCCGCACAGTTAATCTGGAATTCTCTAATTCTGACGCACGAGGTATGCTATTTATGAAATAACTTGAGCACGTTGAGGGGTTAAGCACTCACTGAACTATAGACGTACACCAATCTGCACGGTGTTCTTATTGATTTGCAAGGTAAAATTGCCAACCAGTTCCAAGCATACGAGGACTCGTTCACGCCGCTACCCGAAGACGCACAAAGTTCCTCCAAATTTTTCTGGACGTCGTGACTACATTTGGTACTGCTGTGGCAGGGTACTATTTCAATTTTTGTTAGTCTCACCCAAAGCCATGACACACTGCTGCGCGATTTGTCTTCCCTCGTTACAAGCTATTCACTCATTAGATCAGGGCTTGCGGGACTGGCGTCGTCCTTCTCCGTAGCTGGCGGCAATAGTGCCAAAGATGGCACGCTCGCTCTGCTTTCAGGCGGTATTTCCATTGCGAAAGACCTGGCATCTGGCGGTGGAAGGTTAGTAGCTTCGTTGATTGACCAGGGGTTTGTTTTGTCCAAATTTGTACTGACAGTCTCCAGCGATGTCTGGGATGTCAAGAAGGAGCACAAATTCCAGGCCTATGTAGGTCAGGTCATCGATGCGTGGGCCAGCGTCATAGAAAAAACAGTTGCCTACCTTTACAATGGTAGTGATGCGTCCATTGATTCACTTAGTAAGATCATTGCGGATGGTCGCCTCATTCAAGGCAGTTACAACGGGCATGCGGACGACGCTGGACCCCATTCATCCCAAAACACGTCTTATACCTCTCTTGACAGAATGACCAAAAGTGTCTTCTGGGGCTTTACCATACCTTTGGGCTGGACACTGTCGAATAACCACGCTTTCATTTTGGATTCGGACGTCGACTGTAATGCTATCGGTAATCCGCTTCCAGACTACCTGACCAACGACTTGGAGATGGCCACAAAATACTGCTACGAACCGGCCAATAAGCGATATTATCTTGTCGCTACTGCCGGGGATGGAGAGTTTTGCCTTGGAACCGATATAGGTGGTAGCGCATGTGCTGACAGTTTTTTCCAACCCAGTCCTGGGCTAAAAGAACTGACTGGTGACCATGACAGCCCATATGGGAGTCTAACATTAGAGACAATGGTTTTAGGGTATGTGACACCTGACCATATTGACAACCGCAATAGGAGTAAAATCGTTACTCGCGCAAGAAACGTTGCTCGAATGGTTACCTGATTCTTTGTGTGGGTAAGAGCAGTTACCTGGTGTGAACAAGGATTTCTAAGAAGTTGTCGCTTTCGAGGCGAGTGGTTGAGAGTCGATCATTGGACCCATTGCCTGACCTAGTTTACCGCGTAATATGCTGTTCATGACGCAGGAAACCGGCAGGCGGGACCTCCACATTCGGTACGTACACGTTCGAAACACATCAATTTGCTTGATAACATAAAAATCCTGCGCCACGGTCTGTGCTGAAATTGACCATGGTTAGCAGTCATGATGAAGCTACACGCCAA
The DNA here is from genome assembly GCA_022432385.1 of Xylariaceae sp. FL1272. Classification (NCBI taxonomy): domain Eukaryota; kingdom Fungi; phylum Ascomycota; class Sordariomycetes; order Xylariales; family Xylariaceae; species Xylariaceae sp. FL1272. The sequence goes on from JAJJXC010000004.1 coordinate 643,779, forward strand.
ATTGCTTGCAACTTCGTCATTTGACACCCATCTAGCACGTCGAAGTTCTGTGAACAACGGTTTCGACGAGTAACGATCCTTTGCCTGTTGCGGGAGTTTTTGATCTTATCATCTCCTGAACGTATTCCCCGTCTAAGCCGTAACTGAACTTTCATAGGTCAATCAACACATACCAGGCCAACAGGAACAAGAACGTCGGCAGCGCTCCCCCAGATGTCGGCAACACACAGACGGTGGAGGATCTTTATGCCGGCATTGTCACAATTCCAGGCTTCATTCGTCTGCCTGTGTGTTCGGCAAAGCTAGCCCGATATAACTGGAAGAAGGCTAGCCATAATTCCACACAGAAGGACAGACCCGGATACCCCTGCAATGCTCCCGACACCAAGAGCTATTGCGGCAACTCTACGTTCGAGAATAAAGGGAGCGAGGCGTCTCCACTCGTGTCGGACTGCCTGCAGCTTGCAAAAAATATCTACATCGAGGGTGACTGGACGGTCGACTCGAGCGGTACTCAGCACCAAATAGCACAGTTCGGATCCTGCAAGTTCGGGATCCAAGGCGAAGGGATGCCTATCGGCAACATCGATATCTACATTGGTAACCAGGATATCATCGACATAATTAACGACGCGGTGACGAGATTTGGAAGCACTGGCCGTGTGGGGGCGAAAGGCTCAATGACATGTTGGGGCAACGTGAAAGGGCAGCAAGTTGTCTGGGGCATTTACTAATGTCTTGAGACAATCAAAGGTATAGCCAGTTAAAATTGAAACAGATCCAATGACTGGAGTAACTCCTCTAATTCATGATGCGGATACCTAGAGCTTGCTCACCCCTTGCTCAAATCCTAGATTGAGCCAATCTTTGTGTGCGAGGAGCCACGACCACGCCGCAGCCGCGGAAGGCTGGTGCCATGTAGACATGGAAATATTTCTTAAGGTTATCAAGGGTGACATGCGGAACTGTTGTCTCGCAGTACAAGACCACTTTGGCGAAATTATACAAAAGTAAATTACAGGCACCGACCTAGACATTGACTATTGTGTTTGCGTCGGCTGCGGAGGAAAGCCGTGGTCATGTATAGCATCAAGACTTTTCGGCATGGGTACTGAACAGGGGCGTTGGTATTTGCTATTGGTCGAAATAGTTCGACTCAATACTGCTGGAAAGCTTAGACTTATTTAAGCGGACAGTAATCGGCTTATATCACCACGGCGACTTTAACGTTGCTTGGAACCGAACGAAGATGATGAAAGTCAACATTAATATAATGTTAAACACTAATCCTTGATATGAATTTAGACCTAACGAGTGTGTAGTATACCGGATCAACCCTTTTAAATGAGTGACGTTAAAGACAAGAACATGTTGACGTAGAAGATTCAGTTTGAAACCTTGAACATTAAATGAGTGTGTGTGTTTCCAAAACCGTAATTGTAGTCCAAACAGGGGTAAGGCCCATGAAAAAGAAACAATCTCAATATCATGGTAGTAATCGAGACGGTAGGAGTAGAGATCGTTGCTATCCTAAGCTAACACCCTATAGCGCAAGTGCGCAGTTGGCTCCTAATTGTCGTTACCAGTTTGGTCGGTGTAAAGATGCATGGTTTCAAGAAATTTGCCGTCTTGGTCGAAAGTCTGAACCGTGATATGCGGTTTGGAATCTGAACTGCTTTGATGTTCGGTTTCACTTAAAAGGCAGACTTCAGTGTATGATTTCCTTTATTTAGCAGTGAGCAACTTACCGGACGGCAATATTTGCAACATCTTTGCCTATTCTATTTTTGTTGGCTTCGACCGCTTTTTTCAGCTCTTCTTGCATGCCCAGGCTCTGGGCTACTGATAGTGGCCGGTTCCAATGCTCGGTATGTGTTGCTGTATAAAGTTTTACTTGATGCCCTAAGCTTATCTGGACGGTGTCGATAAGAAGTCCTTTCAGAACTTTGTTTGGAGGCATTGTTGCAGCTGGAAAAGGGAGTAAAACAAATACGGAGATTTGAAAGCAGAGCCGAAAATGTTCAGTCGGTGAAACTCTTGTTAAGAGACGATGCTGTGAGTTCAGTATTATTTTCGATTAGACAGAAACACTAGGAGCTTTATACACGATATGCCTCGAAACATCAGCAGCCTGCCGCGACCAGGACTGCATCAAGATTGAAAGATCATGGTCTAACACTAAACTAAATTCCAATAACGATGCCAAATAAATCTGTTTCTTTGTCTTTGCATTCTTTGGAATGGTGAAATGTGAGGAAAGCCTCATGTCGACGTTTCTGCTGCTACAATAACACACCTCATCCGGATGCATCGTCTCAAGGAATTCGCCTTTGTGTGATCGGGAAGAGGTACATGTTTTGCCTTGAAACAACAAGAATGGCGCTTCCTGGCCAGCCCATGAAATGTGGTAACCATCATTCCACCTTCGTATCGGAACTTAAGCGAGATGGGGAACAATACTGAAGACGCGAGGCTACCATGTTTCGAATGCGGTGATAGCTGCTCGCGAGGTTGACCGGAATGTGGCCTGGAATGGGATAACCATCACTTCAACTTGATAGGGAGCTCAAGCGATATGTGAAGCAATACTGAGGACACGAAGCCAGTATCTTGTTCCGAACGCGGCGCTACCTGGGGGCGAGACTGACAAGAATGTGGCCTGCATAGCATGTAACAAAGATCCCGCGCAAGCTATCTAGTATATGATACAATCTGCCGATATGAACCATGTACCTCAACATCTTGGGTGCAAAGTCACACTGTTATTTGCAGATCCCATACCTTAGATAGGTACACACTATTCCCGAACCATCAGCTACCTGGTAACCCACATTCCATATATCACTCCATAGAGCTAAGGTACCTAGTAGATACCTCTCTTGAGCCGAAGATGGTAGCTCGTCTAGGATGCCGGCGAGGATTTGCCGTAGCAATACCATCCATGCCAGCGCGGAATGGGGCGGCCCGGCCTGGCACTGCATGAGGCTCTGGGTCCGACCGGCATGCAGAATTGTCTACGAGGAATTCATCTTCAGTCTTATTTTTGGCACTGGAATATGAAAATTCTTTTGGGAGAGAGCAACGCAGCTGGTTGGTTGACTCGGAGGTACCTGTGTAGCAGTATTTGGGTCGCGGGGTACATGCCCCCAATTGGGCCCGCATTCCGCTCTCGCCGCCTAGCCTTACCAAAAGCATCCCATCTGCGGTGGCAGGCACGCTGGACCCCAACCTTGAACCAACTGCTACCCACTCACCCACCAAGCAACCCATACCGGTACCTTAGATACCGTACCTAGGTAGGTGAGGTATGATATCCTCTCTGTCTCCTTGTCTATCTCGCTGTCCTCCATTCTGCGGGAACCAGAAGCGTGACGCCAGCACCGCGGCATCGTTTGCATTCAAAAGGAACCGTCTGCTCCCTTCCAAAGCCTCGTCACGACAACTCCACACACCTCTTTACCTAGCAGCGGTCAATTCTTACCTTCAAATGCCAGGGAAGCATCACCGAGAATTACTCCTCTACCGTTCGAGATCCTTTTCCGAGCATGTCGTCGATTCTGAGAGTCGGCCAAACTCTTCGAGGTCGCCTTTCAAGCTATGTCCTCGTCAAAGAGCTTTACAAGGCCTCCGATGACGGCGTCGTCTACCTTGCCAAGTATAATGCACCGCTCATCCTTTTTGACAAGCCTTCTGGCTCACACTTTGCTATAGGAATCTGCAACAGGAAAGCTGCATTCTTAAATGCGTCCCGAGACACTGGCGACTACAGAATGAAGCAAACATTTTGAAGAGGTTCCAAGACACAACTCCAAACTTGCGACCTTTGCTAGACAACATCGAAGAGCCAGCTTCGATCGTGTTGAAGTACCTAGACACAGACCTCTTGAGCGAGTCCAACAAGAAGCGTTTGTCCCGGTCTGAAATCAAGCAGGTCGCTCGGGGCGTCCTCGAAGCTCTGGTACCATTGCACCGCAACCGGCTTGTCCATACCGGTAACGCTCCTCGCTTTACTCTGAGAAGTGTCATCATGCTAAGTTTCTGAGTTGTAGACATAAAGATGGATAATATTTTTCTGTCCTACGGCGCAGACGGCACTCGTTTCTCTTCGGTGCAACTTGGCGACTGTGGTGGTGTTGTACCCGACGACTCAGACTTTGCGAAAGACGGCGCACCGATTGGTACTGCTATTAGTCGTAGCCCCGAAGCAATGCTTCAACTACATTGGGGAACTCCTACCGACATCTGGTCATTTGGTAACGTAGTAAGTGTTGCTATCTTTTTATGACCTAGGCCGCTAATGCTTTCACGAGGTCCTGAGTCTTCTTTATGGCGGCAATTATCATCCGTTCAATCCCGCAAATGACGGTATCAGTTTTGACGATAAAATATACCTTGCGACGGCACTGAGCCGCATGTACACGATCTTCGGGCCCTTTCCAACGTCATACAACGACTTCTCTGATGAGGAAACAAAGTTCATAATCAACTCAATGAACAGCGGACCGCCACCACGAAAGCCATTCAGTCGGGTGACCGAGAAAGAAATCCCACCCGCTGACAGAGACTTCCTTCTCAAAATCATGAAGCTAGATCCAAGAGACAGACCGACAGCCGAGCAGCTGTTAGCCGACGAATGGTTCACCGAAGAGTCCGAAGACACCCGAAGCCCTCTCAACTCAGAGTCCGTAGGACTGGAGGCCTAGTTTTGGGTCCTAAGCGAGTATGGCTGTTGTAACTATACACTGTGTACCAATTCTGTACTATTCTAATCAAGGATGGGATCCTGCGCGTGCCGGAGTGTAAACACAGAAACGCCCCTCTGCACTGGTTTTGGGATGACTTCGACCTGGGTGTCGGACCAGAACCATCGCCTCCCATGTAGCCTCTTATCCGCCCGTACTTCAATACTAGTCTACTCTTCAGTGCTATGTCACTCACTTCTTGTCCCCTCATCTGATGATCTGCTAGATGTAGTAACTCCCTAATTAAAGACATACAAGAAGCGCGCATCGACTTACCTGAAGTTCTCGGTTCAGCCACCAGCTTGAAGTCTCGCATCAGTCCGCATCACCCAGTTGAACGCACTGTCTCTGTTGCCGCGTATGATTGACTACAGATCTCTATTCTTAATTTGTGAGGGATTGTCGACCTCTCCCTCATTAAGGACGACACAGGACTACTCGTCAACATCTTAATGGATACAAATCAAGACTGATGCAGCAACTTTCGCTCAGTTGATGGTTCTTTGAAAGCCTTTTTTGCTCATCCCCTGTCATCAAAATCGGGACTACAAAGTAGAAGGCGAGTTGGATTCTTGGAAGCAGAGACTGCACACCATCTATGCGCCAGCCCATTCTTGACCACTGTGTTAGTCGTGCGGGAGTCGTGTTCATTGAGAGTCGGTGGCAATCTGTTTACGAACTAGGGCTTGCTCGTTTCATATACCCAAAGGCTTCCAAAAGGGATCGGTCGTTTTGAGTGCGGAACTATTGCTGATCGAATGGCTGTGAGACGGCAGTGGTACGAAAGTTCTGGTACGTCTACACAGGACCACCAGCAGCTATTATGTATACAGCATCGGCTATATGCATGAATTAGACACGGCCAACATCAATTGTTTGATTTACTCTTTTTCTTAATTAACGGCGTGGACAATAGTAGGCATGAGCAGCCTACTGCTCATGCAGCCGTAGCGCAGAGTGAGTAGCTGAACAAAGTTAATACGGTATTTTTTTAAAGTTCCCCCCCGTACCAAGTCAACATCGAAGCGATAGTAACGGCGAGAACAATCATCGCTTTCGAGATGTTATAAATTTCGTCTCAGCTCGGACTGCCGGATGACTACCAAGACGAAGAATTCACGCAATTAAACACTCTGCTTGGATATGTTCCATTAGCATGTAAATAACAGCAGCTGCACGCAATCTGTTAGGGTCAGAGTACCCAAGCTCGGCGTCCCGAATAATCAATTCTCTGACACCATTCGTAGAAACACACCAAACCATCTAATACCCACACCGACAATTGTGCGGCTTGACTCATATACCCACACCACTTGGTACGGTCATACCACAACTACCAGCATAAAGAATACCACGCCTCTCTGGACTGGAGCGAGTCTGCCTAATGGGATGGTGTCGGCCTGAGACGAATCCTTTGTCACGAACAACGCGCACACAGGCCACGAGCTAGTGTTGCGGTGTAAATTGTTTCTTGGCCCCGACATCTCCTCCACCTCGAAAACACTGTCTCAAATTCGATCCTGACGCCCTGCCGCGACTTTCACGCGTTCATTCGATGAACAAATCACTCGGTTCGGAGTAGTATGACCAGGACCATGGCTGGCGATAGACCTATTCTCACCAGACACGAAAAGTATGAGTTCTATAATCATGCGGTTTGATGAACTCCTGTGCATATTGATCGCTCTTCCTGGCACGGAATGGCGTCGACATAGAGTATGGGGGATCGTGGGGGACGGTGGGGAACGTTGAGACCCCCAACTGTTCCAGCTCACACTCGGCCGTAACCCTGGGATTGGACAAAAGGAGTGAGACACGCAGCATTGCAGATGCATCCAGGAGCTAGAGAATGGGGCATGAAGCTTATAGTTTGACGTGTTGTCGGTCTAACTTCTTTGAAGCAAGCTCTATCAACCCAGCAAAGCCACAGTCATAAGGCCCAACCTTAAACGTGGGAATCGTAGACATTCTACTATACGTAGAAGGATCCACGCGTATGGAGCAATAGACATGGTGTATATCATAGGAAGATGAAACATTCATTGTGAATCCATTGTTGAGCATGTCTCTGCGCTGTAGATCTGTAGAAGCATCCATATCGCAAATGCTGTCAGACTAATAAAGCATTATTGCGTATGAATTATAACACCGGTGACCGTACTATAAATGATACGAGGAATCCGCTTGTGTTGATTACCATGGAATTCTATCACGAGATCAGATCTAACACGATCAAGTCGCGCCATTACTAGTCGATATCAAAGTTAACCACGCTTCTATTCAACGGCGCATTGACCAAGATTCGTCCACGACGGTGGGCTGCACTGTCGTGATCAACGCAGAGGAGTAAGTCATTCTCGGGTGTTGTGATTCCATTTATATTATGAAGAGTCTACTCTTAGAAGCAAAACGCAGAAATTCGATGAGTACAACATTAAAACATGGGCACACAGCTGTTGCATATCTGTGCATTTGCCTATTTTTCAGATGTAAAATATTTCACTCATCGATTACGCCTACGGGTTGCATTTTGCATCATATAATTCCCCTCTAACACTGATTTAAGGTACATCGATACGGCCAATTGATATCAGTTTACGAGCTTGGTGTTTTTGATAACCCAAACTCGGCACAATGGCACCTCCTGGAGACGTCTATATCCCTGGGACCTCGAGCCCCGTGCCGCCCCTAAAGAAAGGCGACAAGATTGCAGCAATCGAAAGAGATGAGCGCGTCAAGAGGAGGTCGTTCAGAAGGCGACACCTCAGGTCATTGGAGCGACTAGAAGAGATGCGATTGGCCGCCGAGGCCGAAACCTATTTCGCATTGGAACGCAGATATCGACGATCACAAGGTGTGCTGGATGGGGAAGAGTACCTGGGGAACTTCCTACAGCAACACTTCGAGGATCACATCGATCAAATACGCATTATCAGCGCGATGACATTAGCAGAGATAAAGATGATCGGCAACGAAGAGAACCAAGCAGTGGGTGTCAGTCAGTGCCGAAGACTTGTACGTACAACTCATTCATACTTCGCTACTTGTGTTCCAACCCCTTATCCCGTGCGCTTACGACCTAACATTAATAAACGCAGTTCAATGCACCAGTACTCAATGACCAGATCGGGTATCTCCTCTGGTGCGAGTTAAGGCAAGGTGAAGCCCTCGACCACACCCACGACACCCCAAAGGACGAGAATGTCAATGAACCACCACCTCCACCCCGCGCTCATCTTAATAGCAATAACCCAAGCTTCACAATCCACCACGACGGACGGGATGTAGATGTCGTCTGCCTAGCACCCTCAATACACAGCAGCCGCTCAACTAAATCAAGCAACTCAAAGGAATCCAAAAAAGCACACGCAGGTACGATCTGGCGTCCTCGTCGAAGCATGGCAATGCCGATGCAGAACACCAATGCGAATGCGATAGTTCAACCCGCGCCACCTATATCCGAAGGACCAGAGGAGCAACCAGAATCTTATGTTTGTGGGCAGGAGAATGGGATAAATAGGGGACTACGCAGAAAGAAACTCTTGTCTGATTCTCAGAAAAAGGCGCTTTTGAAACGCACGGTTTCGCGAACGGTGTCGGCTGCTAGTTACTTTGCGGCGTCATTGGCTAGTGGATACTGTTTGTAGATGGACACAGGGATAGATGTCAACTGCGGAGTTGCGCTGGAGAGGTGAAGGTTGATGGACAGGCTGCATGGACATGAATGATACCCGCGAGAGGCTCAATGGGGGGAAGAGACCTGTAACCGAAGAGAACCTCATATAGAGGCTGCTATAAGGACATTGATAATTTGATACCCATTTTTGGACTTGAACGATATCTAAAATCACGACAACTCAATTATATAAGTCGGACTATGAGTGAAGGTGAAGTCAAGTTTGAGAGGTGGGTGCCCATGGCAGAATGAGAGTATGCCCTTGAGCCGTATGTTCGTCGGCGATACTCGGAGATACAGCCAGATGGATGTATCGACCCCGGCCTGCTGGCGGAGCTGCATTGTTCGGAGTCAATTGGTCTTTCAAGTCTGGTGATGAAGCTATGCGACAGTGCACAAAGTCGTACGATGTCTAGACTACTGAATTCCATGGCAAAGAAGGAGTTGCATCGATGTGGCTTAGGAATAATTTGATATTCGTGATGGTTTGGTCTTTGAACATCAATAATGCCATTGAAACTCGACATGGGGCCCCTGGCTTGGCGCACGGAGACTGGTCCGCCCTGCCAGATCAGGACGACCCGACAACGAGGTAAAAGTTTCATTCGCGGGAAATTGTGTGGCAAAGCCTCCACATGCACTGGAACAATGACAGCTTGAGCTGCCACGCCCGTCACTCGAGCGGCCCGCCGTCCTCCTTGACACAGCTAGGTATCACGGCCCCAAACAGCCGAAGAGCCTGTCTGCCCAGCGATGCCTCGGAACGTATACGTGTCTGGCCGCCGCCCTGGACCGCGACGTCGTGGCGGCAAGCTGCAAGACCCCTATAATGGACGCACATATAAATGAGCTGCGTGTCTCGGTCAGGGGAGCCATCAGCGATGTGCGAAACTCGTTGATTCTTCCCTGACCCTCGATGCCTTCAGTCAACCTCTTGTCGGCGGCAATGAAGCTCCTCAAGGGCACCGGCTTCCTCCTCGCGGCCGCAGCTCCTGTTCAAGCTGCCTTCTCTTGGGAAAATGTCCACATCGGCGGTGGCGGCGGGTTTGTTGCCGGCTTCGTTTTTCATCCCAAGACACAGGGCGTCGCCTATGCTCGGACAGACATTGGAGGTCTCTACCGGCTGAATGATGATGACTCCTGGACGGCCGTCACCGACTCTCTGGCCACTGATGCTAATTGGCACAGTTGGGGCATAGACGCTGTTGCTCTCGATCCTCAAGATGCCAATATGGTCTACGCCGCAGTCGGAGAGTATACGAACGATTGGTATGCGTCTCGACATAGCTGATCTGCTGTCATTTTCTAATAGCTACCAGGGATCCCGCCAATGGGGCCATTATCCGGAGTAGCGACCAAGGTGCAACATGGTCTTCCACCACCTTATCCTTCAAAGTAGGCGGCAACATGCCTGGCCGCGGTATGGGAGAGCGACTCGCTGTGGACCCAGCCAATTCGGACATCATCTACTTTGGAGCTCGCAGTGGCAACGGCTTGTGGAAGAGTACCGACGCTGGTGTGACATTTACCAAAGTCTCTAGCTTCACTGCCAAGGGTGCTTATGTTGTTGATCCAAGCGACGCCAACGGCTACAACAGTGACGAAACGGGCCTTGCGTGGGTCACCTTCGACTCAACGAGCGGCACCACGGGAGGAGCCACGTCACGAATCTTTGTCGGAACAGCGGACAATGCCACTTCCAGTGTCTATGTTTCCAACGATGCCGGTTCAACAGTAAGTAGCCCTTTGGTAACAAGGCGGTCGAAATAAGACTCTGACAGGCTACAGTGGAGCGCCGTCGCCGGCCAGCCCAGCACATACTTCCCTCACAAGGGCGTCCTGCAGCCCACCCAGAAAGTCCTGTACATAACATACAGCGATGGAGTTGGTCCTTACGATGGTACGATGGGAGCCGTATACATGTACAATATTACCTCCGGAGTCTGGACCGACATCACCCCTGTGTCTGGAAGCGATCTTTATTTCGGCTTCGGCGGTATCGGTGTTGATATGCTCAAGCCAGGAACCCTTGTCGTCGCAGCATTGAACTCTTGGTGGCCGGATGCACAGTATTTCCGTACTACAGACAGCGGTGCAACATGGTCTCCAATCTGGTCATGGACTAGTTACCCCAACCGCGATCTGTACTACAGCGAGAATGTAAGTGCTACCTGTCTAACAGTCAGTGCGCATCGACTTGCTAACATAGGTCACGCCAGACCGCAAAAGCTCCTTGGATCGAGAACAGCTTCTTCTCCACTGAGCTCGGCGCATTCGAACAGCTAGGATGGATGATTGAGTCTCTCGTTATCGATCCCTTCGACAGTGACCATTGGCTTTATGGCACAGGCTTGAGCGTTTTCGGCGGTCATGACTTGACTAATTGGGACACTACTCATAATATCACTATTGAGTCCTTGGCTGATGGCATCGAAGAGATGGCCGTGCTTGGCCTGGCATCAGCACCAGGAGGCAGTGAACTTCTCGCCGCAGTAGGTGACGACAGCGGCTTCACCTTCGCATCAACTAGTGACCTAGATACGTCCCCCGATCTGCTGTGGAACACTCCCATCTTCTCTAGCTCCACAGCTGTCGACTATGCCGGAGCAAGCGTCAAGAACGTTGTCCGTGTAGGTAACTCCCAGGGCACACAGCAAATGGCTCTGTCCGGCGACGGTGGCGCAACTTGGTACGTCTACTCGGGTGCAGACACGTCTATGTACGGAGGCACAGTTGCGTATTCGGCGAGCGCAGACACCATTCTCTGGTCCACGGCAACAAATGGAGTGCAGCGTTCTCAAAACTCTGCCTCTTTCTCCAGCGTCTCTTCTCTCCCAGCCACCGCTGTGATTGCATCCGACAAGCAGAACAACACTGTCTTCTACGGAGGCTCCGGCTCGACTTTCTACGTAAGCACGAACACCGGGTCGTCTTTCGCGGCTGGCGGTGCGTTGAGTGGTGCTGCAACTGTCAATGCTATCGCCGCGCACCCTAAGACAGCAGGCGAGGTCTGGGTTTCGACCGACGTTGGAATCTTCCGTTCTACAAACTACGGCGCCGCTTTCACGAAGGTGTCAACGGCTCTTACGGGTACATACGCGATCGCTCTTGGCCTTGGATCTGGAAGCACCTGGAACGTCTACGCATTTGGCAATGGCGCCAACGGCAATCGATTGTACGGAAGCGCAGATAACGGCGCAACGTGGACAGACATCCAGGGCTCGTCTCAAGGCTTCGGCGCCATTTCCAGCTGTAAGGTCGCTGGCAGCGGCAATACGGCCGGCCAAGTGTTTGTTGGCACCAATGGTCGCGGCGTATTCTACGCGTCCGGAACTCTTTCAGGTGGTAGCACCGGGACAACGACAACGTCGGTCACTTCAAAAGCGAGTACAACGACTACTTCGAAGACGAGCTCAACGACATCGAAAGTCTCCACAACTAGCACGACGACGAAAGCCACGACTACCACATTGAGTACCACTACCAAGACGTCGACTACGAGTGCAGCAACAGTAAGTCATACCTTCAAACCTAAAAATACCCATTGCTAACGAGTGAAACCCCAGTCAACAAGCACAGGCTCGACAGGTACAGTGGCACAGTACGGACAATGCGGCGGCATCGGTTACACCGGCGCAACCGCATGCGTATCTCCTTATACATGCACATACGAGAATGACTACTACTCTCAATGTCTGTAAATAGCTTCCTCGTACTTGATTGAAAATTGTACATATGTCACCACTAGCTACCGTCCTATTCTCTCCTGACTCTCGTGAGCGCCCTCAATTCGCTATTTCCCCGCGACGGGTGCAGTGAACGCCTTATACTCCTCGCCCACAGTATTAAACCCCCAAGCCGTCGGACTATCATCATGCACCGTAGTCCTGCGCAAATCACGCACGTACTTGCCCTCGAACGTCCCCGGACCGGCGCGATGCAGAACACATCGGTTGTCCCAAATGATCATATCCCCCGGATTATACCACGGTATCGAGACCAAGTATTTATCCTGCGCGACATGTTCGTTGAGCTTCTGAATGATCTCCGGACCATCAGATATCATCCTTCCCGTCCTCTCTTCATCCCCCACCGCGCAACTTTCCGTTTCGTCGCCGACGTCTTCAATATGATGCATATGAGCCCCAACATACAAATTCATCCGTCCACTTTGCTCATGCCGTTGCAAAATCCGATGTCGCGCCATAGGCCATTGCGTCACATCCATATCTCTAAAGAACTCCGGAGACGCAAGTTTCCTCGAATGCGCCATAGAATGCACGCCAACCAGCGTCCCCATCCCCATCCCCATCCCCATCTCCCCATCCCCATTCCCCATCCCCATCTCCCCATCCCCATTCCCCATGAGCCTCGCCCTCAACCCCTCTTCCATCTCCTCAGCAGCCGTCCGCGAGTCCGCAAACATCGTATCCCCCCCATATCCAGGCGGCGGCAGCGCCACAGCGCGCAGCAGGCAGTACGAAGCCCGGCGCGGGTTGAACGACGAGTCAACATGGAACAGCCCATTGCCCCTGTTCGCGTGCGCACGGTGACTATCCGGATCGTGCGGCGCGCCGTCCTCGGACACGTTGCCCGCGTCGAATAACTCGTAGGCGTCGTACCGCATCTTGCGAGCCCCGCTCATGTACCGCTTTATGTTGTCTAGGGCGCCGAAACGGCGCGACAAGGTCACGTGGGTGCTGTCTGTTAGGCCTGTGGTGCGGAACACGCAGACGCCGTACTTGGAGGGGGTTAGTGAGGGTGGGTGGTGGGCAGAGGATGGTTTGGTACTTTTGCTAGTGCTGAGAGGACCTCTGTGAATTGGTCTTGGGGCACGTTGTTGAAGTTTACTCCGAGGATTTCGGCGGCGAATGTTGGGTGGAGCTCTTTCACGGTGATTGTCTTGAATGCGTGCTCTTCGATGAGACCTGGCATTTTGCGTTGTTGTGTCTTAGATCTTATGGAAGAGGCTGCTCGCTCACGAGGAGAGTATGGATTGATGGGGTTTTTCTATCGATGTCTTAGGGTTGTGTCTCTCATGTGTGTTGGCCGTAAATCGCAAACCGAGTAGGCATGCGGCTTTACCTGGATATAGTCGCAAGAATTCATGTGCGGGGTACGCAGAGCGTTGAGAGGCCTGGATAAAGGGACTTGGAAGAGTCGTATCGTATATAGTATCAGTAACAGTATCGGTATCCTGATTGGATTTCACCTTCGAGTCGGGGTTCAGGTTTTGGAGTCGCATCTGACGATTGGTGACGGGTCACTAGGGAGACGCAGATGACTTGCGCACCAGTGCTATTGGGTATGATATGCTTTCGCCACCGGTACGACTTCAACACTCGTCCAGATTGACTCTTGGTACTGTAAGTTCTATTCAATATCCTCTACCTCCAAGCTTGCCGCGTCTGGGTATAATATATATGCTCAGCTAGTCATTTCCGACAGTTAGATCACTCCCGAGTCACTTAGGTTGACCAAATAGTCTGCTACATCTTATTGCTTTGACATGATCTCGAGATGCGCCACTGTGGTCCTATCATCCGTCCTCACGTCCGGCTCAAACTCGTATCCGTCAATTGTTCTATAACACCGCAGCTACGCCTAATAGACCCGCTCCGACAGCAGCAGCCTTAGCCATAAACCCGTCGCCCGTTTCGGTCGCAGCGCTCGCCGAGTCTGTCGTGGAAGTAGCAGTACTGTCCGTGCCCGAGCTGGCATCGGTAGATGTGGTCTGTGTATCGCTGACAGCCGTGACTTGAGACAACTGCGCCTGGACTTGAGTGCATGTCTGGTATGCCTCAACGGTATTGGTAAGAGAGGTCGCATTCGGGCATTTGCTGATGATCGTTGCGATACGGTCCGAGTTCGCGTTGTACCACGAATACCACGTCGGAAGGAAGCTCGTGAATGTGTCGCCAACTGGCCCCGTGATCGAAAAGTCGCAGACGTCTGACAGCTCACGCGACGTTTGCGATAACGCCTGTTGGATCGCGCCGCCGTTAAGCAATTCCCCTGGGATCTTAGGTAGAGACGTGATTAGAGGAATGGCTGCGGGGACGCATTTGACCAGTCCGAAGTTGTTCGCGAGCGTGTAGAGGGCACCGAGCAGGTTCGGAGAGCTCTGGCGTGGTTTGACGGCGGCTGTCTTCGTCGGATGTGGCTCTTGCACGGTGTCTGGCTTTGGGACGGCTTCATCTGCAAAACTCAAACCGCTTGAGCACAGCAATAGAAGCGCAGTAGTTGCCGTCTGTGAGAAACGCATGTTGTGTGCAACGTTTGCGATTGATTGAATCGATTGTCTATGTCGCGAGCACGAGAAAACCACTGAAAGGTGTGTTGCGATAAAAGAACAAGCAATCAGCGCCCATGAAAATTAATCCTTCCTAAAACCTCTTCACACAGATCGAAGATCAATATGAATCTCATCGAGCAGCCTTTGACGATCCCTCAAAGAATAATCCCCCAGCTCGCCGCGCCGAGGCACGCGAGATGAGACCAAGTCGACTGCGGGGATAATCCCCACGATTTCCATTCAGCTTGCCCGTTGGAGAGATATGACGCGCTGGTGGGCGATTTCTCTCGAGTTTCATTCGAGAAACACGCTCGGCATATTCTGCGCCCGTAATCCGGGGTAGGTTGACTTGGCATGGTGAGCGCGAAAGCAGGGGTTCGACTGTGAGCGTTTCCTAAAGAAGATAGATGAGGATGGTGGATTGAACCCGCGATCGCGATTCAAATGCCGCGCGACAACTGCCCCCTGGGCGGGAATACGAACATCAGGCGCTAGAAGCAGGATCCGATACCCAGATAAATCCTTCTGCATGAACAGTAGCACTACTGACTAAAAGATACAAACATCTCTCGCATATGATCTCGAATGACGACGCTTCTCCTACGACACAGGCTACTGTACAGTACAAAGCGAGATGTCTTTGAATGACACTGAACTTCATCGGAAAACTCCAGTGTCGTGAGTATCCATGATAGAGGTGAATTCCAAGATTACGGCTAGACGAGGGATTACCCTATAGGCTACTATCTGATCTATGTCTTGAGCGTCAACAGACCAGGCACCCAGGGCAACGAATTGTAAGCCTGGCCGTCAGAACTCGGGTCACGACCCTGATAAAGAAGCTGCAAGTTACAAGCATCAACAGTCTGCGTCTGGTCGTTGACGCTCCGAATCAAATCACCCGAGCTGATGTCGTTGGTCCAATTCGCGCCGCTGTTTGCCTTGCCAGCAAACGGCGCACTCTCGGCCACGGCCTGCGCCGTCCACGAACCTCCCAGACTGGTTGCAGTGAACGAGCGGAAATAGCGGCCATTGGCTCCGATCGCCTCAACTATCATCAGGTACTGGTTTTGACCAGCGACCGTATACACCTGGACTGCCTCAAACAAATCGTTCCTCGCGCCGCTTAGCACAACAGTCGAGCTCGAACCAAAACTACCCGGGAAATTTTTGATCGGCATGCTTGCGCGGTAGATCATGCCGTTGTCGCCTGCGAAAAACAAATACATATTCGTGTCGTCGCCAATGATAGTAGCATCAAGAGGCCCGCTATCAGGTATAGTCCCAGTGAAGAGAGGCGACTCGGCCGACCACCCAGTAGCAATGCTGGGATCATTCGACGTCCTGTAAGCAAAAGTCGATGCGCTCCATTGGTATGCGATGACCCAGACATCTTTCGGCTCGAAGTATATGAGCACAGGCGCGATAGCTGGGGTATTGGGCATGCCGGTCTGACTAACAGAGCCCATGTTGGACCAAGAGGTGAAGAGTCCGAAAGTCATCGAGTTGTAGATCTGGCCTGAAGAATCGACTGTTGAGCCGTAGACGAGATGCTGCCCGTTGTATGGTACATGTGTGAAGTCCTTCAGGGATACCCAGCTTGACGAGGGCGTCGCGAGTGGTCCTGATGATGTCCACTCATACGTAGAAGGCAATGCACACGCTGCCTTCACTTGCTCGACCCACGTCGACCCGAGGAAGAGCGTTCCCCGTAGCATATTGGATTTCATTTTCACCGATTTCATGTTAACGCAGCAACATGGAAAGTAGAAGATTTGCGAAAAGCAGAGAACACTTCTGGAATACTAAAATCTAGATATTATAAATACTACATCCTTACAGTCTCTACGAGCAACGAATGATCAATTTCAATTCCAAAATAGCCTGTCCCTATTGGCCGGCAACTCAAAGTCCATCGGAGGCATCGACAACTTCCTACATGTAGGTACTTGGCCACGGAATGACTGGCTCCGCAAGACAACGTTTTACATCAGGCGAAACTTGCAAGAGAATGCAACGAACGACATACCTAAGGTGGTAGTTTCCGCAACTCATACTTGTTCTGATCGAGGCAGCTTTGTTCGCAGACTTCTTGCCGTGTGGCTTAAAGCCCCAAAGTCGAAACTTGTGCACGAACAACTTGCGCCAAGACTTCGTAGGGCTCCAGTGGGTTTAACCTGGAGCGACGAGCACCGTCTGATCGTCTGATCACCCGTTATCACCCTCGCCGCCGTTGAAATGCCGGTTCATGTGCGCCCGGCGGTCGGAAGCAATACGCCGCACAAGTCTTTGCATGGCTTTCACGCGATAAGTCACCAAATCTGGTCATATTCAGAATTGCTTGGCTGAGGTTGCATGATAGTGCAGTAGGCCTTGCTCTCGACTTAGTCAATCTCCCCCATCTCATCTCAAAGCAAAGCGCACCGCCCAGCGGAGCGGTGAAGATATCGATCTTAGGCAGGCAGGCATCCTTGGCGTGTCAAAAAGCTGTCATAAGTCAGCTTGCTCATTATGAATCATTCGGCAATGAGGCTATCGAATACGCTACGGATGGCTTTTGCTTTTGCCTCTTCCCCGCATGAGCAGCTGCAGTAAGACGAGAGCAATGTAAGAACTGTATGACTCACATGAGATATCTCACTCATGCGAAACTGGTGATCATAGATCGAGTAATTATTTATGTGTCGTATAGGCGACAGAGCTCGACAGCGATATTTATCATTCTTTGCCAAAAGTCAAAGAAAGCAGAGATTGAGTATCGCATTTGAGTGCACAGCATGCCTTCGAAGCCCCGCAAAGTAAAGTCGCACCTCTATCTTCAGCACGAAGACAACAGGAAATCGCCATGGGACGATGATGCCAGTAGCAGCAGTAATCAGGAGTCACCAAGCGTATCAATCTCAGCTGATGAGCCGATCTGCAGGCTCGAGAATGGCATCACGTTGCGGCGCCTACGCCGTTCAGACGCCAAGCAGGTTCATGGATTCCTCAACGACAGGCGGATAACGAAGGGCTATCCCGATACATCATACCCACAGCCGTACAGTCTATGGCGTGCGTACGATCTGATCGACGCGAAATTGAACCGAAAGCAATGGCGCCGGTTGAATCCTCCAACAGCGACTGGCCAGAGCACATACGATTCGGCTGTCCAAGCCCTCACAGATATGAATGTGGACGTGCGCTTGAGCAAGCTGGACGACATTGGCCGCAGTGCGCAAGGTGGCGGTCCCCGTGCTGAAAAACATTCAGCAAAGAAGGGCGATGATGAGAACCCTCTGGTACCCCGCGCCTACGCAATTGCCAAAGACGACATTCTCATCGGCTGGATTGAAATCCACATGTCCGAGGACGTTGACCCCGCTGGCTCCGACCCCGAAGAGACAACAGAACCGGCGTTCCTCCACAGTACAGAGCTATGCTACTGGTTGAGCCCAGAGTACTGGGGCAAGGGCATAATGACGACGGTGGTGAGAGAGTTTTGCGAATGGATCTGGAAGAGCTTTGCTCACATCGAGATCATCGGCGCGTGTGTATACATGCCAGGCAATCCGGGCAGTATCAGGGTTCTGGAGAAGGTTGGTTTTGTACCAGAATGGTCTTCACGGGGAGGTGTTAGGAAATATGGGCAGTTTCAAGATCTTGATGAGCTGGCTCTGTATCGACCTGGGGGGCTTGTCGAGAAGTCGCTCGCGGCGCGACCACAACTTGCCCGACCTGTTTTCCGCTTGGGACACCGAGAAAAGATCAAAGGATAACAGTTCTTGATAAGTGACGGTTACATGGAAAGCTGTATTTAACAACTTCATCTTTTCATTACTTGAAATAGAAATTGCTATAACCTCCCTCTGATTATCCTTTATCACAGGTCTCTATTAGAAAAAGCTATTCGATGACTTTACGAATCAAGAAGTGAAGGCTGCGTAGTTGGCCGGCATGTAAAGAAGCCAAAATATCTAGGGCCTTTCGTTTGAAAATGAGTTTCGTTCACCCATTCCTCTTGTCGCTGGACTCCAGATCATCCACGACAGACTGTTGTCTCGGTATTCATGTAGTTCTGGGTTGCTACAGCACAGAGGCCACAGCCGTTGTCGCTAGCCGAACACCATTGGATTCCAGGTGGTGCGGCTTCATTTGCGTCCCCAGACGGCTAGGTATGTACGCGTAGTGAGATGGGAGGCGATAGGCAGAACACTGCATCAGAAATATTGAGCGGCTGCTCCTAACTGGGGTTTGTGTATGTGGATTGGAGACCTTCATCGTGAAGAGAGCTTGTCGTGAGCTCTGTAGCGCTGTCGGGAGTGTTGCGACAAGTGGCCGGGCCCATCGGTACGGCCCGCCGCCGCGTGTCGACGAGAAAAGCTGAGCCATCCCCGCAATCCAAGTCTGGCGCGCTTGGGGCTATTTGGGTCTTTGGCATTCCAGCTGCATACGTCCACAACTCGAGTTGTCATAATTTACCAATCGCGAGGTGCATAGTTTCCTCCAGGAATTCGCTCCTCTGCTATCTTGACTTTGATCGCGCACTGGCCAGTCATTCCGGGCAGCGCCTCCGACACGTTGTACATCACGTGTTGGGCTTCTGATCAAAAGACAGACTTACACACCGCCAAAGGTCTGGGTCTGGATAGCATCATAACTTTATACCCTCGTCAATTGAACCAGACAAAAACTAGAATCGAAGAGGACAAGTTATCTGATCTCTCGACCCGTTCAGGACTTGTCAAAAAAGAATAGACCATGCCGTCGCTGTACCCTGACCCTGCGACGCTCCCACCGCTACCGATGACGGCCATGGGTATCACCGCACCTCTCGATCGAAGCGTCAAGATTCTTCACAAAGACCCTCCCGAGATCTTCACGAAACTCATGGAAATCGTCGAAAGGCTCGTCAACCTAGGCTCGGAAGTGTCCGCGAAGCAAGAGAGTAAAGAGATTGTCCAAAAGCTTACACACATGGGGGAGGTAATCGACGCTCACCACACTTTCGAGGGGATTGTCGATCTACAACTTATCCGGCATCACCGCGATGTGGCAATTGTGCGTCAAAATTACGGATTTCTCACCACTTGGCTTTGCCTCATCGACAGGTGGATCGTGAATTGCGAGCACTTCGCTCGCACCACACAACCGCGATACAGGACTCATGTGGAAAGATTTGAGATCATCCACAAGGATCTGAGTGCCCTTGTGGCAGAAAACACCGATAACAAGGCATATCGCTTTGCGGATCTGCTACAACTATTCGAGACATTGGGTATTAGCAATTGCGATGAGCAGCTTCGATAAGCCTATCAAGCCTATGCAGTACGTGGCTAATGATGTGGGTGGTGGTATTATCATCTGTCCTTTAGAAGCACGGACTCATTTGTGTAACCCGTTGGGTTGAATGAGTAACGTCAAGAAGTCGCTTTTGATGCTGCACATGACGAAGCGGCCCTGGAGAGCATACTTTCCCGCAACACATCAATCCCATACGAGACCCTCTCAAGCTGTCGTAAATCTCTTCTTTGATGTCCGTGGTCAATTGAGCACTCAAGACTTGCCAACTATCACGTATCAATGAACATCTGGACAAAGTGGCCGATTGACCAATAGTGACTTGTAACACTCAACTTCATCATCTCGGGTATGCTCAAACAAAGAGCGCAAGTACATCTTCGTTGTACATCCACGAATGCCCTAATTGTACGAAACGATGCAGACTCAGACGACAAAGAGACTATGCTTATTAAAACCACGGGGGAGGAGATAACCCGGAAGATCTTGATTGTATCTAATTTGCAGCTATCGCATAGAACTGGTCTTGTCTGCATAGTGGTTCCCTTGTGCTATTGCTTCTTCGGCCAAAGTCAATCAACAACGCCATGTCAGTCGACTTCAATTCCGGGAAGCGCGCAGATACCGCTCTGTGTGACGCGCTGCTAGAAAAGGGGAGACACATGCGAGACAGGGCATACACGTATCAGAAGATTATTTCAGAGCTCTACCCTCTTTCGCGCGTAGAAGCCATGCACATCCAGACGGTCGTGATCGAGATCGACGTATTGCTGGCCAGAATCGGCATGTTCAGAGAACAAAGAGACGAGCTCGTCTCTAGCGACGCGGATGATTTCATTTCTGCAGGCGAATTGACAGAGAGACTTGAAGAGCTGATGGAAGCGTTCTCGAAGCAGCTTACTGCAATGTTGCATCTAAGTAGAGCATTCTACTCCTTGCCCATTGATTCAGCTGAGAGATATTTCCAACTGGCTAAGGAATTTCCACCAGCGTATGCTACGTAGGTAGGAATTCTACTGGCGAGTTGTAGATATCTCAGCAAACGATATCTTACCGCCGCTCTACCCCAAGTAAACTTCTAAAAAATTTGCGTGTGTGTGTCAATAATTCTCTGATATCATAATTCTTTTAGTCGTATCTATACCAAGAGTATTCGTGAGGTATATTCGTAATGTGTTAAGGCGGTGAAAGTGAACTGTTGTCGATTGACAAATATTGTATTGAGAATGTTTCGATGTTCCAGCTCTGCAAGGGTATAGATGATCTTTAATCCTAGATCTTCGTTGTTGCAGGTTATGCATAAGTGAATGTGTTATTAATGGGGGCGGAACCAGAATAGGAGTGGCGATCGTCACGTGGCGCAACGCCCAACATATTAGAACTGTATTGTGCCGATTAGACCGAGCGAGACGGCACAAAGTCAACGCTACCATTGCACCCGGCGCCGAGTATTTCGCCGTACAGATTTATCTGTCGAGTCTGTGTGAACACTTTGGATGCTAGTGCCCGGAATGTCTAATGATCGAATAAGCACGACGCAATATCCCCGGATTTACTGCCTAAGAAATCTCAAGTCCCGAGCCTCCCGCACCGATACTCAACGGATAAGCTGGAACCCGTGAGCTTACCTGACGCTACACGAATCGCGTTACCTGACTAAGCCTGAATGTGTTAGGATGGCTCATTACCCGCGAGCCTAGCTCGTTCATTAGTCAAATTGGTGATCTTCTTCAAGCTGGCGTTGTATCGGTGGGCGGCCCGAGGGCGGCATTTACAGCACTTGCCCCTCTGAAAAAAGCAGAAGAAAAATATACCTAACTAATCGGAGATATGCTTCTCAAATCTGTGGGTGGGCATGAGCTGACGTTACCCTGCGTCATGGTCGACTTTTGACTGCCATCCCTGCTTGAGACTCGTAAGCCTTGGCATCGGCCTGGCTCTTCAAATTCTGCATCCTTCCAAGCCCGATAAGCCCAATCTGGACTCACTCGACTCCCTCGTGGCTCTTAGGTAACGGCACTAAGTTGACTAAACAGAACGGCTTGGTGGGTGCTGATGCAACCCTACATGTACAGCATATACCGAGGCACATATACTCTGCACATAGTCGGTAAACTCCACCAAAAATAACCTATGCTGACCCAGCTCGCGCAGAGCTCGCGTGCCAGTGGAGCCTAGCTGTACAATGTTCATCACTTGGCAATCGTGGTAGAAAACGTGGTTTAACACAATGGCCATCCTACGGACAACCAAAGCCTACAAGACATGTGGCGTTGAAAGTACTATCTTCATTCTTAGCACGTACTCAGCGCATTGGGTTAGCAGTGTTCGATTTCCCTTGTGGTTTTATAGTAGACCGATGCTATTTCAATCTCGCTAGGCCCGGTCGTTTCGACCTAGCTGCCTAGCCCAAGCCTGGGCAATTAAAACAGAAGCCATGCCGATGCAGGCTTGTCGATTGAGGCACGCTCGGCACGGCCGCTCGTCATTTGCAAACTTGTTCCCTGCCTTCTGCTTGTGATCATTTGGGGGCGAAAACCGGTCATTCAGGGGTCGTCCATCGTTTTTATGACCACCGGTACGGCCTGGCACCGGCTTTTGCTCGTTGCTCCTTCGACCCAAATGGCTCTTCAAGAGGGCTAAGCGTGCAACTAGTTCCTCTCTTTCGTGCCATCTCCCCGACCGAGCAGTTGATCCTTCGTTTGCCGTTCACATCTCTTTATCCACTCCTTCTAGAAGACCTCAAAATGGAGGGATCAAACGAAAAGACCATGGTACTTCTCAACCCTAAGCAGCCGGCTTACCGGGAGCACTACTGTAAGGAACCTTCGACAATATCACCAACCGAATTGTGGCTTGTCGGCAGTCGTGCTAATCAGCGCTAGACTCGGACCTAGTCGGGCTCGACATACCGGTCCAAGTGCTGGACCGACAAACAGAACATGCCAAGCAGTATACTGAGGACGAATGGGATGAAATGAAGCCTCGCATTTATCAACTATACATGAAAGAGGAGCGGTCGCTCAAGTCTGTGATGCGCATACTAGCAGAGCAGAATGATTTTCACCCTACGTAAGTGCCGCCTAGGAGGAACGTTCGCGACGCTTGAGCGCCAACATGTTTCATATCGAACATGATCGAGGGGCATGAAGACATGGTCTAACCAGTCCTACAGCATCAGAATGTTCAAGATACGCTTCAGGCGATGGAACTGGCGGAAAAATCGAGTTCAAGATAGGACCCGCGAGGGTGCCCCACCTCGAAAAGGAACAAAAGGCGACCCGAAAGGGGTCAATGCCCTCCAGCTCGAAGTCCAGCACTTGATGTCGCCCGAAATTCTTGTTGACCAGGAAGTGCCAATTGCGATATCGAGGAATTACACAATAGATCGGTCGGGCAGCGAACGCTGGAACTGTATCGTCCTAAACATGTCGGAGACCAAACTGACTGACGAGCAGCAAAAAACTGCTGCTCGTTTCTGTGACGCAGAGACGGCATACGTGACGACTATTCACCAGCTACGCGGTGGTCGGATCAAAGACGCTTTCCAAAGCCTGAATAGGCTGTTTGACACGATGACGGGCCATAGGCTCTATCTACATCCGAAATATCTCACAGGGTTTTGGCTTCTCTGTCACGGCATATACAATGCGTGCGCATGGATCAACGACAAGGACTTTAACCTTCTACGCGAGCTTGTCTGTTTCCACGGCGCCAACGCCGCGGCCTGCTTCCAGAAGGACAAGTCCACCGGTGCTCATCCTATCGTAAGCCTCATGAAGGCCGTGGCACGAATGAGCCGCGATAGCCCCCAAACAATGAAGCAGACTTTCCGAACAGCGTATCGGGCAGCTGCCGACAGTCTCCAAGAGAAACTAGGGCCGAACCATCCGGTAGTGTTGTTGACATGGACCGAGTACTTCTGGTATTTCAATCACCCCGTCGACCGCAGGATGAATCTCGTCGCTCGCCAGGAAGCTGCGTTACTCGAGAACGAGGAGGCAATTGGCAGAGAAGCCGACGTCACGATCTGCGTACTGCACAACTTCGTTTTCTACCTATTCTACTGCGAAGGCGACGATAGGCTGGCTCGAGAGTATCTACGGGACTTACTCGGCAGAACACGTCGTCGAATAAAGAGCCAGGCCTCTCCCACAGTAGCCAGCTTCCATGTCCAAAGGGCGCATGCATTCGGGTCGATCTTGCAGGGCATCTTCTATCTCCAAGATGACGGGGACATGGAGCGTTGTCGGGACTTGATAACCGCTACGATTGAGTGGCTCCAGGGCTGCGAGGGGAGCGATGCGGTTATGCATTCGCGTATGCTCATGATGGATCTCTACACATTGACCATGGCTTGGCAGGGTGGTAAGAATCTTCGGGATCTGACCTTGGCTCATGCGAAGCCAAGATCGGCAGATTACGATGATGCGCGACCACGCAATGAACGGCAGTTGTCGGAGGAAACGACGTCCTCGGGTGACAGCCCACAGAAGTAGTATATGCAGTAAAATGAAGTAGATGAAGCAAAACTTTACCCAATTCGAGTTCAGTTCTTCACCCATGGCGAGTCCAATGCTGCTCTGTCTGCCTTTCCGATGAAGTCTCGCACTATCTCCTGCAGCCACGTTGGCCAGCCTCGAAGCAAAGACACGACGGCTCTGGATTTGGGTATGATAAGGTGACCTCCCCGTCTTGAGAAGATCTGCTGTAGAGCGGGTTGCACGACTTCATCCACGGTAAGTAGAAGACCCCCGGCAGCTTCGACTTCAGCCCAGTAGGCCTTGGTCATTTTCGTCTTGACAAAATCTGGCTGCACAAGGGTGGTCATGACGCCAGGGGCTTTGTACAGATGCTTGATTTCGCAGGCAAGACCTTCGTGGAATGACAACGCGCCCGCTTTCGTAGCCGAATAGTCCACCGAGGTCGGGAGTGCGATGTACGCGGCGAGACTCGCCATGGTGATGACATGGCCTTTGTTCTGCGTGAGCATATGCGGCAGGAAGACCTTTGCAGTGAACCAGTGCGCCATGAGATTCACACCAACAATGTTCCGCAAATGCTCCTCTGTTTCGTCGAGAATCGTCGTTGTGCGTATGACGCCGGCATTGTTGATAAGTATAGATGGGTGCCCAAATATTTGCCGGATTTCCTCTCCAGCTCTTGCGATCTCATCAGGAGACGAGACATTGCATCTGACGAATAGAACTTTCGCATTGTCCTTCAGCGCAGGCGGTGGATCCTCCATGTCAAGCACCGCGACGCGCACTCCTCTAGCAATCAGCCCACTCACGAGCGCTCTGCCAATGTCGCCAGAACCCCCAGTCACCACCGCGACCTCATTGTCCCAGTCCCAGCCCTCGTGTGCTGTTACTCGCCAGTTATTCATCGCCCACACACTGAGTGCTCTGTTCAGGCTCCTCACGACACTCAATCCTAGCAAGATGCGGAGGATGGGCTTCGCTGAGATAAGCCATTGCACTTGTGTCTGTTTCAGTATCGAATGGTCGTGTGGAGAGCTCGGAGGAGCGAAGAGAAGTGCGATGATTAGGAGAGGGAAGAATACGTGTGAGAGGGCGATGCTCCCGATCGCGCCAGCCGCCCTATTCACAACTGGAGATCGGCCAGGCATATTTGCGCAATTCTGAAGAATTTAACATGTACGCAATCATATGCCGTTTAAGAGACTGCGAGAGGAGTCTGAAGAACTCTGCAGTTGCGTTCAGCAAGAATGACCTCTCTTGTATTCACTCACTTCAAAACTCCCGTTGCCGAACTTGCTGCCCTTTCGAAATTGGGCTGGCGACCGTCCCTGTCATGTTGGGCTTAGCGATTGGGCCAGTGAGTTTTAGCGGTGTGGGATAGCGAGGGTTGTAGTGGATCTCGAATTTTGGCGGTTCACCAGCGAGGCGGCGATCACCTCGCTTCGGAATGGCAGAATGGCAGGATATGGTGTTTTGTAGGTGAAAGGGAGATATGGTGAGCTCGGAAAGCAACTTGGAGCTTCATTGTCCGCTGTATACATATGTTATTTGAAGACACACAACCCGAATCTTCAATTGGCCTGTTAAGTTACTCGGTGCATGGGTGTATGGCAGCGGAGTAATCTCTGTTACCTCGTAACAAACACTCGTTTCGAGATGGAAGGCAGTGCAACCAATGTCGTGTTTTATGTACCTGAGCGACTTTGTAAAATAATAGGAAAGGTCATGATGAGAAGTAAAACGGAAGGCAAGTGTTGATTTACATAGGCATCTCTTCATTCCAGCTTTTAGTCATACGAACTTGCGACTGGATTGATATTCGTTGTCTCCGACTTATAACATGCCAACCCATTCTTGCTGCGCATTGCCGGTACTTGGCTGTTGAGCACCTCCCGGTGTCTAAGCTTCATCCGGGCACTATGTAACTACGAGAAGGGTCTTCAACTCAGCTGCGCTCGCGTCTTGCCTTAGATGATTGGTGATATCAGGGCCGTCGGTGGTAATCTATACAGCTTCAGTCCACTGTATCTACATTTCCTCTGAGGTCTCTGAGGTGTGCATCGTCACTTAGCATGAGGAGTTAGTAATTGTAGCTGTTGATTGAGATTGCACCCAGTCTGTTCCTGTCAGTTAAGCATGTTTTTTTGTCTACATAGGCTTCAGCAAGGACTATATTGAGACTCTTCCATGTGTTGTTATTTTTCCTCAGGCCGAGAAGAATGAAATTTAAGTCACGCGTCGTCCTTTCATCATCTGTAACAAAACGCCTTTCTGTTTCAAGACAGTCCTACCAGCGACTAGCCAGCGCAACCATTGCACTAGCGACATTGTTACGTCAATATGAGTTGAGATATAAGCTAGGATCGGCATGAAAAATAGGCCAAGGAGAAAGCGACATTGTTTTCACCCATCTAAGTCATTCCTCAAATAAATGCCGATATGAGGCCTTGGTAGTAGGTCGCTACCCTCTGTCGCTTGGTCTCTGGTCCTATAACGCGCAGTCATAACGACAAGTTCAATATGGTGTCGAATCTCGATATTCTGACCGGAGGAGGAAAAAATCGGTCAAAATCAGGAGCAAACGCTGCGGCGCATGCCCTCCGCTTTTCTGGCAGATCTTATACTACCATCTTCTTTGAACGCATGATTACGGCCAGACACGAATCACGTTACGTTATCAAGGTTCATATCGAGAATGAACCTCCATTACAAGCAGATCAACATCTTCTCAGTTATTCCTACGCACCCCAGGAAGTCTCCAAATAGCGATGTGTCTTGATCATGATTGAACGTGGATCCGACCTGGAAAATAAATCGACAGAAACGTGTCCGAAGACACCCAAGGACAATTCGGTTTATGGTTGGTTCTCCCATTTTAAGCCTTATAAGAAATGATGAAATCCGCATTGACTCTTGCCTGCGGTGGGTAGATCGATGGAATTGGGGCATAGAAGCACCAAAGTATACTGCGTGGTAGAGGGGCGACGATTGATTGAGAGTAGGCCCGTCTCGCCCATGTGTGAGGTATCCCTTTAGCACCGTCGACTTGAATGCTGATAAGCTATGTTGGCTCAGGCTCAACACAAGACCATCAAATATAGATTGCGATAAGGCCTACGTGGGTAACAGGCGATGTACTTGCGGTATGAGTCGGATGTACCGTGACAAGCAGCTTATGGTCATAGTCGCAGAGACTCTGAGATACTGTTTGATATATAGTCTCTACGATATCTGGGATGGATACCTCCTAACCGGGCGCATCATACGGAGATCCAATGAGGATATCAAGCCACCTTCAAGGAAAGAAGTAATGCTCTGATTTACGAGAGCCGCCTCGGGTAAAAGAGTGTTGGTTGAGCGGGTACGTCATTTGCGTACAAGGCGGGGAACTCGGCCCACAGGGCGTCGTACCTGCATTTAGGGTGGGCGCTCATTAGGTAGCCTCGGTAGCGTAGGCACCATTCAAGTTGTGCCCAAGGTTGGAAGACACGTGAGTGCGCGCCTCGAGACGCGTCGACCCGCCGTTTGTCTCTTGTCACAACGCCCTCCACCTCTCACTACCAGGTATACGCCCTTTCACGACGGGTGCATGTCGATAGGGGGGTAAACTATAGTGTCGGACTTGTTTTGAAGCTCTCAGGCAAAGTCAAATACACGCCTCAACAGCATCAAGGCGCAAGTTTGGATGCGACCGGCCCGCGACAAGACACGCATCGGTGGCCTGACAGTCTCGACCAGCAGCGCGCCGATCGTGCACCACTCTCACTTCCCACACCTCGTGCCTCTCGCTCATCACTTACATCCAGTGCGAGTCGTCTCATATCAACCCTTCAATTCCGACCTCTTGTCTTGTCTTGTGAAGAAAGTCTTCTATACCCATCGTCTTGTTTCCTCTCTCTCATACGTGAATTGACCAGTGTCTCGGCAATGGACCCCACACCTGTAAAGGAGGACCCGTCGCCGGGACGGGTTAAGCTTGAGCCCATGCATGACATATCATCTATGTCTCATCTTCCCACTCTTCCCATTCAACATACGTCGGAACGTGACCACGGCCTTGACAACGGTGGCTCCTCTGCCATGATTCCGGCTTCTGGGGTCGGCGGGTCGATGCATCAGGAGCAGGAGCAGGAGACCGACTATCTTGAGCGTTTGTGCACTGAGGATGACCCTGAAGTCCTCGAGACTGGTGTCTCAGTCGCCCTTCCTCTGCTGAGCCAGTTGCAAGATATCATGCAAACGCATGACAACGCCGAGACCGCTGCCTGGCTCAAGTCCATCACCGAGCTCCGTGAGAGCGCTAATAAGCCCCCTCGCACTGTCGTCGGTGTTGTTGGTAACACGGGTGCCGGCAAGAGCTCCGTGATTAACGCACTTCTGGATGAAGAAAGGTAACGATATCCGACTTTGCTCCCATCCATGTTCCATCTGGCTGATCATTGTCGCCAACAACTATTGATGACTGCACACTGTTGCTCCTGCGGTTTTCAGGTTCAAGACTGACAGGGGAGTAGGCTTTTACCGACCAACTGTCTACGCGCATGTACAGCGTCTCCAACTGAGATATCCTTCAACTACTCGGATAGCCCTCAAGAGCTCTATCGTGCCGAGATCGAGTTCATCTCCACTGAAGATTGGATCAGAGAGCTCGATGTTCTCTACACGGATCTTTTGGATGGCAGTGGCGAAGTCTCCCGCGATGCCACTAACATGGACAGCGATGCTGGTGTTGCATATGCCAAGATGAAGGCTGTGTACCCACAGATGACTCGAGAGATGATCGCTCAAGCTGAGCCGCGAGACCTTGCTAACAAGCCGGCCGTAAGAGCTATTCTGGGTACTGTCAGAACCATGAAAGAGCATACCTCCAAAGAACTGTACAAACGCATGCAACACTACGTTGACTACAAGGAGAAGTCGACTGGCCCTGTTGACCATAGAAAGAAAGCCGGCGTCGAGATGGAATACTGGCCACTGATTAAGGTAGTTCGCATCTATACAAAGGCCGACGCTCTCTCCACTGGTGCCGTAATTGTTGACTTGGTAGGTTCTGATTTCTCTCCATATGTTTCGTCAAGTTCACTTCTAATACTCCCATGTATGTGAATCACCTGCTGAAAAGAACTAGCCCGGCGTGCAAGACTCAAATGCTGCAAGAGCAGCAGTGGCCGCAAGCTACATGAGGACCTGTACTGGCCTTTGGATTTGCGCTCCCATTACTAGGGCCGTCGATGACAAGACTGCAAAGACCCTACTGGGTGATTCTTTCAAAAGACAACTGAAATACGACGGCACCTACTCTAGCGTGAGCTTCATCTGTTCCAAGACGGACGACATTTCTATCACAGAAGCTGCGGACAGTCTCGGTCTTGATGAAGACATTTCCGAGTCTTGGGCCGAGGCTGAGGATCTCAATGAAAAGAGGGAGTCGTTACAGTACAAGATTAAGGATCTGAAGGGAGCCAAGGCTTTGTTGGCTGAACAGCTGGACGACTGCGAGAACGCGACAGAGCAGTGGGAAGAACTGCAATCACGACTTAGACAAGACGATACTGTCTATGCGCCCTCGACTGGGAGCAAAAAGCGCAAGAGAGGTGGACGGCCTGCTGGAAGCCGGAAGAACCGCGAATCCTCAGATGATGATTGGGAAGCTTCTGAATCCGACTCGAGTGATAAGGAAAACTCGCAGTCGGCTGAGACTCGCGAACCACTTACGGAGGATGACGTTGAGTCGAAGCTTACGTCGCTTCGAGCCCGGCGGAAGGAGATCCGCGAAGAGAGACGTTCTCTAGATTCCCAGATTGGTGAACTGCGTGATGAGATCGCTAGTGCTAAGAACATGCGAGACGCTATTCTTGCCAAGGTCAAGGCCGTTTGCATCGCCGGCCGGAACAACTATTCCCGCGAAGCTATCAAGCTTGATTTTGCCATGGGCATTAAAGAGTGGGTTAATTCTTACCTCGACTGAGCAAGCCAGCAAGTTTTGAAGGCATTTTTCTGCTGCCTCGCCCAAGTTGCCCCTGTCTTGCTCAATTCCATTGCGATCACTGACTAACGCGAAATCAGGCTCGACCAAGAGAACGCCATGGACGAGGGCGACGCAAACTTCGATCCCGATCAGGACATTCGTGACTACGATGCTGTCGCTCGTAGTCTTCCTGTTTTCTGTGTCAGCGCCCGAGCCTATCAGAAACTTTGCGGACGACTCGCGAAGGATAACTTTCAGAGCCAAGGTTTCCCTGGTGTTGCCGATACGGAAATTCCAAAATTGCAACAGCACGCCAAAAAGCTAACCGAGGCTAGTCGCGCGCACTCCTGCCGTCACTTTCTCAACACTCTTTCCCAGTTGATCAACTCGATGAAGCTCTGGTCCTCCACCGGAGCCACCAATTCCTACTTGACAGGTGATGAGAAAGACGGGGAAGAAAAGCACCTGAAAACAGCTCTTGCCAACCTGGAGAAGGTATGTGGTTCTCATTGCAGCATGTCCTCAGCCGGTCTGTAGATTATGTTCCTATGGTAGAATAACAAGACTGTGTTCGCAACGCCAGTTCACCTTGTTTTCTCTAAATGTTCATCATCTTTACCTGCGCAGAGTTAATAGTAGATATAGGAGATCCAGGCGACAATTGAACAAGCTATGACCCTAGTCCAGAAGACACTGCAGGATAAGGTTTACAAGAAATGGGCCGCCTCGATGCCAGAAGCAGTCCAAGCTGCAAACGCAACTGCGGCTGGATGGTCTGCCCCGAGGCAGCTGGGAGGCTTGCACTTCTCGACGTATAGGGCTACGGTGCGGCGTGATGGCGTGTATGCTGGTGCGGTAAGTACATCCCGGTTTGTCGTTTTTATGACTCCAAGCCGAAGATAGTTCGACGTATCCTATATCCATTGCCCGAGTCACGAACAATTGAAGGAAGTATGATATCTGACCGATTATATAACAGTCTGGTGCTCGGGATTTTAACCAGGAGCTTTTTGATCCTGTTTCAAAGAAAGCAGCCTCTGGATGGGAGCAAGCCTTCCAGCGCAAACTTCCAACCATCTTGCAGAATTTTGCGAAGGAGACGCAGGCCAAACTACACGCTTTCCACCAAGCTACCAAGACTCGGGCCGACCAGCAGAATATTAATGTTGTGGGCCTCATCACATTGACTAGTCAACTGGTCGCGCATACGAGAAGGCTCCAATCATTACCCGCCGACATTCAAGTTAGAATGACAGATCTTCAGCGCGAGGCCAACCGAGAAGCTGTTCCTGTTGTTTGTCAGATGATGGGACCTGCTTACCAGATCTGTGCGGCTGAATGTGGCATTGGTTGCTATGCGCGAATGAAAACAGCCAGTGAGTATCCCTCAGCTGAGTTTCTGCCTATCCCCAAGCCCTGGACCCCCTATATCCCGCCGCATGCTCATCCCAATCCTTATCCAAGGAACAACACCCGTCTCGCTTGAATCGTCCAATTGCCCATCCGGTTATCCCCACAGTCACGAGAAAGGCAGTACTAACAGATCATACACAGTGGCCAACCATGTCGACCAGGCCCGATTCTACATGTTTGAGCAAGCGACCCAAGTCGTGAGAGGCCGTCTCGAGAGCATCTGCGAAGCTGTGCGCGGTGGAATGAGTGAGACGGTGATCAGCATACTCAAGAGCATGTTCGTGGACTATATGCGTGTCATCGGTAAGCAGCAGTCCTCCGACAGCTTCGGATTCATCATTAACCGTAGAGTAGTGGGCGCTGAAATAGATCCTTCGACTGGGTTGTCTCCCGCTGTACTCAACCTACGAAAGCGGCTCACAGCTACCCTTGCCGACGGAGACAAATTGTTCGCGCCAGTCTTGGGTGAGGAGTGTCCCGTTGACAATCTCACAGTCTCACACAAGGAAGAACTCACTAATCAGTTTTCCACCAACATCGTATGTACAATTGCAAAGTCGAATACCGTAGACAGTTGCTGATCATTCACAGGGCGCGCCACGTGAGGACCCTGAATCTGGCAACAAGGTGGCACCAGATGATATGATGGCCCTCGACACAGTCAAGACTGAGCCCGTATCTGACGAGGCCCTGGCGCCTGCATTGTCTGATAACCCCGACGCATCTGGTATTAAGAGGGATATGCTGCATCAGACAGACGATATGATGCAGGCTCATATTCAAGAACAAACATCGGCTGGGGATGCTGCTCCCGATTACGATCCTTTCGCTAGTGACGACGAGTTTCCAGACATCGAGGATCTAATCAAACGAGAAAAGTGACCGACGACGGAAAGTTTACTTTCCTGATGATGTTTTATCCGCTTCCGTCCCGGATTCCAAGTGGTAGAGTTCCAAAAAGACCTCGAGAGACTCCTCTATTTGCTTGAAAGAGGCCAGGATGTATTCGTCAAGCAAGCTGTTGTTGCATTTTCCTAGAGCTTTCGGTCGCTCGTGTATCCTGCAATACGGCAGAGACGCGGATTTAATTGGCAAAGTCGGGATTTCTACCTTCGCAGAGACACCATTCCTGTCTTACATGGCATGACGCTCTCGATGGACTAAGACCCCAGACTAATGCTTTGTACGATACCCTTCTGCTTGATTTTCCAGGGTTGATCAGGTGGGACTAAAGAACGGTGTATTTGCAAGCTTGCATGTCATGTCTGGAAGCATTGAGGTTTTTCAAGCAGGGTGTTCACGAGTTCAAGTGCGGGTTGACGTACGATCGATGGTGCTTTTGCTGGGATTCCAACGTTGCTTCAAGCTAGGCGTTGTACTGTATTAAGGAGAAAAGGAGAAAAGGAGAAAAGGAGAAAAGGGGAAAAGGGAAAAAGGTTAAAAAATTGTCAGTGGTCTTGTATCCCTTTAGGTAGAAGTGAGCAAGCAATTGACTTAGACTCTACGATCCTGGGTTGCTATGTGACATATCGAATGACGCATGATTGACATGCCATCGCAGTACAGCTGATCAAACTACGCGGTATCTCGTAGATGGAGTGCTGTCTGAAAACGTTGGCATTGAGCCCAGAAGAGCGAGTTTATGTGTTTGAGGCTATTGTTCCTGATGTAATTGTCGGCATGTAAGCGGTTTGCTTCAAAGTGGAATTCGACATTGCACCATGATCCCTACTTGCACTATGTCTGGACATGGCAAGGAGTGATAACACCAGGATAAAACCACGATTCAGATGATCCATTCCTGCAGTGTATGGACTATGGAGCATGCCTGATGCGATACCCGTGGCTTGCCTAAAGGGAGAGCGTGGGTGAGAAGCGTAGACCAGTACACAGAAGTCGGCATTATATCCGACGACACACGGTTCTTCTTCCGGTTGTCAAATGCTTCCCTTATCACGCACCTCCTCCCATCGTCGGCCGTGAGTGTGAAGAGTCATCGTAGATGACAACAGGTATAAAAAATACCCTTCATGTCCCTCTGCCCCTTATCAGTTTGGACACGAAGTCTACCGCTTCGAGGCCAGTCCTCACTCGGGCCGACAGACTTCCGACGATGCCTCATCCGCATTATGAACATACCAGCCTGCTCACATTATTCTCCCTTCTTCGTCCTTCTCCGAGATGCGCATCCACTCACCTCTTCTCTCAAATGCAACAGGGACAGTCTTCATTTCGAGCTATACATGTGATGAAGTGTCTTTATACAGTTTCAATACGGAATGCTTTCATATGACTCAAGTTCAGCTCACGCAGTATCTGATAACGGACATAGCTTGTATGAAGCAGCATTCATCACGTTCGCTCGAGGTTGTGTTTGCTTCCCGAGAGGCAAACCGATTTTTAGGACTACAGAGATGTACTCTACATCTATCAATGAGCCCGCGGCTCTGGGACCATAGTTGCTGCATGGCCGCGTGATGTTGATCCCTACTTACGCCGTCCACCGTGTAATGTGACGGAAGTATAGTGCATCGTAGATAGCCTATAACGGAAAGTCGATCCCAAGGAGAGACGGATGCCGTCCCAGTTTCACCGCCATTTCCTCCTCTGGCCAGTCCTGCCACACGAAGTGGAAGTCGACATCGACCTCCTTGAACAGTCTCGCCAACATCGGGATCCCATAACTCGTCTTCAATATAAGAGCAGGCGGCCCGTAGTCGTGGTCATCCGATAAGATCGAGCGCCCCAATTCCCCAGGGTTTCTGAATATTTTCCTGTCGGCCAAACCCTCACTGTACCACATATACGCAATGAGCGCCTCGTCGACAGCACAAAGATAATGAAAGTCGCTATTCTTGTGCTGCCTCAGGTCGTATCGGGCGGAACTCTCATCCCATGGATCCTCTGAACCGTTTTGCTCACACGCTACGATCTTGGGCTCATGATCGTGCAATGGTCGGGTTGCTCTGAACGTGAGTTCCCTTAACTTGGGGAGTCCGTTCAGTAAGATGGGATCGCCACTACGAGCGTCGGCGGCTGTTGTTAGCATGGTAAACAACGCGCTTTGACTCCAGAGTATACAGTTTCTCTCCCAGCTGGGAGATCTTTTTTGTTTCGCTAGTTCCATTTCATGCCAGAACTCGATTAGCTCAAGTTTCTCTAGGGTCTCAGGGAGGTCAAAATACGCCCCACGCTCTAATACTTCGCGCTCTGCATCGGACGGCCCTGGGGGGTCGCCAAAGAAGCGCAGGTTGATGGAGAGACGCGTCAAGTGAAGAAACTGAGTGAGAGAATCAATACGTGGAAACAATGGCGTTGTCTCACTGAATCGTTCATGGAAGCTCGTCGCGAGTTCCAGTCGCAGTTCCTTCACGGTTTTTGATACTTTGGACAGGGCCTCTGGTACTATCATTGACTCGGGGTAATTTTCGTCGGCATATAAAAATCAATAGGTCGTTCATTCCAATGTAAGTATCGGTACGTAAAGTGGAGGGTCTCGAGGCTGCTCGCTTCGGACAGAATGCGGCGCAACATACTGGGACAGGTTCTGCTTTCGTAGAGTCGCAGATCCTTTAGCATCCTGAATCGAAGGGTAGCTTGCGAAGCAGGTTGGACTGAAGGAAGTGTACCCGGCGGCGCAAAGTTGCGTATCCAGACCCCATTGTCCCCCATCAGTTCGACATGATCAACATTCGCAAGTTCGTAGGATGGTAACATGACTGGGTCAATTTCCCTTTCATAGTCATAGCTACGGTCTTGTTGTTCCCTGTCTCCCTGGATACGCACGCTCCGAAGCGCACGGAAAGGATTTCCGAGTCTCATTGGTTCTTCTCCTTCATTCACTAATCTCAGGGCGTCCTCAAGGGCCTGGTGTGTGAGAGTATGTTAGTCTAGTTTCAACAGTCTCACTGGAATCGAGTCGATAAGATAACCACCCCCCTCACGGGCCACCCCCTCGTGGGCCACCTTGTAAGCTAAAGTAAATAAGCCGTAACTAGCCCCACACTAGTCCAAATTAGACCGGATTAAAAGTTCTAGATAATTTATAAAGCATTAATAATAGTAAAAAAACAAAAAAAACAATTTTATATATTAACTTATTTAATATAATTAAATTTATAATTTTATTAAAATTAAAAATAATATAAATAAATAAACGGAGAAGAATAATACAAAAATGGGTCTATGTTATTATTTAATATTAACGTTATTAAAAACATAAATTAAATTAAAAAAATTTATATATTAAATATTATAAATTATATTAATGTTTAAAGTCTTATAATTTTTTAACGTTATATTTATATATATTTTCTATATAAATATCGGTTTATAACATATTTTACAAAAATAATTATATTAAATTAAATACAAATCGTAAAATTAAAAGTTAAACTGTTTTATATACTGTTTTTAATTTAAAACAATCTTGTTTAAAAAAATAATAAAATATAAACTATATTAAATAGAAAAAATTACGTAAACTAAGTAGTATTTTTTTAACCGGTTTTTTAACTAATATAATATATAAAATAATGTTTTAAAATTTGAAATAAATTAAAATTAATTAGTTTAAAATATAAAACTTAAAGTTTAATAGTAAATATAACTAAAAATATAATTATATTTTAAAATTTTAAAAAACGGGGCTATTTAAATATTATATAAAATATTATACCGTAGTTATAAAACGCGTAATTATATATAATAATATATTTAATAAGTCCCGCTTTTAATATATTATAAATATAAATACATTTTATTATTAATTATTAATTAAATATTATAAAAAAATTTTTTACTATTTTATTTATAGTATAATACCATATAAAAAAATACTTTTTTATATTACGTACTTTTATAAAAATATTTTTACATACAAAATTATCTACAAAAAAAAGGCGTTATTTAATTATTAGTAAATAAATATAAATATTAAAATTAAATTAAAAATTTGAAAAAATAGTTTAAAATAAAACGTTTTTAATATAAAAAGTCTTAATTTAATAGCTCTACTTTAACGTTAATAAAAAGTAAACTAAACCTAAAATTTTACCGAAAACCTTACCCGGGAACTAAATTTACATATAAATTAGTTGGTTTTAATATATAATAATTTAATTTAATAATATAATATTCTTAACTATTTATTTTCTAGCTCATACTACTATTACGTAAATAAAAAATCCTGCCTTACTTTTCTATGTTTTATTCCCGTTAAGTTTTATACTTTATAACTAATATAAAAACCGATTATCTATAAAAACTTTATTAATTTAATAAATAAGAACTATATTTTTTACTATTTATTTTTATACTCAGATATATATAGTTTAACTAAATAAAAAACCCCGACCTAATTAGGACTAGTGTGGGGCTAACTACGGCTAGTCGCAAAGTGGCCCGCGAGGGGGTGGCCCGTGAGGGGGGTGGTCATCTTATGATCTAAAATTTCCTGGCAGCCGCTGGGAAACCTTAGTCGAAACACACAGTACTCACTACAATACGTCTTAGCATAGATCTTTCTAGAAGCAATGACCGAAATGGTATTATACTTGCCATAAAAAGGCATACGTATTCCAAATTCCTCGCCTGGCTGCCGGACCAAGAAGTCTTCTAGACGATAGAGAAAACACAGCCATCATCCACCTACTCCCATCGTCGGCCGTGAGTAGAACTAGGTCGAGTAAACAGTGTCAAGGATGAATACTAGTATTCACCTTTCTCGGCCCATATCCGTTGAGCCCTAGTCTATGGGCCAAACCCATTGTCGCTATGTTCATGCTTTTTTCTGCGCAGGCAGGTAGAGAATTTAGCTGACCGAATACGCCTTCGTCGTGCCAGACCTACTGCTCTTGATGCGGTTCTACACCGCCCCGAAAGCTCTTGTCCTGCAGGGTGCGCTTGAGAGCACCCATCTCGTCGTCTACTTCCTCAAGTGAACACCAGAATTTTGCCATCTCAAAGTCTACCAAAACTATGTCTTGGCCATCCCGTACAAGAAAGTTGTGCTTGTTGATATCGCCAGACTTGATGTTGAGCTCATGCAGCCGCCCCAGAGCCCTCTTGCAGCACTCGATGTCTTCCGGACCTGCGGCCCTTGCACCTTGAACCCACTCTGTGATGATGCCCACGACCCGTCCATCATTGCCCTCAGTGACGTGCCCGAGAAACTTGGGGCCGATGCCGCGCCCATCGATTAGTTGGTAAGCCGTCGTCTCAACTTCCATCGAGGCAATCTCCCACGGCCAAATGGCGAGCTTGATAAGTACTGGCTCTCCGTCGTTGAGCTCTGGATGCGTCGAGACATGGACCCGTTGCCTAATTCGACGTTGCTGCGTAAAGTCGAATTCGTTCAGCTTCACCGGGTGCCAGGCATTCTTTATCCCGGCGAGTTGCACCGTCTCCACCTTGATAAAGGTAGGTTCTCTTGTCGCAGTATCCTTGGCGACGTGGCCTTTGTTCCAAGAGCCGGTTGGAAACGGTGGGAAAAGCTCGCCAAGCAGGACGGGCTCGAATGTGCGGTCATCCTCTGCCCCATCAAACGTCCCCGGGGCTGTGGTGACATATCTGACGCGATGTCCGTCGGCGAGGAAGCGGTAGTCACTGTCGTCTATGTCGTCCTCGTCAACGAGACACGCGAGAAGTTGGACGTTGGCATTCCTTGGTCTGGGCACTGCCATGGTGGAGTGCGAAAGACAGGGTGGGCAAAGACGTCTATCATTTGTAAAAACAGCAGTTTGTCACTTGACGGTACGCTTTTGCGAGAGTGGTCGATGAGGAAGCATCTGAGACTCGGAAACGAAGGTGTTGGCGCTCTGGAAGAATTGACACGGGGATAGGAGATGATGATGCAGTGTCGGAGACCTAGACCGGCAATGGCCCACCTCAAGGCTTACCTGCAGATGGACCGCGTCCGCAGGCCCACACCCATTTTTACACTTACATCACCAACAGTCACTCACTTAGTGGCGCTTACACCACGGCAGGACGCCCAATACGAAAACACATGTCCAAGGCCAGCAAGGACGAATAGGTCTACTTACCTTTGGTGGCCAAGTTTCTGTACTTAGAAGGCGAGAAGATTCCGAGCCATGAGCACGAGAATCAGGGCCCTCGAGAACCCTCTAGACTATTCTTGAAATGAAAACAGTTCCAAGCTCCTGAACACTAGGTCTTGTTATAATTTTCGGCCTCGTGTTCTAGCGCTCTCTGCAACACATCGTCGGTAATTTGAAATCGTTTGCTTCTGCTCTAGAGATTCGTATGTTCAAGCTTTGAAGGGATAGCGCAACCCCATTGCTTGATAGCTCCGTCTGGCATAGGTAAAAGAGGACTACTTACGAGTCACGGCCTAAGAACATAAACTCTGCAGTGGAGAACGGTCATCTAACGAAGGATTGAAAGAGGTAGATGGGAAAAACGGTAGTTACCTGTTCGAGGTGCAGGCACGACACCTGATTGCCTGCCATCCATTGCATCCACGTTGAACCTCGGGGTGGTCTCGCCTTATAGATTCAAATAGCGGCTCGCAGACTTCGACCCAGTGGCTTAGTTGGTTGACATGGAAGACCGTTTCCATAGACGTGGGTTCGAGCCCCACCAGTTGCACTTTAGACATGTGCTCTTTGTGCATCAGGGTCGCTCGGGTCACCCGAGCTATTTGGGCATCAGGGGGTTACTTTCGAAATTGGATGAAGCCGTTTATTCCGCTTCTTGTCCCGGTTCGTTACTCGAGGGGTCAACCCTAGGCCACACTTTTTTGGCACTACATACTTCCTGGTCACCGCAGCGTAAAAACAAGAAACAAAACACAATTCCTGATTTTAAGAGCTTCTTTGGCCGTCCCCGTCTCAAGTGGCTCCAGTAACTAAAAGGTTGATTCCTCCCTGTCTCCTTATCGCCTCCCATGTATTGCAATACGTTAAAGCTCATATGCAAGCACGACCATTCTATATAGTGCAGGTAGCTTGGTAGCTTGAGGAAGGGTAAGCAGGCAACAAAGTCTGGTCCGTTGGATTAGATTACAGCTTGACAGCTCAACGTGTCGACAAACTACATGATGTCGTGCCTTTTATTACGTCTACTTCGTCAATATTGACCAACATCAACCACCAGCCGGTAGATGCATGGTAAATCTCATGATGGTGTTGAGCGCCTTTAATGTACCTACGCAGATACACGGTGAAGACCTCGGCTTTTTACATGTAGGAGCATGTCATCACTTCACCCAATGGTAAGAAATGTCAAGTCTGGGCTCTCATTAGCGGGTGAGATTAGACGAATGAAGAATCTCATCAAATGAGAAAGAAACTACTAGGAATGTTTTGCACTGACTCGCGTAGCACGTACGACAAGTATACTGGTCAGTCTCCTAGATCAGATCTCTGCCAACGAAGCATCGGATATAAACTATGAGCCCAGCTCATTAGTCTTTTCTCAAAGATGATACTTCCAAGATCACTGTAAGCTATACGTCATGAGGAAGACCTGAATCAACGTGATATCATCTTGGTTAGGTAGTCATGGAACATGATTAAACCAAAGAAGGTCAAATACTGCGAAATGCAGTTTCATCATGGACGCGGAAAGTGACAATGATGACATAAGCGATATTCTGCCTAAAACGACGCTTCGCTGGAAATAACATGTGCCTACAGATAAATTTGATCATATGAAAGCAAATCTGACTAATTCAAGGACAGATCTTTCCTCTTCCCGGCCACAGCGGGTAAAGACTGAGGATCAGGTTTATAAGAACCTTCTTAGCATCGTGATGCAACTAGCTTGCATAGTCACAGCTCAATATGGCTCGAGAGTTGCAAATCCTGAGACTGTCATTGCAGAAATTTCAATAAGTTGATAATATGGACTTTCTGCAGAGTTGTGTTAACGCCGATTATGATTCATCAAATCATACGCAAGATGTTAAGAGGAAACCAAATGATTATGTTCTTTCGAGCCGACATCATTGCTCAAACTGCAAGTCGCCAGGACAATCCAGCGATGTTCCGCTTACGAGTCCATCGGAAGATTGGCAAGAGCTGCACGTTCAAGCTTAATCCCGAAGCTTCCTGGACATCACAATCACTATAAGTATTACGTGTCGCGGCGATGTCATTTCAATCTTCCTTCTCCTCTTACAGCACACAAGGACCTCTTGCTATATTCTATCCAAGATGCATCTATCAAACCTGTTCATCGTAGCATCAGTCCTCTCCACCACCCTGGCCGCTCCGGCTTCGACACCGTCTAGCCATCCGAGCGTTATCTTCAAGCGAAAAGCATGTCCATCTTACTACTCGTCTACGGGTGTAGGTTTGCTCCGTTCCGAATCGATGTGTGGTTATTAATCAGAAGCAACTAGTCTTGCAACGGGACATCATGTCAATGGGGTTTGATTAACTACGCCTGCGAGGTTGGATCTGTAAGTAATATCCCGCCTCGATTTTGACTGACTCTGCTAATACAACGGTGATAGTGTGTAAGTGAGAGTCCCACTTGTGAGCGCGCTGATCTTTAGCATCTTCCATTTACTCTCTCACAATAAATCCATTCAAGTATCGAATCACAAGCTGATCAGTTTGAAATCGTAGGTTGGAGATGGTGGCGGTGACGGTTCGTGCTGCGGTTGGCCTACAGATGGGGATGCTGTTCACTGTCCAGTTGGCGGCTGGTAAAGGGTTTTCGTCCTGCTTCCCCTCCTTTGACAGCTTCTGGCCCTGGAATTCGCAATGTTATCACACTGCGTGACTCGCGAGAGTAGGGCGCATATAGCATGATCGATGAATGACAGCATAAGATACAAGCATAGTCCAACATTCGCTTAATCACCAACTACTGAAAACTCCTCACAACTTGCTCTCTGACGGCTTGAGCCGGATGACTGCTTCCTGTGTGCAAGACATGACGAGACGACCGCTCTCTAAGTTCCAAATACGCTCATGAATCAGCGTTCTCCCTTCCGACCCGCAAGATGTCTGTCTCTCAACAACAACCCATTCATCGACCTTGACCGATGGGTCGTGAAATGTCATCGTATGATTCAAGGTCGCGCCCATAGTCACATTTTCGCTCTGACTTCCCACTTGTTCCGGATTAGCGAAGATAGATATCCCGAAAAGAATCTCG
Organism: Xylariaceae sp. FL1272; assembly: GCA_022432385.1. NCBI lineage: Eukaryota > Fungi > Ascomycota > Sordariomycetes > Xylariales > Xylariaceae > Xylariaceae sp. FL1272. The sequence goes on from JAJJXC010000004.1 coordinate 685,768, forward strand.
TCGGACATGTATGCAAGAGCGGCCAGGTGTATGGTAGGTGAGCGCGTAGACAGTGGTGGCGAACGTGCAAATGCACGAACGAAACATTCCCACGCGTTTTCTGCTTGAACAAAGCCGAAAGGGCGCCAGTCAAAGGGATCCTCGTCCGGACTCATGAATTGCCACAATTTGTTACGTCCTGCTAAACCAGCGAGCAGCTGTTGATTGAGATCCTTCCCAATGTCGTCTGGGCGAAGACCGTCTAGCTGAGGCATAGGGACACAATAGGTCAAAACCTCATCGTTATGCGGTTTGCTCGGTTGCGGTCGTTGGAACGATATTGTGGCAACGTAAACGCATACGTCGCTGGTACCTTGAAATCCCCGCACTAGCCGAGTCGCAGAGCTCCGTCCACTCGCAACACGCTCGACATCGTAGCGTACGTGGTCATCTGCGCTCACGGTGACCGGGCGCAAAAAAGACGAGTGCGACGAATACGGGTGTAGGTCAGTAGAGACTGTTGTGCTTGCTGCCATAATAGCCTGCGACAGCAGCAGTCCCCCAAAAACTGCGCGCCCGGACGGTTGTGTTGTGAATGACCTGTGTCATTAGACAGTGCTTAGTCGACCACTTGATGATGGGCGCAATAAATTAAAAGAATGGACATACTCCTCATTAATTAACACATCTGCGCCATCCTTCGAAGCCTCCTTCACTGCAATCTGCGATTCAATCGCTGCTCGAGACATGGTCGTGTAAGGATATTGGGGGTGAAGTTGAACATCAAATTGAAAGGCAAATATGGGGCTCTGCCAGTAAGGGATGACTCCACGACCACAACTTTATATATGTACCTCATGTAGGTACGCCTGCACGTGAGCATGCCCTTGTCTACCTTGATACAATCTGAAAAGTGATAGGTACACCCAGGGACACGTTAGCAAAGGTACATGTATACTAGCATTCATGTAGTAGATCCTATCGGCTGAGCTGTACCGGACGGTAAAATGTCTAACCCCACTACACCGCCAGGCACCTAAAAGAAGCATTTGGGTACATGTAGATACGTTGACTGCCTTAGGTATGTACATGTATGTACCTAAGGTACTACCTACATTTAGGCAGATTTTCTCCATTTTGTCCCTGTTAGATGTTTCACCTTTTGTTCTTCAGAGCCGACTGTGACAACTCCCCATACCGACAAAATGCTGTAGTCTTTATTCGATGGACTACTAAATGAGCTCGAGCGCGCCTGTCTCCTACAGCGCATTACCCGCTAATGATTCAGCAACAGCATCAGACACAAATTTTACGCATAAAGGTGAGAAGGATGAAGGATTCAGCGTTTTCGAAACCAAGTACACCCAGCAGTACAACGCCGATCGATCCCTCAGCGTCCCTGTGAAGCGCAAATTGGAGACCAAAGATACATCGCCGTCTTCCGGAGATCGCCGCGGAACGAGAATCGTGTTCACAGCCATCAATACTTCTACTAATGCTCGAGCAACTGCATCGGAGGAACCCGCTTGCAAACGTGTGAAGTTCGAGTAGGGTAGAGGCCAAGAACAGGGACAGAATATGGCTAATGTGCTACATGGGCTCTTTCGCTGTTTCTTGTCATAGCTTCGCATTTTTGCTTCCGTCCAATAACAGAGCCCCTCTCAATGTGTGCACGAACCTGTGGTATCTTCGGCATGAAGCCTTGAGGATTTTCATCCGAGCAGTTGCGAATATTTACTTAGTCTGAGTTCTACATAGATAGTCTAGTCTTCGGCGTCACGCCTTGAAGTATTTGGTCGGCATCTCAGCATCTAATCCAATGCGAGAAATTCCCGATTATAAACACACGCTCTCATGATATGTGATATATATGTGCTACATCGCCAAAGTAGGAGGCCAAGCCAGTGGCGTAGACATGATTGTCGCTAAGTTAGCCGAGTCATTGATGTAGGAAGTGTAGCGCGATTACGCGATTGGTATCAGACTCTATCTCATAGGTCCGCGCTGGTAGAGCGTCGACGGCGCTCCACTGATGCCATGACTCATTAAGGCCTTGCCACCCCCTATCTGCTTTGTACCTGCTGCTACGAGGCTGTGTGTGGAAGCCCTGGATTATACACTACCAAGTTAGATATCACGGCCTGGTAAGTGCAGGTTTCTGCGACTGAGTTCTGAGCGTTACAGTTGGAGAGACGATAACGAAGTCTGTGCTGACTAGTAGGAATAGCGGCTGCGTGTAAGATTGGACCTTGCTCACCAGAACATGTTTATCAGCTATATAGATGTCAAGGTCTCGTCCTCCTGTGCCCCATGTTTGGACCGAGGGGTCTTGCTAGTTACTCAAATAATTCCAACATCTTGAGAGACAGGTCCCACAGCTTCTTCTCGCCCTCGGGATTGAAGGCGTGTGGTGAAACACCGACAGCTAGTAAGGTAAACGCACCCTTCACCGCCATACCCCTTCACCGCCCACCTTTATAGTTTTTAAAGGTTTAATTTTAAATAACTCCACTATAACAATTATAACGCTAGTCTTGTTATTTATATAATAAAAGTATGTTATTTATTCATTAAAATTTAAAAGTTTTATTAAATTTTATTAAAAATAGGATTTTTTATAATAAAATTAAAATTATAGGTTAAAAGTTTAAAAATAATATAAGTAATTAAATATAGAATAATTAATTAAAAAAAGGTTTTAATAAAAATATAATATATTTATATTAATAATTAATAATTAAACTTATCAACCATGTTTTTTAATTATTTAATATTTATTATCATTAATATATTATAAAGCTTTATATAAAAAAAACGCCATATTTTTCTTACGACTTAAGAAAAACGCGCTAGTATTAACGCGTAAAACAACGCGTTAAAAATTAACGTTTTTTAATTAAACCTAAAATAAAACCCTACTTTTTAAAGGAATTCATAAATAAAAGTTAATTTTAAAAGTTTTAAATATAATTTAATATAAAAAACAGATTTTTAAATTATAAAATAATATTTATTATTATAATCATAGTTTAAACATTATGTATATTTTATTATAAAACTTAAAAAAACTATGATAAATCAACTATTATTATATTTATGAAAAAAAAGTTTATTTTTATATATATTTATATATATATTAACTATATATATTAATATTATATAATTATCTTTAAAATGTGGGGAAACCTTACGCTATATAAATGTAAGTGGGCGGTGAAGGGGTATGGCGGTGAAGGGTGCGTTTACCTTATACCACCCTCTGGAGTTGGGCCCGCTTCCTGGCAATCCTCTAGATAGACTCCGCCCTTGCCCTCCCATTCCTTACCGAACGCAGCCGTCATGGTCGTAGCCGCGCCCTGGGCGGGGCTCTTACCATACTTAATTGCTGGTTCGCTGGTTCCCCACTGCTTGAGTGTCTCTGCATCGACGTGACGCTGAAGGTCCGTAGCAATACCACCAGGCATCAACGAGAGGCCGTGCAGACCCTTGGAACCCCACCTGCGCTCTATCTCGTTCGTCATCCAGATACAGGCCGTCTTGGCGTTACCGTACGCCTTCCATGGCTCGTATTCACCATCGAGATTGATGTTGTCGAGGACGACGGTGCTCATATGGTGACCTGCGGACGAGACGTTGACGACTCGCGAATGAAAGTCGGGCGTCGAACTGGATAGCAACGTCTTCTCCAGTAGCTTGTAGAGCAGGAAGTGACCGAGATAGTTGATGGCAAGCTGCGACTCGAAGCCATCGGCCGTCTTCGCCTGTGGACATGCCATGATGCCAGCGTTGTTAACCAGGACGTTGAGTTGCGTCGACTTGGACAGAAACGTCTTGGCGGCGGCGCGCACGCTGTCCATCGAGCCGACGTCTAGCTCGAGAAGCTCCACGCGACCGGGCTCCAGGATATCTGCGAGGGCTTTCTTTCCCTTCTCCAAGTCGCGAACGCCCAGATAGACTTTGCCACCTGTCGCGGCGAGCGCGCGGCCTGTTTCGATGCCTATGCCTCCTGAAGAGCCGGTGAGAAGAAAAACCTGATTCCCGTCAATTGCTGTTCTGGTTTCTAACAATAGCGGCAGGATCAGAAATGCCCACCTTGTCCTTCATTGTGCCAATGCGGTCATTGTCCTTGAGAATGTCAAGAGCCGTTGGCCGAGCGTCTCCAGGCCCATTCTGGTCCAAAAAGGCTTGAGTGTACTTGCCATTCTTGCCATGATGGTTGCTAATGAGTGGGTTTGCCATGACGAAAATTGTATTTGTGGTGTTTGAGAATGTCTAAGATATCGGGTTTGCAAGGACGTGCGGCAGAGCAGGTAGAAGATGCCTGATATGGAGGACGGGGAAGTTGAACCGATGGAATCAGTTGTTGCATTATTAACCGAAAGGGGTACGAGCCCGAATGCAAGACAAAGGAGATATCCAGTATGTCCGAAGCGGTCGGTGAGAGGTGGCTTGGAACTTTCTTGTCTGAAAGAGGACGTCTGACCGGGACAACGCCGCAGCCTGTTGGTTGGGCTTACTGCGGCGCATTAATGTTGATGACGCCGCCTTGTTCCATCAGGTAGCCAACCACCCTGCTTGGCTGGAGCCGGACGCTCCCCTGCGGCACAACTCGCGTGACGCTTCGAATTGTTGGAGAGCCAAGATCGTCAGCTATCCCGCCATTACTATGTTCGAACAATACTGATCTCATGATCATACTGTTAGGGAAGGATATTGAATAGACCTGGCCAGTTAGTTTTCAGGAGAACTAGCTTGGGGGGCTCGGGTGCCAAGTCTGTAGTGGTTTTGAGGGTTGTCTACACATCGCGTTGACGGCGGGAAAGTTATACTAATATGCTCTCCAGTCGCAATCCGCAAGTCAGTGCCACTTGGCTCGCAGCTATGGAAGCGTATCACATGTTGGTACGTATGTAGTTTCTTTTGAAGATTTCCCGGCTGATTCAATATTCCAGTGATGTCACTCGGAAAGAAGATTTGGCCTCCGTTTACGCTGAGATACGGTCTAGGATGCCTCCTATTGGGGGTGTTGCTCAAGGTGCTAGTGAGTCAATATCTCTGATCAATAGATTGAAATGTGAGATACTAACTCTGCCATTCCATTAGTGGTTCTACACGATGTGGGCGTCCGGAATATGACCTTGGATACATTTGGAAAGGTCATGAGACCGAAGGTCGAAGGGACAATTCACCTCCATGACCTTTTCAGAGAAGAGAAACTAGACTTCTTCATTGTGTTCTCCTCAGCCACTTGTATAGATGCTAACCCGGGATAATCGGCTTACTCAGCTGCCAACCTCTTCATGGCTGCATTGGCGGAGCAACGACGACGATGTGGGCTTGCAGCGTCAGTGATCCATATAGGACCAGTCTTTGGAGTTGGATACATCGCCCAGGCAATTGACGAGACAACAAAATTTGCAGAATCAACTATGCGGTCTGGAGGATATATGCCTACTTCTGAATACGACTTCCATCAGCTATTTGCGGAAGCTGTTTTGGCTGGGAGACCAGGCTCTCATGCTCCCGTCGAGATTGTTAGTGGTTTCCGACGAGCCGATGCAGACTCATCGAGTCCACCCGTATGGACGTCAAGTCCAGTAATGTGTTACTTCAACCGCGCACAGAATTTGTTAACGCAGGTGGCCATGAGCACTGCAAATGTCTCATTAAAGGACCAGCTCGCCACAGCACAACAGCCAGATGAGATCGCCCAGGTTGTTCAAACTGCCTTCTATTCGAAAATTCAAACAACCTTCCAACTTGACAATACTCAGCACTCTGATTTACCACTAGAATCGTTATCATTGACCCGTATGGGGATAGATTCTTTATCTGCTGTGGAAATCCGTGGATGGTTTCTGGGAACAATGGGTGTGAATATCCCGGTCCTGAAAATTTTGAACGACGCTACTGTTGGGGATCTTATTAGCTTTGCCACCAATGCTATCATTGCCATGAAGAGAGAAGCAGAAGAGAGAATCAAGACATCAAGCCCGACCGTTGATGGAGAGCCCGCACTCAACCAGAAATCGATTTCTTCCCACCGGAACTCGCATGGCGCAGAGCTCACTTGCAACTCATCCCCTGTTACATTTCCACTATCTTACAGCCAAGAAATGTTCTGGTACGTCTGGGCCTCATTGCACGACAAGGCCAGCCTCAATCATACAGGGTGGACCAGGATAAGAAGCACAATACGTCTACATGACCTGGAGACCGCGGCGCACATGATCGGTATGCACCACAAGATTCTCAGAGCTCAATTTATCGATCATGAGGGTGTACCAGTACAGCAGGTTTCGGAAACGAGCCGACTGGAGCTTGAACATCGACAAATAGAGGCAGAGAATGAGGTCCGCGATGTGGCAGCAATGCTGGAGACAACCGTCCTTGATATTGAGCATGGGGACAGTGTGCGACTGCTGCTTCTTTCCATCTCATCAACAGAGCACTTTTTAGTCTTCGTCATTCATCCTCTAGTTATGGACGGCTTTTCATTCCAGATCTTCCTTACGCAACTCACGACATTGTACTCCAATCCTAACTTAGAGTTATCGACGAAGCAGTACCTTGACCACGCAGCATCTCAACGTCAAGCATTCGAATCCGGCGACTTGGACCAAGAGTTACTCTTCTGGAAGGGCGAGTTTTCGTCGATACCACCGCCATTGCCCATTCTCAAGCTATCTCTTCTGAGCGCACGCCCACTTTTAACAGCATACGCCAACGAGAGAGCTGTTCTAAGGCTTACAAAGGATACGAGAATATTGGTGCAACAGCTTTGTCGCCGTCACAGTGTTACGCCTTTTCATTTCTATATTGCGTCTTTCCGTGCGTTACTCGGAAGACTGACTGACGAAACCGACGACGTTGTCGTGGGTGTTGGCGATGCTAATAGAAACCAAGACAACATGATGGATGTCATTGGGCCATTCGTGAACTTGCTACCAGTCCGCCTGAAAACACAGAAGAACATGAAGTTCGAGAAGTTCTTACAATATGCACGGCTACAAGTCCTAAGTGCACTAGAGAACTCAAAAATACCGTTCCAAGTTCTGCTCAGCAGGTATGACTTCAAAGATCCAGCTTGTTTTTCCGTTTCACGCCCGCTAATGACAGATCAAGGCTCGGTATCCCTCGGTCTGCTACACACATGCCCTTATTCCAGTGCTTCATTGACTATAGGCAAGGGCAGAAAGAGTTCGACCGTTGGGGCGACGTTGAAATGCAATTTGAATCCTTTCAAAATTTGAAAATGGGATATGATGTCGCGTTGGACATTGTTGAAGATCCTAGTGGGACTTCAGTCCACATTCTGGAGGTGCGAAGAGATCTCTACGGCCAAGCCGGGGCTGAAACAATGATCCAATGCTACGAGCGTTTGATCAATGCTTATGCGTCTTCGCCGACAGTTCTTTTGGAGGAACCGGATCTGTTTGATCCCATGGAATTTCCCAACATGATGAATCTTGCGCAAGGTAATTTGCTTTACCTAGTCTGCTTTGATCTTTCAGCTAAGGCAATCTCTAGGTCCTATCAGCCCTTCTCAATGGCCGCCGACTGTGGCACACCGCATAGAACAGATAGCGGATCAGCAGCCCTTTGCAATCGCAATTACCAACCCAGACAGCACGATTGTCACCTACCGGGATTTAGTGGTAGAATCCTCTAATCTTGCTCGAAAGCTTTCTTCAACTGGTGTGAGATCACGCTCTCATGTCACTGTTTTACAAGAAGTCACTGGTCATTGGATTTCTAGCATACTAGCCATTTGGCGCCTGGGGGCTGTATACATTCCACTCGATCTAGGCCTACCCGTCTCTCGACTAGCAGCCATGGTCAGAGACTCGCAACCCGTTGTGACTCTCGTAGACAGCATAACAATTCGACGTTGTGATACTATTTGTGGGGATGGATCACTGGTCGTTGATGTGACAAAGCTAGATTCCGACCTCACCAACCCCGCAGGTACGATTGCGGCACAGGAGTTCGACCATTGCGCTATCTTGTATACCAGTGGCTCCACTGGGACTCCAAAGGGTGTCATCCTAAAGCATATAGGCCTTCGTAACTTCTCCGAGATGGTCCCACCCCTTTTTGACATCGGATCTGAGACAGTTCTACAGCAGACATCATCTGTCTTCGATCTTTCTCTGATCCAGATTACGACGGCTCTATGCCATGACGGGTATCTCTGTCTAGTTCCGTGGAATATGAGAGCAGACGCGCCCTACATAAGCAATGTTATGCTGCACCACAAAGTTACCTTAACCTGCGCAACACCGTCAGAGTATTGCGCTTGGATAAACCATAACACCACCCAACTCTCTCAGTGTTTTTGTTGGAGACATGCATTTTCCATCGGCGAGCCGATCCCTCGGCATCTTCCGCAATAGATGGCAGCCGTGAGCCAGGGTATCAGATTATTCAACCTCTACGGCCCAAGTGAAACGTCGCTTGCTGCGACCGCCACGAGAGTACTCTTTAGAGATATCAATAGCCAGTCTGCGCATGGCCCGGTATCTGCAGGGTCGCCATTGCCTAATTACTCTGTATACATTTTGGACGCGCAAATGAAACCAGTACCTCGAGGAGTACAAGGTGAGATATACATTGGAGGCATTGGAGTAGGTGCTGGCTATCTCAACAAGCCTGCACTTACTGCTCAAAAAGTCACATCGGACGAACTGACGCCTCGAACTTCCTCGGACTGCGATGCTCGTCTCCATCGCACCGGTGACCTCGGCCGCTGGAGTAGTTCGGGAGAGATCCTTGTCGAGGGGCGAGTGTCAGGGGATAGCCAAATAAAGCTACGGGGTATACGGATCGATCTCAGAGAGATTGAACATGCGATCATTTGCGCCGCGAACTCAGCTCTGAGCCAAGCTGTGGTATCGCTCCATTCAGCCCAGTCCGATCACCCTGAGAAAGATTCGCTCTTAGTAGGTTATGTAATATTCTGCAATACGACAGGCGAAGACGCCATGCGAGCCCAAATATTGGCCATCAAATCATCAATAGGGGAGGCTTTACCGCAGTACATGTGCCCAGCTGTGATTATCCCAGTTGAAAGCTTGCCGACTTTAAACTCCGGCAAGGTCGATCGCGCGGCCATCGCTGCATTGCCGTTGCCAGCAACTTCTGTTTGTCCAAATTGGGACAGCTCCGATTTGACGGATACAGAAAAACGTCTGAGCTCCATCTGGCAAGACGTTGTTGCTTCGGAAATCTCAGCTGCTAAGGAATACTACTTCCCTCCAGAAACAGATTTCTTCCACGTCGGAGGCACGTCTCTGCGCCTCCTCGCTTTACAAGCTCGCATTCGATCGTTATTTCATGTCAATCTGTCGATCTTGAGTATGTTTGAGCATAGTACTCTAGTTGGAATGGCACGCTGTATAGAGGGTGTTGCACAGGACTCGTCCTTTTCAAGCCTTGACTGGGATGCTGAGACATCTTTGACGCCAGATCTCAACTGGAGTCAACAGCTGATATCCACAAAGCATTTGGACACTGATATGTCGGGCAAAGTTATAGTACTGACAGGCGCAACAGGTGCAGTAGGGAAGGCCTTGCTAAGTAGCCTGCAAGGTAGCTCTGAGGTTGTCAAAGTATTTTGCATCGCAGTGCGAAATGCAAGCAACCGTCCAGGGTTACTTGAAAGCGAGAAGGTCACCGTTTTCGAAGGTGATCTTACGCATCCCAGATTAGGGCTGTCCGAAGAGCAAGCAAGGGTCGTGTTTTCTCAAGCCGACACTGTCATCCATAACGGCGCTGAGGTTTCATATCTGAAAACATACAAATCTCTCCGGGAACCAAATGTTCAATCAACGAAGGAGCTGCTAAGACTATGCCTACCACGCATGGTGCCGTTTCATTTCATCTCGTCCACGGCAGTTGAAATAGATAACACACCAGGTAGCAACAAGGTTCATCAGCAACGTGACGGCCCTCTTGCTAGTATTGGTAGCGGCTACACCATATCGAAGCAAATCAGCGAAAGCTTTCTTCAAAACGTCAAGTCAACGTATCCGAGTTGGCCGATGTGGGTTCACAGACCCAGTCTCATCACCGACAATGGCACATTGGAGAGTGGTCCAAACTCCGTGATTGAAAGTATACAGCGTTATTCAACGACATTGAATGCAATTCCGGTGGTGCCAAGAGACCAGATGGGCCTTTCAGGGGTGGGAACGTTCAATGTTGTTCCAATTAATCTGGTAGTGAGGGGGATTTTGGATGCAGTAATGAGGTCAGAGACTGGACCAGTACCTGACACCATCCAGCTTCTTCGACATGTAGGAAGTGAAGAGATAGATATGGAGAAGCTTTGCGGCTGGGCCCCCAAAGTGGCTAGGGATGACACAGTGGAGCAGAACGTGACGGCAATGGAAGAGATGGACTTCACTGTTTGGGTTTCAAAGGCAGCCAAGTTAGGCATGAACTCAACAATCGTAATATTCATGAGGGCTGTGGGCCTTGAGATGGGCTTGAAGTAAGAACAGCAGTCTGGTTGAAGAGCTTCATGTATTATAATCCACAAGCAACAACTGACGGATTGTCAATCTGAAAGTTCCGGCAATCCGACTTTCTATTCACTTGAAGTTATTAATCCTATTTGTGTTCTAAATCACAGTGGCTCTGTTCTCTTTAAGCCCTTCACATCCAATTTGTATTCTTTCTGCACTGACGCCAAGTTGCGCAACTGAGGCAAAAGAGAGGGGTCTAGATGGAAATACTACAGCCCTCTTATAGCATCATAAGCAACAAGGAGTAAGTGTGCGTGCATGTGGTGCATAGGAACAACTGCAGGACGATTAAGCTTCATTTAAGCATTATAAAGAGGTCGCATCGAGTGCCTTATATGTTTCCTTCTGTATCCTTCCGTCGTCATAAAATCTAGCTGTAATTACAGTAACGAACAGTATACTGATCTTGAATCTGAGGATATAAAGATCTGGCCACATTCGACAGAGCATGGACCTCTAGTCAGACTTGCTGACAAAGTTTGTCATGCCCAATACTCCACCACAACATAAACGAGAGTAGATAATAGACAAGTACTTATTTACAGGTACTCAAGCCTCTAACGACAAACAAAGTCACACATGTACTCTAATATCAAACCTATCAGAGTGGCAATATTATGAGATCAGGTCCCTTGCCTTGATAATATTGCGACGCTTACTCGAAACAAATCAATAGTGTAACAGGGGTGAGAGATGAGTCAGCAGCCCAATAGCATGTATTTTTCTTTTTCTTTATGTACAGAGCGCAGATTTACAGAAGACACCTATTTTCAGACAGGCAGCAGAACAATACTATCGTCCTTTTCGTTCTTTTTATTGACTGATCAGACTTATGCCCAGAGAATAACTGCTGCGCAGTTATTTATTATTGTTTTATCTTATTATTATTGGGTGTAGTTTTGAGTTTTATTTCAATAGACAGACGCCGTGACAAGCATTCGAATCTCCTTCACGAACCCTATCATAGTCCATTGTTTGACACTGGTCGTTATGTGTAGATAATCACTTACAAGCGGTCCCATGCCAGTCTCAGATCGAACCGACACATCTCACAGCCGCTAACAGTCACTCCCCCCATCAACACTCCACCATCATGCGTAGATCGATCCCCAGATACTTCACAGAGCGAACTAGACACCCTTCTATCGGCCCCTATTCATCATCCAAACATCTCCAGCTTACACTCACAGCCCACTCACACACATGACTCCCAGCATACTCAACGCTCCTGAATACAACCCCTTTCTGCCACATACACATCATTCGCCTCCAAGTACCCATTCCCCAGCCTATCACCCCAAGCCCCCCATCCCACCCATCAATCACCAAACACTCACACCCCAAACTCACCATATTCCCTCCTACTCACCACCCCCCAACTCCTATGACTCACCCATCCACAATCCCCAATCCCCAAGTACCCTCCCAAACCCCGACTCGTACCTCTACCCCCAATCTACAAACCAAAAGTACCATCCCCCACGCTCCGTACCAGTACCTCCCCCGGTAGAAAACACCACCAAAGCCCCAACCCGTCCCCTCCGCCATACGTACCTCAACCCGTGAACGAGTCTGAATACCTACCCAGCACCCATCTCTATAAATCCCCCCAGCCACTCTCTTCTCCCTCCCCATAAAACTCCTCCCTATTATTTTTGGCACCACTACATCCACCCATCCCATTTTGGCCCATACATCAAACATTAATAGTACCTACCCAACACACCAATTCCAGTCCGCAAGGTCCTCCTGTTCGTGTGCCTGGCTTGGTAATCCTCGGTTGCGACTACGTGATCTACATTGATCACTACCAGGAGCCTGGCAACATGTCACTATAAAGGCCGACCTCTTCGCTATACCTACGCCATTGTACATACTCCGGCGTCACTCCAGCCTCACTTTTGTATCTATACACTCTTCCACTATACCACCATCAGTACACACATCCATCAGCCAATCAAATACACACCTCTAGCCAATCCATTACATCGTCAGCCCCTTCAAGCCCACCCCTACGACAACACTCACAGCCCCGCATGAAGCCGATAAGTATCTGTACTAGCATTCCCTGTGCAGTCGTGTATCTAGCTGGCCTAGGCTACATACACTGTTGGGGTATGTCCGAAGCGTTAGGGCACCTTTGGCCTTGCTTGCTTGTAGATAGGATCGCTCCAGTTCCTGTAAATGCAATCGCAGCCCCCTGGAATATCAACGGAAAGGAAAATCTGAAACGAACACCCAAGGCGACCCCATTGGGAACTGCCGCCTCCTCATTTGGTTGGCTCGCGTACCACGATCGGCGCTCATCAGCCAACCAAACCCTTCATGTGGCTCCCTCCCACCTCCTGCTGAGCCCCATGTACCGGCACATCTTGTTCGCTAGGCATCTGCACCCTGGCCAATGCTGTATCCCCACTGGCCGTTCATGTCCTCCCGGTGTCCTCAGCGTCCAGCCACGACAGAGGTACACGGCACAGTGACAAGCGGATGGCTGTGCTACGGTATGGCAATCCCTCTCTGTCCTCACTGGCGATGGTTTCCACCCGTGGGAACCGGCAGATACGGATTACCGTCCAGGCCATCAAGTAGATATCCTCCAGAACCATCACGTCCCGCGGCGATCTCATCCTCGAAATTCCAGCCGGGCTTTTTCGCCAGCCACTTCCCGCCGAGGAAAAGTCTGATGCACGGATCGTCGGGCTTCTGCTGCTTTGATTCGTACGGTACCAGCTTGGAGTTATCGCGATCGATGGCGCTTACTGTGCATCCGCACGACAGACCGGGGATGCCGCCCTGCTTGATGAGGTCCGTCGACATGTGCCTCCAGTCGCGGTGGTGGTTGTCCAGGCTCACGATTTCCATGATCTCGCCGCGCAGCTTTTGCTCAACCTCGATTGCGTCGTTCTCGTGTGGGGGACACTGCTCGCAGAGGCCGTGGGCATAACCAATGTCGCGGAAGTACCAGATGTGGTTCTTGGGCATAAACAGGCCGACGCTGAGGGTGTGGACGGGCGCGTCTCCGAAGCGTTCATAGTAGAACCCTCCTGCCTTGTCAAGATGGTCGAAGAAGGCTTGGTGCTCGGCACTACGGAAGAACCCCAGGTGGCCGACCTCGAAGTTGGAGTAGAACTGGCAGTTGTTGTAATCCCAGGCGTCCAGCACTTCGAGATTGTCTCTCGAGGGAAGCTCCACACTCAGAGCTCCGCTGAGGCCCCTCGCCACCTGCAGCAGCCACTCGAAGTCGGCCGAGTCGTGAATGTGGTCAGGGTTGGCCTTGAGGAAGGACTTGGTCTGGTCCCACAGCGAAGGGAATGAGCGGGCGTCGTCGAGGATGGCCATGTTGAATCCGTACTCAAGGTCGTTGTCGCTCATGAATCGGAAGACATCATAGTTGATGTCACAACTGAACTCGACCTGAGAGTGCACTGGTTAACGGGGGAAACCTCATGGCATTGACCAATCGGGGCTCACTCACGCCAGGCTCAACGCGCCAAAAGTAGTCGTAGTCCAGCAGTCGCTTCTCCAAGGCAAACAGGCCAGCATTCCAGCGACACATGTGGTGGTAGCTCTGCAGCCAAGCCTTGCCGACGCCGATGCCTCCCATGAACTGGCGACCGACATCGAAGCGAGAGGTGTCGATCCAGTGAGGAATGGACCAGTGCTCCTTAGGGATGGTTTCGAAGTAGCAGTGCGACTTGGTGGCGTTGGAGACGAGGGCCTTGAACTCATCGCTGAACTGCTCGTCATTGAAGAAGACCCAGTCGTAGCGGTGGGTGGCGCGACCATTGAAGCGAGCCTCGAGCTGCATGATGCTCTGGACCATCTCCTCGGCCTCGGAGTTTCGCACGAGGGCAATGAAGGCGGCCTTGGGGCGCGTGGAAGCGAGCTGCTGTCGCTGCTGCATGGAGAAGCTGCTGATATCCAGGAAGGTGTTGTCACGGAGCCACTGGATGGGGGACTTAGGGGCAGGGGCCTTGAGGGGCTTGACCGACTGGACAACGACAGGCTGGTTGACATTCCCGGTGTGCTCTTCGGAAGAGTGGGCGATGGGCGGGAGATAGCTGTCGAAGAGCGCGGCCTGGCGCGCCATCTCCCTGTCGTGATCTTTGTAGATGACGTAGGCGCTTCCGAAGATCACCAATGCCAGGCAGAGGAACATCAGGACCTTGCGGATTGGGATTGGTCTGTAATACGTGTAGAGTACTATTAACGTTTGATTCTCTTGGAGGGATCGCTGTGGAAAGGGGGGAGGATGTGGTGCAGCATAGGTAGAAAATGCTATCAAGTATATCGCTTACCCGTGGTTCCTCTGCCCCTGCGCCAAGAATGCCATAGCAGGGACTTTCTCTTGCTTGTCATCATCATATACATCAGTGCGCTCAAACATGGAAGTGCCGTCACGAGAGAAAGGAGTCAAGTCATTGTCACCACCTTTGTAGCCGGAGCCGCCATTGCTAGTCTGAGACCATTGAGAAACATGACCACGAGTGCTTGGGGCCGGTTGGGTCTGAGTGCCATGAGATTGGAGTGTCGACTCTGGGCCGCCGGCACTTGAGGCACTCCCGGTACTAGTTGTGTGTCTGTGGTAAGCAGCAGGCATGGTGATGGTTTAGTGGTGCACACTGCGAGGCATCGTCGCATATTAGTGGTTACGGTAGACAAACACGCAATCGCGCACCCCGTCCGGTGTTGGGGCGGAGTGACCACGATTGGGACGGGGTTGCTTACCGTTGTGACGAGTTTGAGGCGGCAGAAGTCAAGTATTTGGAGCGGGCTACGATGTTTTGGACGCGTTTAGACAGAACTAGGGCAGCGGTAGACTTTGACGCCGAGAATATGCTAGGCCGAGTGAACGAGAGTATGTGATATACGGTAGGAAGGAAGAAGAAAAAAAGGGAGACTCGGCGATGGCCACTATTTTGTAGATGGCGCATGCGAGGCCCGAATCATGTATGAATCGACGAGCAGTGATGAGAGGTGATGCGAGGCGATGCGAGATGATGCAGCGGCGCGCACACGTGCAAGAAGGTTGAGGGTTCGGGTTCGCAGAATTAGTGGGTTTCAGATTCACACGTCGTACCTGAGCAACGACGAACAATCAGGAAGTCGCGACCTGCCTGGGGTGTTGGGACTGCTTCAACGCCAAAGAAAGCTGCGCGAGGTGTGCGGGTGGTGGGTGACGGGTGCCGCCCGCCTGCACCCCTCCAGCAGCGACGGCAGCGACGTCAGGCACGGCAGGCACGAGCACACTATAGCTATAGCTATAGACACCGACTGAGATCCCGAGCAGGGCTGAGTACGAGTATGATGAGTTGCGCAGGCCTTCACGGCTCTGTGTCAGTAAATCACCGAATAGACATGAGCAGACTCTGACACCAACTGGCGTGATCTTTCTTTCAGCCCGACGGATGACCTCGATCGTCCAATGTCTAGGTGCATCTCTGAATCACTTAGATCACGCAACTTTGAGGTCGATCTGCTCTAGACTCCAGTCAGTTCACATGGGTCTTGGTACATCACAGACATCGAGCCAAATCACAGAGTGATACCGACAAGTAGTCGTTGCCTGCCTCGAAGAGTCAATAGTGTAGCCATGCTCAAGCTCAGGTCAATCTAGGATGAGAAGATCAATTTCCTGTAGTACACCAGGTAATTATGAAGCAGTGTCCAATGCCTGGAGCGATTGCCCTGACCGCATTGGGCATCCACTCGCAAGTTGCACAACAAACAACTCGGCTGATAAGGGTAAGGTATGGTACGATAACGACGAGAGATGTCACCAGGCCATGTCGGTCTGCTTGGGCCTACACAGCAGGAGGGAGCATCCTCGCAGAGGCAAATCGCCTCCTGCAATGCCATGCCAGATCTACCGTCCATCTGGGGATCAAGGCTCTGTCCAGCCCTGAGTGGCCCATCCCCAGAGGCAATCGTCTGTCCAGGTACCACAGACCAGGACAGCCCTCACCGCCTAGAATCGTGTCGTCTGAACTCTGGGTAATTAGCAATCACCGTTGCCGCCGACAGCGCGCAGTCTCACGAGCGTGGGAATCCAAACTTGCTGTATTTGATTTGCCACTGAATCATCAAACACTGAGTTGGCATCCCAACGGCACATCCCGCAGAAAACCCAAACGCCAGCTATAGTACACTGATATCATCGATCATCTGAGCTGCTGTCACGGATCAGTCATGTCAGTGAGCTGCAAGTACACAATATCTGACCCCTTTGTCACCGTCCCATGACCCATGTCACTGAGCAGTGAATGCAAGAAAAAGAACCCCACCCTCCTTGACGCCTGAATCACTACCCATTTCTCAAGTCTCGATGGCCATGGCATCGTCGGGGAGGTCATCCTCGAGCGTGAGGTCCAGGACCCGAGCGTATTGCACCGTGAGACGCTGAAGTTCCCGGTATTTGCCTGTATGTGTGTAATAATGGTCAGTATCCACAGCTGTGATTTGTTTGGCTGAGAAAGTGAGAGACAAGCAAACATACCCAGAATCATGACAACCCCTTTGAGCAGTTCCTTCCTGTCCCACCCGCAAATATCTCCGCCTTTGTTGTTCCAGCCCCGGCCCTTGTTCTCCCCGTCGTCCATCTTATCTTGTAACACACCACCCAGCAGGCTGTTCAGCAGCTCTTCTACCTTTCCTCCGTGCCCTTCAGCGCCGATGCGCTTCGCATACATGAGTAGATAGAGCCGGAACTCCTCCTTGGCGCCCAGCTGCAAGGCCCCGGCGATCCGATTCTCCAAATGGGCAATGGAAACACTAGACTCAAATGCTTCGAAGCCGTCTTTGGAAAGCAGGGCCTTGATCAGTCGCTGTAGGGTGTATGCTCGTCCCTTGAGTAAGAATTCATTGGTGGTATGCCGCTCGAGGAAGGGAATGATGCCGGCCGAGACCATGATCTCATCGTTCTTGCCATCTTTCGGTGTCGTGGACCCGACAGCCGTTGTCTGCAAGGATCCAACAGAAGAGTCGTTACTGTTCCAGTATTGGCTACCGACAGCCCACCACGATTCTGAAAGGCGCTGCCAGGTATACAGAGCTGGCGAATAGTAATAGCCATCGCCATTCGTCAGTGTAACAACAATGTGACCATTGGAGTTCAAGTGCGCAGAGGTGACACCAGGCGCGGGCATGGCTCCGTGGGGTTGGAGCGAACTGATGGCAATTTCGAGAATGGGCCCGAGCGAGACGGGAGGGTGAGGTGATGAGAGCGTCTTCATGTTCCAGACGTAGCACATGCCGACGGCCGTGATACATAAGAGCCACCAGCCACGGCACTCCAGGATGACTGGTTGGGCCTCGAGCACCATCGCATTGATCATCCGACGCCCGGCAGGGGTCCATGTGTAGAGGCAACCATCCTCACAGGCGGCGGCCCAAAACTTCTTGCTTCCTGTGACGAGGATGACGGCTCTCGGGAGGTAATCTTGCCATAACACTGTTCCGCGCTTGCTGGCTGTGATGTGAGACGGATCGCGAATCGAAGGTGGATTCCGGGCTTCCAAAATGACGTTCTCGGCGTATCTTGATGCATCCTCCTGTGTCGTCTCTTCCAGAAGTACTCCACGCTCAAGTGGTCGTAAGATATGTGATCGTATCTTGGGGACCGACAAGCGGACTTGAGAAACGGCAATCGAAGGATTGAGCACTGCCGGCCGTAGATAGTCGGGTGTTGGGACTATACCATTTTTAGGAGGCTCGAGCACGGCAGTCTCTAAACCATCGACGCCATTGCGCTGTATGGTCCTAGATCCAGTAGCCGGCCTCTTGCTGGGATGATCATCATCCTCTTCCCCTTCTAGCGCGATGGCCTTGCGCTTGTTGCCTAGCAGCATAGCAGCCAGACCTCCTTCAGGCAATCCATCATAAGGCTTGGTGAGATCTAGAATAGTCTGGGGCGCATCGTTCTGTGCGGCCTTGGAGGTGCTGGACCCAACTAGCTGCGTCTGAGGGAGAGACGATTGTCCGGTCCCAGATGAAGAGATGAGCATTGGTGCCACTCGTTTCTTACCATCCTTAGTGATCGTCACACGCGACTTTAAAGCATTCACACGTTGAGCTGCGGCCTTCTCAGCGGCATCCTCGGCTGGCCGAGGCGGTTCCTTGTCCTTGTCAGCCGGACCTTCCGGGTGCCCATTCGTAATAGGTGCGCTAGTCGGCGTAGCGGTGCCCGTTTTGACTCCATTCGTAGCCGGTGTGGCTGCAGCAGCATCTTTGGGAAGCGGTTGAAAGTCGCCCATCAATGCGCCCATTCTCGACTCGGCTCCCTTTCTTTCCCCCTCCTTGCTGTGATTCTCTAATTGTAGACCATCAACATCCTCGGCAATACCCATGACTTTCCGAGACGCGCCATATTTAGACAACGCCTTGTCAGTCTCTTCGAGATTTGCCACCCATCCCAATTCGCCCGTGTCGAACTTGGCAGTGACAATACTTCCGTCCAAGCTGGCCGCGTAGAGGGTCTGACCATCGGGGGCCCAGGATAGGTCGGAGATGGACTTTGATGCTAAGTCTTGTAGAATGACGACTGGCCTTGAGGTGTTAGTGTTCCAAATGCTTAGTGTCTTATCTTGGCCTGCAGATGCAATGACGGTGACCAGAGCGCCGCCCGTAGGCTGGCCGTTGGCTGCGCCATTCTCAACGGGCTTGGTGGTGTGAAATAGTCGAGGTGAGAACATGCAGACCTCGGTGGGCCCTTCATGTCCGATCAGGTTGATATCGCTGTCCCAGCGGCTACGCTCTATTATGGCGACGGAGCTGACAGGGCCGTTGACTGCATTGGCGGCGGCGATGTGATTCCCGTCTGGAGACCAGGAGCAGCGGCGGAAGTAGGTGGTGAGGGGTGAGGATTTGAAGGGCGCGTTGATAGTTGTCTCGAGCTGAAAGTTATTAACCATATCATGCTGAGTCGCATTTGGCGCCGGGGAGGTGAATCGGAATATCTTGATGGTGCGGTCGTCGCTGGCGGTCGCAAAGAACTTGTTGGCCGGGTCGAAGGTGATGCCCTTGACGTGACTCTGGTGTATCGACAGCACCTTGAGCTTCTCGAAGGTGTGACCGGACCAGACCACTACTTTGGAGTCAAGTCCAACAGAGACCAAGATGGAGCCGTCGTAGGACCAGGCCAAGTCCTGGACATCATTGTCGTGCCCTATCAGTCTCCTGAATGTCTTCCAGTTCTCGACGGGCGGCGGCTCGTTGGTGCCGAAGGGGACGATGGCAGGCGGGCCGCTCTCGAGCTGATAAATACATATGATCTTGTCGTCGGCACCCGAGGCGAGATATCTGCCGTTGGGGGAGAAGCGGACAGAGTGGATGGTGCCGAGATGGTGGCTCATGTGGCAGAGCTGGCGAGGGCCGGTGTAGGAGGGATCGTCGGCGCTGTAGATAGATTCGGTGGACCAGACACGAACATGGCCATCTAAGGTCCTGGGTTAGCAAGCAAACGGTGAAAGATATTTCAGAGGGAGCTGGAGGGGCGCATACCACCACCGGCGGTCGCAAGGCGTTTGCCATCGGGAGAGACGTGGCAGCTGTAGACCTCGAAGTCTTTCTGTTCGCCTGTAGTTACATCGTGAGTCAAGGAAGCCCATGCAGCGAGATGAGGCGACAGCAGATGGATACCTTTGTGGCTCAGCCACGAGGGCTTGATGATGCGCATCGTGACGACGTCAAAGCTGGCGACGCCGTTCGCATATCGACGCGGGCGAGGGACGATGCAGATGGCGGAAAGGAATACAAAGGTACAAATGCAGAAGGGCGAGAATGTTGTTGAATCTAGTTTTGATTAATGGTCAAATGCGAAATAATTAGAATGTAGTTAAGATGCGCGCCCTGGGAGCCGAGGAAACCATCAATGCACACGATACATAGAATCCTGGAATCAATTTGTTGCCGTAATCAATCAATTAACAGTTTGCAGCAGCAGCAGCAGCAGCGACCGTCGCCCATGGCCCGTCGCGCGACGCGGCCGACTCGAGAAAATGACAGCTCCAGTGGGCCAGTGCGGTGCAGTGCAGTGCCTTCCAGGTTGCAGCCCAGCTCGCCAGCCTCGACAATCGAGATATACTCGATTGAGACCATCTTCAATCTTGGCCCAGCCGCTATATTTCTATATGCCGAGTTTTCTATGGGAAGAGCCACATGCAGCAAAAGAGGCAGAGCACCTCCAGCCACTGTGCCCGAGCGGAACGGACTGGGCAGCAACGAGCTAGAGGCATTAGGGCTTAGCCTGCGCTGACTAGCAGAAACACGTGGGTCCAGCACCACCACCCGAACGGGCAAGCAGTTCTTCTGGAAAAGGCACATCTGAACGGCCGATCGGTGATAGCAGACGGGAGTCACAGAAGCCTGAAGTCGTCTGACGCACGGCCCTCTAGACGGTCCAAATCCCCCCTGAATAGCTCCTTTCCCTCGCGCGAGTCGCCGGGAGCTACATCCCAGTAGCTATCCCAGCATCCCAGCAGAGCATCATCATTTCCTGCCGACGACATCTCTTCCCCTTGACACTGACACATCGCAACCATCGCCATACCATCGACCCGCCGCTCTTCTAACTCTCGCCCGCACCGCGACGGCAGATTATCCCATCTTTCACTTATGACTTGAGCCGACCGCTTCCTCGCCCGGGACTCCGTCCCCGTCCGACACCCCCGACTTTACAATTTCCTTTTGTCTTTGTTCGATACCCGCTTGCGACATCATGGGAGCGTGTGCCTCTTGTCTAGGCCGTCGTCGGAGCGACTCCATTGACGAAGAGGACTCCCGCCTGCTGTTCGAGGACGGAAACAATATGCAGTACGGCAGTTTTGGCGACCACAACCTGAATTCGCAGGCCGATCCTCTCGAGTCGCAGCGCGAGGCCGAGGCTCTGCAGCGCGTTGTCGCGCGAACTTCCAAGCACGTCATCCTCGCGCAAGACGAATGAATGTATAGCTACTAACCTTCATGGACAGTAACCTAGTAGATGTATTCGAAATCACACCCCAAGAGTCGCAAAGGCCACACCCTGCCATCTTCGCCGGCCAAGATGCGCGCCTTTCTCGATATCAAAACATACTATCCAGACTATCTACCGGCGATGAGGCGACAGGAGGAAATGTCGAGTGGCTCGTGAGCGAGGACGACGATGGCGACCAGCATGATCAGCCTGTCACTATTAAAGAAACCTCCAAAGAACCCCTCGTCGGTACATTCGCCGATGCTGCTGCGGCCGTGGCGTAAAGCCATGATTGACGACGAAATGAGCATTGGGAGTTATAGGTTTGGAGAAAAAGGCATCGGCCAGGCGTACAAAACTTCCAGTTGTCATGTCGTTCGAGCTTGGATTTGTCGCGCCATTTCGGCTACCAGCAGCATGCAGGTGATCTCGATTCGATCAGTAATAGCATAACGATACCCCTCTCTCAGCTCAAGATGCGATTTTCCTAAGCAGAGCGATTGACCTGTGGTTTCTGCCTCATCCTCCGCATTCTGCTGCCCAGCCGAGGCAAATAGCTACGTACTTATTTGGCCTCGGAATCTCATCTCACTACACATTGTTAGGAATGCTGTTGCATGAAAAGCTTTCGTCAACTCTCACAAGTGGACCCTGGAATATTTCTATATCAAGCCAAGCGCACGAAACATAATAGTCTGATCGATATGTACAACATCCAAGCAACCAGCCTACTGCAAGAAATCCACGATCTACCTAACTATGCCGGCCACCGGTTGTATGCTTCCCACGCCCCAATCTGTGATTCGCTGCGCTCCCCTCTCGCCAAGTTCCGCATCTCCCTGGTCCCACCCAAAGCTTCTTTTCCATCCATGCCCAACGATGACCAATGATTAGAATGTCTCCATTGGGAATACTCACGTGTCTAATGTGCTATGCGGATGCAATGTTGGTCAGTGTCAGGTAGCTAGGTACCTAAAGAACCCCTCGCACCAGCTGTCATTGCATACTTTACGGTTCCTCGGCTATTGGTATTTCCTGTCCATGACTCGGGGTCGTCGCGGGTATTGGGGGTGTTTGTACCTGATTCGAGGCGTGTTCGCGGTATTTGGAATGTGCGATGTATGGTAGTTTTTGTGCGTCTTCCCCTCGCGCGTCTGTAGGGACCTACGAGGTGACGTCGGTTGCATAGTGCGTCAATGAGGTACATAGTGTCGTATACGCATATTCAAGGCGCTCCCAACATCCCATCGTATGATTCAATCGATCATCCCATACTATCGCACTATTGCTCATGGCAAACGTGAATCCCAGGTCGTAGGGCACGGGAAGGGCTCGCTGGATCCGCAATGGCATTTTAGATTTTAGAAGATGTGCAGACGTTGCTGGTGGAGACAGCGGGCCGCCCCATTCAACGACATCCCGTCGTGTTTCCACGACTCAAACGCTGCGACTAGCCATTCTTCAACAGCACTTTGCCATGTACGATCGGGATACTCTCCCCACTCTGCCCGAACATATGCATGATACCCGATGTCTCCTCTTCTTTCATCGGCTTGAGTGAGTTGAAAGTGGGTAATTACCCTTGCTTTTTGAGGGGATGTATTTGCCTAAACAAGTTCGCTGGGAGGATGGTGACGAAAGACTGAGAAATCGAACGTGCGACTGGGACAAAAGCCAGCTTTTTCCCGTGTTGAAATCCTTGCGGAAGTCACGGGGGACTTTGCGGTACCTTGAAATGATACAGAGTATGTGAAGTAAATGTTGAATATGGCTAAGTGCCACCAGGAAGATGCCAGAATGTGAGGGCCGCTGGGTTGGATTTTATCACACACCTCATATACCCAGTTAGGCTTTAGTGTCTATCTCTAGCTTGGGATCATCTTGCTTGTTTGTATATATAGAGACCATGTCCCCTCTTTGGGCTTCAAGAACACTTGTCTCCTCTTATGAACTTCCAGGACATTTGGCGCGTCACGCGGGCCACTCTCCTCTCTCTACCCACTGGATGGACGGAGTCTTTGGTGGACTCAAGCGTGGAAAAAGAATTTCGCCATATGTCTTACACTACGCGAGGGCCGAGCTGGCTGGAGTAAAATAGGTATGGTTGTGGTATAGTGTGTGTCTGGTGTTCTGGCCCTAAAGGCGGCAACAAAAGGAAACTATACCTTATGTAAAGCTACTGTATACAAATGACCGGCTTCCTAGCGAGCAATTCCCTCTCTCTCAAAATCCGTACAATCATGAATGAAACTCCCAATTCGCCGTTCCGTTTTCCAAACTCCCCTGCCACTCTTAAATGTCAATTTCCCCAGTTACAGCGTAAAGTCCATTCTGGTTTACAGTCGATATGTCCAATATACAAAATCTCCCCCTTTGCTCCGCACATGATCATCTCTTCTTAACTCTCTCTCTTGCTCTTGCTATTTATGCAGTACCCTCGACATCGTAACCATTCCAGACACTCAATAATGTCCATAGGTCGTCGCGCTCCAAGCCCTCACCTGGTGGTCCGAGCTCATAGCATGAATGGACTGATACACCTCGTACCTCTCCCGCTCCGCCTTCTCGATACTCGCGACCCGGTTCTCGTTTCCGTGTTTCCATCTTTGTATGTCGGAGTCTAGTTTGTTCAACCTCCGCTGTTTCTTTGCTATGTCTTTGCACAGTCTGCAGATGTCGGGCTCGTCGTTTGTCGTGTGCACCATCTTCATCCCGCAGGTTTCGCCCGTTCGATACTCGCGCGTGCATTGTTGCCGGAAGGATGACCACCGCCAGTAACCGCATGACCAGCGTGTTTGGTCGAAGAAACACATCATGGGCTTCTTGGAGCGATGGCGTGGTTGGGTGACATGGTAGGGAATAGGGATGGCCTCGAAGGCGGGTTGACTTGGCGTTGCCCACGAGATGGTGTGAGGCTCTGGGAGTCTCTAATACGAAGACGTAGCTGTGTCTTGAAAGTTGTTGTGATAGGGAACAGAGGATATCGTCCCTGCTCTTGGAAAGTCGTGCAGGAAGCGGGAGACAGGCTGGTCGAATCAACAACACTGTAAGTAACCGTCTCCAGATGGTCGTTTCGACTTGAGATAGGTGGTCAAGAGTGTGAATAGCTATGCGTTTTCGTTGGGCCGTGTCTCTAGAGGCGACGGCTTAACCACAGTGGTTGAAGCACTCTTTGGCCTTATTCCCGCTGAGTTTAGTTTCGGGCGAATTTGCGAGAGCTTGATTCGGTGTCGAACGGTGGAGTTACAAGAGTCGGGAGAGCCTGAGAGGCGCGTGTGAGAACTAACGAAAGTACAGACTGGTGAAGCACTTCTTGGTCCTTAGAAGTTGTGTTCTCTTGGTTGGACAGAGGCTCGCATAGGTAAGCTGGTCTGATCATTTAGGAACCCTGTTGCTTGACATAACGACAATATACAACATGAAATTGATTGCAGACGACTATGATACAGATAGTCAGTAGACAGATTTTGACCCGGACGTTGAAAATCACACAAAGGGTACACCGTACTTGCTATACTCCGGGCTTCTCTTTCTTGCGGGAATATGATGGGATTTGCTCCCCTTTTCTCATGACAGCAAGCGTATCGCTGGATATAATGCCATGGTTCCTTTCCGAAACAATGGATGGTCACTTGTACCGGTGCCGGATCTCGTCGGCATGTCGTACGTAGATCTATCTGTAAAACATTCTGCAACCCGATTCGGCAAAACCTCTTTGAACGGGTAGAACAATCGAGCAGTGACAAATCCGGCCATCTTCCAATGGGTGGTTCAGTGCCCCCATCAACATCGTCACTCGAGCACTATATGACTGCCACGTCTACAGGTGGATGGTAGCCATTATTCCGACTCGTCTCCACCACGGGGGCGACTCTACAAGCCAAGCTGACGTCGAATTCGGCGAAGACGTCTTCGTTTGGGGATAACAAGGTGCCGAAAGAACCTCTACTTTTTGGTTCCTAGTACTTGACCCTACTGACCCTGACCCTTACGAACAGCCCATGTTGCACATCATGCAGGCAGGGGACTCAGCCTCCGGGGTCATCTTATTGCAGCTACCTAGTTAATTCAAGTCCCATGCAAGATGCTCAGGTTTTGCATCTCCACAGTAGATGGCCGCAAATGGCGGCCACAGGCCCACAATGGTACCTACCAAGCGTCTACCCAATCGAGGGAGTGCTGGCATCGGAACAGTGTTTTTCGGTGGATGAATGGGACAAGATTCAATGGTTTTCCCTTTTTGGTGGGACTCGGTGGTGGTCTTAAAACGTGTCTTCCACCGCTCGACATGTAGTGATCCCGCCGCGGCTTGGGCACGGGACTAAATTCGCCGCAGTTTTATCATACACCTCATCACACGACTTACGTCGGATATGTTGCGTAACGCGATCATCAGGTTGTCGACATTTAATTTAGATGTCCGACCAGGTTCAGAGTTTCGTCTCCAGTTAAGATCGTGTTGATGGGATCACGCAAGCAGCCGTGAACACACAAATTTCGAAAAGGACCGTGCAGGGTCACAGTCATGCCATCATTCTGGAAATTACAAGGCGTATCAGCCATATTCCGTCCATATGTGAGCGGGAAAGTCTCTTCAGAATGGAGGCATGGACATAGACGCTGTGCAAGGGGTATGGGTTTGAGCTGCATAATCTCTTCACAAGTGGCCTATTAAAGCAGCTTGGAATCAAAAGATGTGTTCTTGGAATATTCGCCAAGAAATGAGCTTCCGGGTTAGTTTGATGCTGAAGTGGTGAAAGCTCTTTGTTTGCAAAACATTTGCAAAACAAAATTAGGGTTAGCTTCGGCTATCTAGGTACCTACTTCACTCTACAGCTGCTACTAAGCAACCTAAGTCCTTCAACAAGGACTTGTGGATACAATATCACCCGGTATTCTAAAACGCCAGAGTAAAGCTGATAGGAGACAAGCTGTGTCTCCAGAAAGGCGGGCATGGATTCATATTCCGACGAGCGAGCCACGCAGGTAGAGGCGATAGTATCATCCAACTTTTAGGAGGTCGATCTCAACCCCTAGGTTAACAACAGACTATTGATTTGTATCTCGATTGTCCCAAAGTCCCGAGACACCGGCCTGGAGTTCCGGATAACGATAACTGGCTGAATGCTGTGACAGGACACACGATTGGTTGTAGAATCATCCGAAAGGGTGGTATCGATGCGTCTGGTGCGCATCGATTATCGACTGCAGTCATTTGTAGCACCATACATGAGACACCGTTCTTTACCGAGGACGTTGATATCGCCAATGTGTCACGGCCTTCCATACAGACATCTCATAGTCACCGAACTTACTAAGATCTCCATCCGGGCCCTCGGTTCCTGGAAATGCGCGCAACGTGGCAGCCATTATTTGGCATTGTGCGGTCCACTTACATGAGTTGACGCTAAAGGACAGAATTTTGACCATGAATGCCGAGTGCTGGTATCTTGTAATGTTCTTCGTGCCATTATGAATCTGACGTGGACCTTACCCCATGCTGATCCTCTACCCCTGAATCACACTTGCTATAGAAAACAGAGGGACAATAGTCTCACCTTTTTCCGGCCAGAAACGGTGGAGTGATCAGATTCAAATCTGCAATAGACCTCAAAAATTAATCTAGTTGAGGTTTTTGTTAGAGGTGATGTGTTACATGATCGATGATGCAATAGAGGGTAATAAATGTCTCGTTCGGATAGCCAAATGCATCCAAAGCCTGTATGCGGCCATGCATGCGGAATATACAGACAAACATCCCAATATGCATTGGAAGCAGGGTTCGGCACCGGAGGTATACGGCGGAAGTAGTTAGACGAAAACCGCGTCGATACTAACACCGAGAGTCGTAAGACTAACCACAGATCGTCCTGGTCCAGCCCTTTCGGCTGTGTGATTCCGGTGGAAAGCCCTCATGCATGTCAAGATTTGGCTTCCTGTTTGGTTGGTTATGCAACCCCCAAGTTGCTTGGTTCGAGACTTTGACTACAGACTTTCGCGTCCCACAGACTGATATTGGCGGCCCATCGCACAGTCATGGTCTCAGACTACTTTCTAGTCTGAAGTGGGAATTCAGGGACACATCCAATGGACGTACAGAAGTCCATGGGCACGGCCCGGTCCGTTTTGAGTCTAGAGAGTCCTTTGCTCGTTCTGGAGACTCTTGCCTTTATTTGCAAAAGTCCCGCACTCACTTGATATCTCGCAAATTCGATCGCACAACACTCTTTCTCCATATGTACCAGGGGCTGTGATGCTCCCTGGTCTTTGGAGGGGAGGGGTTGTCCATATACATTCGACAAATCAAGTTCTTAGGGATAATATCATGTGCTTTGCTCGACATGCATGCAGCTCCAGATACCCAACCTAGGGGCGAAGAACCCATGTACGAGACCCTCGATACCACCCAACACCCAACGATGGAACTTCGTGCCCATTACAAGTTTGCATTATCGTCACCTCTTTATCAAGAAACTGGAATGCCTGTACGAGTGAGCTTGTTCAATGGCATATCCGCAAACGAGTCGTATGAGTTGTCTGAATGGGGGCCGTTACCTCAGGAAGCAGATATTTCCGGCTGTATATCCGGCTGCCTAGTGACCCCTTTCTTGCGCCCCCGGCGCATGTCAGCCTTGTCCAAACTTCAACAAGCAGTCGAGCATCATCTGATTAAGTACTGAGCACTCTGGAGATCTCCGAGCATCTGTCATACACGAGAAACATCCCGCATCTAGATCACTAAACAGTCCAAAGCTGCAGTGTAACTCGACCGTCGATAACGCATTCCGTAGATCGATGTACGATTCGCTAAATCGGATACAACAGCAACAGCCACCGTGAGCGCGGCAAGCCCTGTTTTCTCACCGTCTTTTCGAACACCCGAGCGATGGACTTGGGCGCCTGATGCCGACATGGCTGTCTGTTGTCCTACCAGGCAAAATCGTCAGCGTCACAAATCGATGAGTTGTCTTTTCGTCAAGGGTATGTGCGCCATGACCTCGGTGTGTTCAGGAGAGTCACGTGGTGCCATGAGCAGCGACCGCATTCCATCGAGCCCGACCACCCGCAGCGATCACCTCACCTCATGATGAGACGTGACTCAGGCGAGCTTGCCGACGTGGATCAATCACACTTCGCTATTGTTTTTCTTCACCTCCTCCGCATCGTCACACCTCAGCGGCCTGCAATCCACGTAGCCGACCCAGGATGTTCCTCACTTCCCATCACATGGAGCTAAGAGCCTGGCGGAGCGGAAAGCCCGGGGCCAAGTCTGGAATGCGCGGCTCGACAGCCTCGTTTGATGACATTTTAGACGCCTTGCGCGCGTGTGGATGGGCACTGCCTTATTCAATCTCTTCGTTGGCAGATGCCTGAGGAGAGAAGCCCAACCGCAGCCTGGCCTCCGGGGTCAATGATGCGCAAGTTATTGGGCTCTAACCGCGGGTTGGGAGACGTTTAGTTTCGCGTCGACATGCGGCCGAAAAAGCGGCCGTTTCTCGAAGAGACTTCAACCCCTGTTCTTGACCGGTCGACGTGGGTTGGCCCAGTGTGGCAGTTTTGTCGGCGATTCGCGAGGCACAACATACGAGATCCGGTCTTCGTTGAGATACGTGGACGACGATCCCGGCGAAGAGAGTCGGTGGAAGAAAAACACCTTGGCTTTTCCAAGTCACAACACCCAGTGACGAGGGGGCAATCGGCCGGAGCTACTTGTTGCTTGCATGTGCATATTGACAGCAAGGCCAGATGGTACCTGTCCGTGGCCCCCATGGAACCTGGGGCTTAGTTGGATGTACATACGGTTCAAGGTGCTGCGAACTACTTGTATGCATGCGCACTTCCTGTCTGGACAAGATGCATTACATACAGATACACGTGTAAGCGGGTCCTATGTACCTACATGATAGCCCGCCTAGTATGGGGTGCCGAAATCAGCCGCCAATGCAATAATTGGTGGGAGAAGCCGGGATGTCAGACGAACAGGTTGGTCGGCCTGGATTGAAACATGCTTGGCAGCCCTGACACCGAAGCTGAGAGACTCGAACCTGCACAATAGGACAAGGGTCCTTGGTGAGAAGGCCGACGAGGGGACTGCTTGCTTGAGCAACGATGATGATGGTATCGGGTGCGGCTTTGGTATGTGAAGATTTGTCTGCGCCACGCGGATGCCCGTGATCATGAGAATGAATGTCTTGAAGGAGAGATGACGATCCCATCATGTCGCGACATGCCTGTCTCAGACATAGACTGGGTTTCTAAGCACAGGGCTGAGAATCACTTTAAACATCGAGTGTGCATCTACATCATGATGTACCACGATGATATCAAAAATGCGCGACTTTGATCACTTGCAGAAATATTCGCCTGATGGGCATCAGATAAGTGCCCTTCTACGGACCTGTAAGCACCGATAACATTGAATCTCAGGACTCGTTGCCTCTGCCTCCTTCAAGCGTCTCTAAGTCCCTTTCTCAGGTTGCGTAACTGTCCAGGTGTCAGGCGTATGTTTCGCAGTTGATCGAGCCCAAAGCCGGGCTGTCCCTTGTAGCACAGTATATATCCTGTACAAACGGCACCTGGCAGTGGCTCCAGGAGCGATGCCAGGTAGCTCACAGTGCATAATGCTCATTTCGAACAGTACGGAAGGTAAACGCTATGATCTCCCTCGCAGAGGCCCACACCTCCCTCTCTCTGCACCTGCATGACCTTGCTATCACCTGTGTCTCACCTGTGGACATTACCTAGAGGTACAGTACCTTAACTTCCAGTCAGGGCTCTGTCAGCGCCTCACCACTCGGTCTTCGGCTCATCACTAGACGATCTTCGTCACTCTCCAAGTCGCTGATGCCGTAGCGACCGTTCACTATCCCTAACATTCATCACTCATCATTCGAAATTCCAGCTCATTGCCTGTAGCATTAGAGCCAAGGGACGAAGTAGGTCGGCAGCAGCTTCATGACACCTGGGCGAGTCATCTCTGCCTCCCGTTACCCACACGCCGGTATAGACGTTGACGTCGCATCCTTCGTCATCGCGCACCCTATCACCAGCAATCGCTGCGCATTCGCCTTGTTCAAAACCTATGCCTCTGTGTCCTGCCTTGGCTACCAATTGGGATTGAGACTGAGATAAGGCTGTAACATCGGCATATTCCTCGAGAGGGTCCGTGACTTCGTGATCAGCTTGTGTCGTATTCCCGAGGTGGACTCTTGACACTTCAGCTTGTTACCCTCACGTACGCTTACAATATTCGCGGAAAGCCTAGTACTACGCCTTCTATATTCCCATTCGATAGTCGTCATAGGCACATAACAAGCACACCCACATTCAAATTATCACTGATTTCGCCAGGGACGGTCCTGAATCGTCATATCCGGTGCCTCAGACAGTCACACATCGAATCAATAGCCACCGCCAGAACACCTCGAAATCCTGGTCCTCTCGTCAGCATCGAATGCAGTATCTCTTAAGACACAGCTTGAATACTGAGTGATTTCATCCTGTGCTAGTCAATCCGGCGCTTCCTAGGCGCGAATTCGACTACTACATTCGGAACATCCTACATGAGGCATCTACGCCCTGCATCCCTCCGAGTTGATTCGCCCAATCCTCAGCGTCACTTAGCCCCCAAATGCCGTTGCAGGCATTCAATACCTCGCGCGCAAATAATCTATAGGACATCGCCATGTTCTAGCTGCAGATAATAAGTTCTTCAGAAACCAGAGCTCTGCTAGTCCATTCATACGCCGTCGTCGTCGCGCTCTCAACCACTCGGGGAGCACGGATCTTTGCGATCCTACCGTGAAGGCTGACCATCCCTTACAACATCGTCTTGCACATCTGCAAACAACCTAGTCACTCATTTTACCGCTCGTATAGACGTCTTGATTTACAAAACGAGGGTTGACAGGTTTGAGTACTCCGCGATGAACTAGTACTTCGGCCTCACAAACTCAGGGTTCCACTCCATCAATTTGGCACCTACCCTCCACACGCCCCTGCAGCCGTATCCTGATCTACGCCGGCGGACCACGTATACCTGTAGCTGACCCAGCTTTGTCATATGTGATATTGGCGGCTATCTCGCTTGCTGTTTATTTCCAGGTGACAAAAATGGCAGGGTGCTATCATCAGTCGGCTCCGCCCTCTGCTGCCGAGAATAGCTCCGTCACAGTACATGAACACAACAATGGGCCGGCCTCTTCGATGGCCACCAGGACCACTATTGATGCCCAACCTCTAATGGATGTTCCAATGTCTACTACGGCAAAGTCAGACGCGGACAAATATGACAACGATGATGCCACTCTTGGCCTGGTGTCGACTAATACAGCGACGGCTAGCCTCGCCCTGGCTGATGTGACGTCCACAAATGATAACACCTCCTTGTTACCAAGTAACGATTCCCTAATAGCGAGACAAAATGATAGATCAGACGCGTTGCAGGATCTGACCAAGAGTACATCATTACCGTCGTACTGGGGATGGGACAGAGTCAAAATTGACTGTCTACCGAATGAGGTCCTAATGCACATTCTTGGATTTCTTGACGTGTCCGATCTTCTAGCTACTTCTAGGGTGAGTTTGTTTTTCCATGCGTCCGCCTACGAGACCGGCAGATGTGACGCTGCATATTTGCCATTGTCCGTATTGGAATTTACCAAAGTCGTCTCACTGCCCACTCACCTTGTCCTTCACCTTTCCTGTATCTTTCTACTCTTTCAGCTTGTCCGCCTCTTGCCCGTTGAACTTCAACATCTGCTCTATCATTTTCATCGCCCTGATGTATCTTTGAACGCGCAGATGATTGTTATCACATTTTGGTTGGCACATCTGTCTCGTGGTGTCAAGAATTAACCTACGAGCACTCCTCCAGCGTCCTCTCTTCGCACGGAACATTCATAATGCAAAATTGACACGAATACAGATAAACCATCACTTCCGGACACTCTCGGTCGCGCCGATCCTACATACCTATCGGCTACAACGCGCTCGTTTCTTGCTCCCGCCTCTACTAACATCTCCCTCTCGTCCTACGCTCGCCGAGCTCATCGCCCGGCACATCTTCCTCACGAAGACGACCCAAATCTCTAGGCGTCTAGCGCGTAGCCTGGTGTCGATCCGTCTCTCCCGGTGTCTGCCCAAGCGTCCGTCGGCTGAGACGCTTGTTCAGCGGGGGGTGCTGCCGCCGGAATGCGTACCCGGCTGCGGGTGTGCGCCTGTCGCTCCCGCCCTCGTCGCGAAACGGAGAGCGGTTGAGAAGGAGAAGTTGAAAGATGGGCTTAGGCGCTGGGTGGGCGGAGTGTGGAAGGGTGAGGTAAGAGAGAGGAGCGAGGGGGTTAGGAAGTGGGAAGAACGGGCTGGTGTGGGGCGTGTTTGGAGATTAAGGAGGTTTTGGGAACGTGTTGGGAGGGAGAGTGCGTAGATGGCGGGACTTTTTAGTTAATGGGTGATTCGTATGAAGAGCCGAGGTGAGTGAGTATTGTGTCTGTGAGAGGGTGCTTTGTCATTGTATCAATTGTCCGCGCTGTACAGCTTTCTTTCGCGTGTGGTTCCTTAATCTTTTCCAATCTCGTCGCATTTTCCAGTAGTGGATGGGGGCACGGCATGAGGCGCATGAGGGACGAAGGGAGATTTGAGTTTTATGAGGATGGCTCTTAGGAACTTGGTTCATGTTGACTTTCCTCTTGATTATACTCATACATGATCTGCTCATATACATATTCTAGCATGAGTGTCATGAATTCAGCTGGCTGGATCTGCTGTCTAGAGCTCTCTGTCTTGTCATCCTCATCTGAACTTCCGTCGATGTATTGGTTACCTAGGTAATGAAGGGTGTCGGATACCGTTGATGTCTTGAGCCTTGTAACCCTTATGATCGGCCATGCTACAACTAAGTGATGAATTGGATTGAATCCATAAGATGTTTTCATATGATACCGTACTGCAATGCAAATGTAAGGTACTCCGACATAGGCTCAGACCCTCTGTTTGCTAAGTTTACTAGTTGGCTTGGCTTATTAGCGCCGATGTGCTGATGCGAAGGTAAATTCCATTCATGCGGTTAGACGACCTTTTGATCGACACTTCTCATCTCATATGAATCGACAAGTAGTAAGAGCGGTCAGAATTTCTGGGGATGTCGCTACTTGCAATCACTTCGATTTTTAGTCGCTCTCCAAGGCTTCGGAGTTTGAACTGAAGCAGAGCCATACCCTTCTGATGTATTACTAACTGCCGAATTTGATAATGCGTTAAGCATTCGCTCGGGTATTGATATGGCAATTGATGATATACTGGTATGTCTCGCGGACACCTGATACATACTGAACGTGTGATGTATTACTGTCGTGGGAATACTGACAACAGTATGAGGTTGTTTCTGCCAGACTGGCGTCCTTCTCACGTGTAGTGTTGTTTGTAAGTCATTGGTAGGTGGGCATATAAATCCGCACTCAACTAACATGTGGTGAGGGCATTGAAACTGTTCATGGGTGAGTTGGATTCCTCATAAATGCCGATTAGATTAGTCGAGATTCAATTGAATCGCCGAGACATTTTCGTCATGCTCGGTGTCCGTTGTATCAATATGTTTGGATAAGCTTGGTATAATGATAAAGCATGAGTACGGGTACGAGGGTCGAAATAAAGTGAGCGAGTAGTATGAAGTTGAACTCATCATGTCAAACTGGCTCATAACCCCATCTAATATGACTCTGGCGGTTGAGCTTGCCATCGCGCAATCGGCTGTTTGACATATCACGTATTACGGGGTTGGCATACAAGCGGGTTGATGAGTACTGAACGTGGTATGACAGAACTCAATGCATCATTTGTTAATGCATGAGAGCAATATGCCAACACAGCCCTTTCAAAGGCAACACCGCTTCCTCCACGGTGATTCAGCAAGCTGCATCATGGGGACTACTCCGTTGTTTGTATGTACAAGCGTCCCTTTCTGCTTGCCGATATTCTACTTCCAGTTTGCAGCAATTGCAGCAGTGCTGGATTGAATAGGTAGGGTGACGATATACCCATTCCCAACTCCTCGCTCAATGCGCCATCCGCTTTTGCAGCCCATTGGTGATTATGCATGTCCCTTTGCTTCTGAGGACTCCATTTTCCAATTCCACCCGTGCATGCTCACCAAGAGAGATACTAATGGATACTCAACGCAGCCAGTTCCCTCGGGCCCTATACGCGGAACCGAAAGCCATCAAACTCATCCTCGTCCTCTTCGTCACTCTCCTCGACCAAGTCGCCATTCGCATTATTCTCCTTTCCCGCATCCCCATTTTTCTCCGCGGCCGCTCTCAAGTTCATCACACTGCCCTTTCGTAACTCCTCTCTCCTCTCTTTCAGCCTCCTCACCCTGCTCTCGAGCTCTTCCATCTCCACAAATTCGTCCTCGAGCGCGCGCGAAGCATCCTCGCGGTCATCGGCCATCTGGGCGTCTGCGGCGTGTTTCCGCCGCTCGTTATCCTCCTCTTGGGATTTCGCGGCTACTTCTGCTGCTGTGAGGGCGGGGGCGGAGATGGTGGCGTCTGCGTAGGTACCGCGGATGCCTGGCAAGGCTGTGGTGTTTGTGTGTGCGCCCTCTGCCTCCATCTCTGCCTCAAAAGCGGCCCATTCCGCGTCGATTATTGCATCGCTCGGGTCTGTCTTGGCAGCGGGTGCCGAGGAGGGTTTGGAGGCCGTGGGGACGGCGAGGAGCTCTGTGGATATGGGCGTTGAGGTTGCGCCGCGGGATTTCGTAGAAACGTCTGAGCCGACGAGGGGAGAGCGCGTCATGGAGGTGATCTTGGGGGTTGAGACGGCGGAGTTGGATCCGGCGAGAGGAGTGGCGGGCCGCGACGGTATCGCGATCTCGACGCCCTGTATCGGGGTTCCTGACGTCCGCCGGACCAGCCCGGGCGCGGGGGGTGTCTGTGTCATTTCTCTAACCTTTTCGGCATCATTCTTCACTGCTTCTATCTTATTTCTCTTCTTTGGTGCAGCGTCTGCATTGTCGTCAGCAGCGGACATGTCCTCGTCGGCATCGTCAGAGCGTTTCCGCTTCTGAGTGGTGTCATCTTGTGTTTGCTGCGCTTGTTGTAATGCCTGGAGCCTTTGCCTGTGGCCTTGACTTCGTAAATGTGATTCCCATAGAGACTCGGTCTTGATGGGGTCGTGGCATAGCTTGCAGAGCAGCTTGCCGGCGTCGGAGTATGCGGCATGGGGGTGTTTTATCCTGTTCTCGGCGCGGTGAGCGCGGAGGAGGGCACGGGCGTCTGCCATTGGGGGCGAATATAGGAGACGGAGGAGAGGTGAGTGTTGAGTGGTGGTGTTTGATGCTGCTGGTTGATGATTGAACGCTGAGAAGAGTTGATTGACTGTGTCGAAAGTCAACAATTGTGGCTGTTGCCCAGTGACGATCGTGATGTCAAATGGAACTAGGAGCCCTGGACGGGAGCTGGAAAGTCCTGGACGAAGCCTCACCAAGTTTCAGCCACAGGTGCGTCGCAGGTGCATCACAGCAGGTACCTGGCAGAACACCCGCAATGACGACAGGCTGGCAGCTGCCCCGCGCTACAAGACCCTGGAGAAGGCAAAGCTATTGCGATATAGGCCTAGCCCCTTGCCTGCGGTTGCTAGCCCAGGCACCGTGCACGCATCTAATCCCAGGGCCCTTGTCCGCAGTGCCCCCCAACTTCACATCGCCAAAACATCGTGGAGCTATCGTGTAGCTGGCTGTCACGGCTGTCACAGCTCTCAACAGTACTACACCGTCGCCAATTGCATTTCCTTCAATAGTACGATGGCTGAAGGTGAGCGGCAGGCATCTTCAACATGGCCTCCGCCGCCCTTCTTCTGGAAATCGCACACCCCCGAAAACACCGCCCGCATCGACGAGCTGCGGAAACAAGCTGCCGAATCCTCCAACGTCGACGACCTCTCCAAGATCATCGTCCCTAATCTCCCCCGCGACCTGCGATTTCTCCAGCCTCCAGCCGAGCCCCCCAATGGCGAATGGCGAATCTTCGGCGACACCTATCGCCTGAAAGATGAGCTGCCCAAACTAGATGATAGCCAGATCAAGCGCCTGTTCCCCAACCCAGAGGAAAGGGACCAGGACGGCAAGCACTTCGACCGCGCCACCATCCTCAAGCGCCTTGCCAAGTCTTCCCTGCTCAACTTTCTCGAGCTAGTCGCAAGGCTGGCGACTAATCCCGAATCGGTACGTGCATCATAACCAAGCAGTGGAAAGGTTTAGCTGATCGGTCGTCATCCAGGCCGAGGAGAAAATCACAGACATACGCGACATATTCATCAACATGCACCACCTGATCAACGAGTACCGCCCTCACCAGGCCCGCGAATCCCTCATCTCCATGATGCAGTCCCAGCTTGACCGCACCCGCACCGAAACCAACACCATCCGTGATGCCAAGGATAAGGCCGAGCGCGTCCTCGAGGGTCTGGGCAGTCTGAGTTTTGCTGAGCTCCCTCCTATCAGCACTAACGGGCGGGCGGATGACACACAGCAATATGGCGCGTACGAGGGTTCTTGGGATGTACTCAGTGGAGAATAGGAGCCTCCGAGTTTCAGAGCCGATGGGAGTCAAACGAGTCTTGATGAGTTGTTTTCCCGCAGGGTTGCTTTGTGTATTGCAATGTTTGGCGTTCCGGTATAGGGAAAAGGACAGGAAAATCATGATACCCCAATTAGATTGATGCGAAGATGACAGACCGGGCTTGACTAGGGACAGGATAGAACATGGGCCCTACGTATTTTGGATGCCAGTTTTGTCTACTTGCTATGCCTGAAACCATGTCCTCTGATCTGAGTGATGTCACAGTAATCGCACTCGTGGCTCATGAGCATATCGGTCAACTTCAGGTATTCAACTGATCCACCCATGTTGGGAGCGCTTTGAATCTGCGTACGCAGATGCACACCGTCGACAATAAGGTTTCTCAACAATGGATTTTCGCCAATAATGAGCCATGTCCATTATTGCAGGGCGTTTGGAATTTTCTGGAATGAATCAGTATCCCTTGACCTTGCTGAAGTACTGACTGACTGCCAACATTCCACGGTACCTCGGTCAACCCAGTTGATCTTGTGAAAACCGCACAACCGCATAATATCAAGCAACTGTATCAACATCTACTCAACCGCTCAGATTCTGTAGCAACCAAGTTACCAACAATCAACGATGATGTAATGAAATCCAACTGCGTATGATGTAAGAATCCACTATAGCCATTGATCCTTCTACATATTGACCATTCTAGCGAACATATGTCAGGTGAGAATAAGTGTAGGGACAAAATTTTGGCGTATCGTATAATCGTGTTTCTCCTACTATAGGCGGTATTACGGTGGTTACACGTGTGATATGTGACTATGCATTTGAGTCATCTCATCAACCACACCTTTGCTTCTGAAACCTCCGACCTGAACGCGAGACGAGCAATGAAGAGTCATGTCACTGTCATTCGGGTCCGGAAAGTCACTAGGTATCAGCTTGCACTT
This sequence comes from Xylariaceae sp. FL1272, assembly GCA_022432385.1. Classification (NCBI taxonomy): domain Eukaryota; kingdom Fungi; phylum Ascomycota; class Sordariomycetes; order Xylariales; family Xylariaceae; species Xylariaceae sp. FL1272. The sequence goes on from JAJJXC010000004.1 coordinate 723,746, forward strand.
CGCCCATAAAAACTGGTGTTCGGTCGGCTATTCTCAGCTTTGGGACTGAGTAGTCTGCATAAATACCAAGTACAGCGCGTTTTCTACGCCAAATGAACGAAATACCATACCTGACTCGATTACGACTACGTTGCGAAACGGAAACCATCTCATAATGCCTACTTCTATTCTCCTCGCTCCGCTCGGGGAAAGCAACGAGAGTGGTGGCGCGCGGATGAAGTGCGAAGATACGTGCTGCGACCCTATCTGCATGTGTTCACCGCTGCCGTGTCCCATTCTTTGATCACACAAAAGTAGAACTAGATATTGTGTGCAACAATGGCCGAGGAGGAGTTGGCACTGAGAGCGTGGCTGGAGTTGTGAAACAAATATGTGCCTTTACCTGTCACTTCTTTAGACGGAGGAGGAACACGGAGTTGGTCTGGATAACTCAGCACCGGAGTCGGGAGTAGCTGAGACCCAAGGTCTCCTCCAAATGCTGACTGGAAATTAAAGATCATATAGATTTGACGATGGCAAGGCGAGGGAAAATGATAACCATGGTAAATAGGTGTTGATAATTTGCTGGCCATTGGCTAAATATGTTAAATTCCTTGTAAGCCACCAAATGTGAGAAGATGTTGTTGATATTATCACGTGAGGACATATGGGCATAGGATGGGTCAGGACTGATTTGGCAAACTTGTGAATTAGGCTTCTATTATCTGGCCAAGCTATGTGTTGAGGAACACACAACTTGACAGCTTCATCATGCATTGATTATGGGTAATCTGGTTGAAGGAGCAATAGCCTGGCGGTTCTCTTGTTTGCACGCTTTGTGTTATGTAAAGCTCCATTTGGGGTCTATCGGGTGCATGCAATATGCAACTTTGAAATGTCCATAGAGAAAGTGCATTTAGTGAATGCTTGATGTCCTGAATAGCCTATCTATATGCTCCAAAACAGCTTGTTCAGATGTGTGTATGACTTCTCCCCTAGGCAGCACTTGGTCAGACAGGCCAAGTTGCTTGCTTCCTTTGAGCGACCTAGTGCGAATTCTAGACAAGGCTGCACGCTACGCACCAAGTTGCAGGATGGCAGGTCTGCATGCTAGGCGATTCTTTAGTAAAGAAATCTAGAACCGTTATAATGACAGTTTTCCTAACACGGAGCAAAAACGAAACCCGTTTGCCTACCGAATATACTCGTTTGGCGTTGTCTAAATATCGTTTGGTAAAGTTTGGCTAAACGGCAGACGGCAGTTGTTTCGGGGGGAACCGTTTGCATCCGTTCTAATACATTTTGGTTTCCGGTTAGGGGTCTAAACAGTCTAGAGCTTTATAACAGTAGTAGGTAAAGCTATCGTCGCTTTTATCTCAATTCTTACACTACCAGCAACCTGCGTTATTATTTAATACGGCGCACACCAGTGATACCGTATCACTCTTGTATTCCGGACGCCTAGATCATATATTTACGTTCAACAAAGCATAAGCTATTCTTGCATGGATGATTCCTCCTTGCCTTACACATTAAGTACCGCACAGCTTGCTTTAAGAGGCATCGACACCATAACCCAGCCTTATTAGCTTGCCCCCTATAGCTCAATTCGCGCAGGAAGCACTGGTGCAGGTCGCCAATGTCACATCTTTCAGTCTTATCCAGGTTTGAGGTATGCAGGAAATATAGTCCTGCAAAATACTCAATACATTCCTTTGCTTGCGGATCGCTAAAAGCCAACGGGCAAGGACGCAAGATGGCGACCATGTCAACTCTACTAAAGTAGTATTTCCGATTATCTCTATTGCAGAATCGCTTGGATCTTTTCATAGCTGTTCCTTTTCGTGGTCCAAATGGGGCAAGATCACGCACGATGACACGAAGCAAGCCGCCTTTTCAGTAACGATTCCCGCTCACAGCTACACTGCAATAGCAATCAGCCCAAAGGCCACGATCTTACCGCGATCTAAAACTTACAATTCTAATTGTACAATCAGTCGAGTTGCCATCTCTACTGCCACCCTTGGCCGTCATGGTGGCAATCAACCAAGCCCTTCCGAAAGGTGAGGGGCGAGTCATCACGACCGGTCATATAGAGACACCTGGCTCTCTACCCCCGCCGCCCCCTCCTCCTCCCCTTTTTCAATTCCCTTCGTATTCCAACTCGATTGCTCTAGCTGCCATGTTCTCCTTGTGATGGACGGCTAGCCAATATCTGTCGAACGGAAGCTTGCAGGATCACCTATCGGTTACGGACACAGTGATCGAGAGATATAGAGATCGAGACGGAGATCTGCTGGTTTGGTCTCTGTACCGTAGTCTTCCATATGCGATCCTTGGCGAGCGAAACACAGAAAGACATGCATTCTGCCCGGGTCATTGCAGCAAGCCTCAATAACAGCATTCTTGGATGTCGGATTGCCTTTTCTCACGGGGTGAGGGAGTATTGACCATGGAAGCTTACGGTACTCATTGAGGTGATAGAAATTTATATAAGATTGAACGCAACTTTCTAATAACAGGGTAAATAGCCATCGTACATATATACCTCCGAACCACTGTATCATACTCCAAAAGCGCCAAGCATGGCCTTTGGAGCTTTGATTGAGAACAGATGGGATCCAACCAGACATTTTTCGGTTGTTAGAGTCCCAAGGCTTAGTCATGACTTAGGAATATAGGATCATAAGGAAAGGGAAAGGATTTGGTAACACATTAAGATGAGAAGTCTACAGTGAGAAGTAAGGCAGCGACAGTCTTCTTCTCCACATGGGCCTTAGTTCGTCTGCAAATAAATATACACGTACCATTGGGATGCGTCATCCAATGTTTAAGGGGACAATGGCGGCATTGATGCAATGAGACACCATCTCCTGTCCATTGAGCACCCTAGGCACCCTCATTACGCCTCTCTCCCTGAAACTATACAACTACTCAACTCAGCCACCCAGTCCTAATTTTCCTGGCTCCCATTTTCTCCTACCTACCTACCCACCACCTCGCTCTGTCCACCGCCAGCATATTTTCTCATCACACTCAACCGAAACACGAGCTGTAATCCGCGGCCGACAATCTTTCCTCCCTCAGCTTAGCAAGTTATCCTACATATCACCTTGCGATTACGATTGCACTATTTATCGCATCAACAATCCAGAAGGATAACAAATTCCGCCGCAATGCCTGGTCTCGCTGGAATTGCGGCGTCCACTGCGTTCTATCAACACCTAGCTGAAGGATCCGATGCCGCTGGTGAGACGCACCAAGTTGCCGTCATTATTTCACCCACACCAGGAGATCATTTCATGCCCTGCCAGGGATATCAAGCTCCTGCTTTACCTCATGTTCAGACTGGAAGCGTGGAGACTCCGGCCCCGCGAAAACCTCCTAACGCTTTCATCTGTTTCCGCATGGTCGAAAACCCCCGCGTACGTGCGCAATATGGAGACAACCTCACCCACGGCGAGACCTGTAAGTATTTGAATCTTTAAACACCACTCACTCTGCCAAGCTGCTGACAATTCCTTTTACCATCATTATCATCCAGCTATGGCGCAAGATGACTCGCGGTGAAATGGATCTATGGTTCTTTCTCTTCCAAGCTGCGACCCAAGCGGCCAAGAACGTCGTTGCTCGTCACCTCACGATACTTGGCCAGGCCTACTAAGTTGCATCTTAGAGCTCTCCCACCGCTCTGGGTCCTGCTGCTCTTTTCATCACCGCCGCCTACACGATTGCCGCCGCCACTTACGGCTGTGACTTCTATCACTGCTACTGGTGTCACTATTAGTGAGATTTCAGCTTCCCATAGGGCTCAAAAAGAGGATTATACTATATTTCCACCTCCACCCACATCAGAACGACTCGAAATCCGGCAGCAATGGTGAAGATCCGTACGACTCTTGTTTCGTACCTCGGTGGCATCCGGTGCCCAAAATTCCCCGAGCGACATAAAAGCTTGTTATGTCGCTTCGGGTAAGTATAGGTACGAGTCAGAATGATTGACACGGTCACAAGCGAAACGGCACAAATCTCAACGCAGCTATGAATAACATAGACCTCGGATACAGGTTCTTACTACAAGGAGAATGCGCTACCATCCCTCATCGTGGAAATATTTAGATGTCAGGAAATGACAGTGCAGTAAGCGTTTACCCAAGAGCTTGCCATAAATTGACGATGCACTGATTAGGTGGTACGTTAGAGGACGGTTTATGACACCAATCACTGATTGATACGCCACCAGTATTTGTCCGATTGCTGGGATGGCAAACAAACCGGCTGTGATTTGGGGAAAAGCTTAACTCCGAAGAAAAACAAAAGCCGAAGAAAAATGGAAGAAGGACAGACGACCCCGATCATCAAAGGTCTGCTCTGGAAGACTGTGAGGTATTGCTTATAGATATGATCTTGTAGTGGCTAATTAATGAGGCCAATCTACCACATTTCGAAGACTTCATGAAACTGATATGACTGTAAGCACCGCATTAGTCATAATGCAACAGATACTTCAGTCATACTTAGTGTCACGATCTGAATCGCACAAATCTAGAAGTCTTGATAGCCTAATTGATTTTCTCCTTTCTCTCGATCTCAAACTAAGTAACAAGAATTGTGTCGCTCAGCATACTCTTGTGTCCATTTATACATGGCTACTAATCTAGCCACACTGCCTCGTATGGCGTGGCGTTATCAGGGTACTGGATCTCAGCAACCTTATCAAGACTATGGTTAGAAGGAGTCCAGCCAAGAACGTACATGAACCCCTCTGACGTGTCACTCAAGTACATATAATCCGTGACGCCCGCCGGGTCTTGATTCGTCTCGTCCTCCCAAAAGGCGACTCGAAGTCCGCCCGCCGAGACAAGTGTCAAGGGCGCCTCGTAGAACGTGAGAGCTTCTTCAGATTTGAGATAGCCCTGGCAGCCCAATTCGAATGCCGCAGCATAGCCGTTCGCTTCGGTATTGTTCCAGCTTCGTGTGCTCGTGAATAAGAATATCCCATTCCGCGACGGCTGGGCGGTGTTCCCACGAAAGGTGGATTTCCCTCGGACATCTGTTTCGTGTTAGTGATATCTTATCCCAGCAAGACGACTCAAGTTTCATTATCATCAGGGATTGCACTCGCTCTCTGCACGTGCTTCAAGTTGGTGTCTCCGATCTTATATATGTCTAAATATTATCTTATATGTGTCTAAGATACTGAGCTGCGATAGTTAATCAGTTCCTGCATCGAGCACGTTGTTTTGGTGGTAAAACATACTGTGCTCCGTAATCTGGAATCCAAATTGTTAATAACAGCCATTGCTTACCAGGAAAACATGTGGAGTACATACCATGTATAATAGCTTGCCGTCTTTGGTGGGATATGAATTTCGGGGACCATCACCATGAGTAGGGCCAAGATTGACTGACAGTAAATCCGCCGTCCAGTTCTCTGCAATGTCGTACGTGTAGATTGCGTTCATTCCACTATGTCTGTCAACCAGTGCAAGCCTTCCGTGTGTTCACTATTCGTACAGATGAGGTACGAAGGCCTTGCGGTTGACATTCATATCGAACGCGTGTCCTCCGTAGAGCTATAAGCCGTTAGTGAAAGTTTTCTGCGCTTGGCTTGTAGGACGATACGCACTACCTCTGCCCGTGTCTCGTCCACATTGACAATTTCTTCCTTGGGGACAAAGAAGACCTCGTCTAGTTGCTGGCCTATTGCGCCGTCATCGTCAATCGCATTTATGCGGCCCCCGGAACCGCCAGCAGAGAAGGCGATTTTGCCATCCTCGGAAAAATAAAAAGATGATGTCGCTGATGCGGTTAGTTGAAACGATAAGTACAACCTTATACTAAAAAACTTACTGATGTTCACGGTATCAAGGTGCGTGAACTGCCAATCCTTGTCAACTGCCCAAGAGAAGAGCTGTGGCGGCTCAGTCATCGCCGTGGCATATATGCGATTGTGCTCCGCATTGGAAGTGACAAATTGATGGAGGCCATATGCTGGTACTTGTTGATCGAGGTTGAGTGTTTTTGCAACAGTGTCAAAGGCAAGTAGGAAGAGGGTGTAGTTGGTACACTGCCTTGCATTCGAAACGTCGTGTGGATACCATCTAATTTCCCGAGTTCACCCCCCCCATTTTCGAAAGCGCTGATTTCAACAAACATTACAAAACACCACTTTGTATTGAATTACTTCGAATTAACTAGGTATTACGATTTAGACCAAATACTTATATACTTAACTAACGAATATAAATAGCCTTTTATCTAGCAGTCAAATCGGTAATCGAATAGCCCTCCATTTGGCCAAACGGTACACGATTTCAGCCTTCGAATCCCTTCTGTTCAACACCAGCAACACCACTTTCAGCGATTCCAGGCGTATTCACCACTTCAGTGATTCCAGCAGTATTCACCACCTTCAGCGATTCCAGCCATAGTTACTACCTTTAGCGATTCCAGCTATAATCACCACCTTCAGCGATTCCAGTTATAATCACCACCTTCAGCGATTCCAGTCATAGTCACCACTTTCAGCGATGCCGGCCAGAGTCACCACCTTCAGCGATTCCAGCTATATTCACCACCTTCAGCGATTCCAGCTATATTCACCACCTTCAGCGATTCCAGCCATAATCACCACCTTCAGCGATACTGCGATTTCAGCGATTCCAGCCATATACAGCGACTTCAGCAATACCAGCCGTATACAGCACTTTCAGCGATACCAGTCATATTCAGCGATACCAGCCGTATTTACCACCTTCAGCGATACAGCGACTTCAACGACTCCAGCCATATTTACCAATTTCTGCGATTCCAGCCGTATACAGCGATTCCAGCCATAGTCACCACCTTCAGTGATACTGCGATTTCAGCGATTCCAGCCATATACAGCGACTTCAGCGATACCAGCCGTATTCACTACCTTCAGCGATACAGCGATTCTAGCGATTTCACCACTTTCAGCGATTCCAGCCGTATACAGCGATTCTAGCCGTATACTGCGATTTGAGCGATTCCAGCCATATATACCACTTTCAGCGATACCAGCCGTATTCACTACCTTCAGCGATTCTAGTTATAGTCACCACCTTCAGCGATTCCAGCCGTATACTGCGATTTCAGCGATTTCAGCGATTCCAGCCATATACAGCGACTTCAGCAATACTAGCCACATAGAGCACTTTCAGCGATACCAGCCGTATTCACCACTTTCAGCGATTCCAGCCGTATACACCACTTTCAGAGATACCAACGATTCCAGCCGTATACTGCGATTCCAGCGATTCTAGCCATATTCAGCGATTCTAGCCGTATTCACTACCTTCAGCGATTCCCGCGATATACGGCTATTCTAGTCATATATAGCGATTTCCGCAATTCCAGCTATAATCACCACTTTCAGCGATTCCAGCCATAATCACCACCTTTAGTAATTCCTGCCGTATTCATCACCTTTAGCAATACTAGCCGTATAAGATGACACCCCCCCTCACGGACCACCCCCTCGTGGACCACTTTGTAAGCTAAAGTAAATAAGCAGTAACTAGCCCCACACTAGTCCAAATTAGGTCAGGTGTTTTTATTTGGTTGATTTATATATATTTGAGTATAAAAATAATTGGTAAAAAATATAGTTATTATTTATTAAATTAATAAAATTCTTATAGATAATAGGTTTTTATACTAGTTATAAAGTATAAAACTTAATAGAAATAAAACATAAAAAAGTAGGGCAATGTTTTTTATTTACGTAATAATAAAATGAACTAGAAAATAGATAGTAAAAATTATTATATTATTAAATTAAATTATTATACATTAAAAAACGACTAATTTATATGTAAATCTAGTTCCCGGGTAAGGTTTTTGGTAAAGTTATAAATTTAGTCTACTTTTTATTAACGTTAAAATAAAGCTATTAAATTAAGACCTTTTATATTAAAAACGTTTTATTTCAAACTGATTTTTAAAGTTTTTAGTTTAATTTTAATATTTATATTCATTTATTTATTATTAAATAACGCCTTTTTTTTATAAATAATTTTGTATGTAAAAATATTGTTATAAGAATACGTAATACTTAACAATATTTTTTTATATATTAATATACTATAAATAAAGTAGTAAAAAAATTGTTTTATAATATTTAATTAATAATTAATAATAAGTTATATTTATATTTATAATATATTAAAAGCGGGGCTTATGAAATCTATTATTATATATAATTACGCGTTTTATAACTACGGTATAATATTTTATATAATATTTAAATAGCCCCGTTTTTTAAAATTTTAAAATATAATTATATTTTTAGTTATATTTACTATTAAACTTTAAGTTTTATATTTTAAACTAATTAATTTCAATTTATTTCAAATTTTGAAATATTATTTTATAAATTACATTAGTTAAAAAACCGGTTAAAAAATACTACTTAGTTTACGTAATCTTTTTTATATAATGTAATTTATATTTTATTAATTCATTTAAGCAAGATTGTTTTAAATTAAAAATAATATATAAAACAATTTAACTTTTAATTTTATAATTTTTGATTAATTTAATATAATTATTTTTATAAAATATATCATAAACCGATATTTATATAGAAAATATATATAAATATAACGTTAAAAAATTATAAGACTTTAATTATAATATAGTTTATAATATTCAATATATAAATTTTTTTAATTTAATTTATGTTTTTAATAACGTTAATATTAAATAATAACATGGATCTACTTTTTTATTATTTTTTCCCGCTTATTTATTTATATTATTATTAATTTTATTAAAATTATAAATTTAATTATATCAAATTATTTAATATATAAAATTGTTTTTTTGTTTTTTAATTATTATTAATGCCTTATAAATTATCTAGAACTTTTAATCTGGTCCAATTTGGACTAGTGTGGGGCTAGTTACGGCTTATTTACTTTAGCTTACAAAGTGGTCCACGAGGGGGTGGTCCGTGAGGGGGGTGGTTATCTTACAGCGATTCCAACCGTATTTACCACCTTCAGCGATACAGCGATTCTAGCCGTATATAACACCTTTAGCGATACTAGCCACATAGAGCACTTTCAGCGATACCAGCCGTATTCACCACTTTCAGCGATACCAACGATTCCAGTCATAGCCACTACCTTCAGCGATTCCAGCGATTCCAGTCATAGTCACCACCTTCAGCGATACAGCGATTTCAGCGATTCCAGCCGTATTTACCACCTTCAGCAAACAGCGATTCCAGCCGTATACAGCGATTTCAGCGATTCTAGTCATATACACCACTTTCAGCGATTCCAGCCGTATACAGCGATTCCAGCCATTATCGCCACCTTCAGCGATTCCAGCCGTATCTGTATCGCTGAAGGTGGTAAATACGGCTAGAATCGCTGGAATCGCTGTATACGGCTGGAATCGTTGGTATCGCTGAAGTTGGTGTATACGGCTGGAATCGCTGAAATCGCTGTATCGCCGAAGGTGGTGACTATGACTGGAATCGCTGAAATCGCTGTATACGGCTGGAATCGCTGAAGGTGGTGTTTGTGGTGTTTGTGGTGTTGGTGGTGTTGAATAGAGGGGGATTCGAAGGCTGAAATCGTGTACCGTTCGGCCAAATAGAGGGCTATTTAAATGCTGATTTGGTCGGTAGATAGAACGCTATTCGTATTTATTAACTATATATATTGATATTTTAATAAAATGGTAATACGGACATTTTTTTGAACAAAGTAGTGTTTTGTAATGTTTGTTGAAATCAACGCCTTCGAAAATGGGGGGGGTGAACTCGGGAAATTAGATGGTATCCACACGACGTTTCGAATGCAAGGCAGTGTATATGACCCACTAAGGATATGGCGAATAGTCATTTTGCAAGAGAACAGTTGGACTGGGGCTTTTCTCAGCTCTTGGCTGCTCATGGGGGTTTCACCATCAAGTCTGTATTTTGTTTCTACTTGTATCCCCAGCTGTGACGCTGAAAACAATTGACATCATACTACTGTGGACCTTGCGATATCTATTAGATGCCGTTTACCCATTGCCCATTTCCATGTTGTCAGGTTTCCCCAGACATTTCGCCTTTGTTGCGCGAGTTTTCCCCGTGGGAAACCTCCATCAGAGCAAGCGCCTCCCGCCCTACCCCGGACCTTAGCATCGACTGACCCACACTAGAGATTGGTATTGAGACCTTCTACCGAGAAACACTTTTGATTCGTCGAAACGAATCGGTAACTCCGGATCTTAGCGAACCATGGTATCGCCTAGTCTCAGTTGCCAAGGCCGGCCTGGCATGCGACATAGGGTGCGAGATGTTCACAGGATCAGATATTCACGGCATAACATGGTTCTCTCACTATGAGTACAGGACCCCCCCTAGATTAATTGGACATAGCAAGCCAAGACTCAGGTATCTTCGCTTAATTCTCTAGCGTAGATCTACTAGCGGTACTTACTTGTCAGTAAGTAATCACCTGTAATAGAGGCCATACTGTGCTGCTTAGAACGGGTAGCCAGGGCTCTGCCAGGGCTGTCAGTAGCGCAGTACAGCCAAGAAACTAAGCATGGAACAATTCTACCAGGGGGGGTCCTGTAATGGGTGTTATGAAGTGGATAAGTCATAAAAAAACAAGAATGGCGGCGTTATACAAAGCTAAGAGGCTACATCGACGTAATGTAGAGAATAGAATTCCTAGGTCGAACACAGTGACAGCACGCATAACCAAAACACACCTGCCACTTCTTCGATGCCGAACTCTATTGCGATTCTCTGATAACAAACGCTTTGGCGGAATGGCTTCAATACGTAGGTTAACGCTTTCCGTCCCGAGAGTCAGATCCGCTGTCACGGAACGAAACCGGCATGGCATGGACCAGGTGGCCCAGCCCCTATTTCGATAGTTTCCTTTTCCCTCCTCGTACAACAACAATAGTCATTACTGGACCCTACCAGCAGTCTGAACTGTGACAGTTTGTTGTAACTCAATAATTTTCTTCTTCCATGCCATGCCGGTTTCGTTCCGTGACATCCGCTTTCCCCTAGTGGTGACATAATATAAACAAACGGAATCGCCCCGTGGGTGCTTGCCTCAGAAGTATCCCCTGACGTTAATCGGGAATGGGGAACTCTTTACAACTAGTTAGCAAGTCTCAGCAACCATCTTCATGCCGGTCCCCGTCCCCGTGGGGACGCAAGAAGCTACGGTGATCTTCTCTTAGTCTGTTGTCCGAGTAGGTAGCTGACGCGGTGTGACAGGACTGACATATTATTTACGCTTGAATGAGGGAGATGATTTGTTTTGGACTTGAATCCACGGAAGCATTTGTATATAAAAGAAGAATGGCCTTACCATCCTTATGTCCTACCACAAGATTTGCAGCTAAGTATCAACAGCCGTTTTGAAACAGCAATCTGAATCAAGGCGACCTAGATTGTAGCTACATGGGCCCTCAGCCTAAAATTCGCCAACATAACGAGTGCCGTACTTGACTTGGCAACAGAGCATCTACAACTGGGCAGGCTGTACCATCGGAGGCTATGAGCAGTCGGCGCCAAGAGTTGCTTGGCAAGTCTCCTTGCCATTCGTTCCCGACGGTGGCAATTCGTCAATCTACGGATTGGGGTTGAGCGCGGATTTTCAGACTGCGGCCTTGGTTAATGGTATTGCATCTCACGCAAACAACTATGATGATACTCATCGGGACAATCCCATACACCCTAGCGGTCCAGTCTTGTTTGCCCTGATGGCAGTCGCTGATTGGAAAGGGGGGATAAGTGGCCATGAGCTTGTCACGGCAATTGTTGTCGGAGTGGAAGCAGAATGCAAGCTTGGTGTCTCGGTGTATCCCGAACACTACGATATCGGATGGCGTAAGTACAGATCGACTATCCCCCATACCTCAATCGACCGGGGCTTGGCTCACTTAACCTTGTAGATATCACGAGCACGGTCGGCAGCGTTGGCGCAGCAGTCGCAATTGGAAAGCTTCTCGATTTGAGCATAGAGCAGATGCAACACGCTATTGGTATCGCAGCCGTCCAAGTCATTGGCATGCACGCCTCATTTGGAACCGATACGAAATCATTCCACGTCAGCCGTGCAGTTCAATCAGGGCTCCTAGCAGCCCTTCTGGCCGAACAAAACTTCACAGCATCTACTGAGGGCCTAGAAGATCCTCAGGGATGGGTCAATGTTGTCAGCACGAGAAATGCCGTCACTGAAGAATTTGGTACATTAGGAAAGACCTGGGAGATGAGCCTCAACACGTTCAAGCCCTTCCCCTACGATCGTATCATCCATGCCACCATTGACGGCTGGATGCAAATTCATGATCAGATGGCAGAAAAGGGTGTGACTGCTGCGGACATCATAAATGTTACCGCCCGCTGTGAACCCATGGTATTCTTTCTGACGGACGGCCCGACACCCCAGACAGGCCTTGCCGCAAAATTCAGCGTTTATCACGCCGCCGCAGTCGCACTGCTAGATGGAAAAGCAACCCCAACCCAGTTCACCGACGCAGTAGTCCAGAACCAGACTGTGATAGAACTGCGCGAAAAGAGTCACAGTCACGAGCGACGAGGCCGTTGAAGAATACGAGGCCTTCGTATCCGTTGAGTTCGAAGACGGATCAACTATTGACGTTCATGTCGAACATTGCGTGGGGAGCTACGAGAGCCCCATGACTGCGGATCAGTTGAAAACGAAGTTTCTGGATCAGGAGTCTACTGCATGGGATGCTACGAGAGCCCAGAAAGCCTTCGAGTACTGGTCTATCATCGTTGAGTCTGGTGATGTGAGCAAAGTTAACTCCTGCTGATGCGAGCGAAAGAGACTACCGCAATAGAGTGAGTTACTCAATACATAGACGTTGGAATTTGGCGCATCCGTTGACCTTGCACGTAAATAAGAAGGCAAGAGGTGATATTCTTAATACCGATGTGTACGTATCGTAAAGCTGGAACAGCCTGGCTGAAGAAGGTTTGATGTATTCTTAGCATAACTTCTCACCGCTGGTCTCCCGTGGTGGATCATGAGCGGAGTAACGATATTTGCTTGTATCTTGAGCTTATAGGTATTCAAGGTCACTGGACATGAAATACACTTAAGATAAACAAATGGCATGAAGAATGACACACTATCTCTCGCACGTAAGTACGAGAGGTGGATTGATCGTAGGTAATCGGGTGGTAAGAATAGCAACTCATTCGAGAATACAAATTGGGATGCCCTTCTCGTACAGAGATGGGCTGTAACTAAGTAGTGTATACACCAGTAACCCTGATCCATGACTCATGCGAGGTCTGTAACTCCGTTGCCTGACTCGTCATACAAAAGTGGGAATTCCAAGCAACACTATGTTACTTTTACTTTGCCATTTGCGACAATGAGCATAGTAACACGCACCCTAGCGGTACCCAATTCCGGAGTAGTGAAGACATAAATTGCAACCATAAAGTGCAGAGTGATTCTATAGTATGTAAACTTAATGAGCTACATGAACATCAACAGAGCGGTGGCCAGTAGGGATACCACAGATCCCGCTGCGAGGCTGGCCATAATACCTTCAGACAACGAATCAGTATGCCCATCAAACGCCGTTGAGAAGATAGTGGTGCATAGAACCCCTGCGATAATCTGAGGAACGGTGATTGAAAGATTATTGATTCCCAGAAACATCCCGGAGTGGCTTGGTCTTCTCTGACCGCCTTCATGTGCTCCAAGAAACTCCTCGGTTAACATAGTATACGGTATGACCATCGTAACCGCCCAGCAGACTCCGGTTGTTGCGGCCAAGGCTAGGATGAGCCACGTAGAGCTCGTCAACACCATGGATGCGATACATATTGAGTAGATCGCTTGTGAAAACCTCCAAATTTGTATCGGTTGAAACTTGGGCATGCTGGGAATATCCATAGTTGAGTTTCCGGTGTCGCGCACGAAAGACGGTAGGACCAAGCTCGCGATCACATATACCAATGACTGTAGGAACAGCGCTAGTGGACCCAGACGAACACTTGGGGCGCCGTTCTTTTCGGTAATATACCTTGAGAAAGGTTAGAGACCACTTAGTTGTCGGGAGGTGTAGTATTCATACCTGCTGATGTAGAATAAGTACGGAAACCACGCAAACGACGCCAGGCTTTGGATCGCGAGTATCTTAGCCATAGGTACAGTGACGATCTCCTTCAATTGCTGAAGGTAGGACTTGTGTTTGTACAAGCTCTTCGCTGAAAAGCCTGAAGATGCCGAGTGAAGGGCCGGCTGCTGGAAACCAATAATGGAGGCCATGCCGATTGTCGCAATAATGGCAAGGACAGATATCGAAGCTAGCTCTTGCATGCGCAGTTCAACACTCCGCAACGATGGAAGACCGTAAGAAAGCATGTAGTAAAACACGCTCGTCAAGCTGATGACACGACTCGCCCACGTATTGACAGTCAACTGCTGAGCGACGCTACATGAATCGATCATCTTAGCACGAGCGCCAACCTGGACTGCCTGTGCAGACGCGTATAGCAGAACGACAGCAAAAACGCTGACTACCACTTTTGCTAGGCACGCCGGTCCATACACAGTGCAAGAGCTGTCCAAGATAGTCGCGATCGTTGTGCTCCACGCTTGCGTGACTAGGGCAACAATCAATCCGATGCCGCCTAGTAGGATGAGCGGCTCCCGTCTACCGACTTTCGACATCAATGCATCGCTCAATATCCCGAAAAGGGGCTGGAAGATGGCCCCGCATAACGGGGGGATGATCCAGACGGATGCGATCACGGCAGGGCTGATGCCGATGTTCAACAAGTAATCCTGTTGTCTCAGTCAGTATGGTATATCAACGGAGGGGTATGAATACATGCTGTCCCATCTGCAAACTGAGAGCAATATGCGGCCTGCAGACTTCATATATGTCAATACGCGAATCTACTCAATTTCTCAGACGGACTGACCCTGCTAGACTGATGGTCAACGCCAACATTTCATAGCTGGACTTTGGCGTAGAATCCGCTTCCATATCCGCGTCTTCCATCAGCAGGCGACTGAAACCCTCTTCGTGATCAGATCCTTCTTCATACTCCTCATCACTGGACTTCGAAAATCGAGACATGATCACGAATCCGGCACTCTGACCTGTCCTTCGTCCACCAACGACGAGAAGCCTCCCTCGACAGGATTTCGAAATCTGTGCTTGTACTTTTGTGCACGGGAGCGCGGCACAGAGTGGAGGTCGTGTCACCATGTCAGCATTGTCACGTGACTGAGGCCATATCTCTATCATCATCGGTATCCTTGATTGATTCATTTCAAGGATTCATCGTCATTTGAACAGAAAGTGCCTCTAAAGTGCATCGGGTTTACGGTTGCCAGGGCATGATCCTGGCTCACGAGGGCCACCCCGGACCAGAGAGCAGCCAATTCGAAGTATTTTCAATTCTGAGACGTGCGTTAGCAAGCTAAAGATCTCGCGAACCAGACACGATACACTAGAAATAGATGCAACTGTCGTAGTAGGTAGTAGCTTGTATCAGGTGCACGTGGACGTCCTCACAACGGCGCACAGCAGCCGCAATGAGTGTCGGTCGCATCCGTAGAGGTGCTTGAACTTGGCGCCTGCAGAGTGACAGGCGACACAAGACTGGTCGACGAGGCGTTAACAATACAAATTACGTTTTCCTTCTTGTATGTGATTGTCCATGTGAAAATGAGATGAAATTTGCTTAAAACAAGAAGTGGACAGAGATCCGCTTGGCTCATGGCAACGTCTCTGTGTGTCCGGTATGACATCATACACTGGGGTAGTGTTCTATCATGAAAGTAGGAATGGACACTTATTCACGCCACAGCCCCCGAGATTTCGAATAATCAATTCACACTCAACTGCATTCGCTGATATCCTGATACGTAACCATCTTACATGTTGTTCAAGCCCCGCGGGTTGAATGAAGTTGCATAGTACTTGGTAATCAATCGACCGAGATCGGTCGGGTCGGAGATGACATTCGTCATCGTCTTAGCCTCTAGTCATATGTGAGGTGTGACAACAACATGAAATAGTTTTGAAGTTTGACTCCCTTCAAAAGAGAAAACGCACCATCCTCTCTCGGCCGTATTGAATGAAAATAGGGAACGCTGTCTAATATGTGAGGAACCGAATACGGCAGGTTGATGCGATGAAGTTGAGGCTCTTGGCAGAAGCAACGTGTGGAGCTCCATGTAGAGAGATGACTCAGGTCGTCTGCGAATATGCACGACACCTAGATAGCTTGAGCGAGACCGCCAAAGTTGGTCACGAAAATATAACGACGAGCGCCCGTGCATGAGATTAAAGACGAGGAGAATAAATCTCACACAACGACATTGGCGACATAGCACACCACAACGCGATATTAATAAGACATTATCCAAGATGGTTCTCGAAATCGAGCCCAGGAACTGGTACCGTGAGGGATACCTCATCTCCACGGAGCAGAGTCTCATTGACGTCGACGTGGTGCATGAGATAATGGCATCCGACATCATGTGGTGGACAAAAGCACTACCAAGAGAATCTGTGCAGAAGATGCTTCGCAATTCGTTATGCTTCGGGCTATATGAGCTACCGAAGTCAACATCAGAGATCGCAGGTCAGGCCGCCGCCGCACTTTCAGTCCCCAGATCGGAAGTTGTGCTAACAATTATGTAGGCCAGAGACGCCCGAGACAGGTCGGCCTCGCGAGAGTTGTGACAGATGATGTGACGTTTGCGTATCTTACAGACGTGTATGTGTTGCCCGAGTTGCAAGGCAAGGGGCTCGGACGCTGGTTGATGGAGTGTCTGGATGAGGTGATCAAGTCCTGGCCCCATTTACGCCGCTTCATGCTCTTGACGTCAACGGGAAACCCCTTGTATAAGAAGACGCTGGGGGCAGAGGAGTGGGAGGATGTGAAGGGAAACTTGTCGATGCAGACGGTATGGGGGCCAGCGGCTGAGCGACACTGATCAGATATAAGATACAAGATATAATGATGTAAACCTCGAGATGCGATTTTCACACTTTGTGACCTGTCTTGCCGTATGCACCTCCATGGGTTCGTCGCATCTCGATGGCTCGCTTGTAGGGTGGTGCAGTAGGTGGCTGAACTGGATCAAGTGATACGTGATCTGGTGGCAGTCGGTATGAGGCATCTGAGTCAAATGCTGATAGGTCACCACAAGCAATGAAAGGCGCTATCCACCGGGATTCGGTGCCTTTTCGCGGACGGCAGTCGACCGGCTCTACTTCCGTGATCCCATGCTCGTCCGTAGTCTGAGACACATACGGAGTGGAGCTCCAAGTCCCTGTCTCATGATCTTGAAGCACAGTCGTCGCCCTGATGGGCGCGCTCATCGTGTTCTCTTTGGTCATCTTATCAAGTCTGTACCCAATGCCAAGAGGTTCTTCAAGGCTTGCTGAGAACCCCTTGGGGGGTTGAAAATTCAAACACACGATGAAAGCTTCGATGCTACTAGCGCGCGATGACCTCGGCTTTGCGACATGTACCCGCTCGAAGAATATTTTCAGCTGAGCGTAGAGGATGTCGACATTTTTACCCCTGAAGATCTTGGCGACGAAGGTGCCGCCGGGCTTGAGAACGCAGAGAGCCAAGTTGAGAGCGGCGAAGAGAAGCTGCGACTGCACGTAAATATCCAGATCGTGCAACCCAGTGACGTCGGGGGCGCCATCGCTGATGACTAGGTCCACGGGATGTGCAGCCTGCTGTGACTTGGTGTTTGGATCGTAGTCAGGGTCCAAGGCTTTTAGCAGCAGCGGCACCGTCGCGGGATGCGTGATGTCCGCCCTGAGCGTGATGATACCTGGGAGAGGAGAAATAGGCTGCAGGTCGATAGATACAATCTTGACGTCGTCGCGTGGCTTCAGTTTTCGCGGTGCCGGGACTTCGGTAACTGTATTCGTCGGGTGTGGCTTTGTCGAGCCGAAGACACCGAGCATCTGTTGACGAAATTTGGCCTCCCTGTCCTCCCAGGCAGCACGTCCAAATTTCTCACCCTTGATCAAAACCCGGGAAAGGACCTGGGACCAGCTTCCTGGAGCCGCACACAAATCGACCACACGGGTAACATTGGCGAATAAGTCGAATTCTATTAACTATTAGTGTCGGTTTATTCCAGATTTCACTCGTTGCCTTCAGATGCACCACAGACCTTCATCTAGTTGTAAGAGTTTGAAAGCACTGCGCGCGCGCCACCCTTGCTCCTTTGCAAGCCTGTAATAAGCATCGCGCTTATCCTTTGATGATTTCCCCATGATACAAGGTATCCGAGGTTATAAGATGAATGAAATCCTTGGGCTTCTTCAAGATAAGGTGAAACCAAAACATCAATTCTGTTCAATGAGAATCTGAAATGCGTGGCAGAAGAGAGATGATGGTGGGGGTGATTCTCTGCTGTGCTGCACTGCAGGTGGGCTTGGCGCATTGGCGCGCTAGTGGTGGGGGATCGAATCCCTGAAGCTTCGGACGATCCACTAAAATTCTCTAGATGCTGCACCTGCGCCATTCGACTTTTCGACAGATCTTCTCGACGACAGCCCGCTAAAGTCACGCCAACGCAGCCATCGCGATCACGTACAGCCATGAACGGGGCTAAGAAGAGGAAGCTCGTCGTCGGCGGCATGCCCAGCGCATCGAAGAGAACGAAGACAGTATCCGCCCTCCAGAAGCCAAGGAAAAAGGCCAAGAGGTCCGTTGGTGTCGATTCGCTGCGATGGAGCAAAGCCAAGCTGCCCGATATGTTCAACGATGCCGAAGGCTTCTACGGCTTGGAGGAGGTCGATGATGTTGAAGTCATCCGGAACAGCGACAACACCATCGAATTTGTGAGCACATGCCCCGGGGTATTGTGTGACAGATGCGAAGCACGTAGGCTAACGGGAGTAGAGGGCAATTGCTGCCACCGCCGACAAAAATCACAGTGTAGTTAATGATGCGGACGCCACGGCCAACGAAGACGAGTTTGAGGGATTCGGCGACGACGACAACGAAACAGGCACGCGAGTCCCTGCTGACCCTACCGAAACGGGAGAGTCGACCGAAGTCTCTGCACCCAATGCCGAGACCGAGCCAACGAAATCGCAGAAAGAGCAGAAGAAGAAAGAGAAGAAGACCAAACCAAAGAGTTTGAAAGAAGATCAAGAATTGGAGTCCAATGGTTTTGCAGCATTAGATGCTCTGGACGAATCACAAGACGATATCGATCTATCCGAATGGGCCAAGCTGGATCTCTCTGCTGGAATACTGTCCTCGCTGGCCAAGCTCAAATTCGCCAAACCGACACCCATACAGACAGCATCGATTCCTCAAGTTCTCGCAGGGCACGATGTTATTGGAAAGGCTTCCACCGGCTCGGGAAAGACACTTGCCTTCGGAATCCCCATTGTAGAACGGTGGTTGGAATTGAGAGAAGAGAACATCAACGAGGAAAAAACGAAAACACCATTAGCACTCATCTTGTCGCCAACGAGAGAACTCGCACATCAACTTACCGACCATATCAAGAACCTGTGCAATGGATTACCAAACTCGCCATACATCTGCTCGGTGACCGGAGGACTCTCCATGCATAAGCAACAGCGTCAACTAGCAAAAGCCGATATCGTCATTGCTACCCCGGGGCGGTTCTGGGAAGTTTTGAGCTCCAGCCCCGAGCTCATGGCCTCCTTCAGGGGCATTGGCTATCTGGTAATCGACGAGGCAGACAGACTGCTCACGGAGGGCCACTTCAAGGAGGCTGAGGAAATTATAACCGCATTGGATCGCGTAGAGCAGGACGAAGATGAGGAAGAAGCAGAGCCGAGTCCCAGACAGACACTTGTTTTTTCTGCCACATTCCACAAAGGTCTCCAGCAGAAGCTTGCCGGAAAGGGGAAATTCAACTTGATGAGCCAGGACGACTCGATGGAGTATCTGCTTAAGAAGTTGAACTTCCGGGAGGAGAAGCCAAAGTTCATTGACGTCAACCCTATATCGCAGATGGCCGAGGGGCTGAAAGAAGGTCTGGTAGAATGTGGTGCTATGGAAAAGGTGAGAAATACAGCACACATCCCATGCTACCTGGTATCTCATGAAATGCTGACGCTGGACGCAGGACCTCTATCTCTACGCGCTATTGCTACTGTACCCCAATGTTCGGACACTGGTGTTCACTAATTCTATCAGCGCGGCGAGGCGCATTGCGCCTATGCTACAAAACTTGAATCTCACTTCACACCCCCTGCACTCCCAGATGGCACAAAAGGCGCGCCTGCGATCTATCGAGCGATTCACCACCACCCCTGCAGGACAGGCTTCGGTACTTATCGCCACAGATGTCGCAGCCCGTGGTCTCGATATTCCTGACGTCGACCTTGTCGTTCACTATCACGTACCTCGCGCCGCAGATGCATACGTCCATCGGTCGGGTCGCACAGCGCGCGCCACCAAGACCGGTCTCAGCATTCTTCTCTGCGCACCCGAGGAAGTCGTCCCAACAAGACGTCTCATCTCGAAAGTCCACGAGAAAAGCAAGAAATCGCGAAAGAACTTCTTCGTTCAGACGCTCGACATGGACCGGAAATTGGTCGGTCGGCTGAAGCCCCGCATCACACTCGCGAAGAAGATCGCGGATTCGAGCCTGGCAAAAGAGAAAGGCAGCAAGGAAGACGACTGGATGCGGAACGCTGCAGAGGAACTGGGTGTGGAGTATGATAGCGACGATCTGGAGAAGGCCGCCAACTGGGGAGGGAGAGGGAACGGTCGCAAGAAGAAACAGCAAGAGGCTAGAGCTATGACGAAAGCCGAGCTTGGTGGCTTGAGGGCGGAACTCAGGGATCTGCTGTCAAGGAGAGTTAATGCTGGTGTGAGCGAAAGGTATATTGCGAACGGGTTGGTTGACGTGGATGAGCTACTTAGGGGTGCGAAAGGTGACTTCCTGGGCAAGGTTGAGGGTCTTGATATCGAGACGTTGTAGATGCGGAATATGAGAATATGCTATGTATTGTGCATCTGGTCCTTCTACGTTTTTGCTGATAGGTTAGTGCGGCGCACGTACGATGGTGCCCCGACAAGGCGCAAAACTAGAGCCCCTCTCCGCGCGTAAAATTTTAATTTCGGACCGAGCATCCCACCATCTGATATAGAGTGACCTACGATTGCAAATTTTATACAGTTCCCACATCTTGATTGGTCTAGTGGTTAGGATACCTGCTTGTCATCGGTTCTGTCGAGTGATTAAGTGCGCAGGTGGCCGGGGTTCGATTCCCCGATCGAGAGTTATTCTTCTTCTTGAGAGCAATTGCTTTTTGGCCTTTTGTTGAAACCAATCTATATATTCTGTCTATTGACTATCCTCAACTGGCCAAGAAGTATAGAGCAGCGACAACTATTTTTCTGTCTCTTCCAGCGCTTCAGTGTACATTATTTCAAATAGCCTTGTTTCTCCCGTGACGGAGTTGTCAATCCCCATCCGTGTCTGCGACGTTTAGTTGTTGCGATGAAGATGATGTGCGACGTGTCTGAAGCCCCATCTCGTGTCGACCTCAATGTTGACCTTGACAAACTGATTATTCCGCATTTTATATCCAACACCTATCTACAATTGATTGGTGCTCGGATTATGGCCGCGATTCGACATTGGCCGTTGGACGGTCTCTCGGCGCGAGCGTTGCATTCCGGCCCCGGCCGTCTCAGGAGGGGTTTGAGACCGCAGACAAGTATTTCATACTGCGCACAATGTAGCTTTGGAGTGGCGTCTGGGATAACGCTTGAATCATCGCGCCCGCAGCATGTGCCATGGCAGTTCAACATGCTGAATTAAGTGCTGGGCAACACAGCGACACTCGACTCAAGTCTACACATCACGACACTCATCAGCTTCGCGGGAAGATTGTCATACGATCTACTATTGTTTTTCAACAATTGCATAATCTCAGAAAGAATCTCACAGTTCGATGGATCGTACGCAGCATAACTGCAGTTATAGTACAGAGAGAAGCAATGCAAGCGATAGGAGCAATGGAAGACATACTGAAGTCAGGAGACTACTTGTAGAAGCCGACGACTTAAGAGGCGGAGATAATAACATTAATCTGGACGTGGACGAGGACGACAATGACGAGGATAAGGATGACAGGCGTAAAGGCAACGACGACACTCGCGGTGGACGTAGTAACAACCATGGTGACGGCGGTGATAGTACTCGAATCATAGCGGGACAGACTACAGATCTCACTACGTCGACGCTTAGTACTGTTTCCTCTTCAACACTTCGACTATGGAAGACTACGACTAGTTCTTTCAGTCAGACAACCACCAGCAGGATTCCTCAGGCAACATCAACTTCAACAGCAATAATCATACCTATCACGTCCACAATCCCGTCACACATCTCTGCGCCGAGCTCGACCTGTCCTCCGCGTTTCTTCTGTCATCCGGACTTGTCATTTCTTACTTCGACTTCCCACACCCCATCTGCGCTCCTTCAGCTCACAACGGCGAGCTTCTCTATCGCCACTCTTCCGGCAGCTGCAACAACAGCTACTGATGATCGCGGCCAGAACGGCCATAATGACCATAAGAACCATAAGTCGACCTCAAGCGACAGTCCCAACACAGTCACGATCGTCATCGTAGCACTCGCCGCAATAGCCTTCTTCACGATCTGCGCGACAATACTGTACTACAGGCGGCGGGCCAGACTCACCCAAAGGCTCAGCAATCGACAATCTGTATTCAGAAAGGCGGAGCTGGATGCGGTGGACACAGCGGTTGGAAGCCATTCTGGAGCGCCGCATGAGGTGTACGTTGTTAGACTGGGCTATGATTACCCGGCTGAGTTGGAGGCGGTTAGGATGCGGGCGGAACTTCCTGGTAGCTTGGGGAAGAGGAGGACCAGCTGCAGGTTTTTGTGATTCTTGAACAAACTCTCTTCATCGTGGCCTTAGAGATTCTATCGGGAAGAAGTAAGAAAGCGGTCTCGGGTGGAGCCGAGAGGCAGCTCGGGAGTCTCACTCGAAAGGTAATAATTTGGTATTTGTCTTGCATGCGGAGATGCGGCTAAGGTTTTCGAGAGCTATATGGAGATGTGACGTGAAATCGGGCGAGTAAAGCAATAATTGAATGGAGGACAACCAAGTGTATTTGTAGTGGGACACAGGTCCGCTGAATGTCCGCTTAATGCCCAAGAGTCGCGTCAAGTTCTGTTGATGAGCACGACACGATTGGTATGAATCGGTCGATTTTCTGTTTTGGCAAACGATGAGCACTCAGACATGGGGCGAAAAGAGAAGCATGGAGTTACCGGTCTCAACTTTGGAAGACTTGCTTTTGACTCGTCTCACCTAGCGCTTCTCTTATGATGGATTCGGACTCGCGTCCCATGGTGCTGCCCACGTAGGCCCCCGGTCCATTTTCTTCCATCCGCGGTCTACTGGCTCTGAGACTTGATGGGAAGGAGAAAGGGCCCAACTCAGCTGAATCGTCCAGAAGTTGTTGTGGCAAATTTCACGATCATCCACGATGACAGGTTTACACTGGAGCGTCATAGTAGTACCACCTGCAACAGTGACAATCATGCTGGACGGCTCGGGAATGCAATCCTTCTCACTAAAGGAGAGTTCAGCCGAAGTCGCTCAAGTTCGTATGGCAAGGCAATTACACATTGTGAAAGAACTGCTTAATCTCATTGTGAAAGCTACTTATTGTACAGGCTGTCCTGATGGCCAGATGATGAGCTCAACTGCCCACCTTTGGTGTCTGAAGCTCATCGAGGCACAGGCAATGCAAAGAAGACACGAAAAACCGTTGGCGCCCACACCACCGATGCCCTCATTGAACCATATTTAGTGCCTTAAGCCGACTCGGCTGTCGCGCATTGCGAATACATGATCTTCCGTTTGCTTTCGGGCATTGCAAGAACCCTTGATGTGCAAGCCCATGCGCCTACAACTGAACCCTTTGCCAATCTTCCCGAGTCTGAGTCTGTGGAAGTCGAAGAGGGAGGCTCTCAAAATTCCGACTGTTGGCTCCCATCCGACACTACCTCACTTTGCAAGATTGCAAGAGAGGAACCAGAAGTATACCGAATTTTTCTTGAAAGTAGCGACATCTCCAGGTGTCTGGCGTAATGCGTTGCGGATATGCGTCGCCGCGCCGAATCTGAGTAGCTCTCCTGCGACATAAAGAGCGTCGTGTTCAGCACAGAGGTGGAGTGGCGTGTTTCCCGATGAGTTCTGCCTGTTCAGATCATCGGGCTGGGCGTTGATCAAGCGGCGGGCGATCTCGAAGTGTCTTCTCTTGATTGCGTAATGGAGAGGCGTGTTGTCGCATGCGCCCGGCTCGTGGATACTGACATTAACGCCCAGCTGAAGAAGCTTGCTAACTACCATCTCGAGGAAGGCGAGGTGGCCGTTTTCGGTGGCTACGTGCATCGGAGCATCGCCAAACCAGGCGGGTCGAGTCAGGAAGTGGACGAGATCGTGGGGATTCTCGCGGTATTCGTGGAAACAGTAGTCGAGGATGTCAATTCGGCCGATTTGTGCAGCTCTATGCGCGACTGTGATGCCCTCGTGGATGCACATGTGGAGGAGCTCCTGTGTGGTGAGGTTCAGCTGCAGCGAGATGTCGAAGAGCAGTTGCGCGAATTGGAAGGGGCCTGGAGCAGAGTAAACAGCAGAGAGGATCTGTTTCTTCTGGTCGGTTGTGAATGATGCCTCAGCTCTGGCGATTCTATGGATTTGCTGCATGGTGCCTGGGGAGGCGGGCGATTCCTGGGTTGGATCCATGTCTTCGCGGTGACTGAGTGGTGGATGAGAAAACACAGATCGAGAAATATCGAAAAGGAATCGGAGTTGACAGGGCGAGGGTTTCGGGGGGAGGATGTGGTCTTTGTTTATTTATCTGAGCATGGGAGGTAGGGCACACGACCACGAGGCAATTGTCATTAAATTAACGGCGTGGTGCTAAACGCACATTGGCATCGAATAGCACAAACCTTCCCTTGGAATTGGAACCAACTCACAAATGCCCTCAACGGCCGGAACCTTCTTCAAGGATTTCTTTGTTTGCCTCCAGCAGCCGTAAACTAAACAGAACTGCTGTCGACAGTCGACATTCGACAGTCAACAGTCGACATCTGTCTTGTGATATGTCTTGTTGACCACCTAGTACCATGCCCACCACTCTTCACAATACGCTCCCATGTGTCCGGCACACTCTCCAACTATGAAAATGATTACTACAATAAAAATGTTATCCTGAATTCCTATTTATAGACCTGTTTACTTAAGTAAAAGAATAGTTAATCATAATTGAATCGGAACAGGTGTCACATTCCCAGACCCATCAGTCAGCCCATATGACAAGCAGTACGAGGGTTGAGGTTGCAATGTGTCATGGTGTTGGATGTTCAGCGACGCAAAGAAATAGTCGTCGAAGTTACATAAGCAATCTACTAACTTGTGACTGCTGCTTGTGAGCAATAATCTCATGCCTTGTTCACAAAGTCCAAACAGTTATGATTGATGCTTTCAGCCAATCAAATCCATGGCTTACACAGCTCTCAAATGTTGAATGAGTTCTTCCATACTAGCTAAACTGTGACCACTAGGGCATTCATGGCTAAACTTGCGCTTGCTACTAGTGTCGTTAGCAAACTCTTTTTGCTGTTCCCTTTCTACTAGTACGCGAACGATTGGCATTGGGCAAAGGTTGACTATCTATGGTGTGAGACGACATGTGACATTTTTAATTACATCTCGCTTAAACCCTCTTTCTTCAGCGCATGCAGTTACGGCGTAATGTCTTGAAACGTTTAAGCTTAGGAGTGTTTGCCATTAACAAAATACCAGTACACGCCGGAAATCAATGCGACATTTTCACAAGTTGTTTTGTGATCAAAAACCAGAAAGGCAGACAGTAGAATCGCAAAGGCAGCAAGCTTCCGAATCGCTAAAATAGCCATCTGCCGCCTCGCCAATGCCGTAAATTATCAAACTACCAAATGAGAGCACGGTCGAATTGCCGAGAATGTGTATGCTGGATTGCTCATCAGACCCTTTCTATGATAATAAGGTTGACAGTGAACCCAACTACCTCCCATCCTCACCACCAGTCTCAATAGTCCACCTCGGCCAACACAACCACGACCACTAACCCCGTCGCCCAGACTCCATTGAGATACCGCCAAGATGGTCAAGACTTCCGTCCTCAACGATGCGCTCAACGCCATCAACAACGCCGAGAAGACTGGAAAGCGCCAGGTCCTCATCCGACCATCCTCCAAGGTCATTGTCAAGTTCTTGACCGTCATGCAGAAGAAGGCTTTTTGGATGTCGAGGTTGCGAGATGGGAGAAGTTCACTTTTCTACATCGACCAGCAGAGACATCCTTTTATGCCCATTTACTTGCTCAAAAATTCGCTGGCCGAATGACTCCTCGCCGTAACTAAGTTACGCCGCTTGGACCGTCTGAATTTTGTTCGGGGGCAGAGTTTTGATATATCGACGAAGTCATTATGGTTGAAATCTTATTGTGGAAAAAAAAAACCTTATCGTCGACGGTGTGCATCTGCTACGAAGATACAGGGCCATCAAAACACCCAACTACTTTCCCGAGCTTTTTCCCTTTGACTCTGGCAGTTAATCACCATCGGCGTGCTGTCCCAAATTGGTTGGCCAGTCAAACATCCTTTTATACACCACGAATGAACAAACTCGACGGTATTACGTTGATATATGGTTAGTGTGAACACTAAGTGATCATTGTCTTAGTCATAGGGGGTCTCTTGACCCGACAATATGGTTCTCATGCAAGGGAGGGTTAGATCTGAATCTACCTCTACGTCTCAGCCGCAGATATATATTGATTACTCATATGGGCATCAGGTTCACCGTGACAGCAATGGCGAGACTACACTCGAGTATGGATGTAGCAGCCGTATCGAATCATCAAAATACAACAACTATTTCTGGAACTTAATCTGTTATTTTCGTCGGAATAGAGACTTCCTGGGAAGAGAAACATTGACATTCATATCGAATATCCTCGTTGGAAACATATTACATGGATGATCCCGACGTCTTAGTTGAGGGGGCAGTTGCATTATCAAATACACGCCTTCTGACTGCCACGATGACGTTGGTGCTTGCAGTGGACGCGGGACAAGCGCCGAGGTGGTTTCTTCCCTGTACGTTGGCTTGCATTTAATGCTCTAGGTGCCCTTATCCTGTACCTCCTCTCTCTTCTCTCCTACAACATCTCGATTCGGGAACATATCAGAGCGATTACGGTTCAGGCCCATACATGCTTCGCTCAACCAAGTCCTTGCTCCACAAGATGCACTTCCATTCCGCCTCACTCCTCGGGCTGGGCCTCATCAAACAAGCCATAGGTGCCCCCAACATTCCTCTTACCTCCATGTTGGAGTACGCGTATAACCCATTTGCCGCATGCAAGAATTACACGGATACTGTCAGTTTCTTGATCATTGTCATAATGCCGTCTACTAAAACACTCCCCAGTTTGATGATCTGAAGCCTGATCCGATCATTCAAAAGAATCGCGTCGGTCACTATAACAGCTTATACTGGGAAGCTTGGATCTACTTTGTCGGTATTCATCCGCTTGTCCGGGTGGTGCGTGGTCATTAACATACAACAGGGGACAGGTCTTGACGGTACCACGGTCAACGGTGTCATCCCTGAGTCTGGAGATCAGATTGCAGCCACCGGCCCGTCGTCAGATCTCTTACAAATTGGCGTCGTGACACTCACGCCATTCGGAAACATTGTTGCCGACCCTGCCAGGTCTTTCGACCTATACAGTTTCTATTTTGGCTGTGTCTTCAATCCGCAAGAGAATTATTTCAGTGTCGCAACTGGCTGCACCATCACCATCACGGGATTTGATACCAAAGGGGTGCAGCTACCGCCTCTCACTGTTGCCTATACTCCATCGAACCCTCTCCGTTCGCCGATGGATTTAGTCACATTGCCTGACTCATACCGGAACATTAAGAATATCACCATCGGTCTTCCCGTCTCACTTCCCACACCACTGTTCACCGCGTTGCTAGTGGATGATGTGAAGCATTGTAATTATTGATTCGAGTAGCAGGTACTAACTGGTATATATATATAACATACACACAGTCAGTATGAACGAGGAATGGGTTGTGCAGGGCAACACAGATGGCTCCTTGGGACACCATGGATGCTTTCATCAATTCTTTTTAAGTCGAACGTGGGAACATCTCTTGACAAAAGCAATTTTGGCATCGATATTGCTGTTTCTATATCGCATTGCGCTGTTTCCTAGGAGGTAGTTGCTCAAACCAATGTATTTACTTAGCCTAGGCCAAACTTTTGATTTTCTGAGACATCTCGAGATGACGCAATGGTGGAAGATTATGGACACGTTTTCCCTATGACCATATAATATCCAGGCCAAACATTTATTTTCATTCTAACAAAGCTGTGTGAGGTATTATCCTAGAGTAATATGAGAATCATGCAGCTTAAGGTATTCATGGACAATCATGGTACGTAGAAAGGCTCACCAACCCACGTCAAAGAATCTCTGCCCCAGATTATTGACAAATACATGATGACTCAGAGACTTGACATTAAAGGTTTACGCGATAGGATTCTCTACAAATAGACGACGAGGCCCTGTGTCAAAGCATACAGCAACACAGGAACTCGAGATTACGGTTTTTCCTTTCAAGTTCTGTATAGATCGCCAATTACAAGGTGGCGATGGTGGGAGGGTGTACTCACACTAAACCGTACAGATCTCATTTCAATTGAAAAGTAGGTCGACTGAACACCTTGAATGCCGAGTCACTGGCCTTGTTGATTCAATAGCCGCGGCTATACCGTTGATTCAGCATGTGACATCTTGCAACGGAGACAGCTTAAGGATGGCGTCTCCTCTACCACATTTAGATGGTAAAATGTCAGGAACATTCTACGACTTCCATTCCCATCCAATTATCAACCTAATTGTTGAGTCTTATGACTTCAAACATGCAATCTTCCCGTACGATTTCTTTAGATTTCACGTGCACTCGAAGCTAGGTCGCTTTGACCAAAGCCACGCGCACAGCACCGCACCCTTGGACACGGATTGCCATTCATCTTAACTTTGGAAGAAATGAAGTAGTGCGAAAACCTCTGGGGAAGGCTGCTTACATTCATACATAAAAACTCGTACCGAGAATGTAACGGCAGTCAAGCCCCTTCCCCGCTAACCAATGATATAAGCAGAAGGATTTCTAGGGCATGATTCAATACATCCATCTGAATGGAGCCAAACGTTGCAATCAGAGGGTCAACGCTCTGAATCTAGGCAGGTCCGTTTCGAATCTTGGTTCGTTGGACCGGACCCTCACCCGAACATGCATGCCGATAGGGTCTCGTGATTGTTGGCCCGATCACCCTCCACAACTGGTACACAGCATGATCATCACACAAGCGAGAAGCGAAAGCCATTGGACAATGAAGCGATAAGTGAGTCTAGCCTATCGTGTAACATTACAACTCCTAATGCACATCCCCTGTCCATGGTCCCTAGTGTGTGCGGAGAGGCAAGAACCGGGGGTATATAAACTTGGATGGAATCGCTAACCAGTCAATTCGGCTACGGTGAGCTCGCAGAGACTCGAAGTCATCCTCAATCTACTGCAAGCTGTTATCATTGCAGTTTATCGAGTATCTGCGCTTGCGCCCAGCCCGTGTTGACGCCCGTTGTCGTCAGTCGACACAATGAAGAGTGAAGCCCCCGAAGACGCGAAAGCGAGCTCCGGCGACATCGCCGAGATCATCACGGAATGCGAGGAAAAGCTAGAGACAACTGCAACTGCAGCTTTCCCACCGGATGAATGGGTCCAACGACTTAAGGCCGAGTACACTGGGAGGCACGACGGTGGTAGTGAGACGCTGCCGCCGGGGTGTGACCCAGACCGAATGGCCTACGCCATCTTGACTCTCAATGAAGAGGAAGCGACACAGACACTGAAAGACCTATTGGAAAGCCAGGCGGATGATTTCACGATTGACCGCAGGATGGTGGACCGCATCCGACAGCTCGTGCAAGGTTACAAAGCATGCGACATGGAGCAGGATGATTGGGCGTACGAGTTGTGCAAGCTCGCGGGGCTCTGCCACAATTGGAGCCCATATGCGGAGGTCAGGGCCGTCACGCTCCCCTACGACGACGCCGACGAGCCATGTGAGACGTTCCGGGCTTATCTGCTCGGGTTCTTCTGGGTCATCGTGTGCACCGCCATCAACACCTGTAAGCTTATCTTATGATAATGTACCCCGATCTCCTTCGTGGCCCGTCGCGATAAGGCTTCTCGCGTTCCAATGCTCGACTGGTCACTGACGACACATGTCTCTCTCGTGCAGTCTTTGCTCCCCGCCAGCCGGGCATCTCCATCCCGGGGTCTGTGGTCCAGATCCTGCTGATGCCCATGGGACGCGCAATTGCCGCGTCCTTGCCTGACTGGGGCTTCACGTTGCGGGGGGAGCGCTACACGCTGAATCCTGGCCCTTGGAGCAGCAAGGAGCAGCTGTTTGCCACTATCATCTTCTCGGGTGCGTCCACTATCGGCAATGCAACCGGCCTGTTGGTTCTGCGCATGCCCGTCTTTTTCAATCAGCGC
The DNA here is from genome assembly GCA_022432385.1 of Xylariaceae sp. FL1272. Taxonomy (NCBI): domain Eukaryota; kingdom Fungi; phylum Ascomycota; class Sordariomycetes; order Xylariales; family Xylariaceae; species Xylariaceae sp. FL1272. Next base: position 754,414 of record JAJJXC010000004.1, read on the forward strand.
TGGGCCAAGTTTGGCTTCTCTGTAATGCTCGCTAGTAAGTCATTCACCAACTACTCCGCAGCACTACCCCAGATCCCCCACATTGTCGTTCAACGGAACTCAATGTCCGAGCTTCTCCTCTCCAAAGTTCCCAACACCCACTCCTCCAGTCCTCGTGATGTCCAGTTGATTGTGCATCGTGTCCCCGGGCGCTGGTACACGCCCCAATGCGACAATGCTGATCCCTCGCGCGTGTAGTGGCCAACCAGGTATACGGCCTTGGCCTTGCAGGCATTCTCCGCCGGCTCACCGTATACCCGATCCAGGCCGTCTGGCCGCAGATGCTTCCCACCCTGGCTCTCAATCGCACGCTTGTCAATGGTGACAATAGAAATGAAACCATCAACGGCTGGCGGTTGTCGCGCTACGTCATGTTCGTCTATGCCGCCATTGGCTTCTTTGTCTATTACTGGATCCCCAACGAGTTCTTCACTGGGATCCGTCTCTTCAACTGGATGACATGGATTGCGCCCAACAACTTCAACCTGGCCACCGTGACCGGCTCTTACGGTGGCATGGGGTTCAATCCCATCTCGAGTCTGGATCCAAGTGTTTCCGGTATCGACGTCATGAACACGCCCTTCTTTGCCCTGCTCCAGCAATACACGATGCGCGTCCTTGCAGGCCTCGTGATTCTCATCATGTATTATCGGAATGCCTCCTGGGCCGCTTACATGCCCATAAACTCCAATACGGCTTTCGACAATACCAGGAAAGAGTACAACGTCACCCGAGTGCTCAACGACAACTACTCGATCAATATCGACGAGTACAAGCAATATGGCCCCCCTTACTATGCCATCGCCAACCTCTTCGTCACCGGAGGCAACTTCGTCTACTACACCTTCTCTGTTGTTTACGTCTTCACTAAGTTCTGGGCGCAGATAAAGAAGGCTTTCGTGGGGCTAGTCGTCAACACGTGGAAGCGCCGCAGCATCTACACGGGCTTTGAAGATGGCCATACTCGAATGATGCGTAAGTACAAGGAAGTGCCAGAGTGGTGGTACGGAATCGTCTTCGTCTTTGGCTTCATAGTCTCGATCGTCGCTATCACGGCCTGGCCGACACAGACCCCATGGTGGAGTATCCTAGGTGTCACTGGCGTTGGTTTCGTACTGACTATCCCTTGGGTAATCATCGAGTCAATCGCCAACACCGGCATCTCACTCAACGTCATCTGGCAAGTTCTGCCAGGAGTCTGGTTCCCAGGCCAACCCCACCCTCAGCTGATGCTTCTCATGCTAGGAGCCGCTTTTGAACAGATGGCAGGTGGCTTCAGTGGTGATCTCAAGTACGCTCACTACGCTAAAATCCCACCCCGAGCAGTTTTTCGAGGTCATGTCTCGTCGGTAATCGTCAATTGTTTTATCTACTGCGCCATTCTTGAGCTCCTTCTGCTGTATGCTGGTCAAGACGACACGCTCTGCTCGTGGGACAACAAGTACTACCAGGTCTGTGCCTACGCACACTCGGTCTACTCGTCTACAATCTCCTTCGGTGCTTTCGGAACTAACAACATGTTCAAACTCTATCCTGTTCTTCCATATTGCTTCCTGATCGGCGCGCTCCTCGGTGCTGCTTGGATCGCTGGCGAGAGGGGCTTTCCTCGCCTGTTGCGTTACTTGCGCACTCGTATGAGTGAGAAACACTTCGCGTCTCTCGAGAAGTACTTTTGGACTCCCACATCGAACCTTCTGGGTACTCTCAACCCCGCGATCGCGTTATCCGGCGCCCTCCAATGGGCCGGCAACACTAACCTGACATATGCCACCCTGGGTATCTACCTCTCATGGTTCTTCCAGTTCTACCTCAAGCGCCGCTACACTGCATGGTGGGGCAAATACGCGTATCTCATCTTCGCAGGCTTTACCGTCGGGGCAGCGATATCTGGTCTCATTGTCACGCTCGTGTTCTCTTTCGGCGCGGGGAAGAATGTCACGGCTTTTAATTGGTGGGGCAACAATGTTCCAAAACAGGGCATTGATAACCAACTGTATGTTGGGAATGCGTCGCTATTGACCCTCAAGAGTGGAGAGAAGTTTGGCTTGTTGCCGGAACAATATCCCACTGATTGGTAGATGCAGAAGTTACATTGTGATCCATGAGCATGCGCGGAGTTCCAAGCGCTTATCGGCGCGGGAACAAGTGCTCATCACAGCTACCTAGCATACTGAACCAATATGGCTTGCTGCGTGCTTTCCAAGTCGGCTTCCATGCATCTGTGTGTCTTAGCAAGTATCTCAGAACGCTCATGGGGCGCATATACGACTATCGGGTAAGCTGCCCCAGGCAGGGGTTTCAATTCTAAAGGAATTAAAGAATATAAAATTATGTCTTTTTTGCTGGTCGATATGGAGCAGAGAACTTTTCCTATTTCACTGTCCTGAAGCATAATGCGCAATCAGTCCTTTATGCTGCTGATTAGTAATCAAAGAGAGGTCGAAGACTCTGCTGTAAGTTAATCAGACGTGCCCATACTCCTAAGCCGCAACTGACAATTTGCAACCATATTGCAGGACCTAGAGTCTGCGCCTAGTACACTATATAAGAGCATTTCTAGAGGTATGTTGAGCAGTCCATTACGGCGGCGTTCCTCTTGAGTTGGTTTTATTCCATGGGTGGACTTTACTAATTAAGGGGACAAGTGCGAAGTGCCTTAAGGTGAAGGGGAAGTTAATGGGAATTACATCTTGTAGGTTAAGATTTTTACTCCAGGGTTGATGAGCTCTAACAAACAAGGATAGCTAAATCAAAAGAGCATACTGCTTTTGCATGTTTAAAGCACTTTGAAAATGCTGCCTATGGTGTATGCTTTATAAAGATTTGAAACTACCATGCTCTATTTAAGACGTCTCTATAAGCGAGAAGATGGCATTTTTTTCGTTAGTGATTCAATTGTTTGGCATAGTTAGGCACTAAAACGGTTTCAATGTATAGAAACGTATGTAGGGCTCTGTTTAAAAGCAATGAAATAGTCCACGAAACAACGCTTAAGAACCGGCATTAACCCAAACAATGAAATTGTCTTCTCACGCGTCTCCAGGCATTAAAATGAGCGACAAAGCGCTTCTGCGGTATTTGATCTAATCTTTGTCAGCAACTATAGAACTCCCAAATTTTACAAACTATACACGGGTGGATCTTTTCACTAAATTTCTTGAAGACGCAAAATGGAACACTCGGTACGGGAGCGTCTGCTAACTCATTGTGGCGGTGCGACGGTCCCGCCCCTTTTTCGTAGCCGCCGGGCCTCCGTTTTGCTAACGGCATATTAACCCTACCGGCACACCGTTTCGATAGAAACGGATCCGTCGGGCGCCCGGAATATGCTGCTCCTTTTGTTCCGAACTATGCCGTATTTGCTTAGGCCACCCCCTTTTCGCCTTTTTTATATAATGCCTCTGACCTACTAGCTAATCCTGTAATCGTGCCGCCAAAAGCGCCGTATTAAAAGCTAATAACAATTTTAAAAAGTATAGGCTAATTTTGCCGGTACTTAGTTTTACGTTATAGGTATAGCGAACGCGATTTAGCTTTCGTTTATTTAGATTTTTAGCGCCGCTTTTTCCCGGTAACTGTTTTTTTATATACGATAGCTTTTTTTATTGCTTTTTAAAATATCGGGCGCTTATATAAAGCTTAATTTTTCTAAGCAGCATTTTATAGCTTTTCTTTTTCGTAAAAAAAACAGGACGATTGCTTAAAAACATTTCGATAAATATTTTAGGCGGCTTATCGAAAATAAACCTTTTATAACCGAAAACATTTAAAAAAAACGAGACCGACTTTAAAGGCGTTAAATTTAATAAGCTTTATTTTTTTTATTACGCCGTTTTTAATAATATAACCTATTTTGTAAAATTTCTAAATTATAACCGTTTTTTTTTAAAAATTTATATTTATATATTTACAATATTTACTATAAACATTATAACGATATTAATATTAATATTTACAAACAATGGCTTAATTTTGTATTACGTTTTTAATAATTTAAAACGTAAATATTTTTTAAATTATTTTTTCGTATTTACGTTAAGCTCTAGGTTTAAAAACAACCGGTATTCGATATTTGCGAATACGAATATAAGCGGACGCTAAACTCGGCCTTTAGCCTAACTAAAGTTTAGTAAAAGCTCGTGGCCTTTACAAACCATAAAGTAATAAAAAAATAAAAAAAAAAGATCTTGTTTAAGCTAATATATAGAAATTAAAATAGATCAGCAAAAAAAAAGGCAGCAAAAAAGGCTTTATTTATTTGTTAATAAAGGTATGTATACCGTGATTTTTGGTCAACTAAATAAAATAAGTGGCTTTATTTTCGACAAGCTTTTGCTAATACTATGTTTTGACGTAGTAGATATTTATTAAGCTTGCCGTTAAAATAGGCTTAAATACTGACCCGACTTACTAAAAAATTGATATAATAGGCGCTAATGTAGGCGTGACTTTAAAGACGCTATAATTAAAAGCAAATAATATATTATGCAACCTCGAAACTAGGGTATCTTTTTACGTTATTATTTTATTAGTTGCTATCAGTAGTTTTCGGTTAAGTATATTATTAAACTTAATATATTCCTAATTTAAAGTTGTAATAGTGCGAAATCTTATTAATCATATTAAGACCTAGATTATTGTAACGATAAACATAAAAAGAAACAAAATTAAAAAAACGGCTAAAACCAGTCGTGCTCGAAATAGTAGCAAATACGTATAGAAATATTTAACCGAGTTTATAAATCATGCTTATTCGTTTATAGCATCGGATTTTTTATTACTTTTATTTTAAATTACGCGTTCTGCCTCGGTAACTTTATTTTAATACGAAAAATCTAAACAAACGCCTTTAATGCTAATTTTCTAACGGTTAATCAGATTTTCGACCGGCTTAATCTAAAGTATGTAAATTTTATACCGCTTCGGTAAAAGGCGGATATACTCTAAGAAAAAATCTTTTTTATATTATATAAAACGCTTAATAAACTTTGGTACTTTTTATTTTTAGTAAGCAGCACCTGCGAAAACGCGCGGCTTTACAGCCTTCGAATAAAAATAAGTACTAATTTCGATAATATATTACGTTTAATAATACTTTTCGAATTTTGCAAACGATTTATTTCATTAATATTATTAGCTAGGTATACTTTTTAATACTTTACGTAACTATATTCTATCCTATACTACTTACGTATTTAAATCGAATTATTAATCGTTTTACGTACAAGCCGACCTAATATATTTCGCATTTAAAGCAGATATAGGCGATTATAGCTAGTTTTTTACAAAATTTTGTAACGTTTTTTTAAATAGAGATATAAATGTTTTTATTAGCATTAATTCCGAGGAAAAACTTTAATTCGATAAACGGAATAATGTAACCCAGTTTTGCAATTTTATCGAAGCAACAAAGGACAAAGCGATAAAAGATCCGAAAAAACGAACACGTCTAAATACAAAGTTAAAAAATCTTTTTAAAACCTTTAATCAGCTCTAACTAAAAAAAAACCGGAGCCGGTATTTTTAACAAGCTAACTATTTTCGGGCGTAAAAGCATACTATTAGTAACGTCTACGTGTTTAACGAGCAAGAAATTTTTTTTCCGCTAAATGTTCGAAACATTTTTATACTATTCGAAATACCTATCGAAAAGCAAGTTTTTACCTATACGCGTTACTCTCGATACTATATATCTTTCTTTTTAGCTTACTTTATTTATACCTTATTAGATTTTATAGACGAACTAGAGACAAATGCAGTAACGTATTTTTGCTTTAACGTTATTCCCGTCTCTAAAAATGGCCTGTCTCGATATTTCCTATATAAAAAGACATTTGTAAACCGGAATACTTTAACGCGATATTATAAGGCTTTACATACCGACGAAACCATTTTTAACCGGCTATTCCTATACCCCGAATATTAGTTACTAAAATTAGCGGAGTTATTAATTACTAATGCTTAGCACTAAAGTAATTATATCGAAAAAGTTTATAAAAAAGTATATACGCCTAATTACAATCTTTAACAAAACTTTTCCGCACGACTTTACTGTTTTTGCTTTTTCGAGCTTACTAGTAAAGCAAGGTTAATCAGCTATCTAAATCGCTATATTCGAGGCGGATCTCCTACGTAGCTTCTAGCTTGCCGAACTTGCCCCGACGTTTTTGTCGATAATATATAGATTTAGCTCTAGCACTTAAAAACCTACTATATACCGTTTATCTAAATATGCCCTCTATACGGTTATATCTGCTTTGCCGCTAATAGATTAATAAAGCATTTTATTTCGAGCTATATTAATAACTTCCGATACCCGTTCTAGTGCCTTTTTTATAAACGTTACGGTATTAAACCCGTTTATGCCATTAATAATATTTCGTCCTAGCATATATATTTAATAGCGGCTTATAACGAATAGGCTTATTTCGGCTAAAGCGAAAGTAGCTAATATTTATTCGTGTTCTTAAAACAAAATACCGAAAGCGATATTACGTTAAGTTTGTCGTCGATCGATTTGTTTTCGAATTAAAAATTATCGAACTAATGCGATATTAACGAAAACAAATAACAAAATTGTTTTCCGACTTTTTTATATACACCTAAAAGTCTATTTCTAATCACTAAATTAAACACGGTTACAATTACGATATCAAAACTTCCCGACAATAATATTTTAAAGCTTAAAAACGACAATCATATAATACCATATTTTAACGTTTTTAAACAAACTTTTCCTTCTAATAGTATTATACCTAAAGAGTTTAAACCACTAATAACCACTTTTGATACCTTTATTATCCAAACAAAGTTATAGCTAACAGCTATTTTTATAAAACTGGTCGATCTAGCTTTACGCGATAACCAAAATCTGCTACACTTAATAAAAAATATCTAAAAAACGGTAACTAATTTAGGCCTCGCTATCGAAATGCCTTAGCTTATAGATATCGATATATATTACGAAGTTAATTGTTTATTTAAGCGATAAAACAAGAACTTTTCCCTTTTAAAATAGAAAAAAACAGAAATTGTTAATAGGTTTACTAAAAAAACATTAATGCTAATATAGTTCGGGACTTTAAAAAAAAGTATATAAGATTTGGCTTCGGGGTAAAAAAAATGTTAGTAACCCGGAAACAACATAGTAAAGTTGAGTACCGTATTCGTTAAGTAGGCCGTACGGAAGACGATAATACGTAGGTTCTAGAAAGACATATAAACACGGAATTAATAGAAAAACATAAACCAAAGAAAGCTATACCGAAAAAACGAAAAAAATGCTAATTAGGGCTTGAATTAGATATTATTTTATAACGATAGAATATATACTATAACATAATTATAAAATAATATTAAAATCTAACCGCTTTTTAAAGTGACGATATTCTTACTACATCTTAAGATTATGTGCTAGATATTCAGCTCTTCTTTAGACGAAATGCCGCCTTGATTTTGCTAATATCGCAGAATACGCCGATTACGGCTATCAAGCCATGCCTAATATGTAGTAGGCGTGCTAGAAGTAATTAATTCTTATAGGTTCCTGGAAATTTTCCGCATTATAGGGTAATTCGACCCAAATATAGACTAATAACCTCGAAACGCCCGCTCGTACATCTTTTCCGCCTCTTTTAACTTCTTTTAATTTTTATATAGAGCGCCTAAGTTATGGACTATATTAAGGGTCGACGTATACTCGGGCTTTAACGCTTTTTCCTTATTTCGAAATACTTGCTTATATATCTTTTCCGCTTTCTTTAGCTTTTCTTAATTGCTGTATAAGGCGCTTAAGTTATAGACTGTATTAAAGGTCGATGTATGCTCGGGCCCCAGCGTTTTTTCGTAGCTTCGAAACGCTTGCTCGTATATCTTTTCCGCTTTTTTCAGCTTTTTTTAATCGCTATATAAATTGCTTAAGTTATTAACTATTAAGAGGGTCGACGTGTGCTCGGGCCTTAGCGCTTTCTTACAACTTTGAAACGCTCGCTAGTATATTTTTTTTCGCTTTTTTCAGCTTCTTTTAATTGCTATATAAAAGGCCTAAGTTATTAACTGTTAAAAGGGTCGACGTATGCTCGGGCCCTAGCGCCTTTTCACAGCCTCGAAACGCTCGCTTGTATATTTCCTCTGCTTTTTTTTAACTTTTTTTAATTGTTATATAAAAAGCCTAAGTTATAGACTATATTAAAAATCGATATATATTCGGGCTTTCGCGCTTTCTTATAGCCTCGAAACGCCCGTTTATATATTTTTTCCGCCTTTTTTAGCTTCTTTTAATTGCTATATAAAAAGCCTAAATTATTAACTATTAAGAGGGTCGACGTGTGCTCGGGCCTTAACGCCTTTTCGTAGCCTCGAAACGCCCGCTTGTATTTTTCTTCCGCCTTTTTTAACTTTATTTAATTGCTGTATAAAGCGCTTAAATTGTTGACTGTATTAAAGGTCGATATATACTCGGGCCTTAGCGCTTTTTTACAGTTTCGAAACGCCCGTTTATATATCTTTTCCGCCTTTTTCAGCTTTTCTTAATTGCTGTATAAAGCGCCAAAATCATGGACTATATTAAGGGTCGATATATGCTCGGGCTTTCGCGCTTTTTCCTTGCTTTAAAACGCCTGTTTATATATTTTTTCCGCCTTTTTCAGCTTTTTTGATTACTATATAAAGCGTTTAAATTGTGGACTGTATCGAAAGTCGATATATACTCGGGCTTTCGTGCTTTCTCACAGTTTTGAAACGCCCGCTTATATATTTTTTCCGCCTTTTTCAGCTTTTTTTAATTATTATATAAAGCGCTTAAATTATGGACTATATTAAAGGTCGATATATGTTCGGGCTTTAACGCTTTTTCTTTGCCTCGAAACGCCCGTTTGTATATTTTTTTAGCTTTTTTCAACTTTTTTTAGTCGCTATATAAATTACCTAGATTATTATAAATCCAGCTTTTATTATCGTTTATAACAATATTTAGATCAGCAAAGCTATATCTTGCTGCCTGCTGCAGTAGTCGTTTTTATATTAGCCAGTATTTGTTAAAATTTTGGCTAAAAACATATAAAACAATACATCGGATTGCTAATGCTATTAATTCTATGTTCCACTCCGTATTCAGAATATGAATTATCTAAGCATAAACACAACTATAAATACTATATCTTTTTAATTTTATTAATTTATTTATAAAAAAATCCACTTTAATAAACCTGTAGTTACTTAATATATAGATTGCTTTAATAAAACTTATCTCATTTTTTGTCGCTTTTTGAAACTATTGCGGGCTGTTTACATTTAAATGTTACAACAGTTTAAGCCAAAGGTCCTAACTGTTAAAATACGCCCATAATCGGAGGAGTTCGGCTAAGTATCCGTTTTGTCGTTATATTTAATTAAAAAACAGCTGCTACGTCGAATAAAGAATACGGTCTTTGTATAAAATAAGCTTAAGACTCTTACTCTATAGTCTTGCCTAAAACTTTTCGTATAAGCGGAGATATAATCGGAGCGTTATCGCTAATTGTTTTAGGTATGCTTTTGCCGTAGCTAATACAAATAGAAGGCCGTTTAGTTTTTTGGCAAAGTCCACGGTATTGGGATTTAAATGCAAATTTAGCTATATTTAAGGCATTTTAAGTTATAATTTATTATCGGCTAAACCTTCGCGCTTTAACGTAGTTATCAAAATCTTAAAGCCATTATATAAATTTCGTAACTTTAATATATAAATACTATAGCCAAGCTCGACTTTAAATAACCTAGTTATAACGATAATTATACTTTAATATAATTTTAGAAGGTAGTTCCGAATATTAATAGCAGTAGGATCTTTGCTTAACGGTAGTTTAGGGTTATTATAATTATCGTAGACGAGCAGCCACCGTAAGTTATTTAGCATACTTAGCCAAGCTTTAACGGCGTCGGCCATATTGTTTAAATCGTTTTATATATTTATAGCGCTAATATAACGAGCAAAAAGATGCTATCGTTTAATTTAATAGGTTATTTTAGCAAAGCTTTGCTTTAAAAAGTTTTCGTCTTTAATATTAAGCTAAAAGATTGCCGAGTAGTTATTTTTATGTCTTTTCGTATAAGCGATGGCCAGCTAGGTCTTGCCTATGCCTCCGAGCCCATAAAGGACTACGACTTAACGTTTGCCGTTACTTTTTAGCTTTTTGCGTATTTTAGCGAGTTCTTGTTTTTTTGCCATAAAATGTTCTATTTCGGGAATACTATAAAGGCTAAATAGTATTAAAAAGTTTTTGTATTAACTTTTTGCGCACACGTTAATAAATTAGCGACTATACGATCAACAATATTAATTTGCTTTTTTAATCTTTAGTAATCTTTTTTCGAAGTCGGTTTATTGCTTTTTCCTCTCCTTCGCTATAGATTAGCGATATATAAACACCGAATATACCTAATATTAAATAAACGCAGTCTTTAAGTCTTATAGTTTTTCGGCTTTTTGCTTACGCTATACGCTTTGCGACTAAAAAATTAGGCAACGGGCTACTACAAAGCGCGGTAGCCGGGATACTAGTAATAATGCATATTAAATGTTCGAGCGATTTTTTGCTACTTAGTTTTTCGCCTTTTTTCGAAAAAAAGTCGACTATAAAAAGCGTAATAAGCTTTTAGAAAGTCTAACCGCGCGTGAACCACAGGCTCGACCGGAATAATATATGCTATGCCGGTATGTTTTATTAAAGCGTTTTTAGATTAGCTATAGAAAAACGTTTTCGAAATAGGCATAGTATTTAGCTACGTTGCTATACTATAAAAACATGCTGTTAATAGACTTTGTAAGCTCGGCGCTACTGGATTTATCAATGCAGCAAATATCGACCCAGAAGTATACCAAGCTATTTCGCCCGGCCTGCTCGCCGTAAAAGCGGATTTTGTCGTACCCGGCTTTTTGTATTTTTCGGGCACCATATTCGAGGTCTTAATAAGTAACCTTTTCGGTGCCCTATTTGTAAAACAGGATAGCGTACGGGGAAATAATGCTACTTATAAGGTAATCCGCCAAATTAAAAAAATCCAAATCGTTGCAAATTAAAAGCCGCATAACGGATATGAATATTTTCTATAGGCGGTAAATAGATTATTTAAAATATTATACTATCGGCATTTCTTCCGTAATAGCTGTTATAACAAAAAAAAAAAAAGCATCGTTAAAACAGGGTACGTACAGTTGCCACAATTTGCAAAAAAGCTGTTAGAAAAAGAGGCTTAGCTGTATAAGACTGTTAGCTACGTGGCGGAGTATTAATGCAACCTTATAAAAAAGAACGAACGGGCTGTAGATTGAGCTAGCTAGTATGTATAAGGGGTTAGGCTGTAACGATATGGCTAATGAGGTAGTTACGTAGGCTTGCTTAACTGTTTTAAGATATCGTTAAAAAGAACCGCGTATAGGAAATTACAAGGTCGCAAGATTTTACAAGACTATAATGCACAAGTCGAAAGATTATGGAAGAATATAATACGTAGTGTCTATAGTTATAAGGAAATATATAATAAAAAGGTGAAATAAAAAGTCGCTCGAAGTAAAGCATAGATATGTTTTGCCTAGTACTAGGCCTGCGTTCGGGGGTTAATATTATTAATATTTAAAGTGCAGGAAAAGCTTTACGATTTATTCGCATATAAAAAGTAAGCAAGACGCGACTTAACGCGTTATATTACCATTAGTGGTCCGGTTGGCAGCCCAGTTGGTAGTTTAATCTAAAAGATCTAAACTTTAGTACCAAAAAATACGTACTTTTTCGATTCTGCCGGCAAAAAAACAAAAGCGGCAATAAGCTAACTTATTTTAGCTAATAATAATAAAGCATTAAATAAGCCGAGTAACAGGCGGGGCCTCGGTAGGCAATCGTCGTCCGACTATTTATTATCGTGGCTAAGCCTAATATAGGTATAAAAGCCGGGCTCGAAAGAACCTATCGTGAAACAAGTTCTTTTTAATATAATAATACGTTGCAAATATTTTATAAACTATATAAACTTATATTCCTTAATACAAATAGTTCTTTAAAAACGGCTATTATTTAAAACCGAAGACATAATAATAAAACTTAATTTCTTTTATACTTATTTTTCGTTATATAAGAAAAAACCTAATAAAAAGGAACTCGTTATAACGAATAGCTTATAATAGCTTACAAAGTTTAAACACTATTTATAGCTATACTAAAACAGTGCGTTTTTTATTTTCTTACAGTTTTGCTATATTATTTTATCGTTATCCAAAACTTTTCGGAAATAATCCAACTCTTTTTAGGATATGTTCAATCTATAAAAAATAAAGCCCTATAGTTAATTTCTATTTCTTATAAGCTAACGATACATAAAAACTATACGTACAAAGTTTTGGCGTCCGTTTAAAAAATATGTCCTAATTTTTGCTTTAAACATTTTTTCGGCCGAAATATTTCGTAGGTTAATTCGTGCTTTAGTAGTAAAATCGTGTATATACTAGACGCGCACACTTTCGACGCTTTTTTGTTATCTGCATTAATATCGCTATACGCCGACAAATAGGCTAAAAATCAAACTTTAAAGTTTTTTAATGCTTTTAAAAAATAAAGATCATTTAAAATTAATACTTTAACTATAGGCAGATTTTAAGCCACTGCCGGTACGCTTTTTCTATTAAAAAATACAAAAAATCCGGGGACCAAAAGGCATATAATTATAGCGGTCAACAATATAGCAATATCGGAAGCTATTATAGTATGAATATATCGATTATAATAACGATTTAACGATAATGTAGCCGGCAGTAAATATGCAGGAATAGGCAAAATAAAGACCGAATTATATAAAAAAACAATACGAACACTTTTTTAGCGGAAATCGAGTTTTGTTTTATATCGTAAGCCGGAACGTAGCGAAACCTCTTTTTATGGCCGTTAGCGCCTAGCGTTACGACGGGGCAAAATCTGCCTCGGGGGCTTTTTGCTAGTCAATGGCTCGAGTAGCAAAAACGACATAATAGGACGAGCCACCCGTAATAGCGTTTTATAATACTTTGGTTTCGAGTTACTGAGCGCGCTGGCCGTATATCTTACGGTTATAAGCTATTTTATTAACCCCTCTTCTCTTAAAACTTGATAAAAAGCAGGTATAAACTTAGACGAAGTTATGTTTCCGTTTATATTAGCATAATAATATAATTAAAAAGCTATCGCTTTTAAAGAGTTAGTTATAGCCGCTAAAGGTAATAGCGGGCCTTTTTAAATAGAGGCTAGAGAGCTATATATTTCTTTTTACGGCTATAATCAGACGTAGTTACAGCGTTACACATCCAGATAACTATTAATTTAAAGTATTTATAGGTTTGGGCCACGAGCTAAATAGACTTGTTATTATTTTTAATAGGGGTTAAAAGGTTACAATAAGTTTTATACTTACTTCGTTTAATACAAACGTAATATTTATTAATGTTTATTAAGTTATTTAGTTTTTACGTTTATTGCGTTAATTTTAATAAAACTTTAAGCAATCGAATAAATATATTATAGATAGAATGCCGTATATTATTGGTTAAAACTGCAATATGCTATATTATAACGAGTTATTTTTTTTACTTAAAGTGGACTTTAATTTCGAATGTTTTGCTTTTTTTTGGCTTTATTTTCTTAATTTATTTTAACCGTTTTTATTACTACTTAAAAAAAGTAGATTAAGTTTTATAGGTTATTCCACTTAACCGGCGACCGTGACTAAGATTAAAGGATAGGCCCCGAAGCAGGTCAATACGCGGTGGTGCATATGAAGTCTTTTTATATTCTTTCCTCTTTAGCTTTACGTATATTATAAGTAGGCACTATTTAACTATTTCGGACGATAGTACGAGCATAAAGTTAATAAGCTTACGCGTTAGCGTATGCCTATAGCTTATAGTAACCAAAGGCAGGCTATATTATAATAAAGTAAAATATAGTTCTACTAACTGCGAAATCTTTAAATATAGCAAAAACCCGTTATTATCGAGCTATAAACATAGACGAATAAATACCAAAATGCTTTTCCCTAACGCCGCCTTTTCCAAAATACGACGGTAACAGGCGGCCTCCAAATAAAAAAGGGCGCCGGTAGTTACTTTGCCCTTAGTTCGAAAACTAAAAAATCAGTTAACGATTTATATAAACAAGGCATTATAAAAATTAACCGCTTTATTAAATAGATATTAATAGTTGCGCAATCGTTATAGCTTTTATACGAACTTTTAAAAATATGGTTATTTATATATAAATAATTAAAACTGTCCACACGTTTAAAAAATCCAAAATTATCTTTTAAATCCCGTTATTTCTAAACATTATATCTATATTTCTTATATTTATTTGGCTTTATACTACTTTATTTAAAACTACTACTATAGTATTAACTATTAGCTATTTTTATATAAATATTAACATAAAACAAATATGCCGAACCTTGTATATTGTTTTAATTATTACTTTAGTTTTTATTTTAATTATAGCTGCATTATTTACTAAAAACGTTATCGGATAAAATGCTGTTTTTATTGCAAATTATTTATTTATAACGACGAATATAATATGGTCTAACGACTTTTTGCTTGTTTTACCGACTGACAGCAAAACAAAGCAGCTCGGTGTATCCGCTTTACCCGAACGTTATCTTAAAAAATAACAAATAATATATAAAAATTAACTATTACTAAATTTTTAATATGCTTTTAGTTAATATCGCTTAAGCTATCGGGCATATTTTTCGTTGTTTATAACTTAATTACGATATAAATGCCGTTTTTAAGGCTTTTGCTTAATACTATAGCCTTCTTTTTGGCTATAAGCTAGATAGCTGCGTTATAAATATATAAAATTTACGGAAGCAATAACTCTATTAAAGCATATTCCGCAATCTTAAATTGCGGCATAGCTTTACTATTTACTGCCTTTATTTTTATATTTATACTTTTTCGGCTAACAATCCGATATATATATACGGTCGTACTAAATATCTTGGCAGTAGCGCTAATTACGGCAATCGAAACCCGCTTGCTCTATAACATTTAGCTCGGTAATAAACCCGTAAAGCACGACGAAATAGAGTTAAATACGGTATAAAAAAAGCTGATTTACTAATCTTTAACAAAACTATCTACTATAAAAAAAAGAAAAAGAAATGCCTGTACGTAAAATTAAGCCGGTATAATTGAAATATTAGCTATTTTATATACCGTTAAATACTTAATATAACTAATAATAACTTTTCTGCAAATTTGTTTTTGTTTCGCTTCTTTAAATAGCCATATTTCTTTTTTTTATTTAGATTAATTACTTTAAAAAACTCGTAACTAATAATCTCGGCTCGTTTAAAGTCTACAATTATAATATAGCCGTTACGAATATTATATAATAAATTACGTGGCTCGGCGTCGCTATAAAAAACCTTAAGCTTATAAACTGCTTTAAATGCCGTATTAACTACGTTATTAATAGTTTTCTCAAAACTTCCGCGAGGCACTTTAAATAACGGCCTTTTAGCCTAATTAAGGAGCAATAAATAAATAAAAACACCGCCGTCGTAATAATAAAATAAAACCAAGTCTACGTTACTAAAGCATATAAGGACGTATTTTTTTAAATATTACTTAACCGGTTATATATTCGATATTCGTATTACAAACGGGATAAATATTTTTGCTTGATTTTTTAAGCGACTACGATATATTTATACGATAATAAGCAAACTTTAAAAAGCGTTTTAATAGCCCCGCTTAAATAAAATAACATAATATCTACGTTTATATTACGGTTTTTAACTAATTAGTTACGAAACAAATACCGAAAAACGGATAGCTCGATATATTACAGTTAGTAGTCGTTAAAATTAAGGCACCTTTTGTTTATAGCCCCGCCGTTTGCTAGCTTTAACAAACATTTTTAAATGCAAAAAAAGCGATCTTAAATATTAATATATTCTCCCTTTTTTTTTTATCCCTTTAGCTTGCTTTTTTTACCTCGATTAAAACTACTTCGTTTCGTACCTCTATTAGCAATACTCTTTAAGGCAGTTTTTTACGCAAAAAAGCGCAAAGATCGTAAAGTAAAAGGCGAAAAAAGATCTTTTCCGTTTTCGTTATTGCTTTTACTCTTTTTGCAAAAACGCATATCAATACCCTCTCTTTAACAACAACGAAATCTCGTTTTAATTAAAAAGCGTATAAAGCCTTTCTAACGCAAAGGTTTATAAAAAGGTAAGTTTTTAAATAGCTTGCAATCTATATAGAGAATATTTCGTAAAATATCTTTAAACTCGACGTCCTATATACCGAAATACTAAACACGATCATGCCAGTCCTACGGCAGCGGTGGCGAACAAAAGGCCTAAAAAACAAAAGCAAAGATTTAGGCGACGGCGGTACGGTAAAAACGGTCCTCGTCGTTTTCTATAACGTCAAAGTTAAATACGCAAATAAAATAATAAACAACGGAAAAGTCTTAAAAAATACAGAAAAACATAAAAGTTTTGCCTATATAAACATAGCCGTATTAAATGCCTTTATTTACTATATACGAAAATAACTAAGTAATAACGGCGGCGACAAGCTATTTCGAAACGAAATCGAAGCTTTTACTATAAATATTAATAACGTCTCGCTCCGGCTAGATTTCCCCTAACAAGCCTGCAACAACTTCGTCCTTAATCAACTTATACGGCGCTTTATACTCGATCGTAAATACTAAGACGTTCCGGCCGTCCGATTTTCTATATACGCAGAACTAGTCGGCAAGGCCACTTTTGCCTCTCCTAATCTTTTAAGTGGCCTTATTTCGAAACTATTTCGGAAATAACGTAATAGCGTAAATAGTGTTTTAAGCAATAGCCATATAGTCGATAGATTCGGTAACGGCGTCGACGCTAGCGCCTCCGAAGTTCGTGTAGCTTTCAAAAGTCACAGATCCCTAAATATTAAAAGCGGCGCGTAATTAGTCGTCGCAATAAGCTACGCCGACTAGCTTCTAGACGGCGATCTCGACAATATTGCGTACAAAATATCGTAAATCGTTTTCGTTAGCAATAAGCTCGATAGTAATAACGACATAATCGAGCTAGTATAAAAATAAAAATATAGCGCGGTAACAAAAAAGCTAGTCAGCTAGCAAGCCTTATATATTTTTTTTGCTATGCCAAAAACTAAACTTAAAGTATAATACGGCAAAAAAAAACGCAGCCGGTAAGGTTTATCGTATCGCCCTATATTATCGAAAATAAATCAGTTTCGACGTAAATAGCAAAACTTAGTAATAAATAGCAGCCCTCGAAATATTGCTGAAATATCTATAACTATAATCCCTTTACGCGCATCTCGGCATTTTCGCGTTTTCGTTATTTTTTTTTCGTTTTTTCTACTTTTTTTCTTAATTTCGTTCTGCCTTTTCGCGTCTACGTTACTCTTCCTCTTGTTTTTTCTACTTCTCTTCTTGGTTTCGTTCTGCTTTTTTGCGTTTACGTTACTTTTCCTCTCGTTTCCGCTCTGCTTTTTTTTTAGTTTCGTTCTGCTTTTTTGCGTAAGTTTTATTTTCGTTTAAACAAAGCGCGCAGCCTAATAAATTCCTTGTTTATAAATAACGTAGTTATGGCGGGCGTAAAAATACGGCACTATAAAAATCTTTATTTGCAGGATAAAATAAATAAAATAAGTAGCAGTTTTTATTATCGTCCTTTACATAATGCTAAAACCTAAATATAAGCAGGCGCCGTTATTTTACTAACTGTACTAACTAAATGAAACACTTGCTGACTAAGGCATGTATTTGGGGCTAGTTACTGCTACTGTTTCTATATCTAACGTTATCCCCTATATTTTATTGTACTTTTGTAACTATTACACTCGATATTAGCTTTAAACTTGCCTTTCTAACTTATAATTATTGCTTTCTGCTCTCTATAGATATAAATGTTAAAATAGACGCACTAGGTACTATTTACAAGCTATACGTCCTACACACTTTAGTCAAATCTTTTTGGCTTTAGTCGTAACGCTGCGTATAAGCTTACTACAGCGTTACGGCCTTATCGCTATTGTAATTTCCCCGTATATAAAGATCCCAGCCCTTTAAAATGTTCGTATCTACGGCTATTGCAATACGCACTCGGCTAAAAAAAGCATATATATCGTACGTTAATTTCTAGATCTTATTTGCTTAACCCGTACCGGTAATACGGGGTACAAGCAATAAAAAAAAAGAAAAAACAATATATACATAACTATATCGGCTATCAACCGTCGGTTAATATTTTATTAAGCTTTTTTAGCACTAGTTACATCGTAGCTCCGACTATATCAGATGGCTTACGAGCCTACTGCCGTAGGATAAAATCCGTCGCGATAGCGAAAAGCAATAACGCTACTACCAAGCGTCGGATACATTTCGATATTAACGCCTAATTTTATTAATACGCGGTTAAAAATAGCTATTAAATTAAATCTATAATAAGTTATAAATTAAAAACGCCCGACTTAACTACTTATTGCAATAATTTATAAATAACAAATTCGTTATAAGTAAATACTATTAATAATATTATGCTATTTCCTTAAACATATAATTACAAACTCGTTTTTTCCTTAAAAGTCTTAACTAATTAGTAATACGTAATTAACGCTCGTAACTAACGCTCGTAGCCCATAGCTAAATCCGAACACAAAAACCGATATAGCCTAAAATACTATGCAGTTCAATAATACTGCCAGTATCTTAACTAAACTATTTATCCCGGATTTTTTAAAAGCCGCCTAATCTTTTCTACACTCGCTAAATATAAACGCGACTCTAAATCGTCGATACTAACGAACTTTTGCCTTTTTTCACTCTACTTTATATGCAATATATTTCCGGCTTTTATACGCATACATACTACTAAGCTATTGTAGTCTATCTTAAAAAGACTAAATATATCGTATTCGTAAAACGGTGGTATCGTGCCCTAGTCGTTTTTCCGTCTGCTCTATTTAAAACGTTGCTCTCGATAAAGCTGCTTTTTATAAATAGCATAATTAAATCGTACTATAGCGCAATATCGACGTCTTTTTACTGGGGCGTCTATATTTCGAATTGTGTGTTTCCTCTTTTTTACATTTTTAACGTCTTTGCTAAAAAATATATAACGCTTAAGTCTAAACGCCGTTCTTGTTTTAGAGTAAACATAAAAATCAGTACAAAAAAGCTGATCATTTAGAAAATCACCGTTTTCGATCTCGTATAAAGCATCTTCGTCCTCTATTATAATAAAAAAGCCCGAAATAAAGTAGCTAGTTTTCGTTTGATCAAAATCCGTAAGCAAAAAAGCAGGTTTAACTAAAATGTAGTAAAAAATAAATAAAAAAAAAAAAAGCTTAAAATAACATTGCATCGTTTAATAAAAGCAGAGAAAAATCCATATTAAAGGGCATTCGGAAATTATTCGACTATTAAAGTTAGATTCGAAATAAAGGAGTATTTTTCCTAAAGTTTTCCTGCTTTCTTAAAAACAAATTTTACATTTAAATCAAAAACAATAAAAAAAATAACAAAAACAACCTAAAATAATAAGCCTAAATAAAACAAAGAGGGCAAAACTTGAAATTAAAATAAATTTATTAAAAGTTTGCGGTAGTAAAACGAAAAAACCGGCAGTAAATGCTGTTTATATACACTTTCTAACAGCTTACATTGCTTTTAGCAATAAGTCTTGCACCCGAACCATAGCTCGTAATACGTATAGCTAATTACAAACGGCCAATTTAAAAATTTCGTAAAATAATTACAAACGTCGAACAAAAAAAGGACGAACTTTTAGTCTTAGCATTTAAGCCGTTTAGTCATTCGACCTATATAATACTTTTTAATAATAACAAGTTTTAATTAAATTTTTCTTAAAGCGTATAGTAAACGTAAATAGAACGTAAGCCGTAACGTATATATTTTATCGTATTAAAAACACCTTTTCGCCTTTTTATTTATTTAAAACGAGTTTGTATTTAAACGTTAATATGTTTTAATTTTGGCAAAAACGACTTAATATAAGCTTTAAAAACTTAATATCGTGTTTCACTTTTTTAGTTCTTTAATATATTAAGGCCGCCGGCGATATACCGCTACATATAAAAATTAAAACTGCTATAATACCGGACAGCTTATAAAACAAACGCTTATTTATAGCGCACTTTATTTTATTTCGGATATTAACGCGAATATTTTATAGTTCCATTTTGCTTTAGCAATAGTTATAACCGACAGCATTGCAGATGCCAAAATTGCTATTATTTTTAATCACGTCGAGTAATAACCCAAAAACAAAGATAGCAACCTGCTATAGTATAATAAGCTGTTGTTTATATTGTTACGGGATCGCCGCCTTTAAGGCCTTTTTCTTTTTCGAGCCCGCCGGCGATCTATTACCATTAGCGAAAACGAGCTCTGCTATAATACCGGATAGCTAATAAAACTTATGACCTAATTCTCGGCTTTTACTGCTATATTTGTTACTTATAAACTGTTTTAATTTCGTTCTTAAAACGAAAAAACAAAACGTCGGCTACGAAATTCTATTAAGGATGCTTTAAAGTAGGCCGCTAAATATTGGCTATATTAAAATACTAATAAACCCGCTTGTATACTAATTATTAAAAATAGACCGGCTTTTTATAAAAAAAAGCAAGTTAAATAAAAACGCTTAATTAAAGGCTAAAGCGCGGACTTAAGTCTAATTAAGCGTTGTTTTAACTAAAACTCTCGCTTAATGTTAAACCGTTTCTTTTTTTTTTCTCTTAGTTACTGCTAGTAAGTATATATAAAAAAATAAACAGCCGTAGCATACTTCGCTATCTAGTTCCGTTTTTATACACCCGATTAAAATTAAACGCTATTTAATTTACTTTTTTTTTAACTTTTGATTTAATTTTTATTATATTTTTCTAACTTCGACATCTTTTTAAAAAAAATAAGAGCTTCCTGCACTTAAGCTTGTAATAAAATCTATCGAAACCTTTTAGCCTATATAAACTATTTGTTTTTTTTGCTCTAAGTCCTTTTTTACTATATATATAAAGCTCGTATATAGCGGAACCTCTACTTACTTTGCCGTATTTTTATTATACATTCTACTATAATATATTACGTATACTATACGCAAAATAGATATAAAATATAGCGTTTTAGCCTAGCGACAATATTACGTATTAAAAAGTTAATAATAAGCACTTACTATCGTCCTATCTAAACGACAACCAGTTATCCGGCTCGGTATTCCTTATTTTTAATGCTCCGTAAAATCTTTTTCCTTAGAATACCCTTTAGCTATCTATATACATTTCGTTCTCGATAACTATTACTTAAAGTCCAATACACGAAGACGCCTTGCCCTTAAAGCAATATATTAATACTTTAAATACAAATACTACGGCTTTAAAAAAAAGCTTAGCACTTAAATCCTAGGTTTCGCAATCGAATTTTAATAATCTAATATATATAAACATAAACATATAATAATATAATATCCTAGCTTATAAAGTTATAAATTTTCTCGCTTACCGTTTGCAAACAAACTTTTCTAGCCGGCAATTAGAACATAAATTTTAAACAAAGCCTATATCCCGAAGCTTTTAATAACGAGTTTAAACCCGAACGCTTAACCCTGTTCCTGCTTATAAAATCCGAACAAAAGTAGTAATCCTTATTTAAATTGCAACAACTACTAAACAAATCAAACGCAGCAAAATATAAAAAAAAGTTTTAGTGTTAGGAACATAGCTGCAAAAATAAAAAGTTTGCCAGTTTTTCAACTATTCAACGCCATAAAAAGGAAAATCTTCCGCGAAATTGCCATTTTTTTGTCCAGTTTGCAAAAAAAAGTTTACAAAGTCTTAAGAAACAAACAAGCATACTAAAAAATGCAAATTAAAAAAAAGAACAAAACTATAAAAAAATAATATAACGTAAAGGAATCTGTAGAGACAGCAACCTATTAAAAGAAATAATAACAGCTATTATTATTTTATTATCTATATAGTAAATGCACAAAACAAAAGAAAAATAAAAACTAAAATATTTATATATATAAAATAAATATTTTTAAAAAAAATAGGAAACCGTATATAACAAGCTTATTATCTGTTATAATAAAATAAGCAATCAAGTATAACAAATTTTGATTTATAAATACAATAAATAAATTTACGGGTACTGTTAATAAAGGCTAAATAGGCTTTCTAGTATTAAAATAAATGTATGCCTAAATTAATAGTCGAATAATAAACTTAAAAAGTGACTATTTAGTTATAATAGGTTTTATATAGGCCGTTCTTTATCTGTATTTATAGTATTGGATTAATAAACCAAATATTAATTCCGTCGCTATTAAAATTTGACTAGCCTTATAAAATCCTATTAAATAATAACATTTTTTTTATTAATATATTTATAATAGATATATTTTAATACTAGTTATAATAATAGACTAGTAATTTGTACTTTTATCGATTAATAGCATTAATAAACCTGTTTTGTAAACGAATTTGCCGTTATAAAGTGTGGTACGCCGTATTATTAAACGAGTTAAAAAATAAGGTCTTTATTCTTGTAGCGGCAATATGCTTTAGAAAGTTTATATATATCGGTAGCTTTTACGCAACGCCGCAAAAAACAAGGCCTATAGTAAGCGTTTTGCTTAACGTAGACTATTTTATCCCTACTAAAAACTCGGAACTTTTCTCGAATAAAGCAGTTGTATTTATAAACTATCCGTATTTTCTAACATCGGTTCTTTTTAAAGATATCAAGTTCGATATTACTAATTACTATTTTGTGACCTATGATAAAAAACAGCAAAAAATAAAAAAAAATAAGAAAAAATCAGAATTTACTTCGATAATACGAAATGAAAATTAAATTAAAAAACAAGAACGAACTTAGTAGTCTAAGATAGTAAGCTTAAATAAAACAAAGAGATAAAACGTAAAATTAATATAAATTTTTTAAAAATCTTAATAATAAAGCAAAAAAAATAACAGCAAACGTTATATATATATATATTTAATAACAGTCTAAATAGTCTTTAGCAATAAGTCTTGCACTAAAGACACAATTTAAAATAAATATAGCTAATTTTAAATAACCGATTAAATAGCCGCAGTATAAAACTATTAAATAGTTATAAATATTAAACGACGAAAACAAAAAACCTTAACTTAATATTTAAGCCGTTTAACGGTTCTATCTATAAAACATTATTTAATAACTAAAAATTCTAATTAAATGCTTTTTAAAATAAATAGCCGGCTTAAACGTAGCGTAAGCCAACAAATATATACTTTACCGTATTGGAAATCCCTTTCGCGACTTTTTATCTATCGAAAAAATACTCGTATCCAAATAAATTACGTCGAAGCCTCTAATCTTAATAAAAACGTCTTAATATCGCCTTTATAGTAGTAACTTTACGTTTTATTTCTTAGTTTCTTCGACTTGTTAAAAACGCCAGTAACGGTCCGCTATAAGCGAAAGTAGACTTTGCTATAATATTAAGCGGTTTTTTATCTTGCTCAGCCGCTGCTGTTCTTTTTTTTATAACTAATAGGTTGCTTTAATTTCGACCTTTAAATCAAAAAACAAAACGTCGGCCGTCGGGTCCTTTTTAAAAATGCCTCGAAGCAATCTGCGAAATATCGACTATATTATAGCCTTTGCGTATATTAAACATAACTATCTTTAAGTTCTGGCAAAATATATGTAAATATCGATATTAAATCAAAGGTTAACTACGCGCTAACCTAGATTTAACCAATATAATAAATATTTTAGCAGCTAGGTTTAAGATTAAACGTATATATTAACTATAAGCAAAAACTATACAAATGTAGGTAATCGCCATCTCATCCTAAAGCTTCTTTTTTCCTTTTTTTTTATTACTTTTATCGAACTTTCTTTTTTATATAACTTGTATATTTCGTAGCATTATTTTCGTTATAGCTCTATAGCTTAACTTGCCGCTATAAAATAAAAAGGAATTCGCACTTTAAACTAAATAACAAAACGACTTAATTTTTATTTCTTTATATTATTTATATCTATTTTTATCCGCTTTTTTAAATATTAGTTTATTATTTTTACTAACTTTTTTACTAAATCGTTTTTACGTGCTAGTTTGTTTAGCTCCGAAGTTTTATTGTTGCTAATTCTATTAAAACGCCTTATCTGCACTATATATGGGATAAAATCAAAGGCCGTTGCCTTAAACAAGCGATAACACCTCGGCTTAAAAGCTTACTAACAAAAGCCAACTATTTTTCGGCCTAAAAAACACAAAATTCTATATTTTAACGTGCTTTGCCCCGTTTTTACATTATTATTATTTTTACGCCACTATAAGTCGGTATTTTTATGCTTCGAATTTTAATCCATATTTAATACGCCTATTTTTTTCTATAACGATAAACTAACTTAATAATAATTTTATAAAAAACTCACTTTTGTTATTTGTTTTTAACTAGATTTAATATTTATGTTTCAGGATTACTTTTTTAAGTTTTTTTAATATTATATCCCAGTAAACAATTATATAATCCTCGAATAAAAGCTGTCGACTTAATTGTTAAAGCCTTCGCCGGGGTTTAATTACGCAGTAAGCAAAAGACCCCGTATCTTTTTGAAAATTTAATAACTTATATATATTTATAAACTATTTTATTTATCGATTACAAACAAGGCTTCAAAACTAATAGCGACGAAATAGCCTATAAACGGAATATACCTCTTTAGTTATCCTAATTTAAGAACAACCCGGAAAACTTAGCTTTATCGCCGCCGCTTAAGTTAAACAATGTATAATAAAACTATTATAATGTTTTATAACCTTAATAATCTAAATTGACTAACGTTTACATAGTTTGCGACCTATTTGTATATAGATGCCTGCGGCATTTATGGCGGCCGAGGCAAAAAACTATATGCCCGTGCTGCTTTCGGAGAAATCGCCTTACCTTCGTAGTACCGCCAATAACGGAAATAAAACCTCGTTTAAAAAAATGCAAAACATATAAGTCTTGCAAATAAGCGATAATAAATATACTCTTAGTTAATATTTATATATAGCTCTATAAATAGTAAAATAAAACCGAGTTTAAAAAAGCGTAATACGACTTTTCGATGTTAGGATTATGGCTATAATAGCAAGCTGTTTGCAAAAAAAAACAATTTCTAGCGGCATAAAAAAAAGAAGCTTGATTTTGCGCGCTGTTTTCGCTGTTTAATATATGGATAAACGTATAAAAGGTTTTAGTTACTATAAAATCATTTTAAAAAAAAACACCGCTAAGCTTTTAACGACGACATCCTATACAGCGATTAAGTTTCGTACGATTACTAAGTGATATAAAGCTAGGAAACGATATTAAAAAATAAACGGAATCTAAATTTAGTTTATTTTATATAACTATATTACTTTAATTACGATAAAATTAATAATATATAATAAACACGTATAAATAACAAGTTTACTTTAATTATAGTGTATAATATAATTGCAAGTTTTTTTTTAATTATTTTTTTTAACAAAACCCGTTTTCGCGTTTTATATACTAGTAAGCTTGTTTAATTATTCTTGTAAGTTATCTCCGTATCGGCGATTCGTGCTACTTTTTCCGATAAAAACTATAAATTATTTAGTTAGTATCGATTTCGGGCAGCTATCGAGCCGAGTATTCTAAAACGGCAAGCTTTTATAACGCTTCCATAGTTAACAAATGCGTATAAAAAAAAGTCCGCTAGCTTTTTCCCAAAAACCGTTTGCGCAAACTATCGATAACTTTTTAGCTAAAGCGGCTTTTAATAAACTTTAAAGCTATAAAAACAGTAACATCGCAGAATTTAATATACTATAAGTTCCGAACGGTAGATTTAAAAACAATTTAGTCGATACCGCAAAGGTTTAGCTCGTAGTAAGCTTTGTTATTTATAAATATTTTATTGATGTAATTAAATAACGTTAATTCTGCTTCCGGTTCGTAATATATATTTAATGTAAATATAATCCGTTATAAATTGATTATAGTTTTAATAAATATTTTTTAGGTTTTAAATATAGTAAAGACATAATAAAGTAATTTTTAAAAAACTAAGAAATGGCAATAAATATATATAGTAAAATAGGTTTCTTCGTTTAAATAAATAACTTATAAATAAATAAACGTTTAAAAAAAAAAATACGAAAATAATATTCAACCTGCGAAACGAAGCGTTTAAAACAAGCATACTTTCTATAAATAATTTAATAATAATAATTAAACGGGCGCGCGCGCTTAAATCGCAGAATGCAAGCGGTTAGACGTCTAGGCACGATGTCGTCCGGCTTCGCTTCCGGTTTACGCCTAAATTATCGGCGTCGGCGCTTAGCAACCGGTAAAGAGTCAAAATTTTAACGTGCACGCCGAGTTTGGAGCCCCGGTTTACGATTAAGCCGTTTATTCGCCCGTTTATGTTTTTTATATATTTACTTTATTTAATATCCTATATTTTATATCTTATTTACGAACTTTGCCTGTTATAAAATTGTATATCTAAATCTATTAGTTAATCCGGTGCAAACTATTTAGTAGTCGCGATTTAGGTCTTTAACGTAGTTAGGACAACGTAATTTAATAACAAATTCGTGCCTTTTCTTTAACGAAATGCCTGACTCGCCGTCTCGGGTACGAAATTTAAGACTTTCGTCCTAATATAACAAATTTAACTAATACTGCAGTACTATTGCACTATAAGCATAGTAAATTGTTAGTATATACCCGATATCGATATATAAGACGGTAAAAGTCTTTGACTCTTTATTTCGCGCTTGAATAATGCTTAAATACATAGCGCCGGGCTTTGACGCAGCGTAATATATCCTCGCTAGACTGCTTTTAATATAAACTATTAAGTAAATCTTAAAAACAAATACGCCATTTAGTATATAACTCTCGTTTATTTGGTTTTCGTCTTAACTAATATAGTATACGGTCTCGATTTTATTACTGTTTAATACGTTTAATTTAAACTAACCCGCCGGATTTACCCGACGAAAACCAAAAAAAGCTCCGGGAAAAAGTATTACGTTACTGTATATAATGCCGCCGGTGCCAAACAGTTTTTTTTATTTAGGGCGTCCGACTTTAAATAACGTTTTCGTTTTCAGTTAGCCCGTAATAAATATGCGGCCTTATTTGCTTTTTTTAAAGCTAGCTTTTTATCGGCGGCTGTAAATTTAGCCATAACCTATAGTCAAATAGTGTCTATATTTTTACTTTGGCGCTAATACGTTAAAAAAGCGTTAATCCTTATATAGAGCGCTACTAAACCACTTTTAGCTAGCGATATAAAATGTCTTTTTAATAATATTTAATTTATTTAATCGAATAATTTGGGCATATTTCGATAAATGTTCGTAAACCTATTTACGGTATTTTTTGTTTTAAAGTAATATCGCAGACTAATAGCAAATATAAAAAAAATTACGTCCAAAACGCTAAAGCAAGTAAAAAAATTTTTCAAAATCGGATAGCGAAAAGCGCACTAATGTAATAAAAACGTAATTCGAAACATGTTATTAATATTGCAAAACTGTAAAATTATAACATATAGCAACTAGTAATAGTAAAGATTATTACAATTATAAAGAACAAAATATTTTAAAAGTATTAAAACAAGGAGGAATAATTACGTAAATAATTGTAAATAACGATTCTTATTTTTATACTCTTTTTTGTATAGAAATTTAAATTACGTTAATCTTAATTTAAAGACGGATAGTATAAGCGGTTAAAACGTTGCGCTTAATAGGTCCCGTTTTACCCGTTTCAGCCGCCGAGGCAATAATAGACCTTGGCCAAAAGTTTAGTTTCTAAATCGAATCACCTATTTTATATTAACATTATATACCTTTTGACTTTAGACCTAATACGTAAAACATTTTTTTTACGCTAGGTACTAATGAAGCTAAGGCAGCTTTTATTAACTATGCCACATACAATACTTAATAACCCGATTTGCCATAATGAAATACTTTAGCCTATATAAAATTTATGCCGCATAATTTATGCCACGTTCTAAAAACATTATAATAGTAAAGAGCCTTTTTTCTCGTCGCCGAGCCGATAGCAAATCGATCTCTAACCTCGAAACATTAAATGTCGTATAAGTTATAAAAGCTTTACCGGAACCTATTAAACCAAAACTATAAAATATTTCAACTAGTTATAAAATTTAAATAAAACAAAACGGGCTAAACTATTTATTTAGTATATGCCTTACTATTTATAAACTAATACCGTAAGCGCTAAAATTGGTTACGTCGCGGAAAAGTCCTTATAGCGGCTTGACTCCTAATAAGCCTCCCAAAAAGGCTACGCCTTTAAGCTAACCTTTTTAGAATTACCGTGATTTAATGGCTACAAACAACTTTACAACCTTTAAAAACTACTTAACGCCTTATAAGCTTAGCTACGTTTATAAATAAGACGACATAGCCATAATAATATTAATAAAGTTTTATCAACAGTTTACCGTTTAATACAACGCTAAAATAAAAAGCCTCCGCTTTATTTTAATAAGAAAAAAATATATAAACTTCTTATCGACTCGGAGTAAAATAATGTAATAATATTCAACCCTATTTCTCTTATTTTTCGTCGTCTTTAATATACTAAGTCGCCATTTTATAATAACAAGATCTTTAAGTATCTTGCCTTTACTATAGATTTAAATTAGGCACTTTTTCTAATTGGCTTTTATACTATATCCGTTTTATTCAATATGCTATAAGCTATTGTTAAACGTTTATTTGCTTAAAAAACCCTAATAATAAATCGCTAGTTTTATTTTAAAAGTTTACTAGTAACAAAACTATATATAGGTCACCTGTTTTATAATAACTATACCGCTAGCTTATACCTATTGCAAAATAAAGCCAATTAATTTTGTCGGCGCTATCTATATTATTAAAAAATGTTTCGTACAGGTAGTAAATATGGAAGTATTTATACGAAAATATTTTATATAAACTTAAACGAAAAAGTTAGACATTTAAAGGCGATAAAAAATAGTTAAAATAGTGATTTAAATAATTAGTCGTGATTATCATACGTAATAATAATTTTGCCCAAGTATAAAAACTGTTTAAAATATATAGTTTTTTAAAAATATTATTATATCTTTTTGCCTAATATCTTAGTTAAGCGATTACTATACTAGATTAAAGCTTCTTATCGTTTTCGTTTATATTAAATAGATTCCGTTCTCCATCTATCGTAAAAACATTAACTTATAATAGTATAATATTCGATTACCTAACTGCTAAATTATTTATATTTTAAGTTTTTTAAACTTGCGTTTAAATAGTATTAAAAAACGTATCGAATAAATAATTAACTTGCTTTTTAAAGCGATTTACTAAGTTTAAATCTATAAATTCTTTTTGTTTTTATATCCGTAGTAATTAAATTAACTTTACGACTTTGCCATAACGGCCAATGCCTTTAATTTAGTCAAACGAGGTAAGATTTTTTTTATAAAATTACGTTTGCTCGTCCTCGATAATAGCGGCAAGTTAATTTTGCATATATTTATCCTGTTTAAAGTTAACCGGTTATAGCCGGCCTTTTAATAATATAACCTTTTGCCGGATTTTTATTAACGGCAATAATCCTCTTTTTTTAAATTTAAATAGCTTTCGCTTTCGTTAGTTTCCAGCTTATATAAAGCGCCGTGCTTTATTTATAGGAGAATTAGGTATATAGAAACTCTGCGAAGGAAAAGCAGCACTCAAATCTTTTGGCCTATTAATTAGCATATTATAAAAAAGCGGCGTATCTTTAAACATAAACACGTACAATAATTAGGTCTTTTTTATTGGCTATAGCATAAAATATATTTCGTTAAGCTGTAAACGTATATTTTAAACAAAGCGTTTCGTATTACCTATTCGGGGCATATTTATACTACTAAGGCCTTCGCTAAAAATAAGAAATAAAAAACCACTTTCCCCTTTTTTATTAATTAAATTGGCTATTATGCTAAATAATTCCGTCGATATAAAATTTAAACTTTAACGTCCGAAGGCATTTTTTGCATATTGGACTCGCTTTTTAATACTACTGTTTAAGCCCGTTCGGCGAGGCTTGTTCTTATAAAATAAGTACCCGAAACTACGAGGCAAAATAGCAGTATCGATAGTAGGACGATTCGAAGATCCCTCAGTCATTTCAGCGTTTTCGTTAAAATCGATTACGAATATATTAAAAAAACCCGGATAAAATTAGCTTATATAAATAAAACTAGTAGCATATCCGATATTTCTTAGCGTGTGTACAGTATTAGCAAAAAAGCATACTGCTCGAGTTCTCTAAACGCCGAAACGGTGGGCCTACTACCGCGCTAGTCACTTAATAGGCACGTTTTTTAAATAGTGTCTATGTTGTTATCGGCCGGCCTGGTCGCTCCGGTAAAGCCTGGTTTCGCATTTAAAAAGCCTAGCGCCTAAGCCCTCTGACAAAAGCGCAAAAAATACTGTTTGTCCGGGTAAACCAGGATTCGTTTATAATGTTTTTTAAATAAAAAAAACTCGTAAAAAAGCCGGAAAAAATTACGTAAAACATCGATAAAGCATAAAACAAATGCAAAGCCTTAATTAAACGGCGCAGTTAGAAGTCGGTAGTTATTTTTTACGATCTTTATTACGTATTTATCCGGCAACGTCCAATCGGTAGAAAAAATCTTAAATAGCGACAGTTGTCGTCCTTTACGATTTCGTAAATAAAAAAAGCGACGCGCTTTTGCAAAATCTTAATACCTATAAAAAATACTTCATATTTTAGTAAAATGTTTCGATATTTAAAATTATAACACATAAAAAAAGGATATTCGTTAGTATAGTAAACCGCTATTCAAAATCGTAAACAAAAATAAAAATCTCGCGACGCTTTATTGCATCCTATATTTGCTTTCGGTCGTAAATATTAGTAGACAAACATTTATACTATATAAAGAGCACCGTATTTATATTAAGCAAGCTTCTATATTACTCGATACTACAAAAAACTTATACGTATATATCCCGGATATAATAAAAATACGAAACGATTTATATTAAGCAGTAAAGCGTTAAATATTTGTGCATATTACCTAGTTAGAGCCCGTTCTAGAAGCCGGTATAAAAAACGAGCTCGTTAAAAACTTAATAAACCGCTTTCTTTTTTAAAAAGGCTTAAAAGTTTTTCTTCTTATACTTTAATAGCCGAATAAGCTACCTATTTATTTTATTATTTTAGCCACTTTTTATATAATGCCGAAGTTTTTGATAAATAGCGCTATCTGAATATAACGTTTTGTAGGAAAACTGCTTGCTGGCAAAACATAGCGGAACTACTTTACCGGTTTCTAGTAGTTTATATTATTAGCCGGTTGCAAGCCGTAACTAAAAAAAAATATAAAATACCGACCTTTACCGGTATTTTCGACAAAAAGCTTTACTGTCTACTAAGCGGCTTTACTAAAGGCAAGTCGAGCTGCCAAAGCTCTTATTCTGCCTTAAAAACACCAAATCCGAAAGTTTCCGTTTAAAACGGAGTATATTGCGATAGGTTTTTCTGTACGAGTTCTTCGTAAAAAATTTGCAAAGTATTCAAAATGCTTTCAAACGCTTACGAAAAAACAGCACCGATTATATAATACTTTAAACGCAATAGCTAGCATTAACTTTTTCGGAAAATCCGGGCTAGTCTTTTAACCTTTTTCGTATCGATCTGTAAAAACTGCTTTTGCTATATAACTCGCAATTCTGATTTAGCCGCTTTAAAATCGCGTAAAAGAATAAAAATCAGAAATAACAAAGGTATTTTAACAATATTGACATAGTTGTCCTTTATTACGGCGATACTAGGCAATAAAGTAATACAAATCAAAAAGTCTTTTATTTAACCAAAATTAAAACAAATTAGGCTAAAACCTATTATAATAAACTTATAGATAACGGAGCCATATAGCGATTTATTTATTTATTTCTATATAAATATATAAAGATTTAGACCGCTACGGGGAGCGGTTACTGATTTCGCTTTTTTTTCGAGCATCGGCGGCTACACTAAAAAAATCGGGCCTACTACTATAATAGCCGCTCGCAGTCTTTTTATCAATCACGCCTATCTTTTTCGGCCGCACGTATTATTAAACTATATATTATGCCTCTTTTCGATCTACCTTTAATAGTCCTATTATTATTATAGCCGTAGTAAATACATAGCTAAAGCTGTAGTCTAAAGCTCCCGGTTTTAACGGCCTATTTTTATAAAAAAAATACCTCGGCTTTATAATATATTAACTATATCGCGACGTTTTAGCTCCGCGTAATAGTCTATATTAGCTATTACCGAAAGTCCGTCTTCTTACGAAATATTTTCGGTTTACTACCTTTTTTTAGGCCGTTTAACAATGTTCGGCTAAGGTTTTTACCAGCTGCGAATAAATGTTTCTTTTTAAAATATCAACTTTATAACCAATAGAAATTACAGCGGGTTAAAGCCGTATTGCGGCCTAAAAATACCGGTTTCTATAATTTAAAAACTTAGTAGGCAGATCTTTTCGAAATCGCCTACAAATTGTACTACTAGGTCTTTTTACCCTTCGCGACGGTAGTGCTCGTTTTTTTTTCCGATTTAAAAGGTTTATTAAATACGGTCGAATTTCTTAACAATTAAGTAAAAAATTGCTTATATTACTTACGTATTACTACGCTAGCTACTATCGTATTAATAAAAAACGACTAAAAGCCTGCCTTGCTTACTATTAAAAAAATCTACTTCCAACTTTATACTAAACTACTAGAATACTTTCGACTAAAAAAGCTTACACAAGCCTATACGCTTTTATAAATCCGGAGCTTAATTTGTAACTGTTTTAAAATGCAAATTTTATCGCGCCGCCTAACGATAGCCCAAACCTGCGTATTGTTTTTAAATATTATATAGCAAGCCTCGCTAAAAAGGCAGCAGTCGAAAGAAAAGTTTTCGGCCGTATACTTAAAATACTTTGTCCGTTCTGCTTTAGTACATTTTGCCGATTATTCGACTGCCTTGTTTAGTATCGCTTAGGCCGCCCGGGAGAATAATCCGATCTCGGCTAATCTTTAGTATTATATAGTTAAATTCTTAAAATGCGCTAAAGCTTAGGCTATTATTCGGGTATCTGCTATAGCCTAAATTATTGCGATAGCCTTATTTTTAAATGCTTACCTGCCGGGTATATATAATAAGTCGAACGTTTTTAATAAATATATCCGGCTATATTAACTATATATTATAGCAAAATTCTTTTTAGCGTATTTGTTTATAGAATACTACGATATTTATATCGCTTTTATTGAAAAAAAAATAGAAATGCCAGGCCTCCGTTTCGCGGCTAAAAAGCGTTTTATTCGCAATGCGGACGGACTACTAAGTAAGCCGGCCGGCTACGCCGAAATGCATCTCGGTTTTTTAAAAACAGCCTCTTTTAAAACGGTCGAATGCTTTTAAACCTATATTTTCTACTTATATCGACTTCTAAAGCATACGCTTAATTATAAACATCGAATATATAGCTCGTATATCGTTATTTGCGGCCAAAAGACAAGTTCGTAAGTATTTAACGTAACGTATTGTTTATTATACCAAGCGCCGAATAAGGCCGAGTTCCGGCTTCGCCCGCTTACTGCTAGCTTTAAAATATTCAGCCTAGGCGGCGTAAACTTCGAAAACACGTAAAATTGTTTAACAGCTTTACGTAAACGTATTTACTTTACGTTATAGGTCTATAAAAACTATTTCGATATAATATTTACAGCCGATAGTAATAACGACTTTTTGCTTTTCGTTTTTTATAGTTAAACATACTATAATGATTTAAACTAACGCGCGTAGCTATATTCTTTATACTAACGTTGTTTTCGAACGACTAAACGCTGTTAGACTGCCGACATTATTTATTAAAGCTTTAAGCTTTTTAGGTTTTTAAAAATAATAAAATTACTTTCTCGAACAAACTAAACTAAAATATAAATTTTATCTAATATACTAATAATACGGAATATATAATATAAAGCAAAAAAGGCCATAGTTTTTTAAACCTTTACGTAAACTAGGGTGCATAAAAACTATAATCGTGTTTTCTAATTTAATAAACAAGGACATTTTATTTATACTAATATAAACAAGTTAGCCGTTTAAGTTTCGTAATATTAAATACCGATATTTACGTATTATACACCGATAGTAACTAAAACGAAAATAAATTAAGCTCGATATATAAAAGGCTTATTTTTAGTATGTTTTACGTAAAGCTTAAAGCTATCCCGCGTTTTTATACCTCGTTGTAAATATGTAACCTCCGTATTTACTGCCGTATATCCTTTAAACCTGCCTTAATAAACCTGCTCGTTAAACTGCGCTATAGCCGAGCCCGATTCGAATACTTTGGCGATAATCTATGCAAAACCGTTCTAATTAGCAATAAGGCTGTTTTTAAGAAATATAAAGCCGGCTTACTTTTTTATTTACGAATTAAGGTAAGAATTCGGTCTGTAAAGTTTATTATCTAAATTAAACTATAGAACGGGCATAACGCCGTATATAATATTAGTCGCTGCTTTTATAAAATCGGAAAGCTTATTTGTAATCAGGGATTATATAACGTTTTTAGGAAAAATAACTACGGGAAGACGATAGCATAAATAAGAAGTATATCCTTAAATAGTAATAAAGTAGGCACTGCGATAAAATGGCTTTAACGGACTATTAAGCAGATAATAAATCGATTTTTAAAGTAATAACAATAGATTGCCTTTGTTTTTTCAATAAAAAACAGCTCTATAAACAAGGTTTGTTTTTCGCCGCATTTATTCTGGTACGAGGCATAATAGCCTAACCAGGGCCTAAAGACTAGTAATGGCGATACTGCCTAGGCTTTAAAGGGCTTTAAGCTAGAGCTATACCCGTATTTAACATCCGAGAACGAACCTGCGACGGGATTGGCTAAAATGTCTAAGAACTGGCTACTGGGAACAGCTCAGGCGTTTACGATGGTAAGCCCGAGGAAGTCCGAACAAGTCTGGGTAAGCGCTTAGACTCCAGTTCTAGTAAAACGTTGCGTTTGCTTTGAATAAGCGACTAAAAAAACGCATAACTTAGGCAACCAATAAAAGCAGGATTGAAAAACGAGGGTAAAAGCTACTAGTCCTTAGTTAAGCGAGGGCTACTAAGAGATATCGACATGAATCTAAATTTGGACGCGAAACTGGTAGCCGCCTTTCCATTGCCTACCGGGAACATAAGAAGCGAGCAATTTACAAATTTATCCGGTTTTGGGAACTACGCCACTACTTAGTCGTTAGCGCTTAGTACCTATATCCTACGGCCTGATTCTAGTTTTCTGAATTTTTAAATCGTTGAGATGTTGCGGCCGCGGCTTTTGGGCGCCGGTGGCTGTAAGCTAATGCCTTTTGCCAATAGCTATAACACTTTTTAAGTAGCGGCTACTAATAAAGGAAAACGCACTAGCTACTAACGACGCTACGATTTTAGTTTATTAACAATTTATTTTTAATAACCCGGTTTTAATCGGGTATTAAGCGCTATAAACACAGATTCCAGATCTTAAGCGTTACTAGTACTCTATCTTATTACTTCGCCTAAAATTATACGAGTAACTAATTCCAGTTTTTGCAGCGCTATTAGTACTCGAACCATCGATAGACCAAATGTTGGCGCCCTACGAGTTATAGCGAAGAACCCATTTAGCCAAGACAGCCAATGTTATTAGTCGCTAAGCACTTTCGTTAACTTGTTTATGGGATAATATATTTTTATTAATAACGGCTTATTAGTTTGTTCAACGACGGTAGTCCGAGCAAAAAGCAATTAATATAAATACCGCGACTAATTATCTTGGCGTCCAGTCATGCTTAATAACGAATAAAAAAACGATCATAACAGTCTTCTACATTGCGGCTAAAATCAACCCGGTTTCCCCTCATAAAAAAAATACTAAAAATCGTGCGTTAATAACCTAATAACTTAGGTCCGCCTCTTATAGATATATATCGTCAACGTATTAATAGCATACGGCCATTTTTTTATGCGTTAGTCCTTTTTATCTCGTTAACGAAACTAAACTATAATAGTCCTTTAACCCGTATTATCCGCTTGATTCGACGGCTAACGTATGCATTAGCAATAACACCTTAAATATATAGTTCTATATTAATTCATATTCAATCAACCTTTTACGATCTAAATCGTATTATCGAATCGATATATACAAAATTACGTATAACCTTTTACACACGTTTACCAATCAAGGTAACGTACTTAAATAACAAATAAAAGCTAAAAAGGATATTTTATCTATTGCACGAAGCACTAGCCCCCGTAACTCCGTACTAGTATCTTTAAAAAATAGTGCCGCTTCCGAAGCCCTAAAGCAACATCTCTACCTCCGAAGCCACGCTAATACTATAATACGACATTCTCTCGCTATTTTTGCACCACCTACTCCGGTACTTAGCTCCCGCATATAAAACGATTACCGTCCCGTCTTATTTGCATACAGTATACGTAAAGCTTTACGAGCCTATCGTAAACTTTTTTATATTCGTTAACACCGATAATAGCGCCAAATATCAAACAGAAAGCCGGCTTTAAAGCTTTTTTTTAAAAATTCGCGCTTAGCTTTAGCTATATTATAACGTAAATAGCAAAACGCTATATTTTTAATTTAATATCGGCTACTTTTCGAAATAAATTATAACGGGCTTTACTTTTTGTTAGCGTAACCTAAACCGACGTCTTGCTAAACTCGATCTCGTAATATCGTTTATAACGGTCGAAAATAAAAAAACTGTCTTACGGCCCGTTACGTATATAACGCCGACGACGTAATCTGGCTTTTCGTTTTTTTCTTTAAAAAAGAAACCGATAGTATTACGATAGTCTATAATAGTTATAGTTTTATTTTACTATATTAATCTCAAATCGCTGCTTATTCTTATTTGTCCTAAAACGGGCGTAAATAATAAAAATAGTTACGTAAACTAAAATATAGCCGAAGTTTTATTTTAACGCTTATTTAGTATCCTTATTTATACGCTTATTTTATAAAAATCCGTTATATTATAACGATTTTTTTAGCGTTTACGTTTTGCTTTTAAATAGCTTCGGACCGCTATATACGTCGTTTATTTCCGTATTAAACGATCTACTATTTGAAGCAAACCCGCCGGAATTTGGCCGGCATTATATTAACCGCCTCCGAACGCGTACGGCTTTTTCTAGCCTTATTAATACTATCGCTTTTTTTTACATTTTGCTCTAAACGTCCTTTCCCGCTTACCGCCGTACTCTTTGCTATACGTAACCGCCCGCACCTTTTTACCCGTTTTATACTATAGCCTATTATATTACCGCCTTATCGGCTTTTAAGTCCCCTCTTAGGCTATAAAATTGAATATTTTTATATAATCCTTACTAACAGCAACCGTTTTCGTTTTTTTTAATCGAACGTAATAATATTAACGCACTATTTTAGTATTATCGCGCTTTGGCACAGTATTAATAAGCTGCTTATATCGAAGCCTATTTTATAGTCCTATTTTTTTCCGAATATTTATAGGACTTGTTTAACAAAATCGATAGCTTTAAATACTCCTTAAAACAGCCTTAAAATAGGGCAATAACACGCATAGTCAGTATATATTTTGCAGATAGTAAACCGCGCTAACGTTTTAAGCGCCGGCAAGATCTTCGGGCAACCTTAGCCCCGTAACTCCGTAAGCTATGACTAATAACCTCCTGACGCCGATAGAGCGGCATGGCTGAAATAACGGTATAGGGTGCTAATATAGATATATGTTTCAATATTAGCATACTGCGATACTATTACATAAGTACGAGCATGGTGCTTGTATAAATAAAATATAAAATTCTTAATTTTTAATAAGTCTTTATATAAAACGCGCGGCAAAAAAGGACGTTAAAAATGCAGTTATAATATATATACATTTACTATATATATATTTCCGCCAGCTGTAACAAAGATGGCATAGTGCTACTTTCGTTATTATTTATTATAAAAAACTTCTATTTTCGTAAAACTCTGTTTTACGTTTGCTAGCTTATTTTCTTCGTAATTGCTGTTCTATCGATCTTTATAGCCGTATAGATGGCTGCCCCGATACGTAAACAAACTCGGCTATAAAAACAAATACTTAATCGCTCGATAGTACTTTAAGCATGCTATTATATACTATTTCCCGCTAGAATATCGGGTTTAGCTTTTTATTTTCCGTAGTAACGTCTTTTTTTCTAACTAGTACATAGCCTCCTACCTTATATATATCCGAAAATAGTAGTCAGTCTCTATTTTTTTTAGGGTATCGGATAGCTATAAGGGCTAGTTTTGGTATTATTTTATTCGTTCTGTTTTTAGTAGCGGGTGCTATTTTATTTTACAGGAAGTATACGTTATATAAAATAAAGAGATCTTGTGCTATAAGTTAGCAGGTCGAGTCCTTAAAGCGTACGCTATATATACCTTTTATATTCGACGTTTGTTAATAAATTTAAAGCAATCGAGCTAGTACTGCGGGGCTATGTTGAGCTAGCAGCGGTACCGTATGCTTTAAGACTGTACCATACTGTATTTAAGCTTTTAGAGATGTTTGAGAGCGATATTAGTATATATAGGTTGCTATAGTTACTTTAGCTATATATAACGACTTGTATTGCTGGTTCTTGCCGAGTTACACTAGCGGCAACACAGGTATTTTACAAACATAAAAAACTTGTTACGAACTAGGAAAACTTGTAACTTAAAACGTCTAAAGTCTTAATGCTAATTATAGGTTGTTATACTATTTTATATGCAATAAAGGCTTATATTTATAGGTTTAAATAGTTTTAATGCTATGACGAATTTTTAAAGCATTTTAAGCGCTAATATTTTTTTTTTATGCCTGTGTTCATCGCTTCTTTCTATATAAAGGAATAGCTCTTATAAATAATGCATTGCCCGCGTTTCCGTTTTACTACGTGGCCTATATATTAATATCGCACCGGAAGTTTTATACGCCACGACTTATATAAAATAAATAGTATAAATAACACGTTTATTGATATAATGGCATAAGTAATAATACGAGCTAATACTAATTAAATACGGAAAAAGCATATTATTATTAGTTTGATTTGTCCTGTAATAAAGTTCTTTAATAAAAACACTGTATATTTATAACGTATAGGAATTATTATTTAGATATAAACATAAAACCGGTAGAGTTATCTGCGAATAAGCGTAATTAAGTTATATAAATATGCTATATCGGAAAAACATATTGACTATATTTAAAAAAAAACCACGACTTTATATATCCGAATTGTCCTTAAACCTATTTCGAGTCTAGCACCGGAAGTAGAGTACCGTTATATTTTTAGAAAAATCTACATAAATATTCCTAGCACGCTTTATCATCTTCGCCGCTGTCCTTTTTCGCCTTTTTTTCTTTCGGGATCTTGCTTTGTCTTACCAACTTTTTGCGAAAGTTTAATAAAACGTTAACCTATTTTTTGCCAAATTTATTATCTAATATTAACTTAAAATAAAGGTTCGAATAACTTTTTCCCTTAATACGACTAATGTAGTAAATTACCGATTTGCTGCTATTAATAGCAATAAATATTAGTTTAAAGTTTTTTGCTTCGTATCTTTATAAATTAGAACTATCGTTAACGTGTTAAAGGGTGCCAACTTTAGCTAAGAATCTAGCTTTTTTAAAGCGAGCATTAAATAATTTTATTAAGACCGCGTAATTATATTACTAACTTTCGTTCCTGATTAATGAAAACATCCTTGGTGAATGCTTTCGCAGTAGTTAGTCTTCAATAACAAATTAAGAAAAAGGACTAGTAAAAATACTCGAAACGTAATAACGTAATAGATCTTTTTTTTAATAACTACTTTTTTTCTTTTAACGTCGGGGTTATGCTATATTATAATACTATTATAATTATTATTTTTTCTAACAGCTAGCTTAAAAAATAGCGTAGACTTTAAGTCTTAAATAGTTTATACTTTTGGTTCGCTAGTTTTATTACAACTCGGTAGTTCGTTAGTTGTTTTGTAAGTTAATAATCTGAAATTATTCAAAAAGCTTTCGAAGCTATTATCTTTATGCTTTATACCTTTGCCAGCCGGGCCGCCGTTGCTGTCCTAGTTATTGCTGCTAGTGTTCCGGCCATTATTATTGTTTTAACCGCCATTATTGTTCTGCACGCCGTTATTGTTCTGGCCATTGTTGTTGTTCTGGACGCTATTGTTATTGTTCTGGCTATTGGTATTAGTTTGGCTATTATTATTGTTCTGGACGCCATTGTTATTATTCTGGCTATTAGTATTGGTCTAGCTATTGTTATTGTTCTGACCGCCATCATTGTTCTGCACGCCGTCATTGTTCTGGCCATCGGTATTAGTCTGGCCATTGTTGTTATTCTGGCCGCCGTTGTTATTGACTTGGCTCTTTTGCACTCCGTTACTAGATGATTAACTTATAATGTTCGATATAAAACTAATCTTTATAAAAATAAATATAACTAAACTGCCTTTAGAAGATTCGCTCTAACGAGGAAGAGTATTTGCTGTTAAATAAACTGAGGAAAGGTTTTGAAACGTAAGTACAAACGCTCGGCTTTAAACGCCAGGTTAAAAATAAGTTCTTTCTTTCAAATTTTGTCAAATTTATATACCCCCTAAAAAAACTGCACGACTTATGACCACTATCTTATCCTAATCTGCATTAAGCTTTAAATATATATAATATAACAGTAAAACACAAATAACCAATATTTATAGTCACTTTAAGTTAAATTTTCGTAAAAAAAAACATTATTATTAAGCTATAACCCTATTATTATATATTTATAACATTATCCATAATCGAACTTAAATCAAAGCCATATATTTTATTTAGTATATTTTCAGATATAGTTTGTCCTTTATTTCTTTGGTTAGTACTTAATATCAAACAGTTATATTAAGCAGTAAGCGCTTATTATACGTATTACGTTAAAGCGTACTCCGCTTTTAAATTTTTTACGTCCGCATACTATAAATTTGTTAGCCATAACTATAGCTGTATATCATTTGGATTTCTTACTAATAACTGCAAGTCTTCCGGGTGCTCGTGCTTTAATTTCTAGCTTTTCGCGCAGCAAATCGCGGAAATCAAGCGAAAGTAAATATAAACAAATAAAATAATCCGACGTCTGGAAAGGAGGTTTTTCAGTCTTAAGAGACGGAAAGATGCACTATAATACAACAAAAATCTGCGATATGATTACTAGCATTAGTAATAAATCTCAAAAACAAAAACGCGCATAAACGTTCTCGATATTTATATAGCCCGGATCGAGCTCTTGTAAAAGCTATATTTATTTCCCGACTTATTGCGCTTATAAATTATGGTTAAGCCGCTATAAGATAGTTACTTTATAGGTTAAATCCTTATTATGCGACTTTTTCTCTATTTAGAAGTCTATTACTTTTTGACGTAATTTTACGATCTTGTTTTTAAAATATGCAAAATTTACTTAACGCGCTCGACTGTTATTTTGCTTTATTTTTGTACGCTCGGCCTCCGCTTAATGCAGCTTACTTTTTAAAACTTCGATTCTGGCTTTTGTTTTAGATTTTTCCGAGTTTCGGCATTTTTTATTAGCGATATATAAAGCTATAAAAAGCACGCTTAGTATTTCTAAGCTTTTTGCGACAAAGACCAAATTCTCGTAAGCCTCCGCATAAAGGCCTAAGCCGTAAAGACTATCGATCTACAATCGCTAGCTTTCCTATAAAGCCTTTATAGCCCTTAGCGGGTTTTCGATATAAAATATAAATTCTTTATTACTTCGCGACTAAATACGACTAAAAAATATAGCCATAAGTAAGTAAGTCTAAAAGCTAATCCGCAATGCCCTAAATAAAAAGACATAAAAAAATTTGCCTGGTTATATACGTACTAAAGTCCGCGTAAAAACAACAAACCGCGCTGCTTTAAAGTCGTCGAGACATACTTCTAACACGTACGCTATAAAACTAAAAAACAATATCCGGCAAAGGCAAATTGTACTAGTTAAAAAGCACAAAAAAATTGCAGTCCTAACTGCCGTTTTCGCTACTACGGAAATAGAAAAAAAGAAGATAAAATGCTACAGGATGCCGCCGAATACAGTAAACCTAAAAAGCTTGTAGATTTAAAGGCTTAAATTCGCCCGAATCCGTATTAAAAAAATTATAACGATATATAGTAATATACCAAAAAACTATGTCGTTTTAAGTTACGCCGTTAGCCCAGGATCGTAATTAATAAAACTTACGAACAGGCCCGAATATATAATGTAGCTCAATTTCGACTGCAGTCTCAAACTAATTGCCGCGTAAACAAACAAATAGATTATTAATATAGTACTAATAACGCGATGGCCTAATAAATAAATCGTTATAAAAAGGCTAAAACAATCGTTAAATACGTTCGTATAGCCGATATAAAGCAGCGGGGAAAATTTAATAACACCGAAAGCAGCCGACTGCCTTTAAATCTTTATTAAGCTTATAATAAAAAAGAACAAAACGGCAATATTAGCCGAAAAATACAAAAAGACGAAAATAAAATAAAATCGGGTAACGGCCGGCTAATATTATCGGTTAATAACTAAAAAGTAAAACATATGCTTAAACAGAAAAACGTAAATTTTCGGTACAGCAAACAAGCCGAATAAAGCGACAAGCTTCCGTATAATTAAAGCAGTCAGCCCGACTCCGAAAGCAATCGCATATTATTATATAGTACTCGCTATTACAGCATATAATCAGTAAGTAAAATAGTGAACAAAGCCGTTAAAAGTAGTATTACTAAAGGTTACGAAAATTAAAGTCGGCTTGTAAATAAACTTTTAATAAATGTGCATTTTATTTTTATATTGTTTAGCACTAGCGCGCCTGATCTAACCGCCGGCGCCGCCGGTTTTCGTTCGCCCGAAGCAATTTTTAAAGCCGGTAATACGGAGTTAAATAAAACGTATCCGGCACCGATGTCTATTTTTAAATACGTAGCAGCAGTCGATTTTCCGTCCACCGATACGCCTTATTACTTACTCGGCAGTTTTTGAAAATTCGGGATCTCGAAAAAAGATACTCGATAATATTCGCGCGTTTAAATTTTGCATACGAGCTATTTACCCTATACGATAAAATGTCGCAAATCCTAAATCGAATATAGGTTATATAATAAATTACTTTTATTCGTATTTAAAAATATGCTTTTAAAGATCTTTATTCAATTTTTTTAATTTTCGTAACTGTTATAATCATTAATTAAAAATTAGTTTTGCATTTTATAAATTTATATAATGTTTCGATTACCGGATAGCAAATATAGCCGTAAAGCCGCTATAAGCTTTATTAATCGACGTAAAGGCATTTGCAAAAAATCTAATACTTTTAAACGTATACACGGCGTAAAGATCGGCGTTTTTATAAAAAATAAAAACGGTTATATCATTCAATACGAATTAATACCTGGCATTCTCTGCGAAGCTAATTGTATTCGTCTTAACAAGTCGTATAGCCTAAATGATTTCGATATAGTTACAGACTGCCGTAGTAGCCTTACACTGTCTCTTACTGCTATTCTGGCC
Organism: Xylariaceae sp. FL1272; assembly: GCA_022432385.1. Taxonomy (NCBI): domain Eukaryota; kingdom Fungi; phylum Ascomycota; class Sordariomycetes; order Xylariales; family Xylariaceae; species Xylariaceae sp. FL1272. The sequence continues at coordinate 798,215 of JAJJXC010000004.1, forward strand.
TTTACTAACTAGTTCTTTAAAACCGAAGACTGTATAAAATTTTTATTCGATATGGCCGGCGTTTTTTACAGGTTTTCCTTTTTGCCGCTTGATTAAGCCACGCTTGCTTTCACTATTACTATAGCTTTTATATATTAGGGTACACAAACACCTAGTTTTTTAAACTTCGGTTAAAAATAACGTAACGGCGATAATAATACGTAAACTACTATATACATTTTTCTATTAACTTTATTTCCTAGTTTGCCTATAAATATAGGTAACTACGTATTTATTTTATCCTCGGCGGCTTCGCTACGATTATTATTACTACTACTATAAAATTCGGTGTCGTTTTAATTCTTGCTGTCGAAATGGGACAGTATAGGATATAAAACCGATTTTATTACAAGTTAGGAAACTTTTTCTTTAAAATTACGAAACGACGTACTATTTATATTTAAAAAATATATAAAAGACTAAACGGCTTATTAACGGCAGTTTAGGACTTTATATTATAATATTGTGTTTATGGCGGTTACTAAAGTAGTTATTATAACTTTTTTGGATATAGTTTATATAATAGTTACAAAGCTAGCTTTTTATGTAATTAAATATAGAGATTAGGGCTAACTTTATAATCCGTAACGGTTAGTTACTTTATTAGTTATTAGTATAACGGCGAATATATTGTTTTATAACGCTACTTTTTTCTTGTTTATAGTATATAAAGCTAAAAAGTAAGGCTAGCATTTTAGTAATACTTATAATCGCTTTTTAAAAGTGTACTTAGTATGCGCGTACGTGCTAGCTATAGTATATATTATTATGGTAGTCGCTGCTTTTAATCGTTTTATGACTATATTTTATAGGCTAGATATATTGTTTGCTAATATGTTAGTTTTGTTCGTATAATACGACGCGATTATGGTAGTAGCTTTTAAGCTTATTATAAAGCGAGAGCGGGTTGAGCACAAGCTTACTAATAAGAATTAGGAATCGCTATTTTATTTTAAAACTAAAAAACAATAAAACAAACGGGCAAAAAATAAATAAATACCTAGATTAAAAACCGAATAAAAAAATAACTAAACGGGCATTTATATAAATAACTATAATAAATAACTGCGAACTATAGGACCGTAAGTATTGGTGACTTTTTAAAGTCGATTAAAAAATCTTTATTCCGAGTTAGTTAAACTAAAACGCCCTTTTCCCAAAAGTGTAAATACTATCGCGTCGTTTGCACGAAGCTGGCCCCGAGTCGGAAAGTCGGATAAATTACTAAAGCTAACAAATTTTCCCAAAAACGTACTATCCGAAACAAAGTTAAATGTGCCCCCTGACTTAATAAATCCCGCCGAAGGCAACGATGCCGCTATATTGCCGGAACGGGGCTAATTTCTGGCTATAAAGTTAAATAACCTACTTAATAACCTAAAAAGTCCCTTTAGTACTATAGATATCGTTACGCTGCTTGATACGGCCCGCTTTTAAAAAAAAAATTAAAAAAAAACTACCAAACCCAAAACTTAATATTTAGCTTGTTTTAGTGTCGCTTTAAGATAATTATTTGTTTTTAACTTTATTAACTATTATTAAAAGAGGAGCTGCGTTTTAAATACATATTAATAACCGAATTAATAAGGCATAAATATTGTTAAATAGCTTAGAAATAAGCCGAAAGCTAGGATTACTACAGTTTAATCCGAAACAAAGAATAATTAGATATATTTCCGTCTGGGATGCCGAAAAATAATATATAATAAAATTATGCCCGTAAGACTCTTTTTACTTTATAGTAACGGAGCATTTAACATTTATATCCTTTGCTACAACTTTATTAAAGTACTAAGTTTTAATAACGCTTTGAGAAAATGTCAAAGCGTACTAGGCTGCTTCGCCGTATCGAAGGAAAACGCGTGTACTTCGTAAAAAGCAACCGAACAAATCGTAAACTCTGTAAAAAATTAAAATTATTTTAACTTAATATCGATTTGGGTATTTATTTAGTATTTAATAAAAAGTAACATTTATCTAGTTAAGTAGGCGCAGGCCTGTTTAAATATATATATTAAACTTTATTTAACTAAGAAAAAAAAAATACAAAAAAAAATAATAAGCTTGCAATTTACGGTTGCTAATCGAAAAATATAGTTTTTTTTTTTGTGTTCTTTTTTTTTTCTATATTCTCGTTACTTTAGCGCGCGTTAAATTAAAAACCTAAAATTGGTTTAGTAGCCCCTACCTTGCCGAACTCTAACTTTAAAAATATAAAAAAACTAAAATATTATATACGGCCTCTAAACGATATACTAACAGCTTCGTTTTGTTATTTTTCCTACGATATAGTAAACAAAATACAGCGCTAAACTTTTTAATTAAGCAAATTACTTCGGCTTGTCCTAAAACAAATAATACGACGTAAAATATAAGCATATATCCTAGCCTTATTAACGGATTACCTTTTTTGTCCTTTTGTTTTTTCGCTCGTTCTCTCGTTTTTTCGTCCTTTTTTTCGTCTTTTCGCTCGTTTTTTCGTCTTTTTATTCGTTTTTTTTCTCGTTCTTTCGCTCGTCCTTTCGTTTTTTTACTCGTTTTTCTTTTCGTTTTTTCGCTCGTTCTCTCGTTTTTTTACTCGTTTTTCCTCTTGTTTTCTCGTTCGTCCTCTCGTCTTTTCGCTCGTTTTTTTGTTCTTTTATTCGTTTTTTCATTTTTTCGTCCTTTCGTCTTTCTTATTTTTTTCGTCCTTTAGTCCCAATAATCATAGTAAAACATTATACAATATATTTTAGCCTATAAGTTGCTTTAAGTCTACCGAATAACCATATACCGACTGTTCTATAAACAAAAACGGCTTTTAATAAGGCTATATTATACTGTTATGCTAATCGGCATAACGGCGTTAATATTCTAAACTATAAATAGCTAACTATTAACTATTTAATAGCTTCGAAGGATTATTTTATCGATTTTAAAAATAAAAATGTTTTAAATACTTTTTATCCTTTTAATAAGTTTTTGGAATTTTTGAAAACGTTTTATCTAAAACATAATTTCGGCCAAGTAAGTATTTATACAAAGGCTTGCTAACCGGGCTTTTTTACTTGCATTAAATACTATATAGTTATAAAAACAGCATTTAAATATAAATACTTAACTTATTATTAGCTTTTAGTATATTAATTTTGCGACTATATTATACCCGTTAACAAACTTTATAAGCATTACTAAAAGCAGTATAACATTTATTTGTTTAATACCGAAAACTTGGCAACCTATATTCGAAACAGGCATACTTGCCCTTATTGTAGTAGCTGTTTTATAAGCTTACGAAAACACGTCGACTTCGAACATAACTATGATTATCGATATGCAAACGAAGCGTAAAAAAAATATATCGGTACGTAGCATACTTGTTGCTAAATATACCATCAAGACCTCGCTAAGTATCTTTAAAAAAGTCATTACTATAAATATCGAAGCTTTTAAAACTATAATAACTTTGCAGCTTATATTAGGCGCAATTATATATACTTATATTACGGGATATATAATGCGGACCTAGCAGGACATATTTTACTTAATTATTACTACCGGCATTACGACGAATTTTAAAGCAATCTTCCCGAATATATTAAAGCTATTTATAAGTATATCTATTGTTTTGACCTATTTCCTCTTTTTAGCCGTCACATTTAAATAACGCATAAATGTCACAAATACGGAAAAATACACCGCGACCTAAACGACTATATCGCATTAACTCACCGGTGTAGCAAATATACCACAAACTATACGAATATTTAAAGTTATTTTAAAAAACACTGTAACAAATATGACTTTATTGCAGAAAATCCGGCAGCTAGTCTATTAAAACATATATTCGAGATTTATTATTTAGCGGTATATCCCGACTATAATCTAGTAACGCCATTTAAATAAGTATTTTAAGAGCATATTAATATATCGCACAAGTAGGTCGGTTGTCCTTTATATAAGATTCTTTTTGACAAAACTTAAATTAATTATTATTTAATATATTTACACGAATAAGTCAAGTGTAAGGCTTGCTTAAACACTGCCTCTCTTAATGCGAAAAACTATTTCGCAACGTTTTATATAATATTAGACTATAAATACTGCTTGTAAACATACTTTCGGAAAACGATGATAAAGTACCTCCTAACTTACTATAACAAAAAGTAATATCTTTATTACGACGAAATTAAACAAGAAATCCCGCTTCGTAACTATATCCAATAAGCCCACTAACTTAGGAAATGTCTGCACTATAACGGAAAGTTCCCAGCCCGCGAATTACTTACCTATTTACAAACCGCGCACTTCGCCCAACTCTGCCTTTACTGTTATTATTTCGGATCGGAATCCGACATCGAGCAATATACGTTTTAATATAATATTAGCTATAAAGACTGCGCCGGCAGATTTTTAATAGTATATATTCGTAATTATCGACAAAAAGTCTATTTGTAGAAAGACTGCCCCGATTACGATGCTTAATGCCTGCCGGCGTAATTAGCAGAATATAGAAAAAATTATAAGCTTTTACAGTGCCTATTTTCTGATTGTTTTAAACCTTTAACTATAAACACCCTCGCCGCGTACATATACCGTAAACATTCGAAAACATTATGCCCTTTTTGCAACGAGTGTAAAAAAAAACCTAAAAGCGTAGATTTCGAGCCATATATCTGAATATAATCAAAACGCTCTATGCTCCGACTATAAAAAAAAGAGCGAAAAAGTCCCATTTTTTGCCTATATTCTAAGTCACAAAATCCGCCCCAATTACGGCTCTGCCGAAAAGGCCAAATACGCGTATACAGTTAGCAAAAACTCTTTACAAAAGTAGGTCCGCCCGCTTATATTTACCTTATTACAACTAAAAAACCTTAAGCTCGAAAAAGTCCTTAAAAATTTCCTAAGCCACTATAAAGTTAGTCCTTATTTTATTCGTCGGATCTTTGTTTTATACTCATTCTTCTAATAAGGCCAAGTCCCGTTATAGCTTCAGCAAAACCCCGAAATAGCATACGTCGATATTACCCAAAATATCGCCGGTTGTAATATAAATAGAAAGAGAGGGGAAATAAGCATAACAAATAAAAAAAAGTCTAAATATGACAATTATGGACAAGAACGCAATAAATCAAATATGGCTAAGTATTTAAAAAAGTATAAAAAAAAACCAGACAACAATAGTAATAAACAGCGGCAATCGAAACGAGGCCACCACGCTTTACATCACTTTAAAAATCCAGTCTAAAGGCAGGTTAAAAGTATTATAATCGCTGATTAAAACGCGAAACAGCGTTTCAAAACTGCTGCAACAAACAGGCTAACTTCGATAACTAAAATAAACCATATTCTTTAGCGCTCATCGACATACGTGCTAACCCAACGAAAGCATTATCCCGCCCGAAAAAACAAATCTAAAAATGTTTTTTTTTACAAAAGCTTTATAGTCGTTCGCAGCGATAGCCCCATTTATATAGCAGCATATGCCACTTATATACGAATGGATTTGTAGACTGCGGAGGTCATACTACGAAGACATCACCGAATCTTCTATCGCTTGGCCTATTAAACGGGCCTATCAAATGCCATTTCCTAGAAAACGCTGCCAAAAACTGGGCAAAAAAAGCACATAATAGGCGAAAAAAATGAAATTAGCTTAAAAGCCTCTGTCCAAACTATTTTACAAAACTTTCAACTGCGACCCGCAGTTAGTTTTCGAGCCAAAAATAGCTTATAGCGGCCCTAGGTTATTATATAAATCGCTGCTATAGTATAGATAGCGCACGGGCCATAAAGCAATATTCGGCCCTAAAGTTTCTACGCTCGGTTCCTCCGCTTCGTTTTTTTTTCGAAATAAGCCCGAGCAAAAGTCCGACCTTCTTCGCTTGCTTATTAACAAAGTCGATAACGGAAACAAAAAGATTACTCCGTGAGCTTTATATCTCCTCGTTCAAATAAATACTTACTACGTATTTTCGAATAAAGCAGGTCATCGTATAAGCAGTAGAATAAAACGTTATTTACTAAATATTATACCGTTAATACTTTTAACCAGACTATTTTCGGTACAAACGAACCTAAACTAGCCGATTTTTCTACAGTTTTATTTTAATATATTTCTATCTTTAATACTAATTCGCTCTGCCCCTTTTACGCCAAGCCACAATAAACGACCTTTAAAATTAGGACCTAAACAAAATAGTATAAAAACTACTAAGCAAGTCAGCCCTAAATCCTATCTCTATTGCCGGAGCTGCTGCCTTCCGAACTTCCTAAAGCTTATTTACGTAAGCAAGGAATTAACGGCGGAGCCGACGGCTATACGCTTTTTACCTACGGCAACGAGGTAAAACTATGCCATACACTCGTAATTAAAAGTCTAAAACACATCAACACCTTCTATTTATGCCTACAAACAGCTTTCTTTATAAAGCTAAACATATTAAAATTATACGGATAGCCTTTCCGCCTAAAAAAAGTCTGCACTTACTTTCCGACGCCCGTTCTAACGATAATAACAACCGCAAACGCATACGCGCCTACGATTACCGCAGCCACTCCCGCAGGCCTTTCTATTACCGGTAATAGCGTTCAGCGAGTTACCCCGAGCTTTATTCTAAAAAAAGTCCAGTACCAGCTTAAAATATATCCCGACTCTTTGAGAATTCGACTCCCGACCCTAGTTAGTAGTTATATATATCCGCCAGCAACTGCCAACAATCCGATCCCGTCGGCCTTATATTTACTATAAAAGAATATTTACTAATTAAACGCCTTTATCGCTATCTCGATAAGCCTACATAATTTGGGAAAATGCTATTCGGTACGGCCAATAGAGTGCTATTATCAAAATACGTAACGGAACCTTTTGTTAGCAGTAAAACAATCCCGCCGAGCTTAAAAAAAACGGCATAAACATTACAACCTATAATACAATACAAGCAAGCTATACAAAAAAAAATAAAACATTTTGATATCGAAAAATACGTCCCAAATTAATAAAAAAGCGACTATAATAACCGAAATAACGGAAAATTTAGCAGCCAGCTTATTAGCTCACCAATCACGGACAATAAATTCAATCGAAACGTACGTTCCTATCTACAACGGCTTTCCAAATCTGCTATCAATCCAAAAAAACAGACAAACGCGCTAAACCACAGCGAAAACTGTAATTATTAGCAAGTGCAATCTCGCATGCTTCTATATAACCGTATTTCCTCTATAAAACACCGGCAAATTTCGATTAACGACATAACATTCTACGGGACTCCTAACGGCGGCAAAAATTATATAAATTTTTTGATTACAACCCGGCTAAAGTCTCCGTTAATAAATACTTACGTTAATATCAATATAAAATCTACTATTCGTTTAACGAAAGCGTCTTTTCGGCGTTGCTCGTATCGTCTTAAAAAAGCTGTTTATTATTATCTGCCCGCTTTAACATCTTATATAAATAGATTACTAAGTTTAAAGAAAACTTATAGCTAAATAATGCTACCGCTAGTTTTTAATTTAAGGGTTTCGCATTTTTCGATAGTTTTCCCCGCAAACAGCCTGTTCTATTAATTTCCTAATCGAATATTAGCCCTTTTTTCGCAAAAACTGCAAAAAAATAAAATAGAAACGGAGGAAAAATGATTATATTCCCAAGTACGGCATATTTATCAATTAATAGTCAACTAGAACAAAGCAAAACGGTTTTTTTTACTACGTCGTTATACGTTTTACAAAATATTTAAAACTTATTTTAAAGCAAAGTATACCGCAGGTATGCCGAAACCTTTTACGTAAGCGTAAATTACGCAGTTAAAACAATAATTATAAAAAAAGAAAAAAAAAAAGCATTATTATATTAAAAAATAAATAAGTAGTCAGCGTGGCTGCTAATACTATCCGAAAAGCATATGTCGTTAATTAAAGACTACATTGCCGACGGAAAATAAAAGCAACAGCGTATTTTAAACAGTTTACGCGAAGACTTAATTATGTAATCGCTGTTTTGATTCTATATTTTATTCTTATATTTAAATATATACTATTAACGCCTATAAATACTAATAACCTAGATTCCCTGCTAAAAACTAACGCATTGCCTCCGACAAGCGTTATAATACGTTAAGTAAGGCAAGGCTATAATATTATATTCTAAGCTATCTATAGCCTAGCTGCTATATATGCCTGTCTTACTCGTTATAATTATTAAAGCCTAGTAATAATTTCATTATAAATAAATAAATATCGTAACAAATAACTCGGTAACGTATATAAGCAAGGGGCTCCGTGTGTTAAAACAGGGAAATATGTTGCATCCAGAATTTAATATAGACCACCTTTTTCAAAATATTTCAAATTGGTGCAACTTGTACCAATATTATGTGCACGGATCACAGCACGTTTTCGTATCTGTTTCCATAGGTAAAAGTTCTTTATTCCGGATATATAATATATAACACTTATTAACGCGTAAATACGAAGGCTAGGCGTAAATAAATACGACCCGAAAAGATATCCAAAAAGCTGATTCAAAAAAAGAGCGAACATATAAACAAATTAATTAAAGCTAATATACGTATAACCCAAGCATTATTACAGACAATATATTATAATACCGTACTAATTGGTTTAATAGTAAATTATATCGTTGTTAAACACTTTTTTTTATGCTAGCCTAGGACTATAAAAGCTTTAGTTAAAAATTAGATCCTTCGGTTACCTAAAAAGTAATAATGTCCCGTAACGTTATTAAAAGCTTTCGGCACAAATAATATAGGCTATTAAGTCTACTATTTTAATCGCTAGCTTTATAGTATCGAAATCGAATACGTAAAAAGCTTAAAGAATATCGAGCTATAAAAATACGTTTTAAAAAACTAAACGAAATATTAAACGTAGTTTTTTTACTAAGCCGTACCGAATACGATAGCTTTTTAATCCGTAGATTATTACGTTTTACAAGCCGTCATTTTTTTTTTACGGGTATATAATAACTAAGTTTATTTCGCGTTGGTTATTTTACCGAACGCTTGCTTTTTTTTTGCGGAGCTGCTTATTACGCTATAATGCGGGAAATAGTAAATCCGGCTAAAAACCAGAAACTAAAACAAATCGCTTTTTACTATCGTATCGAATTAAATAAATTTATCTAGATCGGCCGTCGCCTTCGATGAATATGGCCTTTGTTTCCGTAATTAAAAAATACATAAATATTTCTAACTACTAGTACGTATATTTTTTTTATAAACGTCGCGCCGTTTTTAACGTTAATATTTAATACTTTTTTTTTCGTAACGTATTAGTATTAAAGCAAGTTTGTCATATTTTGCTCTATTAACGCGTTAGCTCGTTTGCTCGTTTTTATATCGATTCCGTTTCTGTTTTAAAGCTTAAAATTTCGTATAGTTTTACGAATTAGGCATTATATTGTTGTTGGCAAACCGCTAACGTAGTTTTCTACACCGGCCCGAGCTCTTTTTTAGTAAGCTTTTTTACAAGTTGCCGTTTGATAACGTTTTAAGCAAATATTCTAATAGAATTTAAAGTCTACTGTACGTTGTAAAAGCTATTAATTAACCGTTATAAAGCCGCTAGTTTTTACGAAACTAAATACTATAAATATTATATAATTTTTAGAAAAAAAAAAACTAATTTATTTGTTGCCGTTATATACTGATTACTTATTTATAACTTTATATATATTTTGTTTATAACGTAATACGGCTGTTGGCTTTAATTTTTTTACGGGCTTTGTACTAATTTTAAAAAAACATGCCTTTTTATTTAAAGCAACTACGTTAGTTACTAAAGTTACTTTTATTATTGTCGGCATTTACGGCATTTTTGGCTTTAGCAAAATATATTTACTGTATTAATTAAAGCGAAAACTCGGTTTGGAGCATTTTTTGTTTTATAAAAAGTTTTAAATAATTGCTTCTTTAGCTTTTAACAGATTAAACGGGTTTTAAAAACTATTAAAGCAAAATTAAAAACTGTGGCGCTAATGCGTTATCGACTAAATTCGAAAAAATTGTTTCGATATTAAAAAACTAAAAGTTATTATTAAGTATTTTATGTTTTAGGCTTAAAAGGAACAAATAAAACAGTATGTCTATATTCTGTAAGATTTAGGCACGTATATATATATTTTTTATTTAAACCCCCTAGCTAAAACTATTTTGCAGCGTCGTTATAATAACGTTTAAAAAGCTCGTTTATTTGTATTTTTTAATTATTTACGTAAGTAGTAGGTTGCCGAAAAGACCTAATTACGCCGTTTATGCCTCGATTATGGCATTTTGTTCTATTGCTTATTTATTTAGCTTACGTTAGTAATTAAAACATTGGCAATGCTGCGTAATTAGCGACATTATACAAAGGCTTAAAATCTATTTTGTATAGAACATAAATTGGATAAGGTCTTATTTTCCTACGGGGCTTTATATACAATATTAGTTCTCGACGCCGATAAAACGTTAACGGCCGAAAATACGGGTAAGCTGTTTTAAGCTTTTATTACCCCCGGCTAAAATAACGCATCTTATCTGCGAACTTTGTTTAACAGCTTATTTAGCTACTTGTTTGCGGCCTTTTGCTAAGCCATATTGATATATAAAACCATTGCCGACGAAAAAGTATTTAACGCTGTTTGCGCCAACGTCGCGCTTAGGGTCACTATATATTCCGAATTCCTGTCGTTATTACGGCTCGTCGTATAATAAAATTATATCGACGCAGTAGTAATGACTTGCAGGCTCTACCGGGTATAAAAGAAGATCTTAAAAAAACATAGCTTATCCGGTACCGTATAAGTTATTAATAAAGGCCGTATTGCCGACGGCTTTATAGTAACCGCTATAGTAAAAGCTAATATCGTTTTTCGCTTAAAAAACGTATATTATTTATATATTATTACATTTAAAGATAGCCTGTTAGACCTGCCTATATTACGCGCGGCTAATTAGGCTATCGTTGTTGTCGGCGAAGAGGGCACTCGAAATAAAACTATAGATACGGCTTTAAAATCGGCTATAAAAAACGATAATCTTCGGGCGAGCTAAGTTTTTTTACCTAGCTACGTATTACCCCGGCTTAATATTGCTAATCTTTTTATAATCCGGCTAAATAAGCCCGAGTTTATTAAATCGATTTTATGCCGCGACCGCTATAAATTGCCTGCTTACTAAGTTTTTAACGCTACGGAAAAAAGCGCTACTAAGTTGCTAATAACGCCAACGTGCGATATTAAAATTATGGCCTAAACTTATAAACAACGTATCAGCAGATCGGATAATATCTAGCGACCGAGTTCTTAGTACAAATAATGGCGTTAAAGGAATATTCGATCCCTTACGTACAAAGTTATAAAACTAATAAGTTAAAACTACGTAGCAAGCGGCGTATATCGATCATTACTTTTATACGCAGTAGAAAGCCCATAGCCTTTGGCATTAGTAACGCCTTACCGAAAGCTATATTTATCTACGCCAAAAGTCCCGAAAATATGCTAAAACATTATCTAAATAGGCATACAACCGCGATTCTCGTTAACTCGGTAATAAATAGCGGCAAAACGGTAGTTCAGTTTGTTTATTATATTCGTAAAACTCGGCCCGATATCCGTATTGTCGTCGTTACGGGCGTAATTTAAAAATAATGCGTCTTGGAAGGTAGCTTTGCGTATATGTTTGCAAATAATAGCAATTTAAAACTTATTACGCTGCGTTTATTTAATAACAAATTTGCCGGCAAGGGTACTACGGATATTGGTAATCGGCTATTTAATATTACCAATTTTTAGTAATCTAAAAAGCTTAATTAATTGCGGTCTATAGCGATTTATCTGTTCCGTATTACGTATAATATGCAATTAAAAGTCTGTTTGATAGTGCTAAATATATAGTAAATGTTTTCCTCGTTTTATATATAATATTTCCGACTATAAAACATTGAGGTTTTTATACACAGTTCTAAATTTAAACATTAATCGAGTAAAAAATAAAAGATTTTCGTTTGTTAAAATTATTTAGCCAATTTTGCAAATTTATTTAAATAGTTTTAAATACCTGTTTCTAGTGTTTTTATAATAGGGCTAAAAACTGGATGTTATATAATATCTATAACGTTTTATTTATTTTACCTTGGCCGCCGCAGATCGCAAATAGAATACGCCGACGCAGAAAAAGAAAAAAAACTATATACTTTTGTAAAATAATGTATATATAGGTCAAAAAAAATACGTAAAGTAAAAAGTCGGGGACTTGCGTATAGCACTAAAGAAAGCACAACAAAGAAACCAGGATGCTTCGCAATAAATCTCTGCCGTCATAAAAAGTAAAGTAGCTACAGAACCCGTAACGACCCTACAAACGGACAATTATCACAAAATGCCAAATATTCCCCATCGTAAAGCACGCCAGTTGCCGTCAGGGGTGCCCGTTTGCACTCACCGCAATAACTAATAGAGCGCCGATGCTCTTATCCATATTTGCTTCTAGTATATTCCCAAAAACAAGCAAACAATATATATCATTGCTGGTTTGGCTAGTTCGATATAAAGACAATCTGCTAACGTAGTTCCGCCTAGTTATACACGTCGGCTAAAAACATTATCGAAATATGTGTTTCCGTCCGATAGTTTTATAAAACAATTTGGTTACGTTTGTTTTGCCGATGCCTTTCGATTATATAAAATACTTTCTAGCCGAAAATCGTTATAAATCGCTAACGTTCCGTAGTAAAGCTAGAAATATATAAATACATATTTCTTTTATTTTTATTATTTTTTAATTGCTTTATTATCTCGTAAAAAAATTATCGCAAACGTTATTAAAAACTTATTTTATATTAATATTTTGTAATTATGCCTAAAAATAAAAAGCACCGAATTTTTTATTTTAAAAAATTTTTTGTATATATTATAGCGGTAAAAGGCCTCGATAAATTTATATATAATATAAAATTGCTAACCCGATTTAGATCTCGTTCGATTTATTTAGTATAACGCCGATGGCACTAGCTCTTTTTTTTAGTATATATTTTTTTATATATCTTTTGTAACCAACCCGGTACGTATTTCATAATATAGCTATCTAATCGAAAAAAAAATGCAGGACGACTTTATTATAAATGCCAGCATTATAACAAATTTTTAGTCTTCGCCGACTATTATAGCAATAATATTACGAATCCGAGGTGCTACTGCGGATATTCGAGCAAATATTAAATAACCGGTAGACCGAAAGTGGCGGCGGGAAGCTTATACTATGTTTGCCGACTTAGGGGCTGTGACTTTTTCAATTAGCGTAGGGATATATACGGATCGAACACTATCATCGATATGACCTTCGTCGCAAAACTGTTACGCTTATTTATTATCTAGTTCTTTAATAGTTGCTAATAAAGTCTTATATTTTCGGCTATTACAGCTATAATATATAAACAAATGTAATTAAAATAGATAAAATAGCTTTAGTAACAACTTTTGTTTAATTCCTTATATAATAGTAAAGTTATATAATGCTTATCTTTTTAAGCAGGCGTTAAAAAACCGCACCTATAGCTGGCATCTAATATCGAAAGGATAAATTAAGTGTTTTATGTTTATACACTACGTACTACCTTTTTACTTAAAACTGTATGCTAAAACGCGCAATATTACAGTCAAATTATATTAAAGTAGCAATAACGCTATAGAATACTTATTTAATATAGTGATAAAATCGCACGGAGTTGCTGACGGCGAGTAAAGCACGAAGCACATTAACGGCTTTTATATAGGTGCCCTATTAACGGACGTAATAGTTTGCAGCCCTAAGTATATGCCAGAGCTTAGAACATTCTAAATCGGTAGCGGCATAAAAAATCGAAAACGAAAGCAAATAACAAACTGCTTAAACAACTAAATCAACAAAGAAAAATATAATAAATATCAAAAGTACAATATGATTTATAGCCTTTATATATTTAGTAATACCGGGCAGCAGCTATATTATTATTATATCCTTTAGTAATAGTATTATATCTTATATATAAAATCTGTGTTTTATTCTATACCTGTCCTTTTCCTATTAAGTACAGCTTATAATAAAAAACTATTACTAAACGAATAATAATGTTTTTTTTCGACCTACGGAAATACTAATACCTTATTTATCGTTCTTTCCCCGTCGGTCATTTTCGTACGATATAGACTCGCATATATACTAATAGCCATTTGCTGATTTTTTATTTAACCCAAAAAATCTTTTATCCTATTTCGTAATGCATAGCTCTCGCAAAAAAAGCCTATAACTTATCGCCTTAAAAAAAAAGGGTCATTAGTAGAACAAATTAATGATTAGCTAATCGTAATACTGTTCCATTATTTACTATCGATATTTTTATAGACTGCTTGGCCGAAAGCCGTAACATGCTCTCCGGTCCTATTAAAACACTATACGCTGGCTATATTCCTTTAAACCTGGTTACGGGGTCGAAAAAAAAATATTAAAACTTTTGTTCCGTTTTTAGATCCGTTGCTAATAAAAAAAATGACCGATCTCTTGTCGCCGGTTGCTTCAATAGAGCTTTAATAGCTTTTAAAAACCTCGTTAATACCGTTAAGCGATTAAATAAGTTGTAACGAATCCTGATTAAATAGCTATATAAAGATCTTATTTACATAATAGCGGTCTTAATTACCTAAATAATCCGATACGACGCTCGTAACCGGCTTTAAACGCCTATATCCGGCTTTAAGTCGTATATATTGTTTGTCCGAGTTTGTAAGCGCCGTATCGTCGAGCAGATCGACAAAAGCTTAACACAAACGGAAATAAAAGCAATAATAAGTTTTGCTCCGTATTAATATTAATAAAACTACGCTATCGTCTTTTTTATATATTTAATAAAAAGACCGTATTAGGACAACGTTATTAAAAAAAGCAAAGTCGCTATATCTACCTATAGTAATATTAGGTACAGGCTATTAGTTTATTACAAACGTATTTTTTTGGCAGAAATAGACGTTAGTTATATAATAAGTACGTTAGCTACCGGTCTTGCCCGTTAACCACTTTCTGCGACATTTTACGATAAAGATGCTGTTTATAGCTTCGTCTTTTTTAAATTTGAGAAAGCCCTATTTACTATTAATAAGGCCTTCGATATAGTAGCGCCGCCAACTGTTTTTTTTAAGTATAACTTATATTATATCGCAAAACGGTTCGTCGAAAAAGAAACGAAAACAGTAGTAATAAAAAAACCAGTCTAGGTTATCTTCGTTAAAAGATAACTTAATCGAAAGCCCGTAAAAATAGCCGTCAAAATTTTTAAAACAAATAAAAAATCTTATGTCGTATTTTAATATGTCGTTTAAAAACATTTTAAGCCGTTAAAGCCATTCGAAACTAATAAAATCTAAGCCTTTAAGTATCTATTTACGGAAGCTATTAGCGCTTCGCTTAAAGCGAGTCTCGATATAAAAAAACCTGTTATTATTTTTAATAAAAATACAATAAACGGAGTCTAGGCAATAAATTTGCAATAATATATGTTTTTTAGCATTAAATATTATAAAATAGTATTCCGTAGCGAAAAAAAAAAGCAGCTAACGATATCTGCTACTTAATATAGTACCTTAAACTTATATTTGCGACGATTTGCTGCCTAAAAGACCGCAATACTAACAAGCGTCGGAATATTAACGACGATCTCCTAGTCGGTTAATTTAACGTCGAAGATTTTAAGCCATCGCTTTTTCCGCGACTCGAAAATATAGCACAGCTTGCCACCGATAAACTCCTAAAAGTACGCACGACCAACGACGCCTAAAAAATACGGGAATATATGCAACAAAGCGTAACGACGCTTGGCTAAACGTTACAACGCTTTTATATAGTGCCTTATGTCGCAAGCTTTTTTAGCTTCTAGCAAGCTTAAAACTTTAGCCTACAGCAAACTAAAATATTAATTAAATATGCTCCGCTTAAGTTAACTTTAATTACTAGATTAGATATCGCCTATAATAATTACTAGTTTATAAAAGCGATCTTTTTACATAATATACTAAAAATGCTTACTACATAGCAACTAATTAAAAACATTTTCGATATTTAAGTCTTTTATAACGTAAGTAACAAATTCGTATAGCAAGCGTTAAAGTAACATCTAGCCGGTCAGACAAACTTGCTGTTATAACTACTAAAGGGGTATACTTTTGCTTATAGGACTTAGGGCTAGTATCTCGGTTTTTAACCACTTATACATGCGGCTTTGCGAAAGGGGGCACTAGGCGAAAAACATTAAATGCATGTTTCATATGCAGCCTAAACGCGGCGCTAATAACATCCACAGGTCGGCCATGTTGACGGCGCCGTAGCCAAACTAGAAGCGCTCCTTCGTTCACTTTTTCGGGAACTATAGGATGCATAGAATACCAATAGCTCGTAATCCCAGAGCACAGACACACCTCTACAGTCAGGCGGTCCTAGTACCACGTTCCTCAAGACAGCAAAAAAATCCCTGCATTCGCAGATATCGTAGCAAGTAAGTACATATAGTAACAGCGAGCACAGTTTAGCACGAAATATAGCGTAATACCAAAAAAAACACTATTATATAAATAGTCAAAAAGTCAGAAAATATAAAAATATCAAATGCTTAATAAAACTAACGGACGTAAATAGGCAAATATAAATATTAAAAATAAAGCTAAAAACTAAGGTCAACAAAATACAGATAACTTTATACGTATAACTACGTTTATTATAGTCTTTTAATATAATTTGAATTATTGTTTAACTCTGTTTTCTAAAGCTTTACTTGTGTTGTTTGTATATATACCCAGCACTGGGATATAGATATAGAATACGGCGGTACTATTTGCCAAAACCACCACGAAACGAGCTTATTATAACTAAATAGAGCTATTCCTGCTTGCTAGTCAAGTAATACCTCTTTTTTTCACTGTCCCGCGTCTTTATTGTCAACATCTATACTTTCACTTAGTAAAATAAGCGTTTGAGCCCCGGTGTCCGATCTATCTAATATGTTTGTTATATCGGCATCTTCGATAATCTTATCAATCACTTTCTCGTACTCAAGGGTCACACCGAATTAGTTAAGTATCTCGTCATACACTAAACCGTTTCCTATCTATACTATTCGGTATGCTAGCCACAGAATTCTCTCTTTCCAAATCTCGGTTATCGATGGCACTTCAAAATATTTCTCGTCGTCGTCGATCTTGTCATTAGAAAACCAATCGGCAAAATAGTATCGGTCGACCCACAAAAGCCCCTTTAGCGCAAAATCTTCGGGCAAAAAACGAGGCGCATCATCACTCTCGCGAAGAAACTCTTTGCTCTTAATACGGTTATAGTCCTGATATAAAACAAGAAGAGAGTTGAGCATCATTAACACTCGCTCTCCATTTAAATAAGATGCATAACAATAAGATTGATAACTAAAGAGCAAAACTAAAAGAGTGTCTAGATACATGATTAAGGAGAACTATATATGTTGTCGTCCTCCCCGTCTATAATATTAGATCGATAGACTCGATAATAATCCTGTCGATCCAGGGATCAAAGTTATCGACCTCGACAAAAATGATCCTTATCCCCAATAAATGAATGTTGTAGGATAAAAAAGTAACAGAGGTCTAAAGCAAAAACGAGGGAAGCGATCGGTACTTAGCCAAAACAATAGGTCTTGTCTACGTTAGCTCGTAACATTATACAATGCCATAGTCCATAAAAATTTTCCATATAACCGTCGTTACATAAAGTCCGTTCACGACCAAGTACGCAGTTAGATAATCGTCAACCAAGCCTTGCTGCTTCCCTAAAGCAGCAACAAATCCGCTGCCTAAAGTTGCCAATAACACGTCTTTGCCGAATTGCTTAATATCAAAGTCCCATTCTAGGTTTCCATCAGGACCGATACGCGTGGGTAGCAGCGCTATGTGGCATAAGATACTAGTCAAAAATAACGAGCAAACAAATACGTACAGGTAGTGATATCGGGTTCGCCTCAAATAGTAATTGTTTTATCGCCCATAATGGTAGTGCTGGGCCGGTCGGATAACTTCGAGAAACAATGATGGTCCTGCTTAAAGCGGTGCTAAAGACAAAAACGAGGTAAAACATTCGGACTAAAAACTGGCGTAAAATATTCCAAGTATCGGGAAATAGTAAAAGGAAAAAAACTGTATTTCCATACGGGTTTGGGTAGCAGCTATTTATATAATATAAAGAAAGTGCTAAAAAAATAAAAGAATTAGAAGGTAGTGTCTACAGTACTTTCTATTACTTTCTGTACGGTTAATTGGTTTAACACCTAGCTCTTCCAATGCGCTATAACCAAAGATCGTTTCCAACGCCGCGTTTTTTATACTATATCGGACTTAAATCGTTACTAGAAATAATGAAAGACCTACGTTCAGGGAGTATAAAGCCTGGAATACAAACAAAATATATAAAAAGCTAGATACTAAATACCACTATATTCAAACACGAACAAACAGCGTTATACAGTTAGTTTCTTAAGCCATGTACTAAAATCATCCCCTGATCGTTCTTCATAAGATTATCATATTAAACAAAGAGCTAAAAAAAATCAACGTCGATAGTAATACGGGACTAAGCTGTAACGAAAAAAGGAGAAAGCGATTTAATAGTAGCAAGTTAGGCCCATCAATTCGATATTCTATCCAAAGCAATAAAATATAACCAGCAACAGAATCAACCGCGTAAAAGATGCCACACTAAATAACCGAAGTTAATACTAAAGCGAAAATCCTACTTAATGTCACTACTATCCCCTTCCAGCTATCCCGTCTCCTTTGATTCCTTTATACACCTGGCAATAGTACACCTTGTAGCCGTAGTTTAGTCGACAATAACGAGCAAGCGCTACGAAATAGAGTATAAGCCTTAGAGGCGCAGTATTGCACCAGACCGAAAAAACCAACGTACTATACGGCAACGAATTAAAGAATGACAAAGCGGGGACTAGCTAGTGAATACGATATGCAAGCCACAATAGTTACAGGGCCCGAAACAAGTCTCACGACATTATAAATAGGCTATATAGGTTAGATGGTCAATCTAAGGCAACAAACATTACATAGCAGCACTACCAAGGCCACTTTTGCCTTGTGGCCCTTGTTCTCGCCCCCCGTCACAAAGCAAACACGCTAAATTATAAACGCCGCAGAACTGGTCAGCCCGTTCCTAACAAAGGTTGCCAAACAGTCGAAGCAAGCCTTTATACACCGAACCTAGTGCCAAAAGCCATACGCAAACAAGGGTCAGGGGCGGGGGCTGCATACACCGGCTATGCCTACTTACTAATTAAGTACATAATATATCTTAAAAAGGTTCCAGGACGTTGGTCGAATAACATAATATAGCCGTAATCGTTAATAGCTCGGCATTAGTAAAAAACGTTTCTTCTTACATCGAGCACAATACTATTTACTATCAGTAGCAAATAGTAAAAAGCCAAAAACGCTTGCTTATATAAGGCGGCAAATCCATATCATTATTAAACATTATAATTCGGGTTTATAAAAAACATTATAGGTCTAAACGTAACGATAGCTTAAAAAGACAGAACTACACTCTACGTGCCTAATAATATTCGACTCGGCTACAAATCAACAGCCTATAAGACATAACACGTCACATCACACAGCAGCTAGTACTAGGCGTGCTCTTAACGGCCAGCTTTTATATGTTTAGTGGTGGCCGGCTCCGTATAGTCTGCGCACCTGAACCCCTAACACCATTCGTCTAGACAGACATTCTTAAACACCGCTACACAGTCCTAAGCCCTCGCAATCCACGAATTGAGGTTCTTCAAACAATACATAGATAAAAACACATCATCCGCACAGTAAGCAATAAAAGTCGCATAGATTGTTTTCTCATCAGCTGGGCCTAGAATACTATCAAAAAGTCTGGTTGATTGCACCCGTCCAAACTACATCTCCAACCACGATCTCTTTATTCTATCACGATCCACTAACTCGGATCGTTAAATACTTTAGACTAGTTGAGGGCTGAGATAAAACGGGCTAATTCTTCTTTCGAAGGATGCGTCGTGCACTGTTCTGCTAAATATTAGAGTGCAATTTAGTTAATCCCCATATCTAAAACTTTAACATACCTGCGCTAGCAAGAAATTGTTTTGCTTATAAACGACGGTCCTCCGACTAAAATGGGTCTTCCGATATCACTCTCTTATATTCTATTTATAATACATGCCACAAGTTTAGCCCTGTTTTATTAACTGCGTCTAGACCGTTTGCGTAAAATGCTTGCAAAGTTTGCATATAAATCGACAGCTTTTGAAGTTGCTCTAAACGTTGCTGAGATTGCTGCTGAACAGCCTGGACGTTTTCGGAAACCCCCATTGTAAAAAGTCCTAGTCAGGGAGTTTTCAAAAAAAAAAAAAAGCGTATGCGGCACAAAAGCCAAAAGTGCTAGCAAATAGATTTGCAAGGAATGAGACTGCCTAGGTGAAAGCAGGTTGATATCTGTATTCATATGCTTTCCTCAGAGGGATAGGGGGAAACACTGCTTTTTATATGCTTGAAGGCAAGAAGAGGGGCACAATCCGCCAGGGGAGATCAGGGACATTGATGGGAAGAGGCAAGCCATCCGCACTGTGCGAGTGTTTCGGTCCCTTTCCCCAGTGAGTGTAGTTTTGGCAGCGGCATCACGATCGGAGGGGTCGGCGTAGACTACTTTACAATACGGAGTAGAAATCTACGTATAACGTTAATGTTCCCCTTAAAACTGGCCTCGTAAGAGCATACCATAAGTGAGATGTCGTACAGATAAGTACGCAACATTCAGATTGCCTTAAGACATAAATAGACATTCTCTATAAAGGTAGACTTCAGGAGAGTCACCAAAATTCGCTAGATATTCTACTCACTATAAATGCACTTAAAGAGCTGAGATGTAATACTGACCACCATATTGTGCGTTTGATAGTATAATATGTGAGGACAAGCTGCAAGTGCAAAGAAAGTAGCAAAGGAAAGGGAGACAGATTGTATTTGCAGCAAGTCATACGAGTGGGAAGCCCTCCACCAATAGGTTATTAGGGTAGGAAAATGCAGTCACAACAGACAGCGCCAGAAGGCCAAAAGTCACCAAGAGGAAAACAAACTATACCGCCTAAGGTAGTCAACGGCTAGGCTAAAGCAAACGTCCTCGAAAATGAAGGTGGATTCCAAGATGGAGCGGAAATGATCCATGCGAAAGCGGGTGGAGGGGCGTAGCTGTAACAAGCCTGCTATCCATCAACTGATGAGATAGGCAGTCAGGTCTGGGGGTCTTGATTTGCAGGTAACAGTAAGGATGATCACGGGTGCTTGTTAGAGAGGTTTAATGGACTCTCCATCTGGGTGAGATGCAATAAGAGAATAAGATTGATAGCTGAAGAGCAAAAAACTAAAAGAGTGTCTAGATACATGATAAAGAGAGGGTTATATAGTTCATTACATTCCTCGTCCATGATGTTGGATCGATGGACTCGATCAAAGACTGTATTGAGTCTTTGGACTCGATGGACTCGATGAACGACCTTGTCGAGTCCTCACGTGACCTGAGTCCCAAAGAAGAAGGCAGTAGGTCACTAGGTCCTAAGAATAGGCCGGCTGGTCAGGTCGGCTCGTAACAGTAGCCATCAGCTGGTCGTCCATTCCGACCAAGTATACGAAGCCGATAGATGGTATCTCGGATGCGTGCGTGTTGGCTTAATGTGGTGACCCTAAAACGGTAAATACGAATATAGTCTTGTTCTATTCGATAAGCAAAATAAGGAAGTGTCTATCTTAAAAGGCAAACGATTTAATGATAAAAAATCAAGCTATTATATAATATTGCCTTTAGGGCGTAAAATATAACGATAAACAATACAAAGCGTAAAAAATAGTACACCGAATGATCCACGTTCGGGGTAAAGCGAATACCCTCTCGATAACCTCGTTATCAAGTCTTAACTGTTTCCTCCTTTTAATTCCTTTCTACGCCTAGCAATAGTGACCCCTATCTGGCCGACACTGACGAAAACGGTGCTGCGAAATAAAATGTAAGCCTAGCAACACAGATTTATACAAATCGAAAGAAATAAAAAAAAGACTTATTAGTAAATACGGCATACAGCCCGATAAAATAGTAAAACATAACCCAAGCTACAGTAAACACAGAAAGCAAAACGAAAGCCGAGAATACACTAGATTTACGGCAATCGGCATAATTACAAAAAATAAAAAGGCCTAGTAAGACTACGGGGAAATTATCTGCAGCCAAGCAAAAATAGTCGATGGCCCCGTAGCTGTCGAAACTAAGCGGCTTTTACAGCTAAAAAGGTAAACTATAAATTAACAAACGCAGTATAAATTAAACGAAATACCTAAAAAAACAAAAACGTCGTAAAGATTTTAATATTTGTATACTATACTAATCGCGTTCTATTAATTTATTTTATTTTTAATTAAATTAGTTTACTTGTTGTTTTAATCGCTTAAGCTTAAGGCCTTATTATTAAACTTTTGTATAGTTTTTACGAAATAAGCCCTGCTTTTTACTCCTTTAACTAAAAGTCGCTTACCGGCGTATCTTATCCGTTAATACCTAGATCTCCTTAGTAAATATCTTCATATAAAAAGCTTTATCCTCTTTTCGAAATGCTGGCAGTTAATTCATAATAACTAATACAACAATAAATAGCTATATTAAAACTATTAGCTTCGCAATAAGTAGGCATACGCAAAGGCTTAAATAACTAAAAAGCCGCTATGCTGTAAAGCTTCTAAAAATTTGCAAAATTTATATATAGCGCCTTCTAAAATCTACTATAATTTAAAACATTACTTAATAGGCGTCTACCCGGGATAGTAACGCAAAGTATATATTTTCTCGTAAAAGTTTCGATAACCCGACGCCTGTTAATAATATAGAAACGGTTAAATATGCTTATCTAGTCTATATAAAAAAACGAGGCCTAATTTCGTCCTTGTTTATTATCGTTTAAGACACTATTTTTTTTTAAATATAGTCTGTTTTTTTAATATAGTGAATCGCTTTTTTTAAAGTAGAACATCCGGCGTAATAAAGACTTGCATAAATGCAATACAACCGTTAAAAAAGCAATACGGCTTTTTAAAATTAAAGCGAAAAATTAGAACTCGTTTCGCATTAATAAATAACCTAATTGCGATGCCCGTAGCCTATTAAGCAGAAACCAAGATAAGAAATATATAGATCGTTAGAAAATCATTTCGCCGGCTATCAGCGATTTCGAATATATTACGTAATAGGGCCAACTAATAAAGCAAAAACGTATCGCTCGTAACGTTGCTAGCCAGATCTACGCCTCGTACTTATAGCTTTTACGTATTAATTAAGTCTTGATAATATAAATCGGCTAGTTTAGTTAAATCGTTATAGTCGGTGTGTTTATTTGCAGGAAATATTAGACAAATTAGTTTTAAGTCGGAAAAAAAAATACTTAGTTACTGTTAATTTAGTAGTCAAATTGTAAAAATTCCGTGCCTAAATATTATAGAAAGAAATACACTATTTAATACAAAGGCAGCAATCGCCGTACTTTATATAGTAACGATCCTTTTTGCTTAGTAACCGGCCGTATTTGTCGAAACCGCGGATGGCATTCTGCCGCAATGCTTTTTTTGCTATTTTCCTTGCTTAGTATATGCTTTGGGCTCGAATTAGGGCATTAAAAAGCTGTTAACTTTATACTTCGAGCGCCGCATAGATCTTTTAAGATAGCTACTTAGTCGAGCCATCGGCTATAGTATTTACGGAGTAAAAAATGGTAAAAAAAGGCAGCTAAATATTAATACGTACGAAATAAAACGAGCATGTTAGCATTAAAAACGAAGCTAAAAAAAAGGCCGAAGCTTTTATTACTAAATGGCGGCTACAGATTTTGGTACAAAGCCCTAAGCCGCGCTTAATATACTACGGTTAGAAAGTAAAACACAATGCGTTATATAGTAATATGCAATAACATATTATATAAATAAAAACATTAAATCTTTTTTAACGTTTAAGTATAGAAATGTTAATAATTTTAGGAGTTGGGCCCCGGGTAGCGCCCGTGTTTCGAAAAATAGGTTATTATTAGGCTTTTTTAACGCTAGGGGATATATTAATAATGTAGCTGCATAGACGATAGGCCTTTTAAGTTATACTATAACGCGTAAAGACAGATTTATAATACAGTAAAGCGAGAACATAAAAGCTACCGACAAGCACGTTCGCTAGTGTCGAAGCCTATAAAATCGTATAACCTTTATTTTTAGAGCCAAATGAAAGCTGCTACTTAATCTTAAAAATTAATTAACTATAATAATTAATTTGTTCGTTCTATGCTAACTTTAGGTATTTTTTTAGCTTAATCAGTATTTTTAAATTTGTTGCGAGCGTATTATTTTATGACGTAACGGTCGTAAAAATCTTAATAATAAAAGTATAAAAACGTTTAAAACAATTTTTATTAATATATTTTTAAAGCATTTTATGTTTATAATAAGTTAATAGCGTTATTAAGTTTTTTTATTACTTAGTAATTATATTAGACGAAACAGATTTTATTATAAAGCGCAGAATTTACTTGTGCGCAATCCTAAAAATGTTTGTTACGATTAATCGCCGATAATGCTAAATTTTATGGAAAGCACGAGTATTTTCGATAAAAGCGTTAATTGCTTATCGAGTATACTCGTTTATATTTTCCGTAACGCCTACAAGCGTGTTTTTTTTAAAAACTTTATAAAAAAAAAGCCGGTATAAAGCATAAATAAAGGCCTAATACGCATTATAAAAACTTGCTTTTAGTATGTCGGTCGGTAAAAAGTCGTCGTTTTTTAACGTATAGTTAGCATAAATCTACTACTTAGACACTAAACTATTAAAAACAGTAGCGGCTTCTTTAAACTATTTATTGATCGACAAACTGCTGCCGGCGTTTTTGCTAATATTTTTTAACTGCTTTCGCATAAAAATATGTATTATATAGCATTTAGCGACGTCCTTCTTAAGCCTATAACGAGTAAAAAACTTTACGCTAAAGTACGGCATGTTTTTTTCGTTTTAAAAAATGCTAAAGTTTAGAAAAAACAATTGAAATAAAATATTATTATATAAAGACATATTAGTATAAAGCGTTATTTTAACGCGGCATTTTATAATTATTCCAACTTTTTTAAAAGTATATAAATTTAGAAACTAATTACTAATCGGTTTTTTTTTACGTTATTTTCGTTATAAATCGTTTTTAACTTTAAAGCGTTTTTGTTATTATTTTTAAACGTTTAGTAAAGCCGTATAAAAAAAAACCGTAATTTTATATATAACTTATAAATATATTACGACTTAAAGCGTCCGGCTCGTAATAAAAATATAATCATAGCTTTTTACGACCTTGCCGAGCTGGCCGTAGTACAGTCCGGCTAAGATATAAGCATATACGCGCTTTAGCGTATAGTCGCCAAAAAGTTTTCCCATAATTTGCAATGCGATTGCGAAGTATTCAAACCCGAAAATCTGCTTAAATTCCTGCTCCGTACCCGGGAGCTCGCTTAGATGGAGACATAGTTTGCCTAAAGCAAAAAATAGGAAAAC
This sequence comes from Xylariaceae sp. FL1272, assembly GCA_022432385.1. Lineage (NCBI taxonomy): Eukaryota > Fungi > Ascomycota > Sordariomycetes > Xylariales > Xylariaceae > Xylariaceae sp. FL1272. Next base: position 823,885 of record JAJJXC010000004.1, read on the forward strand.
CAGGACGCTTTAAATATTACGGAACAGAGCTTTAGGTTTTCCGGCGAAAGCGACGGCCTCCGTTTGCTACGGCGGCTTACCTTCGTTTCTTACTCTAAGTATATACTAGCTTATAGTAGGTCGTACAACGTATATAAAAAAGCTATCGCTCGTTTTAATTCCGTAATCTAAAATAAATTGTTTGATTATTTTATTTACGATTGCTAATAGCATAATAAAATATGTTATAAAGATATATTCTTTAAAAGACTCGATATAACGCCGGATATTATCGGGATACAAACATAATTTACGGCTATCGATAAAGATAAAGCTTTTGCGTCGCATTTTATAGGACTATAAGTAATGCTTAGCATATTGGATTTATCCGGCTAAAATAGGAGTAATTATGTCCGAAATCGACGGCTATTGTTTTAATCGGCTTGTTAACGTTTCGGATATTAAGCTTCGACTAAGTTTGGCTTATACGTTACGTAGCGCCGAAATATTACTATGTTTTATAAAGCAAGCGAGTATATAAGGATTTTTAATTAGAAGTTAATACTTATAGCTGCCACAACTCGTTTTGTAAAGTACGTATATAATAGTCGGATATAGTCGTCGATATAAAAAAATAGGAAAGGCTATTAAATACAGAGCGAAAACGCGTCCCCGATTAAACTAATATTAATACTTTTTAATAGTTTAGATTTTAAAACGCTAGTAAAAAAATTACGAATTAAAGCCTCTACGGGCTTTTACGGTTTATACGGCTAGGTGCCAATAAAAATATAAAACAAATAGTTATATCTAACAAACAGGTTAAATAAAAGCGTTAGCACTTATTTATAGTAGTAAACTACGAAAACGATGTTCTTATACCTTAAAGGCCTATATATATAGCGAACACTTACGACGGCGGTCGGTGGTTCACGGAAAAAAAATGAGCTAATAAAGTACACAATGTGGCGAAAGATCAAAATATACGAAATGCTATATCCTAGGTGCTTCCATATTAAAACACGGACAAACAGCGTTATCCGGTTAGTTTCGTAAACCATGTATTAAAATCCCAAACCATTCTCAAAATAATTGTTATGCTAAAGGGACAGGTAAAAGAATTATCGTCGATAATGATTTAGCACTATATAGGAAAAAAGCAAGTTAGCGCGCTGTTACAACGGCCTTCCGAACGAGAAAAAACAGCAACAAAATAAATATAAAAATCAGAGTGGGCTACGTTATAGCATTAAATACAAATAAAAAGTGCATAAGTTAACGCCGGCTATATAGCACTTTAATCCTATCTTTTTTAAAAGCAGGCTATATTTAAATAACAAACTTGTTATATAATTATATAATAACCTCTTTTACCTATATCAATTTATTCCGCCTGTCGAGGGCATATAAAACTGGCCGAATCGCGTAAAGGAGTATACGGTCAAACGGGAAAACTAGGTCTTTATAGTCAGCAAGCCGGCGTACAACGTATAATTGCTAATACATTATTTCGGAGCGCAAAATAAGGAAACTAAATCCTATACTTAGATTTTACTAATTATAAAAATTCTTCGCTCGAAAGATATAGATTGTATATAATACGACTAAACGAATATAACAAATAAAGTCTGAGATTGCTAATTATAACAAGTAATAAAACAATAATAATATGAAAAAAAATGACACAAAACGCTTTTTAAATGCAAAAGCCCCAAATAACAGTGCACGCCTTAGAGTTATATAAATATATAGTAATAGCCGCCGCGTTTCGCTTTTTATAACGCTAAGTTACCGTTCCGGCGTAACATCTTAATAACATTGTTAAAGCCTTTTTCGATATTTATATTCTTTTTGGCGGAGGTCTTAATAAATAAGCAACCGCGTTCTTTTGCCAATAAGTAGCTACTCGTAATACGCACTTTTTGTCGTTCTTAATTATCGCACTTATTACTTGCTATTACGATAAGCAATTAATCTTTAAGGTTCTAGCCCTTTACCTGGATAATATCTTTTAATAAATATTTAATGCTCGAGAAAAAAGCTTTCGAAGTAATACTATATATTAATAAAAACCCGTCGCAGCCACGAATCCACAAATCCCAAAAGTTTTAAAACCTTTTTTAGCCGGCCCTATCGAAAATCTTAAATAAATACGGCCGTCTATCGATCGTGTTCCTAATTTAAAACAAGTTTTCGATTATAAAATCATACTAAAACTACGGTATAGTTAATTAGTTTTACCAAAAGCAAAAAAGCAAAAAACAACTTACTTCCTAAACAAATTTTTCCCAATAGTATCTGATCACGATTAATGTTTTCTTAATACCACCGTCGCCAAATACTTTTATTTTATAATCTAGACCAAGAAAGCTAGTCTATATAACGTATTTAATCCAGCAGTTAGAAATAAACACGAGTAGGAAAAAGCAATATACAGTCGAAATACAAAAGGCACGTATATAACAAGGCGTTTAAGTAACGCGGAAAAAAAAAAACGCCTAAAACAAAATAGCAACAAATAAAGGCAAAAGAACACAGCGTCTAAAAACTGCACATTCGCCAAACCTCTTATTTTATACTAATCAGAACTACTTAAAGCCCTCATCGACAGTGGCTGCCTATTAAATAGGTCAAAAGTCTCCCGGTTTACTTGTTCTTACCACGACGCCTCCAAAAGCTGGCGTTATTTTAAATAGCTATAGCAAACCGCGTAACCAATACCTATATCCATATTTAAATACCGCGTTTTTATATAAATAGCCTAGCCTTCGATATAGCAAACGAAACTAGATATAGGTCTGGTTACACTTCTAGCCGCATAGTTATAGTCGTACATTAACGCTGGTTATATATGGCCAAAACAAGACAATAGTCTAAAAAACCCGTAAACGAACTAAGTATACTCCCTACTCGCAATATCGCCAAAATTCCCCATTTCCACTTTTATTAAAGTATACACAGTTTAACAAAAATGGAACCTATATTGTTATCGGCCATAAAAGCACTCTAATGCTACAAGGCTTCAAAAATCGAGTCTTTCCCGGTCTTTACTTTTCAACACCTTGCCGTAAAATAGAGTGTCTAGTAACCAAAGCTCTAGCTAGCGCTAATTTTCACATCAACTGTAAAAACAACACGCAATATATCACAGCGGAAAAAGTTAAAAATATTACGGCTCTAGCGGAGGTAAGTATGCAAAAGCTTCGTAAACTATTAAACAAGCGTATAACATCCTTTTATTTTGCCATACCACTTCGAAACGGCCATATAGCTGCTATAGTAATCCGAACAATCCCAATATCGAATCCTCCATCGCAAAATCCCTCCTTTTAGGTCTTAGCTTACTATATTATTTACCACAAAATCGAACTATCCCCTAACGAGCTCTAATAGCTCTATAAACAGCTCTAAGTAGTATATAACACATATATCGTCGCGGTTAAATAAACATTTACAAAAAACTAATAAAATAAAAAATCTTTACACAACCTTGACTAATATCGACCAGCTGCGAAGGCTCTTTTCTAACACTAAAAACCAATACTTTTTACTACTAGTTAGCTTAACGAAGGTTCGACAAGCTCACTAACGAACAAAAAGCAAATACGTCTTTTATAACGCTTTACCAAAAACTAAAAAGCAAACCTAATAGCAAACGTAGCCAAGCGGTACAAACAAAGAACAAAAAAAACCTAATTATACTTTCGCCTCTTAACGTAAACCGGATTGCCAAACGCCGGCGGGCTAACACTATAGTACACCTTTTACCTCCTGTCGTACCAGTCCAGAAAAATACGCGCCCAGTAAAAGCAATCGCTACTAGCCTCGTCTCTAAGGCTAAATCTAAAATACAAAAGTTTATAAACTTAAAAAAGCACACTTTTTCGCTAACTAAAAACGCGATACTATAACTGGAAAGCAAATATATAGAGCTCTATAAAAACAAGGAAAAGCTACATAAAACCTTTTTGCAATTAAAAACCAAATTCCTCGTTAAAGCTAAAAACAAAACCGTAAAAATATAGCTTGCAGTCTAAACAAACTAGCTATACTCCGCTTGCCTTCGCCTAATCTTATTCCTTTAAAATACTTTAACGTAATATAAACGAACAAGCGTATCGTTTATTTTATATTTTATCGTAAACAATCTTATATTAACCGAAAAAATTAGTACGCTAGTTATTTTTCTAGCATTCGGCGGTAAAAAATCCTTTTTATTTACAGCTTAGGCATACTAATCACGTAACTAATATAGCGCCACACGCTCTCGAACGCGTTGCTCAAAAAGCAAAACGATCAACTTCGAATTAGTCGGCTAGTAGCTAATAAGTTACGTAAAGCATTAGTCACCTTACCTAATAATTACGAGCTTTTAATCCCGGCCGCCTAAATAAGCAAAATTGCCTAAATTACGTACGTCTCTTTTTAGCCCTTTTTACACGTTCTAACCAAATTTATATCAGCATACGCGACGCCTATACTTCGTTCGGGATGCCGAATCTTACTGTCCTAGGACTGTCTCCTAAATATTATCCCATTTATATAGAAAAAAATATTACGATAACACATATAAAACGTGCCTAGTCTAGTTTCGAATAAAAAGTCAGTTTAAAGCTAGTTATATTACGGCAGGCCCATAAACTAGCTCGGATAGGCGATTTAAAAAAGCTAAGCCAATTCGCCTAGTCTTGCATACTCTATAACTTACCGAAGTTTCCTAAGTTCTTGCGGCATCTTGTTATAGCCACCAATACAGGTTATCTAGGACCCAAATCTACTAATATTTTTACTATTATCGCAGAAAAGTTTACAAAAACTGTTTATTCGTAGCTTAATTAAAAAAAACAATCCTAAAGCAATATAACTATCTCTTATATAAAAGATATCGAATACGGACCTAAACTGGCTAGCTCGTCTACCCTTTATAACAACAATATAATAGCTCCTACAACGAGCGCAACTACATATAAACCAATCTACAACTCGGTAAGCATACTGTTAGACGCCGCCCACCAAGTAAACACGCTTACCGTTAAGAATTCATTCGCTATATATCCAAGCAACTAATTAGGAATATAAAAGCCAAAAAATAACTTTAAAACAGATCCGATCTAGAAGGACATTTTTTGCATAAATACAATAGTCAATTTTAACAACGTAATAGCCCCAATATTAAATCATAGTAGTAAGCTTCTACCAAAAAATACAAATAGCTATTAACGTATATAGGTCTATTCGTATAACACCGCCATAAATATTAGCTCTCCTTTTATTACCCGGATACACATGCCTGATTTAAAAACATACAAACGCTGCTCCCATTCTTCGGGTTCGCCTGGCTTGTTTTTTACATAATAAAAGTTCACCTTAGTAAAAAAATAAAGTATCCGCAGTAACAAAATGACAAGACATAATTTGCTACGGAATAAAGCGATACTGCCATTCCAAAATATAAAGGTATTCGAAACCCATTTCTTACTTTTCAGGGCTAGCTCTTTAATTTTTAATATCTTATTTAATTAGCGAGATAATCGAACAAAAAGCAAAGCTCTTACCGATTTGTTCACGGCTCGATTTATTATTTATTTAACGAAAGCCTAATGCTAACGAGGCCATATTATCATCGAAATGTCGACATTACGTAGATTTCCCTTTTTGTTTTTTAGCTTAAACTTTGTAATCGCGTTTAAATTAATTTTAACCCGAGCAAAATTAGCCAAAAAGCTACAGAACTCGGGCGACGGCTCGATAATTTCGACCATTTTAGAAATGTTAAAAATAGAAATAACAATAGGAATTTTTAAACCTAGGACAAAAAATATATATATCTCTAGGCAGCCTTTTTTAATGCTTAGCTACAACCAGCTATATATTATTAAGTAACTATTGGTTGCATCATAAATCACGTTAAGGCTGTCGATAGAAAGTAATCTACCGCAAGCAGTTTTACGTAATATATAAAAACTAAACTCTATATAATACTTTCTAGCCTACTTAATAGTTAAATCGTCTACAGTATTAGGCGAATTTATCAAAATATAATAAAATTATAAATATATATATTCTTTAATTTAGTCAACTAATAAAACAGCTTATAATTAACTACTATATTGCCTTCCACGTTCTTTATTAGTTATAACCTCCTCTATATCCACGGGGTCAACCCTATTATCTACGACAGTGTCTTAACTCTTTTGCGTTTTTTCGTGCTTATTATCATAATTAACATAGTTTTCGGTCTCGGTTTTAACTTCTTTTTAATCGTCCGCCGGCATATTAATTACGGTCTTAGTAAGCAAGTTTAGTTTCTAAGCTCTTCGAAGACAAAAAGGTTTTATATTTAGAATATAAAACAAACACCGCTTTTAAAACGTTTTTAGTAATATAATAATTTCAGGGATGTTTAATTCGATAATATAACAAAAATGCAAAGTTTATGCTTTTGATAAAACAAAGGTAAAATACAAAAAGCCTGACAGTCTAGATAGCAGTTCTAATCGCTATAGTAGTCGATATCTTTATATTTTTTGGCGACAGTATCAATAACACCGAAATCCACTATATTGTCTCTTTAGACAGCCTTCGATCTAGAGCCTATTATTACTTTCTAACAAACCAACAGAATTACTAAAGTACATAAGACATAAAGCATAAAACATATTTATTAGTCCAGTTATATAGTGCTATCTATTCCTAATGCTTCGTAAGCTACTTAGAACCCAGAATTAGCGGGACTGCCCCGGAATGCTACATTCGATCGAAAACAAGATAGTGCATACACGACGGTTAATAATCATAGTTCGTTATCCCTACTTATGCAAGATATCAATTTACGAATAGTCATTCTTGACCAAACCATTGTAAGGTATCCGATAGCTCGAAAGCCATCCTTTTTTGCAAAGCAATAACCTAAAACTGTCGAAAAGAATTGGATCTCCTCCTTGATAAACTGTCTTGCATAAGTCTTGCTTACATCGAAGCTTGAAAACTAATTTCAAAAACAAGGGTTTAATTATAAGGGTAACTATTTGGTATAACGTCTAACTAATCTGTATCTTTTCAAAAGTAAGTGCCAACATTACCAATCAGGATATGACTCTAGTAGAAACAAGTATTGGTTCGCATAGCGCTTTCTGGCTATCCATTCCAACAAACCTCATGCATAGGCGACCTTCGAGGGACGTTGCTATGCTCAGATGAGGCTGGCTACTTGCTCTGTTTTAGACTTTTCTTTTCTGAAGGAGTAGTACACCGAAATAATAAGACCATACGCACCCCACTGGCAGAGTTGTATGTTCCATGGCATGGATAAAGACGCGAATGATCTCACAAACTGTTAACATATAGAAGACTAGGACGTTGATACCAGAGCAGATATTGATAGCATTCATCGCTTGCATTGCGTCGGTCGACAGAGTGAGGCCAATCGATAGCAGCGAATTAATTCACCGCAGGTATCGATTTATTACATAATCAATGTGGGCCATTTTCACTATCCATTTCCGGCTTGGGCGATGCCGCAGTTCTAGCCAATTGCATCAGTTATGCCGATATGATAACCTGCCACGTGTTTGATGAGCCCGCTCTGCACAACTCCACAGTTGTAAATTTTCAACATCTGTGCAATGTAGCATCTTGTTATCAATTAAGCACCACCAAAATTACAAGTCATTTTCAGCCTTTCCCCCGACAGTTGATTTCACACATTTGTTAATTTTGTACAGTTGTTCATCCTTACGAGTTTCAAGTATCCCCAGCAATGGATGGTCATGGATCTAATGACTCTGTGTTCCGGGCAGTCGACGTTGGAAAATTCGTATATCGGCGACAGCGTTATGATACAAACTGCCGTTATGTTGCCAAGCATCGGGATACTACCTTTAAGCAGTTCTCAATGGCGCAACTTATTCCCGTGGCATTTTACACGATTTCATCTGACATTGAGAAGATGTCATCCCTTGAACCTCTCGTCACAGTCGCATGCCAGATGTATGAATCGGATAAGGCAGATCTGTATAGCGATAGCCACAAATATTGCAAAGCCCTGAGTACTGAATATCGTGCATTGGCAATCCTTGGTGAGTGATCCGTCGCACCGGCTTAATGATGATACCAATGATATCTAGAGTGTGCTAGTACTGTCGCCGCGCAGTACATTCTCGATGCCTCCAAGCGTAATGTTTGGTTTGGTCAATGCCATGATCAGCTGGTTTCGTTCAAGGAGCTGATACGCCATAGCGATGTGTCGAGCATGGAGAAAGAAATTCAGAAGGTTCCTGCGCGCAAGCGCCGCAAGCTTCAACATCACGAGAACAACAATGTAACTGTCCATACAGCAAGGATGGCCCAGGTTCAAGAACTCAAAAATGTTCTTGGCGCCTACCTATTCGTTGGCATCAAGACAAGTCGTATGCGAAAGCAAGAAGGTCTTGTCACCTTGACGGATGCGGTGCGTCTTCAGCTTGCTCCTCAAGAAGGTGACGACTTCCGGTTGATTCTTTGGGTAGAATCATCTATAGGGGGTACCATTTCGGGGTCTAACTCGGAGTCTGTTGAGGCTCTTCATGACGCACTCGGCAATTATATTTTCGAGGGGATGATGGCAAGCAAGACGCGCAAGGCTGAGACACAACCAGAGAACACTGGCGCTGTTATTGTCAATCATCCACGTAGAGACGAAGATAGTGTTGTAGAGATAATGCTCTGCTTTTCGACTGGAAAAGAACTATATGCAACAATATACCCTAGCTAGGCTTCCGAACAAGTTTGAACCGTTGCATATCCATCACAAACACACTCTGACCTTTAGAAAGTAATACATCATTTGCATCAACTTCTGTTTTCAGAGGAATAAGGTCAGGTCCAATCCTTACACGACCAGATCCAGCAGTCCAAGACATTAAGCGATCAAAGTCTACTGCCTTGAAAATATGGTATCCGATGTGTTCGTAATCTCCGTCATTCGTCTGAGTGACCTGCGTTGAAAAGGCTAAGGATAGTGCTTCACTCCCAGGATGGTTTCTTACTTACCTCGGGCATCAGTAACACGGGCTTATTGGGTCTGGCGTAGATATCTGGACGCGTGACTCGTCTTGCGTAGCAACCACTGTTGGCGTTTCGAATGTGCATAGTTTGAACGCAAAGGCAAGCTGCGATAATTGACAGCTCCGAGGAAGTCGGGGAGCTCTTAACAATCAGACGACGAAATGAGGATGACGACCAAGGCCTAAAAGTACATCGGGTACCGATAATTCTGGGCTAGCTTAGGCACGTAGGGGAGCGCATTCATTGCACGATCAGCGAAGATGAAATTTTCAACCGAATGAGCGCAGCTAGGGATGAGGGGTAAATACCAGATGGCCGTTGCCCCGCTATTTCATTGCTCGTGCCCTCTGGACCTCTGGGACCTACTCTGCTTATGATGGCAACAAAATCTAAAAGGCAGAAAAAATGGTGAGACTATTCGTGAAATAAGAGATATTGACAGCAAGATAGTTGTTATCATTCTTTCGACTGCAGTTTGAAAAAATAATCTACCACGTCGATGAAATGTGCTATTGATCAATAACAGAGAGCATTCTGCATCGAGATTAGAGCCGGGATGTGTACCTTTATGAGCAGCCCGGTAACATGAATCATTAAAGTGGAGCGGTCGCTAGTCATGCATCATTACGTTTCCGTGTGTTGAAAACTGTCGTCTGCCAATCTTTTGCAAATGCCGAAAATGCAGCAATCTAAATGTTAAAGAATATGTTGCATATCTGCATCTGCAATAACCAACATGTGTTGAACTATCACATCTGCAACTCGCTAACTCCAATCCGTGCTCAGGCAGAGACAGAGGAGAACAAAAAGGGCAGTATTCAATCAAGTTTAATCAGTGAGCCGGCGAACTGAGAGTTGTCTTTTATCAGGATGCAACAGCAAGTCGACTCGATACGGATGATATAACTCATAGTGATCTTAGAGGGCAGGTGATCTGGCCTCATTGTACGGCCCCTTACCCTCCACATACAATGAGGATATCTTGAAGTATGCGGACCCATGGTCACAGCTAGCGCTTGGGGATAGACCGTAGTCACCTAGAAGTCACATAAAAACCACCGCGGGTCTCACTTCTAACCACCGAATGAGCTAGGTGATGCAGGTGGTTTACATTGCTTTCGTGTTGTTCTGCAGATGTCGTTTGTGCTTTGAACATTCTTTGTCAATACGTCCAAACAAGACCAATTCCCAGCCTCATATTATAATCATCATGGCCAACCTCGACAATGAGGTATCCATCTCGACTGCGACGACGTCAGAACATTATTTCCCAGTTCTATCGACTCAATGCTCCGAATTACGTCTACAGATCCTGAAGGCCCGAACTGGTAGGAATGTTAGAACTGACCGCACGCGTAAGCAACGGCCGAGGCTGCAACTCATCTTTCCCGACTGGTACACGCCTCCTGGTGCCATGGCCGGAGACGAGCCCTGCGATGGTATCATCCTTACGCTAAACCCGCGTGGTGGCAGTGGAGACGCGAAATGCAAAGTCAAACTCTCGAAATCTGCATCGTCTTCAACAAGTGATATAGTATCCAACGTGTCCATCCCTTATCTCGGCACAGTCCGAAACCTCCTAGATGTCGCGAGAGATACGTTCGGTACAGGTCACGAGAAATTCAAATATAGTCTTTCGCATCAACGGCTGCATAGCGGGCGAGACTTCTAGTAAAATTTCCTCGCTAGGCAAAGACTACAAAACTGATACAGTACAGGCTCCAAATATTAATCGAATGCCACAATAGAGGGTTGATTGGCGATACGGACACAAAAAGGCAATTTGGCTTTTGGGCAAGCCTCGAATACGAATGGCCTGGTTTTACTTATAAACGCATTTAAAAGGGACGATTTCCTAACGAAAAAAGACGACAAACAAGTATGCAAACTTAGCAAAGCGAGTCTCCTATGTACTATTAAAAATGAGGATAGTCCGACGGGATTCTTCTACAAATAATACCTCTTGCTATGGAAAAATTTCAGTAATGCAACGAAAAATGCAGGGCAGGAAGGTGTTATGTATAACGGTCAAGGAAGTCTCACTAGCGTTTCAGGTTCCGGGGTGCTGTGCATGAATATGTTTGCACAACATGGTGCGAGGGGTACAGCAACGTATAAAAGGCCTAATGAATTAACTCTAGTCTTGTTTTTTCCATTGCGCTTAACCTCTCTTATAACTATGGCAAACAGAGATAACAGATTAAGAATGGCGAAAAGCCTAACAAACGGTCTTTATAACGACGATATTAATAAAGCTATTAAAAAATATATTAACTTAAAATAGCACAAGCTTTGCTTCGTATTTCCTTAATATAACTTTTTTATATAGATTAAGTTTGCAAATAAACAAAGATTTAACCGTATAAAAGTTAAAGCAAAAAATTAGGATTATATTTTTAATACGATCAAAGCATTTTATAAAAAAAAATATGAAGCAGCAGTACAAGCTTTTAAAAACCACGTTAAAGGACTAATACGCCTAGCTACCTAAAGTTCAAGTACTTAAAGTTTTTCGCACTTTTTAAACTACCGACTTTAAAGTAATCGTTATAGAGCTAGTTTACGGGCAAACGCTAAATTAGCTAATACGTTTAGAGTACAACGCTACAGATTTTTTATTTAATTAGATCCCGATACTATTTTGAATAATACGCGGCCGTTACGTTAGCCACGATCTTTCTATCTTCGAACGCTACTTATTTAATTATGCCGATGCCATAAGTTTGGTTTTTTCGCTCTTTGTGCCGATATATATAGCCCCTAGCCCGGTAAGCGGTAATTACTTTCGCTATGTAATATTTAAGAACGAAAGCCTAGGCGAAAATAAGTCACCGAAAGAGTACCATTTAGTCCAAGAACTTACTAAACATATTAATAAAATAATATATTTCGTTTTGGACAACCTTGATGCCAGTATGCGGGAGCTTATAAAACGGAAATAGGTAGCTTATCTATTAGTTTTACGTAATATTAGATTGGCCGACTTTTTTAAAGAGCGTTTATATTATATTATAAGCGACTTAAATAACGGTAATATTATATTTAGCGACGGAGAAGTATACTTTATTGACCACCTCGATGCCGCTATATTGCTACTTTTTTTTATAACGTTTGTTTTAAACTATTACAAAAGCGTGAGCGAGCACCTCCGTAAACGTCTAAAGCTACTACAAAATAATAAATATATATTGTCCTGTATTAAAAGTGCCTTTTAGATCATAGACAGAAACGAAAAAAACACAAGTAGCTCGGATAGTTAGTTAAATTTGCGTCTTATATATAGGAAAATCAATCTTCTATAAATCTTATTTCGACTACTTTAATAATTAAAGACTAATTATTTACTAAGACGGTATGTTGGCGTTACTGCTACGATATTATAATATTTAGTATTATATTAAAATAATAGGTCTAATGCAGAAAATTAAGGACTGCTGGCAAATTTGTGCATTCGCCATATAGCCATTACAAAAAACATAAATAATAGCCTTTTTAACTTTTTTTATCCAGCATTTATTTCCGTATACGCGCTATTTTTTCGTGATGTAGTAATGGAGCAACATTAGCTGCAGATTATTCAAAACCGCTTTTTTAGTACATACTTACTGCTTAGGCCACTGTTGAATAGGGAGAAGATAAAATAGTTTAAGCAAGGAAAAAGGATGGCGGGGTAATGTCCTATAAAAAGCGGGGTAAATAACTAATAAAGTGCCGATGTCCCGAATTAAACGAGGTACGAAGACGTAAAAATAGGTAACCAATTTTTGTCGTACTTAAAATAGCATTTTGGCAAGTGTAGAGATAAACCTTGTAATAAGCAGAAAGCACGACCCCGGCATTAATACAACTTAATATTTATATCCGAGAATTATTGTTTATAGTTTATCTAAATACTATCCTACTTATTTTTATTTTTATTATTGTTTATTGAATATAATAAACTTAAGCGTACAGTAACGATATAGTTATTTCACACAGCTATATACTAACGTAACTGTTTAGTAAAAGTAGCAGCCAAAATTTTTTTTATATAAACTTTTCCTAAAGTATGCCTTTTTTTTTCTAAAATAATATCTTTTCGTAATTTACCCGTTGCGACAGCCGAATAGACTCTGTAAAATTATGCTTGTTGTAAAGCATAACAATTACTGTTTTTATTTCTTGTTTTCGTCGGTTTACCTTCGCCGCAGCTTGCCTCTCGGCGTCTATTATGCTAGCCGGTTCTATCATAATATAATAGTTTGCTTTCTGTAGATTTAGGGCCATACCGTATATTCGATATATCGATATAATAATTTTGTTTAAAAAAAACAGATCGTATAACGAGTTAATATCGTCCACGATTTAATTCCGACTATACCCGTTATTATTAGCGCTCGCATTGCTTTTCGTCGCAACGTTAAAAAAAACAACTTTAATATTTTCTTTATACCTACAAACTAATAGTATATAAATAATAAAAACTAACGAAAACAATTGCGTAAACATAATTATATAGCGGATGTTCGTCCCGTTTCGTAAACCAAAATCGTTTACAGTTAGTGTTTACAATCTATAAAATAGCATATTATTAATAAATTAATAAAGCCGACTAAATCTGGGTAACTGCTGCACTAATTCTTCGCGGTATAACTATAAAAGAAATTTCTTAAGGGCTTTTACCATCGCCGTACGGCCTTTTATAAAAAACTCCCTACATGCTATAGCCCCAAGCTAGTTAACTGCTTCGTAATACAGATCGCCATTTTAAACAAAGCCTATATTTAAAACATAAGCAAAAAAAAAGTATACTGCCGTATGGACTAAGCGCATCCATGCCTTTTTCGACTTATCTTTCATTCTCGTCGTAACGTTATTATTATCGCTACGGCTAAACAACTAAGCTTTGATACTTTATCGAATTAGTTTAAAACTTGTTTCGCTTATCCGTTTTTATTCCTGTTTTTGCTCCTATAGTAATCGTTACACATAGTTTTAAACTTCGGCCGTTATATATTAAAAAGCGTCCCGTACGAAACCGTCTGCCATTAAACAGTTAATATAATTTATAACAATCTCCCGACTTCCGTCCCTTATTAGCTGCCCTCTAAATATATCCGTCGGACGGCGAACTATTAGCAAACTAAATACAAATTCCGTTTTAAACTTATATAAGTTTATTTATCGAAATTAGACCGTTTTTTTAATATTCTTATTAAAAAGCCGATTTAAGTTGTTAATAAAGTATTCGTAATCAGCTTAAACGGCTTTTAAAAACTGTACGTTATTAATACCTCTAATTTGCTTTTCTTAGCCCTGTAAATACCTGCTTCGCAAAATATGCTTTATAACGTTAGCTAAATAAATTAAACCATTTAGGGAAATAGATATAAAAATAATAAAAACAACGGGCTCTTTTAGACTTGTTTTTCGAAAGCTGCGCAAAAACCGAAAAAAGTCGGTAGGACTCTCTAGCGTACTATTATATTAGTAAGCTTCGTTAAAAAAAACAAAAGCCGCCCCTAATAAGTTTATAGCGCCTATTATTTTACCTTGCTCATAAATAGCATAAAACTTAGTAGTACTATGGCGGCTAACAAACAAAAACCAGTTACTTAATTTCCGCCGGCCACCTACTAACATCTACAAAGTTCTATTGGCAATAGTATATTTAACAACAGCCTCCGTCGTCAACGGCACACGATCTTGCCCGTAATACAGCTAGTCGTTTTTAGCATAATTATTATGCCATACAAAAAATATAAAATTTTTTACTACTAAATACGTTTAATTAAAAGCCTTAGTAAATTCTGCCGTCCAAAAACGTATAGCTATAAGTAAAACGACGTAAATAGTTAGTAATAAAAGCATACGTCTCGTAATCTTATACGTATCGCTTAATATAACGTAAATATATTCCGTCGTATAAAACGACGTTTATTAATTAAGGCATTGGTTATAGTTGCCATTAATCTGCTTTTAAAGCAAATGCTTTCGGCTTCTGATTATCGCTTTACCTTTTTAAAAACCTGCTACTTCCTCGTGGTTAGCCTTAATCATAGCGAATACGGCAAAAATCAATAAAACCTCTATAGTTTTGCCCAGACCTATAGCATCTCTAAAACAACCACTTTAAATGCCACAAACGAAGTTTTAAATAAACATCTACCATATAACGTACAGTTAGTATACAGCGATCTCTATATCGAACCTAAATAGCTTTAAACTAGTAATAAATATTAAACAGTTAAAAAATCTGCAAACTCTGGCCTATTTGTATTCGGTAATATAGCGGTTAGCATATTCACCGCAAAACTTAAGATCTACCTCGCTATCGCCAAGACTCTCGGAATCACTCTCTATAATTACTAACTCCCGCGCTAAAACATTATTGTCGTTATTATCGTCGTTATAATTATTATCATCATCGGAAAGCTTTATTACTTAAATATTGCTTTTATTAAGTCTTGGGCGGTTCGGGTAGGGCTAGTAATAGCCTTTATCGTTTTTTCGCTTTAAAGAAAGCAAAGCAGTATTGTTACTACCGGAAAATCGAGTAGGTGTCTGCTAAAATTAAGTGCTATTCGAGTTACTCTCGCGTAATTAAATTAACTAAGGCTTAGCATATAAGGAAAAAAAGAAAATAGCGGCGAGAAAACAATTAATAGGACTAATAAAAATGCCGTTCGGGGCGTAAAATTAATTAAAATCTTCGAAATAGCGTCGATACATATAGCTACGTTAACAGAGCTCGTAACGGGCATACATAAATATATTCTTCTACTTAAAAGTCGTAATGCTAAGGCTGCCGCATAGGTCTAACTCGTTAGAATATATAAAAATAATATGGCCGTCGGCTCTTTGCTCGCGTAAACTAGCCTTAAGCTGATTAGCAAGCAAAATCTTCGGGGCGTAAACCTATAGTTAACTCGGAGAATAGAGTACTTATACTACTTTATTAACGTTCTAATACTAAAGGTCGTCCATATTATAAAGTGTTTACGGCGAATGATTATAAAATAACGGATCGGTTAAAAAGTAGCTTTTAACGGCGGGATCGTATGCGCAGTTGCCTAAATACGCGCAACCTATCGTCAGCAACGAACAAAAAAGAAAAAAAAAATAGTAGTAACAAAAGAAAAAAAAAACGGCGGCATTTACTAGCAAACGTACCTAAACGCACGTACTCGGCGAAGTAGCTTCAACGAAAAAAGGAAAGTCTACAAAAGCGTCGACGATATATATAATTACGTTATAAAGATACAAGCGTAAAAATTCTGCGAAAAGGTTCAAAAAATAAAGAAAAAACGTGTTCCATATTTTATATTACGCGGTTCGGGTCATAATAATAACGGCTTTAACGACGACGACGGAAAAAAAGCGTTTGCACCAGCAACCGATCCCCCGTAAACCAGGCGACCACCCGCCTTCGGTCGTTTATTAAATCTCGCAAACCCACTATAATAAGCGTGTTAATCGAAAAAAAGGCAAATACGAAGATTTCTATTCAATAGTAAAAGTGGCACGTCGGAGAATAAGTTATATTATTTCCCCTACGGCATATATGGGTAAAGCTTATATAAAAAAGAAAAAAAAAATAATAAAAAGAGAAAAAACGGATCGGCCTTAGTAGTAACGTAAAAACGTGTTTTCGCCCAGACTACAGCCTATTGACGCATTTCCTTCTAAGGCTAATAAAATAAGCAAGCGCGTCCCCTTAAGACCTACCTATTTCTACATATTGCATGCCTTATAAAAAAAATCAAAATAAGCTGTTTATTACTATTTTCCTTTACTACTTTTTGCTTTTCGGTCTAGCTCGGATATTTTGCTACCTTAATAACGCCTATATATACGTCGAGTGCGCCGTACTAAGTGTATTTCTAAGGCCAATTTATCAACAGAAATATTATAATTGCTAATAGATCTTGGTCGTAAATCCCCTGCCCGTCGAGTGCGCTTTACTCGAGGTCTATTTAACGACGGCACATTAATACCTAGTTCATCAGCAGAACTGTCTAAGTCGCAATCTTTACTACTATCTTGTCTAACCTTCGCATTCGCTTTACTAATCGCTTCGTCCCTTTGCCACTTAGCTTAGTCTTTTGCATTTCGATACGCAGCCGCCTTTTGTCAAAACGCACTAATATTTCTAGTTAAGCTCCAAAAGTTAATCTGTATCATTATATACTCAATAGACCCCCTTGGACAAACTGGTAATAAAAAGTAACTAGTGTATATTTTGAAGGTACTTCCGTAATAGGTACATATTATCGTATATGTTTTATTATCGGGAACTAGTTCTGTATTGCCATATGTTTAGAGGCCGCGAATGCCCCTTGCTCTTAACGCGCCGTCATAACAAGCCTAACGCTTAGCTACTGCAAAAAACCTATTTAGGCCTTTAACGGCGAAAAAAAAATTAAGTACGATAAAAAGTTTATACTGTATCGATAAAACAATACGCCCGTTTAATTCATCCCTAACTCGTTAATCCAGTTATTTAGCACAGGCACCGTAATACCGATCCGGATTGCCAAGCACGAGTAAGCCATCCGTCAAGGGCTCTAGATTTGTTAGTCGGATGTTCCCGCAGATGTACCTGCCATCCATCGATTCTCTTTCGATAAATAGTACAACATTAGACATAACCTAGCCCTTTTTAAACGTATTTGCATCTGCTTATAAAAATCGCTGGAAATCCTGTAGGCTAAAGCGTAAAAAAGATAAAACACGCCGCCGCCGTTCTATATATTACTTAATATCTACCAAATTACTTAGAAATAGCGGTATCTTCCCATCAAGGTACTAGTATCTATCCGGATATATCTTATAGTCGATAAAATATTATCGAAAAGCTCGGTCGTAAGGCCTAGTACTTTTAATACTAGTCGTTTATAGCGTAAGTTCTTTCGAAGCAAAAACGGAAACACTCATTTGACGTCTTTATTTCGATTTAATGTTTTAGTTATATACATAGAACTAGCCGCCTGCGAAATCAATATATTAAAAGTCCCAAACGCGCTATAAAACTACTTACACCTCGTAGATCCGTTAGGTCTAGACCTCCCTATCTTGTAAATCTCTTTAAGTGCGTTTGCTAATCGTAACTTAAAATACCGAGCTGTAACCACTTATTAATATCGTCTTGTATTACCTGCCGGCTAAATCGATAAAAGCACGACAGATGTTCTAGATTTCGTTTGTTCAGCTTTTATAAAATACTTCAAATCAGTAAAATATCGGATAGGTTATCCCAAAAAGCCGCAAGCAAACGGGTCGGATATATAAACCTTTGTTTATTTTATAAAGTATCCAAAAAGTTGCTAATAATAGCTTTCAAATCTAATAATTCCTTTTTCCTATATAGGTTTATATACGCAAGTTATAACATAGTATAATTATTATTTTATTAATCCGTAAATAATATTGTTTTGATCTACGGCAAATTGTTCTCCCCTTAATTTTTGTTTTTTGCAAAAAGCTAGTACGTTTTAAATAAGAATATAAATTATATTAAATCCAAAAACTCGTAAAAATAATATATTAATACACTCTTTATTATTATTGTCTAATTTACTAATACGTAAACAAAAGAACGTCGCAAGTCATTCTAAATCCGGCTTAGCAACTTTAGCTTTAACCTTTTATTTCATTTGCTTTAAACGGCGTACGGGACAGCCGGTCGTGGCTGCACTTAAATCTCGCTCACAATAGGCTGCCAAAGTCTTAAAGGCGTCTTAGATACTATAAAACAATAGTTCGATTTGTTCCCGAAAATTGGGCGCGAGCCAGTAGCGCTAAAATCGTCAACCGCCTTTATCATCGAATTGTAATAACTTTTGCTAATATTGTCTATCTTTTCGTAAATGACTTAAGGGGTCGAAGCCGCGGCACATCTAAATTGTTCACTTCGACGCTGTTCGGAATTTCGTACCAGTCCTTTTACTTGCTCCTTACATAATAACACAGTTTGCTGCCTAAATCCCTGTATACCTGTGTCTGGCCTTAGTCACACTCATTTCCCCATACACCTAGACCCTGCTTCCGCGGCGTCGGCCAGCACCCGTAGCCCTCGCTTGCTCCATAGCATACATATAATCTGCCCATTGTCTCTCCAGTCTTTGCGCCGCGGCGAAATCGCCTCGTAAAACGTACTGCGTATGCTGCTCTACCGTCTTGTGCTATATATACGATCTTACTAAGCCGATAACTTCTTTAGGATTTACTATTTTCTTATTATATAGCTGCAATATCTCTTTATTCCACAATAATACGTCGTAAATACCTGCCTATATAACAAAAAAACAATCGAATACATTAAGCTCAAGTCTAATATAGGTATACGAACTGCCGAATAATATTCGATATGCTCGTGATCAAACTACTTAGGCCGCTTTAGTTAGGACAAAATCGCTAATTATTATGCTATCTATAACTATTGTCTTAATATTTGCATATTTTTCGATAACTGGCAGTACCCCATCGTCGCCGAGATTTTTACAATTGTTTATAAAAATATGCTGCAGCCTTTTTATATAAAATGAGTTAATAAAATACGTCGATAATAAGTCGTTAGTAAGTTTCGAAAAATAGTTTAGCTTTAAAGTCATAAAATACGGAGTAAAAGCAAAAAAAAGCTATAAAACAACGTCGGTTAAAGCTATACAGCCGCTAAGCTAAAGCTTTTTTAGCGCTAGTATAAAACGACCGAAAATCTTAACGCTATTAGTTATTAATCGCTTATATCAACTTACGTCAAAATGCCGAAATTTCTTAGGTAATACGGTTATTATACCCGTAAGATTGTCGGCCTTAAGTTTAATAAACCTTTAAATCATAGTTTAGAATAACTTATCCGTTAGGCTATCGTAGTCGCTAAGCACTAAGTATTCGAACGTGTTTTTTTAAAAAATAGCTTAAGCGACGTCTAAGTTATTAAATCTTTAAATAACGCTAACCTATAACTTTTTAAGCATATAACAACTTTATAAAACAGTTTTAATACTTATTATATTTATAGGTCGGCAAGCAACTACGTTCAAACTTTCTAGCTGCGTATAGTTCTTAAATATAATCTGGCATATTATATTTAACACTATTATTATGCCTATAAAATTCAAACGGATTAATTTTTTGTTCGTTTAAAGTAATTTATAAAGTGTCGGTTTTTGTAGATTATGGCATGCTAGCGAAACATAGAGCAGATTTATGCAGCCTACTGCAAAAACTTGTTTAATCTAGAATTTTTCGGCCTTAATATAACTATAAAAACTTAAGTCGCGTATAAAAAAACCGGCCGATAGAACAATCTTAGTAACAATATCTGCTAATGCTTTATTACATATTTTGGAAACGTCGAAATACGTTTAAAGCTGCTTATTAAAGCATAAATTACGAAAGCCCTAACTAACTCGCGATATACGGACCAAATTTATCGGCTTTAAGTAAGAAAATACCATAACCTAAATCTTACGGGGAAAAGCATCGAAAAAATTAATAACAAACTTTGTACTAATAGTCGAAGGTTTAATATGCTATCGGAAGGCGGCTATTAAAAACAAAGAAAGCGATCTTTTTTTTTGATTAACCGGTTAAAAAGCTTTAACAGTCGGTATTATAACTATTTGGTTAATTATATTAGCAATTCCTAATATTATCGTGCCTTTTAATTGCTATTATATTACGAAAGCATTTATATATAAAATCGTATAAGCAGTTTAGAATATTATAGACGGCACGATAATAAATAAAAATGTACGAAACGGGGTAGTAGTATCGCTGGCAGTATGGCATAAAAAAGCAGATATAGCGGTTTTATATAACAGGCGAAAAAAGATTTAGTGTCGTTATTACTAACCGGTGCTAGCTCGGGAAACTTAATGCTAACGGTAGTATCGCTGTTTCGTCACGAGACGGAGTAGCGGCGCAATTAATTTTATAAGGGTTTCGGGCCCAGCGAATACTACGTTTCCGGCATTTAAGCGCCGTTGCCCGGAGTAGCTGTTATTAAACGCCTAAAAAGACCATCTTATTACCGTAGCCGAACTTAGTTTATAAAAAAAAAAAAAGGGAAAAAACATTATTTCGGAGTATCTATGTTTATTTAAAACGGTTAAAAAAGCTAAATAAAAAATATAGACTTAGTGTTACGAACCAACATTCCAGCTAGCCTATTGTTTAGGCCTAGCGGGGAATGAGTGGTCTGAGCACGATTGACAGGAAGATGTATATTTAAGGAATACGCATAAGTTACGTGACCTTGATCTGGGATGCTTTAAAAGAGAAACAAAGCAGCGGAGATTATGATCAAGGATGCTTTAAAAGCATGTTAGAGCATACTACATTTAGTATGAGGAAAAGAATGTTATAAAAAAGAAGGGAATTCTATATATCTAGTTATTTTTTTACTTATCTTTTAATTTAAGTATTTATTTCGTTTTTAGAATTGAATAAGAGAAATCTCCTGACGATTTTGTAAAGATAATTGACCACCGATTTTACTATTGTAATTTTTGCCGAATCAAAACCTTACTAAACCGATCTTTAAGTAAACCGGGTCGTTATATTTTAAAAGATTATTGATTTATCGTAGCGGTTTAACTGCGTAGTTAATTACGACATCCTAAAATGGCACTAAACGTTCCGACATTTAGTAGCAGCACAATTGCTAGCCTAACGGTAACTATAGCAAACATTGCGCAACAAATGCAGGCTATGCAGCAGCGTATTATGGAGTTATAAAATGCTAACGAACAATTAAATATATAACAACAAGCTGTAAGAAAATAACGACTAAACAAAAGATATAAGTTCTTTACTCTTATTTATTTCGACGGTATAAGTAAGCATGTATAAACATTTTTTATTTAAGCTAAAGCTTATATATTGTTTTACGAGCAAAGTATGCTAACCGAACCCGAAAAGATTTTTTGTATTGCTAAATTCTTTAAAGGAAACGCAATTAAGTAGTTCGAACCGATCATGCGAAACTATTTTAACAATACAAAAGATTAACGAGAAGATAAAACTATTAGAATGTTTTTAAATTACGCCTATTTCGAAAATCGGATTAAAAAAATCTTTAGTGATTTAAAAAAAGCCTAAACAGCAGCTCGAAAACTTAAGCAACTAAAACAAAAAAGACCAGCTTCTAAGTATGCAGCTAAGTTTAAATAACTATTTTTACGCACAAATTGGGATGATGAAAATGTTTTTATAAATTAGTTTTATAAAGGACTTAAAAATAAGGTTAAAAACGATCTCTATAAAATAGAACGTCCGAAAGATTTCGAAACCTATATTACAAATGCGATACGAATCGATAATCGCAACTATTTTAGAAAGTTAGAAAAAAAAGATAAGGCTAAGCGAGTTAATCCTAACATAGGCAAAAAGCGAAAAAACAATAACACGTCTTACGGAACTTAATCCGGACTAATAGAAATCGATATAAATAATAAAAAACAGTCGAATTAGCAACAGAAAAAGAACAAGGACAAGACTGATTTAAGCAAAGTTACTTGCTATAACTGTTAAAAAAAAAGACATTTCGCTAATAAATGTTCTAAGCCCAAAACCAAAAAAGTATTTAAAGAGTAAGTAGCTGCTAACGCAGGCAATGAAGGCAACAATAACGTTTTTATAATAGAACGACGCCTTTTAATTCTAAAAAAAAAAGAAATTATTAAAACACTTAAAACCTTATTAAAAGAAAAAAACCTCGGTTAGCCAGAAAGCGAAGAATGCCTCGAGTATGTTCTATAGTGCAGATATAAGGAATATTAACACAAATCCTACAAAAAACAACTTAAAGATATAGCAGTAAAAGCTATACGATAGAATTTAAATAACTTTTATTTCGAACGAGCCTTTACTCGAAATAAAGAAGACTTAGAAAAAATCTAAGCTAATATCGATATAATCGAAAGAACTAGTACTTATGTAACGGAAACTAAAGTGATTAAAGCTTAGCGCAAAGCTTTCGAACAGCTAAAGTCTTTAAGACAAAGTTAGTTGCAAAAAGAAGTTACAGATTTTAAAGATTTGAGAAAATTTTCGAACGAACTACAATTGCTCCAGGAATATATTAACATAATCTAAAGCACTCTAACAAAAAGAAATTGGTTTGCAGCGACGGGAAAAAACCTGTCCTATAACGATATAGCACTAATTAGTACAATCACTACATCGTACTTCAAATACAGCGAAAAGACTGCTATAAAAAAAAGAAACAAAAAAGAAATAAGCTATATAAGCAAAAGCTACGGCACTTTTTCGTAAATATTATGCATCCATAACTTTTGTCTATACCATTTAGAAAACAAACTTAAAAGCGAATAGTTTCCAAAACGAAACCACGGTTAACTAATCTTATTTCTATATCTCGATAATGAAATTAAAAAAGCAGTACTTGTTATAAAATACAGCGAAGGCTATGCGATATTCGGAGAAAATCCCGAATAGCCCAAAAACTGTATACAAAGCTGCAACTCTTTTAACAATTGCTATAGAAACGAATGCCGAGTCTATGCAGTTATAAAATCTAAGATTGTTAGAAAACTTAAAAGCAAAGAAAATCAAAAAAGACTCTTGCGATTTATAAAAAAAAAGAACTTTACGACATTGCAATTACGAACTTCGGATCATTTAACGCAATGAGAACAACGTTTGGAACTGATCGAAAAATGGACTAAAAACATAACAAATGAACAAAAAATCAGCTTTAAAAAGTTGTACCGAAAAGCGTACAAAATAATTAACGAACGAAACCAGTTAATGCAAGACTAACGAACAAAAAACAAGCTTAACAAGCTACGAAAGCAGTTAAAAAACATCGAAAATCGGCAGTAAAGAACGTACAGTCGATTAATATAGCAGAAATAAAACCTTTATTACATATAAATGTTTTAACACAAAACAGACGATTAACTATAATAGTTACGTATTATAGACATCCGATTTAAACAATTATTAATACCGGAACAACCGGTAGTTTTATATTACTACGAATTGTTAATAGGTATAACATACCGTAGATATGGAAAAAAAACCTTTACGGACTTACGACTTTTAATAGGAGTTTAAATATATACGACTAAGGAAAAATATTACGAAAAACTGCAGCACTTTTTATAAAAATCTAAAAAAAACAAAAACAAATCTTTTTTAATATTATAGGTATATTTTAGCATAAGATAATTTTAAAATTACTTTAGTTGCGAGCGAGCAACCTACGAGTTAATTAAAGAACCGATCAACTTTAATAAGAAATACCAGGAAGTAGTTATGCTTTTACAGCACTTCGGAGGAAGGTCGTACGTAGACTAAGAACGACATTTACTTAATTTATGACCGAAAAAAAGTTAAAAGAAACCAATTTCGATATTTTAAAGGAATTTCAAAAGTTTTAAGGACTATTTAAAACAAAAGAAAACATAACGTTATTAAAATATGGCCTATAAGATCACGAAATACTATTAAAGGAAGGAGCTAAGCTACCGTTTTACAGATTTCGACTTAAAAGCGTAAAACAAAAGCGCAAAAAACAAAAGTATATTAAAAAAAATTTAGCAAAAGGATTTATTAAACTTTTAACATCTTTAACACGATTACAACTATTTTAGGTATTAAAAGTAATCGATAGTAAAAAAGTCGAAGCAAAAAAACTTTGTATCGATTACAAAGCGTTAAATAACATTA
Source organism: Xylariaceae sp. FL1272 (assembly GCA_022432385.1). Classification (NCBI taxonomy): domain Eukaryota; kingdom Fungi; phylum Ascomycota; class Sordariomycetes; order Xylariales; family Xylariaceae; species Xylariaceae sp. FL1272. The sequence goes on from JAJJXC010000004.1 coordinate 848,590, forward strand.
CGATTAAAAACATAAAACCGATACTAAAAATTAATAACCTACGAAATTAGTTTTATAAAGCATAATAGTATACGGCAATTAATATGCTAAAAGCATTTCATCAGATTCGAATAACGAGAAGCCACGAATACAAAACAGTATTCGCTATAGATAAAAGATTATACGAGTACTTTATTATGTAAAAAGGCTTAACAAACGCTTTAACATTATAACAGCGGCGTTTTACGCATATTTTACGAATGTTTTTGGAAAAATTCGTAGTAGTTTATCTAAACGATATTCTAATATACTTAAACATATAAGAAAAACATACAAAACACGTACGATTAGTACTTTAAACATTATAAGATATAGGGATTAAGATATATTTTAAGAAGATTAAATTCTATTAGCAAGAGGTAGATTTCTTAGGTTTTACGATAATACCTGGACGAATCCAGATTTAAGAAAAAAAAATCGCAGCCGTTCGAAAATGGCAACCGCCGAAGTCTGTCAAAGAAGTTAAAGCATTTTTAAGGTTTACCAATTATGTAAGACTATTGATACGAGATTTCGGAAGGATTGCAGCAGTTTTTACGAACTTAACGCAAAAAGATGTTCTATTTTAATAGGGAAAATTGGAACAAGAAGCTTTTGAGAAAATAAGGGATAAAATATTTAGTAACTTTATTTTATAATTTTTAGATCTAGATAAAAAATTCGAAGTCGAAACAGATGCATTAGATTTTGCTATTAGAAAACATTTCGAGCAACGAAATAACAACAGCAAACTGCACCTAGTCGCATTTTTTTTAAAGAAATTAGCCGGACCTTAACTGAATTATCCTATCCACGACAAAGAATTAATAGCGATTATACATGCTTTTCAAAAATAGAAGCACTATTTTATCGGAGCTAAAGCGCCGGTGAAAGTTTTTACCGATTATAAAAACCTTACGTCGTTTTTATCCACTAAGGAACTTAATCGAAAACAGATTCGATAGTAAGAATTTATAGCACAGTTTAACGTTGAGATTATTTACGTTAAAAGAACTAAAAATGCCAGAGCAAATGTTTTAAGCAAAAAAACAAAACATAAGATTTAAAATAAATTTAGAAACTACGCTATTTTAAAACCTAACGAGATAGGGAATCTTACTATAGCAATAACGATCAACGACTATAAAAAGTAGGAAAAACGTTTAGCAGCTTATTTAAATAATGTTCCGAAATCGAAATTACTAAATAAAACGGAATTTCGAGATTATCATCGACAAAACAATAACGACATGTCTTATGTGGTAATATATAAAAATAAGCTTTATGTTCTACTAAAACTACAAGAAGAGTTAATTAAAGAATTGCACGAATATCTATTTGCAAAACATCAAAAATGGTTTAAAACTATTACTCGCTTACGAAAAAACTATAACTTTTTAAAAGCAAAGTCAGTAGTTAAAAAGATTTTATAAGAATGTAATTTTTGCAACAAAACAAAACCATAACGACATAAACCTTATAGCTTATTACAGCTAATACTACTACTAAGCAAGGCATAGTTAAAAGTAGCATTCGATTTTATTACGAAACTTTTTAAGTTGAAGGAACTTATAACAAAAATATACTATAATAGTATTTTGGTTGTTGTTAACAAAACAACAAAGTATAGATTGTTCATCCTATATAGAAAAGCCACTTTAGCGGAAGATATGGCTTATATGATTATTTGGCATGTAGTATTTAACTACGGATAGCTTGAAAAATGGATCACAAATCGAGGAAGAACTATAGCCTCAAAATATTAGCAATCGCTAGTTTACGCTATCGGCACAAAGCACAAAATAACTACAGCATATCATCCTCAAACGAATAAACAAAACGAACGATTAAACCAAATGTTAAAAGCATATTTTAAATGCTATATTAACTACTAATAAAACGATTAGGTTATAAAATTACCTACGGCATAACTAGCTTATAACAGTTTAAATAACAAAAACATAAGTATATTACTTTTTAAAGTAAACTATAGTTATAACTTAAATGTTTTACGGCAACTTATTTAAAATAAGATTACAGCACTTAAAGCTAAAATGAAAGCCGATAAGCTTGTAAGATTATATCGGTATTTATAGGAAGAAATGATGTTTTTGTAAGAACGCATAAAGCGTTACGCGGATAAAAAAAGGTTTTTAAAGCCGACTTTTAAAAAAAGAGATAAAGTCTATCTTTTAATAAAAAATATCAAAGCTAAAAGACGACCAAATGCGAAACTTAAATATAAGTTCATTAAACTATTCAAAATTTCGGAAAAACTTTCGAATTTAAACTATCGATTATTATTACTTTAAGGAATAAAGATATACCCAGTTTTCCATATTTTATTATTAGAACCAGCACCAAAAAACGCTAAACTCTAAATAAAACTAAAAGTTAAAATCGACTAAAACGAATATAAAGTCGAAAATATACTAGATTTACGTTAGCATAAAAAAGAACTTTAGTATTTAGTTAAATAGAAAAGTTACTTACATATAAAGAATTTATAAAAACTTAAAAAGTTTTTGGCGAACGCGCTAAAAATAGTTGAGCGCTTTCACCGCCAGAACCCGGATCGACTAAAAATAAAGAAAGGTCGACACTTAAAAAATCGAGCGAGGACTAATTAAAATTAAAAACGGTAAAAGACTTCGATAAACGGGACTGTTCTTCCGCTACTCTTTGCCGCTTTTTCTCGATCCGCTTAATTTTATCTAACTTATTCAATGTATTTACGCTTTGTTAAACCATTTCTATACCACGCTTTCGAAAAAAATCCTTTTGTTTGCGAAAACGCAGCAGTTTTAATAAAATATTGTTTATTTTTTGCTGCATTTCGGTTATTTTTCGTTAAGCTTTGAAAAAACGTTTTTCGGTTAAGCTTTCTTTTTTTTTAATACGAGTATGTTCGGAATTAATGTTCCGAAAAGAAAAAAGGAGCACGTTTCGCCTATTACACGAAACATTTAAAAAAGTGCACTTTTTGTATTTTTTTACCCTATCTATTATTATATACTTTAAGCCGAAAAGGTCGCAACGAGTATAAGGCATAACTTCGTATCCGTAGTCGTCGAAAATAACTATTAGATCGATTCGACGAGCGGTGAAGTTCTTAGGTTTTGCGCGGGGTTTTTAGATTCGGTCTAACATAATAAGAAGTTAGTCGGAGACTAAGGGGAAAAAAACCAAAACACAGCGAACGGAGTACTCATACTTTTTTATTGTTAAAAGCAATAATAATAAAAAGAGGGAGATAATGTTACGAACTAATATTCTAGCTAGCTTATTGTTTAGGCTTAGCGGGGAATAAGTAGTTTAAGTACGATTAACGGAAAAATGCATATTTAAAAAATACGCATAAGTTACGTAACCTTAATCTAGGATGCTTTAAAAAAAAAACAAAGCAGCGGAAATCATAATTAAAAATGCTTTAAAAGCATGTTAAAGCATATTACATTTAGTATGAGGAAAAGAATGTTATAAAAAAAAAGGGAATTCTATATATCTAGTCATTCTTTTACTTATCTTTTAATCTAAGTATTCACTTCGTTCTTAAAATTGAATAGGAGAAATTTCCTAACGACTTTGTGAAGATAATTGACCACCGATTCTACTACTGTGATTCTTGCCGAATCAAAACCCTACTGAACCGATCTCTAGGTAAACCGGGTCGTCACACTTAGGCACCTTAATCGTATTTAATAGACTAGGACTACGAACGTAATATATATACTACTCCAAGTCTATACCGTTTTTTTTTATAGCAATGTTATTTAAGTCTGCTAGGCCAACGCAGAAATCCCGCATAGTATTATGACTACGATAAAATTGTAGCCAGAACTAGAACGAAAGCGTAATTAGTTAACTAGTCGAGTTTTAAGTCGCTGTAATAAATAATAACCCTAAAAGATAGTCTAAACACGACCCTATTCTTTATTAAAACAAACAGTAAACAATTGCCTATATATTTCGGATCGGGACTTCCGAGGTAAATAGTACGATCGAGTTATTACTCCGAATCGACGCAGCTTATTTTATACGGGTTTGCAATTAACTCCATTCGCTCCTAATCGGCTAAAAACAAATTATACTCGAGAAAAAGCGGTACAACGAGGAAAGCCTTAATGTTCGAACTAGTAATATATATTTAAGCTTGTAAAAGTTCTTGATTTTATTTTATACAGTATATCGCCGAGCTTAAGCTGGACTTACGACTTTATTAATTTCGACACCGGCCTCGGCGGTACGGACAAACATTTACCTGCTACCCGAAATTTGGCACGCCGTTACGACGTAGCTTAATTTTTTTAACTAGCTTAGCTTTTTAACAACATATAAAAATGCCTAAGCAGTATTTACGTGTCGGTAGTTTAAAAATATACGTTTTTAGACTACGATCTTTATAAATAATTTATAAGCTAATAAAATTATTGCTTATAGGTTATAGCCTATAATTATTGGTTACGGATTAAGTATACGTAACGACGGCAAAAACCGTGCTACTTACTTTATATTAGCGCTTGCCGGAGATATAACTGCTATTCTAAACAAACTTCGATATTAAAATATTTTATTTTAATTATTATATCTCGGTGCTTTTTATTTAAACAACTTTGAAATAGTTTATAGCGATTTTACCTTAAATTTGTATTATGTATTAAAACCGGGTTAAATTATCGACGTGCCTGATTTAATTTAGTTATTCCAAGGCGATTTAAACATAACACACTTGTTTATAGTATGTTATATAGACGTATTAGCCTAACTATATTTTATTTACCGTTGGCTAAATAAAAAAGCTATAGTTATTAGACTGTCTTAATTCGAAAGTTAGAAAATATAGATCATTTAATAACGTAATAAGGAGCCGGGGTTAAAACGTATTACATAGAACTTTATCGGAATTACTTACTAAAGTTTTTATTTTACGTAAGTTAGGAGTGGTAAGAACTACTAACTTTTATTATTTTTAGACGAGATCTGAATTGGTTAAAGGTATACGTAAAATATTTTAAAAGAGCGGAAAAGGAAATTACGTTCTAGCTATAAGTCCGAAAACGCTATTTAAGTTAGCAGAGAGTATTATGGGCTGGCCTAAATCCGTATTAACGAAAACGAAGTTTGGATGAGTATTATGTTTTCTTTTCTTTTATAGTCAAATAGGTCGAATATAACTAAATACATTTGCCTGCTTTTACTGTTTCCGGCCGAGGTCTTCGTTATCCGACTTTGTCCTAAATATAATTTTTAAGGTAGCTATATAGCTATTAAGCATATAATAAAAAACGCTAGCTCGCTATTTTATAATAAAGTCCTTTTTTGCCTTTTTAAGCCGTAAAGCATTATTTATTATTTTTGCGACTTATAAAAAGCTAGTTTCGCTATTGCTTTGTTGTTTATAAACCGCCGATGCGGGCATATACCGGCCTTTTTATACACTATGTCCTATTTTCGTCCTAGCTTTTTAGGAACGAGTTGACTTAATAATAATAATCGAAGTGTTTTCGAATATACTATGCTAGTTAACGATTTTAGGCTTATAGAAGTAATAATTGTTGATTATCCTTGATAAATCTAATAATATCGTCCGTAATATAGTTCGTTTTTAGCTCGTTATCTGTATTTTAATTATTATATTCGTTTGGCTTTAAGTCTGGGTAGCTTAAAGAATACATACCAACTTAAAAAATCAGCCAGTATAAATATAAGCTAGTATTTAGAAACTTACTAAATAAGCCGGCAAAAGCGTTCTGTATGTTATCCGAGCCCTTGCCGCTGCTTGCTAAAAAAGCAATATCCTCGAGCACGACTGTAGCTTGGTCATTTAGTACGTATATATCGCCGCCGGTCAACCTCAAATCTATAGTCCTTTTTTCCTCGATAACTATATTAGATAACTGTAACTGTAGCTGCTAAATGCCTGTACTAGCTTAGTCGCCTTAAAGGTTTAAATTCGCGTTTCGAGGAATATAAAGGTTTATAAAAAAGATTGCTTTACAAAAAAGCTAAGTCGGGAAATAAGCAGCTAGTTTTTCGAAAACGGGAAAAAATAGATCGTAATTAAGCGCGAACATAAGTATAAAGCGACAGTATCGCGCGGGAGCTCGATCGACATCGAGGTTGCGGAATCGGCGTATTTTCTTAGGCAAAGTACTATTAATACAGCTTTATTTCGTCGGCGGAGTTCGCGTCGCAAATACCAAAGTATAGTTTCGTGCTTTAACGTTTTAATACCAAAACGGTTACATAGCTTAACTTCGTTAAAATATGTAAAAAACGTATAACCATTGACTTTTTGCTCGCGTAAACAGGCTTTAAATTGTTCGACGGGTAAAAGTTTTAATAACGAAAACCCGGTTAGAATCGAATAGTTTAAAGAGCAAAGTTTTCGTACGACTTTGTTAACGTTCTAATTAAAAAGATTATCCATTTTTTAAAATGCTTATCGTAAGGCGCATCACTATATAACAATCAGTAAAATATAAAGATCTCGGGGAAAAAAGCGTACGTAATACTTAACAATCTAAAAACGATAGAATATAAACAGGCGATCGTATCAAAAGCAGGGATTTATAAAGGAAAACCCGAGAAAGCAATAGCAAAAATAATATATATTGATAACGAACTAAGTAAACGACTTAAAAAATAGCATATACGACTAATTAAAAAGGTTGTAAAAACCGTAATGTTAATGTTACGAGGCCGCGGTTTAGTAATAAAAGTAGCAATTTTATTATAAATATCGGCTGCGCATTAGAAATATAAAACGTATTAATACAAAAAAAAAGGTTTAATAAAGTTATAACTAGTTTAAACGGCCTGCTAATGTTAAAAATAGGCCCGACGGTAAAGCCGCTATTTATACTATAAGCCACGATTAATAATTAAAAAGATTCGAACCTTAATACTCGTAACATCTCTAAATCTTATATACGTACAATATTTTACCAACCTTTAAATATAACGCTTTTAAATATAACATTGCGATATTAACGCGGTTAAAAAAAGAGATAAAAACATTAAAACAAAACGTAAAAACATAGCTTAACCCGATTGCTTTACGCACTTTGGACATAAGTATCGATAATATCGTCAGATTTTTAAAGTGTTGTATATTTGCAATCCACCGCCGTAAAGCAGTTTGCATAGTAATAATCGCTTTTTGACGTCAAGCGTCCGTTACGCAGTCAGCATAGAAATATTAGAACTAATAAAAGTATATAAACTATAGAGTCTTTTCCGCAAAACACTTTTTATTAAACTAAAGTTTTAAATATAAACTAGTAATCTAGTACTTGCTAGACAGTTAGTAAAATAGTAAAAAAGAACGTTTGATCTATTTATTTTTTTAGTCGCTTTTGTTTCGTCGCTCTTTGGGTTGTAACAAATACTGTATATATAGTATTAGTTATATTATAAATCTCTTAAAATGGCCTAAAACCTAGCTGCTTTATTAGTTTATACAAAAAATAACTAAAAGTAAGCTATTTTTTAATCGTATTTTTATATTTATTTACGTATTGCTCCTATTTTTCTAAAATTTAAGCCTTTTATTTTTGCTTCTTTTTATATCAGCCAAGTTTTTTGCTAAAATATTTTTGTTTATTCCTCTTCTCTATAAATTTGTTTAAGGTGCTTAAGCTAATATTTAGCACCGTGTATTATATCCTGCAAATATGCTGTTTTTAAGCCGATAATACAGCGCTTGATATTAAGCTTTTTTTATGTATAGTCTAGTACGCCTTAAATAAAGCCTGTTTTAAAACTATATTTAAAACAATTTCGAAACTTAAAGCCCGTTAATTTCCGAACTAACACTTTAAATAAAATAGAAATCATATATCGTATAACGGTTTAAAAAACATACGCTTTGCATAATTTTATACTATTTAAACTTTGCGTTTTTAAAAGCTTTATAAGCTTTTCGGCATTTCGTAATGCCCCAAATATATTGGGAAGCATCGGCAAGCTAGTAAACAGCGTCGAAATACGGGACATCTGTCGCAATTTAGAAGATTTCTACGCGGCCAATCTTTAATCAAGTTCAAACATGCGTCGCCTTAAAAGCTCGCAAAACGAGTTAGTGCAAACGAGACAAGTACACACAAATCCCCATTAATCTAGTGTTAATTGTTTCCGCTGCTTAAAGGTCTAACAAGCGCTATCGAAATAACTAGTAGTAATTTGCTTACCAGCCTCTATATTACGCGTTGCATAGATAGTGAGGCGCTGAATGTTTAGGTTGTATGCGTTATAGGTATTCGGGACGCAAGAATGGTTTATATGGCTGTAAAGTGAAAAAACACCGGTGCCATATTTGCCCTCGACACCCATCTGTACCTTATGAGTAAAGAAAATAGTATATCGTTTAACAATCGGCTTAGCAAAATCCTAAAGCTTTTTGCCTTTTAAAACGTTCCCGTTTACGTTGATAGTGCCTCGATCTCTATACCATTGGCGGACCTGTTAATATAAAGTAGACGTGTTATATAAATCTAAGCAATAAAGTCGGTCTAGATTATATAATTCGGCCTTCGTTAAACGCAAATGTATAGAACAAAATAAAAAAAGTTCTAATTCTATAGAGAACGCTAGGTCAATCGCAATAATTAGGGTTTTGGCAACGATCCTCGTACTTCGAAATATAGCGTAAACTGTAAACAAACTATTGCTTATAGACCCGGTCGGTCGAATTTCGACGCAGCTAATTATTTAACCCGCTTAGTAGTTAGCTTTTTAGTTCAAACACCGATTTAAGGAAAAAAATTCTCTACTTAGTACGCTATTTACAAATGCAGACATTATATTGCGAAAAAAGTAATTGCATATAGTTTGTTATTTTAAAGCCTTTTTCCCAGCTAAGAAAAAATAAAAAGATTTCCCTGCTTGTTGCTAGTTAGCAAGCTACAGATAATAAGTAAAAGGTGATATCCCTAATATGTAGAATCTTCTTCCTACTTTACGGGGTTAGTCTACTTTGTTAACAATATGTCGCGCTCTTTAAATATAATTATATCGAACTATATCGAGCGATATTAAGCGATAAGCAAATGCAGATAGCACTTTTAGTACAGTAGTTCGAATTATGCTAACGGAATAGTTACGCTTACTAATAAGACTTTTTATTACCGCTTTAGCTTTACCTAAGAGCGAGCCCCGCGGCGCTAGCTGCAAATAGTTTAATAGTACTTCTTACAGTTAAGATGCACATTTAGTCCTGTTACGGTCACAATTTGTGACTTTAGGACTACGGGCAACTAAATAAGTATAAATAATAATAACATTAAACAATCTATTTCGCTTTACTAAGTTCTGGCACCGTATTATAGCTTTAAAATACCTTTAGCATCTTATAGCCGGTAGTATTTACAACGCCGACAAGTTATGATATGGCATTGTTTATATTTATAAATAAAAATAAACATTACATTATAGCACTTTTCGTATTTTCGAGACTTTTTTCGGTTAAACCAGCGTTTATAGTTATACTTATAATTATTACGTAAGTTTTTCGCGATTATTTCGATTTATTATTATCGTTTACGTTTTAGCCGCTGTTCTTTGTAGGCTTTATGTTAATTTTGCTCTAAATTATCGATAGGCGGCTACGTATTTTTATAAATAAGGTTATTACGGCCTTGCTTCTCCTTTTCGGCTTAGTTACAAGTATCGATTTAGGCGGTTTGTTTGAATAAAACGGTGCTCGTTTTAATATTCGTACCGATAAGTTTTCTAATACGTACTATAAACGTAATAAAATTAACAACTACAGCGGTATTTATAGTAACTAATTAAGGTTATCAAACTTAAAACCTATGTTTATGCTTAATTTACGTTATATAGTTATAGCCGGTATTTAGCTTTACTATCTTTTAAAAGTTTTGGCACCGTAGCTAGCCTTATTTTTAAGCTAGCTAGATAATTTGTTATAGCTGCTTATCGTTCGGACAGTCTTTATCGTGCCCGTCTAACGCTTTTTTAAATCTGTATCTACCTTATTACGGCTTAAATAAAAAAGTTGGGTTATTTGTTATCTATAGGGGTATAGATTACGATTACTTATTAACGCTAGGGATACTACGTTATTTTACAATCCGTTTTACCTTTTATTTTCGTGCTTCTTTTTATTAAGCCGGATCATTTTTTTTTAGACTTTTCGAGACTGGCTTTAAACAGCCGGCTTCGTTAATTTCCGGCCTATCTTCCTTTTTACCCAATATTTAACGCTTACAAACTAGAATCTGCCTTTCGCGTAATTTTACCTTCTGTTTATTTCGCCGTAGCTAAAAAGATAATCGGTTCGACGTTATATAAAATAAAAAGGCGTAAGCCTTTTAGTACCTCCGCATTATTAAGGCCACTAAAACTAAAAAAAATAAGTCGAGGAGATATTTTTTTAGGTTTTATATAACGCGGTAATATTCGATTACTAAAACTTAAAAAAAAAAGCAAAATCGAATACAAATCGAGCCGAATAACTCGAATTATTTCGAATAATCGGCCTTAAGCAAAAATAAAACACAGGTCGAAAATAAGCTAAGGCAATCCGAAATAAAACAATAAGGCGAAAAAAGACACGACGTAAATCGAAGGAAATACGGGTCGAAAAAAATAAAAACCGAAGCGCAACCGTCGCTCTTAGCAAAATTCACAAAAAAAGAAAAAAAGAAATCGAAAGTATATAAACGTAACGTAAAAAAGGGCAAGATGTATTTATGCCACGGCGCCGTAGGGCGCAATTGCATAAAACGGCTTAGCACGACGCTATACTTAATCGGGAGGGCCGCCATTTCCGGAAAATATAACAGCGTATTCGCCTTTGCCATCCAAAACCATATCCAAAACCAAAACCGTACGCACACTTACGCTCTCTATTTTTTACGCGCGCTACAGTCCTATTTCACATTCTCTTAACTTTTACAATTAAAACTTGTTAATTATAATAAAACAGATTTTATAACGGTCGCTATTTTATAAGGAAGCTTTATAATATAGAAATAAAACTAAATATATTAAAGTTCATAGTTTTTAGTCGATTTAATAATATATTTAAGGTCTTTTAAACAAAAACAATACCGAAGTTGTTTTAAATACAAAAAATTCCAAAACTAGGCGAAACTAAACAAAACGCGGCTTTATTACTTAACTAAATAAATCTCGCTTATAGTCCGGCATATCTTTCAACAAAACTTCCCAACTTTTTAACGCAAATATATCTCTAACTATATAAACTGCAAAACTTGCTATCGTCTGCTGTAATTAATAACGGTTAAACGTTTTAATATATACGTAATAAACAAGCTGTCTAAATTACAGGATAAAAGCCGATGCTACAATTGGCTACTTTGCTAATTTACTTACTAACTCGGATGCTGCCTTATTTATAAAAGAAGTAACGCCAAACCTGTCCGCAATAATCCACATATCGACGTCGCCAATAAAAAGTTCTGCTAATTCGGCCTCAAGGATTCCCGCCGAGTTTATACTAGTGCCTACTGAGGCAGAAGTAGAAGCTAAGGCAAAGCCATAGTATTGCAACAAAAATGCCGAAATAAAAAATTCTATCATCCGGAATAGGCAATAGCAACAGCTAGGCTTTTCCCCGTCGTCTATTTTTAATCTATAATAATTCGTACGCCGTGTTTAAGCGTTTATATAATAAGATCTAAAAAAATAGGGCAAAGCAAAGCGATTATTAGAAAGTTTTAATAACAAATTATCTTTGCCTAGCTTACTAGGCAATATGCCGAGGTAATCCCTAGTATAAACAAACTTAGCAAACTGTTTAAATGCTATAAAATCAACATCCTCCCAGATAATGCAATCCTGAGACGTCCTAACTTCGTTTTAGCGGATAATATTATCAAACAAATATAATAATTAAGATAAAAAACCGGAATAAAAGTAAAACTCCTCTCTTTTTATACTAACGACAAACCGAATAAGCTTTGACCTAAATTTACAAAGATTTTACGTTAATATAGATAATTTGAGTAATAATATAAAGAGCTTTACTGTTTAAATTTCCGTGGCTTTTATATAATAAAACGGGAGGCTTCTTTATTAAATCCGGATAATATAGTTATTAAAATTTAGTAACGTAATATTAAACGAATTATTAATATATAAAATATAACGCAAACAATTAATCATTATTTTTGTACGAAATATAAAAGGCCGAACTTACGAATGGTCCAGTAGCCAAAGCGCCTTATATAAGCTAGAGCAAACCGGCATTTAAACGCCGCCGACTTATTTTTTTTAACGCCGGAAAAGCCGCTACCACCGCACTAAAACATTTTATTAAAAAGATCAAAAATTCTTTTAAAAACAAGCTTAAAAAATCTAAAAATCTTTACCCGGCATTACAATTATTATTAAACTAGATAAGCCGGCGTATACGGGACGAGCTCGGAAAGGAGGACGTAGTTTATACGATCTGCTATTAATGTTTTTGGAGGTAATCTATTTATTATCCTCCTGTCGGCAGAAAGTTTTTTAACCACGCTTGGCGCGACAACAATATATCGGGACCTTTTGTTAGCACCGCCGGAGCCAGTGTGCTATTCGCCGGAGCAACATCTTTAGCTTGTATTTTGGCCTAATTTTATCGGCTAGTGTTTTTAGTAATTAATTTTTTTTTTCTCTATAAAAAGGCCGCATAGGTTTAAAGCTATTATAATGTTTTTGAATATGATTTCCTTTCTAATACGGGATAGGATAGTCTTTTGCAAACAATCGATAAAAGAAAACATCTCGTTTTTTCAACGCGCGGTTAAAAAACTAGATCTTTTTTTAATGCTAGTTTCTAATAGCCGAACAGCGCTTAGCAATATAAAAAAGATATAAAAGCGATGTTAATGCGGCTAAAATCAAATTTTGGTTTAAAACCTTTTTTTTAAACTATTACGATTACGAATAATCATATAACCGGTAAAAAAACGAAAATGCGATAGATATTAACTCTCCGCTTCTAAGCGGCACAGCCGGCAATAATTCGGAAACTCATTATTTTACCTTTTAATATCCCTCGCTTAAAAAAAAAATAGCGCCAAAAATATTTCTAGGACTAAACATCCAAAGCTTAAAAAACGTACTCGTACTAACAATAATATAAATCGATTCGCGAAGAAAATAATTGATAACAAGTTTTTTAAAGCAAACCATCGCCGCGAGTTATTTAACTATTACGTTAACCTGCTTTAAAATACGTTCTTGCCAACTAAAATTAGCAGCAACAATAAACAAATAGTTTTTAGCCTCCAAATTTTTAAAAAATTTACGATTACTGCGAGTAAATGACGATAAAGTTTTAGGCTATATTATATACGGGTAGCAACAATTTTACAATATTTAAAAGGTTTTATTAAAAAAAAGCGACTAGAAAGCAAATTCGAATATCAAGTTAGAAAAAATAACAAAAACATCGCTATTAACATTTACTTTGCCGCTTTATCGTTTATTTCATCGAAAAAAGATATAAAAAAACGTAAACGTTTTATAACGCGATAGCTTGCTTATAGCTAAAATTCACTCGTTCTTTTGCTTTTCGCCTTAGACCAAATAAACAAAATTATATAAAAAATTCAGCGCACTAAAACCAAGCTGGACTAACTTAGTATAATCGTAACTTTTCTATGCTATTAAAGGCTTTTAAACTATTAAGCAAGCAAATATTTTCGCTTTATCCCGAAGCTACTATTACTATCGCAAATAATATAGCCCGTTTTCTACAAAAAGCCGCGGACGACTAATGTAGCCTAAAGCAATAAAACGCGTTAATCTTTTAATTTAAAGCAAGTTTTAAGTAAGTACCGAATTGACTTACTAGGGTATTTTAGTAATATTTTAAAAAAAGCGGTATGTTACGAACCAACATTCCAGCTAGCCTATTGTTCAGGCCTAGCGGGGAATAAGTAGTCTGAGCACGATTGACGGGAAGATGTATATTTAGGGAATACGCATAAGTTACGTGATATTGATCAGTTGCGCTCAGTGAGCAGTACTAAGCAAGACAGGGGCAACGATTAGTAATGCTTAGTAGGCAGCACTAAATATAAGGCAATGGTATGAGGAAAAGAATGTTATAAAAGGGAAGGGAATTTTACGTATTTAGTTATTTTTTTACTTATCTTTTAATCTAAGTATTTACTTCGTTCTTAAAATTGAATAGGAGAAATCTCCTAACGACTTTATAAAAATAATTAACCACCGATTTTACTACTGCAATTCTTGTCGAATTAAAAACCTTACTAAACCGATCTTTAAATAAACCGGGTCGTTACATTTTAAAAAATCATTGATTTATTGCAGCGGTTTAACTGCAAAGTCAATTACGATATCCTAAAATGGCACTAAGCGTTCCGACATTTAGTGGCAATACGATTGCTAGCCCAATGGTAATTATAGCAAATATTACGTAACAAATGCAGGCTATGCAGCAACGTATTATAGAGTTACAGAATATTAATAAGCAACTAAATGTATAACAATAAGCTGTAAGAAAATAACGACTAAGTAAAGGATACAAGTTCCTTATTCCTATTTATTTTGACGGTATAAGTAAGCATGTATAAACATTCCTTACTTAAGCTAAAGCTTATACATTGTTTTACGAGCAAAGCATGCCGACCGAACCCGAGAAGATTTTTTGTATTGCTGGATTTTTTAAGGGAAGCGCAATTAAGTGGTTCGAGCCGATTATGCGAGACTATCTTAATAACACAGAAGATTAACGAAAAAACGAAACTATTAGAATGTTCTTAAATTACGCCTACTTCGAAAATCGGATTAAGAAAATCTTTAGTAACTTAGAAAAAGCCTAGACAGCGGCTCGAAAACTTAAGCGATTAAGACAAAAAGGACTAGCCTTTAAATATGCCGTTAAGTTTAGACAATTACTTTTACGTACAAATTGAGATAATAAAGATGTTTTTATAAATTAATTTTATGAAGGACTTAAAAATAAAGTTAAAGACGATCTTTATAAGATAGAATGTCCGAAAGATTTCGAAACCTATATTATAAATGCGATACGAATCGATAATCGCAACTATTCCAGAAAGTTGGAAAAGAAGGATAAGGCTAAGCGAGTTAATCCTAATATAAATAAAAAGCGAAAAAACAACAATATATTTTACGGAACCTAATCCGGACTAATAGAAATCGATATAAATAATAAGAAACAGTCGAACTAACGACAAAAAAAAAACAAAGACAAGACTGACTTAAGCAAAGTTATTTGCTACAACTGTTAGAAGAAAGGACATTTCGCTAACAAATGTTTTAAGCCTAAAACTAAAAAAGTACTTAAAAAACAAGTAGCTGCAAATAACGCAAGTAATAAAAGCAACAATAACGTTTTTATAATAAAACGACACTTTTTAACTCTAAAGGAAAAAGAAATCATTAAAACATTTAAAACCTTACTAAAAAAAAAAGATTTCGGTTGGCTTAAAAGCGAAGAATGCTTCGAATATGTTTTATAGTGCAGATATAAAAAATGTTAACACAAATTTTACGAAAAATAACTTAAAGATATGGCAGCGAAAGCTACACGATAAAATTTGAATGACTTTTATTTCGAACGAGCTTTTACCCAAAATAAAAAAGACTTAAAAAAAATCTAAGCTAATATCGATATAATTAAAAAAACTAGTACTTATATAACGGAAACTAAAGTAACTAAGGCCTAGCGTAAAGCTTTTAAACAGTTAAAGTTTTTGAGATAAAGTTAGTTGCAAAAAAAGGTTATAGATTTCGAAAATTTAAAGAAATTTTTAAACGAACTATAGTTGCTCTAGGAATATATCAACATAATTTAAAGCATTTTAATAAAAAGAAATTAGTTCACAGCGACGGGAAAAGACTTGTTTTATAACGATATGGCACTAATTAATGCAATTACTACATCGTACTTCGAACATAGCGAAAAAACTGCTGTAAAGAAAAAAGACAAAGAGGAAGTAAGCCATATAAACAAAGGCCACGGCACTTTTTCGTAGATATTATGTATTTATAACTTTTGTCCATACTATTTAGAGGACAAATTTAAAAACGAATAGTTTTTAGAACGAAACTACGGTTAATTAATTTTATTTCCATATTTCGACGATAAGATTAAAGAAGTAGTATTTGTTATAAAATACAGCGAAAGCTATGCAATATTCGGAAAAGATCCCGAATAGCTTAAAAACTGCATACAAAGCCGTAACTCTTTTAACAATTGCTATAAAGACAAATGCCGAGTCTATGCAGTTATAAAATCTAAGATTGTCAAAAAACTCAAAAGCAAAAAAAATCAAAAAAAACTTTTGCGATTTATAAAAAGGAAAAACTTTACGACATCGCAATTACGAATTTTAAATCACTTAACGTAATAGGAACAACGTTTAAAGCTGATCGAAAAATGGATTAAAAACATGACAAATAAACAAAAAGTTAGCTTTAAAAAATTATACCGAAAAGCGTATAAAACGATCAACGAACGAAACCAGTTAATATAAAACTAACGAATAAAAAACAAGCTTAATAAGCTACAAAAGCAGTTAAAAAACATCGAGAATCGACAATAAAGAACGTATAGTCGATTAATATAGCAAAAACGAAACTTTTGTTATATATAAATATTTTAACTTAGAACAAACGATTAATTACGATAATTATATATTATAGACATCCGATTTAAGCAATTATTAATACCGGAGCGACCGGTAGTTTTATATTACTACGAATTGTTAATAGGTATAATATACCGTAGATATGGAAAAAGGACTTTTACGGACTTACGACTTTTGATAGGAGTTTAAATATATACGACTAAAGAAAAGTATTACGAAAAACTGCAGCATTTTTTATAGAAATTTAAAGAAAACAAAAACAAATCTTTTTTAATATCATAGGTATATTTTAGTATAAAATAATTTTAAGGTTATTTTAGTTGCGAGTAAGTAACTTACGAGTTAATTAGAAAACCGATCAACTTTAGTAGAAAATACTAAGAAGTAGTTATGCTTTTATAGCATTTTAAAAAAAGGTTGTACGTAGATTAAAAACGATATTTACTTAATTTATGACCGAGAAAGAGTTAAAAGAAACTAATTTCGATATTTTAAAAGAATTTTAAAAGTTTTAAGGACTATTTAAAACAAAAAAAAACATAACGTTACTAGAACATAGCTTATAAGATTACGAGATACTATTAAAAGAAAGAGCTAAGCTATTATTTTATAGATTTCGATTTAAAAGCGTAAAACAAAGGCGTAAAAAACAAAAATATGTTAAAAAGAATTTAGCAAAAAGATTTATTAGACTTTTAACATTTTTAGCACGATTATAACTATTTTAAGTATTAAAAGTAATCGATAGTAAAAAAGTCGAAGCAAAAAAACTTTGTATCGACTATAAAGCGTTAAATGACATTACGATTAAAGACGTAAAACCGATATTAAAAATTAGTGATTTACGAGATTAGTTTTACAAGGCATAATAATATACGGCGATTAATATACTAAAAGCATTTTATTAAATTCGGATGGCAAAAGGCCACGAATACAAGATAGTATTCGCTATAGATAGAGGATTATATAAGTACTTTATTATGTAGGAAAGCTTAACAAATGTTTTAGCATTATAACAGCGACGTTTTACACATATTTTACGAATGTTTTTAAAAAAATTCGTAGTAGTTTATTTAAACGATATTTTAATATACTCGGATATATAAAAAAAACATACAAAACACGTACGATTAGTACTTTAAACATTATAAGACGTAAAGATTAAAATATATTTTAAAAAGACTAAGTTTTATTAGTAAGAAGTAGATTTTTTAGGTTTTACGATAACATTTGGACGAATTTAGATTTAAAAAAAGAAAATCGTAGCCGTTTAAAAATGGCAACCGCCGAAATCTGTTAAAGAAGTTAGAGCATTTTTAAGGTTTACCAATTATGTAAAACCATTAATACGAGATTTCGAAGGGATTGCAGCAGTTTTTACAAACTTGACGCGAAAAAATGTTCTATTTTAATAGGGAAAATTAGAACAAAAAGCTTTTAAAAAAATAAAAAACAAAATATTTAGTAATTTTATTTTATAACTTTTAGATCTAGACAAAGAATTCGAAGTCGAAACAGATGTATTAAACTTTGTTATTAAAAAACATTTCGGGCAACGAAATAATAACGGCAAACTGCATTTAGTCGCATTTTTTTTAAAAAAATTAGCCGGACCTTAATTAAATTATTTTATTTACGACAAAGAATTGATGGCGATTATATATGCTTTTTAAAAATAAAAGCACTATTTTATCGGAGCCAAAGCGCCGGTAAAAGTTTTTACTAATTATAAAAACTTTACGTCGTTTTTATTTATTAAAAAACTTAATCGAAAACAGATTCGATAGTAAGAATTTATGGCATAGTTCAACGTTAAAATTATTTACGTTAAAAGAACTAAAAATGTTAAAGCAAATGTTTTAAACAAAAAGCTAAAATATAAAATTTAAAATAAATCTAAGAACTATGCTATTTTAAAACTTAACGAAACAGGAAATTTTATTATAGCAATAACGATTAACGACTATAAGAAATAAAAAAAACGTTTAACAGCTTATTTAAGTAACGTTCTAAAATCGAAATTACTAAACGAAACGGAATTTCGAAATTATTATCGATAAAATATTAACGACATGTTTTATGTGGTAATATATAAAGGCAAGCTTTATGTTTTACCGGAACTGCAAAAAAAATTAGTCAAAAAATTGCACAAGCATTTATTTGTAAAACACTAAAGATAGTTCAAAACTATTACTTGTTTACGAAAAAACTATAACTTTTTAAAAGCAAAGTTAATAGTTAAAAAGGTTTTGCAAAAATATGATTTTTGCAACAAGGCAAAGCTATAGCGACACAAATTTTACGGCTTATTGCAGCTAATACTACTACTAAACAAAACATAGTTAAAAGTAGCATTCGACTTTATTACGAAACTTCTTAAGTCGAAAAAACTTATAACAAGAATATACTATAATAGTATTTTGGTTATTATTAATAAAACAATAAAGTATGGATTGTTTATCTTATATAAAGAAGCTACTTTAGCGAAAGATATAGCTTATGTAATTATTTGGCATATAGTATTTAATTACGGGTAGCTTAAAGAATAGATTACAAATCGAGAAAGAATTATAGCTTTGAAATATTAGTAATCGCTAGTCTACGCTATTAGTATAAAGTATAAAATAACGACAGCATATTATCTTTAAGCAAATAAACAAAATAAACGATTAAACTAAATATTAAAAGCATATTTTCGATGCTATATTAATTATTAATAAAACGATTAAGTTATAAAATTACTTACGGCATAACTAGCTTATAATAGCTTAAATAATAAAAACATAAGCATATTATTTTTTAAAGCAAACTATAGTTATGACTTAAATGTTTTACAGCAATTTATTTAAAATAAAATTATAGCACTTAAAGCTAAAATAAAAGCCGACAAACTTATAAGATTATATCGGTATTTACAGAAAAAAATAATGTTTTTACAAGAACGTATAAAGCGTTACGCAAATAAAAAAAGGTTTTCGGAGCCGACTTTTAAAAAAAGGGATAAAGTTTATTTTTTAACAAAAAATATTAAGGCTAAAGGACGACCAAGTGCGAAACTTGGATACAAGTTTATTAAACTATTTAAAATTTCGGAAAAACTTTCGAATTTGAACTATCGATTATTATTACTTTAGGAAATAAGGATATATTTAGTTTTTTATATTTTATTATTAAAACCAGCACTAAAGAACGCTAAACTTTAAACAAAACTGGAAATCGAAATCGACTAAAACGAATATAAAGTCGAAAATATACTAAATTTACGTTAGTATAAAAGGGAACTTTAGTATTTAGTTAAATGGAAAGGTTATTTATATACAAAGAATTTATAAGAATTTAAGAAGTTTTTAGCGAACGCGCTAAAAGCGGTTAAACGCTTTTACCGCTAAAACCTAGATCGACCAAAAACGAAGAAGGGTCGACACCTAAAAAATCGAGCAAAGACCAATCGAAATTAAGAACAGTAAGAAACTCCGACAAGCAAGTCTGTTTTTTTGCGATTTTTCGCTGTTTATCCTTAATCCGGTTAATTTTATTTAGTTTATTAAACGTATTTACGCTTTGTTAAACCATTTTAACACCATGTTTTTTTAAGAAATTTTTTTGTTTTTTTAAACGCATTAACTTTAAAAGCGCGTTGTTTATTTTTACTAAGCGCAAAGCAATCGCTTTTTAGTTATGCTCTTTTTTTGTTTAATACGTTAATGTTCGGAATAAATGTTCTAAAAGGAAAAGAGGGGCTTGTAGTTTTTATTACAATTTATTTTAGCAAAAGTGTATTTTTTACACTTTTTTATTCTGTTTATTATAACATACTTAAAGTTTAAAAAATCGTAACGTGTATACGGCATAACTTTAAAACCGTTGTCGTCGAAAAAGTTAACGAGGTTAATTCGACGGGCAGTAAAGTTCTTAGGTTTTACGCGGGATTTTCGGATTCGGTTTAACATAATAGGAAATCAGTCGGAGACTAAAAGAGGAAAAACCAAAACGCAGCGGACAGGGTACTTATATTCTTTTATTGTTAAAAACAACAATAATAAAAAAAAAGGAATAATATTACGAACTAATATTTTAGCTAGCTTGTTGTTTAGGCCTAACGGAGAATAAGTAATTTAAGCACGATTAACAGGAAAATGCATATTTAAAAAATACGTATAAATTACGTAACATTAATTAGTTGCGCTTAGTAAGCAGTACTAAGCAGGACAGAAGTAACGATTAGTAATGCTTAGTAGGCAGCACTAAGCATAAGGCAATGGTATGAGGAAAAAAATGTTATAAAAAAAAAAGGAATTCTACGTATCTAGTTATTTTTTTACTTATCTTTTAATCTAAGTATTTACTTCGTTTTTAGAATTAAATAAGAGAAATCTCCTGACGACTTTGTAAAGATAATTAACTACCGATTCTATTACTACAATTCTTGTCGAATCAAAAACCCTACTGAACCGATCTCTAGGTAGACCGGGTCGTCACACGGTGCTAATTAATATTAAAAAAATAGTAATTAAGAGATAGAAATAAAGAGATAACAATTAAAAAATGACCTAGCGCTATAAAGGTAGAGAGTTAACAATAAAAAGATGCTTGTAGAGAAAACAGTGCCCAAGTATTAAAGGGATGGCGTTATATTGAGAATGGCATTATTTTGAGGATGGCATTATTTTAAGGATGGCATTATTTTAAGGATGGCATTATTTTGAGGATGGCATTATTTTGAGGATGGCATTATTTTGAGGATGGCATTATTTGAGGATGGCATTATTTTCAAGATAGCAGTATTGGGGAAGGCATTATTATTCTGAGATGGCAGTATTTTGAAGATGACATTATTTTAAGGATGGCATTATTTTGAAGATGGCATTAAGGGGATGGTTTACAGGGTTAGGCATTTGCGTGATAATCCCCTAACATTTCCCAAAACAGCTTATCGCGGAATTTATTAGCGGTTTGATTATACAGGCTAATATATTTAAGCTATGTTGTTGCCGCCGATTTCGACTGAATAGGTTGTTGCATAATGTCTGAATCAATATCTATCGAGTCGTCGACTATTTTAACTATAATATACGGTTCTAATTCAGGTTTGTTAGCTTGCGATTTAAAGGAGTTCCGAGTTATGCACTTTTTTACAAAACTTAGTTTAATTAAGGCGAAAAATCAACACACATATATATAATAGTTATCGGAACATGTCGCAAATACTTATTTATTACTAGTTTTTTCTTAACTTTTTGCTTTCTATAAAGTCAAAAAAAAAGACAGGCGTATTACCGCTAAGAACCCGATTTTAAACAGTACTGTTGCCGCGCGGTCTGGCCTAAAAAGATGTTCTAGAGGGTTGTAGTTGCACAAACTCGATGATAAGGGTGCTCCTCACAGTGCTAACACTACGGATATCGGCGCGGCGCTTTACCCGGTCTGCCTCCCAAGTCTGGATAGTTTCAGGGTCGTAAAGTACATTTAATAAATCGAGCCCTTTTTATTATCTGTTATACAGCCTATTTATTTTTATAGAAAGAACTATTTGCATTACCGATTAATCGTCCTGTCCCTCTTTACGCACAATTAACAGCTTTGCCATATTTGTTAGGCTTAAAAGTCGCGATCCTTAAAGTTAAAAAAAATATAACATCAATTTATGCTATAATAATAAACAGTCACCTTATCGCTAGCGCATAAGCAATAAAGACTTATATACGTGCTAAAAATTTAGTTACCGTAATATCGCGTATTATAATGCCTTAAAACAAGTTTTTAACAAATAACAATAATTACTTTAATAAATATAGTCTTTAAAAAAACCTTATAAAAATTAATTCGTACGTGCTTATTAGTATTAAACGCGGCTATAATTATAGCATAAGACCCCGGTTTTTTAAGCAGTAAAAACTTAGATAAATAAGTACCTAAAATTCTTAGCTTTATTAGTATACCGCGTAGCTGCAGCACTTTATTCTGTTTTTTTTTTTCTGTTTCCTTTTTGCTTTTTTTTATTTCCTTTATTAAACATAGGGAAAAAAACATATAATATAGCTATAAAATATTAGAATAAGGCACTTTAATAGCATATAAACATACGAATTAACTATAAACAAGCCTGTCCCACTAGCATTACTATCTCTTTTTATTTGATTATTTTTTTACCGACTCCTTTTCTTTAGCCTAGCCCTATAAAAACCATTTACTATATTACTATTTAAAAGCACTAAACCGACGTAAAAAAAAACGTCTTTAAACTTAGTCGTTAACTACGAAAGCTTAAAACATTTAATAAATTAAATAGTAAACTAATAAATATAGGAAACTATATTTTGCTTTAAACACGTTAACGATTATATCGTCCCCCGTTTAGTCCGTTCGTTAACGTCTGCAAATCAATATAAAGTCGCCTCTATTCTTCGTATTAGGAATAAAAACATAGCCGAAAAAGTTAAAGCACTTTTTAGTCTAAAACTTGGTTAATATTTATAAATTAAAACTAAACTCGTTTTTATACTCGTTACTTAAAAACAAGTTATTTTAGAGAAAAAACGATTTAATCAAAAAGGCCTTCAACCTAATAACAGTAAAACTAGCATTTCTTACTATCAATTTTATTTCTTGGTCGACATTATATAGCGTTTTACCTCCTACGGCCAGCCGTTATACGACAAATCGCAAAAGATTTTTTAAAATCCTCGAAACCCGTTTTTGCGCTTTCCGGATATCGATTAGACGACATTTTATAAACGTGTGCCTACCGACGCTACCGAGATGTCGCACCAATACAAACTTGCCAAAAAGAGGGTAGAGGCGGCGAAGGTGACGGAAAGTAGTAAAAACAGAAGGAAAAAGCACCCGTTTGGCTAGAATAAAGCGGCTTATAACGCAGCCGCCAAAGCTGTTCGTATACAAAACGGTAAAGCTAAAAAGGCGGATTTCGGCCTTAACGAACCCATGCCCTACTATATCGAGCCAATACCATTTGACCCCATGCCTAGTAGAAAGCTTTCGCCATTATTCTTATTTTCAGCCAGAGCAAAGAACACGGAGTAACGATGGCAATTTTACGAAGGCGATAATCGAAAAGACGGCTGTAATTGAGAAGGATATTCCAATATCAACGGAGCGTGTAAAAAAATGCAAATAGTGCGATGTTAAGTCTGTTTATAGTAACTATTTTTTACAAATTACAATAAATCTCTTTCTTTCTGTGCCGTTGGTCTCGGTAACAATGATGCGATTTTGTGTAAAAGTGTCGGCCTTGGCGATACTTCCCTAAACGCGATGCCATTAGACCCCAAGGGCAGCCTAACCTACTGTTAATAGCACTGAGCCCCCAGAACACTTCCGCTAATGCGATAATCCTACTCGCTATTGGGCGACGGACCGCACTGAAGCTCCCTCGACCTCAATTTCCGATCTACAGTGCCAGGATAACATGGCTTCCTTCTTTATTGTTCGTAATATAGAAGAAGACTTGTATCGCAAGAGCTAGCGTTTTAGATGACGTATATAGCACCGAGACTGGAGACATAACTCGGCTTAGCCTTTGAAGCCTCTCTAACAAGCTATTTATGATTCTACATATTACATCGGTGGATGGCTAGTGGGCTTGTTTGCGTCCTGTCCTCTGGGTGCAAACCTGCATATCAAACAATTTTTCCTGGTTGGTCCTAGCATCGAGATGTGAGACCAGGTTTCGACGAACCATAGCCTTAGAAAACAACCTTTTGATGCGACAAGACAATGCCAGTAGGAGATTGGTCTATTAGTGCTGCATCCAGCAGGAATATAGGCGTATTCTAGCTCCTTATATGTTCTTGATAGTATTATCAAATGCCGCGATAATAAGGCTGTAGAGCTGATTAAAATCCCCAAAAAGGGTTCCGAAAATTAGCCTGGCACTGTTACCAAATAAAATTGTTTTTAGTTTTAGACAGAGCGGCCTTATAACAATTAACAAGTTTAGAAATTCGCCTATAAACCTTTCGAAACTATTTACGGTTATGTAGCCTTTTTTAGCATCTGCGATAGAATCAAATGTTTTAATCTCTTATTTCCGAAAAATGCCCTCTTTAGGCGGCTTCTTTACACAAACAAATCCATTGCTCCACAATTGCCGCGCGCACATTTAAAACAGTACGTAAAAAAACGATTCGAAATCGTAGCGATAAATATAATCGGTTTTACGTAGTACTTCGACTACTATAAACTATATCGTGCCTATTTGGTACCGCGCTCCGCTCGGGCCGCTGTTTTTTACTTTAGAATGCCTCGTCTAGGCGAAAAAATCGGCGCAAAACTTGTCGCATAACTCTTTACAAGTAATTAAAATTGTTTTCGAGTGCTCGACTAAGGTTATACCGAACGCAGCTTATTACGACTCGGTAATAGTCTTAAAAAAGCGAATAGTAGCTTTAAACAAGTTTATCTTTTGTTTAAAGCTTTCAATAGTCTTTAACGCATCAGATAGCTTTTTTAAATCGTCTAAAAAAAGCCGTATGCTATAAAATGCCGGGATAACGATACTTACAATACTCGCAGCAATATTTAATACAGATAACTATACTTACGACAGCAAACGGGCCGACGATAGAAAAAACAGTAAGCCTATACAAAGCCGATTAAAAAGCTTGGTCGTCAGCGAAAGCGTCCGTTGCAAGCCCTACCTGCATCGCCGTCAAAACGATTGCTATATATACCGTCGCAAAGGCGAACCAAATAAAATTGTCGTAAAAAAAGTCGCTATAGCGATTTTAAAACGGTATATAGCTACATAAAGCAATATTCGAATAAAAATAATAAACTTTTTAAACGGATAAAAAAACAATTTAAAAACCGTATTAGTTTTTTAACCAATAGTCGTAATACGGATAAAATATTTAATTTATATATAGTATTTACGAAAAAAAACGCCGTAAACTAAAATACGGTAGCTCGTTGCTCGGAAATCGAAGTCAAAAAAGGTAAATTTAAGCTTAGCTAGAAAAAATGCTTTTTTATTGCAAATACTATCGACTACTACTCCCGAAGCGCATATTTTTGCATATAATCCGGTAAAGCAAATCGAAGTTTACGATAATATTAGCGGCTATATATTTCTAAAAAGCCGGGAAACTTTCGATACTGCTTTACGTATAGTTATATAATAAGCGTATTTTTTAGTAAAAAAAACTAATTAAACTTTAAAGCTACTTAATAAAAATTTTTTTAAAAAAACGAGCATTTATTATAAATAATAAGAACAGAAATCGGTAAGTTATGGTTAAACAGCGATTAAATAACTAAAAAACTTCGCTAAAACTCTTTAAAATATCAAAACCTATAAATCGATCTACGTAATATATATTATCGCCTGTGTTATTTATTATATTAAGTCATAACAGAATACGTTAAAACGATAAAAACTTTTTTGTTTTTTTTAAACTATTAATAAAATATTAATTATTTATAGTAAACAGTTATTAGCCTAAGCTTATTTTATATAAAGAGCCCTAGAACGCGGCGATAAAGGCCTACTACACGCAAAAAAATGTTTTTAACTATAAATATTTATACGATTTTTAAAGTGCTGTTTTTAATTATCGTAATTTATAACAGTCGTATAGTAACCGTTACGATAAAAATGGCAAAAAAAAACGAAAAAGCAGAAAAACTCGTAAATTTTCAAGGTCGAACGAAAAAAAAAACAAGTTTTATTCGCTAAAATCGGATATAGTTATTATATATAGTTCGTTTTTAATATACTAAAACAAACAAAATAATTATATGATTTATTATAACGAAATTTAAGAAAATAGAAATAAACCAAACTGCTATATATTTTTAGAGGCTTTATTAATATTTTTAACGTAAAAGGATAAACTATCGAAAATCTTTTAAAAAATATAGCTAAGCCCTTTTGCTATATAATTTAAATTAAAACAAATCAAATATAATTTAAATCGAAAGCACAAACCCTTTTTAAACTAAAACTTAACTTTTAACTAGCTAAAAAAACATCGTAAAGATTTATCGCTATAAGCTACTAATATTTTTTATTTGGTTATTTAAAAATAAAAATAACTTCGGCTTTATAACAAACAAATTACGTAATTATAGTAAAAAAATCGATTAAAAATTTAGCTTTTAAGTCTTAGTCCAATATAATATTATTACTATATTATTTCGCGAACTCGACTATACGGGCGCGTAAATTAGAGAAAGTTCTGTAAATTGTGTCGGATAGCGTACTAAGCTCGAGCAATAATAAAAATTCGCCAAAAAATAACTTTAAAACGTTGCGGCTTTCTATAGTTTTATTATATATAACAAAACAGTAAGCGATTTAATAAACCAATTTTGCCGTGAGTAAACTAATATAAAAACAATATTTTATGTTTATAAAATAAGTAGTTTTTAAATAAACGGCAAAAATATACTAGCTTACGAAATCGAGCACAATAAGCAAAAACGTAGCGGCAAATCGAATAAATAACTATTAAGTTTTTATATTAACAAAACGTAAATAAAATAAAAAAGCATTAAGAAAAAGTTTAGCACTTTAAGGACAAAAAAGATAAATTCGGCGCAAGCTAGTTAGTTAGTTTTTTAAAACGACGGTAGTTGGTTAAAAACTTAGTACGCCTTTTTATTAAAAAATAAAAACAGCTTTAACGACCGAATTTCGTTCCATTTCTCGCTGCAATAACGCGAAAATACGATATAGTTTATCGATATAAAAAATAAAATATTATAAAAATATAAAAAACTTAAAGCATCGACAAAATTTTGTTTAAACGTATCGAAATAAAATAGCTTGCTAAAAAAGGTTTTTTAATAATTAAAAACTTTTAAAAATACGCTAAAAAAAACTTAGTAGCTGCCGGTAAAGAAAAAAAAGTTAAACTCGATATTTTATTAAAAGTCGTTTTAATAAAAAAAGCAAAACGTATTATAAAACTTAGCGTTAAAAAAGCTTAAAAACGATAATTAACAAATATAAGCTGCTTTTATACGATATTATAAACATATTATAAACTTTGCGAAGTTTTTAAAAAAAGCGGAAAAATATACATATATATTACGTTCTTTTTATATATGCCGGCGTGTTTTTTACGTATTTTTTTCGCTAGCATACAGTAATAACGGTCGTTTTTTAGGCTAAAAACAAAAATAATAAGTTTTAATGCTTTTAATCGATTTATTAATAAACAACGCTTTAAAATTTAATATAAATTACGTATATATTAATATTCTACTATACGCAGAAATAAATAAATAAAAATATATACTAAACGTTTTAAGTATAGCCGCCGTAATTAACGTATATCGACAAAAATCCGGCATTCCGTACTAGCCGAAAAAAATATAAAAAAAGGCAAAAATATAAATTACCGTTATAGCTATAAAGCAGAAAACGATATATAAAAAACGAGTTTAATCGGTATTAGCAACAAACAAGGCATTTATATATATATATATATATATAATATAAGCAGATATACATACTTAAGGTTAGTATAATAGTATAATAATATTTATTTGTTTACTTTTTATTTTATCCTATCTTATTTATTTTAAAGTAATGTTAGTTTTATAAAAACGTTATAGCCTAATAACTATCTTTTATATTTTCGATCTATAATTAGCTTAGTTCGGCTTTGCCTAACGGATTTTTTATCTATTTAAATAAAAAAAGAGTTTTAAATAATAATCGGATATATACTTTATTTATTAAATCGATTAAAATAAAACAATAGTACGAAACTAGTATTTTTTCCGACTTAGCGCATTTTGGCGCTAAATACGACCGCTTTATAAAAAACGATTTAGCAGTTTTTAACCCCGTTATCTTTAATACTTTACGCGTTTTCGATATAAAAACAAACTTTTAACATTTTTTTAATTTTTCGCTCGTATATTACGTTAATTTAACCCTAACCCCAACCCTAACCCTAACCCTAACTCTTCATGGTGATATTGACAAGGCTAGCACGCTCGAAGCTTGCTTTTCTTGCCTAGCTCTTACGGTTGGCAGAGCCTAGGTTACATGTTTATGTGATGTGGGAAGCCACAGAGCTCAAGGCCTTCCAACTGTAGTAAACCATTCATCTTTGACTGAATAATGGATGTAAGATCGCATGAATGTGGGCGCTTTGATCGCGATGATATGGAACGCCATTTGGGAGAGCGAATGTTCGACACAGCTTGCATCGTCGATGTATGACTATGACCTCGGTATGATAGTTCGGGCTGTGGCTTAAGCCTCCGATTATGTAACCCTTTTGTCAGAGAACCTAGAAGGATCGAGCAGCATTCAAAGGAACACTCGGAACGGGCGTCACGGAAGTGCGCGAGAAGATCGTATAGTATCGTGATGATTCGATGGATGTGCTGTCGCCTATGGTGCTCAACTTTATCTATGCCAACTGATCAGTGTCTCTCTGTCTGCTCAAAGATGACGGGATTCCAGAAATGCGTACTGATGATTGTCGAAGGTATCGATAGACCCAGTGTTGGGAGTGGTTCTTTACATTGCTCTATCGCTACTTTGGTGGCCAGCTTGAAGGCGTCTCCCTAACTAAACACCCATGAAACCAATAGAACAAGAACGAAGTCTCTTCTAACCTCTCCTTGAACTAAGGCTTTGGCTACGTCATAGCACTGATAATAATCCATTACAAGGGCAATCTTGGCAAGACTCTCCAAGTCCATCAATTTGGGCACGCGGTGGTTATGGCCATGGACCATGCTCATGAAGACGACCAAAGTGTCTTTATCCCAGTCTTGAGCGTCGAAGTGGTGGAGACCATCAGCTCTGACAGAGGCCTCCGTCTAGCTGCGGGATAAGGCTTTCTGAAATAAAGGGAATGAGAGTCTCAGGTGTGACGAGGACAGTGGAAACAATATCTTGGATGACTCGTTCGTATCATTGTTTGTGTCGTCCGGCTCGAGAGGGAGATAGGTAATCTTGGCGACTAGTTTGACCTCGGCGGGCAACAGACGTAACGTCGTCGCAGCATCAACACCTTCATCCTTTGGCCATATGGCAAACGGCGCATCTGGGTTTCGAATGGTTAGTAGAACAGCACCTTGGGGATCTAGATTATACGTTTCGCTCATTCTGCAGTCTTCGACTTGCTCGGGGGAGTGAGCTAGTTAGTTCTATTGCTGATAGCAGCTACTTGATCAAAGAAGCTGGGGCTAAGGACTAACTACAGCTAGGCTGGCCCCGCGCCCCGCCCTCGCTCTGCACTCTCCCTTCTCCCAGACGCTAAACTAAGACAATCCTAGGCTAGCTCTTGCTGAAGAGCTAGCCTAGCAGCAAGAGCTAGCCTAGGCAATGTTATCTCTTCTCTAGCTCTAATGACGCGAGTTACGGACTTTTCTGCTCTCATCCTTCTCTCTCCCATCAATCGAGCGTTGTATAGGCCATCCATTCTCATCCAGACGATCCTACGTATTTCCAATCATCATCTGTCACTTTCTTCGTTGCGAAACAACCAAGAATGGCATCCGACTGCGCAACCTCGGATCAGATCACGGCCAGCGACATGGCGGCTGTCGCTGAAGTCTAGGAATGCTTCGCGACGAAGCCAGTTGTGCGTCTCTCTCTCTTTCTCTCTCTCTCTATCATGTGGCATATATTAATACCGTGTTAGGTCAATTGGGCCAAGCTCGCCACCCGACCTGGTTTCCGAGACGGTGCCAGGCCGAAGCTCACTACGAACCACTTCTCCCCTCTCTCGCGACCGCCCGGCCGATACGTCCAACACACGCCAGCCCTTTAGCGACGACAACTCTGCCGCAACGCGAGTCAAGGCCGAGACTCATCACCGATCCACGTCCCGTCGCCCCTCCGACCTCGAGGATGGGGAGGCTTGAGCTGGCAATCAGGCATGGAAGGACTTACAGTAGCCTCGGACAGAGAGAACAGAGCTTGCATGGATAAAGTAAACTACCATTGAGTACCGCTACCTCTATAGGCACTAGTCAGAGCACAATTTCCCCATCAGCTCCAGAGTGAAATCACCACCCTCGTGGACCAGGTCCCGAAACGCATGCCTCTTCCAGAGCTCGGATCGGTGGTCTTTCGCTATGTCAACTGCAACACTCCGAAGCTTGCACCCGACTCCCGAAGTAGTCGCGTAGATCTCTCGGATACAGTCCACCATAAGCTCGCTAATCCAGAACTGCTGTAGTTTCGACTTGAATCTCCCCAGCGCATGCTCCTTCAAATCCTCCATTAAGAAATAGTCCGCTGCCACATACACGCGGACATCTTTAACTAGCTCGTCGTCATCTGCGTACGAGTCAGCCTTCCTTGGGTGCGCTCTTTGCTAACAAAGGCAATAACACTACCAACCTTGACTTGCGAGCTCTTGCGCGGCGTTTTCCGAGTAGTCGCCAGTATACATATACTCGAGCACTCTCCAGTGAGCATGTATGGTACCCTTCTCTTCGAAACGAAACTCTTTTGTCTGCCCCTCACAAAAATGTTCGCTTAGAGCCTTCTCGAAATACAGACTTCGGCTCCCAAGGACGACGGCGTGGGCAGCAAACTCGTATTCGCCGATGTAAACTTTCACGTCGGCATGCTTGGGATTGTTGAACACCCTGATTGCGCTTCAGGTAAATCTCTAACCGCTGGAAATTTGTCGACCGACCTGACTTACTTGGCGATCCCCTTGACGAGGGACTCCTTCGGGTCGACCTTTTCTGCTTCTTCCCTCCTTGTCGATGGGCCAAAGCCAGTTCCGGCGCCCATTTTGGTCTGCTGTGATAGTTGACGGTTCATTAGTAACCCGAGATTTTGACTCTTGTCTTTCTAAAGATGTCTCGCTGCTTTTCTATGGCTTGCCTTGCTTGGGAAAATGAAGCATTAGGCAAGGGTCAACGGCGGGCGGTCATATAGATTAATGAGTATTTATTCATTGCTTCGCTTAAGTCGCTTTGCGTTAAGAACTCGCGTATGGAATGGCAGTCGGGGCGGAAAGAAGGGTTAATTTGTTGCGTCAGAATGCTACTACAAATCGAACCTAGCTAAGTGCTCCAGATGGCCGCCGCCTATAGGACATCGGGTAGGAAGCTTAGCGTAAATATCCACACCCTCGTCGCAAGAAACTGCCTCGCGTTTTTGACTCGAGGTTGCAGTCTCCAGGGAGATGTAGTGAAATGCGATGAGCACGTTATTTAGTACTCGTTGTACGCACTACATTCATTAAGTAATGATCGACTCGTCCATCGGTAGGCTTTTCTCGCCTCTTTTGCTATGTCGTAGTCCTGCGGATGAAGCGTCACAGGCCAGGGGGTAGAACCAGCCTGGAAGGTACCATGGTCCAACTTGGCGATCTCGTCTTCGAGGACGCGGATGTTCAAGAGATGGGTTGTTTGAACTACGAAATCCGCGAAGGCTGAGATTATTGCTTTCCATAGCGTTTTCTCAGTGTGTCTGAGACTTAAGTACTAAAGCATCGGGATGATATGTCGAAGTTGTTGTATCGCGTAGCTAATGATAAGGCGCTGTGAGTTCCAACACATGACAATCCGTTATTTCGTCGGCGATTTATAGGGCGCAGCCCGAGTTATCCTTGCCACCGAAGTCTATGCATTACAAGGTAGATAGATTCCTCTTTTTTCTTAACAATAGTGAATTGAATTTTGAATTGCCCGTAAATGGGCTCCGGCACGCCAAGATTGCAGCACAGTGTTGTCACCACGAGCTAAGTATCACGGAAGATGGCCGTCACCGCCCGTAAATGTCAGACCGATCCCCTACGCACGCACACATCATGGCCGTGGTGGGTTGTCGCTCCTGAATGGTGAGATACAGTCCAGCATGCGGCCGAAACCTTACTTAGTCCATATATACGACTGGTAAGAACAGATCGAGTTCGATATGCTGAACCATACACATCCTTTCCAACGCCCACTGCACAAATACTTGCGTGCCATTTGATATTGGTGACTGTCGAAGAAGCAAGGCAAGCCGGCACGCCCAAGAACGTACACAGTGGTCTTACCAGAACACGATCGCGATAGCCGAGATTGTCAGGCGCGCTATCTCCGCGGTTATCATTGGTGTCTTCGTTAGTATTCCATTAAAGGTGAACATTGTTTCCATATCGATCTAGGACTGCCTGGCATTCTCCCCCGCAACGACGCTAGTAGCATAGGCCAGGGGAAATGATTCAGCACTGTTAACATCCTATTCCATTATTATGTGGGTGTAATAGTGATCCCGAGAATACTATGTACCCTGCGCATGAACATTCACTCATTAATCGAACTACCCAAAGCGCGCACGGGATTGGGGACCAACGTGTCACGTCTATGCATTCACGTCGACCTACTACACGACCATGGGGTACTTTTTGTGTGCGCAACCGAGAGAGTTAACCATGACGGTACAGTGATGCAAGCTGAAGCACGCGTACCCTGCTCCATTGCCACGCCTCTCAACATCAGGAGCGTGTTCACTCCGTCCAGAGCGTTATTCTTTCAATGACTTCGCCATTCTACAGATATAGGATCAGGAAGTATCATCTAGATTTCTAGTCTGGAGACCCAACTTATCTTGATCTACGGCCGCATCTTGCTCCGCACGTATTATTTGGGCTGATTCCTTGTCGACGTGGCGCCTCTCCCAGAGGCCACTGTCTACAGCATCTCGTAGCCTGCATTAAGTTGCACCCGTTACATTTAGGCGAAGCGACGCACCCACACCCACACCTCAGCGACGACTGGAACAGTACGAAATGATTGGATTAGCAGTGCGCAGCAGTGTATATTTCTCATATTTCTTTTGCGCACCGCCGCCACCATCCTAACGCGAACCAATCGCTACCAGACACGATCCAGCGTAGGCAAGAATGCCGACCAATAGAAGGGCATAGGGAGCACCCTCCATGGATGTCAACCACCTCATTCAGCCAGCCAGCTTATGCCCATGCGCCATCATCGAAGATGGCGGCGTCTATCGTAGTCTGGCAGGGTGGCGTAGACCTCGCTCCCTGGGATGCTAGACAATTCGAAACGCTTCTTATCTTGAGTCGAGGGTATTCATCTCATTGGCCACGTTCGTCATTACACTTCACAAAGCAGCCAATGTGGGATGAACACAGCTCTACCTTATCAGTGGCTGCAAGAGGCGCGCATGGATAACTAGGTAGGACAGCCCTACATCTTAGTGTTTAAGCATCGGACAGGCACTCATCATATACTCTGCGGTGGAGAGTTTTATTGTTATCCAATTTCTGTCGCTTGAGACATATCACGAGCAGAGTAAGTCTTTCAAGACCTGACAAAACTGAGATTGACGCTTGCCACTTCCTTATGGATGAGGTGTCCAGTGATTTTGGGGTTTACAATGACTAATGTTACGCTAGACGAAACGAACGAAACCACAACAAATAAGATATCAAGTTGAAAATATTGAGAACTGGAATGGCGAGAAATATTGATGCAATTAGATGGCGAACGGAGAGGCAACTAGTAGGAAGGAATATTGTAAGCGATCCAATTTGTCGGTAAAAGAAAACCAGACGACTTACCTCAATCGGCGGTATAGAGTGTGAGTGATTTGGTTCCGGATCGATACGTGACGCGATGATGGCTGACCGATGGCGTTGGTATGGCGGCATAGTCTGTAAGTGATTTGGTTCCGGATGGATACGCATTGTGATGATGGCTAACTGCTGTCGCTGGCACGGCGTAGCCTGTAAGTGGCCTAGTAACATATTTAAATTACCTGCAACTTTCTTATTATTACATAGCGTGTAAGAACTATCTCTTCAGATCCAGAAACTCCATTGTTATACTTGGTGGTGTTTTCCCTTGATTTCGTCTTCTGTAAGTAAACTTCTTATATCTAGGAGATCACCATGACTGCTTCTTCTAGCTAACCGGCACAACTACACGCCAACAGTATTTTCTTGAGTACCATTGGCCTGTTATTATTAGATTGCCGCTGATGGCTCCGCTTCCACTCTTTATAGCTTGTAAGTCATCGTAATCTGGAATCAGTCTGGGTCTTCCCCTTTTGCATTACTCATTACAACCTAGGTAGTAAGTGTATTTTCTCTTGTATCAGTTCTTAGCAGAGTGTCACTAAGAGAACTTAAGCCTGTCAGTGCAACCCTTCATGGATTACTTCCTTTCTGCTTACCCTGACACCAGGCCCGCCCACATTGTTTGCGTCGGCAATTCGATCCCGTACTTACTCAACGTCTGATCACAAAACAACCAATGGTTGATTTTCTACGACAGCTGGATGGACGTCTCCAACTCTGTGAACGTTGTCAGGCTTTAGATCTTAGGTCTTCTCTTCGCTCTGTCCGAGACCTACGACTCGATTGTGTTGCATGCCAAATTCTCGCTCGTTCTTATCACACTCTGGACAATAGCAATTTAAGTATTTTCGAAGCAAAGTCACTAAGTATTTGTGGAGTTCTTGGTCAGTTGAATCACTCTCACTCATTCATCTTTACCAATGCATCTCTAAGATCACCGACCCTCCCTTATGGATCGTCTTACGCGTCGAACTGTTTTCCCAAGCCTTCCGCGACTTTCACCACAGGATAACTCGTTTTACTTTCAACTACTTCGGCAGTGGGCCAAATTATGTGATAGTCAAGAATGTGGCTATCGAGGTTGTTGCCCCCTGGTAAATGCAAACCAACACTCTCGGATGCCGAACCGCCTTCTAGACCTAGGGGAGCCTTCCTCCCAGCATCGGCATACCCGCCTTATTCAAACACAAAATTTGCGACAACAAAATTTTCCGTCCTATGTTGCTCTATCTCATCGATGGGGCTCAACTGAAACTCTAGACTCTGTCGAATTTCCAAGCTGGTGCACAAGCGCTCAGAATATCAATAGTCGCATCAATACGGGCTTCCTCGTTGAAGACCTACCACTCTCTTTTCAAGATGCAATTGAAGTCACTCGACAGCTTGGAAAGAGATATTTATGGATTGATTCAATTTGTATCGTCCAGGGTCCCGATGGTGATTGGAACACCGAGGCCACAAAAATGGACGCCGTTTTTCAGAATGCCTATTGTACTATTGCTGCAACGTCTGCTGAAGAGTCAACAAAAGGGTTTCTAAACCGACAAATTATGCAGCAACACTCGCAATACGCCTTTATTCCAAATTCGTCACACGGCCCTATCTTTATATCCACACTAGTCGATGATTTCGACAATCATGTAAATAAAAGCATCTTAAACCAACGGGCCTGGGTGTTGCAAGAACGAGCATTGTCACGAAGAACAATTAATTTTACTGACAAGCAGACGTACTGGGAATGTGGTGGTGGTGTGCGTTCGGAAACTCTTGCTTTTCTGAAAAGGTACTTCATCCAGCATTCCTGACTTCTCCCCGCTAAGAAACCTATTGCCTTCAATTTTTGTTTCTCACTCTATTTTTCTCGTCCCGCCCTATTTTAATGTTAACTAGTAGTTATTCCAGTTCGAATCCAAACTTTCACGATGATCCGGCATTTCCTAGCTCCAAACAGCTCAAAGACGCTTTGTCCCAAGTCGAGCTATTTCAGTCGCTATTCTCCGAATATTCAGGTCTAGGTCTTACGCGTCAGTCTGACAGACCAATAGCCATCAATTCACTGGCCAACGTATTAGCTCAACGTTTCGGGACTACGGTCAAGTTGACTTTCTACCGCTCAAAAATGTGTCGTGGGCGACGAGTGAGTTTCGTTTTCCAGAAACTTCAGAGCGCACACCTGGCAATGACGCGGTGATAGACAGCGGCGTCTTGAATGTGCGCAAGAGGGATTCAGAGACTGTGACATCAATGTCAATGGCTCAGAACACGTCTTAAGGGGTATTCTAGGAGAGGACTGTGGGCAGCTCTGGTTTGACAACCAACAAGTGACTTTGACGGAAGTTAAATGTGTTGTTTTGGGTAAAACTAAACCCAGTGTCGTTCAACGCATAGCTAAACCAAAAAGGGATACAGAGAGATACTGCGTTCTGCTCATTAGAGATGTACCACGACTAGGAGGTATGGTCTATATGCGAGTTGGAATAGGTATGGTGAAGCCGTCTTCGATATCATACAGTGGTGGAGATGCTTGGGTTCAGATTATGTAACTGATACTAGGTCATCAGTCAGCCCAAAACAAATTGCGAGGGTCCGCTGGCTAGAAGGCATAAGCCGAATTACGATGGAAAATTCTCCACTACTAACTTTGGAGCTTTGTTTAAAGACCGTCAGCTGCTTAGCGGTAAGAATAGGCCCCTTTTATAGCTATATCTACGTGCTTAGCTATGGCGAAGGCAATATAGAATAGATACCGAGCAGCGAGGGGTATGAAGAGCTCCTCTTCGACATGCCCACTGCAAGCTCTCATCTCCATTTTCAAGCTAGCCACGGAATGACCATTTCAGAAAACTATGTGGTTGGGGTTATGGTCATACGTAGAGACAGGACTTGTCGAACAATATGTGAATCGAAGCGTTAAGGGTTATCCTTGCTCAACAACAACAGATGAAACAACAAGTGTATAACCCACAAAACTACTGTTTCATAAGTCAAGTAATTCGTATCAGCTTCCTGTACAAACACGAGGCAATCGATTGCCAACTCGTAGAGATAGAAAAGAACTACCCACAATCTAGAAGTCAGAATGGATAACATGTAACTGTTTTTGGATCACTTTTTAACGTACGTTGAGGTCCTTCCAACAGAAGGTGTGTATCTTCTTTCTACTC
The DNA here is from genome assembly GCA_022432385.1 of Xylariaceae sp. FL1272. Classification (NCBI taxonomy): domain Eukaryota; kingdom Fungi; phylum Ascomycota; class Sordariomycetes; order Xylariales; family Xylariaceae; species Xylariaceae sp. FL1272. The sequence goes on from JAJJXC010000004.1 coordinate 885,931, forward strand.
TTCTGATAAGCTAAGAAGAGATCTGCTCCTCGAGTTGAGTTGGAGGAGTCTGATGAGATGCGCCACTATACCTGACAGCCATGAACCATGAACCAGCGCCATCCACTGCGCCCCTTGCCACTATCATGGGCGCACGTGAAAATCAAACATGAACTTGAAGTGATTGGTCCAACCTCATATGGCCCAGCTAAAAGTGCTCCCTCATTTAAGTTGCCACAGATATGCATTTGTAATACCTGGCAAGTTATCGTTGCGGCTCAACCCATCAAAAGACGACCAACAGCCATCGACAGGATCAGCACTAGAGTGTCCTATAATAAGGACGAATAACGTTACGCCGCTTTCCACAGAGCCAAGTTTCAAGGACAAAGCCACGACCGCCTTAGGCCCTATCCCACAGATTATCAAATCTCTCGCAGGCAAAATGTTTGATACGCGCCTCTCTCAACGCTGCAGAGCCGAACACCTCAGGCCACCTTTCCGAGGCCAAAACCCCGTTTTTAGGACATAAGCGCCTGAAGGGCTGCCACCAGGGGCTAGATAGGGCGTCAAAACGTAGTAGAAGCAACGGATACGCCGACAGAGCAGGGTTTTAAATGAGATTATTGCCACATCTACCTCCCTGTTTGCCTTGTGAGGTAGATTAAGGATAAGAAGTGCCTCACTTTGCCGCGGACACATTGTCCACACGAACTCTGCCTCGGCCTAGGCTAGCTGAGAACTTCGCATGATTAGGTCGATAGTTAGTTCTATACTTCCGGTCCCAAAGCGTCTTGGCTGGCAAATAGGCTGAATGCCCTCACTCGCTCTTGGTAAAACCAGGAAATGAACTGACACAGGTTCCACAAAAATATGTTGTACATGGGCCTGGACAGGATACAGGATTCGAATTGTGAGCCGTGGTGCGTCAACACAGGCATCCAGTCAAGGATGTCCCAAAGGTTTCACACGCGAGCTGCCCCTTTTTCCATCCGCTACGAATCCTCGGTCCATGGATTTCCACAAAGCAGACGTGTCTATAAACGGGTCTTCGCGCCTACAGGGGACTGCTCGTCATGAGTGGTATCTTTCATCTCCCCGACACTGGTGTAATTTGTCAGTTAGGCAAAGAACTACAAGCACTCTGACTGGACCTGCCATAATTAAAGCTGAATTGCATCTGTACTGTTCTACCATTACCCATCTCTCCGGATTTAAGGAGACTGCTCTGCCTAGTCCTAAGATGATAAAGTCGGGATAGAAACTAATAACTAGTTTTAATTGGCTCTCAGCGTTGCCGCGTTAGGAGAACTAATTTCTAAAATAGAGGCAGAGTAGAGCTGGTCTCATTAGTGCTATTAGACACGCCCCTTAGGGGTGAAGCACCATTTAACCGTATAATGTGGAGGGCGCGACCGTTTGTCACCGTTTCCGACCGTTACCCTCCGTTTCGTTACCACAACTCGCGCCACAGTCATCGCCGTCTATTAATAGCAATTATTTGGATTTACTCATTTTATTTCTGCATCAAAGAGACTAATATGGAAATATTAGTACTATTGAGATCCAATAGAACATATCTCTTGAAATTTTACTCTTTATTTTGTCTATTATGCGGTAATCGTTACGAATTTGACCTTAATCAGTGAGTTTGCTCAGGTTTCGTGGGGTGTGGGTCCTTTAAAGGTCGCTCTCTTTTAGGGCGAGTGTGGTATAGAGGACTCCATTTCTGGATGCCAGAACTTCCAGTCTTTGAGGCTTCCATACCAACACTTCAACATTTGTATGCAATATGGGACAAAATTTTTCTAGCTCCTCGAGCTTTGGCATCGAGTTAGAGTTCCTTGTTGCTTTCAAATATGACGAGACTCCGCTCATTACACCGGAAAGATTCCGAAACTCTTCCGGAGGTCCAATCTGGGTCGATGGACAACTTAACGAAGTACAACGAAGCGCAACAGCAACAACCCGGATCAGTGAAACAATCTCGAGAGCCTTACAGGGGTCTCGTCTGGGACCGCGCGTCAAGCCCGACCTCCAATCGAACCACCTTACCGATTATCAGGGTTGGACGGTAGGTCGTGACAACAGCGTTTATGCAGATTTCCCATTCGGTGAAGAAGGCATGGAAGCTGTTGATTGGGAATCCGTAGAGATTAGCTCGCCGGCGTTATACGACAGCGAGTCATCATGGGACGAGGTCTTCAGGGTTGTTGAAGCTATTAGCGACGACTACTGGATCATCACCCCGAATAGCGCAGGGATGCACGTCCATTATGGCAATGGGGGCGACTATATTCCAGTCTCGAAACTGAATAGGATAGCAGCACTGTGCTTTGCCGCCGACCCCCTTCTTGCTACCCTTTACCCTAACCACAGGAAAGATAACACTTTCAGTCTTAGTAATAGACTCTATTCCATCGCGGCTCACGGAATAACTGCAGAAACAATCAACCGTGATTTAGGGCTCGCAGACAATCTTCGCGGCCCTATCCCAAAGATTCCACCAGCTCCGGCACGTCGGACAAAGGCTCGGTTCAAGTGGGCCTATAATCGAGGTGACTTAGAGAGCTACACTTTTAACCCCGAGTTTTTCACTGACCCGCTAGGTGAGTCCCAAGGGGGGGCCCCCGCCGCGATTAGGGACTGCGTCCGTGAGATTCTCGAGTCCCAGAACTGTCCCACAACCGCACAGTTAATGTCCAATTCTGTGTTTCTTTACGAGAGGCCCGCGTATAGTTTCAAAAATTATACATCCCAGCGATACAAGCAACCGCCCTTCCCAGGCGATCAGCTTCTCAAGACGATAGAGTTCCGCCAGGTGCCCGCGACCATGGACGCCCGGGAAGTGGTGGCACACGCCAAGGTCGTGGTCGGTCTGTGCAAATGGGCGTCAACGGCCAAGCTTGCAACCCTGTGGCAGGTTGTGACCGATTGCGACGAGGCAGACCGGGTGATTAGTTCGGGCCGGGGAATTCATACGTATGACGTTTTTGACTTGCTTGTTGACTTGGACCTTGAAGATGAGGCGAGGGTGTTGGAGCGATCTGTCGCCAAGTGGCGAGGCGATCCCATACCGGATGCCGTGGAGGAAGATTTCGATGCCGATTTGGACCCTGTCGCAGGCAGCTTTCGCCCCGGTGTGGTATCTATAGCTCATTCGATTAGGGCAGGACTAACGGTGTTCCCGTATTAGACCCTTGAGGAAATCGACGACAAAGGGATTCGAAGCGTACAAAACAGTTGGTAGACGATTTGAATGTTGCAGGTTTAGGTGCTCGCGCACCCTCGTTTAGAGCTCGGTTCATAACAAGCTAATGTTTGAGTAGTTATATGGTTACACACTTTATCTTGCATCATGTATCGCGGCGTTGTCCTTACGCACAGCGTCGTGTAGTAGAGTGATGGCGTCGCTGAGAATTCAAAAGCACGTCCTCGATTCAGCATAATAAGCCGTAGATGACTGAAAGGATCGCAATGAAGCAAGTCAGTGTCGGTTGTTACTGGTCAAGCTCTGACCTCATCTCTACGTTGAGCTATACGCTGCTCTAATATCAGATTGAGAATGACTAAGTTTGTTATACACCTTTCATTATGTTGTAGTAAGCTAAGCGAACTGGTCATCATCCGGATCCGTGTTGCGATTATACTCAGCCATGTGAGCGAGCTCCTCTGCTGTCTTATCACCGTACTGGTCTGCAATAAAGGCGTACATCATATCAGTACCCGCAGAAATGCCTGAGCTTGTCCAGATGTTGCCATCGACGACCCACCGCGCCTTTCGCACCCACTGAACACTCGGACCCTCCGTCATTGCCTTGTAGTAGTAGCACGTGTTAGACTCGCTCGTAAAGACATACAACACGTGATCGTCCACGGGTCGTGTTTAAAGAGATGCTCGAGCTGGGTTTCTCATTGTCTTGTGCAGACTTACCAGCTCCATCCGTCGCTTGTTCGAAGTTGCGCGCCGCCCATCGAGTAGTCCGGTCTGGGCAACAATGATACTGCCCGTGCAGACTGTGAGGAGATATCTCAACCGGGGGTACATCTTCTTGACGAACTCCCGGACGGTCGCCGCAATCGGCTCCACCCGGGTCCCCTGCCCCCCGGGGACAAGGAGAACTTCGATGTCCTCTGGACAGTTATCAAAAGTGTGCGTCGGCACGACGCTCTGGCCAATCCCGGTGCTGCTGCTTTCGAGCTTCGTTGGCACCGGGTCCAAGGTCGCCGCAACCACTGACAAAGTAAGTGGTTTCGCTGCGGAGAGAATGTTGAGCGCGTCCATGGGCCCGAACACATCCAACGCTTGGAAGCCCGGAAACAAGACTAGGCCGAAACGGGTGACCGGGTCTGGTGCCATCTTGGTCGTGTGATTATGGTCGCTGTGACCTAGGTGTCTAGGGAGGATAATGGATTCCAAAGATGAGTACTGGCAATCAAGTTAAATACTGTCCAGAGAGAGAGCTCGTGTTCATGTCGAGTATCCTGTAGGGCTCGAACCGGTCGAGCCGGTGAGGAGTCCGTAGTACTACGCCCTCCGATGTGCGACGGAGTCTGAGAAGTGGAGACTCGGCAAATCCTGCCAAATCCCAGTGTCATCAAGCATCAAGACGAGAGGCCGGTTTCGTTTACAAGGATTCCTTCGAAGTGTCGTACTGTAATCACCGGAAAATCGAAATCCGACCTTTGTAATACGTGCTTCGGTGATATGTGGGACTAGACATCTCAACATATCTCCCGAGTTGTTTGGGGTTATATTGGAATACGACACCGGACAATACTACTGCATTCAAATCACCTGCTTTATAAGTATCCCATTTCTGCAACAATCAAACTTAATATACCTTGATAGTATGTCCCTTTATTGAGCATGAAAGACCTCATCAAATTCGATTCCTCCATCCTGTCGTGACACTTTACCGCTGTCAGCAGCATCAACATGCGTCAGACAACTTTTATAAAACATACGGAGTGAACTTCGCGGACCTTTTGACCACGCAGCTCCCAAAGAACCACAGAGAAGTTTCCTGGGGAAAAAGTATACTAGCGATTCTTGAACCACGTTACATACTGCCTTCCTGCATATCTGCTGTCGGTCGAAACCCAGCAACATACCTAGATCATGAAGTAGAAGAAAGCAAATGTGCGGAGCAGCACCGACTCTCCAGTTTCTTCTTACTAGCTCTTCTGAGACTTGTGACTTTTTCTCGTTGCCAATATCTGACAAGGTCTATGTCTTTTGGCTTTGTATCGATAAGCTTGACAAACCGGGGATTCTTGCAAAAAGATCCACCTCGGCGGAATAACTTGTTCGCCACCTGGAGTTGTCCTGAGTATTCCAACAAAGTTGACGTCAACGCCGCGATCGATGAGAGTCGTGAGGAAGTTAGTTTGACCCGTGCGAGCGGCCATGTGAATAGGCACATCTAGCATGATATTCTTCTCAGAAAGCAAGCCTTTGCGTAGAGCAGTCGAAAGGCGAAGATGGTGAAGTAATGGCCGACAGTTTCTAGCAACCCATCAGTCCCAGGGAACACACAATAGGTCAGGGTGCCTTTGATCAAACATAGGAACTTGACCGTGCTCTGCAGCCACAGGAAGGATAGTCGATTGATCGCTATTCTTAGGACAGGCGAGCACGTCCTCATGGTTACATCTCTCGCTGCCGGCAACTAGCTGCAGCTGGCTGGCTGCGAGGGAGATGTTGGCTGCTTGGGCAGCAGCAGATAGGACATTCCGATCTTGGGTAGTGATCGTGATAGCCAGTGCATCTAGCTCATTTCAAATAGTGATGGGTGTTGGAGCATTTGGCAAGAGATTCACGGAAGAAAGAAATGCAGCAAGGATATTTCAGTATGTATATATAAAGCAAATTATCTAATGGGGAAAGCTATAATAAAACGTATTGAATGCCATTTCCCGGTCAATGGTAGTTCGCAGGAGTCAGTGTGGAAGGTTTCGTACAGCAACAAGTTGTCTTCGCGCGTTGTAGCCTCTCGACGAGACGAGAAGAGCGTAAGACCTCGTTGAGTAGCAAATAAAAGCCTCCTGCTCCCTCAGAAGCATATCGGAAATTAGGAAGAATAACAATGCGCTCTTTGTCGCGGAGGGACTTCCCCAACCAATTCTGCAATCTGGGTGTTCGCGAACACGATCAGGTTACAGTCATTTTAGAGTGTAAAGAAAGCGGACCTATATTAAGCATCACGAGAGTTTATTCTTGCCTTTGTTGCACAGCTACGTAAATTTACGATGTTTTCCGTAACGCCAAATCTACCCGAATGATATTGAAACTCTAACTCACATCGCCTACATAATGCCTTCTCGACCCTGCCTCCGTGCATAATTCAGACGGGTCGGCCTGTTTGACGAAGTAGTTCCGGATGCAGGAGCCCTCCATCTGGGTGACGGGTCCAGGCATCAAGTCTCCAGCGTTCCGATTAGAAACTGAGGCGCCATGGTTAAAAAACATTGCATAAGTATGCATATAATTATTTAGATAAATGTAAATGGCTATTGTGTTCCGCAAGATGCTGTGCTCTATGTACCCTGATGTGTCAGACTACTCTTGAAAAAGAGGAAGATACATAGTCACAAATGCTGCAAATAATGACGGGAATGACCGCCAGACGCAGTACTAATAAGGGAAATCTACTGATCACTTGCGAAGAAAATCTGAAAAGTGCTCAAAAGACTGTATACTCTGCGATAGTGGTGATGAAAAAGCAACTACTTGGTACAGTGGTATACCGTTGGGGTAACTCTCTTGTATAATCAAGTCTTTGCTGACTAAGCATATCCCTATTGCACTATACATTCCTTCGTGCTGTCCTTGCTCTGCAACGCGGGTTCGTGTGAAACAGTATCGGCTCCAGTCAAATCACCTTCACATCCAACCCATTAATGAGGAAGACCTTGCTGCTTGAAAAAATCCCAGACTCGGCAACTCTGGGTGGTGCGGGCTACAACGCCCGGTGTGCAGTCGGCAGCATTACGGATATCCGCAGATGCTCCGTGGCTGAGGAGGACGCTCGCTGTTGCGAGATCATCGTTATGGGCCGCAACATGGAGTGCGGTCTCTCCGGACATCGATTGGGCGTTGACATCGACGTTGTGGATTCGCGAGATCTGGCGTACCAATGCTGTATTGCGCTGATAGGTTGCTATGTGTAAGGCGGTGAAGCCGAAGGGACCAGCCAGGTTTACATCGACACTTTGATCGACCAGAGCCTGAATAAAGCGGATATGGCCAATCCGAGCAGCCATATGGATCGGGGCGTCGCGCATTCCGTTTCTCTCTGAGAGAAGACCACGGCGGAGGGCAGGCCGGTGTACGAAGAGCGTTTCGTAATAGGCGATGATGGCTAGCAACCATTAATTTCAGTAACAACATCAATTCGTTTTTCGATTTCGTTCACCTTCTCGGCCATTTTCGGCAGCAACGTGCATTACCGTCGAGCCGTCCTCATCGTGAGCGATTGCAAGCACGTCTTCCTTGGTGCGTCTCTCCCGAAGAGCAAGGGCCTGGAGCTGATTGTCAACTGCAACTGTGTTGCCAGCACGAGCGGCACTGAACAGACTCCGGCAGTCGGAAGAAGTAATAGTGATAGCCATCGTGTCGTTAGTGTTTTGACAGCAATAGTGTCGGACCTAGCTTGAGGAACACCAAGAAGGATGGAAGGACGTCATAAGAATAACCAGTATATATATACAAATCAAAGGTTTAGCGGACAGATACATTGGACTGCATTGAGGTGCCATCTCCATTGAGTGCCATCTTCAGGTCAATGGTAGTTGCCAGGCGGGACGCCATTGTAGTGGTCGCTATTCAATATCTAGAGGGCTCCCACACGGTAGCTACCTCAATGATGAGGCCTTGACCAATGCTTTAAAGCTCAGACGGCCTAGGGAAGGTATTATGGCCTGCTTAGTATTGCTGGAGAACATGAGTGGTCGAATCACTACCTCCAAGAATTGGATGATTAAAATCGAATGTTGTAACATTGACAAATCTCACGCGTGGTCGATTGTGCAGGTAATGTTGTGTATCATTGGAGCTGACATTAATTACGAATAGTACGGTTTTTGTATATTGCCCGAGTTGTGTCGTAGCTAGCGTCTTGAAGAGCTGCTGTGGTGTGGCCATTACTTATACTATATGTCCGACAAGCTCAGCTTGACTGGAGACACCAAACTCATATGGTAATGGAGAAGCAGCTTGTAAGACACCCAGTCTTTATATTTGGATAGCTCTGAGCTGTTGATGGAAAAATATCTGATCCGTTTGGCAGTTCCAAACACAAGCGAACTTGTTCATAGAGATGAGTCACACACGTGATATTGTATTATCATTGATAACTTCACAGAGCACCCTGTATTGGAAGTCATCACATGTGGAATTGTATAAATATATTAGTGTTAAAGAGAACAAACAGCCAGTTGATGTACAAGAAGAACCAATTGACGAAGCTCTAGTCACTCAGTTTCTTTCCTTCGAGAACATAACTTCCTGTTGAGTAATATCTGTCTAACACTGATCTTCGGCTATGGCATCTGAAAGCCAACGGCAAGAGCAATTCCTTGAGAAACTGTCAGTGTCAAAATTAAAGTAGCGATATCAGAGTACCTGATTAGGAGTATTAGGAACGTTGGTGTAGTTGGAGCATTACCTGGAATACACGAACTAATTGTGATGGGTCATACGTCTGCTTTATATCACAATTCATGCAATCTTGTTCTATACTCTCTGTAACCTATTCCATGTTTAGCTCAATTCCTCAGCACGACGGCTCGAATTCGAGTTGAGTGATATGTTGTCACAATCTGACTCCAATAAATCTTTGTGCAGGATTGATAATTACTTTGTCAGCGCTTTGTCCTGTCGAGGCATGACGAAAGAATTTGTATTGTCAATGAGGAGACCGACCCTTTGACACTGAAACATTTCCCTTCAGGGACATAGACAGAGGCATTGTTTCCACGGCCTTGTGCTGACAACGACGGGACGAATAGAGAGCGACACCGAAAACGCGCCAAGAAGTAGTCATTATAAGACTTAAGATTAATCCTAGTTGCGCAACATGTTCGGTAAGCTTTCTACTCACAGTACCAGAAATCAAGATATCGGTATCACTCATCTCAAGGATAGAATTTGATCTCGGTCAGCGGATAAGGACATATTTTCACAATGAGCTTGAACTCACCTACCCCTACTGGCCGAAGAGGAAGCAGACAACAGCCCTTGCCTGAGTATCCAAACCCTCGAATCCGCAGCGCTCCAACTCTGTTTGGTATGTCTACACGCCAGAATAGAGAGCGGCGAGCAGTGAATGGTGATTTCAAACGCCTACGAGCTGTCTCTGGATACCCACCAGATGGGCAGACCCTCCGACAATTCTACGGCAACCCCGGCAATAGACGAGCACGGAACTTTAACGACGTGCTTAGAGCCGGACCAGCACCAGGTAAGGGCTATGGTGTTTTCACTCGAAGGAGTGTTAAAGCGGGTGACATTCTAATGTCTGAGCAGCCTATAGTCAGTCTTCCGAGATTTAACGAACCAAGTGCGACCGCGGCAGTGCAGGCGATGCTCCGGCCACGAGACTTTCAGCACGACAATTTAGAGGAGCTCTTCCAACTGACGGGCAGCCAGCAACCAGATAATGAATACGAGCTCATCAGAAATAATGGCTGGTCGTTAGGTGGCGGGAGCAGTCAACAGACTGTTTGGTTTGGCATCGCACATATGAATCATAGCTGTAGACCAACCGCTCGTGTGATCACTCAGGAGTCTGGATGGGCTTTGGTGAGGGCCCTCACCGATCTTCCCACTGGCAAAGAGATCACAGTCGACTACCAAGGGTTGGACGACTTCGGCTGGTCACATCCCGATACGGGTATACCGACTGTAGAGCAGGTCCAGGCCTCCTTTCAGCAAACATGGGGCTTCACTTGCAATTGCGCAGCTTGCAGTAACCCGGAAGTTACAAACAAATTACGCGAGCGTATGACCGTTTCTGAGCAGGCTATGCAGTTTACAAACACAAAGTGGCCATCACGACCTGAGCATTACGCTGAGATGGATAAACGATTCAGTGAGTACATCGACGACTTAGTCCACGAGCAGTTCTGGAACAAGTGTAGGGAATCCTGCAATTTTGCGACACGTCATTATGAAGAATTGCAGAAGGTGGGGTTTAGTCTCACTAACCAGCAGGCGACGAATTTAGACAAAGCTCGGGAGTGGTACTGCAAAGCAGACGAGCATTGGGAAGGCGCCCTCGGTGATTTGTAGTGTTGTCCAGGCCAAGGTATGTTTCTATTCCTTAACCAGTTTATGTTTTTCGGTGTTAATGCCTCCACATTAGACCTCTTTTAACATTGGGAAGCAAAAGAAGGAATGATTTTCCAAAAGATTTTACATGCAATGCTTTGCTATGTTCTTACAACCCTGGTAAACTATTTAAGAGTAAACTACTCTATGCCTTTCCTCCCTTCACAATGGCCATACGCGTTCCAGGTAGTGAAACCTACAAGTTCCGTAATCGCTAAATTTGGCTATCGTGGCTCATCTGCAAATTATCGCAAAAGGCTGACAGCATCTATCTTTCACAGTCCAAACAAAAACCCAAATTTCTCGTAAGGAACCTGGAGCAACTACGCGCAATGGATCAGGAAAGAGCCAAATTATGTTCTGGTACATCGTCCTCGTCCCTGCAACTTCTGACGTTGAAGAAGCTGTCTTCCTTCCAGTCTTCTGCAGAAAGTAAATTAAGTGGAGTGTGATCAGATTGTCGAAGCCAGCCCATCATCGGGCAAAGGTCGGTCTTTTTAGCAATGACGTTGAACATACCGCGGTCAGAGAGGGTAAATGCGGCAGAGCAATGTCACGTTGGAAATTGCCAGTGTGGCATGGCTAATCAAGTCAAAATATGGCGGTCTTTTCTGCAGTGTGGTCTTGTGCTCGACATTGCATCGGTAAGCTGTCATCGTCAATGAAATGTACAACGGGCAGATGGTTAGCATAGTCAGCCGCAGTAGTCCACCAAAGCATCTGCTCACAGTGATGTATTGACGACAGGGGGTCAACTTATATTCCTATAAGCATCCATAATCTTGGCAAAGGTAATCACTCCCAGCGAGGATAGAGCGAGCCCAGTCGTACGTTCTCCACATGAGAAACTCTGTCTAATTCACTGCTACGGACTAGAGATCCATCTGTACGAGCAGTCTCTCTGTTCAAGTTTGTCAGCGATACCAGCCCACCCAGCCACAATCCAGCCACAAGGGACTCCAGCCACCTGGCCTTCAGTGGTGCCTACAGGGGTCTGCAAAGACCCTGGTGGTGACTGGGGAAGTCTGGTGTTGGCTATTCCGCTACGACTCCTGTAAGGAGCAGCACAGGTGAGAAAGAGGAGACCGAGGTCTCCATATTCAATCCTGAGTAAGGAAGAGCCGAGGCTCTTCCCCTCTCTCACTCTCTTTCAAACAGCAACTTTGCAGGATCGGAATCATCGGATACTGCATCTTTTTCATCGCTACTACTCTCCAGATCTCGCAATTTTGCTTCCTGCACACAATGACCACTTCTACTCCCAAAATCGTCGAGCTGGCTGCGAAGATAAGCAGCTCGGTTGCAGAGTTGCAAGAATATCTGTCAGCTCAGGGAGTGGAATCTCCATCCTTTGCTGAGAACAGCCCTCCCAACCTCCCTTCTGATGTCTTTCATATCCGGGACGATGTCCTAGACGCGACTGCTGAGCTCCACGAGCTCCTGTTGGAGCCTTTGATGCTGATCTATAAGTTCGCCGGTGTAAGGGTATATTGGACTCGGCCATATGCTCAGAGACTAATGTTTTAAAGGTCGCGAACACGGTTAGCATTGATTCGATTGTCCGATTTAAGATTTTGGACATGATCCCACCTGGTGGCCGGGTCTCTTTTGAAGATGTCGCCAAGAGAGCGAATCTCGATAAGGGACTTGTTAGACGCCTGCTTCGATACGCGATATCTATGCGAATTCTGTGTGAGCCGGAGCCGGACATGGTGGCACATACCAAGGTCTCTAAGTTCCTGGCCATCCCATACATCAGTGCCTGGGTCACTTTTGAAAGCCACGATACCTGGCCAGCTATTCCCAGAGTAAGGACCCTTTCCAAACTTCTTCGTGGAGTGTCACTCTAACACGTATAACTCTACGCCAGGTTGGAGAAGCGATCGAGAAATGGCCGTCCTCCACGGAAGCCAACGAGACTGTGAGTCTGAACCATGTTTCACTTCTCATCAACATATGCACAGAAACTCCAAACTCGAGCTCCATCTTATACTGACCTTCGCAGGCCTTTGCCCTTGCAAACCAAGGAAAATCGGTCTTTGAAGTCCTTAGCTCAGACCCTGAGGCAGCGATGCGTTTTGCAGGCGGGATGAAATCCCTCGATCATGTTCCTGGTTGCGGAGACTGGTTCGTCGCCCAGGCCTACGATTGGGCTTCCCTCGGAAACGTCATGATCGTGAACGTAGGCGGGCAGAGAGGCTCCGTTGCTATAGACCTCGCGAGTAGGTTTAAAAATCTTAAGCTGCTTGTCCAGGACTCGGCGCCGGTTATTCAGGGCGCCGAGTCTGCTGTTCCGGCCGAATTGAAAGAGCGCGTACAATTTATGGCACACGAGCTCTTCGCCGATCAAACGGTGCAAGCAGACGTCTACTTTTTCCGCATGGTGCTCCGTAACTGGGCTGAAGAGAGAGCCATCAATATCTTGAAAGCTCAGATCCCCTCCCTCCGACCCGGATCAAAGATCCTTATACAAGACGCAATCTTGCCAGCGCCGGATAGTGGTAGTCCGTTATGGAGAGAGAGAACTATGAGGTATGTACCCGTGTCAGGCACTTGAGGGGAATATGTACGCTTATTGACAAAACTCACCAGGTCGGTTGATATGGCGTTGAAGTTTTACTTCAACAGCTACGACAGACACCTGGACGAATGGAAATCGCTTCTTGCAGCGGCGGATAAGCGATTTGCCCTCCACAAGGTGTATGAGAGAATGGACTCTCAACTTGCGTTCCTTGAAATTCACTGGGATGCCTAACTTGGCATGGCAGTCCATCGATTCTAGGTTCATCTTCTGTCCGAGCTTGAGCTAGTATCTTGTACAATGGTAGTTCATGTTCCGAGCAAAACAGTATATTGGTTTGCATTCAGTCGTTCTTTGGGTCAGGTTGGCAGGGGGACAAGGCTTTGAGATTGCGTCTGTGGACCAAAGTGCTGCTTGACTCCCTTTCAACAAGGTAGACATGCCTCGTACAACATTGTCACCTAGAAAAATCAACCCTGGTTCTCCAGCAGGTTCCCGCAGCTACTTCAAGCGTTTCATCATCCTTAGGAACCAAATCAACCTGATCGTCCTTTATCCTGGTGTACTATATCTCTTGGAACACACGAGCGCATGTAATGCTGCTGGGACTGGATAGCTCTCTCAAGATGTACTCACATGCTCAATTATCAATCCTTCTCACTCAAAAGAGCCTTGTAATGATTTAAGACTCCTTTCGCACGCAATTGGTACTTAAATATTAAGGAGCGCCCCCATCTGAGGCAGTATTGTCGTGCATTTTGCTGTTCATAACGATTGAGCTACTTTCTGGGATTGCAGAGGAAAATACCCCAAAAAGGGGGGGATAGGAATAGGGAGGATAAGAACAGTGGCAAGGGTAGGTTAAAGGCATGCGAAGCCGGGTAGTGAGAGATGCCGATTGGAGTAGCATCCTGCGATGGCAGGATGCTGTCCACGCCTTAAACTTGCCTCTTTCGATTCTATTTAATACGACCCCTCCTACATTTCAGAAAGGGGCCGACGCAGATGGATCGGGGTGCTGCTAACAACTAACCTTGGAGACGAAACGCTGAAGAATTTCTGTTGAAAATAGTGCCTCCCATGCAACCCACCATCAATCAGGAGAAGCAAATGGCACATCAATGGCATTGACTTCAACGGCTTCTCCTACAACATGTATTGATTAAAATTGCTGCATGGTACTGCGCCGTTGTTGCGCTTACCTGATGGCCAATTAGGGGAATGCCGTGCTTATTACTTGGAAGGGTCTGTCTCGTTGCTCGCTGCGTTGGCCCATGCATGCGGGTTCCTTGGTGGCTGATAGAGCCCTGGACGGACTCACCCACGCAGCGACGATATAGCAAGTTCTTCTGAAAGGCAACCAATGCCGCGTGAAGGAGCTGGGACTGGGCCGAGAGGGGTTGATGCGCTGGGTCGATGTCGTCTATAGCCTCCAGAGCATGGCGACGGACTATGACCCCTCTGGAAAAGTGAACAGCATTGACGTGTTTCACGCCATACCAGTCAAAGCAGTGTCTAGGTCTCTCGAGGAGTGACTCAGCGAGCATTTGAGCAGGTGGGCGGACTTCGTACGTGAGCCGCCAAGATTTCACAGCGTTCAAGGCGCACACTGCACTATGATCGGGCCGCAGTGTTTTAAGAGTTTTGCATCGACGTTAATCAAGGCTTTAAAGGCTATCGAGTCGCTCGAGTCTCAATTGTTTGGTTATTCTTTTGAAGGACGAGTTGTCGAGGGATTTCTTCATTGCAATGTTCCAGTGCTTCGATCACAATAGTCATGACGCCGCGACCAAACGGTTTGAAGTGATCTTCGAGATACTGGCCATATGTTGATGCCGCGAAATTTGCCGTTAGAACCAGCTAAGACGACGGTATTTTGTAGCTACGTGCGCAAATCTTGATCGACACTCGCCATGCAATGCTGGTCAAGGAATAGTGAAGGAAGTTCCCATTCAAATGTCACTGGACTCGTCTTGCCTGCAGGATAATTCAAGGCAGTGATATGAGAGGCAGGGTTTCAAATTCCGAATGAGAGGTGATATTGTGATGAAATAGAAGTAAAGTTTCTAGCAAGGGATTGAAATAAATGTCGTAAATTTTATAGGTAGTCCACTCGGTCATTTTTGAAGGTAGCCAATAAGTGTCACGCTCTAATGAGGGTATGTAGTAAACTGCAGGAAGTATTTCAGACATGCTGCGATGTACTAAAGAGTTAGACTAAAGCGATTTGTGCCAAATTTAAGGTGACCATTGTGTCTCTGTCTCTATGTGATGAAGCAGTTAGATGATTCTGATTTCTCATATCTGTTTCATAGAACGTTGATTACAAAGGTGGTCGCTGCTTACAAGTGCTGGGTCACCATTACCAATGCAGCCAGAGCTTCCAGTCCTCGAGGCTTCTATACCAACACTACAACATTTGTATGCAATATCGTATTCATATGAGACACGTACTCGGAAAGCGTAGGCCGATTCACGATAGCTAGAGTGCCGCCATATCATATAAAGGAGAGCACACAAACCAATCACGGTCGCTTGGCATCGAGCACCGCCAGTAGCTACCAGCTAGAAGCAGCAGAATCATTTCCAACGTCAGGTTACGGTAGAGCACGCGCATTCGTAGAGGATAGGAGCGGATGTTTGAATCAAGGAGACCCAGTTCATGGCTAACACTTTGTCATGATCGCTTGCAGTCTTACTCATTCTCGTGCGACTCAAGCCCGAGTTCAAGAGCGCCAAACTGATTAAACACTCAATCCTCAGGTGCTTACCTGTTCGCTCTAGTTTTTAATTCCGCAATGCGCACGAGATATGTATTGTAAGATTCATGAGCCGAAAGAGCTGCACATGATGACCTCTGTCTATTATTCAAATTTGTCAAGGAAGAAAGCTAGTTACAGACATCAAAGACCTTCAGAATCTACGATCTACCACGATGTTCCTCTAGCCCCGCTGAAGGGCGATGCCAGTAAAATGGCTTACTAGACCTAGCACTTCAGTCGTAAAGAACGTACTGTATCGGCACTTCCCGTCTTTGAGCCGTTCGTAGCATGGCTAAGGATCAAGTGAACCATCGCCAAACAGCGTCATGTCTAGATCTCCAATCAAGTCTAAATAATCAGACCCTTGATCACCGTATAAAGACTCAGGTACTTCATCCATGTGCTCTGAAATGTCACCGGGTTCCTGTGTGACTTCCCCAGCCTTCACTGGCTGTTCATTTGTCGCCTTGGACGGCACACTTGTGGCTTGACTTGTGCAATCACTTACCTTCGTCTTCTTCGATGGTTGCTCGGATTCAGCGCACTCACCATCACCGTCGTCGCTTCTAACTCTCTTGTTAGCAGGAATGCTTGCATTCCCTGGAATGGTGGAAGGTGATGGAAAGTGGGCGGGCTGATAACCAACGTTTTCCATTACCGGTAATGGAGGTTGAGGCACCTGGTATTGCGGTACCGAAGAATAGTTTGAAACACCCGTAGAGAGATTCACAGGCATAGGGGGATAAAAGCCCGCGCCAGGATTATACTGGGCGGGTATGTAAGCGGAGGGTTGTAAGACAGGTTGTTGTAAGACAGGTTGAACAGGCATAGAAAAATCATTCATTCCAGCCGGCGGTACCACAACCTCATTCGCAACCCAAAGATGGCCACCTCTAGGTTGAAAGGTATTTGAACCCTTATCGTCCATCCATGGGATCACAGCCGGGTCTTCGGAAGAAACAACAAGCTCTTGCAAGTTCCTCCACGGCGTCAAATATCTCGGCCAGGGAATGGGGCCGAGATCGTTACCTGAGCAGGTGACCATCTGGAAGGGCGTAGAGAAGTCATTCGCCCCGTTGAGCAGTGGCATTGGCTCCCGTCCTGGACGCGGCGGAAACAAGCCCATGGCGAACTGTTGATCCCAAAATATTGCGAACTGACCAAGAACTGCTTCAGCCACGAGCTGCACATACTTGTAGTGATAGGATCTAGACCATAACGCCGCTTCTCTGATGGAGGAGAGAGTCAAGTCGGAACCTGGGCCTTTCTTAACACCAGAGATTTGGGCTTTCAAATCTTTGATTTTAGCATCCGCTAACACACACTCGACGCCAGCCTTGAAGAAATTAGCCATGAATGTTATGAAGCGATCACCATGCTGCAAGAACGGTAGAAAGAGGTCCATGTCAAGCTCCTCGTTATCCGCGAGGAAATGGTGATACTGGATGCTGGACTTACATGATGTCGGCTTCGAGTTCGCATCATGACAGGCTAATTTTGTCGTCGAGAAGTTGCAGCAACAGCCATGCCACGGGCATGGCGGTCGCGCGACGCGTGGCTGGAGAACACAGGGGACTCGACATAACGATACCTTCTCGGCTCCTGGGTCTTGAAACGGCGACATGACGACGTACCCTGTTTTGGGGTTGATCACGCATCGATGGCGGTTGTCATGCTTGCGCGTCGTACGATGGATGTACAGTCGTATGCACATCTTTGCTGAGTATCGGGGTATATGAGGGAATGGGAAAATGTTAGTTGGAAGTATACTATAGTATAGGAGACAAATGAAAATAGTCTTTTACTACGACCTCAATATTGCGAGATCTAAAATTGTATTAGAGTATCATAAAGAACGCTTGGTTCCCATTACTACGACTTATGGAGGCTCCCTATATGCCTTTGAGTCAAAATCGCCATGAAAGACATTGTTCTTCTGTGAATTCGACCTCGTGGAAGAGTCTTTGTCGACCACAAACACTACCTTTGTCCAAGATCTTGTTGACATCCGCCTCTCAACCGAGAATATTCCCGGGTCAATTCTCATCCAGGAATGCCGTCATCGGTCATGAGGCCATTGAGCTCAACCTGTCACGTCACTCGGATTGCCATTTCCAGTAATCAATCCCAGATATACCAATATCCCAACCACTCGGCGCCTAGCCAACGCCACAAACACGACGTTGACATCCCGTTCGGAGCTCCCCCCTGTCAATAGACCTCAATGCTCCGGCATCGCGGCGCGGGATCCCCCCTCCGAACAACACTCCCGCCCATGAATCATGCCTTGAGGCGTTGATATCCTGATCCATCATGAACAACGGCTTTATCTCACGTCACTCCCGAGCTCGACCTCCCGGCGTAACGTCGTATGCTGTCAGGCGACGCGGCGCATACATGATCCAATCTGTCTCTATCTCCCTCACCTACATACCGACTTACCATCGAAAAGCGCTACCTACATGACCTATCGGCGCACATGCATATATACCTACTTTCCAACTCACAGCACCGAGTCCTCCAGTCGGACGTCAACGGAAGCAAGTTTCCTATTACCCGCCCGGTGCCCCAGTCTCGGGAATCGGCATTGGTCTATTGAAAAAACACGGGGGACGCGGTGAGCACAGAGAGGTACCTATAGAACGATGCTTACTGTTTCTATTCTCGACGCCCGCTTCAAACCGGCGTCATGTGCGCGCGCATGCGAAATATCATCACACGATACGAGCAGAAACATCACATCCAGAGTGTCGAGATACGCGCATCTACCTCCTAATTAATCTAACTACCAATCTGTCTCCCGCGGCAGATAGCAAGCCGACCCGGATTGTCGCTGGTCCTGGTCCTCGGAATCCGGCATCTAAGACCTAGATAGTAACGGTAAGAAGCATTAAAGCAAGCCACCTGTCACGAGCCGCATCAGCGCATCCGATATCAGCCTGTCCCAAGACATATATCAAATATCAAATCAACTCTACCTAAGGCTATGTACCTACGGTAATATATGAGTTCCTCCCTTATCGGGCGCCCATACCTGGCTGAAGGCAGCTGCGCTCCTGCCACATCTGTCCTGTGTGCCCAATCGTCCAAGACACCTGTGATGCGACTCGAGAACTCGATGCAAGTCTCGTGCAACCGTATACAACCTACCCTCGTAACCTGGCGATCCGTGACTCTGGTACGCGCTGGACTCACCCCTGCTCATCCGACATGGAGCCGAGCCGCTCGGCGTCGTCACTGAGTAGCGCTGCGAAGCAAGCCACAAAGCCACCGCCGGGGGAGAAAGATATGAGCAGGCAGATAGAGAAGGGGAGCAAGATCGCGACAGCGACGGAGAATGTGTGCCTGGGGATTCAGCAAGCATCGTAAGACAATCTTTGGCCCGAATGCTATGCGGCGCCTCACTCGAAGTCTTCCAGCTGTAGCCTGCCACACATGCTGGCACCGGACTACATGAATGCGATGAGTTATGAGCGCTTCATAGTTCAAGATATCGGTTCAGCCCTCCGGGATGACGCAGTCGACTCTCGCAGGTTATCTTGTAAAAGCACGCGAACGGGTGTTTCAATCTTTGGACTACGAACATACCCATCTGAATCTAAGGAGCATTGCCATCCTAAATCATCATGCTATTCGAAACGAAATGATGGCATGCATGTTTTGTTTTTGATGACCAGCCTGTCGCTTCTTGGTGTTCACATAGGATGGCATCAAAGACATAGAAAGGTGGACAACACTCCATATCTGTATGTTTGTGATTAAAAGCTAGCAGGAGAGCACATAGGGTTGGGCTTCATAGCTCAGTCGTCTCCTCGTGGCAAAATGCAAACCGGGCAATGCGTGGTATCAATGCTGTTCCCCAACCGACAAGAAAACGCCAATTCCGGACCTATAAATCATCTGCTTCGTCCCTTCTGGATAGACCATCCATTGGATTGATCTGATCCGGTGGCGTGCTGCGGGCCTCTCTCCTTTGTTTACGAGGAATGCGACTCCACCAATAGTGACAACCACTCCATCATCTTCACTTCTGAAGACTCTTGCGTATCCATCGTCTAGTCGTCTCACTGACTAGGTCAAGACCTCATCTTCAGGATCGTCGTCCTTGCGCCTCTCCTGTAACATCCGGATAAGCTTGTTGATGGTGCCTCCATCGCGGAGGTTCTCAACCTCCCTGACTGCCTGTTCCTCAGTCAATCCTTCCTTCATGTGCTCCTTGATCTTGTCCCAGATGACCTTGCGTCTCGAATACCAGGTCCGGCCGCGAGGTTCCGGACGCCACCTGGAGCCGAACTCGCGGTCGAGTGCCTCGACAGCGGGCTGGCCGGCGATGCCGTATTTGTACTCTCTCCAGACCTCATCGACAGTGTTGAAGGTCTTGTACTCGAAGGTAGGCGCAGCACCGGCCGCGGTCGGCGTGGATGCGGAAATGGAGGGCCGAGGGCCGCCAGGCTGGCCGGGGGAGGCGGGAGGAAGACGGGGTGTGACGCGGGTTGGGGTCTGATTCGGAGGTCTGGGCGGAGGAGGAATGGCAGTCTGCTGGATGGGTGCGGGAGGAGGCGGGATGATGGATCGTGCCGGTTGGCCACTGGAGCTTAAGGCCTAGTCGAAGGATTGCCAAGGTCAGCATCTGAAATGAACACCACCTAGTCTAGTCGGGCAAGCCCCAAGCAGACCACTTAGGGAGTAGAGATCCGTCGAGGTCCGACGAAGGCCGACTAAAAGAGAAACAATAACACATACCGTAGCGGCGGCCTGGTGCGACGCGACGAGGCTGCCACGCAACTCATTGAGCTGCTGATTGATGCTCTCGTACTGGGCATTAATCTGAGCGACGCATTGCTGGTGCTGGTTCTGCAGCTGGAGAATTGTGGCAATTAGCTGCTCCGGGGTTCGTCCGTGGAGCTGCTCCTCGGTGATGACGACGGGTGCGGGCATCATGGTTGGGGATGGCTGGAGGAACGACTGGGTGTGAGGGGCAGCGGACGACGCGGGCGACGCACGCGATTGCGATAGGAACGGGCTCGGGCTCGGGACTGCTGATCGAACACTCAGTGCACCTGTGGCCTGCCTTTTGGGAGTGGGCGTGGCGCTGCTGGGCCCGGCAGTGCGCTGCAGATCCGATGCAGCAGGTCGCTTGAGCCCTGTAGGAGCTGCAGGGTCTGGAGCGGGCGTCGTGCTGCTAGCGGCAGACAAGCTGGTGCCGACAGCAGGCTCGGTGGAGATGGAGAGGCTCGGAATTGGTGCCGTGGTTGCAGTCGCTATTAACGTCGATGCAACGACGGTTGGGAGTCCAGTGCTGGTGGTTGTAGTGATACT
Source organism: Xylariaceae sp. FL1272 (assembly GCA_022432385.1). Lineage (NCBI taxonomy): Eukaryota > Fungi > Ascomycota > Sordariomycetes > Xylariales > Xylariaceae > Xylariaceae sp. FL1272. The sequence continues at coordinate 906,845 of JAJJXC010000004.1, forward strand.
CTGGCCTGCCGATGGGCGCGGAAGCATTGCTTTGTCTTCTGCTACTCTGTCTCCTGGCTTTTGATCCCGAAGATCTCCCTGCCTTGGGGCACTACCACCTGGTAGCTGGACTTGCGGTACTGCGAACGGCCCTCGATAGCATACCAGAGAAGAGCTATTCACAAGAGCGTGTGGCCTCGCTTGCGTCCACGATTTTTAGTTTCGCGTGTGGGGGAGGGACTGGAGAGATGGTGGGGAAAGGGCGCGAGGGATAGAGGTTGAGATTGAGTAATGGCCCGAACAGAAAATCGGTCAATGACCGAACAAGGAATGGGCGAGCAAGGAGAATAAGTGGCTGGCTGTCTTATGTAGCTGACGGTGCCATACAACTCTGTGAGAGATGGTACCGGGCAGACGAGGGGTTACAGGGTTGGTGGCAGGTAGGTAGTATAAACGGGTTGGCACCGGATCAGAAATGATTTGAATATCGTGTCAGTGATGAACCGAGCCGTGATGCGCCAGGAGCTTCTGGTGGGCCTCGAGACAGACGGACCGCAACAGGTTCAACAACTGGAAGGTGAGGCAGGCTGGGAACGGACCTCCGGGCCTGCCGGTTGAGTTGGTTTTTCGATGCGCCGAGAATTGCGGCTGGTGATGGTGTTGATATATCCAGACGCGATACGCTCAGTGAAATCGGCTACGTCCACTCTGATAAGGTGCTTTTGGCATCGATCAAGCAGGATATGGGAGCGGTAACAACCCTCTCTGCCTTCTCTGCGCACTCAATGTCTATTGGGTTGAGGTAAGGTTGCAGTGAGCTGTCATGGAATACAGTCGTCTCTTGGTTCTCTCTGTGGCATCCGGTTGCTACTAAGCTGCCAGATGCGTGCGTGTAAGTGATGGAGTGTGTGTGTGCTTTGTGTGTATTAGACTATTAAGCTACCAGGCCGGCTGACTGGCAGTCGTACCAGAGCGAGTGAGATGACGGCGATAGTGTCAACAGGCGGAAGCAATCCGGTGGCAGCAGGAGGCTACACAGATAAAGACAAGTACGCAACAATCAGTAGTCGTTGTGATATAGACAATCTATGGTAAGATGGTGCTATAGGCAGAGTTGTGATGCAGGCCCTGAGACGGGACGGGACAAGACGTGACAGTTTGTGGCAAGACAAGTGGTTCGTCTAGGTAGTCCCTATACAAAAACACAACCAAGTAATCTCGAGGAGGCTATAATTTAGTGACAAGACGACGAGATCCTCTTGCAATTGTATATGCCGCCGAAGTATAGTGACAGGTTTAACCGAAAGGCCGCAGAGGGGTATGGTCGATAATAGTGCTCCTTAGACCTTGGGAGTCTAGAGAGCTATAGTGGGGGGCTGTCAGATTTCGAAGGAGATCGGAACACTACCAGCTCCCTGGACTGGTAGGCTGTTAAGATATAATAGATCAGACTCCCACAGCGAGCGATGCGAGTGGCGCCGGGAAGGCAAGCCGGGGTAGTTGCGAGGAGTGGTGAATATATCGTCACCATGCAGGTGTGCAATGCTGAGCTTTTCTCAGTCAGCAGTAACAAACTAATGACCCCCGGTATCGAGATAGTATACTGCTTTGATACTTGGAGCCAGAGATGACGAGGTTGGCACAAGCTTGTTTTGACGCGGGTCAGCTGCCCTGGAATGCATGCCGGTCGTGCCGGTGTGTTAATTCATTTCAACACAGGATATTGATTGTCGAGGCTTATTGTGATGAGATTTCCGTTTGTGGTTTCTAAGAGGTGAAGAAGTAGTCCGCGTGTATTGCGTGCAGAGCAGAAGCAGGCTGGCTTGAAGCAGTAACACAAAGCTGTCTTAGGTGTGCAGGTGAGTACCAGAACAGAACCTAGACAGACAGTTGGATCCGGCAGCTGGGGACTTGCATAGTTGGCTGATGTGATAGCCTAATACCTTGGCTGCTGGGCAATGTCATATAGGATAAATACATGTGAGAGATCAACGGCTTGTACCTGAGATGTGATGTTGAGCATCGACAGCAGAAACAACAGCAACCGACGGCGACCAACAGCCAGCCCGTTGGTTCAGGGTGTGGCCGAGTATGATACCAGTTGTTGGGGCTGGGGCGGGTTATTTTGTCGAGATTGCATCAGCGTCGCAGCGCCGTTACTAACAACCCGGATTTGCAGGCTCGGTAGGGTTAGGGAAACAGCCTTAGCTCCAAAGCGGGAGAGGCTGGGCAACCGACGGACAGTTACTGGCTCGGAATATAAGGTATGCAGGTTGAGGCCGGGGCGAGCAGAGGCAGAGCCAAATTAAAGCCATGAACCGGTGATCCTGTAGTAGTGGTGATGGTGGTGGTGGTGGTGTTGTTGTATATAGGTACGGTACCTAACCTTTTGGTCTATTATACAAGAACAGGGGCTGCTCCTACATGAGATGGCATTTAGGGAAAGGCTTGAAAACGCGGTTGGAGATTCGGGATGGAGATGGCGGGGATGGATACATGGGTAATGGGTTTGGTTTGCAGCTTGACTTGGGCGCGACACTGCAACCCATATGTATTCGCTCCCACAGGGTACTCGGAATGGGTTAGTGCAGATACCAACGCAGAGCCAAGGGGCACAGCAAGCAAGTCAATTGAAGAAGCTTTGAGGCGAGCTCTGCTTTGTTTGCCGTTGTTCAGGTTGCTGCTCCTACTCCTACTCCTGCTCCTGCTCCTGTTTGCCCTGCTTCACAATACGCCGCAACCCTCTTCTCCATGCAAATCTGATTTCAACCATGTCCACGGTACCTTATACACGCATCGCATCACTGGCCTCAAGCTACCGAGTACCAGTACTAACACCCATGGCTGCCATGCTCGCAGCTCGTTTTGTCGACTGGGGCATAGTCGACGAGGTGGTTGGCAAGGGGGGCCAGCAACAAGCTTCAGCTTAGGGCCACGTTGTTTCAATGCCTTGTTACCAGCACACCGCAAAGTCCCAAAGCTCGATGCGAATCTCAAAAGGTCCCTTTGTTACGTTTTCAGCGTGTGGAGGCTCCAGTCAAGCTGTTTGAATCTAATAAGATACCTTAGGTAGCTGGATGCTGCCCCGCCGTATAAGCTAGGGGCACCCAGGTCGGGCTTGCATCGGGTCCCGTAACCCACTCGCCTGCCTGCCTACATGTATGTACAGCACCTAACCTAAGCTTACCTTTAGGTACCTCACCCAGCCCCGACGTCACACGCCACACATACAGTAGGGGTACCTACCTACACCACCACAGACGGACGCACGCACGCTCGACTCCGAGCGTTGTGAAATGGCATCGCAGCGGCTTTCCACCCTCGACGACCTCCTCCCGCTTGCTTGCCTGCTTGCTTCATCCAACTGTGCGTGTCTTCAACCACACCATCCTCCTCTCCATTTCTCCATTTCTCCATTTCTCCATCTGCTGCTATGGGCAAGCTGTGACAGTTATCGGGGTGAGCCAGGAAGAGCCTGCCATCAACCCACGTTCGCCGGTAACCTACACGCAACCTGCATCCCCTCATCGAATAATCCTCGATGCCACTATTCATAGCGTCCAGGCTCAGTCTGGTGTATATTTAGCATGCTTCTCTGTGAGCTGTTCATGATGTCAAGACAACGTGCATGCGGAGGACGGAGCTATAGAGGCTAGGACCATTGAAGACGCCGCACTACATCAGCGCAATGAATAGGGCATCGGCATGAAAAGGCGGCCAAGATGGCGAGGATGGATATTGCCGTTATCCCTGGCCGAGCTGTCCTCTGTTGACCGTGCCGTTTCTATCTTTGTATCCACTCTCTGCAAGGTTCTGGCGCGTGTTTCTCTCGCTCTCGTCACACTATATGGCATCGGCCACCGCAACCTGGCTCTCGGAGACACCATCTCACGCACTTGTCGTGGGAAGAAGCTCACAGCAGACAAGTGACTCGAACTGCGAGTCTTCCGGCACGCACTCGGTTCTCCGCGCAACCAAATGATATCACACACCGACCCCCGGCTGGCTAATACCCCGAAATCCTGGGTTCTTGTGTCTCTTGACTCCAAGCTTGCGGAACATTGCTGGCCATTGCGGCGTCGGGGGTTGTCGGGCTGCGTGCGACCCAGTCCATGCCCGTAAGGTTATGCCCGTCCCCCAGGTATGTGTATTTCAAATCTTTTTTGGCGCCGTATCCTACGCTACCTGGCTACATGGGAGTAACGTTCGCGTAATGTCAACTTGTCACGGAACACTCAGGCATCTCGGTCGGTCCACTCCTGGTATCCGACTCACGATCGCAGACCCTCGGCCGTCAGCTTCTACCGACACCTGCCCTCTGTTCGTGGACGACGCGATAGGCGATAGTGAAGAGCAACACGTGCGGCAGGGTATGGGGCGGAATTCCGATTATACAGTAGAGGTGCTGGTCTCGGCTTTAAGTTAACGCCTATTGATCCAGCCAACCCAGCCGTCAGGTTGATGGGCCGCTCAGGTACTAGCTCGGTGGGGGAGCTTCCATTGCCTCAGCTTTGCAGCTTCGTCGAGAGATCGACACCCGACCTCCCGATACCTTCTGCTGATAAGCAAGAAACTTCCGTTCGCCTGCATGCGCGCTGCGATAGGTCGGCGGAGAGAGTTGTCCCAACCCCTCGGGTATGTAACGCGCCCCAATGCGCAGTAACAGTCCTGATAACAGGATAGGCCACCAACACGGCCGATCTACCTTGTGACATGAGTAATGGCGGGATCCAGTGTCATCTTGGGATGCATACTATTAACTCCTCATCCCGACAAAAGCCCACGTCTCGACCACTCAAGTTCTTGGCACAATTCAATATGTTGCTATCTCAATTCGATGAGGCAACAGTCTCGCAGAGCTCAACAGGAGGAAGCGGCACCGCGCATGTTTCGTATAACTCGCTGTGATGAGAGGGGAAAATTTGGAAGAGGTATCCATGCAGCTTATCGTACAGAGCAAGTCTCGGGTGGCTTTTGGTCACATGCACCGAGTTTGTTACAAGCAGCTCCCCGCGGAACACGATCCAGCGTGCCGAAAATAACGATCATGCGATCCTCTGTGAGTAGGTGGAACACACTGCTTGCAGCTGGTTCGAAACACGTCGCCGTCAACTCCTCAATCCAACGCGGGATACAGTAACTCACCATCGTGAAACTCAAATGTTTTTGCTGCAAGTGGGCTGTGACCAAAAATGCTAGGCCGTTACTGGTCACACCAGCCGGGCACCAGATCCCCCAAGGCTCCATTTCAACGCTCATGTGCCATGGCCCACGCGCGGCTCCTGCGCATCGCCATGCTAATGCAGAGCCCAAGCCCCTTGTCTGGTATATTGGCGGCCCAGTGACAGGGTTCCTTTCGGTGCCGACTCTAGGCTCCAAATGGTATGCGCTGTCCGTCTTGATTCGGAGTGACATGCATCTGGCGGCAAGAAGCTACGTAGATGGCGCCATAGACATGCAAAGATATTAAAAGTCTGGATTCACAGACGGCACGGGGAAATCGAGTTCCGAGAATCAAAAGCAGATAATGCATATCCATTTCGCAGAGCGGCAGGTTTCATGAAACGGTCGGGATGGGGGTCACTGACTAGCTGCAGTGCTCGTAGAGTCCGGTGTTAAGCAGCGGAGCAGAGTAGAGGGAGTATTCCTCCTTGTGTGGCGCGCATATTGGTGATCCCGAGTATTATTAGACGAGCTGTACGAGTAGATTGCCGATCACTGATAATCGTCAAAACAAGGCCGTGGGAAGTGTTGGGGACGGGTCAGGCTTAAACTTGTGTTTTCTTCCTTGCTTTTTCGTCTACCATGACGCTGGTACGGTACGATTAGCGAAGACATACCTACTGGTCACGGTTCGTTGTCAGGATCAACAAACCAGCAACGAAGTACCGAAACTATGAGCTGCAACTCGGCAATCCGTTCGGTATTCGTCATTCTATGACATCTAGATTTTGTAAGCAAGTACATGAAATCATATACATTAACATTACATCTTGTGCAAACAACATTCCGCCAGATCAACCGGTGATTGGCAAAGACGTCATGGCTATCGTTGGCTAGACTGCGTTATCTCGAAACATTGTCAAATACGTAGGCGCAGTGCCGTGATCTACGACTTCAAATGGTTTGGTGTCAAGATATACCTCATGAAACGAGAGAGTCAACAACATTTCTTCCGCTTGAACTCTGCCCGTTGATATAGTTTACTCTGCGCTCTTGTTAATATACGGGTTCAAGCTCAAATCAAGCTTTGGACAACGAGGTTTGAAATGTGAACGGCCACAATGGTCAATACCACCGAGATCAAACCTTTTCGTATTCCGTTTCTACGACGTACATTCTCGTGTTTATTTCAACTTCTTGATCACAAATCAATCATCCTTTTACAAGGAAACGCTGCTATTTGATCTTCGCCGTATGTGGATATCTCCATGAGCTGTTGAGCGATTCCCGGGTAGGGTTCAAAGATTGTGGACGGTGGCCTTTAAATGAGCTGCTTCACATGGGTTTGACACCTTATTGTTGGAATTAGAAATACCCTCTCTCTCAATAAACAGGTGCTCTTGCTATAAAACTGTCAAGATAAAACTAATTTGCACATATTTGACAAATCGGCCAGGTTTCACCACTGCGTTCAGATTTCAACATCGTTAATACATCACCAACCATCATATCGGTCGTGTTTGGGTTATATCATATCGCGTCGCGCAGACGTCGCGCAGTAGCTCCGATCAAACCCCGATGAGGCCAAGCGAAATTACACAGCAACTCGTCGCGGTAGACGGTGAGGACCCTGAGCAAGGTTCATTGCCGTTCATCGGAGGTCGGTCAGCTTGTCGATAGCCTCGAGGATTCAACGTGAGGCATGCTGTTGCTTATCAGCAGTGCTCTGATTCAGAGGTACTCATCCGAGGGCGTTGGTGAACAACCCTAAACCTCAACATTCTCATCATCGTTTTGGACAACTATGCAGTTGTATTAACCCTCTTGGCGGCCCGATCTCACCATATTGAGCTCGCAGAATCTGCCGGCGGTTCGACACGGCATAAAACGAACGACTGTCGTAAATCAAGGACGATCAAGAAGCTGCACTTCATGGCGTCTACCCCGTCGACGATACTGGGCCGCTCGGCCAGGCCAAGAGGCGCTGCAAACAAAGCTGCCAACTTCACGACATTATCGTCGAGGACAGGCGCAAGATCCACCCTGAGAAATGCCGGTAGGTGGAATCATTCAAGCTCCAACGCCCGACTGCCGTGAACGCGTCTCCCCAGTATTCAATCGATCGCTGTCATTTGCTCAACGCCTGCATCAATTGCACGCCTCGTTGTTGCCTGCGTATTACGCTCAGCATGTATCGGGGAGTTCCCCAGGCGGAAGCAATGCTTACGGTTGAACGAAGGCAAACACATACCAGCCTGTAATTGTTGAAGGAAACTCTCGAGGAAACAGTGTCTCCAGTGGAGTAGGTAGATAGTGACGCCGATTCGGCATCCCACACAACTACGCGGGATCGATTCCATGGTTTCAACAAGTCAGGACATCCCGCAGCTGTCATGTACCATGACTCTACCTGCTTCTCTCCTGCCACTGCGAGTGGACCACGGTGTCGATGTGTCTCCATCTCTGTACCTACCTTGTACCGAATAGCATCGCGGGTTCATCCGGCTGTGACGAGGGAAACCTTCGCGTGGATGGCCAGAGATGTGATCTTGTGTAGCCCCTCACTCTTCACCTCTGTTACGAATTTCCTATTCCCCACCAGGCTGTGACATACCTAAGAAATTTCTCTGGATACATTCACGTCTGAAATACACTTCGACCTCTTCGGCTCTGATTTCCTATTTTGCCATCCCACCCTTGCTACCCAGATAGAGAGCGGTTGATTTTGACTTTCCTGATCGGCGTAGCTCTCGTCTCTACCCCGCCATCCTCGACGTTGTCACCATCATCAGGGTCCCCAACCCCACTAATACGACGAAATAACCTTTCAACCTTCCCACGGCATTTCCACAGCTCGCCCAGAATGCCTCGGCTAAACCTAGGAAACATCAACCCGCACATCGTCGAGGCCAAGTACGCCGTCCGCGGTGAACTGGCCGTCAAATCGGAAGAGTATCGAGCCCGGCTGCGAAAGGGCGACACAAGCCTGCCCTTCAACGAGGTTATCAGCGCCAACATTGGTAACCCTCAACAACTGGACCAGAAGCCCATTACCTTTTTCCGCCAAGTTCTCAGCATCCTCGAGAACCCCAAGCTCCTTGAACACGAGGATGTGCTGCTGAACTCGTTGGGCTACAAGTCAGATGTCTTGGACCGCGCGAAGTGGCTCTTGAAGAATGCAGGCAGTGTCGGTGCCTACAGCGCCAGCGCTGGTGTTCCCGCCATCAAGGAGAGCGTTGCCAAGTTTCTTGAGAGTATGTTCTTCCCCATCCAACAAAAGAGGACATAATGCTGACAAGAGACTCCAGAGCGCGATGGCTTCGCCGCCGACCCAGCACACATCTACCTCTCAGCCGGTGCCTCAGCCGGCGTGAACACACTCCTCCACATCCTCTGCGCAGCACCAAACTCGGGCATCCTCGTTCCCATCCCTCAGTACCCCCTTTACACGGCGTCCCTGTCCGTGCTCAACGCAACATGCGTCCCCTACTACCTCGACGAAGCGGCTAGCTGGGGCACCTCCCTCGATACCATCAAGGCCTCCTACGAATCCGCAAAGGCATCCGGCACAGACGTCCGCGCCATCGTAATCATCAACCCGGGTAATCCCACCGGCGCCTCTCTCTCCGAATCCGACATCCGTTCCGTCCTCGAATTCGCAGCAGAGCATAACCTCGTAGTAATGGCCGACGAAGTCTACCAAACCAATGTCTTCATCGGCAAATTCACATCCTTCCGCCAAGTCCTGCTATCCATGCAGAAGGCTTCCCCGGGGAAATACGACGGCGTCGAGCTCGCCTCGCTGCACTCCATCTCCAAGGGAATGGTGGGTGAATGCGGGCACCGCGGCGGGTACTTCGACCTGATCGGTTTCCTGCCCGAAGTCGAAGAGCAAATCTACAAATTCGTCTCCATCACCCTCTGCGCTCCCGTCATCGGGCAGTGCCTCGTGGAGATGATGGTCAACCCCCCGCAGCCCGGCTCCCCGTCTTACGAACTGTACGACAAAGAATACAACGGCATCTTCTCCGGGCTCAAGGAGCGCGCATACGCGCTCTACGAAGCCTTCAAGTCCATGGCGGGCGTCGAGTGCGGCGAGCCGCAGGGAAGCATGTACCTCTTCCCGACTATCCACGTCCCCGCCAAGGCCGTGGAAGCCGCGGAAAAGGAGGGCAGAACCCCAGATGAGTTTTACGCCATGAGACTTCTCGAGGCTACGGGAGTTTGCGTGGTGCCAGGTAGTGGATTTGGACAGAAGGAGGGCAGTCTGCACTTCAGGACTACGTTCCTTGCGCCGGGCACCGAGTGGGTGGGAAGTATCACGAAGTTCCATCAGGAGTTCATGGACAAGTACCGCTGAGTTGTTGTGGGCCTGATTGTTAGAGAGTACTTGCGCTGGTTTACTTACTCCGTGGCATTGACTGGTCTCTGGGTCTGTGCCGAGGCTGGTTCGGGTACGCGTGGAGGACTTAAGAGAATACAGAAAGAATCTTAGATAGAATACAGTAGCGTCAACGGACATCCATCCACGCGCATTGCCTACACAAGATAAGGATTCATTCCGGTTTTTCCGGGTAGAGTGGGACTCGAGAGATGTAAAGTCTACGGAGACTAGATTTCAGATAGAAAGACTTAAGCCTCTCCATTCATCTCAGCTTGTTTCCCTTTATGGACCATATCTGCGTGCCGTTGCACTCTTCGACTGAACACATACACTAGTGAAACGATGACTCTAGACAGCCTCCAAGTCACTTAGCGGCATTTTACAAGTTTCTCCTATTACGCAGAATACAAGATACTCTGCATGCGTGCACGCCTGTTTCACTCCAACTCCACGCAGACTCAATAGCCTGCATCTCACTGTTTTTTCTGCCGACTTTTCCTCCCTCTCCACGGGCTCTTACGCTCTCTCGCTACCACGCAGACGCACAGCTTGACCGTATTTCTGAAGTTTAGTGATGAGCTGGTCGCCCTGTCGGATGACGTCCTGGTACTGCTTGTTCTTGTCATCCGGGCGGTTCGTCTCGATGACACCCTTACCCGATACGCGGTCGATCGTGCAAGGGATGCGGCCGCCTGCGATGAACTTCGCCAGATCACTGTGATGTGTGTTAGCGTGCTCACTACAAGTGGGTAAAGTATAGATATGCTGGTGAGATGGCGTACCGGTCTAGGAAATCTACTGTGACACCGAAGTCGTTGGCCATACTCTCGAGGCCCACAACGCGATAGCTCTGAAGCAGCTGCTGGTATGCACGCAACCTCATCTCACGGACAAACCAGCCACGGTGCTCGAACAGATACCGGTCCTGCGTGAGGAACTGCTCCTCGACAAGAGCCAAAGCCTGGAAGAAGAGCTTGTACTGGCCGTTGTATAGACTGTTGACAAGCTGGGCGAGGGGAGAGAAGTCTATGGAGACCTCGGCCTCTGGCTGCTCGGAACCAGTTCCAAGAGTAGTCAAGTTGACAACAGCTTTGTTGGCAGGAGCAGTGGATGAGCCAGCGGTCTTAGCATCCGACATATCAGCATCTTCGGCTCCTGGACCTGCTGAGATGGCGCCGGATAGAGCCAGCAACTTGTCTTCTCCGTCTGCGCCCAAAATGGCCTTGATCTCAGGGGCGTCCACGACCTTGCTCTTGAAATCCACTCTCTTTAATGACACCGAGCCGGCGAGCACTGAGTACACGACGAGGTTGGAATATGTGCAGAGTTCATAGCTTGTGAAGGTGGAGAGGGAGTCGAGCAGGAGAGGGGCGGCGAGGTTGTAGGATCGGATGGTGAGGAGATGGAGACCTTCGTAGGCCTTGAGACGGTTCCGTCGGTCCCAGTCGCCACCGCTCTCAACCAGGGCTTTAGCTGTGACTACATGCTTCTTGACGAGAGATCGGTCTCCAAAGAAAAGACCCGTGCGAATGATGGCAAGAGTTATGTCGATCTTGGTGCCCAAGATGCCCGTCTTCTCCAGCAAGTCTTCGTAGGCGGCTATCGCTTTATCCTGCGATGAGTATGTGAGCACAGTCTCGACTAGAAGATTAACTAGTAGGTTGATATGCATGTACATACCTTGTCGCCAATCTTTGCGTAAAACTCTGCACGCTTGCCTCTGGCGGCGGCGATCTCGGTGTCACCGGCCTTCTCGACGGCCTCGTCCTCCTCCTTCTGGATCTCCTCGAGCTCGGCATCGTTCTCAGCCTTGAGCTTCTGGTAGATGCTGTCATCCCAGGGTAGATTGGCACCGGACGTTGCACCCTTGGTGGCGATCATACCGGCGGCGCTGGGTTTCCGGGCGAGGGGCTTCTGGTGTGCAGCCTGGGCGGAGGAAGTCTCGCCGGACGAGTTGAGGATTCCCTCGGTGGGGTGGGCCAGGTACTTGTAGAGGGGCGCCATCTTGTGCTCCTGGATGGCATCTTGTAAACTCTTGACAGCAGCTTGCTGGGCGGGCTTGGAGGCGTAGGGATTGGTGAGGGTGAAGACATGCTGGGACAAGGGCAGCAGAGGCCACTTCGCATACTGCGGATCGGAGCCCATGTTTGGAATCGGGTGGAAGAGAACAGTTGAGAGTGGTAGTCGGATGGGGACGGCGGTCGGCGGAGTCGTCGGTGGTTTATGTCAAGGCAATGGCCTAATACAGATTGCGTATGTGGATGGGGATGGGGAGGGAAAAGGCTGGTGACAATGCAGCAAAGGAAATGTCAAGAGTCGGGTGTTTGGTGAGGGAGGTTGAGCAGTGCGAAGCTGTGATGCTGCTGCTGCAGGCGACAAGGCGGGACGTAATTGCCAGCAGCTCCTCCGGTGACGACCCGCCGCCTAGGCCATTATGTACCTAGGTACCTAGCCAATCGCAAGCTGCGATGCTTGAAGATGCCGCCCCGCTACGAGCCTCAGGCTGGCGGTACGTACCTCCGGCAGCTAGCTCCACTTCTCCAGGTCCAGAACTCAGTAAGCCTCAGGCCATGTTCAGGCCCTGACCTGAGCATCGCCGTACTTCAATGACTTTGTACCTTTCTTCTCTCACCACTTCCATCTCAACATTGACACAAAAATACAACACATCCACGTCAATTATCCTCAGACTAAACTCACACTACCTTCATCCTCCAAACTGACCTGCACATACTCGGACAAATCATCACAGATCGAATTGTTTCGCCCTTAATCACCAGCTCCAACTCATCGCTCCCTGGCCTTCACCATGGCGAGCGACGACGAAAACGAAGATTACCCTCAACCTTTCGACGCCAAGCAGCTTTCCGCCAAGAAGCGCAATTCTAGCGACGCCTCGCCACCCAGACATTCAAACGGCAAGAAGCGCGACCCCGGTGACCAAGATGAGCTGCCCCAACCCTTCGACGCCAAAGCACTAGCACCCGCGAAGAAACGCCAGCGCTCAACCTCCCCCTCCGATGCGCCTAGGAAGCTTAAGCGGCCGGGACAGCGAGCACGTATCACCAACTCAGAGGCCGCCGCCATCCGCCAGCGACACGAACAGCGCGAGCGGGAGTCCGAGCAGCAGATGATGGCCAGCGCAGCAGTGGCGCCCGGCGGTGTTAGGGGTATCAACGACATCGTCCGCGAGCACTACAACGCTGTGCCTGAGCGAGGCAGGGACTGGCGCAAGACCGGAAGCCGCATCAAGGGCTTGCGCGTCTTCAACAATTGGGTCAAGAGCACCCTCATCCAGAAGTTCTCCCCTGACGAGGACCACACCCCCGGCGCACACCAACAGGGTAGGGACATGGCTGGTGCGCGCGGCGGGCACGAGCTGATTGTCCTCGACATGGGCTGCGGCAAGGGCGGCGACTTAGGCAAGTGGCAGCAGGCACCTCAGAGAGTACAGCTCTATGTCGGACTGGACCCTGCCAACGTATCCATCGAGCAGGCCAGAGAGCGATATCGCAGCATGGGCAGCCGGGGAGGAGGTAGAGGTGGACGAGGTGGGTACAGAGGAGGCGGGCGACAGCAACACCTATTCGATTGTCGATTTCTCGTCAAGGACTGCTACAGCGCACTCATCGACGACGTGGAAATTGTGCGACAGGTCGGTTTCGATCCCTCGCCTATGGGCCACGGCAGTTTCGACATTGTGAGCATGATGTTCTGCATGCATTATGCTTTCGAGAGCGAGGAGAAGGCTCGCAACATGCTCAGGAATGTCTCCGGTGCCCTGAAGAAAGGTGGCAGGTTCATCGGCTGCATACCGAGCTCCGATATTATCAGCTCCAGAGTCACGGCCTTCAATGAACGCAAAGGGACGAAGGCAGAAGATGGATCTGCGCCCGAAGAGGGAGAGGCAGAGGACAAGGAGGAGGGCGAAGCTGAGGATACCGCAGAATGGGGCAACGACTTGTACCGCGTACGATTCCCCGGCAAGACACCCGAAGACGGTATCTTCCGTCCACCGTTTGGCTGGAAGTACAGCTTTTTCCTTGACGAAGCTGTCGAGGAGGTCCCGGAGTACGTCGTTCCCTGGGAAGCATTCAGAGCCATCGCCGAGGACTACAATCTCGAGATGCAGTATCACTCCAGTTTCCGCGAGATATGGGAGACTGAGAAGGACGACCCTATACTCGGGCCGCTGAGCGAGCGCATGGGTGTCAGAGAGCGTGGAAAGGGCCCATTGCTTGTGAGCGAGCAGGAGTTGGAGATCGCTAATTTCTATGTCGCCTTTTGCTTTTACAAGGTCTGATTAGGATATACTAGGAGCGCTATCAGGACCTATGTCGATATCCTATGGATGCTTACAGGTATATATGCATTATATACTAGTACTAGGCAGTCCCGGCTGCGGTTGCTATCATCTCGGGCGATGGATTAGGGATGGGTAGTTTCTGAGAACGAAGCGATGAACTGCATACTACCTTTACTCGAGGACCTCTTTTCATTTTGTGATGGGCTGCAGTTGTGACCGGCGACTTGTGGCTCGGATTGAAGTGCCTGACTGATTGGTGGGATCGACCCCACGTCTCTTCTCGTGCTGGCTGGTCCAACGAATACTTAATGGATGTAGACTACGATGTTTCAGTTCATAGTGTCTCATCATTAAGTTTGAGTGTTCCATTCGCAGCAGTAAGTATCTCTCTTCACAGAGCGTCCCAACCTCTCTTGTAGTTCTACCATGTTGACGTGCTCAACTGTCTATCGTCCGACGCCCCTGCCACTACTATGCTCTTGCCATTCTTGGATCATGTGCGACGACTTTTGCTCTTCAAGCATAATCGAACACAAGCTCCAAACACTAGCAACTTTGTTTGTTACACATAGTATCAGTTCTATTATCGACTTGCGGCAAGCAACATTGCACTCTGGCGATGGCAGAATAGCTAATATCTTTGGAACTGGGAGAAACTCATGAAAGAGAAATATCGCAATCCCATTTCTCAAGAGTCGAGAAGCATAGCGCAATACAACACGTCGCAGACCAAAAGTCCAATTGGTTACAAGTTCCCACCAAATACTTTCCCCAGTCCAACTCCGCAACAGGACAAGTAACGGAACCCACGAAACCTCGACATCAACTTCGACAGACGGACACCATCTAAATGTCACAGCAAAGACAAATGCACTGAGACGGGAGCCATACCACAACGCGCCGCAGAACCATCATACTAAATCTCATATCACGCCCCAGTCCAAGCACCAATCCCAAGGAGTACGACAGAAGCATCTTGATGGCTCACGACGGAGAGAGTCCTCGGATAACACGTAACGCCGTTCACACCCGGACCGACAGTGATAGTGTGCCTGGCAAGGGGCTCACCCGCGAGAGCTCCCATGACCTTGTCATGGCGATGCTGAAGGAAGTAAGCCATGGGGGAGGATAGCTCGGGGGCATTGGTCATGGATGCTTGGTCCGCATCGAGCAGTCGTGATACAACGAGCGATCTTGTGCTCCCGGTTGGTTCGGAAAGGAGGGACGATACAGAGGCTTGACCGCGCGTGCTGCCAGATGGGTTCATCCTCGTCGAGGTCATTGCGAGGGTGTGTTTGTGGCTTGGGGATGGTGTGACGCGGTGTAAGTGTTGGACGACGTTGAATATTTCTTGATGCCCCCAGAAGTGGTGCGTCTTGGACGACTCGTATAAATCTATGTCTTGTATGAGGATGCGAAGGTCTGCGCGCAGATGGATATGGATTGTTGAGTTTGAGGAGGAGTATGCTCCAGGCGTATAGGACGTATGCTTCATATGACAAAGATCTAGGCACTGGAGAATATAAGAGGAGGAAGGGGATATTGACGGGCACAGAAGTTCAACATTTGGAAGGAATTTATGAGAATATGAACGGGGAGTATATGAGTTGAGAGGGGAGTAGTTCGCGTGCAAGTGACAAAGGCAGCCACCGTATGTGGTAGAGCGAAATCACTGGCAACCAATAGGACAAGGACATATGCAGAACTCTCCTTTAGAGATTAGCGCGCGTGTTCACTGAATAGGTGCAACAATGAATCCTGAAGTTGCCTTGTGGTGTAGCCAGTGGCGCTACTGCTACGAGGGGTGAATAAAATATGAGGCTCAAGAATACAGTGCTCAGATCTGGTATGGAGTATAACTCGCGGGAGCGCTCCTAATATCGAAATCCTGTGTGGCCGGGGTGAGTTGCGATCCCGAAATCTTTTGTCAACTAGGGACGGTCCGGATGGGCGCAATGTCTGCACCTCATCATCCCTGTTTCCTGCACGTTACGATCCTCTTGGGACCAATGAGAGCCTCAGAAAGAGAAAATGTCCAATCTGATTCGTTTCTATCCTCTGGGTGTAGTGGCCCTTGAGACATGGTGCAGGGGCAGCGTTGACGATTCCGTTCGGTTCATATGCAGAGATCCTAGGCCGCATACATTTGATCTCCCACATGTATGGTGTGCCAAGCTCGCCTGGCAATCCATACAAGCCAAATGACAACGGACTATATCCAATTCGGCTGGTTGCAGCTTGCGGACAGGCATGAATCGGGCAAAGGAGTCGGTGATCGTGAGTCACGGCTGCCGTCTCTTAGTTTACTCCCCTGAATTCCACGTATGCGGGCTCACGGGACATGTTCTGCAAGTTGAGCCATGATATGTCCGTCGTGAACGCCTTGCGAGTGTGGCTCGGAGACGTCAGGTATAGGTATGCAGGACCTGACTGGGGTTCACAGCAAATCCGGGGACGGGAGTTACTCAGGGTTCCGCGGCCGTGTACAAACAAGGATCTCTCATGGAAGGTGGTGGACTGAAAAGTGTTCATTACATCGTCATCAGGAGTGTGCTGCATCTGGTTCTCTTGCGCCAGGGTCTGCTCACCCATTCTGGTTGCCTTAATAAGATCGAGAGAACCCGGCACATGACGTGCATGACCGTTACCGTTTTGCGAATTCACATGGGCAACGCGTTCGGTTCTCTAACCCCCCTCGGAAGGTTTTCCTTGGCAACAAGGCCGATGCTCTAGATCTCGATAGACTCTGGAAGCTCTAGACCTCAGTAGACTCTATATTCTGTGCTGGCAATATACTTCACCGTTCGATCTAGGTATTTGTGAGAGGCAGTTTGAGGAATGCAGACCTGTGTTGGGTTACTGCCATTACCAGGCTAAAAATCTCCAGCGTATCTTGCTGTGCATAAGCAAATGTTTTGCAATCAAGTGCAAGCTGCAACTTCGAGATAGATGATAGCATTTATCCTAGCGAATCATCGCCGTACCCGATGACTTCTAATTGATAGTCGCCGCAGATTAAGTCAATTGTTCCACTTCGAGGGGTAGCTTATTGTCATGCACTATGCTATCATCGAGTGGCAAAACGTGTCTGAGCACTAGATACTTGAAAAGGTGTTCTACCGTTGACGCAGCCAACCAAGCTCGCCTTCGCCATGCAGGAACCTGGCAACAGAGGTCGGGGAAACATCCGAACGATCTACGTAGCGATCCGACGGGGAGCAAGGCTCAGAAGCCGGTAGGAGATGATCTGGTAGGGCTTAGCAAGTTGCAGGTGTCAGCTCTAGAGTTCAAGAAGACGAACAGAGCGGGGAAGTATGGTGGCATTCCGAGCCGAACATGCCCCGTGACACCCGTCCTATACGCCCTGCTGCTATCTGCGATGATGACCCAGAGACCAGGTTGCAGGATTCGGAAGGACTCCACTGTATAAGACCTTGTCAAATCGTCAAATGTAACCACACCATACTGCGTTCTGCCTGACGAACCTGATGAACTGACTCTCAGTGCCTGGAGGGATTTCTGCACGCCCGATACTGCATCTAAGAAACGGTACGTCGCAACTGTCCCGGTGGCGTATATGCGAGCGAGGAGTAATGTCCGGCGGCCTTCATTCTACAATCTTCCACCCCCTTCAAGATGCCATGGAGCAAACAAATAGGATGACTTCCATAGGCGCGCGCATAGAGACTGTGGCCAGCCGGAGCTGTCAAAAGTGGAAAAAGAGTCAAGACTCAAGCCGATGTTCCGATTGGAATAGCGACAGGCGAATGTCCACACTCCTGCTGGCATCAAAGGCATACAATTGCTCTTGGAGCATTTCCCCCTGGAACGAACATCCTTATGCTGCCACACCTCGATTGTGAGACCGATTGCAGCCTTCTTACTCTCGTTCCTCGGTTGACCGCGACGTGTGTCAGGCCCGCAAACGTGCGACTAAAGAAAGGAAAACCCCACGATCATAGAAGTGCCATTGTAGTATCACTAGGATAAGAAGTCTCATGGGCGGCGCTCGAAGTTGCCGCAATTTCGGACACACTACAAAGCTAAGAAACCCTACTTGTTGAGCCCGCTTGAGTGTTGCACAGCACTGATGCGTGCTTGATCGAGTCGCCATCTGCCATGATATGCAACCTCAGCGAGCAGCAATCCAATACGATACAACGTTAATGAAAGTACAAGTGGGCCTTGGACACCTCGGCCACGCATGAGCTTGAGGTTCTTCTATGTTCCGGTATTCGGTGTAGAAGGCTACCATCACATGTTTTACAGAACTAGTAGGGAGTCGCCGGATCACGTTTCCCTCTACACCAATCAAGACACGCCATACGTTTAGAGCGAGGATTCGAGTATATAGTAACCATTAAGAGCTTGCATTACCACTCGTAGGTGATCTGGTTAGTGATTCTTCCTCTAAAACTGATCCTAGTTTATTATCACTTTCGTTAGGCTCTAGGGTTTGATTCCCTAGGCGAGTAAATTCTTTCTTGTTTCTTCTCCTCTCCTTACTGACCCCTTTTCTAACCTATGCAACCGGATTGTCATAACTGGCTCATTTCGACGGACTAGACTACCGCCCTGTTGCATAACTTAACTATACCCCTTGACTTGTAGCGTTGTAATGCTTGTTAAAATGTCCTGCGATTTAAAATGTGCTATTGTATAAAATGTGCTATTGTACTTGATGCTTGCTTGAGTGAGATCTGCTGACAACAAACTGCGTCAAGAGATTGTTTCCGATTTCGTGAGCGTAGAATGTCCAAGGCCATCGTGGTAGTCTATCAGAGATGCACGGTGAAGACCCAGACTTGAGAGATGATGGATTTTGCTCGTCAGGGGACGCTTCGACCTGTCGCTGGGCTTTTCGGAGTTTCTTCCGAAGTTGAGGATTCCGAGCAATCCAACCACTCCTCGATATCTCTCAAGGTTATACCTTTTGCCGAGGCATCAATACAGTATATAGTGTGTTAGCTGATGGATTTGAAGTCGGGACGATGTGTGTTAACACCGGGCTGATCGGTGATCCGGCCACATCATTTGGAGGCGTCAAAGTGTCTGGTTATGGCATGAAGAAATCCAATACGGTATTGACGAGTAATGGTTATCAAGGCTTTAATGGTAGCAACCTAAACTATGGAGAACCGTATAGCAAGCAATTCGGAATCAGAAGCATATAGCATCAAAGGAACCAGAGCCACGCCATCATGTCGATTACTCTTTAAACTTCATGGCGCCCCGGACTTCACGAAACACAGGTGGCCAACCACCCCTGTTCACAAGATCAATGTCGGAAGTGCGGAACAAGTCGAAGAACTTCACATCACACGTCCATTCGATGGAATTGAGAGCGCCATTTTAAATGTATGATTGATGAGCCAGGTCTAATAAACATGAGGATCAGGTCTGATCAATGTTCCCCTCCTGACCACCGAGCAGGTGCCCGATAACACCCGCAGCCCTTTCGAGAGCATTGCAGACAAGATCCGCATAGCCAGGTCGAGCGGATACATTGAAGTCTGTATCATGCTTAGAGACATCGCATTGTACGAGGATTCCCCTTTCCCCGTGCAACAGGAATCCCGCCTCTCTCCATCTGTGAACTCCTCTCCCGGTGGTGTCCACATTCTCATCCTCCTCCCATGGCTCAAAGCCAATCTTGAGATCTTGCCCTGGGCCAATCCATTTCGTTGCATGCCAGGCGCTTGTATCGAAGAGGGTAGGCAGGTCTTTCGGGTCTTCTCCCGTATCGGTGAGGACGCCGCGTATTGCGTAGAGATGGTTGACGAAGCCACCCCCTTGTGAGGCAACCGCTACCATCTTGGAGTGCGTTGTGGCAGCTTCTCGCAAAAGTGATCGAGCCTTGGACAGGGTGGTTTCGTCGTGCAAGCCGAGATCATCGTTCTTTGCCATCAATGTCGCTGTCATCTCGACGAAGTGTCGCATGGTAGGTGTCAAGGTTTGGATGTAATCACGCCTGCCGCGCGCAAAGCCCGCTAGAGACACGGGCTCCCACGCCGGGCGGAAAGCCCCATCTACCAAAAATAATGCAAGGATGATACATACATGCGCAGTTGAGTTGGGAATGGCTCCTCGACTGCGCATGAATGAGCGGCCTAGGCCTGGAACTGTTACGAGCTTATGCTCCATGGGCCCATATTCAGAGGTTGGCGACGAGAAGCTGGTTTCTAAGTGTCGAATCCGCTCTTTGACATCATTATCATAGCTCCAGTGAAGCTCTCGCACAGAGTATGCACTCGGAATAGATTCTGTCTTCGCATGGCCGTTAACCTGCCCTGACGGGGAAAGGTTGCTGCTTGAAGACATGAGCGCTTTCACCACTTGTCGGTGGACTAATCTTCCATCTAGACCATCAACTTTGGAATGCTCATAAATGCCAGCGGAAAGACCGTTAGCGGTGACGGCAAACTGTACAGGTTTGTCAAGCCATCTGTTCGAGAAGGGACGGTGACCGTTTAGTAGAAATTGTGTGAAGCGTTGCCCAGGGTCGAGTGGTGATTCCTCGTCTAGGCACACGATGAACGCGCATTTGTCCAGGCAAGAGAGTATTTCGGTGTTTGATGGATTTGATTCAAGACTCTTTCGGAACTAAAAGACAAGTTTAATCAGTCAATACCCCCGCAGCCAAGGCGTGTGGCGAGATACGTACCGAGGCCCATGAACTTCGCTCGTCAGCAGTGAGTATACCTAGTCGTGGTTCTATTCTATCTTGCACTTCCAAAATCTGCAAGAAGGAATCATGCATCCCGGACACACTCAAAGGCATCGATGGGTTCTCTATCTTCAGCTGGAAAATGTGCCCCCGACTCAAGACTGCAACACTCTCATTTGGCGAAAAGCGCACATTCGTATCAATATCAGTTCCCGGCAGTCGAGTAGCGTAGAAAGTCCAGTCCGACAAGTTACTCCTAGCTTTCAATGCTCGAGCAGTATCCGCGTCTAGCGAACCCGAGGCCAAATCACGTGCAAATTGCAACCCTGCTACGGTGAGAACCGCGGCCCGCATAGCCTGCGTATGTGCAGGTGCTTCGGCGGGGTGAATGAGCGTGAAGAGGCCAGAGTCCTGCACGGGACCACGTCTCTCGAGGTGAACTTGTCGGTCGTAATTGTCAGCTATTTTGTCTGGCCCTGCGTTCACCAGTCGCTTTTGCACTTCCGGGGCATGTTTTTGTAAGAAATTGGCAATGGCATCGGCGAGAGCTTGTTGCTCGGCCTCAGAGTCGACGGCGCGACGGGACTCTTGCATTTGCTTGAGAGTACTCTGGATGTTGGGCAGTGGCATTAGTGGGAGGTTGGCGTGAGTTCCATTAGGTTTTTCATCTACTTGGCTCGCTAATGGCTGTGCTTCCGCAGTGTATCCAACTACATGCCCATTTGTGTTCGCTGGGACTTTTCGTGATCGTTCCAATACCCTTTCAGCAAGGGAACGGATTGTCTGATCTTGGAGGATCTCTGAAGACTGTACAGGCGCGTCAAACGTGGTCATTATCCAGTTCCGTATTTCTATGGCGATTAGGGAGTCGAGACCAAGATCCAGTATTGAGCCACTTTCACGATGAATACGCGTAGCATCGGTTGAAAGGACCTGCGTCAGCCTTGTCACTATGGAGTTCGCGACGAACTCATTTAAAGCTTCGCGGTCACCATTCGAGGCCAACTGGTCAAAGGAGAGCGTCTCTGTGGTTGTCGCTGAAGTGGTCGTCTTCTTTTCGCTGTATACATGTCGAAACATTGCGGAGTGAATGTTGCTGTTTGCATTAGCACTCGCTGCCTGTGACAGCGAGTCACGGTCGAAACCGATAATCGTATGCGGTATCCGCTTTTTGTTCATTGCAGCAACCAGAGCATGGTCGAGATACTTCGACAGTTCCGAGGACCGAATGCTTCGAAGCCCAGCACGGCTCAAGCCTTGCATTCTCGCTTTGTGATCTATCGTATGGACTGCATCCTCGATCCAGCCGATACTGAGTGTCATGAACTGGCAGTCCGCTTCTGAATACGTTTGTGAAATGGCGTCCTGGACAGTATTCCCTGCATTATAGTTGCCCTGGCCGCTCGTGCCCACGATAGTCGCAGCAGAAGACAGCATCAGAAAGAATCTAGTCTCAGGAGTGACGAACCACTTCTTGAGTAGCAATGTGCCAGCGATCTTGGCACTAGTTGGAACGCGATAGTCCTCAAAAGTCATCGAATCCAAGGTTCGGTCCTATGCGAGCTAGTTAAGTTGGGTTATAAAGAGGAATATCTCAAAGACAGACATACGTGAAGAACGACAGTCGATTGTATGACTCCGAGAATAGGTGGTAATCCCAAGTTGGCAATCGTCGCGGCGACGTCCTTAACAACACTCTCTGCGCTGATGTCACACTCAAAGCAATAGAGCTGACATCCCGGCCTGATGCTTTCAAGTTGTCGTAGGAAACCCTCGCGGTCTTCATCACGCGTGACTCGGCGCGAAAGGCTTATGAAATGCCTTGCCCCTCGACGTGCCATTAATTGCATCAGCCGTCGCCCAATATCGCCAAGACCGCCTGCAATGACGATTGATCCGTCGCAGTTCTCCCAAAAGTCGGCTTCTTTGAGCGATGGTGTAAGAGTTGGTGCAAAAGAGTCATCTTCTGCTGTCAAGATGACGGCAGGATGCACACCAGTATCAAGAAGCTGGAGCGCCTCTCCCACTTGAGCGACGTCGCGGGTGAGTACTTCTACACCCTTCGTTGAGATACTCTGGAGTACAGGCCTAGCCTTCGTGATGAGATCTGCTAGAACTTCAGCGTCGAGTTGGAGTATCTCCTCGACTTCGCAAAAACTCATCGTCACATTGCGCAATGCTTTGGGAAGTCCAGCAGATTGTGAAGTTGAGCCCACAAAGATAACGTTTCCGAAGGACTTTAGCTGTCCCATCAGCTCTGACGGAACAGCTTGGTCAGTTGTCTGCACAATCACGTCTAAGCCGCCTCGCAACTTGTGACCTGCTCCTGACGAACGTAGATGAGGTTGACTTAAGACTACTTGATCTGCCTCTATGTTAAGACGATCCATTATTTCCTGCGATTTTGCATGGTCTTCAGCGAAAACTACGACGCGGCTGCCAATGGATTGAGCCACAGCAACAACCGCCCTTCCGGTCATTGTCAAGGCTCCGCAGACCAACACTCGAGCTGATGGTCTCAAGCGCGCAAGTTCGTGCAATGCATAACAGGCTGCGAGAACACTCGGTAGTAATCCAGCTGCTTTTACAATATCATTGTTCGATGGCAATTGGATTATATGATCCTGATGAATGTGTGTTTGGTTCGCACCGCTAGGTGGCCCTATTGCGACGACACGGTCATGGGGCATAATGTTGTGCACGGCAGTTCCAATATTACTGACGACTCCTCCAACTATAACACCGGTGCTCGTGCGGTAGTCGCTGTTCAATCGAATTGCTCGGGTCTGGATCTCAATCTCGTCGTCTGCTAGGTCGCTCCTAGCGGCATTTTCGTCCTCTATGAAAACATTGATTTTACGGCCGCTGGACATGCTATCAGGGCTGAGAACGAGAGACCGCGAATTATCGCTAAAGCGACTCATCTCAACCTGTGAGAAGTTCTCGGTGGTGACATCGGACACAATCTCGTTGAGCTTCTTATTGCTACGTAAGCGAGGTACCATTATAACACCGTCAGAAGTGATCCGGTACTCGCGTTCCGGTTGCGTCTCGTGATCACTCATTTCAAATCGACGTAGGCACGCGGTCGTGATTTCAACCAGGCGTTGGGCCTCGGTCGCATCTTCGAGGATGTTAAGAGCCGAGTGTATTGTGACGAGCTGTAGCTGGCTATTCTCCGCGTGAGCCGTACGTACGAATCCGATGTTCTGGTGCATCTGGTCCGGAAGATCGGGGCATATCCAAAGGCCACGGACCGGACGCTGTACTAACGATTTTACGAAATTGAAGCAAGCGGGACTGGAAGAAAATGGATTCAGGCTATCGTCGATCAGGATGAAGCGATCTGCACACTGCATGTTCACTTTTTCGGAGTTCATGGATTCAATCGAGACAGAAAATCCGAGGATCGCGAGCTCTTTCAGTAGGCAACCAATCCAGGGCAGGTTCATGTGAGATAGAGTGTGTGTGAATACGCATATGTCTTTCTGAACACACGTATCTGGTTGTACGCCATTGTTTCGTAGAACGGCAACGAGCTTGTTGGTGGTAGACTCTGGAATGACGAACCGTAACTCCAGATTGATTCCGGTAGCCTGCCTCACGGCAGTGCGCAAGACTTCTATGTCGTACTGGTTCTCCTCGAGAAGCAGTATAATCGTACCGTCTCCTTTGGCGATCGTACTGGCTTGCTGCAAGTCTCCGATAGAGCTGACGAAAACAACATCGCAGGAACCCGCTTCAATGCCCTCTTTTACCAAGCCCGTATCTAAGTTCAGTTCAACTTGTTGCACTCGAGGGTGCCGGGGTTGATAAACATCAGTTTTACTAGATTTCTCTGAGGTGACCGACTTGGCGCAGTAATATGCCGATAAGGTAACATTCTCAGTGTCTAATATCTCTAAGATAGCTGAGGTAATTCGCTCGTCACATATTCCAAGCTCAGCAATGGACACATCTGCATGCTTAAAGCAGACATGACGTATGAGGTCGAGTAGGGTCAGCTTCGGCGATAGGTCGCGGGATCGCATAAAGTCGATATCCATTTTCCAATCGAGGTCATAACAAATACTCTCCAGTTGGGTCGCATTGCCAATTTCGTTATTGGTACCTGCCATGCTTCGCATTTCAAGGCCCGATATCGAAAGGACTGGTACGTTGCTCGTGGTAGAAACTTGATATTTAACATTAGCCGTGCGAAAGTAGCTCGACACTAGATCAGCAGTAACTTCGAGCACATCTCCAGGGGCGCGAGGGAGAAGTCCGTTGGTGCATATGGATAGTTCCTCGATCGCGACTGGCATAACAGATCCCGCACCCAGCAACTTCTTGGTCATCGGTAATCCAGTATGTAATACAATATCGAGCGTAGACGGATGAATCAGATGTTCTCTGAGACATTTTGCTGGCATCACACTTTGGATATCTGGGATCTCGACTCGTGCTACTGAGCGTGACGCATCAGGCGACATCTCAAGACGGGTACATCCGCGGAATGTAGCCCCATATTGGTTACCAGTCGCCTTGAGATCCTCATAGATCTCATCTTTGTCGAGAATTATGTTGTCATGGTGTGATAAGTAGTCTGAGATAGTGGCATGCACACCATTCACGATGATCCGTTCATGTCGATCTGCTGGAACTCGTTCAATCGTGCCACAACAGTGTTCGTGCCATTTGTTATCGGATAACGCTGTAATGGAAAAAGTGAATGCGGCTTGATTTCTGTTCTGTCTCAAGCATAGCTGCATTTCCGTACGCTTTGAAGACTGGGGAATGACGAGCGCTCGCAGGAATGACACATCGCGGAGTACGAAGGTATCGAACGACGACCGAGGATGCCACTCACGGTTGATCTGCAACAATGCTTCTAGAGCCATGCATAGATAACCGGACCCTGGGAATATCACAAGGTCGTCGACGATGTGATCGGCTAACCATGGTAGATTCCCCACATCAACCATGTAGCGCCAGCGAGGCTCGATCGAAATGGAATCGACAATGCGCACGCCAAGGAGGTCGTGATATGGCTCACGACGATGGCGATATTCACTGCTTAGCCGTGATTCATGCCAGTGCTTCACAGAATGATCCCAAGCATACGTGGGCAAGTTAGTCAGCACGGTCGCATTGCTGAAACTTGGACCTAGTCCAGGAGCGTAGTCAAAGACTTTATCAAATTCAAGTTTAATTCCCCATTGGAATAAATGACCAATGAGCTCCAAAGAACTGGCAACTGCATCCGATTTCCGTCGTAGAACAGAGGTATAGTCAATCTTAGGGATTTGAAGCCCCATGCCTTCGAGGGACTGTTGAAAGGGACCAGCGAGTGCAGGATGCGGTCCAACTTCGATGACTGCGGCACGTGGCTTTGAAGAGCTCGACAAGTACTGACGTCCAATGGTCTGAACAGCATCGCTAAACAACACCGGCGATACAAGATTGGAAACCCAGTAACTTGAATCAAATCCAGAAGTCTTCAGTTTCCCCGTTACGGAAGAAACAAATGGTACCTTTTCGCTCTCATTTGCGGTATAATCGAGAGTTTCTATAAGTCTTAAATAGTCGACTTGCACAGTCTGCATGTGTTTTGAGTGATAAGCCGTATCAACAAATAGCCTGCGAAAGGTTACGTTGCCTTCGGCGTTTAATCGTGATGACAGTTCTTCAATCGCAGTAAGGTCGCCGGATACTGTGACACTTTTAGGGCCGTTAATACAAGCTATTACTGCAGTCCCGTCAGTAAGGGCTTCCAGAAGAGGAGCCACCTTCTCCGGGCCAAGTGCAACCGCCATCATCCCGCCCCTAGGGAGCCTTCGCTTTTTGCAGAGCATTGGTATCGATCCGCGATAGGAGGCAATTGCCAGAGCCGTACGATGAGTTAAGAAACCAGCGGCGAACGCGGCCGCGATCTCTCCACTAGAGTGTCCGACGACTGTATCGGGCTTTATGTCTTGGGCTCGAAGAAGCGTGATCAGTGCAATTTGCAATGCCGTTGTGGCCGGCTGGGCAAAGCTTGCCGAACCGAAACGGGCGGATGCTGATGCGTCTGTACACAGGAGCTCTTCTTCAAGGTTCCAGGATGCACCTAGGTTGAAGAGTATATCACGCGACACTCTGATTGAGTCGCGGAATACGGAGGGTGATGTATCCCCAGACAATAGCTCACGGCCCATCCCAACCCATTGAGCTCCTTGTCCGGTGAATACAAATATCTTGTTGCGAGAACCTGAGTTCGGAACGAACTTCTGAATAGACAAGTGACTTGATTTGAGGTTTGCTTGGAGAGAGTCACGGTCATGGGCGACGCAGCTGAAGCGCCATGGTAAGGCAGTGCGTCTGCGACAGAGTGTATACGAGAGGCTACACAAATCTGTCGCCTGATGGTCTTGGAGGTATGTGTGATAAGCTTCGAGCATGCGTTTGAGTGAGGGCTGGCTGTTGGCAGAGAAGATGAAAAGTTTGGGTAAAAGACTGGATGAGTTCTCGAGCAGTGTATGACTTTTGGTCACTGGAGCCTGCTCAAGGATAGCATGAGCATTAGTACCTCCGAACCCGAAGTTATTCACAGATACGCGTGGAATGACGCTATTGTACTGTGGAAACGGTGTTGGTTTCGTCGGAATATGAAAGCGATCTAGTGGAAGACCCGGCTTCGGTCTATCGAAGCCGGCGACAGGAGGAATAGTTTTCTTATTGAGAATTAAAGCGGCCTGGAGAATGGCCGCCAAGCCACTGGTGTTCTCTGTATGACCAATATTCCCCTTGATTGATCCGACGTATAATGGTGAAGAGCGGTCCATCCCCGTGAAGACTTCAGCGATTGCTCGCAACTCTTCCTGATCGCCAGCAACTGTGCCAGTGCCGTGTGCTTCAACATAGCCAACGTCCCGCGGATTTAATCCAGCGCGTCGATACGCAGCTCGGGCCAACTCTATTTGAGCATCACCGCTCGGATTTGTTATACCACGAGCGTTGTAGCCATTCTGATTGACAGCCGTCCCACGAACGACAGCATGTATTGGGTCTTGGCAAAGAAGCGCATCCTCAAGCCGTTTCAGCACCAGAACAGCACATCCCTCGCCGCGGCCGTAACCATCACCTCGATGGTCAAAAGGGTAACTTCGACCTGTGCTGCCGATGAGGTGAAGGCTGCTCATGCCAATGTAGTGGTCCGGACTAAGAGTCACGTTGGCAGCAGCCACAATAGCAGCATCTGACTCGCCATTAAGTAAGCCGAGACACGCTTGGTGCAAGGATACAAGACCGCCTGAACAGGCTGTATCAAGGGTCATGGACGATCCACGCAGGTCGAATGCGTGTGAGATGCGATTAGACATTATCGCGGTTTCAGTGCCCGTCATATAATAAGCAGGCATATCTATCGGGTCCTTGTAGAGATTTCGTTCGTAGTCTGCGGTAAAAGTAGCTACGTGTACTGAAGTTTTTGTGCCAGAAAGCTTTCTCACATCGAGCCCTGCATTTTCAATAGCTTCGTATGTAAGCTCAAGTAGAAGTCTTTGTTGGGGGTCCATCGCCGCTGCCTGTTGAGATGATAACCGGAAGAATGCGTGATCAAAATCGCGAAGATCATCGGTTATGAAGTGACCGCCAGGGTGATGATTCAGCCCAGTTCCATTGTCGGGGCTTGGATGATGAAATGCATCTTCATTGAAACGCTCGCTTGGAACTGGACTCCAAGCTTGGCCATTGTTAACAACAAGATCCCAAAGCTCATCGATGCTGTTGGCACCTCCAGGTAAGCGACATGACATGCCAACTATCGCAATTGGGGCAACGCCAGGACTTGCTCCTGGGGGCATTTTTGGAGAATCGGTTCACCGAAATGATGATGCTGAGATTTGAAGATACGGCTTGGTACACTCGCCAACCACCATGGGACAGAAGTGGCAATACTGCATCTCTTAACGATCATTCATGCATGGTACCTAATAAAGTGGCAACTCGGCACTTCACCCTTATTCCTGGTAACATGATGCAATGTCCCAGGTACTGTTGCAGTCAGACTCTGTCCGGATACCGGTGTCTGCTTGTGTTTCATTTCGAACGTCTGCTCCGAGGCGACTGGAGCTTTCACTCTTAAAAGGGAAGTTGTTGACGAGTCGTGCATATGCACCTAGGTTAGGACTTTACCTCGCCGAATCCTTTGGATGCGACATAAAGACCCCTGGGCGTCTCGAAACCTTGCTCCTCCTTTTATCAAGTCCATTTATGATGATGGGTATGCAACAGTAGTCACAACAAAATGTAATGACTTTCTCAATCTTGCATTTACTTTCCTACGACGGGATATTCATTCTATCCACTTTCTTCTTCGATTGCGCGGGGTACACGCTTTGATAACATCTCAAGGGGAGCGTGGCTCGTAATCACCACCGCAGACCTTCGGAAGATGGCGCTGAGCGACTCGAGCGAATACGTCGGGTGGCGCCTCATTGTGTTCGTTTCCGTCTTCACGCCGCTGCAAATTGCGCTCGTCGCTCTGCGATTCTATGCCCGCTCTCTCACAAAGGCACGTTATGATATTGGCGACATCCTGGTGGTGATCGCCTTGCTTGCTGGACTAGTGCAAACAGGTATTAGCATCGGTAAGTAGAAGAGCAAATCAAAAGCACAAGTTTGAAGCTCAACAAACAACAGGCGCCGAGATTCAAGCCGGAGTCGGGGTTCACCTTTTATACCTCGAGGAGACGGACCCTGAGAAAATCACCCTCTTCTTCAAGTACCTTGTGGCTATTTCCGTATGGTATTTCGCGACAATTACTATCACGAAGCTCGCTATCTGCCGGTTATACCGAACCCTATTTCCGCAAAAAACAGTGTTCTATATACTCATCGTCACCGCAACGATCCTTGTCCTCACCCCCATCGCGACAACGATAACGCTTCTTGCGGCCTGCCAGCCTTTTTCGGCCAATTGGGGCTCGGCCGAAGTGCAAGCAACTCACTGCATCAACAAAGAAGCAGTATTTGTCTGGGGAACCATTCCCAATATCATCACCGATATTGTGCTGCTCGTCATCCCGCTCCCTATCGTTTGGAAGCTCCACACCACGACGAAATTGAAGATTGCACTATCAATTACGTTCATCATCGGTAGCGTGTGAGTATCTCCCAGCCCTCTTCAGTCCCTGTGCATCAGCTCACATTCCCACCAGTGGCCTCCTGGCGTCCATTCTAAGATTCATATCATTCTATAACACCAACTCGTTTTCGGACGCGACGTTTAACGCGGACGAGCTCATCATCTGGACCATCGCCGAACCGGGGATCTACCTCATATCGGCGTGCCTGTTGGTGCTCCGCCCACTGCTCGAGAAGTTCAAAACAGGGATTTCCACCAAATTGGGCACGTACGCGGGGACTACAGCCAAGTCGCGTGCTACGTCAGACAGCCACGACCTAGACACGTTCGAGGGAAATAATCGCATGAACATTGCACTAGTCTCTACAGGCGGACATGGTGGATTCATTCAGCTTAGCGACACCGAAGACGACACGAAGACCCGCAGCTCCGAGCAGCATATCAAAGTCACGACAGACATCGAGCAGAACTATTACGCAAAGTGACTTGATAACTCTCCATAATCGTTCTTTGGTTGGCGGTGTATAAGCCAGATGTTGCACTGGAATGGGCTCTATGTGTCAACGGTGTATGAGTTACGGATGAAAATGTTTGGCTTTCAGAAGAGTGCTGTGTTCGATCTATGTGATATCCATTTCATTAGCGTAGTAATGTCTATTCTCAAATAATCCTTGACGGCGACCCATCAGTGAGGTCTTCAGGGATGACATGGCCCAGCACTGAATGTCGCTTCTCCCGGTTAAGTCAGTGCGACAAGGCCGTCAGATAAATCGAGTTGAATGTAGACAAGACTCGGAGGATTAATGTCTATGTACAAAAGCCACACCCGCAATCCTGGCTCGGCCCGCGCTCGCCGAGCAATCAGCGGGCGACCAGTGCGCTGTAAGCTTGCAGTAGGTAGGCTTGGCTTTAGCCCTTATGCTATGGACCTGCAGCAAGGTTATTACGAAGCGCAGGTCATGCTGATCGTATCATATTTTTTTTCTTCGCCTCATGTTTGCAGCATTTTCTCGGACGGTTTCCACTTTGGATACCACGGCAGGAGATAGATTTCAAATGTAGACTCACTGGTGTTTGCTTTGTTACATCTCACATCGCGTAAGCCAGAGGTAAGCCTGCACAAGAATTGGACCTTGCTGAAGGGATTTTCTGCACTGTACTGAAGATGCAGGCTAGGGCTGCAGATCATAACTAATAGAGTACATACCAATGTGATATGGCTGGTCAAGATACGATCCTTACTCAGCATTATCATGGTAGCAAAGATTTGCATCTAACCCCTTTGCTTGCGATTTCAACTGCCGTACATAACAGGATTGACTTATCAATGGGCTGGTTCCACGTAGTTGGCATTTATTGACTGAACATAGATAATTATCCCGGTAAGTTGACGCAGTTGGAGTCGCAAGCAAAGTGGATAAATTCCATCGTCTTCGTAAAGGCGCCAAAGTACGCAAGCGAAGTGTCCGTGGTTTGAGTGCTAACATGTGTGTCATGACATTTTCTCACGATGGTAGGGCGATGTAGAGACCAATTGAATCTGAAAGTGTAACTCAGGGTAATGAGCCCTCACATGGAACTCGGGTATATTCCTACTTGCCAACGCACAATATCTTACAACAGCCCACAGACCAAAAACGACAGTGACTTTGTCGTATCTTTAAAAGAGTGGACGTGTGCAAGGTTACTCTCAGGTGCGACTCGCGCCATACCGAATGACGGGCGTGATGACGCCTCCTAAACCTTCGTCACAAGGGTGCCTAACGGCTACAGGGCTGGTATGTTCGAATGTTGCGACGCGTCGTTCTTTTGCGTTGGATCAGCCAATTTCTTTCTCTGTTGTCTTCCTGGAGGATTCAGAATCTACAATTTGAGTGAGATACAGGGACAGACTGCATGGACCCCAACGATGTGTAACATCGGTCGGCACATAATTCTTCGCTAACTATACCGTACTTGTAAAGGATTGCCATACCCGCATGCAGCCATAACCAGGAAACAACCAGTGTGCCATGCGCTTTGCCGGGTCTTTTTATTCCCGAACCCTGAAACACTACCTACCTAAACCCGAACATGCAGCTGGTTTCTAGAAAAGGTAACCGTTGAGAGTCAGGCTCCCGGAACTGATCGCCTGCATAAATGTCTTCCTGCTGTAAGAAACTGTCCGAGGCTGTCATGCGGCGCAGCTTTCGTCACAAGCTACGACTTCCATGACCTTGTTAGGTGGCTCTTCAACCGAGTCCAGCCGTTGATGTAGATCGGCTGGGCCAATCGAGTGAGTTGGGGTAGGTAGTCGTAACTCTCTGTCACTAGTGGCATCTTGTGCGATCGCTCCGTACGCCGCTATCTCGTAGCTCGCGCTTCACGATACGAACAAATATAACAAGCTATCTATCTATATGTGATTCAAGGTCTTCCATTGTAGTGCTTGTTTCCCCACCACATTCAAAGGCCAAGAATGACTAGATGAACAAGCTTTGCCCGCCCACTCCCGGTGCGGGCCGTTGTCTTGCGCACGCCTTGGCTATCTTGGCCATCTTGGCTGTACTGCGTGTTGATATAGTTCATGGGTGTAAATGTTATTAAGCCAGAGTGTATTTGAACCGCAACTATGTTACTTAAATACCAACTTTATTCAAATAAAGAGGGTTTAACTGGAGGGTGCAATGTCGTTTAGACTTATCACCTCCATCTGTGATCTCGACCGGGTTTCGGGGCAATTCCTGGCATCCTCGATAGACACAGGGAGACTTTTGTGACATCATCCAGCTAAGAATACGACACTTTGCAAAGTTGCGTGCTTCCGATGCCAAAGAGTTGCCGTCGCACTGCTGCACTTCGTTCACCGAACTGCGTCAAATCAGTCATTGGCGAGAGTAACGCCGGCGCCTTTTGATACTTTTTTCAAATACGCTAGAAAAGGCAATAGTCGCGTTTGTTATCTTGTATGTGTTACTCGATGTAACTAATGTTCCCCTCCAACGACTCTTCACTAACGTTATACATAGCACTGCAAAGCCACTCATATCTCGTGTTGATCACTAGCATACGTGCAGAACACTTCAAGATGGGCGATGACTCTTACATGTTGAACAACGCTGCGGCGCCCGACAATGAGCGCGAGCGCTTGAACAAGCAGTTTTTCATTATGAATGAGGCAATGGAGGTATCATCTCCTTTCCTCTCGCGTTGCTCACATCTGCACTGCCTGCATCGGATAACAGCAACTCTGATTCAATGACACTATGTAGGGCAACTTCCTGCCACCTCACATCGCAAGACAGATCGCGAAAAATCCTGCGCCTCGCATCTGCGATATGGCAACGGGCTCGGCGATCTGGTTAACAGAGCTAGCTAAAACCCTACCCCCATCGGCTGAGCTGTTCGGGTTTGATTATGACGACAGCAAGTTTCCGAGAGATGGTCTCCCGTCGAACGTTAAGCTAGCGAAGGCAGACTTGTACAAACCCTTCCCTGAAGACTTGCAGGGAACATTTGATGTGGTCGGTATCCGGCTGT
Organism: Xylariaceae sp. FL1272; assembly: GCA_022432385.1. NCBI lineage: Eukaryota > Fungi > Ascomycota > Sordariomycetes > Xylariales > Xylariaceae > Xylariaceae sp. FL1272. Next base: position 939,969 of record JAJJXC010000004.1, read on the forward strand.
TTTACCTGGCAGCTCGAAAAGGCAAGATCATTGATATGCTTAAGAATCTGGCGAAACTGCTTCGTCCTGGAGGCTGGTTTGTATGGTTCGACGTTGCCATCAAAACCGCAAGCATTGACCCACCAAGCGACGCGCTGTTTCACTTCATCAAAGTACTCCATGAGTATTCCTTGAAGATGAACATGGACACCAGGTAAGTGACGTCTACCAGCGCAAGTTAAGTGGTCACTCAAATATATATAGCATTCCGATTGGCACGTTGAGGTATGTCAAGGAAGCGTCGCTGACCGAGTGCGATAATGACATTCGCTCGATTGATGGCGGCTATCATCGCGTCGGCGATGCAGAATGGCTCCAAATGTCGCGCTGGCTATTTCATGGCGCCATCATCGGGATATGCGGTGGCATTGCTCGCTCACCGCACAACATAGAGGGCATGAAGAGCAGAGAAGATCTGGACGATTTCGAGACTAAGCTGGTGAGTGGTATCAATGCCCTGAATACAGGGGATCCCGCACTCACGCTTTTGGTCGGGACCCGAAACTAATGACTCGCAGTGCGTATCCGTTTACCCATCCTTGCCATGTTTGATGCAGCAATGTGTGCTAATGCTTATTAGAGTTGGAGATATGGATCACGCAGAAAGAATTCAATTGTTCCTAGTTACGACATGGGGAAGACGAGCACTTTGACGTGCTTGAGTCGGTGCCCTTTGCGAGGTATGGCCCCCAACATGGACGTTACAAGAAACGTTTTAGTAGCACTGCACGTCGACATGTTGCGGCAGGGAATGATACTGTGAAAACTTAGTGAGCGCTGCCTCCGCTATTCTTACATGTGAATGCCAAACACCATCCCTGGTACAGTATCACCGGCCAGAGCGATATGTTCAATCATTTCTCAAGTCGGCGAGTGGCAGAGTGGTTCGATGCAAGCGCAGGAGAATGCTCGGCATTGCAGCGCTGAGTTAGAGGCAGACGGCTGTGGTTGGTCGCGTGGAGAGGCAGAGAAGAGGAGCTGCAAGGGTCACCGAACCGTTTGACGCATGGGACTTCCCTAGGATTAGGATCCTCCAACCCCCTTTCTCCTTCTATCTACAGTACCAAATAACCCTCTCTCTTCATAATGCTCTAATACGCCACCCACGTATTTGAGGTATGCGGCATGGGAGTGAAAACCCGATGAAGGATCCCGTAGACTACCATTGCATGAGGCACTACCCTAATCCATCACAGGCGCGTCCAATTACCAGAAGATGCAGCTTGGTCAAATCCCTGGTTTTTGGCTTACGTGGGGTTCTCAGGATTTTGGATGGGGCAAGTAAAGTTCGTTGCATATCACGATTACCTGTACAGTAAAACATAGAAGACCCTTTCGGACCCTTTGCAGCGAGGATCGTAGTGAGACTCTTTAGGCCCTTTGATGGTTGTATCTTTGGCCTGTGCAGGGGAGTAATGTGCAGAACAGGAATCTTTAGAACGAAAAGGCCTTGTCGTTTTCTCGCCGCTATCGGATCCAAGGTCGAGACCAACTCTGAGGGGCAAACGTAGAGCCTGCCAGTCGGCGACTTACCGAGCTACACGTACTTGTCCTCTCAATCCAGTCGGATAAGTCAACCCAAAATAAGTTACAGTTTTCTGTGTCGGCGCAGTTATGGGAATTTCTAGGAATTTGTCGATACAAGGTCGCCATAGCAAGTCTTTCTAAGAAGACAACCGAGCATACATGTAACATAACAAGGTATAGGCCATAACCTCTTATTCAGATATTGTTTGAATAAAGCATCATACCATGTAATAGAGCATGTATATGCTGTTAGTGATGTGATGTTCCAACAAGGAAGAACTTCAATGCAAGGGAAGCCAACCTCTCATCAGTCTAGTCTCGATCTTGCTTTTCCATCAAACACACGACTCTCTCATGTTGTATTGCCAACTCGCGTAGAATTTGCAATCACTTTCTCGTCGCTCGTATTCCTATTGAATTCGGTTTCGGGCCTCATGGAAAGTCTCCCTGTAGCGGCGTGGAGGGAGCGGACCCTACCCCAGATCGTTGACGATGTAGCCCGTGACAACCCAGACTACGTCTATGGATACTGGCTCACGAGCAAAGATTCCGGGTCTTCCTCAGTTAATGTGAATACTTTCACCTATGCGCAATTATCCAACATCGTGAGCCGATTGGCCTGGTGGCTAGTAGAGCAGCTGGGCAACGATAGAAAAGGCGAAGTCTTGACCTACATTGGCCCCAATGACGTGCGTTTTACAGCGCTTGTGTTAGCGACAATTAAAACTGGCTTCAGGGTGAGCGATATCAATATTGTTATGTGAACTTGTGCTAAGCCATCTCAAAGCTATTCCTCACATCGCCGCGCAACAGCGCAATAGCGCATCGCAAGTTGTTCGATGGACTCAAATGCCAGACACTAATTACCCCTGATCCCGCCCACCAGCCTGCTCAAGCGGTCCTTGAAGCGGTACAACCATGTCGGGCTCTTGCGATTCCCAGCATCGAGGAGCTCATGCGCCCCGGTCGGGACCTTTATGTCATGGGGAAATCCCTGAGGGACTCATATCATGATACTTTATTCATCATGTAAGATTCGACTGAACGTGCTACATCACGAAAGTCATCTAACTCGAAGCTCAGTCATACGTCGGGGTCGACCGGTATCCCGAAGCCGTTGAACTGGACTCAGGAAACTGTTGTGCGGCATGTCGGATCTGGCGCCCAAGTTGCGCCCGAAGGGCATTATTCGCTCGACTCCCTTTTCCATGGCAAACGGGTGCTATCGACGCTTCCGCCATTCCATGTACGATACCACTTATTGAGCAGCTGTGTCATGTCAAGCAGTTGGTCAATGCTAATACTCGTATGCAGGGCGCCGGCTTGCTGCAGCATCTACTCTATGCTATACCATTTGGGAATATCACCGTCATTCCACCAGCGACGGGGGCGATTGTGACCGCACACGGTGTGATAGAAGCGCTCAAGCACACGCCTGCCGATGTTGCGGTAATGGTGCCGTCAATTGTCGCTGAGCTCGCACAGAATCCCGAGTTGCTCGCCTACTGTGCTAAAAACCTCCAGTTAATCCTATACATCGGAGGCGACCTGCCGCAGGCCGTAGGCGATATTGTGGCATCCAAGATTCAACTGCGTTGCTGGTGGGGTGCTTCAGAGGTTGGCATGCCTCAGCAGCTGATCGTGCCCGAACTTGGCATGGAGCAGGGCGGTTGGCACTATGTTCGCTTCCATCCCTGCGCTGGTGCGACGTTTGAGGAGGTCAGCGACGGCTTGTATGAGCTCGTCATTAAGCGCGACGAAGCGAAAATCAACACGCAGACGACGTTTACTATCGCCAATTTCGGAAGATCAAATGAGTATCGGACTCGCGACCTTTTTGAGCCCCATGCGACGGTCCCGAATGCCTGGCGATGGCGCTCACGAGCAGACGACATAATTGTCTTCCTGAATGGTGAGAAGACGAACCCTGTTTCGATGGAGCAACATGTGACTGCAAGCAACGCCAATGCCATAAGTGCCGCTTTGGTCGTCGGCGCACAGAGGTTTCAAGCGGCATTGGTCATTGAGCCTATCGCTGCGAATGGACCGCTCTCAACAGAGGAACAAGCATCGCTGATTGAAAGCGTATGGCCGAGCGTCGATGAGGCCAACAAGAAAGCCCCGGCTCATGCAAGAGTTGAGAAGTCATTGATTTTGGTCGCGCCGCTACCTTTCATACGTGCTGGAAAGGGCACAATTCAGCGAGCAGCTACTATTGCTCAGTATACGTCCGAGATTGAGAAACTTTATGCGGATGCCGACGTTTCTTCCTATCTGTCTGCAGATGTTGAGCGTTATGGAGACGTGACAGATGTCAATACAGCTACTCAAATCATTCGAGACACAGCCAGGGCTGCCACAGGTCGTAGTGACTTAGGCAACACTGATAACTTCTTTGATTCTGGAATGGACTCTTTGCAGGCCCTGCAACTTGTCAGAACGATTCGCGCAGCACTCCATCGCCCAGGTCTAGCGCTTTCAGCGGTGTATAGAAATCCGACACCAGAGAGTCTCGCAGTGTCAATCTTATCAAGCGACTCTGAGGACTCTGATGACGACAGAGTGCTCGCGAAACAGCTTTTCAATACATATCGAGGGCTCATTCAACAGATCACCCCAGAGGCGTCCTCAATTGAAGAAGATCCTTTCCGTGCAGATCACAGTGGCAATGTTGATGTTATCTTGACTGGCTCGACTGGAACTCTTGGCACATCTATTCTGCACGCGCTACTAAAACACCCCAGAGTCGGTCAGATTGTCTGTCTCAATCGCGCCGCAGACGGCGGGCAAGCGACACAGCACGACCGTTTCAGGGCTGCACAGTTAGACACCGGAATGTTAATTAGGTGCAAGTTTCTCCAAGCAGACCTCTCCGATCCAAAACTCGGTCTCGACGAAGAGACATACGCCACACTCAGCATCAACACCGGACTCGTGATCCACAACGCCTGGCCTGTCAACTTCAACCTCAATCTCTTGTCATTCCGGCCTCTGCTTGCGGGCCTGGTCAATCTCTTCAAATTCACCGCTAGCGCTTCCATCGCAACCCGGCGCTTTGTCTTCGTATCCAGCGTCAGTGCGGTGGTGGGTGAGCCCGCGGAGACAGTGCCTGACGAGGGCGTGGCCCTAGAAACCCCTTTCACGAATGCATACGCACGCAGTAAGCTCCTAGCTGAGCTTCTGTGCAATGCCGCCGCGAAATATATTGGACTGCGAGTCGCCGTCTTGCGCGTTGGACAAGTTGGCGGGTCTACAGCCTCTCACGGCGCTATATGGAACCGAGCTGAATGGCTGCCGAGTCTCGTTATCAGCTCTGCTCGAGTTCTGAATTGCTTGCCGGACAATCTGGGACCCAGCTTCTCGGAAGTTGACTGGGTGCCATCTGACTTGTTGGGCTCTGTCGCTACGGATATCGCATTTGCGAGCGAAGCTAGTGCAGCAGGTGATGGGGCTGTCGTGTTCAATGTGCGCAATCCGCAGATAACGGCATGGAGTTCGCTGGTACCCAGCATTCAAGAAGTAGTGAACGAGCGATATGCACGGGATGTGCAGGTCGTGTCCTCTGAGGAGTGGTTGACGCGCCTACGGGAGAGTGACAGGGGCAATCACGCTGATGCGGTGAAGGACCAGGAACTTACGGTCAATAATCCGGGACTGAAGCTTGTGGATTTTTACCGTAACAGTTTATGGCCACAAGAGCAGCGTGGCACGACGTCGCAGCCACCTATGGTTATTAGTCGCTCTGTGGAAGTCAGCGACACGCTTCGCGACATGCCTGGCGTCAGTCCAACTTGGATGCAGAAATGGGTCCGCGAATGGCTTGATGACGGGAACATGTAGCCAGTTGGTGCCTCCATCTTAGAGAACATTGAATACCCTTAATCGCCAGTGGCATTTCCCACAGATCAAGTGTACTCTTATGACGAGTCCATCGATGTTGAATGTCATGCATTGAGGATCCTCTCCTTCGTTAAGCGCAAGCAGGTTAATAGAGAGCAGTAATTAAAGACAAACCCAGGAACTGTTGGCGAGTGACAATCAAAGTCCAACACGAGTGAGCTCGTTTATTTGCCTTTACATAGCTCGAGACTTCTACAGTCCACCATTGATCATCCGCGCTATCATGCCGAACCCAGCGTCGACCTGCCGGTTTGGACTATAACCCGTTCCGTCGGCCCAAATCATAGACAAGTGGAATTACTTGAATCGACAGAAGCGCGTACGTCTTTTGGTACGTGGCGCACGCCGAACGATGCAGCGTACCCGAGTTCTAAAAGATTCTTATAATAAACAAGCAGATTCCCCTGACAGTTTACCAGCACGCATAACAGACTTATTTGCCTAGCTGTCATTCATCCCCACGTACCCATTGCCTTGAATCTGGGCCGGCCTCGAATGAGCCCGAGTGTATGGCACTCATTGTGTCTGTGGCCAAGGGCTCGTCTTTGTGGGCGCCGGGATACTGCATGAAGCTGCGGACCCATGTCAACACCAGCCTATGGCAGCTCCCGTCTGCTCGGTATGGTTGGTGGCAGTGTTGAGATGTCTCGCGACCCGGGAGACGTTCACATTGTGGCCATGCCGTTCGCGAAGGACACGAACGGCACCCATACCGTGCTTCCATTCTTTTTTGCTGCCCTTCTGGCCGTGAAGTCAGTCAACAAACGAGAATAGCGAGCCTGAATTGATGGGAGACCAAATGCGATCATGCTGTGCGACGTCTGCCGTGAAGGGCTGGACGGCATATGGGACCCCGAGAAGACCAAGAGGCTTGGAGAGCTGAGAGACTTCCCCAATATCCTACAGCGCCAGTTTCCGAATGTCGAGGACGACGAGTTCGACCGAGTACTAGGTGAGGAAAGTCCTGCTACTGAAACTTAGATACCTACATAGTATATGCGGCTACTCGTCTAACCGTCATCCAGGCAAACTCAACCTCCAAGAGCCCGAGAAGTACGTCTTCGGCCACCACGTCGACCACGACTCGCTGCTTCGTTCAAGGCGGCAGGGCTGCGTTGCGTGCGCAGAGTTCAGCGACGTGAACGACGAGGACGACGTGGATCAGACCTTCTCGAAGCTGGGATACTATTCGGTCTTCTGCATTAGCCTGAGCCGAAAAGTCTATTGTAAGCCGACCATGCTCGTGTACTTGGGAGATCCCTTTGAGGAGTTTGCCCACGAGATGGTAGCACATCACGGTTAGTCTCCCAGACATCCCACGAGAGCACAGCAGCGCCCCTGCTGACGGAATGGGAAGAGCGCGACCACATCAACTCTGCGATCTCGCATTCCACAGCATCCGTAGAGACGTGGGCTCTAGTCCAGTCGTGGCTAAGAGGCTGCCTGGACCACCACGAGACCTGTCGGAGCCAGAGACAGGAGAAGTTCACACCCAGCCGCCTGCTGCAGTTGGGGGCCGACGGCGGTGACGAGAAGACGTTCAAGATCGTGTTCCGCGCTGAGGTTGACCCGGACGAGCCATACGTAACCCTGAGCCACTGTTGGGGCCCGGCTCCGCCGCACAAGAAACTGCGGCTCACGAAATCGTCCCAGGCCACGCTCCGAGACATCCTTCCCGTTCGCATCCTGCCTCAGACCTTCCGTGACGCGTTCGAGATTGTCGAGCGACTGCAGGTCCGCTACCTGTGGATCGACCGCCTCTGCATAGTGCAGGACTCTGCGGAAGACTGGCGCGCAGAGGCGTCCATGATGCAGACCGTCTACCGCCACGGATACCTGAACATCGCCGCTCTCGGTTCCTCGGACGACGAGGGTGGCTGCTTCTACGATCGCGACCCGGCTCTCGTCGCACCCACGATCCTCGATCTAGGCCCCAGAAATGACCAGCTAGCCTCATTCTACCGACTGGAAGCGGAGGACGGGGCCTGGGGTCCCATGTTCGAGGGGGAGCCGCTGCTCTGCCGCGCCTGGGTCTTCCAAGAGCGGATCCTCGCAACTCGAACCTTGTATTTCGGCAGCAAGCAGGTCTTCTGGGAGTGTTGTGAAACCAACTACTGCGAAACAATTCCAAACAGCCAGCTCACGAGGCGTTCCAGGCGCCAGGTCACCCAAGAAGGCTCAGGTCCAGGTCCGTATACGTGGAAGACACTTATCGATCCCAGAAACCGAAGCCGCAAGGACACCATGACGGACTGGAGCCGCGCGGTGGAAATGTACTGCCAATGCAAGCTGTCATTCCCGGGCGACAAGCTCGTCGCGCTGTCGGGACTCGCCAAGCACATGGGAAGCATGGCCAGGAGACGCGGAGGAGGCGACAAGGTCGTGTACCTCGCAGGCTTGTGGGAGAACACGATGCCTGAGAGCCTGCTCTGGACGCCCAGAGCGCAAGCCCACAGGCCGCAGTCGTATCGCGCACCATCATGGTCGTGGGCGGCAATCGACGGAGACATCAGGTTTGTGCATACTTCAGGGTCGAAATGGCATGTGGATCTGGTCGAGGTCACGAGCGTGCCACGGACGGCTGATCCGACGGGTGAGCTGACGGGTGGTGCGGTCCGGCTCAGGGGCTCGCTGGCGCAGACAGGGGCGCTCAGACGCATCAAGACGTTCGCATCGGAGCGCGATACTTACCGCATCGGCTCATTCCACCGTGTAGACACTGGGGCGCGCATTGACGGGCTTGGAGATCGCAGCGCGTATCTACAACTCGACACGTCGGAGGATTTTCAAAGCCAGTTGACTTTCCTGCTGTTCAGCTCTCGGCCTCATGAAGAGTTTTCCTTCGTCAGTACCCAGGGGCTGGCTCTGGTCCCCAATGGCGAGCCTATAGCTTGTTACCGTCGGGTTGGCTACATTTTTGTTGAAACAACTGTAGACTTTTCGGATAACTTCCAGACCCTAGACTTAGGTGAGCTTCTACTAGATACCGTAGAGATTGTCTAGAATATACATTTCTAGGTCTCGAGTTTCAAACGTAGAACACGACCATGGCCGATTTTGGCTGTCCTCGATAGTTCTCGTTGATGTATGTGTTGCTCCTCGTCTTCCGTATTGGAACTTACTTTGATGGAATTCCTGCCTATCTGGTGTAGTCATCTCGCTCCATGCCTACCTACTGACATTCGGTAAGCTATTGATGATGGCTATATGCAGCTTGACACAAAATAGGATATAGTGAGATACACCCTAGAGACTTCACGAAAATTCGGGGGTAGCGCGGAACCAGCGCAATTGACTTAGGGAGACCCGATATAGAGCAGTCCCGTCCAACGGGCTGTGTTTTTGTGCAGCTGATATGCTGGAGGACGGACGACGGCGGACGGCGGACGCGATAACAAATGAGTTGGCAATCTACATATAATGCGACCCCCCCTCCATAGAGTCGATGATGTCTGGCAACACGGTAGTGATTAACGCCGCATCCAGTGCCGGTATGAATGCAAGGAAACATAGAGCTACAAATGTGCCCCAAAAGCGAAAGGAATGGCGGTTTGCGGGCTCCTCGACCTCCCGAAGAGTATGGAAACTTCCAAACGCAGCAGTCAAGATATGGTTATGTTCCTCACATCATGCCATGAAATTGTCAATAGAAACGCCCCTGAAAAACAGAAATTATATCTTACGCACACTGGAAGTTCAAATCACCCGGCTAACAGAATCCTTGGCATCGTTGAAATAGTAGGTACGTAAAGTCTAGTTCAAATGAGAGATACCTATCGTAAGAAGCCCTTTGCCAGTCAACGGCAATTAACTTGGGCTTTAACTATGCTGTAGGGAGCATGCACGAGAGCGGATAGCTTATAACATGGGCAATATGTGTAAACGAGTGTAATTAATAGATGAAAAGGTCTAGTCTCAAGTACCCGTGAGGGTGTAACTGTGATAGAAGAGAAATAACCGCAATAAGGCCACTGATTAGGGACAGTTGGCCATCCTCGGTTTGGACTGCGAAGTTTCCAGAATTCAATTGCCCACAAGGTGTTGAACGTGTTGAATACCTACTAAAAAGTGTAGAATCACAACCTAATCTTCGCAGAAACGGCAAGTCCCATGGCCACAGCGACGGCATTCGGTGAGTGGTTGAGGCGAAATCCATCGACACTGGCAACAGGTCCAGCCGTCGGCCGAGTCCACGGGCTGTAGCCCGCCCAGTTCGTATTCCCCTCGAACAATGAAGGACTTCTTACCTGTGAACTGGGCGGGCTCAGTTGACCCGTACTCAGAACTATTCATGATGCTGAAGTCTCCATGGGGGAGGACGTTGGGAGCAGTGAAGTGTGCGAACCCAGACATGTTGATGCTTGATGATGTAGATAGATGATGCGGTGTATTGTGTCTTGTGTATTGTAGATGATCTTCGTGTTGGTTAGTCTGTGTGTGTGTGGAAAAGCAATGGAATGCTAGCATGAGAAGCATTCGCGCCCTTATACTCCAACTCCCTCGTAACAGCAACCTTGGTTAACTATGTTCCAACCTCTGGCAACAATGGGAATGTTTACAGTTTACTATTCCGTTCGCCTTTCCAAGGTTTTGTGCTAGAAACATAATAAGCGATGTCATTGATATTGTTTGCTGGGGATTGGATGATGCCTTTGTCTGACTACTTAGGTACCTAGAGGCTAGTAGTCATGCCTTACCGGTAATCGAAACCCCTTTGTGCAATGTTCCATGTTTTCCACACCTTTGAAGCCGGCTCCCGAACCATGTGCACGTTTTGTGAAGGGTGCCATTTACAGAGGCGGAAGAAAGGAATTGTATAGAATCAATGAGTTCAGCTTGGGGATTCATTATCGAGGTTAGTTACTTGTTCGCTTTCGCGACTCGAATTCCGTGATACTGCCACGTGGGTATTCACCCCTGAACGCTGACTTAGCTACTCTTAAGGTACGCCTTGATTTGTCTTGGATTATCCTAACCTAGAGGGAGTTAAGCTGTGCCGCGATCCCAGCCAGTCAGCCTGGTCGACTCGCCGCCTCGCCATGCAGGCACTCCCACAACCCCAGACAGTTCTGTCCAATGGAATGAAATCAAGAGACAGGCTCTTGGGGATATCCGATATAGAGTTATGATGGGACGGACTAACCTAACTAAAAATAGACACCTGTTCGTTTGTTTTATTTCCATCTTCCACCGAAGGATGATAGTTGTCACTTGTGGCAGCTGCAAAACTCCCTGGAGCTAACACGGTAGGCCCCATACACAATTGTTTAACAGGGAGCTAGTTAGCCCTTCGCCGTCGAGAGAACTGCTAACGCAAATATCTTCCTCCCCGCATTCAACAAGATGCGTTTGCCGTCGGGCATCTCAGCGCTCTGTCAGCGATGGACGCAACTATCGACGCTTCGGAGATCCCTAGCCATATTTGCCGTCTTGACGGTCCTCATCGGTCAGTTCGAGCCCACCTACCTAGGCTACCTAGGCTACTTAGGCTACCTATGCCGTCGAAGGCGATCGAAAGCTGGACTAATAGGACCGCCCGGCGTCCGTCGGACGCACAGCAATGATCTATCTTTCTGATATAGATGCCACCGAGCAATGGACTCACATCACCAGCGTTGGGACAGGCGCCATAGCAGGCGGTATCCCCTTGCGCCTCATGTTCATCGGCGCCTCAATGGCCATGGGCCTGGGCCACAACGGTGGCCGTCGCTCCCATGGCTGTGTCTGAACTTGACCTCGTAGCCAGACCTGGAGCGCCTTCAAGGTCCGTTGAAACAGGCGAAGTCATTGCCCTTTTCCCCACTGCTTCTGGCTTTGTAGTGAAAGAAATAGGCATCTCAACGAAGTGAAATAGTACAATGGTATGAATGTGGCATTCTGTCTGGCTATGAAGGTAAATGTCTAGAAGAAAGACAGAAAGGATTATGACCAAAACATTGAAGCAGTCCAGAGGGAGGGAAAGACTGGACACCTTGGACGAAGGCAAAAGGCTTTACAGAGTTATCCTGAATTCAGTACATTTCGGAAGATGGGAAGGAACCGGGGAAGCGATTACATGAAGCGATGCAAGGGATGGAGCACCGTGAGCCAGCCAACATCACCCGAGCCTCCGAATGGCACACAGAGCAGGAGAAGTTGGGAGGTTGGAGTATGGTTGACCTCTGGCCATCTTTGAAGCAGATTTTCGTCCCACATCTCTGGAAGTTCCCCCGAAACTTCATCTCTTGCCGCTCTGTTACCATCTATGGCTCTTCATAGACCAACCTCAACACATTCAGACGGTAAAGATCAATACTACTACAATATGATGACTATAGATCAGACGGTCGCAGTCCTCAAGGAGAAATACCCCAATGGTCAGCTCGCCTTGCGAGGTTCCGAAGCCTACGAAGCGTCCAACAATGTATTCCTCTCGGCGCGCGAGAGCGATCATGCTCCCATTGCTATTTTCAAGCCCGAAAACGCACAGCAAGTCGCAGAATTTGTGCGCATCGTCGAGCAGAACGCAGTTCGCTTTGCTGTCCGTGGCGCTGGTCAGCAGCCCCTTTCTGCTTGTGCAAATATCTCTTCGGGCATAACTCTGGATCTGAGCCTCTTGACCGGCGTTCAACTCCAAGATTCCATTGTCTCTGTTGGCGCCGGTGAGCATTGGGGTGCTGTATACAAGGAAGTACAAGCCGCGGGACTAGGAGTAGGGGGGAGCCGATCTGCAAAAGGAGGGATCGGCGGTCTTTGTCTTGCCGGTGGCCTTTCATTCTTTTCATCGCGAGAAGGTTTCATCTGCGATAATGTTGTGAACTTCGAAGTTGTACTCGCATCTGGGGAGATCGTACAAGCTAATGCGGAACACCACACGAATCTCTGGAAGGCTCTCAAGGGGGGCGGTAACAATTTCGGTATTGTCACGCGCTTCGATCTCAGAACTTTCCCTCAGAAGCCTTTCTGGGGAGGGGTAGTGTTTTATTTGGCATCAGATGCAAACTATCCCGGGCAGGTCTCAGCCCTAGTCGATGAAGTGACCAAGCCGGACGCGTCAGACGAAACCCACATCATGGTAAACCTTGGCTACTCAAAACAATTTGGTGATCGTATGATGGGCTTGAACCAAGTCTACTACACTGGCCCCGACGCCCAGGAGATATATGGTGTCGAAGATATAGAGTCCGGGAGGATTTCGACTCCACCCATGCTCCTTCCATTCACAACGGTTGAATCACGAATTGAGAGCTTAAACTCTCTCAGGATTATGACTTTGACGGAAGGTGCTACAGAGCATGCAGTCATGGCATCGGAGCGTGTGCGATGCAGTTACATGAACTGTACCTTGCGCGCCGACAAACATGCGCTGGTAGCTGCTGCGAACATTTATACCAAGGCAATCGAGCCATTGAAGCCGATTGAGGGAATTGTACTGTGCCTGACCCTCCAAGCCTATCCCAAATCGCTTCTCCGCCAGACTCTAGAACGAGGGGGGAATGTACTTGGACTCTCGTCAGAAGAGCCCCTGGTGACTGTGCTGCTGCTGACATATTGGAGAGCTTCAGAAGACGATAAGAAAATCCTGACTGTTCTTCGCTCTGCCCTGCAGGAGATTGAACAAGACGCAGAAAAGAGGGGCCAGAGAGTACCATACGTCTACCTTAATTATTCGGAAGTATTCCAGGATCCCTTCAAGTCGTATGGTGAGAGCAATAAGACTTTCTTGCAGGAAGTCAGCCGCAAATACGATCCCGAAGGGGTGTTTCAAAGACTTGTTCCAGGAGGATCTAAGCTATTCACCTGAGGTTTAGCCAGAGTGCAAGTGGCTGATATCTTGCATGGCCTACTATGTTTCCGCTTATGCCTAGCGCTTCGTCTAGTACAGACTTTTAGGAAGAAGCAATCACACAGTCTTACGAAAGATTCACATGTACATTACTAGGTAGATCAAGTTCAATAACATGTATGGGGATATTAACAACATCATGACCAAGTACTGCTAATACTGTTTCAACGCCGGACCATCACTGTGTTCGCTGTATATGGGTTACTCTGCGTAGACTATGAAGCACTGGTTGTCAAGGTCATGTTTAATCTCAAGTATCATGTGGTAGTGCTACCTATCGTAGAGCCTTGGCTAGTGGACCATAGCATCCTCATGTCTGAGATGTCTATCTATTAGACATCAGCGGGATGTCATCTTCATACACCAGTGCACCGTCTTTCTCGACCGCTATCCGCCTTTGCCAACAGTGCGTAGCTAAGGCGGCCGCTGAAAAACAGGGCTCGATGGATATCATCCACGTCTTCGAGAGACTGTCGCAGTTCGACAATAAGCGGGCTGCATAATCGAATTTTGGCATACTCCAAGCCACACCGTCATTGAGGGATAGATAGTGCAGCGTATAGGAATCGTCACAAAACTTCTTGATTATATGACACAGCTGGCAGCACTGACTAAAAGGTGTAGTTCAAGCTGGGCCCGCATGTTTTGTGTTGGTGTTGATGGTAACCCTGCTTGGCTGTTAACAGCGACGTCTCTGAAAACACTTCACCCCCTTTGGATCTTACAGCTAACACTTATGACTTCGTCACATTTCTAACAAAACCCCACCGAGCCTCGGCTATTCAACAGATCCGCGGTTCTACAGCAAGATTCAGAAGGTCATTGTTCACATTCCGCTCCACTTACACGCACATGTCCAGGAGTACTTACACACTGCGAAGTTGGAAGCTCCCTCCCACAGATACTGTATGCGAGCTAGGTTGGCAACCTTCTGTCGGACATTTGGGAGACTTGAGCGAAGAGAAACATGTACAAACTCGCGGGATAGACCGTTGCACGATGCTCTGGCCGCAATGGAGATACAATTAAAAAACGTTTTACTCGGCTTGGTCGCTTGGGCTTGACAGTGTGTACATACTACCCATGTGTTACATTCCTTACCATAGCTGATACTGACTTTGAAAAACGTAAATGACCATCAACGTGGTTTACCACACGCCCACGCGAAAAGATTACTCCCAAGTTACAATCGCAAGCCCCTACTCATAGGAGCTCGCAGCGATGCTATGAGTCACACGTGATGTCGCGATCCAGCTCTTGACCCACTAGTTGGCAAGGTAGCATTGAGACTCCTTCGTCTCCGCATCCAAGAAAGGTTCGACCTGATTTTATCCGAGTGAAGTTGTGAAATCAATCTATGTTCATAGGAATGTCTTGCCCAGCAGGCTGCGGACCATTTGAATAGATCTATATGCGTGAAAAGCACGACGTGGGAGAGGATGCTATCATCAAGGGGCTCAAGTTGGGCCACACTCGCCTTCAACCATGGCGCTCAAAATGAGTACGACCCAGTCACTAACCCTCAGGGTATCGTCAGCTTTGCAAACGCAGAGAATGTGAGTAAATATTATCTAGATCGCACTGCATCACCCAATCACACGTTGACTATTATAGTGGCTTTTACTCGACGAGCTCACCGCCTTCATCAACGCAAACGTAAGACATTTTGCCTCCAACTGGGCTTCGAACTCACAAGTCCGGAGTTTACCGCGACACATATCATACTAATATACCCTCATAACTCACAACACACTAACCAATACGATCCAGGCACAATTCACCAAATCTCACCTAACCTACGGCGAAGGATTTACGGGGACAATCCGTCTTCGCAATGCGATGGCCGCTCATATGAACGCACACTTCAACCCTTTCCAAGAGATCACCGCCGAGGAGATCACCTTCGCGGCGGGCGTGACAGATCTCAACGAAGTGTGTGCACTACTCACCTGTGATCCGGGACAATGCTTCATGCTGGGTGCGCCCCTTTACGGGTCCTTCTCTAGGGACCTTGTTCTCAGGACTGGGTAGGTACTTGCCCATTTCGCGAGTCCCGAGTTTGACTTTGAAGCTGACTTGGTGTTGGGTTGAAGAATCGAGCTGGAGTACGCAGACGTAGGAGACACGGACCAATTCACACCATCTTGCGTAGCCGCGTTTGAAAAGGGGTATGAAGAGGCCCAAAAGAAGGGAAGAGATATCAGGGCGCTTATTATATGCAATCCCCATAATCCTCTTGGTGAAGACTCAAGCCTGTCTAGCGAACCGCAAATCGGTGCTAACGTGTTGCCAGGCCATTGCTACCCCCGAGAAACACTTCTCGGCCTCCTCAAACTCTGCGCGTCAAAGGGCATCCATCTAATCAGCGACGAGATCTACGCGCTCTCGACTTACAGCCCCACGAGCGGCGAGCCTGAATCATTCACTTCCGTCCGCTCGATAGATCTCGAGGGCATAATCGACCCGAAGCAGGTTCACGTTCTCTACGGGATGTCGAAAGTAGTCTCATCCCCCTCTCAGGTCACGTCACGAGTGTATCCTGACACAGCGGTCAGGACTTCGGAGCAGCAGGTCTACGACTTGGATGTCTAATATCAAAGAATGAGCAACTCACGAAGGCTGCGAGGGCTATATGGTAGCTGCAGCACTATCCCTGCCCAGTCTCGACCAATTCGCTAAGTCTGGTATACTGACTAAGAATACCTACTAGTCGCTTCTCATCACCCTCACAGTTTTCAATGGACCTCGCAGCGAAGATCCTTGAAGACCAATCATTCGTCAGGACCTTCCTTGACAAGTCCAGTCGCTGCTTGACCCAGGCGCGGGCTCTTGCTGAGGAGCTGCTCACGGAGATCAATATCTCTTACCACAAGCCAGGGTTGGCACCCCCTTCCATATCTTCGTTCATTTTCACCTTCCTCTTTTACTCTGTCTCTCTCCCATCAGCCTCGTATGTATAGCAACCTCAACTCACTCCTTCTTCACCTTATTCGTCCCTTCGCCTTTGTATCCACCCAAGCACTAAACTTTCAACACAGGAACGCAGGATTCTTCCTCTGGCTAGACCTCTCTCCCTACCTCCCTTCATCGGAAGCCAACGGCGACGGTTGGACAGCGCACAGACAACTAGCCCAGAGATTCCGAGAAGCAGGCG
Source organism: Xylariaceae sp. FL1272 (assembly GCA_022432385.1). Lineage (NCBI taxonomy): Eukaryota > Fungi > Ascomycota > Sordariomycetes > Xylariales > Xylariaceae > Xylariaceae sp. FL1272. Next base: position 956,414 of record JAJJXC010000004.1, read on the forward strand.
TCGTCATGTCGTCCGGAGAACCATACAAAGCGCCCCACCCTGGCAGATTCAGGCTGATATTCTGCATTCCCGAGAGCAGTTTAAGAGAGGGCATCAGACGGTAAATCAATACGCTCAGTATTTTGTAGGATTTCTTGTTTATTAACTGGCACTTTGGTGTAGAATTTCCAGTGTTATTGGACCTTAATATCCACACTCGATATCACAGAAGAAGGTACACTCTGTACCGAAGGGAGTGTTGAAAGAAGAGTACTCTGCTCTTATGATCAATTTGGCACATAGAATTGAATGGCAGCCATAGGGTTGCGCTCAACAGCTGTCGATGAAAATATTTATACGCTTACTTTCAGCGTGAGGGAGGGACAACGTATGCATACTGTATCAACAAGAAACTCGCCCTTGATGCTGAATGGCCGACAGGCACTACTATGTTTGGACCTCGTATTGAGCCTCCTGCTGTTGAGAGTGACTACAAGTCTAGTCTACATGTGGGTAGTAATACAGGTTGAACATGTGAACTGGACGTAATCAATAACGTGAATACATAGTATTGAAATTACGAAACAGCTGATTAGAGGCAATGCCCGACAGCAAGGCATAGAGTCAGTAGCAATTACTAGACACAACTAAAAACAGTCTCGGAGTCAAGTGAACCTGCGACACCAGGTATTGTTTCAAGTTTATTACTATGATGTTGCAAACTAAAAGGCACATGTCGTAACTTCGTTATTCCTTGTATGATATATATGATTTCCTTAACCACGCCCTAGTCATGAACCTTACCCGATACCAACATGGATGATATTCAGATGATTATCCAGGCCGTGCGCAGTACCAGCCCCAGTGAACTGCAGAAGCAAGCCCGTGTTCAGCATTGAAAACTAGATTGCTCGCTGCTTGAGCGCTCAATTGAGATTAAAAAAAAAAAAGAGGCCAACACGCATGTGGAATCTGTTCCACTTATGCTTCGGTAGCATTGAACCCCTCGCGTAGATATTCATTGACTTCGTTTTGCATGCCGTTGTGCGAATGAGTAAATAAGTCCGAATCAAAGTCAAGCTGCTGTCCTCAACAGACCTACGTAAGGGTTGCAAGCATAGCCCTCATCAATCCTGGAGGAGGTCCTATGTTCACATCAGTCAGCCCACATTCAACAGCCAGTTGTATTATCGCACAAAGGAAAAAGACAGTGATTTAGTCGCGCACCTTCACTTTCGATACTTAGGCACACTAATGGACATCCTACCTTTCTTATCCTTCTCAATCCTGACTCCACGTCTCGGCTCCTCCACCTTCTCAATGCTCTCCTCATACAATACCAACTCCCCAGTTGGTAGCCGCTCGGCTCTCACCATATCTCTCTCCCTGCTGTGAGAGTGATGGTGATGATCATGGTGGCGATCGTCGCGAATTACGAGTTCTGTGTCGTGATGATGATGATGTCTGTCATCACGAATGACTAGTTCCTGGTTGCCGTAACCGTAATCTCGTGCTAACGCAATAGGACCCACGGCGACTTCATCACTAATCTGTCTTGGCGCAGCTTCGACAACGTAAGGCGTGCGGGCAGTGGTAGAAGTGCTGTAGCTCCTATGTGAGCGAGCTGTCCGAGCTGTGCGGGCCGGCGAAATTTCACGTGTCACCGTCTCCTTCATGATCTCCACTGGGGGAGGGGGAGGGGGAGGTGGTGCCATGATCACCGTCGGGGCTTTTGGCGGGATGGAGAATTCTTCCTTGCGCTCCTCTATCCCTGGCGCAATGGAACGGGTAGCGGAGATCTCGGCGTCCACGCGCTTGTATTCTTCGCTCATTTTGAGCAAGTCATCGATGTTTTGCTGTCCGAGGGCCCTTTGAATAATAATTGTGTTTCCCTGAATCATCCACGTTAGTATCGGGTAGGTAAGGATATCGTGGGAGTCAGGGTACGAACCTCTTCGATGAAGGGATATTGCAGGTCCATGATAGCGCGTATGGAGACAAGCCGAGATGGGATTCTCGTCTTGCCCTTCTTGGGATACTCTGTAGTCTTGCTCTTGCTGGTGACCGTCGTCCCACCAGACTCGCTGCTGGATGAGCTTGTCGACGATGACCTTGAAGCACTGTGGTGAGAGCTGCTGTGATGAGTCCGTGCACTGCGTGCACGGCTCGTTCGCGAGCCGCTCCGGTCTCGTCGCTCCTTGGTCCGCACTATTTCTCGCTCGCGAACATGTTCAGGATATCCACGAAAGTCATCGTCGCCGTAGCGGCGGGGCTCAGAGATCTTGATCTCGTCGTAGTCATAGTCGCGTTCGGCGTAGACTCTAGGCGGGGGAAGCGCACGAGAACGGGGTAAGGGAATGGGTTGGTATGGCTCCGGGCGGTATTCGGTGCGACGGTCGCGGGGAACATATTCGTCCCGGTCCCGGTCCCTTTCTCCGTACAATCGAGCAGCAGGCCGTCTATCAAAAGTGTCTAATGAAGATTGGCGCCGCAGCATTCCCGGGCGTGGTCGACGAATAGGCGATGGGCTGCGATACTCGGGTTCACGATTTCGTTGGACGATACGTGTTTCAAGTTCGGGGGGTGGGGAGCGACGGTGGCGGGGCTCGTCATTGTAGTACACTCTCTCGCGGACAAAGTCATCCTCTTCCTCCCAGGGACGAGGCTTGCGACGCTCGAAATACCTCTCATCGACTGAGGCTTCACGAGGACGCTCGCGAACAGGTGCCCGGGGAGGGTAGCGATCGCGCTCCCGCTCCCGCTCTTCAAAACGATCCCGCTCATAGAATAAGCGATCCTTGTCCCACCTCTCACCGTAGGCTAGGTCATCGTCCAGTCTGCGGGACATTGTGAGACCTGGTGTTGGGGGGTGACAAGCAAATGAGATTGCTCGATAAACAGTACAGTTTTTTTTAACTGTCTAAATGTTGCTACAAGAAATTTCGATGGAAGGGAAGTGTAAGATTTAGTGATTCCGATGGAGACAAAATCAGGCCGGGTATCCAAGTCTGAAGTGGGAGAAGACGATGAGCGATGACGACAGAGGGGAGAAATAGCAGGGGCAGTCTCGCACTAAATGAAATGCGCCGTTGATAGAATCTCAAACTGGATACGAATCTGGACTGGTGCGCTGGGACTTGACTGGGGTGGCTTCGTGTTCCTTGGCAGCTCTCACGGCCCAGTTTCGTTGTATCGCAGACGAGCAGTCGATGTCTGGGCATGCAGACCGCTGGGTTGTTGAATCAAGGATGGGTGGATGCTGCAAAGGACACGCGTGTATGGCCCAAATTGTCTATCGTGTCCCACGGGAGTGTGCTGGAACTCCCTTCGAGGAGGAAACGAGACACACGGATGCGCAAGTGACCGCTAGAGGCGTGAAGAATGACCGTTTATAATTGGACAGGTGACCAGCCGAAGCTCAATGCGCAGATGCTCGAGTGGCGCCAACACGCGGTAGCGTAACCCTACCCCCTTTAGCTGTCCGTCCTCAACCTGGCGCAGCACGAGCCCTATGTGAAGGCGGGCAGAGTTCAAGATACAGATCGCCTCTGGGATATGTAGACGTGAAAATGAGACGAGAGCTGCTAGTCAGGGGAAGCAACACGGGAGGGCATTCATTTTAAGTTTTGCGTTCCCCCGTCTATCTGAAGAATGCATTTCAGGGTTGTCTCGCCGACTATTCACGACCTAGCTTTGGGCACGATGCTGTAACTAAATTCATGAACTAATTTGTATTCTGCCAGCCCGTTGGGCTCAGAGTTTGTCCCACCACACCGGGATCTGGAGCGAAGCCCGTCAGATGCTAATGCCTACGGGTGCGGAAGCGAAGAAAACCTCAAGTATTGTGAAGGATCGCTGTGGGAAATGCCATAACAAACAACATCGAGAGATAGGAAATCGCAAAGGGAAATTGGAGAAGATGAGACAAACATGGCTTTTAGCCCAATGGAAGCATTTCCCGCTTCGCATTTCAACGGGTGGCCCAGTCAGACTGATGCGTTATATCATGTGGCAGTGAATGTGGGACGGGCTTCAGAAATCAGAATCACAAGAACCCTGGCGCAGCAGATCTGGGGTATCCCTGGCTCCCGTGCTGCCCATTGAGCCCAATCCGAGCCCTTCTGGAGATCTCGGGCAGCTTCAAGCTTCATCAGGGTGCAAGATTACCAGCTCGCCAGGCCGCCAGGGTCTCCTCGACCCTGAACATCATACTGCATAATCCCGAGTGCCTCTACATCTTTCCCTGGTACCCTGACGTGTGCGACGTCGCTGCGATTGGAGTCAACCGATATCTGCTGGTGCCTTTCGTATGGCTTTGGGCTGTAGCGAGCTCGTACTGCGCCTCGATACTGCCGGACACATCTCCAGACTCAGAGATAGCAGTCCAGGATAGGTAGATGTGATAGCACCCGGGAGAGTTCAACTACTGCGTTCTGGCATACCGCTCTTTGAACATGCAAGTGTTTGAGCATTATGCGCGGCATTTGCACATTGGAGACAGCATAGTAATCATCCTTGCTTATGGCTTCCAATGGCATTTGCAGCTTTAGCTACTTAGTAGAGCTACGTAATGGTGCATAGCAAACATGCGATGGAGGGGTATGATGTCTTGGAGTCGCATCTTTACTTGAAGATGCAATCTTCATTGGTTTACCCACGCGATGTCTATATGACCCGTTGGGTTATTGGCATGGCGCTAAGCGCTCTGTAAGAGCTGCGGTCAGTTCAACGGAATGGCGGTAGTATCGGCGGTAGAGCATGTGCCGAGGCACAGCACATTCTTTGAACTGCCTTCGTCTCACCACTGGATGGCTTTCCTGGTACAAGCTCCGCAGCTGGCAGCGCGACAGCATCAAGCCAGCAACTCCGCATTGCACTGCTGTCATGGTAGCATTGCCACACAGAGAGACGATGGCTGTGGGAAATTTCCAACATTCGACGAGTGGACACACTCGGTGCTCAAGATGCGAGGCCATAGGAAAGGAGGACATGCACCTGCAGTGGCCGAATTGTACCTTTGGTCTACCTGGCGGTTGCGGCTCCATGTGTTGTAGTCCGAGTCTCTACCGTTCCTCGTTTTTATAGGAGGATATGTTGAAAGCTGCGTCGTGGCATATTCGTGTACTGTCGCGGAGCCGAGGCAAATCTTTGACAATGGTATTCTTATCTGCCGTTCAGTGCGTATGACGGCATACACAGACGACGCATGTAGACTGGGACTACTTGCGGCATTACGATTCATCGCCAACAACCTAACGTGAGGGTTCGTTCTCAACTGGTGCAAGCCTGACGCTAGAATATACCTGCGAATAGTTCTCGGTAGCGGCATAACGAGTCGGACGCATTCATTGGAACTTTGAAGGATTGCTGGGGATCAACTTTCTCAGAACCTCGATCTGTCGTGCTTGAGTCTTGTTCTTCAAGTCAGCCACGCCGCGTTTGTCCAGCCGCCTGGTGCCGTTAGAGTAGATGACGGTGTAGTCTGGAATGGTGTCGAATGGTGCCACGACGCTCTTGGGTGTCAGGATACAATGCTGCAATGACTTATCAGCTCTGACCTCTCTGGAAGCACGTGGGCAGTATGCCATTCTACCTTGCCTAGCTTGGCACCTTTGCCAACTCGGCTGCCAACGCCGACTGAACAGCCATTGCCAATATAGGTCCCGCCAGACTCGATGACAGCTCCGACTTCGATGATGGCATAGTCACCAACGACGACACCATCGCGGGACTCGCTGGGAGTGGGATCAGCGGAGGCGGCGCCAATGCTGGTTCGTTCGTGGACCACGCATCGGCGACCAATGGTGATGCGGCCGTTGGCAGAGTCCAGTTTGGCGCGGGGGTGGATGACGGACTCGGAGCTGACGTTGATGGTGTGATTTCCAGCGAGTTGGGCAGAGTCGGCGATGGTGATGGAGGACGAGAAGTTGACTGGCGCTTTGGGACCCGAGGGCATTCGTGGCAGGATGGACTGCCTTTTAGATGACGACATGGCGATTGGAATTCGGGCAAGAGGGCAGAATACAATGCTTTCGCGGGCACGACTGTTTGCGGTTCCCGAGATGTAGTTTGGGAAAGAGAGTCAGGTACTTATTGGGTACAATGGACTTACTTACTTGGGGGATGAAGCTGTCAACACTTGTCCGTCGCACCCAAGGTTGTAACAAGAGCTGTGACAGGAGCTGTAACAAGGGCCCGGCCGTAACGAGAGGGTGCTCCCGTCCTGTCGGCACTCGAGTCACAAACTCCGACCTGAGCCACACGTCCGGGCTCCAACATCCCCAGATCCATTTCACAAGGCTTTCGCAAAGATGAAATGAACGAGATGGTTTCTCGTACATCGTACATACCTTGATTTTGTGTTTCAGGTACCTTATCAATCTGGCTGGGCTGATGCACACATACATATCCGGCGAATGGTCTGGTTCAAATAATGCCCCTTCACATCAGCCCGACCTTTTCGCCTTCAAGGACGTCTTGCTGGCACTGATAAAGATACCTACACTGAATTGTTGAATTTGATATCTACTGATATTCAATTGGACCACATTTACATCCAGTCATTAGCCTGGGACCTTGACCCGTTGGAGAGAACCGACCGCTAATACTGTCACTTTGACGTTTCGCTCTCTGCCAACCCGATTGACGAAGAGACGCATTCAAAGCAAGGGGACCTATCAACCTCGCACAATAGGTCCATTCCCACCTTCCCCTGCTATAGTCGTCTTAAAAACACCCGGGTCCGATGGAGTGGAAAATGGCTCTTCCCGGGATCAGGCTCATACTGTGATCTCGGTCACAAGAGCAGGGACGACTCCCATGCCTGGGGTGGCGATGGCAAAATCGTCCTTGATAACGTGGAAATCGTCTGACTTCGTTGTCGGGAACTTGAACTCATATCGTGGCACCGTACTCCCGAGCAGTAGTTAGATCTCAGCCCAGGCAAGACTGCGTTCAAGTTAATAATAGTCTATGCCATTCGCTGCGGGTCGCGAACAATGCATACTGCATTCCCAGGCAATTGCGCGCTCCTTGCCAAAAGGCACAAGGTCTTATTGCCCAGCTGCCATGGGTTGGGGTCCATCCATCGGTCTGGGTTGAACAGCTTAGGCTCCGGATATTGTTGCTCATCTGGATGAAGTAGATGAATCGTCTTGCCGACGAGCGTGCCAGCCGGTATTCACCATTTCGTATAGACGAGGTCTTCGTTTTGGGCGATGCGGGCGCTGCGCGTGGCTATGGCGGGTGACAGCCACATAGCTTCCATGATGACGTCTGTCAAGTAAGGGAGCTGCTCGAGTGTCTTGCTGTTGTAATCCGGGGCTGCAGCAAGTTTGGCCCTCAGCTTTTGGAGAATCTCTGGGTTGCTGTAGACGTGGAAGACTGCGTTTCAGATGACGGCTGCCGTCATGTCAAAACCGGCGCCAGTTGTGGCACTCACTTCATCAAATATCCTGCCAAATAATTTGTCTGGCGATGCGAGATTTGACCGCATAATGTCATGTATTAATATGTGTGGGCCGTCGTCACCTGAGGATGCTGCCGCCTTCATGAGACCTTGGGTATCATGAATAGAAGCCTATATACGCAAGCAGAAACAACACAATATCAGCTTTTAACAATGGCCAAATGTTTAGGTACTCGAGACTCACCATCATAAATCGAAAGAAGTCTTTCATTACTGGATCAGATACTGCCATGATCCACTGCGGCGGGATGGACCGCATCAAGGGACCAAAGAAGTGTATGAACTTGGTGGTGCGCCACAACAGACCGCTAGCCTGAGTAGCAACCTGCATTCCGGCATCGAAGTCTTCTTTCTCAACATTATTGTACTGTTTTCCGAAAACACATTCACTGATAACAATTCGCACAAACGTAGTGAAGGCGACGTCGACGTTTATATTCTTCCGTGGCCCGGCCAAGCCAGATAACCTGCCAAAAAGTGCCTCGGCATGTCTTATGATCATGCTTGTTGCGCTGCCACCTTGGCTTTGGAGAAGAAGGGATTCAGGGGCAAATGACGGTTCTTGTCCAGAGGGTGGTCAGCCGTCCTGATGCTGGCGCCCTTGGTCGCGAAGACATCAACGGACTAATGATACTTGTGCCACACTCCCTCTTGACGGTTGAGAGAGTGTCTAGGAAAGCTGCATCACTCACGTGTAATTCGTAGGGGCTGATATGGATAATGGGGCCTATCCGGAGAAGCGTGTCAGTCAAGGGGTATCGAGATACGAGGTGTACGTTTCCTGCTTGTGCTATCTTGAACGTATACTGTCCACTCTGATACAGATCGTAGTAGCCTTCATATAGTCACGTCACGCCCGCCAACTTGGAGCCGGGAAACCGGACTAGGGGAGGTAGATACAGCCGGTACAGTGCAAGTGTCACGTAGTAGAGAAAACAACGGCTACGACAACATTTTGCCCAAAAATTGAAGCAAACTATAAAGGTCCTGCATGATGGCGAAGCATCCCGTCTAGTAGGAGAACTGCGAAGGTTTTCCATGAAGGCGGCGGTTTGGCGCCTTATATGTCCACGCGAGAATAACTAAAACTGTCTGGCATCTCACGGGATAGATGAGAAGGAGACTTGTAAGGGTATCTGGACCAGCAGAGACCAGATCTCATTGTATGGCACAATATCCATGAGTGCAATTGTATGTCTACATGTATTATATGCATGTTCCCTCAGTGATGGTTCGGCATCAGTCGTCCTTTGGGTAACTGTAGTTTGGACCATCAATCTCTAGTGTTACTACTATTGTTTGATCGGACGGTCGCTACCATTAAACAATTCTTCTAGAGAATAATTGGTAAAGCATACGATAATTTGACCCTGTAGGTCCACCGATACTGAACCAAAACCTCGGCCAGCACTCAAGGGGATATGTTGGATGTGATAGCTGTAGCCGCCGCAAGGAGCTGTTGTTCTTGCGATGAAGGAATAGAGTAAGTTTTGCAGCTTAGGCAGTTGGCAACACCAACGACGCAAGGCAGGTGAGACAAGAGGTATTTACATGTAGGGAAGGTAAGTTATGTGTTTAGGCGGGCTTACAGACATTCTTTGAATGTCGCAACGGGGAAGAAGGGTCTTTGCCTTTGTCGTGAGTCGTCGCTGACCACTAGCTGTGATTTCAGTGGCCCAAGCTCCGGTGGCCACTGGTTCCCACTCCAAAGCTTACATTGGCCAATCAGGCTTCATCCATTGGGAAGCGCAGCATTTCAAGTGCCTCATCACTCTCTCCGGCATCACCAATTTTGACAGCTCGACCCTTCGACGACTCAACACCACTGGACTCTCCCCTCTCCACGCTCAATTGAGCACACCCCAGCGCACACATCCACACCCGACGATGCTGTCAAGGACGTCCACGGCCGCGGCGGGTGCTGCCTCTACGAAGGCCATCACCCGCGCTGCCCTCCCTGCTGCCGGTAGCCAGCAAAACAGATCATTCGCGACGGTGCAGGACGGAAACCCCGTACGACACTATGGTGGACTCAAGGACCAAGACCGCATCTTCCAGAACCTCTACGGCCGCTTCCCCCCCGACCTCAAGTCCGCCAAGAAGATGGGCGACTGGCACAAGACGAAAGAAATCATCCTCAAGGGGCACGACTGGATCATCTCCGAGATGAAGGCTTCTGGTCTCAGAGGAAGAGGAGGAGCTGGTTTCCCTTCCGGTCTCAAATGGGTATGTCTATCTTCATTCAGACACAGCCAAAATCTCTATTCGACAAGCGAGAGGAGGAACTATGATACTAATATTACATCATGGCACAGTCCTTCATGAACTTCAAAGATTGGGACAAAGACACCAAGCCCCGATACCTCGTCGTCAACGCCGATGAGGGCGAGCCCGGCACCTGCAAGGACCGCGAGATCATGCGCAAGGACCCCCACAAGCTCATCGAGGGCTGCCTCGTCGCCGGCCGCGCCATGAACGCCACCGCCGCCTACATCTACATCCGCGGCGAGTTCATCCACGAGGCCGCCGTCCTCCAGCACGCCATCAACGAGGCCTACGCCGACGGACTGATCGGCAAGAACGCCTGCGGTTCCGGCTACGACTTCGACGTCTACCTCCACCGCGGAGCCGGAGCCTACGTTTGTGGCGAGGAGACATCCCTCATCGAGTCCCTTGAGGGCAAGCCCGGCAAGCCCCGTTTGAAGCCCCCCTTCCCCGCCGCCGTCGGTCTGTTTGGTTGCCCTTCTACCGTCGCCAACGTCGAGACGGTCGCCGTCGCCCCGACCATCTGCAGAAGAGGAGGAAGCTGGTTCGCTGGCTTTGGTCGCGAGCGCAACCAGGGAACCAAGCTGTTCTGCATATCTGGAAACGTCAACAACCCAGCCACAGTCGAGGAGGAGATGTCCATCCCTCTGCGTGAGCTTATCGAGAAGCACTGCGGTGGTGTCAAGGGCGGTTGGGACAACCTGCTGGCCATCATCCCCGGTGGTTCATCTACACCCATCCTGCCCAAGCATGTCTGCGACGACCAATTGATGGACTTCGATGCCTTGAAGGACAGCCAGTCCGGTCTGGGTACTGCCGCCGTCATCGTCATGGACAAGAGTGCTGATGTTGTTCGCGGTATCTCTCGGTTATCACACTTTTACCGCCACGAATCTTGCGGTCAATGCACACCTTGCCGTGAGGGTAGCAAATGGACGGAGCAGATCATGAGCCGGTTTGAGAAGGGTATGGGCCGTGAGAGGGAGATCGACATGTTGCAGGAGCTTACCAAGCAGGTCGAGGGACACACCATTTGCGGTAAGTCATGCAATAGGACTTTAGTGATTCTTCAAAACGATACTGACATGGTCTTCAGCTTTGGGTGAAGCTTTCGCCTGGCCCATCCAGGGTCTTATCCGACATTTCCGTCCCGAATTAGAGGCTAGAATGCAGAACTATGCCAAAGAGCACGGCTCTCAGGCTCTCGGCGGCGGTTGGGCACCGGATACGCGCGCCCAGGGCAAGTTGGTCTCTCCAGGCCAGTAGACGGCTGGGTAGCGGGAAAATAGAATAATCATTCCGTGTGATTTAGATACGGAGTCTTCATCGGCCCCTTGTACACTTTGCTCACCTACCTTACCTACCTACCTACCTACTTATCCTGTCGTCTCTATGTACATACCCATCAAGAAATCTGTCTGCCAACTGTCTTCGCGTATGTATCATCTGGTGAGCATGTGTGATATGTGGTATAGCTAAGGATGCGAGAGCGTATCCGAGGTTATTACGATTCAATGTCTCAGAATCAAGGAATCATTTTGTTTCAGAATACGTCTCGTTTCCTCGTCTGACAACTGGCCAGAAGAGCCATTGTGTGCTTGGGTTGAAGCGGTCCAAACGCCAGCGCATAGTACGCCAACCGGTAGCATTTCTGATTGAGCCGACCCACACCCGACTGGACCTCACCACAGCTTTTACACAACTCCAACTTTTAGACCTTCGGCATTTGTTCTGGAATCCAAAGAGCTATTGCCAATTTACTGGTCCCGTTACAACTTCATATATATATGACATTTTGCTTTAGAGTTATGATCCTTCGGCTATAGGACACCCGTTCGCTACATCGACCCTACATCGACCCTTGCTGCCTCAGTCGGCGTTGAACCTGGATATCGGGAGCTTTCCATCGGTCTCGCATAACGAGGCAATGGCGCGGAGTTTTGACCAAGTCGTACAATTTACCACAGATGCCGGTATGTATATTCCCTGTGCACCTGATTTTATTTGAATCGTGTTGCGTTTCTCAAGGCGAGGGCTGGTCGTACCAGGGCTGTGGGTGAATATTGGATTTTAGGGCAAGGACTGAAAGGACAGTTACTCGTCTCGGTTGGGTTCATGACAAGTATGAATCCTTCACATTGCAGATATGAGATTAGATGTCTTCAATATTTGCATACAAGGCGATGAAATACGTCGAGTAAAATAATAGACTCGGCATTGTTACCTTCAGATGTGGTCTTCTCCCCTAACTTCCCAATTTCAAAGGTCGCTCGCTCCCACTCTCAACTCGTCTTGACTTACCTCAATACCAACCTCAACATCTCACAAGGCCAATTTACTAACATCCTTAGTTGGCATCGAGCGCTCATTCCGATTCTGTCAAGCGATCGTCCAGATCCTACTCGCCTACCCATCACTCCTCCCACCTTTCCTAACCCTGATCTCCCTCATAACCAGCACGCTCCCCCTCCCCCCAAAACCCACCCCTACAACCCCAGATCTCGCAACCGCAATCCCTATCCTCCTCGCATTGAAAAACAAACTAAACCTCGCCCGCCGGAACTTCCGTATCTTCCGCGCCTTAGAATCCTTCGGCGGAGCACACAAGGCCTATTCATCCCTCTCTCCCCCACCTCACGCTCAAAACGAGAAACCGTCACGCCTCGCACTCAGGCGAGCCAAATACGCAAAAAGGGCAGCGTATCTAGACATCCTCTCCAAGTCGTTCAACGGCATGTATCTCCTCCTCGAGGCATCCATATTCCTAGACGTGCAGCAGATCCCCGGGCTGGCAGTGTTCGAGAAAGAGACTAGCGCCAAGATCGCAGTCGAAGCGCAGCGATTCTGGCTCTTCGCTCTGGCATGTGGTGCGGCTGCGGGGTTGGTGAGGATCGTGGGGGTGGTGTTTACTACGGCTTTGCCTGCGGTGGGAGATGGGGCTGAGACAAGGCATGAAGGACTTGACGAGAAAGAGAAGGACGGAGCATGGGATGTGGGTAAGGAACAAGCTCGTCTAAAAGCGATCGTGACGAATCGGAGGCTGGCCCGTAAGGCATGGCGGAAACAGGTCATCGCAGAAACTCACAAGCTGGGGCGTGGAGTATTGGCTAATTGCTTGGATATCCTGCTCCCTGGGTCGGTTGTCGGTTGGGTCAATGTCGACCCTGGAGTTGTCGGACTGGCGATGTTGGGGTCAACGATACTTACGGGGAGGGAGTGCTGGGAGAGGTGCGGGAGGGAAGTTGGTGGGAGGTGAGATTTGGATTATGGAGGAGCGGTGGTAAAGTGAAGAGTCAGGCCATGTTCGTGAGGAACTTTAGGATAGAGCTGTGTGGTGGGGGACCATAAAGATATTTTGGTATCGCATTGGGCTATATAGAGCTGGTATGATAGCCGATCGTTTCAATTGATCAACTCCAAGATGCATCTTGAATTCAAACGTGCATTCCCAGGTTTTATCTCTCTAATTACAACATATTAGTCTACATGCGCCGTGTTCAATCTCCCGACGCATCACGGCGTCTATACATCGCCGTGATACAATTAGATGAGGAACCAGCTTTTGAACCACGAGTTTCCATCTCTTCAGAAATAGTGATAACTCCACTTCGCAATTTCTGTGAATTCCTTCGTGCCTTAGCTGGGAAGACAGGTGTGCTACGACGATGCAGTAGGTCTGATAAAATCAGGTCTTTCTGCCTGAGAAATTGCTTCTAACACATCATGCGATGTGCAATAGGTTCGTGTTATCGTGACGTCGTCAATGATATACATTATACAGGTCGAATCAAGTTCGTGATGATAGCGACATGGGTGTTTGGATGTTGGTCCAGTATCCATTGCTACCCATGGCGCCGACATTGCTGTAATGTCCCACGGGGTGTACAGTCTGTTCGTCTGATTGAGCTTTGGCTAGAGACCCGGATGCTTTGATGTCTTTTGCGAAACGAGGCAATAGCGCAAGTGTTGCTGTAAGACATATAGTTTTACATGTCGTGCTACACTCGTAATACTCATGGTGGATGTGGATGCGTTGGAGCGGGTCTCGTAGGGGTTTCATCAGAGTCATCATCGTCATCATCTGGCTCAGTGGAAAGTACAATTGCAGGGCTTGTAGGCGAGCCTTGTCCTTGCAGTATAATAGTAGGGCGTTGACTTTCAGACAGAGAGCTGCCTCGGTGATTCCGGAGTTGAAGTGCAGTGGGTCGGTTAGGTACGTCGAGCGTGTCTCTTCTTTCACGTCTCGCAGTCGGGGAGGTGGGCGAGGTTGTCGTCCTGCTAAGCGCAGTTAAGCTCGGGTTTCTTTCCTGGACCGGCATTGTGTTCGATCGAGGCGAGCGAGTATTCCGAGGTGGCGAGATAGACAATCTTGAAGCCTTTGGACCGCTACCTTCAGAAATACGGATCGATGTCAGGCTATTCACTCTAGACAGTCCCTCTGCAATGCTGCGTTGGTCGTCGTCGAGCTGTCGATGAACACTGAAACTTTGCGAAATCACTTGGAAGTTTGCGTTTCGTTGAAGTTCGCCGGGAATGTTAGGAAACCTTCTGACTGGACCTTGCCAGAATCTAGAATCGTCGTATCGGCTTGGCTTTGGCGTTCCGATATAGTCACCGATCTTGTTCAACCAACCAGCAACGGTAGTCCGATGTGTACCTTTAGGTTCGGCTACGTTTTCATTCTCGTCTAAGTGTTCTGTCTCACGCGTTTCGAGTGCATCAAACGTGACATGGCCCCCTTCGGGATCGTCAACCGGGATATGATCCGATCTTTGAGCAAAATATCCCGTATCTCCATTCATACCTCCAGTAATACGTCTTGTGAGTGTCCTGGATACTCTTGTGCTGTGGACACTCCCATGATCTTCAGCGCTGCTTCGTGATGGACTTCGGCCGGGGTTTTTTTCTCTGCCCTGTTCGATTGGTTCACTAAACTCTTTGATGTAAAGTGTCGATGTGATTAGAAGGAAGGTGGCAACAACGTTTGACCATTGCCCTACAAAATGTTAATGATAGACCAGGGGGAAAAACAGAGGCGTACGGTGAAATTGATTACTCACCAACACTGGCAAAAGGTTCAGTTCGGTAGGTCATCTGATCGCTCCAGAAATTTACTTCTCCGAGCACCAGAAGTACGATCACTATTCCGGTGAAAAGCGATGTGAGCACAACTTTCTTGAAAAAATCGACAGTATTATCGATGCGCCCCATAATGGCCAGTGTTGCTCCGTTGGTCCCCTCGAGCTCCTGGTTTAGGTGCTCTTTCTTCCAATTACTCTTGCGAACTTTTTCCCATGTGAAGATCTAGCGCGGGTTGAATGTCAGTACTCTTCTTGGACGTGGCCAACAGAGCGTAGCAAAGTCCCGATGCATTCAAATTACGAGTTTGGCCTTGGCTGAAAACCAGCATTCGAGATTCGTGCTCTGGAAGATTGGAGGACACTTACCAGCGTTAAAATTGGTGGTATCGAGCTCCCAGCAGCGAGGAGAGTCGTTGCGCCAAAGGTTAGAGTTCTTGGCGCTGGGAGCACGTATATGTCGCTTGTGCCGCTGAAACGGAGAGGAGAATGTGGACCACCTGCACCCTCTATACAGTTCAGACTGCAGTTTGCATTCTCGTATGGGAACAGTCTGGCGTTAAAGGGGTCAATTAGGTTACCGTCGTTGTCAACGCTGCATGGATGCGAGTGGCTGCGAAAGAATTCAACCGTAAGACTCAGCATCCCAGCAAGCACGAGGCTCGTCCACAAGAATATAAGGTTGCGCCTCGAGCTTTTGAAATACGTATCCGACAGCCCGACGGTGATGGGGGCAGCCAGGATGCCAATTGAGCAAATCTGGAACGCCCCGTAAATATCCAAATCGACGGCATCATCGACATGCAAAAATGCGAGAACAATGGCATGTATGGCCGCTACTGCTGGCAACAGCAAAGCGGCGGCGAGACATGCGTCTCGAATCCATTCTTTGTTTCTGGCCCAGACACACGCTGCTACTAAAAAATAATATCTGAGGATAGGCAGTGATCAGAAATTGGTGTACATTTTCTCGGGGGATGGCGAAGGCTTACAGCAATCTCGTACCAAAGCCGTATTGTCCAGAGACGGGCCAAGCGCAGACTACGTGAGCTACTACCGGAGCAGTGATGGTAGCGTTTGAGGCGTGGGCAATCGCAGTTTGGTCGAACAGAAATGAACCAGTGGGATGAGGAGTCATGAAGGCAGACAGGTGGGCAGTGAGGCAGGCAAAGATGCGAGGCAGATCCGGGCAGATAGAGAGAAGTGAGAATGCGGAGTTGGAGGCTGTAACAACAAGTGCGCAAGGAACTCGATCTAGCTAGGTATATATGTAAAGCATGCGGCAGTGGCATGCAGACAGGGCTCTCAGCTCTCAACGTGGGTTTCTTTAGTCATCTGAAGCGGTTCAGGTTGCATACCGAGCCTGAAGATTAGGAAAGGGCGGGACGAGGTCAGCGTACGGGTGAGCGAGCAGAGGTGATTTGGAAGGGAACGCGGGTTTCCGGAACCTCATTCTAAGCAGAATCAGGTGTTTGGTTACTTTGTGGGAGATGAGAAGGAAGAGTGAGGCCACGCCGCAATGATCGATCGTAATACGTCCTACAACCCTGGCATCAGGTAAGCCGTACACTGCAGTCGACCAAGAGATCCATCGAGTTGCAAGCCACACTGTTTTTCGCGATGCACTCTGCTTGCGAACCAAGGGAGGAAACACAGCGCTGCGACAGCTGACAGGACATCTCGAGTGCTGCAGAAGAAAGAGTCGACATAATACGAGTATGAGCTTCGGTATGAGATGAGACATGGGGCGGTTCTGCACGTCTCCACCGCTACTTTCCAGGTTGTCGAGAGAGGTCGTGATTCGTGATGACGGGATCGTGGCGGGGTCTGCGCACCAAAACCCCAGGTTCCAATCGCCCCGAGGCCCGCCTGACGTTCCCCAGAAGCCGCTAATCCAGTACCTGTAACTACCATAATCTGGGTCAACACGTTCTCAGGCGAGATGTACTTTGGAGACCGACTGGAGACGAGCAGGCCCTCGCAGCCCTACTGACCGAGTGCTCGAAAGGGCAGTCGAGGGAGTAAGGAAATGGATACTCGCGCTCCCAGAGGGTCATCAGCTGAGCACCAGCAACGTCATGATTATCTGCATACGGGCAGAAAGTCAATGGCTATTAGCAACTCACTGCCAATTGGGTTTTTCTTAATCGCGCAAGGTTGAATCGGTCACTGCGGCCGGGGATCTTCCATTGCTGCAAGTGTCGGTTATCGAACCTGCATCTAAGCCGCTGGTCGTAAAACAATGGGAATATGAATACCTGTAGATATGAATGAACAAGTCGTGAAGAGTATCTTGCTAAGGTAGCTTGAATGATGCATCACACACACCACTCACTCCATTGTCAGTTTTCTCCATTGGTGACGACCATCGCCAAGTTTTTTTACTTGAACACGCGCCTTTTGGCCGAGTCGCCCTATGTATTTCCTCAAGAACTTCTTCCGCACGCCAGAGACACTACCTACCACCTTACACTTCCACAGACCTTCTCGAAGCCTGCGGTTTTGGGCAATAGGTAGATGCAGGTAGCTAGCTGAACACCATTTCTGCACATAGCCACCGCCACGTCCCACAGCGAGGCAGTGCGTATTTCTAGTGGATACAGTTGTCCAAGCGACCTGTTGTAATTCGTCGCACGGCGATACGTGCAGCCTTGGCTCTGAAGCTGGCGATCCAGGAAATACGGCATTTCCCTCCAAGAGGTGTCGGGTATTTCTTGGCACATTCTTTCGCCGAAAGAAAATCCAGTGCTCTCATTCCTTGGTCGATTGGCACGCCTCCGTCCCCCGCAAGGACATTGGACAACCATCGGCCCGTTCAGTCATGTCTAGCCTCTCCTGACAGACTCGCTCCGGAGACCACGAACTTGGCGGAGGAGCTGTCTTGCCCATTCAGCGCCACAAGCTACCCATTCAAGAGGCTCGTCAAGAAGCCCTTCTGCGCAAGTCACATCTGCGGAGCTTGATACCGAAGTTTATTCACTCAGCCTCGTACTAGTGCTCATTATATACTCGACTGATCACCCGCTGTTGGGACAGTCGGGGTCCTGCCTGAGGCTTCAGAGAAGAAGAGCACGGACTCGAAATGCCGTGGGCTATTTGATGTTTTCTCGGGTGATCAATTGAGCCGCTCAACGGACTTGGATCCTTGAGACATCGCTTACTTCTTCACGCTCACGATGTCTGAGTCCGATTCCCCTAGCGACATACAACTCAATGTTGGGGAAATAAAAAAATGGAGATCGATTATAACTCTCATCGTCTTCGTTGGAGCCAGTAAGTTATCAATCAAAACGTTGCGATCCTCCGCATCGCGTGTCTATCATCGCGAATTATACTCACTATTACATACCTAGATATCGTTGTACTCTTTCCATTTCACATACCAATTCCAGTCCCCTACGTACTTTGGAAAGCCATCAAGCAATGTCTAGGAGGCCTGCGTGTTACAGCCCGGAGTCCCCATTATGACATTCCTGAAAAGCGGCGCAGTTGGAGAAGACCCTCAAAGTCACAGTTGACTGAACGTAGGAACAAGGAAGTATCAAGACCGCAGTTACGCACTGGAACTTGGGTGTGGTTCCAGTTTAGCGTAGACTTCGTCACAGGACCGCTCATTGCTGATCTGTTCCTACTCGCTATCGGGGCCATCGGCAAAGAGGAAATAGTAGCTGGAATTGTCGGCAAGGACAACATCGTGCCCTATGACATCCTGCTCTTCTTCTTCTCGCTTGCCTACATTGCGATATCCATCGACGCCTCCGGCCTCATCAGATATGCAGCATTCAAAGTTTTGCAATGGGGAGGCAAGGTAGGACATCGTCTGTTCTTCTTCCTCTATGTCTTCTTTTTCCTCTTGGGAAGCTTTATAGGAAACGATCCCATCATCCTGTCTGGCACCGCTTTCCTCGCCTACATGACCCGTGTGTCTAGCAACATTGTGCATCCTCGCGCATGGATTCACACTCAATTCGCTATAGCCAACATCGCCTCAGCTATCCTGGTCTCGTCTAATCCGACCAACCTCGTCCTAGCTGGTGCATTCCAGATTACGTTTATCGACTATACCAAAGATATGATCGTTCCCGTCGTCATCACAGCTCTTCTCATGTTCCCCTTCCTACTCTATTTTGTCTTCGCGGACGAAAAGCTCATCCCCAATACCATTACAATGCACGATCTTTCCGAGGACCAGAAGAAGGAGAAGCCTGTCAATCCTCACATTCCTTTTGCAAGAGGCTCGGCTGCCGAGGAAGAGAAGAAATTAGCGGACACTGCTGAGGGAAACCTCTTATCCCTCGTGGAAATCATGAACCCTTTTCTTGACAAGCCCGGTGCAATTGTCGGTGGCACCATCATCACTGCCGCTCTCGTTTCCATTCTTGTCATCAACGCAAAATCTGGCATAAACGGGCAAGAGACACCGGTTTTCTATATTACGTTACCAGCTGCAGTAATCATGCTGGCTTTTGACATCGCTTGGGGTTGGATCAATCGCCATGAAACAAGGGAAATCTCTCGTGCTGGCAGAAAGCAGATCGAGGAGGAGGAAACCCGAGCAGCCGCCGAAAGGAACGCGGAAGCAGGAGTCCTTGGATCAAGGATGGAGTCTCCCGAAGCAGACGATTCCGATAACCAGGACGAGAAAAGTCATCGGTCCGGAAGCTTTACCGCTCAGACCAGTGACGAGGAGAAGACAGAAAGTGTCACGATTAGCCAAGACTACGCGGCCGATAGGTCATCGAATTCAGAAGTTGGTAACAAACTGAGCGTGGGAGGGACCTCGCCCCATGACTCATCTATAGCCATGCTGATGCCCAAGAAGGGACCAGAGCCTGTGTCAAAGACATCTGAGCAGACAGAGAGATTGGCGCCAAATGAAGACATACACCTTGCATCCCCTCAAAATAGAGCGGATACACAGAACACCCAGATAACTCATACGACGCAGAACACACTATCGACACAAGGGATAGAGAATGAAAAGCAAAAGGCGCAGGGACAAGTCTCATTCGCCAAGTCAGAGAAGGCGAGAAAGCAAACTAGCGATCGGCAGAAAACTCTGGTATCGGTGACTACAGATGCATACAGGTGGTCACAAGAGACATTCCCGACGGTCGTTGCCGTATTGGCCCATCTCCCCTTCGCCTTACTCCCATTCTCATTCGAGATGTTTATTCTTGTGCAAGGACTGAGCACTAAGGGATGGGTACCCGTCTTCGCGTACGGTTGGGATCATTGGATCGACAAGACCAGCACTGTAGGTGCAGTCGGTGGCATGGGTTTTCTGTCAGTCATATTATGCAATGTAAGCCACCCTGTGTTCCTTCGTAACCTTCATCCTACAACTGCTGACCTACCTGGCCCATGACCAGTTCGCCGGTACAAACATTGGTACTACGATTTTGCTGTCCCGCGTTATACAAGCGTGGAAACAAATTCACGACAATGCCGGAACTGTGATCCCCAACCGAACGTGGTGGGCGACTATATACGCCATGGCGCTCGGTGTGAACTATGGTGCGTTCAGTGTTGCATTCAGTGCTTCTCTTGCGGGCCTACTTTGGAGGGACATTCTCAGCCGGAAACATATCCATGTTGGAAGACTCGAGTTTGCGCGCATCAATCTACCGATCATTGCCGTCGCGATGGTGATCGGTTCAGCGGTTTTGGTCGGCGAGGTGTACCTATTCAAATGATCAATTACGACGTGACACCATCCATATCTCGAGAGAATCATTAAAGGCTATTCGACCATAGTAACATTGATAGATTTCACATCAGGCTCACAGACCTCTCGTTGGGCAGCAACTAGTTTAAGGTCTTTGTACAAGGATCTCCAATGGCCATTGTCATTGTCAGTATGGCTATACAAACAGCCCCATGATGCAGGCATACCAAAAGCAGAGCATCCAATGGTGATACCCCGCCGGTTCATGTAGATAGTCCATCAGACGGTGAATTAATTCGGCCACCATGGAAAAATCGACATGGATCAGCGTCACCGTAAGGCCCATGGCAATACCATTGTCATTCAGGGCCAGTTGGGTAGGAGAGCCATTCCAAGTTGTGTTACGGGCCAACATGCCATTCCACTCTACTGGGAAGATTAGGTACGCCGCGTAAGCTTAGGTACGGTACAAGCACATATCGCCGAGGAAGGTTATTAATTGCAAGTGGATTTATGCTAGAATATTACATAGGTGTGGTTGCGTTAGAGCTCCGACCTATTCATAGCAGCCAATCAACTTCACCATGGAGCGTACCTACTACCATCTGGAGATCGTGTGGTCCAGTTTGAGGTCCGCCGTGCCTCAGGTTAAGAACTAACTAAGGGCGAAATATACCACATTGCTTCAAAAGTCATCTCGAGTATAGAGGACTTGAGCTTTGCATGGTCCGTTCTAGGTGATGTATTAGTGTGTGTGTAGCATACATGTGTGACCTCATCAGTGCTGGCAGTTGAATACCTCCTTGCATGTAGGTAGGTGCCGATATGGTTCTTATCACGTCAGTCTGTTCTATAACGTGCTACCTTTGCCACCAACCCAGGCGCAAAGCCCAACTTATACCCTCCTCAGCTCAGCTGATAACTCTTAACCTGTTTCAATCAGTACTGTGCCCCAAGACCTGCCATTGATAGAGCCATGGAGTCCCCCGCAAGAATCCAGGTCATGGATGATCTCGCCAAAGTCACAACATGCCGCTTGGTGGGCCGCGGGAGCGAGGAGTACGAGAAGCTCAACGGATCATATTTTAGTGCCTTTGAGAACGAACTCAAGCCCTGGTGCATTGCTCAGCCCAAAGATGTGGAAGAGGTTTGTGCTCTAGTCACAGCTTTGCGCCCTCACATCCTTGCCAAGCGATGCCAGATTGCAATCCGAGGTGCTGGCCACACGCCCTTCGCGGGAAGCGCCAATATCGAGAATGGTATTACAATCGACACACGTTGCCTCAAGAGCATCGAGTTGAGCAAAGATAAGTCGGTTGTCGAGATCGGGGCCGGCGAGGCTTGGTCTGCTGTTTACTCGAAGCTGGAAACGCACGGCCTGACGGTTTCCGGAGGACGTGTCGGACGGCTGGGGGTTGCCGGTTTCATCCTGGGTGGTAAATGCTCACTGTCATTGTTACTTGATATTGGAAGCTAATACATCACAGGGGGACTATCTCTGTTCTCTACACGCTACGGTTTTGCGTGCGACTCTGTCGTGGAGTTCCGTGTTGTTCTAGCATCTGGAGTCATCGTATGCGCAAGTCATCAGACGAATCCCGACCTATTCTGGGCTCTCAAATGCGGACTGAACAACTTCGGTATTGTCGTATCACTCAAGATGAAGACGTCCAAGTATGATAGTATCTGGGGAGGCTTAGTTTACTATCCCGCGGATTCTTTCACTGTACTTCTCAAGAGAACCGTCGACTTCGTTGAAAATGAGACAGACCATGACACCCACATAATGTGCAGCGCAGGGTATGGCTTCGGGCACCAAGTAGCGAGCTGCGTGATGTACCAGACACGTGGACATGAGAATGCGCCAGCACTGCAGCCATTCCTGAGCGTTAAGCCGCAGCTCACATCAACAATGCGAAAGTCGACACAGGCTGAGTTTAGCGAGGAACTCTCAAAATTCTCCACGGACGGACTCCGGTAAGTGACTGATCTTCATACCTCGCCAATGGAGATAAGTAACTGACTGCAGAAATAATTGTCACAGGCAGTATTGGGGTTCAATCACCATACATGCCGATGCTACTTTGATGGAAGAGTTCTATCAAAAGTGGCAGGCAACTCTCGAAACTATCAAGGATGCCGAAGGCTTTATCTTCTCATTTGGATTCCACCCTTTGACCAAGAGTCTGCTCGAGAACTCCGAGAAAGCAGGTGGAAACCCTGCAGCAATTCCTCCCAGTGACGGACCCTTGTTCGTCGTCCTCATCAACCCCGCGTGGAATCTACCAGAGGACGACAGTCGGGTCTTCGCCGCCGTCCAAGATCTCATTTCGGAACTCAAAGGCACGGCACGAGAGAAAGGGCTGCTGCATCGCTACATCTTCCCCAACTACGCCCTAGGTGGAGACAATGTTATTGGTGGCTATGGCAAGGAGAGCGTCGCTAAACTGATTGCGGTTGGGGAAAAGTTTGACCCAGATGGGATGTTCCAATCCGGTGTTCCTGGGGGATTTAAGCTCCCCGCAGCTTATCCTGATTGAGCCAGCTCGGGAAAAGGCGAAAGGGAAATCAAGGAGTTAAGACGTCACAAGATCGTTGCGGCAGAGCTATGTCGATTGGGAAAAGCAGATTTCCTCTTTTCCCCCGAGAATAAGTCAAAGTAGTCGCATAAACTCTGACACACCCAACTGCGTCGAGCCTTAACTGTACTTACGTTGCTTGGCTTACTCTCGATGCCACTCAAGAAACGAGCGGTATGAATATTGTGCGTCAGCATGTGATTAGGCTGTGTTGGGATCGAGACTCGAGAAAGGCTCGCATAAATGATCACTCTTGTAAGGTCTATTGTGAAATTTGGTAGTAATGATCATCTTCAACTCGGTCGATATCTCAATTTTTCAGTGATGTATAAGGGAGCGAAACTCAACATCAGTCATCGTGCCACGCCCACGAGCGTGACATAGGTCAATAAGACACCACTATACGTCATAACTCATATTCAACTCATGGTGAGGCTACCGAGACGTCATATCGAACGTCTCTGTACATCCGGCCGATATTCCATACAAAACAGCATGCTGCTTAAACCATGTCGAAAGAGTCCCGTGGCAGACGAATAGCATAGCTGGGACGGAGCTCGACCTTCTCGAACTTGATATGAGCCTTCTGTAGCCTCGATGAGAGAGCGAGGAGGGCGACAATCAACTGGAATACACTATAATAACCCCAATTAGTTATGTTATCAGGAAGAATCAAAGGAATGAAGGATTTACGTGTTGAACCACCACAGCACACTAATACGAGTGGCAGGAACGCTATCCCACCAACGTCGCCGCCCATGATCCTGGTTGTAGTTGTTGTAAACATTGACGACGAAAAGCACAATTCCCAGCAACAAGTCCACAGCGGGCACACTGGGGAATCCACAAGAAGAGTGTTCATTCCCGGCATCGTCGCCATCGTCGTCGCCACTGAAAGTAACAGTCTTCCCACTGCCTAGCACAAGGCTGATCTCTATCGCGCTAATCTTGTGTGGGAGACTTGGGACAAGAATCATGAGAATGTTCCACGACACGCCGAACCAGGTCAAGATTTGAGCGAAGGGAGGGCCAACTCCCCAGTTTGCGTTGGACGACATCTGGGTCCCAGCTATGATACCGAAAGCGAGGGCTAGGACGCGGACTGCGGAGATCATGGTCACAACTCTGACTTCCTTGGGTGACGGAGTGATCTCTGGGTGTGCTTCGACACGAAGAGGGGGGCGATGGAAGGGGGATGAAGGGGGTTTGAGGTCCTCTGACATGAGTGGTGCCGTGTCGGTCACTGAGTCGATGGAGCGTCGTGATGCCATGACGATCGATGATGTTAATTGAATGAGAAGATCAAAATATTGAACTGTATGAAGAATACTGATACGATGTTGAGGTACAGTGAGCTGTAAGTGATGGGAGGGAGAGTGCTCTATATCCCATTCGACTTACACACTTACACCAAGGAGGAGGGGAGAGGCCGACAAGAACCGGTTCCAGTTATACACTCTAACAAACAACCACCTAATGTTCCACACATTTGTGATAGTAGCACACAGCACAGCAGGTCACGTTTCATAACTCAGAAAGCCATCCGGTTACTATCAATAGCAGTTGAGGCAGTGGTGGACGGCCAGGGTGCAGAATGTTGGTGCCTAGGACGCAGATCCCCCAAGCGTCAGATTATGGTGTTGTGTAAGTGGTTCGGTTGGGTGTTGGCGGTCCGTATGTAGACGCTTAGCTAGCAGTCAGAGGACGGTAGTCCAGCGCAGGATCCCGTTACTGTGCTCCTGTTCAAGCATGTTGTTTGCCTCTACTTGCAAGCTGAACATAAACCAACGTCGGCGAGGCTAGGACGGGGCGAGAAGTGATGGAGCTGACCCCTGCTCTGTCTTCAAGCTTGGGTGCAGATCAATCTACATGCATCCCTTACCACCTGCATTTGTGAGTGCGATAAGAAGTCAATGGCATGACCAGATACATACGGATTAGCTGTCTCAGGTTGGAAAGGCAATTCAACGTTAGATGAGCGGGATGTGTGTAGTTGAGCGCGTTGGTTGGGCTTGGTGTACAGATTAGTGGGATGGAAAGTGGGAGGCCGGCCCGTTGCCACGAGACATGCTTCAATTGGAAGTCGTACCTTCGCTCATCACGTTTCTAGCAAGCAATCAGGCTCTCCTGCCACACTACCTAATGCATCATCCATTGTAGGACTGGGCTGACTGTCCTTCATCCAAATGAGAGGAAAGAAAGAACTCGCTCCTTCTAGCTACCTAGGTCACATGTATCTCACCAAGAATAAGATGTTGACGTGACACTGTTTGCATCGACTACCTATGGCAGCTTGAAAGATTCAAGAAGGAAAGCGGTCAAGGCGGTCAGAGCTATTGCAGAGTTACCTTTGCATGCCGCTCCTTCTTGCCGGCAGAATAGTGGGGGGCTGCAGGTGGGCAAAGTCGGCATCTCGGAGACGCTGCGATAACCTCTGCGCAGGTGCTTATCTCGGTCGCAACCTCCACAAATTTTTCTGAGCGGTCCCGTCGCATCGCAACATCCTCAACTCTCTCTTTTAGCAGTGTGTTGCTGCTGCCAAATTGTGGTGCACTACCCTTTCTCAGCTGACTGAACCCAGGTCCTGCTTGCAACTGGAGATTCCCCAAATACTTTCTTTCATCGGTCTCACTTATCCCGGCGCTCTGCGCATTGGCCCGACACCCATTCGTTTGCCAACTCGTCACTGATGCCCAAGACTTCCGACCTTCAGCCCAAAACAACCACAGCCTCTTCCTCCTCAGCCAAGCCCCCTGCGTGGCTGTTCACCAATAATCTTGCTTCTGTTTCCACGTCGAAACCAGAGTCAAGCGCTACGCCGGACATAATGGCAGGCAAGAAGGAAAAGAAAGCTGCCAAGCAGAAGCAGAAGCCCGCCGCCGCTGTTGTCGCTTCCACCTCGACTGTCCAGAACCCCCCTGCCCAATTGATGGACCTCGTCGAGTCTTTCCTCTCCGACCAGGGCTTCGACAACGCCCACCGCGAGTTCAAGAAGCACCGCGCCAGCAAGGGCTGGAAGGGCATCAAGAAGGAGAAGGGTGCTGCTAAGGAACACCACTCTCTCGTCAGTGTCTTCCAGACCTGGGAGACCTTTGCCAGCAAGGACAGCACCCCAATCACCGCCGCTGCCACCGTCGAGGCCATTACCAGCGTCTCCAGCAGCAGCTCGAGCAGTTCTAGCAGCAGTGACTCGTCTGACAGCTCTAGCGACGAGGACTCGTCCGCCGATGTCGACATGAATGATGCTCCTGCAGCCGAATCTTCCTCTTCCTCCGAGTCTTCGAGCAGCGATGGCTCCGACTCCATCGATAGCGACAGCGACGAAGAGCCCGCTGCCAAGCCCAAGGCTACTGTTGCCGCAGCCACAGTCCCTCCTACGCCCTCCCGCAAGCGCAAGGCCGAATCCGACAGCGAAAACTCCTCTTCTGAGTCTGATTCAGACGAGGACATGTCCGACTCGAGCTCTGACGACGGCAAGAAGCCTCAGGCCAAGAAGATCAAGACTGCCTCCAACTCCGCCTCTTCATCCGAGTCTTCGAGCTCCGAGTCCGATTCTTCATCCGACGACAGCGACGACGAAAGCTCCGAAGACGAGGGCAAGCCCAAAGCCAAACCTGCAGCCAAGTCCAAGCCCCAGTCTGCCAGCGACGGCTCTTCAGACTCCGACTCCGACTCATCATCCTCGTCCAGCTCCGACTCTGAGTCGGAGGACGAGGTCAAGGTTGCTGCGGCTGTGCCCCTGCCAGAATCAGAGTCCGACTCCGACTCGAGCTCGTCAGAAGATGAGGAGCCAACAAACAAGTCCAAGAACGGGGCGGCCTCCGACAGCTCTGTGACTCTTGAGAAAGCCTCGCCCGACTTCAAGCCACTGACCACTGATGCCCCTCTGCCACCCGATCCCAGCACCTACAAGGCCAATAACCGCGGCAAGAACGGAGCAAATGGAGGAAAGAAGGCTAATGTCCCCTTTTCTCGCATTGCGAAAGATGTCGTGGTCGATCCCAGACTGTCGTCGAATGCCTACGTCGAGCATGGATACGGTGAACAGGCCCATCGCGATTTGATCGTGACAAAGGGCAAGGGTTTCACCAAGGAGAAGAATAAGAAGAAGCGCGGTGCTTACAAGGGAGGCCCGTTGGATGTAAACACCAGCCGAAGCTTCAAGTTCGAGGACTAGAAGTCCGACGACAATGATTCTTTGATGGAGAAGAGCTCCCCTGTCACTCCTACTCCCACCTTAGCTAGCCGACCTACCTCCTCCGGCCTTGTTACTAACCAGAAGGATGTAAAGCCCAAGTCGAAGCCAATTCGGATCGTTGGGCCTCGCGACCCTCCCTTTGTCGACAAAGTCATTCCCATACCTACCCCTAACGAGTGGCAACCACCAACAGACGCATCCTCACTTTTGAAGGCTGTTCGCATCACGGTGCCGGAGGATATTCAGCAGGCCAGTGACAACTCCGGAAACAATGTTCCTAGTGGAGCTCCTAGCAACAATGCAATTCCGAGTGAAGCGAAGAACGCTCCCGGCAATGGCCTTAGCAATAAATCAAATCCGAAGGGCGAAAACAATAGACGGAAAAGTGCGCCTGGAAAGACTACTTCTACTTCGGGCAAGGCTGCCCGTGACAAGAATCAACCTAACTAGAGTGCTGGCAAGACTGGCCCGGGTAGCGATGGAGCCCAGAAAAAGAAACAGAAGAGTCGGGAGGGTCCCAGTGATCGTGCGCTTTTGCAGTTTGCCAGGGAGCACTTGAAGTTTGATTAAGGGCGTTCTATGAAGAGCATTCATCTACAGTGGCTCTCGCAGGTCAGATTGTATCACGCTATGGTTTCAACAGCCATATTACTATTAGTTGCCTTTTCCACGCTCTTCATATCCATGGTTAGTTCTTGGCGCTTGGAGGTTATGCTTCAAGAGAGAAGGGAGAAGGATGGTGGTGCTGTAGTAGATGGCTCAATGTCAGGGAAAGTGCACTCGCTCATAAGATAATACCACCTGCGTTCTACTCCTTTACATTTGTCCTTTCTATGAGGTGAAATGGGTGCCCAGAATAACTGACTGCCTACGTTACGGAACATATGCCGAGGAACCCTCGCTAGTGGTTCTCATTGCCAACAGAGCTCCGTGTCTATCAAATACGCAAATACGCAGACTTGCGTAGGATATTTCGCCAGCATCGATCAACATACACCCACTCATTCCGGTCTAACTCTTCTTCCTGACTCTCAGCCATTACAACATCAGACATGTCAATCTGCTCACCGCCCTTTCCGACGACCTCCAGCCAGACCTTCTCACGCTCCAGCTTCTCCCGCAGCGTCTTGAATGTTGGGAGCGCCTTCAATCTGCGTTCGCAGATGCACACCGTCGACAAAAAAGTCTCTCGAGATTGAATTCTCAGCAATAATGGCTTCGTCACTAGTCCCGGACTTTTTTTGTCCCCGAACCGACTCCAGTGGCTCCAAACCGCGCAGCTTAGTTAGTGAAAGAGTCAACCGGCCAGCGCATTTCTCTACCACTCTGTTTATCGGGATGACTGTGTGGCCGTATTCTGGGTTTCAGGCTATAATACCATTGGGTTTGATTAGCCCGGGCGACATGATTCCACGCCATGATTGTCGCCTTCTGTTTTGACGGTGGTAGTTCAACCTGACGAGGCGTCAAGAATTCTTGCATGGTGTGAATAAGCGCCTGAAATCTGCGGAAATAATGTCTGTCGGGGTACGTATATCACGAATAAGTGCTCATTGCCTAGCCTGAACCGCGTCCATAAACAAAGTTCAGTAGCTGCAACCCGCAAAAGCTAACTTAAGCGAAGGAGTCACTCGAGCAGCCAAGCTACTGCCCGTACAGGCGTACAAAAGGAATCAATAGATCTCCTGCTGGACGATCTATAACAGCCATCTTCACCCATCTAACTAACACCACAAATAACCAGCTATCTGTATAACGAATATGGCTTCCTACTCCGACAAATCACCGGGTGTCCAAGGTGCACACATGAGAAATCCAAATGAGGCGCCCTCTACGTACATCTCCCGGACAATTCCGGTCATCCACAAAGACTCCTATATTCTGGCAGCAGTATCCCCGCCTCTCAGTAAATCACTTCCCTGTGACGATGGATGGTTCTGTGGGTAATTTCTGGTGTTATTTGCTACCTTCGGGAGTCAGTTCCTTTGTTCACGGCAGCAAGTGCTCTAGAAACATGTTTCAAGACTCCCGAAACATGCGCACACAGGCTATCAAGAGTAATTACTGACTCAAAGTGTTGCAGTGTCCGATTTCTATGCTTTCAACTGTCTCTTCAAGGATACTGGAAGCGCACAAAAATGGATCACGGCTGTGGATCCTCATGCTCTTTTGAAGAAGTACGAGGCAGAGGGATATGGAGATGCCTTATTGCACGGAAACCCGTACCAGGACCGAAAGGTTGTGCTGAGTGATGATCTCATGAAGAAGGGCCAGTTGACCAAGCCAACCGTGGTCAAGGAAAGCGAGATGGTTGAAAGGTTCCTCAAGGAGGCTAAAGAAGCATCTGATGCGGCTGCCAAGAAAGACGTGCCGTTGATCCTTCTGGTCTTTTGTCATGGCTTAGAAACTCACGAGCTCAGCCTGGACTCGGGGAAAGGCCTCTCAGCATTGATACTCAGGGGCTATCTAGAGCCCCGCGCGCAAGTAACCCTGATTACAAACGCCTGTTTCTCTGGTGGCTGGGCAATTGACCCCGATTTCAACAATCCAGTAACTATAGCAGCTGGTCACAGAAAACAATCCCACAGCGGGGGGCTATCAGACAGCATGGGACGAGCTTCTGGGTCTGTTTTCGTCAGTTCTCTAGTCAACACTTTGATCAGCACCGCAAGCCCGCTTATCGAAGCTTCGGCACCGAGTACACCAACCAGAGCAGGACATGAGAAAGAACGCAAGATATCCTTGCCTCTTCAACCGGAATCGCCCACAGCGCAACAAACCACCACTTATAACAAGTTCTGCCATTCTGTATGGGATGCTTGCAAGAATATTACCCGGCTGTCTTCGATGCACACCTTCGCATACAGCGCCCGGCACGAAAACTGGGACCATTCATGGACAGGATCAACGGGAATTCAAATATCTCATTATGAGAAAAGGTGGAATCAGTTGCCAGTAGTGGAATACAAAGGCTCACCAGAAGCAAAGGCTCAGTGGGACGTAGACTCGAGCAACCAGGGAAGTTCCAGCGGTAACGCTCCTGTTGCAAAGTCTGACGGTGTCAACGATACATTCAATCAGAAAATGATCGAGAACATGCGCAATCGCCAGGCCCAGGAACTCGCTCGTTTGTTTGTTACACGAACATGCCCTGGAGATTGGACCGCAGGCGTGAACATATCGTATGGTGGCCAACTTCGCCGGTGTGCGGACGGGAAAAGACCGAACAAACTGTCGAATCCTGATTCAGAGGAAGGATGGTTCGATATGATGGAAGTCGTGGCGTCAATCAAGTTTCGATGGGAAATGTGCGGCTTGGCCGACCTTATCGCTCAGAAGTACGAGCTACCAATGCCCAACGGCCAAGAATGCCTATTCTGGGATAGATATGTGCCGAAGATAGAGGCGGTAAAAGGGCTACCGAACTTCGAACATCTCGATGATATAGCCCATGCCGCACTGAGAGATGGAGGGTTTATAATCCACCCCCGACCAGAACAAGGACCAATGTTCGCACGACCGTGGCATTATTTGTCTGCTGCAATTGCACAATGGGGACAATCAGAGGACAAGACTAAGAAGCTCGTCAGCCAAATCTTACACTTCCTTCAGCAGTTCAGGGAATCCGAAGAGCAGATGAGCATGCCTGCCATACTGAACGACCCCACCATCCTTGCTAGAGGCGACGACTGGCTCAAGAGCATTGGCAGGCGCATGCGTCACCGCATCGCCAGGCAAAGCTTGGACGGCGCCTTTCAGGACCTACATATATCCAGAACACGCAGCCAGTCTTCCAGAGGCGCTCTGGGTGACGACGACAAGGGGAAGAGATCGCTGAATGAGCAGCGGAAGTAGAGGATCAGCAGTTCGGGTAGCGCGCCTCAGTGAAGAGGCCGGAGAAGTACTATGGATCAAAGTACCAAGTATTCATGTATTGAAAAAGAGGAAGATACATAGTAAAAATGCTGCAGATAATGACTGGAATGACTGCCAGAGGCAGTACTAAAAAGGGCAATCTACTGATCACTTGCAATAAAATCTTGAGAGTACTGTAAAGACTGTACGTTCGTGATGATGCTAGTGATGAAAAACTAGCTATCTAGTACAATACCTACCTATTGGGGTAGCTATAATTCATGCCTTGGCTGACTAAGCATGCCCCTATTGCAATACGCTGGTGTCTTCAGAAACCTGCGCTATCACAATGAGTAAACATCCTATCCTGGTATCAAGCCAAGCTTCTGAAGTATGGCTACTACTAGGAATTAGACAGAATAATAGTCGTCCCTCTGCACTAGCTTTTGGGCGGGCTTTTGAACTATGCGTGGTGAAGTACGTCTACGATGCTGATTTGCGACTTTGCCTCTGGAAAAAGGTAAGTTGTAATGTGCAGGATAAGGGATATCTCACTGTTGTGGAGTTCGATCTTCTTTCTCTTTGAGTAATTGGATAACTTCCTGTTTGCTGCTGGTGAATACCTCAGCCCGCTGGGAGGGTTGAGAATCCCGAAGTTGTTATATCCGGGAGATGATGCTGAAAGCCCCTTATCCAACAGACTGCCACCTCTTCGAGAGAGAGAGAGAGAGAGTACATCAACATCACTAGTCCAAGTGTTATGGTCCGTAGGCTGAGATTGAAAGTCGAACAGCTGAAAGCCATCGTAATGATCCTCGGGCAAGGGTTGAAGAGGCTAGGGAGAGAAGAGTCGAGGGAATTGATATAATCCCAATCGATCCTGTTGGTCAGTTTCGGCTCGGTCGATTGGACGTCCGACATGGGCGCATCCAGCTCGCGATTGAGTCGCTGCACGAGTTTATTGAAGTCTCGCGAGAGAGAATGGCGCGCGCTTTCGCCATTCGAGAAGAAACAGAAAGATTCCAGAATCTTATGACCCATATATAAACTTCGAGTTTGATCGAGAGTAACAGAGATTCCTCTTTCTGGTAGCAAATTGGGCAGCGAAGGCCAGAAGCTTTGTTAGGTAATGCGAAAAGGACTGTCAAAGAGACGTGGGTCTTTACAAATAGGATGTTCCTCAAAAAATGTAACAATCGCTCGACTTCCGCGGAATAAATAGCGCAAACATTTCAGGGTTGCCCACTTGCCAGTCAATACACTGTTCTAGTGTCTTCTGTGAGTTCTAGAAAACTTCATTGCCATGTCACACCAACAGACAGGATCTGCGCTCGGACGATGCGTTGCGAAACTCGTGCACCGCGATCATGAACATACCCCCAAGGAGTGGTTTGAGGTATATGAGCATGGCAAGCATCGTAAAATCAAGTACTCTGACATCGTAAAGGATAATCTCGATGAATGGCACCCATACTTTTCCGTCATGTTCGGTGAATCTTTTCTCTCGAAAGGGACAGAAGAGATTCCTATTCCGTTAGATCGGGACCCTCAAGCCGAGAGGGTGCCTCTGAGGATCATCAAGATAGGAACATGGAATGATGCCCGCCACCAAGACCAAATCTGGCGCACTCTTAACCATGAGATGAATGCGGCTATGCGCTGGGCCTTTCTATTCTCGCATAATAGTCATGCATTCTATTACATATTCGTGCATGCTATGTGGCGACTTGCCCGAGCAGGAAACACCGACAGAGTTCTGGATTTCGAGAATCGTCTAAACGCTCACTTCAAGGACAGAGTCAGAGGAAGGGTTATTTTCCTGTTCCCAAGGCGCTTGGCCTTAGACCCTGGTGTAGTGCCGCACTGGAATACAGGAGTATGGCAACCGCTTAATATCCTTCGCCCGAGCGAGTTTTACCGTCATATTCATCACCACCACCGTCATTGTCAGCATAATCATGCCAGAGATTCCCAAAATCCGCATGAGGACCTGTCTGATGACCCACCTCCACCCTATAGTGAGTTCCCTAAGAATTAACTTTTTACATAGAGCTGTTCCTTCGGCATCTCGGTGAATGTTGGGAGCGCCTTGAATTTACGTACGCGGGACAATGCGCACTAAAGGCCAACGGGTAAAGACGGTTAATACGCAGTATGTAAACTTATTCTAGGTTCCGAATGTTGAGGCATATAGCAACGAGAAAACATACGATGACTCCAAAATCGTATAATGAAATGATTACTCCAAGCATTAAATCTGCTGTATGACTGCGGGTTCCAAGAGAGCCTGGGCTCACAAATTTCTTAGTTCAACTTAAGATTCCAGGTGAAGTTCATAAGGCATCGACGAGAACTTGAAGTAGGCCATGAGCAGAGGGATACATCGTATCTACAGATGAGATGTAACGAGGTTGTGAACTGCACGACTTCAACGCCTTCCAGACTAACACACCATCATGATTCATGATATCCATCAGCGACCCGCTGTTCATTCAGAAATCAGAATGACCCACACGACACATCGCCCGGTTAGCTCAATCGGTAGAGCGTGGGACTTTTAATCCCAAGGTTGCGGGTAAGTCTCAGTTCGAATCCTGGCGATCGCAACAGTTCTAACCTAGCTGCCACAGGTTCGAGCCCCGCATCGGGCTTCACGCCTATACATCTCATTAGACTTGATTTATCAGTCGCGTGTTTTTTTTGCTCTTGCACCTGCTTTGCTTGGCCGCTTGGCCACTTGGTCGAATACGTGTTGTGGCTAGCTCAAGTATAACAAGTATAAGTGACTTTAACTTTGTAGCCTCAATCGACTGTTTACTCAACTGGCGCTGAGATCGATCCGGGCCTACAACAGCGTACACAACGGATTGCTCGCTGTAAGAAGGACACAAAGAGGCTAGAATCCGAAAAACGCAAGTTTTTCTATTTTCTGTTTGCAGCTTGTTGACCCGGACACGGGTCCAACTACTAATTCTGAGGGCAACTCAGAGCTATTGATCAGCTGATTGTGCCAGAACTTGTAAGGAAGTGTTTTTCTTTTACCTCACCGGCGATCAGTCAAGATGCGAAGAACGTTCGCGAATTTTTCACTTCCTTTGACTCTGCGACGAGATTGGAAAAGGCCAAATGCCCTTGGCGTGTGGACATTTGAGAGCTTGCATTGATGAAGGCATGCGTTCAGCGAAGTCTACCCCCCAAGCGCCCCAACTCGTAGGTCCTGGCCAAACTGTCAGTGTCTGAGAGTTATTACTTCAAGGCAAGATCGGAGACACACCAGTCTGCTTCGCGACCCAGAGGTTTGTGGAAGTCCTGAGGCGTTTCGCCCGGAGCTTTTGTACACCAAAGACACAGCCGACGTCGCTCGCGAGGGAATGACTTGACAAAAGCGCCGAGTCCACACTTTCTGGACTGTCCATACTGATTGTATCAGGCAGAATGTGGCTATGCCAGAGAGAATGATCATTGTCGCCCGAACTTCGCATTGCTCGGATGTGAGACGGTCACCAGGGTCGACGTTGAAATATGGCCAACAAATGTGACCTTTGAGAAAGGGGGAGGATCGTTTTTGAGGTCTCCTCTGGCGATACGCAGGGATCGGGCACTTTCGCACAGGACGACCCGGTGGACAGGTAAGACTCGTGTGTTCGTGAGACACTGCTTCATATTTGCGGACTGACCTTTTTTTCGCACGCAACAGGGCTCCCGAGATCTTTCAGGGTATGAACCACATATGTTTCGGTCCAGACTTACTCAACTATGTGACTCTCCCTATTATTCCAAGCAAATGAAAATATGTCATTAGTTTGGCTAGACACTTCTTAGGGAGATAAGAGACGGGTGATCGGGGAAGCATTCGGAAGTGTTATAGGCACTTATGCAGAGTGAGCAATAAGGGGATGAGATTCTAACTATGTACCGAATACACACAAGAATATATGATATACATGTGAACCGTCGTTACATGGTTTATGGAGCATGTCAGATTTTCATATATGGGAAGCCGAATAAGTGGGCTACTTCGTGATAACACTTAATGGCAATTTCCGCTTATGAGCATCCTTGTGGCTAATGTGTAGGAGTGTCGCTTTGGAGCGTCTAACTTCTTTCTGTTGTAACTTGGCGACATTCCATCCGGGAAGTTGTAGAGAAAGATAACCCTTAATATTTATTTCTGCTCTCATGAATTGAGAGACTCTACTCAAAGCAAATGAAATACTGATACAAGCGGGGCAACACTTGCCCCCAGGACATGACATATGTCGCTTGTTGACTAAATAGTTGTTTCCTCTTCAATAAATCCTATGGAGTACGGGTCATATTGCTCAGTTGTATCGATTGAGTTATCATCGAAGATGAATGAGTTTGCAATGGAAAAAACTTTTGTCAGTGGCAAAAGGAGAGTTCCCAAGAGTGATCGTTTAAGCTTGAATGAAGACGTACATTCCTCATCGAAATTAGGTGTTGTGTCTGTTGGAAATACGATGTGCAAATTGTTGCTGGCAAGGAACAGCGAAACGCAGGGCAAAAGCACAGCTCGCCACCACTCGTAGGCACTTTAGACAAGATCTGTGATTACAGTACATACGAGATAAGTTGGACGTTGTTTATAGCATCTTGCATGTTCCGTAAATTGTTGAGTGAAAGAGTCTGAACTACGGCATGAAACGCGATACGAGTCGACACAACAAGGCCTGCGCGGTAGGCATTAGTGCCTGAGGATTATACACTTTGTCACGAGAGAGCTTATTAGAACTGCGGGCAGTGCATATGCAGGTCATGATCAACCCGCAAGAACAATATCTGGGGGCTGAGCGGAGGGGCCAGGCATAGAAACGGTCAGGCGAATTGGCTTTATCTACTGCACAGGCGTTGGTTGATAGAAGAGTACGCCTATCATTGTTTTCATTAACAAGTTCACTGGGAAATACCTGCACCGGTTCTCCGATCTGAGATCGTTGTGAGGCTTGATCGTTTTCCGCTATGCTGTGGCGCTGTTGGGCTTGAGTGGAGCACGTGATTGTTGAACGGCGGGGATAGCTAATCTAACAAAAAAGAAGACCTGATGGCCGCATGGTTGGAAGGCAGATTCTCTCGAAAGCGGAAAATCGAGAGAATTCGAAGATGGACTCATCCGGTAGCATTCTTGGGGTGCGCCGGAGTTCTCAGCTGTTTGCTGCTTCCGTTGTAGAGTGGTGCGAGTAGCTCTCGGCTTGGGCGCATTGAGAGCAGGAAAGAATGCTGGTACATGCACGCCCAAGGGAATGTTGCCGCTTGCAGCATTAAGTTACCCTGTCTTGATGTGTTCGCAATGGTCTGCTATCTACATGTATCCATCTCTGTTTCCGGCCTGTCGAATGCCAGAGATCCCTACGCGAGAAATGTCGCTGGAGGCTCACCTGCACTCCGAGACGAGCCAGATGATGTCGGCTTTCAAAGTGCCATGCGACGACCGATGCTGCATTGCGCCACATCCATCGATGGCCATTGAACAATGACCCCTCCCTGCTGTCCTCGGCGATCCCTGTCCGCACATGGGTCGTCAGCGACACATACCTGCCCTCGGAGGGGGGCTGGGGACTCGGAAGCATCTGCGGCAGCTCTGGAACCTCCAGCAGGGACGTGGAGCCTGGTGGGAACCGGCACCTTGGGAAGCTCTTGGGGATGGACTTTCGCGAGTCGCAGCCACATGGACCTTGTTGGACTCTCGGGATACTGCCTCTACATACCTCCATACATACACACCAAGGTGGGGTCGCTGTGTGTTCTCTTTGCGGTAAGCGCTTAGCGACTTGGTGAGCCCGACCTCTCCGGATCCAGCGACGCAGCGACGCAGCGGCTCAGGTGTTTCGTTCGGCGCGCAACAAGGCGTAATACAAGTACATGTATAGAGGTAGGTACCTGCAAGCACAAAGGATACCTCGCCTGCATGCCACACCAAGCTCAAGCTCAGTGGTCCAGTGATTTCGGAGGCTGTCTTTGAAGCCCTCTGCTCTGTCGCTGCCAGTCATACATATTGTAGTCGAGCCGTGGCATAAGGCAGGCCCTACGACCACATCGGCCTGTGAGTCCTGGCTGGGCCGTCTCCGTCCCACCTACTCGTTTCATTCCGTTCGTCATCCAGCAATGGTCATTCACCGTTGTCTGATCTCATGCCCTGCTGCTCCGACCACTTGATCGCTCCGTGGCCTGTCTGTACTGGCACGATTCAATAGATTCCGTAGCTGATGAGATTCCGATGGTCCCTCCTTTGTCTGCGCGTTCTCCACTGCCATTCCATTGAATCAGTGACATCCTTCCTCCACCACCCCCCTTAGTATCACTCACGCCGTCCTCATTCCTCAGCCTCCTTTGTCCTTGTAACCCACAGCGCTGATTCTGAATGCGCCCATGGGTACTTTCTGCAGTACTGATAAAGGCGCGGATCCCGACGAGCATGAGAAGGATCCGCATAAGTCTCAACCCCATCACCATC
This sequence comes from Xylariaceae sp. FL1272, assembly GCA_022432385.1. NCBI lineage: Eukaryota > Fungi > Ascomycota > Sordariomycetes > Xylariales > Xylariaceae > Xylariaceae sp. FL1272. The sequence goes on from JAJJXC010000004.1 coordinate 993,976, forward strand.
CGCTCAGCACAATTCAGCTGCGCATACGGGACAAGATGGCTATCAACCAGCAGCAGGCTATCGCCTCGGGCGAGCAGGTCAACGGGCACCTTGACTTCAAATTCCAAAATCGCGATAGCAACCCATCCCTGAAATCCAGCAGCATGGACGATGAAGATGAAGCAGCACTCAACCGCATGGAAGATAAAGCAATCAAGCGCATGAAAGACATGAGGGCGAAGGACGATGCCCGATTTAAGGCAAAGGACCTCTTGTCTACTGGGCATTTCCTGGACATCAAGGACGAGATTGATAAGAAGGAGTTATATCAGATCGCCAGAATGGCACCCAAAGGTGCACATTTACATCTGCACTTCAACTCCACCCTTCTTCCTCACGTACTTCTCGGTTATGCTGCGGACATGGACAACATGTTCATATGGAGCGATATGGGTCTTGACGAAAAAGAGAACTTCGATACGTGCAAAGTTGAATTCAGTCTGAAGCCGCTCGGAGAAATATGGCAAGCTTTGCCTGCTCGCAAAAGACAAAAACTAGCAGCGGAGATATCGCAAAAAGACCCAGCTGAGAAGAAATTCGCTCCAGAGATTGTGTCAAAACTGCGAGGACTTGGAAGCGGCGGCTCACAAACGTTCGAAAGAGAAGAACTACAAGCATTGGAAGAGCACTACAGGTCGGAATTGAAAGCCCAGATCAACGAACACGGTCCCAATTTGTTTCGACCCGGTTACCAAAAGAACGGTCCCATGCTGTATCAGTACTTTCGAGAGCTTTGGGATAAGGAGGCAGACCCCGTGGTGCAGAAAACCTGTGATAAATGGCTAATCAGCAAATTGGTCTTCAGTCAAGCGCAGAAGGAGGAGTTTTTCCGCAGCCACGGTGCCTTGTTCAAGGATGATGTGGAATCAGAGGTAGACAAAGGGATATCAGAAACCCAGGAAAAAATAAACCGCTTACAAAGTGACGGTAAATCTACAACTGCAGAAACGCAGCAGTTGGAATGGTTTAAAGTGTCCAAGAAGCGCATAGTTGACATGCCCAGCCAGCACGATCGCAATCGTGAGAGCGCCCGCCGGTAAGTTCACTCGATCCCGAAATGCCACAGCCTTCTGACTTAAACCAGGGCTTGGGATGCATTTAATGGTCGTACAAAGATGATGAAGGGACTATTCAACTACCAGAGGGCGTTCAGAGCCTATACACGAGAATGCCTGGAGGCCTTCGTCAAGGACAACGTCCAGTATGCGGAGATCAGGCCAAATTTTATGAAAACTAACCAGGTCTTCAATGATAATGGATGGGACAAGATCGACAACGAGGGCATGATGGAAATCATAATCGAGGAATATGAGCAATTCATGAAAGATATCGGAGATATGGACTCCAAGGGCAAGATACGGGACGGCGAGAACCACCGGCCAATATTTAGTGGTATGAAGGTCATATACTGCACGCCTCGCTCATTCTCCAGAGAGCAGGTAAAGGATGCTCTCCGAGAGTGTCTAGAATTTAAGGAGAAATGGCCCAGATATATCGCAGGCTTCGATCTAGTTGGAGAAGAATCTTTTCCAAAGCCGTTTCCTTTAAAACACTTCGAGGAGGAGTTCAAAAACTTCCAGTCAATATGCGAAGACAAGGGGCTGACGATACCATTCCTATTTCACTGCGGCGAGACTCCAGATGATCTCGAAGGCAATCTAGACACAGCTCTCGAGCTCAACGCCAGACGAATTGGCCATGGATACGCATTGCCCAAGAAGCCACAAATACTCTCGAAGATGAAGGAAAACAAGGTATGCGTCGAGTCTTGTCCGATTTCGAACATGGTCTTGGGTCTTGCGGAGACAATGGCAGAACATAGCATCTACCAGTTACTGGACGAGGAGATGCACTGTGCCTTGAGCAGTGACAACGGCACCCTCTTCCAGTATGTACATCAAGTCCGAAAATCCATTGTGTTGAACTACACTCCTCTAACACACGGCTAGGTCTACGCTATCACACGATTTCTACGAGGTCCTGGCAGGTCACGCCGACATCAATCTTTTAGGGTGGAAACAATTGGCGTTGTGGAGTATCGAGCATTCTGTCTTCGACAAAGAATACAAGAATGAAAGACTCGCGATGAAAAAAGAGTGGGAAGCGCGCTGGCGAGAGTTTGTCACTGCGATTCATTCCCAAGGCTCAATCAACCAGGCTGAAGACTCTCCTCCGCACCGCGCAAGATTGGCCAAGTTGGAGGAGGCGAGGGATCTGAAAGCGAAAAGAGAAGCAGGCGTAAGGAAAAGTACGCCTGCTTCCACCAATGGTACGGCCACTGAAGCTTAATTGAGTGCTCCATTCAATGACCAAGTTCAGCGTATTGACTTGTCATAGAGCAGCGAGGGTGTGGTTCGTCGTCTGCTGAACGGCGTTCTTTCTGGCAACGGTGTCTGGGATGTTTCAGGGATGATTAAAGGTCGGGGCCATTGCAGCACGGGGTTTCGTGATACCCAAATGTTATCGTTTCAGGCGTCTAGGATAGGGCGGTGTTATCGGGTCAGAAGGTCAGAAAGGTCATAGGTCCCGTTCAATAAACTGCCTGGTTGCTTTTTTCGTGCAACGACATCTGGCGCTTCACGAACGCTGCTTGAGAAGAGACACATCATTCCTATCGACCATAGGCTCCTCCACCTGAGGTCTGATTCGGCATGGTCGCTATTCGCAATAGCACTGCTTTCGTTCTAATCTTGCTAGGTGGGACAACCCGTCCTGCCTACCTAAAATTCGTCCACTTTAGTAGAAGGCGGGCAACCGAGCTGCATCAAACATGTGCTCAAATGAGGCTGTGAACAAAGTCGATGACGAGTCATCTTCGAGGCTCGGGTCGCACGCACAGTTCCGTCATACCCGTCTCTGAACAATGTCCGTCCAACATTTCCACCGCAATGTGGAGGTCTGAGCCGCGTCCTTGGCTGCTTGGCTGCTTGGCATGCAACCCTCGACCCCTGCCCGAGCCCTGCGCCCGCTTTTCCACGCGCCTCATGCCGAACTTCAGTGTCTCACTGGACGGCAGGAGGGAGTAGTGGGTCGATTGTTTGGCGTACCGGGCGTTCAGTGATGCTGACAGCTCATTTTGCATTGTACTCGCGCTGCTGTGACTCGGTCGCCTAGCGGGCGGGGATGATGATGGACGGTCGAGACAGTCAGCCAACATTATTAGGTATGTACCTTGGAAGAGTCAGTCCCATTTACGACCAGCGGACGAGAACGCCTTAGGTTGAGAGCCCACCGGCGGCCGAGCCTGCGGTTTGCCCTTCAAAGCCCTCCAGCAGGTAAAAACCAAGTGAGACAGTACAGCCGCCAAATGTTCCAGAGCGGGCCGTTGCGGCACGGGTTCACTACTAAGTGTCATGTTGTTTGGAACGTGGATTCGCCATCAAGAGTGAACAGAGCCAAGCTGCTGTGCATGTGTGCATGACCGTCCTCGCTATTCAGTTGCCAAGCTTGTCCGGTTCCCTCCAGACTCCAGATTGCACCCAAGACGCCTGTCGTCCTTCCCGTCATCTTGTGGTCTAGTCTAGCAGCGACCCCAGTTCCACCCTCCCAGCTTCAGATCTCGTTAAATATCCCAACTACAGAAGCTTTCCCGCGTATGAGGCCCAATACTTTCGGCCCATTCATACAATCACATCACTTTCCACATCTCTTTGCATCGGAGCCGTCATCACTTTGTCAAGAACAGCGACGATTATGTGACCGGCCCATTATTTCCATCATTGTCGACAACTATACGCACCGTTCTGTGTAACCGAAAGTCACGAAACCCAACATGCCGTACATCTGATAACGTGTTTTGAAGTGCTTCTCTCTGCCCTAGCTAGCTCGCCATCCTTGTTGTTAGATCCCGATTCCTGCTTATTGCGCGACGAAGCTTAAACGACACGACAAAAACATATCTACACGTCTAGCGCAAACCTAACTAGGTAGTTGATACGTATCCGATCGACCGTTGAAACCTACCACCACGCCGGTGCTCCATCGAAGCAATGGACAATGCTGGCAATAGCACCTGCGACTGTGACTCAGCTAGCGGCGTCTCACAGCCTCTCCTGTGGTTTTCGTCTGATATCATAGGCGGCGGGCCATCAGGCTGGCGTCTCGATGTCGTCACTCTTCTCGCCGTCATTGGCGAGTCTTCCATTGCGGAGCATGCCCAGACCATCACTGCGAGTGTCCTCTGCTTGTTGCCTCGCCTCATACCTGCTCCCCAAGCACTTCTCCGTCCCACTCGTCCACAACGTCTGCCCGAGACAACAGCCAGAATGACGGGAGTTTATAGTGGTGTCGTGCTGGATACCGTAGGCTTCTTCGCCAACATTATCCACCCCCTCGACGAATTGCCGCCCTTTGCTTTCAAAGTCCTCGAGATAAGGCATACAGACCGGAACAGTGTCGGCGGCTTCGAAGTCGGGCAAATCGCCACAAATGGTACTCCCTCCTTGTTTGGAAAGTTGCGGAGCCGTGGGCAAAGTAGCAATTCCAACAAGCGAACCAACACTTCTCTGTCCCAAGGACGTTCCATTCACGGCCCTCCGCCAGACGCCTTCGACGACGATGACGAAGAAAGCGGAGAACAGCACATACACGGGAGAGCCACCGGGTTGAGTGTCGCTTTCTCGGACGCTGAAGCCGGCGTCGCCAATGCACCGACACAAGGAATCACACGCCGCGCGACAATGAAAGAAAAGGTCCAGGACTTCGTCGCCAACCCAACGCTAGCCAATACCAAGGCTCGACCCGCTATACCTGCTACTTTATACTCCCCGATCCATATTTTGGAGATATTCTCCGTGCTTGTTACCTTCAGCATCATTGGCTTTGCAGTTCGTTACAAGGACGGAACCGCCATTATTGCTATTTTCCTCATGGCCATGGCCAGTTCAATTGTCGGCTGGGCTTCATGGTGGCGGCCGGTGCTGATGAATCGAAGCCACACGAACAAGGTTCCTGAAGGAGATGTGATCATCCGGACCCGTGAAGGAGCATTCTTGCTGATCAAGTGCACAGAAGAGGTGGCTCGTGAACTCTATTCTGGTACCGAAGAATGTGAGTATCATGTCAATGGGCAGGCATACCGAGTGATGATGGGAGCCGGAACCCTGTTTCTCATGGTAGCCGTCATTCTCATGGGCAACTGCAAATGGGACACGCAAATCTTCATAGGCGCAAGTTACATCTTCCTGAATGCCGCCTACTGGACAATGGGCCTGATACCCAAACGCTACTTTTGGGATCTGAGCCGTTATCAATGGAGAGACGTGACCCCGCCGGAGGCCCAGAATGCCGACAAGACAACTGATGCGAATGACCCTCGTGAGGGTGTCAAGAGCTTTACACGGACGCTCTGGTTTGCCATTCGCGAGACCAAGCGAACCGCGTGGATTAAGAGAAGTGGTGCCGCCCCCGGCACCCCTCAGTGGAATCTTTGGCTTGCGGAAGCAGAGGCTGCTGCCAAAGACGGAGTAAAAAACTGGCCGTCCGTTGCCCGCAAAGACGAGATCATGAAGATGCGGGAGGACGAAATGTTTCCCAGTCCCATTCCGGCTGCCCAGTCTAACTTCGACGCCGCTGAACAACATGTCCCGGCCGTCGAAGTGCAGTCTTCCGAAGGCCGCCAGGCACGCACAGGAGCCTTTTAGCCCTCCTTTATTTTGTGTTCTGGGCTCTTGAAGCGAGAGCTTATCGTTATACCCACCAGCGAGCGACACATCGGGATTCGACATTGACGACTTTGGATTGCATCTCGTTTGACATAGAAAGTGTTTGGGTTTGAATGGATTGGGTCATGAAAAGGAGATATCCGGCTACCAGGTTTCAGGGCGATCTACTTGTTTTTTAGCCGATAAACTGGATTTGCATTGATACCTCTTACCGCCTCCTTGCATGCAGTCCTTATCCGGGCATCAGAGACAGGCCGGTCATTGTTCTTGGATTTAGACGAGTATGGGGGTTTTATATCGCACTGTCTCATGATTGCGGGGCATGATTTTGCATGGTTGACACACGGTTGGATAATGTGCAATGGATATCTACATAGATCCTCATGGTTCACATTGAGTGTAGAATGAAACTTGCTGTGCGCAACCATGGCCGTGTCATCCACCAGCGGCCAAATCGTTCCATAAAAGCATTACGTCGCGACTAGGGTATACTGGACATGGAGTTGCATATCATCTCTAACCCGGTGTCGAGACAACCGTTCCGACCATCATCCATTACGATGTCAGCCAGTTGAGGCCGTTATTATGATCGCGACCGTCAATAGAATTGAGTCTTGTCAGAATAGGCAGTGCTTAGATCCTGATCCGGCGTTAACAGCTCCGAGCAACCACGTAGCACACTCGCAAACAGTTCCATGTTGCATTGGACGGCCGACAAAGTTGATCCGGGTCGCTTCCGAAAATGCCAAAGGCTTCCAGCCCGCGAATTGTGTGCGTAAAGGACTATATATTTTGCGGAGTTTCTAGATGACGTCCGGAAACCATATCTGCCCGGCGCGGCTTTTGCGGGTTTTGAGATGGGGCAAAACACATTCAAGGGATATCTCAAGTTTTGGTTCTACACCACAGCTATGCACATCATTGAGATGTCGATTTAATAAATAAGGGGCTCGGTCAGTCATCGCAAAGGCTCGAATTACAACATGCTATCTCATATCGGCGCACATGCTGTTTTCTCCTTAATCGCATTAGACATACAGTCCAACCACTCCAGGACTCAATCACTATTAGTCCAATATGACCGTTTCGAACACACTCTCATTAGTATGGACCCAAACCACTTTCAAACCCCGCCCTCTACCTGAACACGTCAATCTCGTTGGTCAGGCGGCCATAATCACCGGTTCCAATGTTGGCCTTGGCCTTGAAGCGGCCAAGGAGCTCGCCCTTCATAACATCTCACTCTTGATCCTCGCAGTACGCGATGTATCAAGAGGCGAGACTGCAAAAGGCGCTATCCTCGAGATTCGAAAGGTCACGAAAACAAATATCGAGGTATGGCCGCTAGATCAGGATTCATACGAAAGCATGACGGCCTTCGGAGAGCGTGCTGCTACTCTCCCACGTCTCGACCTGGTGTTACTAAATGCTGGCCTCAAGTTCAAGGACCGCCGAGAGTCGAAGACTGGGCACGAGGCACATGTCGCTGTGAATCACCTGGGCACAGCTTTACTATCTCTTCTTCTTCTGCCCTCCTTGCGGCGCACAACACAAGGTGTGCGCAAGCAAGAGGGTCTGGGTCCAAGCCGCTTGACTTTTACATCTTCCAGCGTCGCGTTCTGGGTCCCGGGCTCTGAGGTGCAGAAACCGGATTTGCTCAAGTGGCTCGACAATCCTGTGTCGTTCCCGGAGCCCGAGAAGGGTGAGCCAAAGCGATATTGCTTATCAAAACTGCTGAGCGTATTCTGGATCCGCGAACTCTCTTCTCTTGTTCGCAAGGATGACGTTGTTATAAACTATGTCAATCCCGGATATTGCATGAGCGAGCTCCATCGCTCGGATCTTGGTGTGAGCCACGGCAGCTCGGCGAGTCGTGTTGCGTGGTCCGCGGCTCAGGGTGGTCATCAGCTTGCTGATGCGCTCGTCTTGCATCCTGATAGTCATGCGTGCTATCTAAGTGAGATGAAGATCCGACCGTAAGTTTTCTTTTGTCACTCCGCTTCTCAGTTGGAAATAAAAACTCCTCTGCAAATTTCACAAGTTTACTGACACGCCGTCTCACAGGGTCGGGAAATTCGCCGCTTCGCCGGCGGGCAAGACTGTGCAGAAGCAGTTATGGAATGAGACGATGGCTGTTCTGCGCGGAGAGTGTCCTGGCTCATATGTTGACGAGTTCAACAGCGAGTGACTCGAAATAGCACTTGCTAGTGTTCACCATACTACATTGCTGACCGGGCTTTTAGTGCCATATATGGCACGATCAAATATTATTTGACAATTTCGTACCAAAGGTTACCTTTTCTCATCTAAGTGATCATGGTCACATACACCAGAGCTAATGGCGCCTAATCTAACGATGTCTATCAAGCTTCTTGCCGTAAGTACTTTACGGGCTTTAATCTCTAACTAAACATGCTAGCCTGACATGTCCCTAAAGTATATCACGATCGTGAACCCTACCTTAAAGCAGCATACGTAATGTTCGATCTGACATTGTTAGCGTGTAATGGACCAAATGTGTAGTCCTTTTTTGTTCTTCTTCACACATCATGGTGACAAAACATTTCATGGGGGCGATGAAGGTAAGTTCATGTTTAGCAATCGGATTCTCAAGCACACATCCGTATTCCATCAAGACAATGATCCGCAGTCATCGACTAAAGACTCTGCATGTCTAGTAGATAGATACCTTACATCTTTAGACACGACGATGCAGATTCCCGTTGCAGAAATCATGTGTCGTTGAAACTGTTCTATGGCGCTTTGATGCTAGTCAGACGAAGGAGCATCCAGCTGCAATGGTCTTAACCGAAGCCACGCCAGCAAACCACGGGCATCACTCGCCCTCACTCTCGCCGTGGTACCAAAGTACGCAACAGCAAACGCAAATGCGAGGTCACAAATATAAGAGAAAAACAGTCGCGTACTATACGAAGTTAGAAGGTCTAGTTTCTGACATGGCTTTTTAGACCTGCAGCCACTGTCATGCCAAAATAGAGTAGTTACCTCCTTCACGTTGAAGACTCGAAGTATGTTTAGTAAGTGACAGATGGGAAGAGTGCTGAGTTGGCTGAGTACGAGTGCGACAAACCGATAAGAGAGAAGGTTAGTTGTAGGTTGGTATCCCTTTGACTGCGGTTTCAGCTGCAGTACATACAGGGTTGACTTATCGATATTTCTCACCAATAAATTTATAGACCGTGCTCGCCGTAATCAAGTCACCCAGGCGGCCCACCAGTATCGCTAACGTTTTATTGGACAGCTGCCATACGGGGGAAGGGCGCCTTTGAATTCATTGGTGAGAAGTATCGATAAGTCAACCCTGTATGTACTGCAGCTGAAACCGCAGTCAAAGGGATACTGTAGTTCATGTTCAGTCGGAGTACTGTACGTATGGGTTGCGCTATTGGTTATGGATATGATGTTGTACCTGAATGCAAGGCAACAATGATTTATTGATGCAGAAAAAAATCAATGCGAGAACTGTGCTTCTGGACCCAATGTGGGTGGCACTAGATGACGGCTAATTTCGAACATTAGATTTTAACGTCATGCTAATTCTTGAAATGACATACGAGGACATCAAGTCTTTCATTCTGCTATAAAGCACAACACTTATTCTCGTACTACAACCATCGAGCATCTATTTTGCGATTCGCACTAGGACAACCTCGACAACATCTTCACAAGATGGCGTAGCCGTATCCTTCCATTAAGACACACACGCAATATGTATCAATCATCATTAGACACCTGGAACCGAGCTGGGATTCCGCCGGGGTACATACAGGTCTGCAGGATGGTAGTTCAAACTTGCCACCACTAAGCCTAGTAGAGTTAGCATGTACTTCACCACCTTATTTTCCCTGGATTCACATGAGAGAAAGCCCCTTCTAAGATCTTCCGGGCCTCAGAATAGGCTCTTACCTAAGCTACAGGGGCTCCCGATTCTGTATCTTCAGGGAAAATAAGGTGGTGAAGTACATGCTAACTCTACTAGGCTTAGTGGTGGCAAGTTTGAACTACCATCCTGCAGACCTGTACGTGGTGGTTGAGGTAGAGCAGAGGTAGAGATCCTACGGTAGCGGAGCGTGACAGGGGCGAGGGTAAATCCCCTAGTTGCGGCACATAGATCCCTAGCAGAGGCCCTAGGTTAACCCAGACTCGCCCGTCCAGGGTTCTGTAGACCTCCTCCAAATCCGTTTTAGCTGACGTTTGTCATTTCCCAATTCACTCGTTCTATCGACGGTGCCCAGGTTTGGATAAGGAGAGGAAACAGACCCCCTCCATTCCGAGGCCATCGTCGACCGGCAACGGAACCGATGGGGAGGATTCAAGCAAGGATTGCGAAACATGAAGAGAATTTCTTCAAAAGTGCTTCCCAGGGGCACAACGCTCTTCAGAGGAATGCTATCACGAGTCAGCGCCGAGACCACGGTCATCTGAAGCTTGAACATGCATTCACCTAACTCAGAAGACTAGGCAGTATACAGACGCGCACAGACACGTGCACACATGAACGGAATAGTGTCATGGGTCTATCAACAGAATACGACCCAGACCAGCTAGATTTCCGAGATTGCGTAGTGACGCAAAGCCTAGTAGGTGACAGAGAGCCCCGAGATGGGAAATGGAGAGCAATTTGGTGCCCCTCAGTATGTAATGCGATAGGTCAATTTCGCCAGCCTCTCCAGCTACCTTGGATGATTGAGATAGCGGCACGCAACTCACGAGTAGACAGCCTAGACAGCCTAAAGCGTGAAATCTGCAGTCAGCCCTCTCACGTCACACTTCGCACGCGATATGCGTACGTATACCATGTCGTGCCATGCTGTGCCCGTGCCGTGCAGCCGCGAGTAGAAACAGCGAGCTGAGAGCTGTCGCTCCCGTGAGCGAATGACACAGCTTTCCAAAGGGCCTGCATCCGAGATGTTTCATCGTGGTGGTGTATAGTCGATCAGCATTCGACTAGCTGGAATCAGTCAAGGTCATGGCTTCATCCCCATGCCGAGCCCAAGCAGCAAAGCTTGAACCAGGACCGGGGCCGGGGCGGACGTGGACCCGGGTTGACGGGACAGTGCCGGACTACTCGTTGGTCGTCTAAGTTGCAGTGATGCAAGGAGTCAATACAGGGGGATCAAAGCTACAACAAGTAGGTTAGAACCTCAGACCACATGCAGTTCGAGCCGCGCTTCTCTTGGTACTCTTTGATTTTATTATTCTGTCTTGCCCGTTTCCTGTGTCTTTGAAAGTTGCCATTCTCCCAGTTGCCGTTTATCTCACCAACATTCAAGATCGTACGGACGCACAACCTGGGTACTCCGTATCGGCACTGAACTGTAGCTACTGCGTCTCGAAATGGTGTCGATTCTCAAGCATCACGGGCTGCAGGTCAGCCCGCACCAGCTTGCAATTGTGCTCCTCTGCAGCACTGCCTGCCTCCTCACTTTAACGACTTTCCCCACGTCAACATTTTCCTATCTCATCAAAACCAGCTATTGCGCCGAAGATGCTGGCACTATCTCGACAACGTGGTTAGGGAACTATGGCTACTGTGTAGCTGCAGCCCCTAACGATAGCAACTTGTTCGTCTCGCTTGATCTATCCGGACATGCACATGTGTACTGACGAAAGCAGGGGTTTTACAGAGGACCATGTGAAGTGCGCCACGTTGAGCATAGGAATTGACACAAATGCCCTCGCCAAGGAGGGAACACTTCCAGATTGGCTCGTCGGCGCCGGCAGGTCGTCAATCGTAGCATCGGGCATGACCAGGTCGCCTGCTATCATGAATCCTTTGGCAATCATTCTCTGCCTCATCAGCATATTTGCATACCGAGCTATCCCACGCCGGCCGACAGGCGCAATGTACGTCGCCGCCATGGGAGCGAGTCTCACGGCTCTGTTGATACTGATCCTGTCACTGACGGGTGAACTCCTGTTCGCGGCATACCTCAACGATTTTGGCAACTATGGAAAGACAGGAGACAGCGAGTTTGCGTCCAGTCTAGGACCGGTGGCTTATGCCATCATGCTGGCTGGCCTTTGCCAAGCCGCCGCATGTGTGGTTGGATTTTACACATGCATCGGAGGGCAGTATGAATGCGACGGTTGGGTCCCCTTCGAAGAAGAGAAGACAATGGATGTCTAGTACGCTTGCTGGCCAAGCTCCGAAAAAAAGTAATGTATATACCTTAGATTTTAGACCACCAACGGAATTGACCACTCATGTACTCTGGCCTCGTCTGCCGTGTCTCGCCCGCACCTATTTCAATGCGAAGCAACAGAGGTACTGTGCCTTCGATCAGCCAGGGAGTTCAAATCTGACATGGTTCCAGTCCGCATTTATATTCACCTTTGATTCGACTATGTGTGTTTCCCATGGGGAGCGGACGTGTTGGGGGGCGACCAAGCCAGGTATTTTGCAAAGTTAATTACCCGCGATGATGTACGATGTATGGATGTCCCCGACTAAACATACCTCCAACCCATATACCGGCTACTGACGCCATTCCACATACATTCTTAGTAAACCAAGCCTTTCTATTGGTAAAAAATGATTCGATCGACAATCTCTTTTCTGCTTCACGGAATCAGACCGCACACTAGAATCCACGAAGGCGCGCGCGAAGAGCTACGGGGCTACCTCATAACGATTAGCCTGAATAGACACAAATCCAGCACCAGTCCTACTCTTCACTCGGATTAATGTTCCGAGCAGGTTCCGTCAAGATAAACGGATGTTTTGAAACCTCCGGGTTGCGCATTTAGCCTCCCAGGTCCTGATGCTATCGCCACCGAGGTCACAGCTTGGCGTCCTTCCTTGGGTGTGTTTAATTAACTCCCTACTTTACTTACACAAGGTTTGTGCGGATCTCATCTCGTTCGAGAATTGTGTCTATGCTTCCGAGGATTCCTATGCCCGCAGAGCACTCAATGCGATGCCCCGATGGGATTGCCAACATCCAGCCCCAGGAAAAACACAAGCAACGTGCATGGCAGTTAAACGTGTTTCATAGAGACCCATGTTAGAATATGACAAGCCTCAGACCCAACATGTGCCAGTGTTCTGCATAAACAACCGAGTAACTCATAGCCAGGTCTGTAGTGCAAGTACAACGATCTGAATACGGTATCACGCGAATAGTCAACCGGAAAATAACCGGTCATTCACTATTTGGAGTCTCGACGTTGTGCATGCAATAAATAGCTATATATGTCCACAGACCCCTCCCTGTACGTTTCCTCTACCCTTCTCACCACACCAAGTCGTTCGTCTTTTTTCTTCCCTTTTGCTCCTCCACATTCGTTGCCCTCCATGAAGTGGGCATGGTCAGCAGCGGGCCTTCTTGGCTCGTCTCTAGGTAAGTCATTTACCCTAGATGATCTACTCTTCATGCCACCAACTCAAAGACCTCTAGTTCTCGCACAGTCGGACTCGACGGCGTTCACAGATGCGGAAACGGGAATCGTGTTTCAGTCTATGACGACAGAGCCGGGTATTGACTACCGCCTGGCACTACCAGCAAATGCCAGTGCTACTGCGCCGTACGATGTCATCCTGCAGATCGTCGCTCCGATTACCATCGGCTGGGCGGGTTGGGCCTGGGGCGGCGCCATGACATATAACCCACTGACAGTCATTTGGGCGAATGGGGATGAGGTCACGTACTCGTCGCGGCAAGCCTTGTAAGTCTCTTTCCTGTCGGGCATATCAAATGGAAATCCCCGGGGACTGATTCGCGAGGAAAGGGGCTACTACACACCGGCAATGTATGAAGACGCCAAGTACACCGTCTTGAAAGGGACAGGCGTCAACGCAACACACTTCAAGTTCACGGCCTTGTGTACAGGATGCGCGAGCTGGATCGACTTTAACGGCGAAGTGAACACGCTGGACGGAGCGGGACAGGCAAACTTTGCGTTTGCATATTCGTCTACGGCGCCAGATGATCTCGCAAGTGCCGAATCGAACTTCGGTATTCATGACTCCGTTGGCCACTGGACACACGATATGGCCGGGTCGCGATCAGACCAGTTCAGCGCTTGGGTGGCCTCCAATTCTGCGAAGAAGAGAGCGTTTGGAAGGAGGTTCCCCGTCGGGAAGCCTTTCCGGTATCTTTAGCCTCAACGTAAGACTATTTATTTTTTAAGAATTTGCGATCAGTAGATGTTGGTATGAGATAAGCCCCAAAGTCAAGGCTTAGAAGGAAAGTATATAGATCAACGCGAATTAGGTACTTACACTGTCGTTCAGAAGGAAGACCGCACGAATGTTAGTGACACGACACGGACTGCTGTTGACAAGACTAGACATAGCCACTCAAAACAACAAAGTAAGGATGTAATTACGAAGGCGTAATCATTTGGCTCTCCTTTGGATCAAATGTCGCCCCAACTCAGAGGTTCAGCCTTCTACGTAACAAACTCCTCTCCAAACCATTTTTGAGCGAGTCATCCACTGAAAAAGAGGACAAAACATAATCACTCCCGGCTGATTACCTAAGCATGCATCCACCAAAAGTGCTCAGCTCACTCACTGTAATGTCCTCTCGCTTGCTTAGACAGCCATCTGGGACACGCATCACATACGCTGTCGCAAGACGCGAAGTCTGAACCCTACAGTGTCGTCACACAAGGAAGGGTCAGCACTTACTCGGTCAACAGAGGACGAGCCATGTGCTTGGTATGGGGACATGCATTCAGGAGAATATTCTCATACGTCAGTATCTTCCGGCCGAGAAGACATAAGTCAGAAGCTGGAGAATGCAGATATCAGGTCCGGTAGCTGCAATACCACAACCAAGCGTGTCTAAGTACCTTATGGTCGTGACACCGCAGACACGACCTTAACACCCGAGTGACACTGGTCTCGAAACGCGCCGGGGATCGCATCACAAAGTCCCAAAATGGCAGATGCGTATTTCCTAATTCAGTCGATCACATTCACGGACTTGGCTCGCTCATCTCGTATCGCATTCCCCGGCGGCTTGTTCATTTCGCATCACGTAGCACGAACAGCAGACAAGGCAATCGGGCCCTCGTGTAAAAGCCTCGCCTTTTTATGCAAAATATCTCATCATGACAACTTGCCCAACCGTGAATGGCATGCTTGAGGCGGCATTGCGATGTGACGGAGAAGATGGGAGCTTATAGTTCTCTTGTGTATAACCATGGATCAAGACTCGGGACAAACCTTACCTGTTTGCTTGTCCCGTGGCACAAGTTATTGGAACAGGATAGAGTGTCAATAAAGAGGGAGACTATACCTTCTCTCAAACATCTACATAGGCGGATCTCGTAACATACATCTCTTCCCTTTCTCATAGTTGCTGGTCGGTCACAACACACACGCACAAAGCAACGAGATGGCTTCATCAGCTCATACCGGGAGACTTCGTCTTCTCTCACTGATGGCTCTCCATTGTCTGTATGTTGTCGCGAAAGCTCAGTACTCCAACGTAGATGAGGACAACACCCAGGATGTCAGTGCCGAATTGACTAATGGGGCCACGCAACATGATCAAAATATGGTTCTCGCAAGGGACAGCGACTGGGTTTTCGACTTCTTCAATCAAGATGCCTACCATACCTACCATGATGGTGCCACCATCAATGCAAACGCCTCCACGTTCCCGGCCACGGTGGGCAACGGCTTGTCCATGTCGTGGGTTGTACTCGGGCCATGTGCCATGCAGCCGCCCCATTACCACCCGCGAGCGGCCAACTACATCACGGTGGTCAACGGAAGCATACAAACCTGGATGGTCACAGAGAATAATGAGCCCCTCGTGACCAACGTCCTCCAGCAAGGGCAGATGACGATTTTCCCAACGGGCAGTTTGCACACCATGCAAAACATGGGTAGGTGACGTTCCTCACATCAGACATGCCATAGCAGATGGCATAAGACTGCATACATGGCTGACGATTTAACTTCTCAGGGTGCAAAAACGCAACAATCATCACGGCGTTGAGTTCGGAGGATCCAGGCACGCAGACGCTGGCCAGTGCTTTGTTCCGCCTGCCGTGGGATATAGTGAATGCGGCTTTCGGATACCAGAACATCTCGCAGATGAATGGTACAATTCCGGCTCTGGCTGGCGGGGTGATTTCGGGGGAGTTGCAATGTCGAAAACTGTGTGGCATAGACATGCTTTGATAGCGGCCCGGCAGGGAACCAAGAGAAGGAGATTAGCAATGCACAATACGTATGACCTCGGGGTTAGGTATTGTAAAAGTGTACTGTGATGTCAATCAGCAGGATGACAGTACTTCTGTCAAGACTTTATTACGAATAACCCATGTCATGCCGCAGGACGGTCCTTCATGTCTCGATACCGAGTGCAAACCTCTTGCCGACGAAAGCACTGCCGTTCTCTTCGTACTCTTGCTTCGTGATTGCGAGTAAGTCCATGTGCGGATGTTTTGCAAGGTTGGCACCACCATACCACGTGCTGGTGATGGGGTCTTGTGGTCGTGCGACGCGGACAACACAGTCGTCGGGAAATAGTCTCCGGATCTCTAATTGTAGGCGCTCGACAAACCCGTCAAAGAGTGAGTTCCCGCCTACGACGAGAATGTTGGCAAGCAGACCGGGCCACAAGCCAATGGGGAGGGCCTGGACAGACTGTAAGACTAGATCTGGCAGCCCGGGTTGGTTCATGCCGATGTCGGTGGGATTGAAAAGCAGTTCGGGAACGGTGAAGCGCTCGTTGCGAAGCGTCAGAACATCCTCACTTGACTCGGGTGCAGCGAGCTTTCTTGCCCGGGAGGATTGAGTCGGATCGAAATCTCGCACGATGCCCTGGGACCTGGTGTGGAAGTCGGGCAGTACGTAGTCCTTGGCGATGCCACCGCCGTTAAGGTAGGTGTCGCGCCGCTCGCCGCGGGTGCCCTTCCACGAGCGTTCGAGATCGGCGTTGTAGTCGAGAGAAACGTAGCAGGCGGCTTCCTTCATCTCGTTGACAATGTGTGTCTCGTTGCGCATGTCGTAGTGCCGCAAGGAGAGGACGCGGGCGAGATAGTTGGTGAGGAACTTGCCGCCGACGTCGAGTCTTCTGATAGCTGTGTGTAGCGGCTTGCCGTGCAGGAGAGGGGTGACGGTGGAGTGCGAGTGGCCGCTGTCGATGAGGAGCATGAGCTCAGCGGGGAGTCGGGGTGTTTTGTCCAAGTCTCTGGGCGTCTGGAACATGGACTGTATGTCGTGATAGGCATTCAGAGAAGGTGCTAGAGGAGAGGACTGAAGTTAGCCAGAGGCGTGCAACATACTACTGCCATTCATTTTCCGAGATTCAGTTTTGGATTCTAGATTCACTGACCTTGGGCGCGGTAGTAGCTAGCAAAACCAAACTCCTCAAAAACCATCTGGTCGCAGTTGGCCTGCAGGCTGGGCAGCGAGTTGCAGGGCTCGGCCAGCAGCAGTCGAGTGTCGGCGGGATCACAGCACTGGGGCGCGTTATCGTCGAAGAATTCGCGTTCCCAGATCTCCTTCTGGGCCTCCCAGCTAACAACAAAACCCTTCTCGACGGGGCGGCGGAAGGCTGCCTCGCTGAAGTCGACGCACTGGTCGAGCTCCGACGCCACATAAACCTTGCGATCGCGGTCACGGACGATGCAATTTGGGATGATGCGCGGGGTGTCGATAGCATCGCCCGCAACGAAGCCCGCCTTGATGGTATGGGCGCCGTTGTCCAACACCAGTGTCCGCGACGGTGGCGGTGGCACATGGACCTTGGACTTTCGTGAGGGCGCCATCGCAACGGGTCGCTCCGGGACGCAGTGGCGAAGGCGTATGTGCCTCTGTTTGAGCTATGCCCTTCACTGCGCCGTCTGGGGATAATCTTTGGGTGGGCGGCAACGAGGCGGACGTGGCAGATGATGAATGCCCATGCAAGTGCGCCAGGTCGCCAAGGAAATTGTGCCTCAGGGAGTGTGCACACTCCAGTTCTAGGGTAAGCTGGCTCGTGGATCATAAAATGGTGTTATGTTGGTGATGAGGCAACATAAGACGTCCTAGAAGGATAAGAAAAACAGAAATAACAACGTGGAGGGATCACGGTCTCCCTTAGGTACATGTACCTCTTTTCTGATCCGGAGTATAGGACTGTGTGATGTAGGTATCAATATTCATTCGTCAGACCCGTAGTGCCTACTATTGTAGGTACCTAGACTTAGTATCTATTGTACACATATCAGATTTTACGTATTATCGAAACAACCCGTCTTGAGAAGATACACGCCCAGGAGAAAACACAGGAGAGAGTCTTTCATTTAAATCGGTCGATATATACGATGATTTGGTAGAAAGAATCGATAATCATTATTCTTCATATGGTACCTAAATGTGGTACCAAAGCTTAGGCGAAGTTCGCTTAGATTCAATGTTATGGCATCATTGTACAACCAGTCAACTCTCGTTTCGCGAAATCATTGTATTTCCAATCTCGTCTCATGGGAGTTCTCTGCCACGCAGTACTCCCCTTGCGGACAATCAGACGTCAAAGAAAATATGAAACACAAGATCAGCACTCATCACCTGGCCTTCGTTACCACACAGATTCAAGCCCATCAACACCTACAGGCCTTTCAGCAAGCGTCGTAATCCGGAATCCGTGCCGCAAGCCCTCGGCTTCCTCGCGTACATCATAGTCTGAGATGGCCGTGTGAGCCGTCACCCGGTTATCCCAGAGCGACACCGTATGGTCGTCCCACTTGACACGTACTTGGATGTCTTGACTCTGTGAGATGTGCTGTTCGGTACCGAACTCGTTAGTTTACAAATAAACAACCGCAATTTGGCGAGGAAACTAGCTACGCTTCTACTGGAGGTGCATCAAGCGCGTGCCCCGGATTCGGAGCGCGTGCCTGTTGTCTGAGACACTTCCCTGGCAAGTCTAGTAGAATGAGTGGCAAAAAGTATCATGGTTTGCCTCAAGGAGCAACGACTTTTTGCAGTTATTTCTCTCGGCAAGCCCCGTTGTAACGCGCTGCACCACTCTCCTCCACTTCTTTCAAATGGCATGGAGCGGCTTCCAGGACGAGAGATAGAAAGATGTTGCAACTAACCTGGAATAAGAGCTGAAGCAAAGCATCCGACTCCTCCTTCTTCAAGCCGACGATGCTCTCAGTAAAGCCCGGATTGACATATAGAGCCTTTTCGCCAGTAGCCTTGAAGGCACATTGTACATTAGCTCTCTTTCCCATCCATGACCCACGTACTGCAAGAGCTTTGGTATAGGTACTCACGGGATGAACTCGAACGATGGGATGATCCGTCTTCACTGGCGCCCTCCTCACAAACTTCCCATCCCGGCGCGCATTCTCCGCCTGCGGAAACCCGCTATGTTCCGCACGTAAGCCTTCGAGTAGCTTCTTGATCGGGTCTGAAAGGCGCTCATAAGCAGCTACCTGCGAAACCCACGCTGTGTCGCCTCCCGTCTCCGGCACAGATAGCAGAGTTAGAAGCGTGATACCTGGTGGCTGGTGCTCATAAGATACATCCGAGTGATACCCTGTTGTGGTAAAAGAGTTCGATTTGAACTGTGCTCGGTAGAGGTTATCAGGCCCTAGGTAAATATTGTGGAATTCGATGGCGCCGTCGACGTGGGCTCCGACCGGCTGCATCGTTTCTTTTGTTCACCCTGCTCTGTCGTACTCTCGCCTTCATACGAGGGTGAATGCTTACGTGAACGTGGAGTCGCCCAAAGTATTGCCCAAACTCTTTCTGTTTCTCGATCCCAATATCTTTGAAGTCCTGTCCCCTGAATACAACAACGCCCCGTTCGGCAACTAGTAGTGCCAACTCGCCTTTTTGCTCGCTGGTTAGCTGTGAGAGTTGTAGACCGCTGATTTCGGTGCCAATTCGAGGTGTCAGTCTCGTGATTTTGATGTCCAGGTCATTGAGTAGATGAGGTTTCGCTTTGTCGGCTGCTAGGCCGCGGTCTACGAAGTTGAAGAGCTCTGTGGGTGGGAGCTCGGTTTCTTCGTCATACACCGGGAGGTATTGTGTGTATTTATACTGTTTCGGCCGAGTTAATTTCGACGTCGTTTCATCTGGCTTCGAAATCCATTTCGATGACTCACAGACAAATGGCTCGCAGCATCGTACGCTTGCTTCAGTTTCTTCTCTCCGGCTTGGGCACGGTCACTGATACTGGAGATCACTTCAACCACTGACGGCGCCATTTTCGCAAGTTGCTTCGATTGTGTGCGGTGAAGATGTCAGATTCAAAGTGTAGTGCCTAGCTCGATACCAACTCCTCTCCATTTTGTAGTTTTTGGTTGCATTTATCGCGCGAGATAGGTGGCAATGGCGATGTGAACCCCGCAGATGGCTCATCTCAACCCTCGATGATGCCATTTCTACCAGACCAACATCGTACATATCACGCCCATAATGCACAGTCAATATCGCGTTAGTAGGTTATAGTGGCGCGATGGAAGACTACACGAGGCGTGAAAGAACTAATTTCAATTATTGGGACTAACTGAGACTGGGGTATCCTATGCATAACCGATTGTAGTAATAACCATTGTTTTCGCTTCGCTCATCTTCTTTTCACCTGTACTAAGTGCCTCAAATCATCGAGGTGAGTGAGTGACGTACCCCTGCCGTCTCGAACGCCGCTAAATTCAATCTTGTGAAGTTTGTCTAGTCATATTGCCTCTGATGCCGATAGACGGAAAGGTTGAGATGAGATGTCTTGCCGAACGCCATGACATGAATATTCAGGCCTCTTTGGAGTTTTGGTGACCAGGAATGATGGCGCATTAACTCACTGGCGCGTTTCAGTGCCCGTGCTGATCATTCGCAAATATGATCAGGAGACTCAGTGAATCTCTCGACGGCGGCGGCCGCGACGCACAGAGCACCCTATACGAATATGTTAGTATTTCTGGCCAAGGGTCCTTGGGGACGTAAACGTGAGAAGCCATACAATCGCACTGCCAAAGAGTTAGTTATGAGAATGCTTTGAAATATTGACTTGCTCTTACCAATGTGGCAGTTGAACCTTCGTAATGGATTATGCAATAGCCACCACCACAAGCCTGACACCTCTTCTGCGTTTCAGCAATACATTCGAAACACTATTGGGGGTTTGAATCATATTAGTTATGCCTCTCCACATAAGTATCGAGTGGGTAGCAATCCCTACGTTGTGCTCGCATTCCCAGCAACTCCGGGTTATTTTTGGGCTCGTGGGCTTGTAAGATGTTAGCATTGAACGTCACCACACAGACGATGTAAAGAGCGTATGTTAACAATTAAGCCCTGGGGATGGAAGTGCTTGCCAGATATGATTTCGGTCCTTGAGATCTGACCAGAGAGCCTTGCTCGCTGTCATCCCTACAAGAGCTCGTTGGAGTTACATGTATACCTGGCTCCGCGGTCTTGTCTGTGCCTCAGAGCTCAGGGCAAGGAGACGTTTGGGGCCCTGAGCCATCTGTTGACAGACAATCGGTTACACTCGAAACAATATCCCATCCGTACCTTGACTTTTGGCGCCTCTAAAGCAGCCATTTCGTGTTCTATCAATCCGTTGGTCTGATCGACGACTTGCACGTGCTGCGCAGCTAGCTCCTCACGACTGGGCACTTGGTAGCAAGCTTCGCACCACCATTGGTTGCAGCTGAAGCAGTACCTTTCGCGAATGCACTCGAGACATCGTGGTACGAATCCCTGATTGTCCTCTGCGCCATCCCGGGCCGGACAGATGGCTGCTTTCATGCTGGATGAGTGCAGGGGAACAGGCGACAAGAGTGGGAGATCTCCTGTGCGTGATGTGCCGTACGTTGTGAAGCCCTCGGGAGCAGTGCCACACGAGGCACACCCGCCGAGCGCAAAGGTAGCCACTCCCCACGCATTGCTACTAGTTCCGTTGACTGGTGTAACGGGGGTTTTGCCAAACGCTGGCGAGTTCTGATGACGGGGACCAGTACATAACACGGCATCGAAGTTCAGCACCTCGCGGCAATCTAGGAGTGTCTCAGCCCAACCGTCGGCAATGTGTTTGCTTATCATTCGGCCTTTGCGACTATACCAATCCTGGCCTTCGCTTTCCATCGTTTCTTTCAATGTCTGCTGGGACTTGTTGTTCCAGCCGATACTGATGTTTGCGCCCCGCGATGGGACAATAGCTCGCGTGTTCTGTGCTTGAGATGGCTTTTCGGGCACAGCAGCGACATGTCGTTTTCCGAATAGGTATAATCCTCGCAGCGGCATGTCATTGGGTCGGGTTGAGCGACACGCGAAACGGAGCGACTGCATGAGCTTGCGCTCATTGAGGTTCTTCATCTCGCGAAGCGAGAGGATGCGAATGCGCAACGACGGATCGACGAGGATCTCGTGACAAAACTCAGAGGTGACGGAAAGACCGTCTAGGATTAGCGTACGGACATCTTGTAGTACATCGCGCCTACGAAGGCTTGCGAAGACTCCTCTCAGGGGCCCGGAATAGAAGTCATCTTCTGTTAGATTTTCGTCAAGTTGCACATTGCGCCAAACCTCTCCACCGTGATCGATAGCATCAATGTCGAACTGGGCGGACTTGATTTGTGTCAAATCTAGGTGCCTATACACGCCCGGAATGTTCTGAATCAGCTGGCGGAAAGATTTTGAAGTCGCGGCAACGTTGAGTACAGACGAGATCGGGAGGTAGGGAACAGTTTGGTGTAGGATTAGAGTGTTTGACAGCAGGCCCAATAGGCTCGAGTTCGAATCGGGTGTTTCAGAGTGGTTGCGCGTGTGCTGATGATTGTAGTCGCCAGGTGCCATTACATGCAAACCCGGTACTCCAAGAATTGATGAAATGATGATGGAGAAAGGTGTGATGTCAACCACAGAAATGCAGCGACAGAGATGAAGACAGCCACAGAGGTGGTATCTTGTCGCAGCCGGGAACACGACGTCAGTGGCGACCGGCGCGTGCTGATTCGTGTCGTAGAAAGACGGCTAGTGGTTGGTTGGTCGGTCGGAGATCTCGTCCTTGGCCCTCTTCTTGAGGCAAAGACAACCTTGATGGGAAATCAAGAGAGAGCGCCAAAACTACCTTAAGTTCAAGAAGTAGCAAGCACGTTTGCTCAGAAAAAGAGGAATGGTCTGATAAGAAAGAGTTGTCTACCTGGACAGCGTAGACGGGTGGCCGACGCCTTCCTACCTATTACTTCTACATCGAGAGGCCCACGAAGCTTGGGGATCTTGGTGATCTGGGTACTGAAGTCTGGGATGGCTAGGGCCCCAGTCCCCTTGGGGTCTAGAGCCATGCAAAGAGGGTCCCGAGGATCCGTACGCCAGCAGCGGAGAGGAGACAGGTGTGGGGATATTTGGTGCTTATTATTGTTTCGTGTACGACGACTATTTGTGCTCGGCCTGCTTGGAGACGGCCACCTCTGCTCGGCTCTGGTCCATCTGCGTCCTTCTGCAGAGGGGGCAGGATGATGGATGGTCAGTTCCGACTGCCATTGGACGGCGGCGGGAAGCGGTTGTCTACAGCGAAGACAGGCTTGGCAGGTGAAAGCGGTAGGATCGTTGCATTGGCAGAACTTGGCACATCTTGGAATCTTACTACTCTGTACGGTATCTACCTCTGTTTTGCTACGTGTCTCTTTTTCTACACCGCTTGGCGAACCAAATTGAGACGGCATCGTATCAAAGCAGACGACATGACACGTTATGATCGAAACCAGGCCTATCATTAGAGGAAAAATGATGGCATCCAAATCGTCTGGAGTAGCGCATGTCTGGCCTAAGGGGTCGAGTATCAAGTCAACTTGATGAGCCTGGCTGATGGAGCTTCATTGAAATCATGGCCCTTGTTGGAGATAAGCAGACGGCTCGCAGTCTTGCCAACTCGTGGGGTTAAAGGTTTTACCGTTCGCCAGGGCAAGATGAATCAGGACTAGCACGATCGCTCCTTTTGCTCAGGCGCCGGGTCTGACAAACGACTGAGGAAGCATTTTAGAATTGAAACATTCAATCTCTTTCCATAACCCTCTTCCGAACACTCTTTGGAGATTTGTCTGTTTGCCTGCATAGTCACTCTAGGGACACTATATGCCGTATTTGCCTACATGTTTCAATAGCAAGAAGCACAAACGCATAACGCCTCCACGTGTCTTAGCAGTATATCTGTGCAAGGTACCTACTTACCCACCACCCCTGAGTCCGTACCAGGGAACATGATATTGGAGAGTCTGGATTCTGGTTATCGAGAAAAGGCTCTCCTTGGGTCATTCTCAAGCAACTGGCCATTGCTTGTGATTTAACATCTTGATCGTTGCGTTACATCTGTCACATTCAGCCAGCCCTAGCCTTTGCAGCTCCCATCGCCGCAAGTACAATTTTCGCAATCGCAAGCATCTCCTCCTCCTCAAACTTTTGCTCAACTAGCTGAAGTCCTACCGGTGCGCCATGGTAGGTATCGGGATCGTCTATCCAACCGTTTTTTGAAGTCAGTATTCTTTTCCCGTTATGAGTGTCTAGCACGCTCCATGTGACTAAGTGGGTAGCAGGGCAAAGATCGGATCTTACAGGCAGACCAGTTCCGTCGATCGACGTCGTTAGACGGCTTGTAGGAGTCATCCACTTTGTCAATGTCTCGGTCGGCCTTCGTAACCGGTATCACTACGACGCTGTAGTTCATCAGATTCAAAATTTCGGTGTACGCTAAGTCAAGACGTGTTAGTACGAAAGTAAGGATCGAGACAGGCTGCATCATCTCGCCTTCACCAGTATGATAGAATTTCCCCGGGACCACCGCGGCATGAGGCGCTACAGGCATGATGACCGCATCTACTTTCTGGCCTGTCAAGCAGATTAGTATAAGAACGGCTGATAGAGACTTGTAGCAAAACGTAGGGCGGTTTACCGTCTTCATCAGCCGTGGAGTTCCAGTAGTCAGAATACTCAGCCTCGTAGTCGAGTCCTTGCAAGGTTAGGTCTTGGTACTTGAGCAGGTTCATTGGTTCTCTGAGTGTGAAGGAGCCTCGGAGGTCGGGGATCAGGGCTCGCCGGACAGCCTTAGCTGAGATTGGACGTCGTGGGTTCCATCCGCCTTGAGGAAAGAAAGCTTCGAGTCTAGTATTAGCAACGGTTCCCTACATCAAATGCAGTCTTCGCGTTGCTTGGATCCCATGGAGACCAGGAATTGCCTACATGAATCCTCTTCGCGGTAGCTTGATCAGGCGGATTCCAGTCGACAACCTGCTCCAAAAGTTAGTATGATCGCTCACGATGTCTTCTGGGTACCAAATGACCAGCTTACCTTGTGACCAGCCTCCTTCATCGCTGTGGAGATAAGATTTAGACCACGTGTGATGGGAGGATGCGGCTGAGCAGTCTTGTCTGTCCATAGCAGTCCCAGCTTAAGTGGCTTATTGTCCTGGACAGCTTCTCCATTGGCGCCAGCTCGTGATTCAAATTCTGCTACGACATCATCTCTGAAAGGGATCGGAACTACTGCAGGGTCTCTAAGCCAGGGCTTAGTCGAAAGGTCAGATTTGAAAAGCAGCTCAAGTCCACCAAGAGACGTGCTCAGAAAGCCGATGGTAGATCGGTACGTGTTTTCGCCAGGGTTGTTGCTCGCCACATTTCGATAGGACATCCTCTCTGGTGTTGGCTTTAGGGAGAAAATCCCCTTAAACCCTGCTGGTGTACGGACCGAACCCCCGATGTCAGTCCCGAGTCCGAGGCTACTACCTCTGAGAGCTTGAAGAGCACCCTCACCACCGGAAGACCCGCCGCAGGATAGGTTGGTGTTGTTCGGATTCAGAGTTTCGCCGATGATGTTATTCTTGGTCTCGCCGAACAATAGTGTTTGGGGCAGCCTGGTCTTGTAGTACAACACGGCACCCAGTGACAGGAGCTCCGTGGTCAGCTAGCTTTCGATTTGATGCGCCATTTTCGGATCTTTGATGCCCATGTTGCTTCCAATCCATCCGACGTAGCCCATGGTTGTGTCGACTCCCTTGACGTGAAGCTGATCTTTCATACTGATGGGTAAGGCCATGGAGCGGTCCAACGCTGCCAGAGCTGGCGACCTGAGAATCAAGGCATTCTGCTCTCTTAAGAGCTTGATCGAAGAAAATTTCGTGAAGGCAATTGTTCTAGAGCGGTATCTCATGGGCCCGGGGGTCGGTAGACTCCTAGCACAGATCCTCGGCCTACTGCTCTGCTCTTCACCCTGAACTCGCCACACCAAGAGTAGAGTGCTCGGGCTGGGCACGGCGAGTCGACTGGTGGGTTGGCGGGTCTTCTCGGGCTGTGGAGCACTTACAATCTGATGGGCGATGGCTGCGGTTTTGCAGAAGGCGTTCGTGACCTGGACGGCGGTTAGATGGCCACACTTGATGGCCTCGACGATTTGAATGCTGTCTTTGGAGATGATGGATATGTCGTCGCCGGTGAGGAATTGCTGGATGTAGGGACCAGTGAGGTCTCTCTGCTTCTTCGCATCGGCCAGCTGCTCGGCACAGAGCCTCCTTGGGCGGGATCTTCTCCAGTGTGTTGGTTCCCTTTGCAGTCGCTCGGGCTTGCCAGGACGGTGCTGGCGGGGTGCAGCGTCATTGTTACTCGACGGCAGCAATTGACGTCAAGCTCAAAACTAAACCTTCCTTATTCAGAACATTACTTTATTATCATGAAAAGGGCTAGGGAATGTCATACTGCGACCCTAGCTCACGTGTATGTTAGTCAACAGTTAGATGAGGACACTGGGGTCAATGTCAATCCTTGTTGATAAGAAGTTAGTGATTCCTGTGAGGGGAAATCCAAAGACCACTGCATGCCAGTGCTTAAGACTGGCATGGCAAACTCATCCAGGGCTCATTCAGAGGTGTTGACTATGGAAGTCTGAAGATGGCGGGGCAACGACGGGAGGGCTCCATAATGGCGGGGTATCTTGGTGCTGCTGTCGGAGCTGTCAGAGCTGTCGGCGGGCGCACTCCACCATGAGCCGTGGCGCGTGTCGTTCGCGGCTGCCTTCACACTTGCCTGCGCTGCGTCATTGGCAAATGGAACCTCGGAGAATGCGATGAGAAATTGAATCGAACACGCCCGCCACTCCTCCAGCAGTCAAGTTTTCAGGCCCTCCTAGGTCGCCTCTGTCTCCTGATATTATAGGCAAATGTGGACATCGCATCCTCGACAACCGTTCTTTCCTTTGTACTTCGTCCTTGATTCGTCTCTGCTTGCTGCGTGTGTTCAGGGAGTCGGCGCGCACCCTTTAGACTGTCGTCATTCCTGTGCCTACCTGCACAACGGCGACCTGCACCTGCACGGCGCACAAACGTGTTGACCTCGAACCTGACCACACTCACAATTCCGCACGCCTTGACACGTCGCCATCACTGCATTAGCATCGCCGTTACTTGCACGTCATCGTACTGCAAGGAAGGAGAGCAAACAGCATGGACGAACCGCCGGCGCTCCAGTGGTCCACGACCTTCGTTGCGGCTGTACCGTCAAACACAGACCTCCAAGGCGACAAGATCATCCTCCCCCAGTCTGCCCTCGAACAGCTGCTCGCTGCATCTGCAAACTCTTCGTCGCCTTCCTACCATGCTCCCTCGACATTCACTGCCTATAACAGCCAGAATCCCTACGCCTCGCCCGACGACCGCCAAGCCCGTGCCGGCTCTGCCGACTCAAACCAGCAGCTACCACATCCACTCATGTTTCGCCTTGTTAATCAGGCCAATGGGAACGTGGTGTATGCAGGTATCCGCGAGTTCTCGGGCCCGAACGGCATGGTGCTCCTCAGCCCCTACTTGATGGACGCCCTCAGCATCAGCCCCGACGATCTAACCGATATCTCCGCCAGCGGCTCCTCCAGCGACTCTAAGAGTGTCTCTAAGGAAGACGCAATGAGCGTTGACAGCTATGCCGACAGCGATAACAACAGCGATGTTAACCTGCCATCCGGGCTTCGGATCACGGTACATGCGCATCAGCTTCCCAAAGGCACCTATGTGCGGCTGCGACCGCTTGAGGCAGGTTACAATCCTGACGACTGGAAGCCACTGTTGGAACGACAGCTGCGTGCTAGCTACACGACACTGACCAAAGGTACTTTTCTGACTGTTCGTGGTGTTAAGGGTGAAACATTCCGATTCCTCATGGACAAGTTCGAACCTGAGGGCGACGGCATTTGCGTAGTTGACACTGACCTCGCAACTGACATCGAGGCGCTGAATGAGGAACAGGCGAGGGAAACGATGAACCAGATTATGGCCAAGGCGCAGAAAGCTCCGGGCACAAAAGATGGCAGCTCAATTGGACAAGAGATCGATGTTTGGAAACCGGTTGACGGTCAAGTGCTGCCGGGTGACTATGTCGACTACGAACTACCATCCTGGGCACGGTCGCAGGGTCTGGAAATTGAGTTGAGCCAATTGCACGACGAGCATGGCGTCGACCTGTTTGTAAGCCCGAAGTCGACACGCCAGCGAGCCTCTCCCCGGGATGATGAACATGTCTTCCATGCCTTCACCTTTGTGGAATCAGAATCAGGCGTCAAACGTATCGCAATCGCATCAAGCAATGCAGAGCTGGACGAAGCCGAGGCTCTACTCATATCTGTTCACGGGTACACGCCAGAGACAAGTTCTGCCGAAACAGACCAACGCCCACGCTCATTCCAACTCCGAGTTAGGAGTGCTCCCGCTTCCAATGCCGATACTGCTCTGCCAGAGACACAGACCAATGGTGAGGAGCATGGGTCTGACGAAGAGCAATGTAAGAATTGCCACCAATGGGTGCCCAAACGAACGATGATCCTGCACGAGAACTTTTGTCTGCGCAACAATGTCACGTGCCCTCATTGCAACAATGTCTTCAAAAAATCATCCGATGATTGGAAGCACCATTGGCATTGCCCCCATGACACTGCATATGGTTCTTCCGAGTCGGCCAGAATCAAACACGACGCGGTATATCACAGCGAGCGACAGTGCCCATCCTGTCCGTTCGTCACCAACTCGATCCCGGATTTGGCTAGGCATCGAACGTCGACATGTCCTGGCAAGATCATACTTTGCAAGTTCTGTCATCTTGAGGTACCTCAGGAGGGCGACCCATTCAATCCCGCAGCCGAGAGTATTCTGTCAGGCCTCTCAGAACATGAACTGGCTGACGGAGCACGCACAACTGAGTGCCATCTATGCTCCAAAATCGTTCGTCTTCGCGATATGACCACACATCTGAAGCATCACGAGCTCGAGAAGGCGCACAGGGCCAAGCCCGAGATATGTCGCAATGCCAACTGTGGTCGTACCATCCACGGAGTAGGAAAGCAAGGAACTGTAGGCTCTGGGACGCATATGGGACAGGGCCCAGGCAATGACCTTGGTCTTTGCTCTATTTGTTTTTCGCCTCTCTACGCCAATCTACATGACCCCGAGGGGAAAGCACTAAAGCGTCGCATTGAGCGCAAATACCTGTCGCAGATGATCACAGGGTGCGGCAAGAAGTGGTGCCACAACGAGTGGTGCAAGACGGGACGGGCCAACTCGGGACTCGAAGCCAAGGGATCGACAGTCCAGGTCGTGCTGCCCATGATCAAACCTATGCTGGAAACGTATAGAGACGCCCGCTCACCCATGTTCTTTTGCGTCGACGAGTCCAATCAGAAGAGGAGAACTCTTGCCGAGATGCTGGCGGCGGAGAAAGTCTGGGATTTGGAGTGGTGCATCGCGGCCAGCGAGGCCGAAGGTGCCCACTTGGAAAAGGCGAGAGAGTGGCTTATGAACTGGGCTCCGGCTCGAGAATCATCATGATTGCATAGGGCAGGTGGGAGCTCAGCAAAGGGGCGGAACTACATTGCATAACAGACGGCGTTCATGGATGGTTTGCATGATACTTGATACCCGCTCATAGCTGACATTGCATAGCATTGCTGAGATAACATTCATAAATTCCTTTATACATACGCGTTTGCTCCCTTAGAACCGAGTCTGCTGGCGATCAATGGAAACGTATGCCTCCCGCCCTCGTTTCCCCGATCTGCCATGTGTCCCCTCGAGATTGCTCGTTGCAGTGTCCTGTCACTCGAAAAAACTGGCGCGTCTATGAGGATGCGAGTAATTGATCCCCTTGTCGTCTTTAGACTGATGCTACTTCGTGTGGGTGCCCGTACATTTCTGACTGTGATCGAGTGAGTGTTTTATACCAAATACAAAAGCTTGACAACGCCATACCACTCTACACAACCACAAGACGCGCAGCCATGGCATTGAGGCATGGTAACTAATCTCTCTTGGGATAGCCGGAGTATTGATATTGTGTGATTCTCGTTTGAGTAGCCGATGCTCTCTAGGGCGTGGAAGTGTATATTTGGGTGCTTCAATCCAATCTTTCACGGTATCGCGGCGAGATAGGATATCCAACCTCTTAAATAGTAGAAAAAGCGGATGCTTCGAACGGCAACCGTCATGCTTGAGACTCAACCTTTACCGAGCCGCCGTGACCGATGAAGCTCTCGCCACACTCAACATCGTAAGATTATTTCCAAGCACCACGCGGATCCAGGTGTATGGACATTGGGCTCCGCGGCTGAGAAGCACAATGAGGGGATGGTATTGGTTCCTGACACACCACGTCCTTTCCAGCAACCCTTCCCCTCACGCCGGTCTGTCTTAAGCGAGGACCTGACTGGACGGTGATGTATAAGGGGTAGCGGATACAGATCCCACTCATCGTGACCGGTGCGGATATCTCAACTTCAAGGGTGGTCAGCTGCCACCTTTCGTACGGCTCGAGATAGACTCGCCCAACTTCCTTATGTCCGCTAGTGGACGGATAACGTCAACAGGAATCATGCCTACGACATGCCCTTAACCGCCAAGACTAACACTCGGATAGGAGGTTGACGAGAACCACTCATAGGCCTCGTCGTGGCTGTCACGATATTGCCAGCATCGCGAGATGTAGTAGTCGAGTCCAGTCCTGACAAAAGAGTCTTATCCGGCGAGACCGCGGTCCGACCCGACTCACTGGACCCAGCTAGTCAAGGTACCACGCTATTGACGCCGCTTTTCCTTCGTGATCCCTCGTAAGCACTCGTGGCTCCTCTTGTCACTACGGCGAATTTCCATCGCCAGTTCGGATTGAAGATAATGAGCCGGTGTTCCCCTTTCGGTTGAGATTTGAGTAGATCCCGCGGGCAACCGCTGCCAACCTGTGCGTCATAGCCCTCGGATACCCAACCCACACCGACGCCATGGGGATGCATCGATGATACCCCAACGTTTCGCATACAGCGCCTGCGTCTGCGTCTTGAGTAGAGAGGCGGAAAAATAAAACAGCTCACCTCGAAACAAGGCACAACCCTGCCCGAGCATCCGAAGCTGCCTGTCTCTCTCGGGACTTACCTGGACCGTACACTAATAGCCGCGTGGAACGTTGACGTGCCGGTCCAGGAGGTGAATTCTCGAGCTGCCACGTACCGATTGGTGGCAAGATCTTCAAGAGCAGGGGAGGCCTCATTGCGTGTCTCTGGGATGTTATCTGCACCTTTCATTACCTGCACGGGTAAGAAAGGTCGTCAGGAAGGTTGTAAGTATGTCATACGATGGTGTGTGAATCGATAGTCAGTGATAGAATGAACCAGCCAATTTCGGAATGACGAGAAGGACGGCAAGCGGTTCAATTCTACGTCAAGATGACTCCTAGCTTATAGATTATCCGACTGCAGCCTGTGTCGGTCAAGCCCTTGATATACACCCATTGCTCATGCATGTTTATCACTATCTATGGGAGATAGTTCAAGACAGTTTCGGGCGTGCCCCAGTTACCAGACCCTCGTATAGACCGAAAACATCAAGAACCTAGGGCAGGGCTGAACTGGATCAAGCTTGTCTTGCGGATGTTCCGTTGTTAATAGATGAGTTTACGAGATCCTACTACGTGGAGCCTACATCAACACCAAGTAGCCTTTTACATATAATTGTTTAACCTTATAGACAACTCCCAGACAAGAGTTCGTGGGGACTATTGTATCCAATCGTTACGGGGGGCATACATGTGCCAGAACACACATCAAGTATGGGACCCCCTCCTCACTCTTGAGACTGGATAGAAGAAGATATCGACCAAGTCAACAGTGAGGTAGGACACATGCTCATATAAGGGCGCCTAGACAAAGAAAGCGATACAATTAAAGGAGACAGGATGTGAGTAGCATATCCTTCTCACTTGACGGAGCAAAGTCTTCAATTGGCAGAACTGGGTAGCACGATTGTCTAAGAATTGCAATACCGAATTCAGAAAGAGCATATCTCGTCTGGAAATACTATGACTGATATTGGACTCCGAAGCACGAATACGTCTTGCCGGAAAATTCCATTGCTTTACCGTGACGCGCAAATGCGAGTTCGCGGCATTACATGAGAGGAGAGGCAAAAGGAAATGGAACACTCGTAAGCCTGGAACATTCTTAACGGCTCAGAATAAGACCCCCTAATTGGTCCCAACCTGCTTGGACACCTGTGTCCGTTTCACATTCCATCTTTATGGTAAGCGCGCGGCGGGTGAAAGGTAAAACAATGTTATGTTATACAGCACTTCTGGCACCTGACAGCGAACCAAATAATGTTTTTAGGAATGTTTATCCCAACCTCTCACAATTATTCACATGTGCCCTATTGAGCGTGGACGAAAGACCTAGCATCATTGGTGGGCTAGTGCTGATCCTGTAATGGCATCGAACCAAATACCCAGACCATGTGAAAGCGTTCTGGCAGTCCAATATTCCGAGGCCCTAAAAGGCATGGGGGCCAACACAGCGTTTGCAATGGCGTTGCATATAGCCCTCAAAATTCCATTTTCTTCGTGGCTTATTTATATGTAATATTACAGCTCTCGCGTCGCCGCCGTCGGGGGTTCCTCGGGTTTCTAGGTGGCGGCGAACTGAAAGATACATTGAATCGCAATGGAGGTCGGATTAGACCAATCCTCTGATTCTGGCCACCATTTCGCTTATCTGAACAGATCTCCCAAAGCCTTCGAGTCTCGGGCTGATGGGTCGGTCATGTGGCAGCGCTCACCAGCTGAAATGCAATGCTGATCCCCAGCGGTAGGCTACGAGAATTTGAGGGGGCCGCTATCACTGTGGTTGTGACCACAGTGACTGAACCAGGACCTCCTGGTCAAATGAATCAGCGAGTTTCGTCTGCACGATCAATATCATGTCAGCTTAGTATATCAATAGATGGATCGTACTGGCCGATCATCGTTTGTGACGTCGCCGAATCGATGTAGAGGCGCATCAGTCTCATCGTTGCACAATCCTTCGACGGTAAGCATTCAGGCAACTAAAAGGTAGTATCTCCTATATAGTCTCCAATCTTGCAATGGCCTTACGCCCAATCTTCAATTGTCTTCATCCACGCGAGCGATGCCGTCTCTCCCGCTACTGGCGGTCCTCTTGGTTGTTGGGTTCATCAATGCAACATGTTTTGATGTGCTTGGCCACGAAAATGAGCATTATTGGTATGCCGCAAAGAAACCCTACGAAACGGTCCGTGGTACAACCCTATTAACACTTATGACAGTAAATGTTTCCGTTTTCTCGTACGAGAAGCTGCCAAGTGTTTGGTAGATGCTCAAGACAGCACTAATATCTAACTCGCCAACTAGTTCCCTGTAACGCATCAGCTGAAATCAGCGTTTGTTGCACTGATAGCGACTATTGCTTGAGCAATGGACTTTGTATTGATGCATTCGGAGATAATATGTTCAACGTGCAGGTTGGTATTTTGTCATGTATAACTAAACGGTCACTTACTATTGCGTGGTACTTAGGGGTGCACCTCAAGCACATGGTACGTATTTGAACTCATCAGGCGGCTCTTTCGATGATGAGTGGGCTGCCAAAACTGCAGCTCATACCATCTATCATAGAAGTTCAGTATTGACATGTCGCATTATGAAAGGGAACCCCCGTGCGTTCAGTACTGTCAAGGATACAGTGAGTACGGCCTACTTTAATCATCTTCACTCCCACTTCTAAGAAATGACCAGCATTCTCGAACTTCTATCAGGATCTTGCACTCTGTAAATCAAACGATAAAGTCTCGGGCGAATACTGCTGTGGAGAGAATGCGTCATGTTGTACTGAGACGAGTTCCTTTTTTACAATACCAAGAGCCACGAGCATCTTCAAAGCTGCTGGGATACCGACGAGGATACCGCCTGACTCAACAACGACCTCTACCACCGCCGCAGCCGACATGGCAACCTCCTCATCACCGAGAAATCAGAAGAATCAAACGAATAATAATGATCTGAGGATTGGACTCGGCGTTGGACTCGGACTCGGCTTGAGCCTCCTGGCCCTGGCCCTCGCATATCTAGCCTTTCAAATAGGACATCGCAACTCTTACACTCCACACCAAGGTGACGAAACCGTATCCGCTACGACACAACCCTCTAGACTCTCACATTATACCCCAGAGCCAAAGCCCCAGGAGTTGCCATCACCACCGCAGGAACTGGGTTCGGACGGGTTGCATCCGGAGTTGCCCGTTGATTTGGATTATCATTGCGGCCGATAGCCTGGGACGGTCATTTGGAGTGTAATTAGAGGCCAGGGGAACATATGTGTTTCAGCAATATTTGGAAGGAATCTGGATTTGAGATACCGGAGCTGGGCATCTGTAGGAGCGTGTGCTATATGAAGACAATTGTCATGTTTTGGTACGACAGATCACGTTTTGATTCAGGGTTGGAACTCTTGAGCTCGATACGTCGTAGCATGGCCAACCATCGAGATACAGACGAATGAGGCCACTCACTGTACAATAATTACAACACTTTCTCTCATGGGTACCCTAGGTAGGTAATTGTTCGATTTCCCCACGTGCTAGCAAGAAGAGTATGTGCCACAATCACATAAGCGGTATCAAAGACCATTAACACTTTAGTAAGAATGCATCATTAACAGTATCAAGCACTAAAACGCCTAGCCATGCAACTAAGGATAATTCGAGTAACAGTAGTCAGGTCCCCACAATATCATGAGCCTCGACGACCATCCCCTTGCCCAGCTTAGCTGGGAGTCCCAGCAACCTTGAAAGGATGCGCCTCGGTGTTGAAGACCCATTTGTTGTCATGGTTGGAGTTGACCTGGTACTCGGCATCCGGCGCCTGAATGAGGTAGGCATACTTGAGAAATTCGGCGAACCAGAACGTCTGCTGCTGGTCATCGAAGCTACCGCCGTTCGGGGCATTGACATTGGTGATGCCTGCGTAACCCGCACCAGCGCGAGTGGTCTCGTTAATGTTGACAAACGCGTCCCACGCCCAATCTTGGTACTTGGTGTCACCGGTAGCACGGTAGGCGTAGTAGTAGCTCTCGATAACTTCGGGTCGCTGGATATAGTAGGAACTATCAATCCAAAATCCAGATTCCTTGTAGAAAGCGGCTTGGTCGCTTGGTGCGGCGCCATTATTAGATGCGTTCGCGGCGACGCTGCTATCCTGCCACACGAACGACTCGGGTCCGATGCCAGTCTCAGTGCTCGCGTAGGTATCGTGGCAGCCGTTCACCAGCTCCAGACCATAGTCGATGTATTCCTGCTTGTCCAAGGTCAAGCCACCAAGAATGATGTTGCCCCCATTGAAGCAAGCCACTGCATGCGGCGTTAGTCGCAGATATAGATAGGTCCAAGAAGGAACAGTATACTTACAATGCTGGGAGTAGAATCTCAACTTATCCTTGCCGGCTCCAGTATAGTAGGCAACAAAAGTGAGATCGGGGCGAGTTGTGGGGTGCGAGGTCAAATACTCGATCGTGGAGTCAACAGCGGCAATCCAACGATCTTTGTATAGCTCGAAGCGTGATGGGTCATAGAGGTACATTTTGATGAGATACTCGTAGAAAGAGTCTGTACCGCCATTCCAGCCTCCTGTGCTGTCGGCGAACGTACCATTGTCGACGTAGACGTTGGTACCGACCAGACCGGGGTACGGTTCGCCAACTTCCGGGTTTTTGACGTTGAGCAGATAAGACTCTCCCTTCTGACTGAGCTCGGCGTATTTGTCGTCGCCTGTTAGATCACTCAAATGAGTCCACTCGAGGACCAGGGTGCCGATGGTGGCAAGGCCGTTTGTTTCACCAGAAGCGACCGGGCCATCAGGGCCATTGAAGACCAAGTCGTTCAGTGGTACACCACTCGGTGTGTCGAAACCAATACTGAGCGCCTCGGCCAGTTCAACAGACTTGTCTAATATGGCTTTCACATCGTCATCGCTGACAACTCCTTTGAATGGACCGTTGAGGAAATCATGTCCTAAAACGCACATCATCGTAAGCAACAAGGCAGCGTATATGAATGTCTTTATTTACCTGAAAGCATTCCTCCGAGGTAGCGAATGGTGGTCTCAAAGAGCGACACGTCCGTCGAATCTGGGGCGGTCTTGTTATAGTTGATCGTCTTGATATGGTCGACGATTTCCTTGACAATGTCGTTCTTCCCCATGATCAAGGCAGTCGAAAGAGCATCAACTGCGCTGGCCCCCCACCCATTGCTGTCCAATCTGTCAGTCTTCTATGTCATCACAATGCGACCGTAAGTACTAGGTACGTACCGATCGTTAAGATACGTCTTGGCGATGGGAATCAGAGTGTCATTGGGAAACGCATAGTCCATGTAGCCATCCCACGAGATTTGGAAAGCCTCCTTAACGGCATCGGTTCTCTCAGGATGCGAGACATACTCAGCGGCAGCCACCAAGGCTGGCGAGACGGCGCCGAGGGTGGCGAGAGCCAGAGAACGGACCATTATTAAATATTAACCAAAAGGGAAGGGAAGGGGATAATGAGAACCCAAGAACGGACAGGCTAATTGTGTCCCGAGCCAAGAATAAGCCTACAGCAGGAAGGATGAAGCAAAAGGCTAACGGGCCGAGCAGAATGCAGAGAGGCGTGGGCGTCTTATATAAATATGATCGACGGTCCGCACGTAAATACCATATGCTTGGAATGTTATGACACGCCGTGCCAAGGCATGGAGGTTGTGGTATTGGGACCAAGGCGACCTACTCACCCCAGGTTTACTGTTAGCGCTTGCCCGTACGAGTATGGCCCGTGACGGAAGTCATGAGCGTGCTTAATGAAGTGTGCCATGTCGCAGCTCGCCAGTCCATGACGACGATCCCGAGGTCGCTCTCCCTCGCCCTAATTGGACGCAGCGGTGAAGAGGCAGATCCGATTAGGCCAGGTTGGCCAGCAGGGCTGGCCATGTCAGCGATCAGGATGGTCACAGCTGCGGACGAACCAGGAATTGCAGGCCGACAGGCTCGACAGGAACAGGCGAGCAGGTAGCCATCGGGTTCCGAGAAGCGTAGAGGGAACTTGTCAGCTTGCAATGTAACACGGAGAAGACAGAATTCATCATCCCTGAGCCTCACTAGGCTCAAAGGCTATCTTTGGCGATCACCTGAGCAGGCCGGGGAACTGACTAATAAGGGAATAGGACGACAAGGAGAAGGTATCGGTAGCTGCAGTGCGACTTGACGATCCACAGACGACCCAGGCACGAGGCATGCTAACAAGAAGGGTGTGCGCGTTGGGGATTTCTCCAATTCCATATCCCATACCGTACCTATTGTGTTGTCTCGCATGTGGCTCGACCTCCAGGACTTTGGTGATCGACTGAGGGCAGCCACGGTCTCCCTGTGCTTTGAGGCCGGGCAAACAGACGATGAAGCAAGTAGCCTCCACCAGAGAGAGAGAGAGAGAGAGAGACGACGCGCAGATGCATAGTTCGGCACTTGAAAAGACAGATGTTGCGACGGCAATGGAACCCACCCGTTGCAAGCCACCGCGGGAGTGAACGCCACGCTCGCCTCTAGGACAGGAACAGAAGGACATACCTCAAGACAGGGGGTCTCGAGGGGTCACCAAGCTTTGCGGTCAATCACACGCGCCCGTCCAACTTTTGTTTTCATTTTCTCTCCTTCGCCTCTCTCTCTTTCTTCGTGCAGTTAGTTTTCCTGGTTCCAACCTTGGCAGCGGTACCAGACAGGGCCAAGTGACCGCACTGGCATTATGGCGAGAATAAGGTCTACCCGACATGTCAATACAACCTTCCAAATGCAGACGGCCAAGGATGGCGGTAATCAAGTCGTGACGGTGAGGCTATCTTTGATAATGACGACGAGGGGCAGCGCGGTGGATAATCAAGAGCGCGTCCACTTTGCAGGTTTTACGGAAAAGGGCCGATGATGGCAGCTCCTCGCCTCCCGCTTGAATGCCAGGCGTCTTAATCAAATACCCGTTGTCGGTTGACTGACTGCTTATAATCTCAACGCTCCGCCCAGCCACGCAGGACAGCGGACCTGAAGTGACGGGAGCACAACATCGGACGATGCCCTGCTGTCTCTACACCTTCCCAGATGAGAGCTCCGACCAGTGACTGATCACCTCGTTTCTCTGCTCGTTCTGTGGGCTCGATCTCCATTGTTCGCTTTGTTCTCGAGAGTCCCCCTTGAAAGCCCCCTGTCTCTTCTTCTTTGGCTAGGTAGGCAGCTGCTGGGGTTATGCGGGGGAGTCCAAAGCCGTCTGGAGCGGCCATCTTTGAGACATGGAGCCTTTTTCTCATGCGGGGTAAGCACATTGCACTACTGCAGGCTTGGTATGTCTTCCTGCAATACATTTGATAGAACTGGCGCGACTCTTTAAAGTGCAATTTCGAGCTGTTGCATACATCCCGAGTAGTACTGTAAAGTGCTTTCGCCACTAGGTACCTATTCATCTTTGTTTGCGGATGAGGCCTTGCCGGGTCGGATAAGCTAATGACCACCTACCAGACATACAGACGCAGCACATGCACGTAGGAAGAGCCTCGCATAGTCCCCCTCACCAACGAGTCGAAGGGGGC
This sequence comes from Xylariaceae sp. FL1272, assembly GCA_022432385.1. Classification (NCBI taxonomy): domain Eukaryota; kingdom Fungi; phylum Ascomycota; class Sordariomycetes; order Xylariales; family Xylariaceae; species Xylariaceae sp. FL1272. Next base: position 1,032,558 of record JAJJXC010000004.1, read on the forward strand.
ACGACACATCGTGTATGCACTGGAGCGTGATAAAGAGGAGCCGCCAACTTGCCAGCAAAGTCACCAGCTGCGTTTGATCGTGCCTACCTGCCCTACAAGGCAAAGCTGCTAATTTATAAGAGTACGAGGATTCTCGTGCATGTACCTAAGGCTTCTGGCACAAGGATTGAGCAGCGGCACAACCCTGATGGCTGTTTAATGTGCATAGTGGACTCCCTTTTCTCTGACCTGACACTTCAGCGACACAGATCCAATCTTGATGAACAACACAACACTTTCCATCGCCGAATACCTCTATATCGGTAGTCATGTCTCTTGAAACAATAACTACGTGAGTCATCACTATCGTATGAATTCCATAGCCGTCCCTAGCTCGCCTCAGTCGTGGGTCGGGTGTCATGCTGATCCGGGCTGTCTGCCCACCCGGGTTCTGCCCGGGTCCCGGGATTATGAAATGATCATCCTTACCCATGCATTGTCATCGTCAGGTACGTTGCCGGGATCTTGCATTCGGAGATTGTCATGAAGCGCCTAACTTAGTGGGTAAGCTAACAAGGCCGAGCGACATATATGGCGCAAATTGGCGCAGTTGGTGGAAGAGAAACGAGGCGAGTCGTCTCCCTGGCATGCGCGACGTACGTAACGTGCCACTCGATACTTATATTCATCAGGTAGAGGATTTCTGTATTCCCACCACTGTGTCTGGGTACTTCGCAAACAGGGCATAGTACGAAAATATCGGCGTTCGCTTGCATAGAGTACTTGTAGCCATATGGAGGGGAAAGCCTGGTGTTTACCACGTTGTTTGGAGAGCGAGGCTCTGCGCGAGCAGGTATGGGCTGATCGACGCTGTAGGATAGTAAGATACCGTAGCACGGACAGTTGTGGTTCAAAGAGTGATCCGTACCATGGTGACGTTCAAGGTCAAGATCAGCCTTTCTCCCGGAGACGTGCTAACGCAGCGGCAATGCCATCGCTGAGTTCATCATCCTTGCGTGCATTGGAGGAAGAGGCCGAAGCAGGGGGAGTTTGGGCAGACTCTGCAGCGGCAGTCTGCTTGGATGCCTCAATGGCGGCAGCGAGCATGGCTTCTTCCTCGTCGTCCATACGGTCGCCTAGTACATGTTGAGTAGACAACGTACCGTCACGAGTGCGTTGATGTTGAGGCTGTGGGGTAGAATTGGCACTGGCCCTCGACGTGTTACCGGAGAGCGTGGCCATGTCGCGCAGGGGCACTCGACCGAGGGGCACGGCCTGGTCCAAGACGGAGTTGCTTTCGGTGCTCACAAGGCGGCGCTTGGCGGCGTGTTGGACGCGGAAGGGCTCCTCGACGACTTGGCACCAACGCTTGACCTTCTTCTCTCCCCAGCCGCCGATGAAGGCGACCTGCTCGGGCTCAGCGTTGACGGCATTGCGGATGCTCCCGAAAGAACTCACGAGGGACAGGGCGTCGGTCTTGTTGATACCGCGAGGCACGGTGATGAATTCGACGAGCTTCTCGGCGTAGCTGGTGGCCTGCTGGCCCTTGATGGCGCCAAAGTTGGCGTGCTCGTAGGACTTGTAGAGCTCGAGATAACGGGCAGCCTCGGCGGCGCTCCAGCACAGGATGAGAGTGACGTTGTTGATGAGGGAGGTCTTGGACAGCTCCCGCAGCGAGTCTTCGTGGTTGGGGATGTCGACCATGGTCAGCAGGACGCGCAGGTTGTAGCGGCCCTGCAGGTTGCGGATGCGCGTGTAGACATACTCGGGGTGCAGGCGGTGGTATTTCAGGCTCAAGAAGAGAGCGCAGGTGGTAGTGCCAAGGCCGTAGTCGGCGGGTATGTCGCTGTACTCCCAGGCAACAGACCTGAGGGCGGCGAGGACGGGGTTGCCTTTCTGGCGCGGAGAGACGAGGATGGACGAGCCAGAACCGCGTTGCGGGAGAGCCTGAGGCGTGGGCTGCACGATCTTGGAGCCGACGGCCGAGGTAGCGCCAGTCGCAGCCGCCGGAGGCGGCCTGTCGAGGCGTTGGGGAGTCGGTTGTTGGATCCTCTGCGGTGTGCGAGACTGTGGTTGACCATGTTGAGGATATTGAGGGCGGTTTGCTGCTGATGCAACCGGCTGCGATTGGGACTGATTGGGAGTGCCGGTCGGCAGCGAGGCAGACGAGGCGAGGGCAGACAGAAATTCAGGGTCTGCCCCGAAGTCATCGTCGTCGTCGAAGGCCATCGTTTGGAAAGGGTTCGTGTGGATGTTATGAGCCCGACTCACAACGTACCTACTCGCAACTTCTCATAACCTTGGGCTCAGCATGCACCCCGAGACGGATACCTTAAGGTACATTACCTAAGGTACATCTAGAACTTAGGAGCCCCGGTGCCCCCTTGCTGTAACCTTAGCGGACATTCGGGGCGGTGACGCTTTCAGTGCAGCCACCTCAGCGCCTTAATCACCTACTTCAGCCCCCTTTGGCCGTGGCTTACCCAATGGACCCTGCAGGATACGCCACAGATTACGCTGCACAGTCAACACGTGTTTCCAACACGACGACGTTTGCGACGTGATCGTCAGTCCTCATTTGTTCTTCACTAGAGAACCCATCTTCAACAGCTGGCTGTTGCGAGACGAACCGCCCCTAGTGACATATTTCATGTTCTGCTTCATTTCTTCCGCTCGTCTCCTTGGAACGCCTTAATACTTGGCCACATGTCTTATCGCTAGTCGTGCGCTTAAACATTCGCTGAGTGCTACCATGGCTTCCAAGAAGCCCGCTCCTAAGAAGAAAGCCGCCCAGTCGGCTCAGCTCCAACACCCGTCTGAGACCAAAGAGAGTTTCGAGAACGAGCTCAAGACTCTGGCTCGTCAGGCTCAGCAAGAGACCTGGTCTCGTGTTTTTGTCGCCCAGGCCACCATCTACGCCAAAGCCGTAGCTCTTATCACTCTGGCTGCCGTCTATGCCAATGTTTCTGTCCTGACTTTGTCTCCCGTTTATGGCCAGATCGCAGCTAGCAGATTACATGACTGGGTGGTGCTCATCGGGCTGTTTACCGGATGGGGAGGCAATGTAGCTCTCAGGCAAATGCTACCCTTCAAGCCTATCGCCTTGCTTCCCCTCATGGCCGTCTATGTTCCAGCGATACAGCATTTCTTGTTCAAATTGAGTAGTTTTGTTCCCATCGAATATGGGCCTGCCGTGACAGAAGCCATGACTCTCTTACCCATGACTGTTGTCAGCACTGCCTGTATTGCCGATATCCTCGAGGATGCCGATCTGAGCTGGATCCCTAAGAGTGTTGCCGGCTCACTGCCCGGCATATCCGCTTTTGCACTCTTCAAATACTCCGAGACAAAGCTATTCCGCCGGCTTTTTGAGCAGATCGGCGTCGGACTCCTGCATACTCGCATGGGTTTGGAGCTGGTCCTAGCTGCCACTTACACCATGATGGGTCGCTCGAAACTGCTCCGATATGCCATTCCTGGTGTACTGCATGCCGCCTTTTATAACCCCCATTTGATGACAAACTCTGCGACTGCTTCATTGAACGCAACCTTAAATACCAATGGCTGGTCCTTGGTCGATCGATGGGAATCCAACACGGGCTATATCTCGGTTCTCGATAGTTACCGAGATGGATTCCGCGTGATGCGGTGTGATCACAGCCTCTTGGGCGGCGAGTGGACTAAACTCGGGAGGAAAATCGTCGCCGAGCCAGTATACTCGGTATTCACGCAGCTGGAAGCTATACGTCTCGTACAGGTGCCTGGAAAGGTGGCGGACCATAAAGCTCACGCCCTTAATATGTGAGTCCTCTTCATCCTCCAATTTTCCATCCCTCTAGTCTGATGATGGCTCAGTGGTTTAGGTATTGGAACCACGCCATCGGCCCTGATCGCGCATGGAATTGATACAACCATTGTCGAGATCGATCCTGTCGTTTACAACTTCGCCGTCAAGTATTTTGGTCTCCCTTCTAATCATACCGCTGTGGTCGAGGATGTGGTCTCTTGGAGCCAGCTCAATGGCCCAGCGCTACAAGGCCATTATGACTATATCGTCCATGATGTCTTTACCGGTGGGGCCGAGCCTGTAGAACTCTTTACCCCTACCTTTTTACAAGGCTTGAACCAGATGTTGAGCCAAGCCGGCGTGATCGTAATCGTAAGTGATGGCGCACAAGTTATTTTCCGCAATTCACTGATCGATGCAGAATTATGCCGGCGACTTTACACTTCCACCTCTAGGCACCGTAGTGAACACTGTCAAGGACATATTCCCATCGTGTCGTGTCTTCAGAGAGAATGAGGCACCTTCTGCAGAAAAGCTTGCAGAAACTGGTCGCGACTTTGACAACGTGATGATCTTCTGTACAAAGGTCGATGATCAAATAACATTCCGGCAGCCAATCGAAAATGATTACCTCCAGAGTCTTTCGCGGAAACAACAACTTGTCCCTCAATACGAGGTTCCCGACTCGGCATTCTTAAGTCGCGAAGAGATGGGGGCTCTTCAGGCAAATGGGACAGAAAAACTAGCAAAATGGCATACCCAAAGCGCGCTCCGACACTGGGATATTATGCGGACTGTCATACCCCGTCAGATCTGGGAGCAATGGTGAGAAGCAGTGCTTGTTCTCCTGGACGCCATGAGCGAATCTGTGAGTGTGAATCCGACTAGTTGTATACGGACATGAAAGGTTGTCACAACTGAGGACACAGGCTTGGAGGTGCATGATACTAGGTGAGCGACTGCCTCCTCAGTCTGACTTCTGTCCCGTGGATAGTGTCCGGTGGTGTCTGACATTAGCTTGGGCAGTGCAGCTAGTTTTTCTCTTCACTTCCTTTGCCTTGATATAGTCGACCTAGCTTGTGGCTGCTACTCTTACGTATGTGGACCATTATGGGAAGAGTTCCAAACATGTATAAGCGTCAGCACTTTGGCAAAAAGGTTATCTAATTTATTCAAGGGGAAATAAGTTGACACTGTTATGAGCATTATCATGAACCGGCCCAAGCATGTGGGCATAGAACCTATATCTCCATTGCCCGCTCGTGCCCAGCTGAATTCACTGCCAGCGGCCGGTCCAATTCAGCGCTATGTTCGGGCATCTAACATCCAACCTTCACTGTCGACGTGAAACTAACTTCGCCCCAAGAATTCCCCTTGCACAACAAGAGCAGTCGGGTCACATGTCATTGCGGCAGAAGTCGGCTACGCAGGAAAAGCAAGTAAGTGTTCATGGTTTCATGTGTGGAGGTGATTCAGGCTACTTAGCGCACCAGCCGTCACAGTCGTGAGAGCCAACAGGGCAGTTAGAGGTTGCACATGCCGTAATGCACTCTAAGCACTGCGCGCAACCGGCGATGGCGAAGACAGGACGAAGGCCGGCAGGGTGAGGATGATGGCTTGGACCTTCATTTTGATTTTGATGTCGTGTTCGTGGGTTGAAGGAGATGTAGATTTTGCTGGGTTTTGATGGTTGAAGGGTCAAGCTTGAAAGACTGTCCGGTATTGTTGTTCTGTGAACGTCGTTCTATACTTCACTTCTCTGGATTTAACGTCGGGACTTCAACCTGCCCAATGCAGGTTGGTCGGGTCAGGTGTTGAGATCTTGACTATCGCCTCTGGGCACCTTCCAAGACTGCTTCTCCCTCTCCGCCTGTGGACTCATTCCATGATCACATCTCTTCTGTCGGCACTCGAAATCGTTTCGCTCTATGCCACTCGAAACGTGAGACATAGAAACCGACACTCCTCGCTGCATATTAGCTAAGTAGCAATACCTCTTATGTTGTAATATCTGGACTTCAAACTCAGCTGGATGACGCCGGCTCACTCAAGGTCCAGTCAGCAATCTGGCCACTCGTTTGGGTTTATGCTACCACCTGATTCTCATTATGCGTTCCACCGTTTTCGTGATAACGAGAGAGCGGCTAGGGAACATTCACTCCGCATTTAGGTGTTGGATATATCTGCGTTCCACCGTTTTCGTGATAACGAGAGAGCGGCTAGGGAACATTCACTCCGCATTTAGGTGTTGGATATATCGAGTAATAGCGCGAACGGTACAGACAGAGTACGTGCGATATGATACAAAATGTCTGATATTGGACGTTGCTAGGCCGGGCTTCTATGGCCTGTACTTCTGGTGCAACGACGTCTCGTTGCGAAGAGCAAGGCTGTTTAGGCGGGTTTGCAACAGCTGACCTCCAATGTCAAGCAGCAAATTGGAATTGCAACATATCATTCAATCGCCATAAGCAAACGCCAAGCTGCTGACTGGATTCTGTCCGAATGCCAGTATGATCTTTTAGCTGCACCGAAGTTTTGCCATCCACCCAACGTCAGATGCTGCCATCTTGCTCATTCGCTATTTATACTACTCAATAAAGACCAGTTATGTACTCGAACGAGGAACCTGAGCACCATTAAATTGCCACTACCCAGACTTTGTTTGAGCGCATCTGAAAGACTGCCTTTAAAGACCGGTACTGAAAGACCCTTGGCGCCTTGTCAATTTCTTGGCAAGCATGATTTAGGCGACGAAATGCATCATGGGCCGACGAGGAAACGTGGCCGATTTGTAGATACAAAAACAGCACCAGTCCGGAGCGCTCGGAACCGGGGTATTGACGAGACATGGATCCGATACATGAATTCTTCTTTTTACGGTTGTCATTGGAGTTAAGCGAACCCCGCAAAGACGACATGGCAGGTGGGAGTGGAGCGGTCATGTCCTGCTTGTTGGAGGCATGATGTTTTCATCGTCTACGTGTTGACGCATGTATTAGTATCTTCGATTGATTTACTTCACAGATCTGTATCCTGCCAAATACCATGATGTGGGAGAGAAGCTTGATCACATTCGTCTTTGCGTTGATCGCCCGCGCCAGTGCTGATTTCGAAGATCGCTGTCTTGGATTCGAGCCGCAACATCAAGTAAATGAATCAACGCTCAATGTTCTGGAATATGTCCCGGCGGGTTCGAATGTGACATTTTCGGATAACGACCCGACGTGTAATCGAGGCAGTCAGGTCGTGAATGTCGCCCTGTGCCGTGTCGCATTATCGGTGCCGACGACAAATCGTTCAGGCATTGTCTACGAGCTCTGGCTGCCGGAAGAGTGGAATGGACGTACCTTGGCAACTGGCAACGGAGGCATTGATGGCTGTAGGTTTTCTATGTGGTGATTGTTGAGAAAGGTGGATTCTCACGATGATAGGTGTCAAATACGAGGACATAGCCTACGGGGCTGCGAATGGATTTGCAAGGTATTGTTGACTGCGAGATATCTACAGATTAGTTGTTGATCCGAAGTAGTACGTCATGGAACCTTTTGTGTCCAACGATACAATTTCCTCTGCATCCCGGCCAAAGACTCACAAGAGCATGAAGTTGACGATGCCTAGCTTTTGGTACCAATAACGGCCATAACGGGACGACGGGTGAAGCCTTCTATCGGAATGAAAATGTTGTCATCGATTATGCGTGGAGGGCGTAAGTGGAACTGCTCAATGAGTGTCACGATGTATGTTTACGACTGATGAAATGATATCAGACTCCACGTCTCTGTCCAAGTGGGACGAGCTCTGGCGACAACCTTCTACAAATCCGATCTCGGCAAGTCTTACTACATTGGTTGTTCACTGGGAGGACGGCAAGGCATCGGCAGCGCTGAGATGTTTCCCGAAGATTTTGATGGCATCGTAGCAGGTGCCCCAGCTGTTGACTTTGATGACTTGTATTCCTGGAGAGCCAGCTTTTATACGGTGACGGGAGCCGTTGGGTCTCCTGATTTCATAAGCCCAGACACGTGGAAGACCACGATCCACAATGAGATTCTCGGCCAGTGCGACTTAATCGACGGAGTAGCTGACGGAATTATTGAAGATCCGGCGTTGTGCCACTGGGACCCCGAGAGCTTACTATGCGACTCAAGCGGCCGGAATACAACGGGGTGTCTCAGCAGTATCCAAGTTGAGATGGTTAAAACCATATTCTCTGACTACTTTTGGCCGGACGGTACGCTGCTGTATCCTCGAATGAATCCGGGCAGTGAAATACTAGCTGCCGATGGTCTGTACTCGGGTAAACCGTACAGTCCCTCTGCTGATTGGTTCCGGTTCGTCGTGCTGGAAGACCCATCGTGGAATCCAGCCAATTACTCAAAGAAGGATGCCATGATCGCAGCTCGAAAGAATCCTGCAAATATAAGAACATGGCCATCCCGATTAACTCCGTTCCAAAATCGCGGAGGCAAGATTATATCTTATCACGGACAGCAAGATCAGCAAATCTCGAGTTTGAACTCGTTGCGCTATTGGAAACATCTTTTGGGCGGTATGCATGGTGATGCTGAGAGGCTGGCTGAGTTTCACCGCTTGTTCCGCATTCCAGGCATGAATCACTGTACTGGCGGCCCCGGGGCATGGACGATTGGTCAGGGTGGTAGTGCGCCAGCTTACGCCATTCCCTTTGATGGGCTGCACAATGTGCTGGCCGCTGTTGTTGATTGGGTCGAGAAAGACGCGGCTCCAGAGCATCTTATCGGCACCAAGTTTGCGAATGATAGTGTTGCCGCAGGCATTATGTACCAGCATCGCCATTGCAGATTTCCGTATAGGAGCACCTATCGACAGAGCGGAGATCCCAGTGAAATGAACAATTGGGATTGTGTTGATTCTAGACTTGATTTCTTCTAGAGTTAAGGCGAACACATGCCCATAACAAAATTAGCTACTGCGTGTTGGGTTATCAGGAAGATAGAGGGAAGAGATCACAAAGAGTGACGTTATTGACATCGCTTAAACCGGGCTAGTCCTCCTTCTCTCTACTTTGACCTGGACAACACAGTAGGAACTATCTGTGTCGACCTGTTGTCTGTTCTGGACATTGAATGAGTTGAGCCGCAATCTTTTATAAGCGCTGAATATCTCCCGGCAATCGTGAAGTGTCTTGCAATTCGTTTGTTTCATGTGTTCAGGTGTGTCCTTCCCCAATTTGCTACAGGTTGCCGAACAAATGATTGCTTCAGGTGGCCTGCCTACGATCATCTGTGACAACTGGACTACATGTATGCAGGTATTGCACTTGGCCGCTGGCCATTCAGCAGAACATGGGACGTCGGCCTTTTACATCGGTATCATTGGGCCGTTTGTCCTTTTCCCTTTTGGCTTTGGTTTCAATTATGGATATGTACCGCTTCGAGTTGTAGCCAATGGCTGCCTCTCCCGTGGTTTCGAGCAACAGGAAGGCAACTACAATACCTCCCGAGTCCCAAGGTGGGTACTTAGTCAGCACAGCCAGCTTTCGAGTTTGGCGGGCCTCGAGTCTACAAATCAAGCCCAAAAATATGCCAAGGCGATATGTTATTTTCTATCGACCAAGGGGCCGGGACTTGTCTCGTTGCGCTGATAGGCGTCCCTTCTGCGTTCCGGACTGGTACACACCTCGGACCCTAGGGAGCTGGCCTGGCGATCTGAATCCGGATGTCAGTCGGACTGTCCGGATGTTCAGACTTGGCTCAAGCTGACATAATCTAATAACAGAAATATGCAGCACATCGAAAGCACTCGAGCTGGCAATACTCAATCACGTCAGCACGGCGTTCTTAGCAGCACCGTAGTTGGGCGCCTGTCATTGGACGCGAAATATTACGAGATAATGAGATTCGTCCTTGATGGATCATTCTCGTGCATTTGAAGCTCTCTTTCCCGCATGGGTGCCCAGCAGCCAAGGTTCGATCCAAGTGAGGTGAGACGATATTGGTTGCCATTCGCGCACACTGTGTTCAGCAACGCGGGGGGCTGTGATGGATTTCTTTGCTCACGATTATCCATTGACTCGTCCTGGTATTTGCTATATATGCCTCCCTGCCGTGTGAATGGGTGGAACGAGTATATGCTGTTGGCGTAGTACCATCTCCACCACGACGACAGCTTTTAAAAGCTTGGATACACCGTCTTCATGATGTATCATGATATCGACATACCCTTGCGTACGTTATAACCTATCCCGGGCTTGCTGTTAAGCTGAATTGCGAATACAGCGGCATTCATTGCCATCGACTGGTCTGCAATGACCCTAGCTTCAGTGCCCATTGTGCTCCGCTTTTGGCTTCGTTGGCGGGATTCTAAGCCGCAAACATTAAGTCGAAATTTATCAGATGGACTAGTGGTGTTCTCATGGCTGTCCGGCATCGTTCTCATCAGTATCAACACTTGGAAGAACATTCTACGATGGAAATACGTCAACCTGCCCGACGAAGAGCTCTACTACAGCGTGCCGAAAGACCAGTCCGCATATTTACTATATATATCGTGGATTTCGCTATTTTTCATATACATCGCGCTATGGGCCGCCAAATTTGCCCTTATTGCTTTCTTCTCGAGCGTGCTCAATATGCTGGAGACGCGGACCGCCATGCTCATCGTTGCATTTGCTACTTTCTTCGCATTCAGCACTTTGGTTCTCCATATCGTGCTGCTCTCCCGGTGGTGCGACCCTGTCGACCTGAATTGGAATATTGACGGCCATCTTTGCTCTGCTGTGCACGATATCAAGTCTGTCACGATCTCGACAGTGGCGAACATTGCGACGGATCTTGTTATCCTCACCCTCCCTCTTTACGCACTCAATGCAGCAAGTCGTATACGCAGAACATACACTACGCAAGCACAAGTGAGCAAAGCCGAATGGAGCGGGTTTGCACTGGTCGTAGCCGTCGCATCCTTGAGTATTGTGGCGGCCCTCGCTCGATGGGTTACCCTTGACATCGTTCAGCATGTCCCCAAAGCAGAGATCACACACACCATTGATGTCTGGGCCCTCGTCGAGATCGTTTCAAGCTTGCTTGCGGTATCGTTGCCAACACTACGCTCGTTTGTCAGGAAGTCAAGACAAGGTGGCCCTCATAGACTTGAAAACGGGTCATCGTCGAGGGGATCGCCATCACAACGGTTCTGGTCGAGATATCCTATGGGCGGGCGGAAGAGACCAGAGCTCGAGATCGCCAGTTTATACACAGAGAGTCTTTGAACGTCGGGTTTCATACAATTCACAGGCATTTTGACATTATTCTTATAGACACCGCGTTCCGTCTTTGGTGTATGGCCCTTTGGTGTATGGCAATTTGGAATCTCCCCGGAATTCGTAGCGTAGGCGTCCGGAATGGTATTAACGACGATTGACTATACCAGCAAGAATGTTGTGGTGAATAGATGTATTGAATGTCTCATAGTACCTTAGGGATAGTATATCGATTTTCGCACTGGACCCTGCAATAACCAACACAAATCAAGGACGACTTGTTGCAACACCCAATTGATTAGGATGTAATGCCCCAACGGTCTGCCAATGAGAACACTACCCACGCTTAACAGCCGACATAGATGGCTATATAAGCAATTAGTCATATGCACCAATATGAACGACGAGAGATGACTAACCGTTGGCGAACAGAGCATACGAGTCTGCGTTGTTCAGAGCGTTGGTGGAAGACAACGATGTGGCGGCTGAATAACCATATCCGAGATCTTGGGTTCCCTTGACCTGGGTCAAATGAGTAGTCTCGTGAATGGTAGTAGTAGCCTGATCTTGACCGTGGCACGTGCGTGTGACAGCAGACAGCGCACTGAAGTACAGAGGGCAGTTCACAATGATGCTTAGAGAAGGAACGGTGTATGCCAAGACATTGCTTGAACAGGCGCCGTAAACGTCGGTGCAGTAGGTATCGGAGTAACCGGAGCTGGTGCTGCCACACTCTGTGACGACCTTGGCGAATACACCGGCAACGGTTGTGCCGACTGTGGTGGATTTGACTATGGAAAATAACGGGTCAGATGTTCAGAAACCAAGCGGCCTCCCAATAAATGGTGGCTTCAGCGGAAATGAGGGTGCGAAAGAAAGATAGAGACAAACAGTACTCCTGAAGCTTAGCAGTGTTTGTACGAGCGGCCGAGGAGGCAGCAGCAGCAAGGGTGCGGCAGTTGCTGATAGCGGTGTTGGTGGCAGTGAGTTTGGTGCCTGTGCAAGAACCGCTTTGTACTGCCTGTCGATGAATAGTGTTAGAGAGACTCATGCCCATATACTAATAGCGTATCATCAGGAGGCCTTACCGTTCGCTTGACGAAGTTGGACCGAGATTCAACGGCCTTCGCTGCATCAATGTTGGCCGTGACGGTGTTGCTGGAGTAGCTCACGACACCGTTGATCTTGGTGCTATCGGCACTTGCGTAGGACAAGACTCCATCGGCAACAATGTCGAATTCGCCTCCTGCTGATAGGTCGTGAAGTTCAGCGGCATCAAAGGTAACCTCGATTGTTTGACCAGCAGGGATAGTCTGGAACGCTTCCTCGGCATATTCGGCGTTTTGGAGGCGAAGGCGGATTCCGGTGAAGTCGACCTTCTCGGCTATATAGAAAGACATTAGGAGAGATGGTCTGATATATTATACCTACGAAAACACAAACATACAGCCTTGAAAGACTTGAACTTTCTCAACAGGTGCAGTATCCAAAATCGTGCCAACCTTGAGCACTTTCAAGTCCTCGGCACCAGTGTTGGTGATAGCGGCTTTGACGCTAGTGTCAACGACATTGAGCTCGACGTTGAGAGAAGACGCGCGTCTGCTCAGAGACGCGGCACTGACAATAGATGCCAAGAATGCGACATTGCCGAGGAACATCATCTTGAATAATACTTCGATATACGTATAAACTCAGTGAGAAAGCGATCACCAGATGTCTTTTGCTTGAAGTTCAGATATAATCACTCGATGGCAAGAAAACCGGTAGACTTTATACCATTCTGCCATGCGCACACAGGGCAGGAGAGATAGGCTATCGGTCATGACTCCAAGACGAGGCCCAGTATGGGCTGAAAGTCGGCCGAACAACTCCTATAAAGGAAAGTAGCATTAAGAGCATTGAGAGTAAGTAGCGGGAGGGTATGGTATTTGATACATTTTTATTTTCTAGCTGACACATAAGTCGTTACCGTCTTCATTCTTCGACTTAGCTGTCCAATCTGAATTTGCTTATCGCGAATGATAACTTTGTATGTGAAAACAAGTAACAAGTACGGCATTGGCTACGTCTGGGAGCTGTCAGTGGGGTGATACGTGAGCGAGCAACGAAAGTGCATCATATAGACCATGGGAGCCTGGCATTCCTGTCCCGTCCATGCCAACAGATCTCGACTAAAATATCCGTACAACTGCCGCCTCGGCGTACCCACTCACTCGGGAAGGCACTATAAAAGGCAAGGATTCCTGCAGAAATCGGAGACTTGGCACATCATGACAATTAGCTGGTACAGCTAAGCTGTCAAACTAAGCATCCGTGGTGTAGTCGACTTGACAATGTTTGATCGGATGGTGTTTTCGATCCATCACGGACACGAGCCGTCCACATGTATACCCACCTACCTTCCTCCTTCGTGTAAGCATCGCGGGTAAACGACATTATCTGGCGCATCAACAGAGATGGCTTTTTAGGCAGGTCCCAACATGATGTTGACGATGCGGCTCGAGTAGAGAACGCCGAGTACACGCGATGTTTGAGGGGATGCCAAGCTGCCAAGCCGCATTCACTGCGTGGCATCAAAATGTGAGCCCCTTGTCCCCAAACTGTCACGTAGGCAGATACAATGGTCGAATTTATGTAAAATATCGTTCGCAAGGCGTTGTCTATCTGAATCTCTTGACATTTGGAAACCATCTCGCGGGTCTCGCCCACACCATGATAATAAACAGCCAATGTGTTGACTACCGCATCTTGCAATAAGCGCCGATGAGCCCGGAGCAAGACAGACATGGGTAGAAATAACGAACAAAACCAGATGCCAAGATCGGAAATCGTCCGTTGGGCATTTGTATTACCATGCAGTATCAAATAGGTTGAAAGTGGTTGTGAGATCGAAGATCCCCCACCTCGCATTGGCGGACAACGTAGATATCACGCGTCTCACGGAATGCCCGGTAACGCTGCCGATTAGCCGGAGCCGGATCATATCTACAGAATGACTCTCTGATTCTCATTCGCACTTAATACGACCATGTTCGAAATGTGTTAGTTGGAAGTGTAGATCAGTCAGGCGGTTTTCAGTCCACTTGGACTCATTGTTCTGCTAGTATGGCAACCATATGAAGCCATGTTTTAAGCACGGAGTCATTGTATAACATATTACCGTATTATAGCGAGCAAAAGTTGAAAAGCTATTGGATGTCATGTCCTTCGTCATCCGTACGGTACTTGCGTAAGCAGAGATTCCTCCAACAAAGAGATGTACGACCCCTGAACGTATACGAGGCCAAATCTCACAACATCGAAGCCATTTCAAAGCTAGACCATTTAAGTGACTCGCCAATTAACAACTTAAAGAATCTAGCAACGTCCAATCATCATAAATCCTGAGATCCAACCATTTGCTTTGCTATATAGTGGAAACGACTGATACTGCAACACTCTTTAAATCGAAGATCTAAGCCGAGCAGATGGTAAACGATTGCTTGAGAGGGTGATTTACCCTCGATGGTAAGTAGAAAGACACACGTTCATGTCGATAGCCACAAACCCTCTAATAACCGTTTTTATAGTGCAGCCTTCAAGTGTGCGATTTTCTCACTTATTATCTAACTCGTTCGCACACACAAGCCAAGGCCAGGCATCACTAATACGGCTACTTCCATCCCACTCTGAGACACGCAAACTAGATTGTGTGCAAACAGCTCGCCTCGCCACTTGAGATTCTCAGATCCTGCCCAGCATGAGGCAAGTATGTAGAGTTGACGTTGCTAATTCTAAAACATTGATCGAGGACGGAATAATCTCCCGTGAGGGCCTAATAAACAGCTAGATGCCAGTGCAGATCTATCCGGAAAAGTAGGATATACCAATTGCAGTCGGTCATCCTTCCTTTCGCGATCCAATTGTATGATGAAATCGGGTGACTTAAAACAATTATGCAAAGCTTGACAGACATATCAACTCAGTATCTCAGCCGGAAGATAGGCATGGGACACGAGAGGTATGGAATTAATCGAGTAATACGCCCAAAGTGTCTGCCCCATGTTGACGGGGTTCTCGAGCAGAGGGGTATTCGTTGCCTTGTGGTGAATTGGCCAGACCACAATAAGGATGCAATGTGCGCAGCATGCTGCGCCACCCCTTCAATCTCTACCTAAGGATATTGGAGTTTGCCACTTCACACCAGCCCGTGGGCACACGAACAGTTGGTAGCGTTAGTAAGCGAAAACTTATAGCAGTGCAGGGATAATGAAAGTCATCTGGATGATTGTTTCTGAAAGCATGACCTTGATACTTTTAACTGTTTGGTTCTTATTTATGTTGGTCATGGGAGACCCGGAGCTAGTCTGATCGGATCGGCTTCGCTGTATCGCTCTTGATTTCGAGTCAAACCTACGTCATTAGTCTTCAAATAGGAGGATTCCTCATCCCATCGACATACGCGTAAGACTCGCCGAGCTTCAAGGCCAGCGGACAAATCTCCGCAGAGATACGGCTGGAGGCCTGCCACCCCGGCCCAAAAAAATATCACCCGTTGAAATTGAGATGTGCTTGTCGAGCTGGTAATTCAGTAGAGAAAGGAACAACGAACCCCAGCGTGATTTCTCACGCAAGCAGACTGCTATCAAGGTATACAGCTGCTGTACTGGCCAGCGACCACCTACTTTTTGAGTTGCCGGCATGTAAGCAACGTCACAACGTCAATGCGACAGCAGCCCTTCCTTTGCAGAGCCGAAACATATACCTGATGATCCCGCAACTCCGTATTCTCTCATAACCATGATATGGTACTCTCACAACTCTGTCTTGCTCGTATGAAGCCAATGTACGTGAGAGCTCTCGCCGATAGCAAATAACGTCATAGCCGAATTTATACGACTCCCGAGTATTCCGTCCGATCAGATACTAGACGAGAATAAGGAAAGAAGGTGGTATTGATAGACGGCTTCTTAGGACCCTGCTTCTTTTTCCTGCCTCGAAAAAGGCAACTTGTTTACATGAATCAACTGAGTGGAAAGAACGGGACTACATGCTTTACGTGAAGTCATACAATATCGTCTTGTTTCCAGTCGCCTTGTTTCAAAACAGTATTCATTATAATTAACGTTACAGATAACAGCGGAAAACAGCATACCGCTTAACCCATATTACACCTGTCAGGAACGCCTTTGCTCCAGCGGACAGTGTTCTGGTTAAACTCATCCTGATACAGCTTCACCCTATGTCTTAAATATATGAATTCCAATACTGAAATGCCCAGAGAGATGCTATACAGAGCGAGCAACTGGTAGAGTAAAACAACATACGAAAAAGCATGTTACCGGGGCTATAACTTCCATCTACTATTGAGTGTGAAGATGAGCGCCTTGGATCTACGTACGCAAATGCGCCAGCATAATAACGCATATGCCAAGTAAACATGTCAGAAATAAAGGCCTCGGTAGCCCAAGCTACCTCCTCGAAAAAGAATGTGTTTCACTGTTGCAATACAACTCCTTCTTTGAGGTCTACGGAACTGATGAAGGGAGTAACGAGACCAGATGAAACTGTTCAAGCGTTTTGTATAACAGAACTCCAACGCCATTAAGCGATCTCTAATGTCTGTATATTTATGCGATTACACAGGCTAAGAGCCCTTTCAAGGATTTGGGCATAGTTCAGACTGTTTATAATGGGGCGAACCGTTGCCGGAATGACAAGGGTACTACATACTGACAAGAAATACGCCCGGGGTGAAAATTCTTTCTAGGTAATTCGATCAGACAAACTACTCAGTGTAGCAAATCGGGATAGCTCTTTGTGTATCATTCTCTTTGGCACCAGTCCTCCGCCAGAAAGTCAGCCACAAGCTAGGTCGTATCTTCATGATAACGATGTTGACGGGGTTTATGTCGTCAGGCAGTCAGTAAATTTAGCAACAGGTTGTGGCAAGTCGACCTTCGCGTTGCCCAGATTCGATCAACCAACATGAGAAGTCAAACATAGCACAAGCATGATAGGAATACAGCGCAAGTCGAGACTTTTCGTAATATTGCGCCCTTTTTACCGTCCTAGGAGCGAATGAACTTGGGTCTCTTAGAGCCAAGTGAACATAAGGATAACGCCAACATCGACATATTTGAGTTCGACTGTTTCAAGACCGGTCTGCTGGGATTGACTCTCCTGTCCATGATGGAAATCGTGCAGACCATTACGATCTCTAGACTCTCCACATCCCCAAGAATATGACTACTGAAATGCAGAAGCGGGCCCAGAGGTCTATTAGGGTGACCAAGGCGATAGGCAGAGAAGAAACCCCCATGCTTAAAAGATCGGACCTAGTTGGCCTATTACTGAATCGTATTCACAAATAATCTCCTAAAAGACAATGATGACAAAGCCAATTGAGAATAGAGAATTATATATGCATATTTTCAAGCACGAGTTCGGGCGTCCGGGCCAGTTCAGCGCTCGTAAAACGACCAATATACAGCAGCATAGCAAGATCCGCAATGGGTCACTCATGACGCAAGGGGCTCTGGCCCCTATTGGTATATATATAGATCGTTAATTCTAGACGGAATTAATGGCGTTGTTTTTCCAAGACAATTCAATCTGTACTTTATGTTCGCGACGGCAAGAGACTGAGGTGGCTAGATATATTGGCAAGGAAGCACTAAGAGCGCTCCTTTGCGATCGTGTGTACCTTTGCTGTGCTACAATGGTGAGTTGTTTGAAACGCTTGAGTTGTGTGCTCAAAAACGACCTAGTCAAAGCATTCGTAGAAATCGGTAAATCTCGGACAAATTAAAACCCAGGTGGTTAATGATTAACCCTGCATTTAGGTTGTCTGTGCTAAGAGGCCAATTATCTTGTACTGAAGCACACAAGATATAGATGTTTACTTCACCAGTGGACGAGTCGATGTAAGACGTTGTGGCTAAAATAAGTTGACAGGCCGCAATCCAAAGCGTCTCATAGAGAGGCGCATAGAACCTTCAAAGTGACAATTATAAGGTCCAGAGTAGATATTCGATGTCTCAACTCAGACACAAAGCCCGATGTCGTTATGACAACAAGCTGAGTGCTGTAAGGGATGTGCTATCCGAGAGGGTAGCCCAGTGTTGCGATAGGTCGAGATTCCACCTTGCCCTGTAATAGAAGTCCTAGAACAAGGAGATTCCGACGCTGAAATCAAGAGTCAGAGGGCCTGGAATTTCTATCAACCAGTACTCAATCGATTCTACTCGCGAACCCTTAACGGTAGCTCTTCGGGTGCCATCTCCTGCTTGAGTAATAATCCGTTCATGGGTAGTTCATAAAAGGCAAGCCCATCACCCCAAGGATTTTCACGGTGACAATGTGCAGCGGTCAAGGACCATAGGATAGGAGCCAGGCCGGAATATTGTTGTTCTTCGGGTTGTTGTTGTGTGCGGTCCGGGCGTGCTGCGACCGCGGGCATTCACCACTCTCTGCCCACCCATATTGTCCAGCAGAATGCAGACGAAACCAAACGTCATTCTCCTGCCCAACGAGAATTTTTCACCTCAATATGAGGCAGCAGACTGGCTGATGGTTTTACGGCTATTACTGTGATTTGGCAACGGGTGGCAAATCGGGTTTGTACGTGGCTGGGACGTGCACGCAATTGGACTGCGATGTGGGCTTTGGGCTGCATTTGTGCCCAACTCATCACCGTAGGCAAGGAGAGCCCTGTTCTCCCCGTGTTGCCCGCGTCGCCCGGCTCAGACGATAGAATGCGGGCTATGTATGTATGGGCGAAGGGACACCTTGCCTTCCGACGGGCGTCTCTGGCCGGCACAGTCGCCGCTGACGACCTGCGATGATCCATTGGGAAACGTACCACCGCTTGATTGGGCGCCTCAGAGTGAGTCAGGCAGGACACTCCAACAAAGACCTCAGCGCTGGATCCCTGCCAGCTCAGGGACCAGGGACAGACACCGGTAGTCCAACTTGCGGTCCAAATCATTGGGCATACGTTCTCGTGCGGCATGGTGGCTGGCACCTCTCTGTGTATCTCTGTCTGCTGCGTACCGGACTACATCATTCGACGCAGTCCCCTCAGCCTCTTTCGGTCTTCTTGCATCTGAACCTGCTTTAGCAACAACTCAACAATAATAAGGAAAACCATCCAATCCGTCTGCACTTCACGCTCCACACTGTACTAGACTCTCAGCGAACTATACGAGATGATCAACTGCAAACAAAACTTGAACTCTCTTCATTCATACCTCGCAGAACAACTACCAGATGGCGTCCAAACCTATCCTTCATCATTATGCATCCAGGTTCAACCTGAGTACGACAAGTAACAACACCAACACCAACACGAATACAAGCAGCACCCACAGCAACAATCATCTAGCGCCTGTTCCCGCCACCATGGAACAAGCTTCACGGAGACCAAGAGGCAGAACTCCTTCAATGCCTGGCGAATTTCCAACTTGGGCCGAGACTTCTTCCAGACAAAGGTCGAGATCTCGACCCTCTCCGCCGTCTGTGACCTCAGATGAGACGGAATCATCATATATATTAGCCCCGGCTCAGTCCAATCCGCCTAGGGGGATCCTCAAAAATTCCAATGCTCGTCAGAATCAAGAAGATCGACTTGCAGCACGGTTTTACAGAGTGCCGCTACGGACAGATCAGATCAATCATACGCCCACGCCTCCCCACTCGCCGGGCTACTTCACCGATAGCACATATCCTGATTACGATGAGACAGATACTAACTCAGCTGCGTCTGAGCTGTCCATCAACACCCAGGCCACGAGTGTTGCATCGGACTACAGTGATGTAAAGCCGAAGCGGCCCTCAGTTCAGGCCAAACATGCTAGGCCTGTCCACATGCCGACAACTGTCAGCAAGGTAAAGACACGTCCAAAGACTCGAGCGCTCACAGAGATATCCAAAGAACCGCCGCCGACTAAGCCCAAACGAACCATCAACATCCAGATTGTCCCACAGCAAGCCTCGCAATCTAAGGAGTTGCAGTTGGCACGACCTCCTGATCGCAGTCTTGTTCACAAACTTGAGCAGCTAGAAAGTGATACCGAAGATCTTCGTCATGCTCGAAATCAGCTAACACGGAGGCTGGACGATGCATCCGAGGAGCTTTCTCTCAAGACTCACGAGAACAAAGAGATGGTTCGGACACTGAATCAGGAGCGTAACTCTAAAGATCTCATTTTCAGGGAGCTTGAGGAACAAAGAAGGCTTTTCGACGAATACCGAAGCAATTTTGAACTTCAGAGAGTCTTACTCCTAGAGACAGAGAAAGAGCGGGATGAGCTCAAAAAGGCTCGCACTGAAGCGGAGAAGAAGCTTCTTGACTTTGAGATAAGCATTTCCCTTCCCGGAAAGAAGAAAGACAACGCCGACAACCTGCAACATCAACTCAAAGAGTCGCAAACCATGACACATACTCTCGAGCAAAAGGTGGCCATAGGCGAGAAGAAGCTTAAAGCTATGACGATAGAACGCGACGACCTACAAACGCTGTCGAACAATTACATGGAGCAGATCAATGTTTTGAAAGACACAAAGCAACAATCCCTCGAGAGTGACAGGCAAGAAGCGGAAGCACGACAAAGGGAGCTCCAATCGAGCCTCGATGGAGCGCGCGAACAGAATAAAGGCCTCCAGGGGACAATCAAAGAACTCGAGAGGACAATCAAGAATCTGGAGGGAGAGATTGTCGTCTTCAAAGCGCAGATCACGGAGCTGGAAACTGGAAAAGCAAGCGTCGAGAAAATTCTAGCTGCTGAGAAAGCCAATAAGGAACAGACGAAGAAGAACCTACAAGCAGACAACGACAAGCTGCGAAAACAATTCGACAAGACTCGGGACGATCATCGACAACAGCTAGCTACTAGCAAGGGAGAGTTCGAAAAGCAGCTTGAGGAGACCCGAGTCAACATGGCCACACGGTTAGCAGCTAGCGAAGAGGAATTAGCCGAACACCTGGAGATGAGCAAAACGGAGAAGGATGAGTTGCAACAGAGAATCACAGCTGGGGAGGCTGCCAAGTCTGAAGTCGAGAAACAGCTGCAAGCGACCAAGGAAGATCTCGCCCAAGCAATTGCATCTGCCAAGGCTGAGGTGGACAAATTACACGCTGATTCGAGTGATAAGCAATCTAGGATCGATGGATTGGTTATGGAAGTGGCCGGTTCGAAGAAAGCCAATCTCTCTCTTGCAACACAGCGGCTTGAACTGGAGCGCAAAGTCACTGATTTGAGCGTCAACCTAGCCACCGTCCAGACAGAGCTCAGCAGCCTACGCGATACGTACAACACTATGCAGATAGACAACGAGCAGCTCAAGGCACAATCCGCCAATCTCAGCCGAAAAGCGACAGAGCTCGACAAGCTTCGGTCCGAATATGCACAGCTCGACGAAAAGTCCAAGAGCCTACAAGCGGATCTCGAAAGGGCACAAGCAGATCATACCACCCTTCAGGCCGAAAAAGACAAGCTCGAGGCCCACACTAAGGAGCTTGAAGCAGGCTCACCCGCCCTCTTCCGACTGAGCGAAGAGAAATCGGCACTTGAGGCACAGCTCGACCAGGCAAAAGAGGATTTGCAAAGCGAAGCGGACAAGATCCCTGTGCTCGAGAAATTCAGCGCGGATCTCGAAGCGCGACTTGCCATACTTCTGGGCGAGACGGGCGGGCTGAAGAGCGAGAACGAGAGACTGACAGTGCAATTACGTGAGCTGCAAACCAACTCGCGTCTTGCGCCACGCTCGCCTAGTCGCAGTAGCTCTCGGGCTCCTAGCAAAGACAAGAGGCACGGACGCTCGCCTTCCAGTAGCTTCGTATTTGTACGCAGTCCAACAGATCGCGGCGGGGGAGTGTACATCACGACGAGAGAGGCGCTAGCCAAGGAGAAAGAAGGATAACGAACGATGGACGATAATACAGCGGGAACAAGTTCGTCGATGGTCTGCGAAGGAGTTTGTTGCATGATTGAATGACGACAAATGAGCGGCGAATATGATGACGAACTGTGTCCGTGTCATGTCACACGGCACACAAACCTACGGGAAACGTAATGATCATTTCTTTTGTATCTTCCTTCCTTTCAGGCTGCTTATTTTGTCATTGGATACTCATGTTCGATCACTTTGTTCTCATTTACGCGGGGGACACATGAACTTGGGCTGGGAATGTAAAGGAAGATTGGAACCCCAGGACGAGATCGGTCGCGCGCATTGCATTTCTTTCCGTTCTATCGTTGTCATTTTCTGCTAGCACATGCCTGCCGTCGCGCGCAAGACTTCTATCCTCGCCGCACACAGTCGCCTAATTCTGTATCGTGTCGGATTGTGTAAGCAGGAGTTGCGCCGCACTAGGGTGAACCAGATAGATTAGGCGCTTGGATTCTCAGCAATGAGACTTGGGAGATGCATTGCATACAAGCGTTCCGGTTGAGAGTAGCGAGCATTGATTTCATCTTTCTCTCAATGCCAGTGGTTGGGGGTTTGGGCAAGGAACACGGAAAAGCACGGCATCGAAACTCCATAGACAGACCTAGAAACACTGAAATGTCAAAGTGTTCCATTTACTACTACCGACTACATGTTCCTCGTCTCTACACTGTCCACTTCCAACTTCCCCCACTCCTGTGACTGCGCTACATCACAGGGCATGCAACGGAGTATTTAGTGCGCTGCGCTGCACGCAGGGAAGATATAGCGCGATGCGGACAGCGTGGCAGCGTGGGAGCAAAGCCGGAGATCGAGATGCATCCGGCATTATGGGGTATGGACCTTCGCAAGACACTACCTGCAGGTTCGGCAGGCCTATGATCAAGGCACAAGTCCTACGTGGCCGCCCTTAGCTGCATGCTGCCCAATGGAAATCCTTGCGACTCGCCGTATGCGGAAAATTGCCTTCTCAAACGCCAAGACCAGAGCAAGACCTGGGCAGAGTCTGGGCAGAGTTCTGATTCGGGACGGCCTGGGCAAGGGTCAGCCATTATGCGGGGGAGCTAGGTATGTAGGCGACAGCTTCAGCAGACGGTCTCACATGTAGCTATCCCCACGCATGTTCCATGCCTTACAGTCCAAACACAGCTTTGCAGAGTCCAGCGCATGCGTACCTTAGATGTACGTATGGCCGTACCACTTCATAGACCCCTCGAGACTGTATCTCCTCGGCTGGCTCTACCATCCACGGGGCAGCATTGAACTTGATATGCCAATAGGCGTAAAGTCGTGTTATGTTAGTGCATAGTAGCGATGATCATGTAGTCTTGTTTCCTCCCGGCCTTTGATAGGTAGGTGGATGAAACCTCAGGCAACTTGAGAAACGAATCAAAGACATCAATAACATATCGCCATCCCCGCTCCTCCTTCGCCCGAGCCCGCAATCATCGTCCAATAGTTTCAATGTGGCATTGCTAATGGCCAAGATGCCTTGCGCTGTGCCTAGGTATCTCTACATATATTGACACGTGGGGCACGCAAGCATTAATGTGGCGAGATGACCCTTGCTTTCAAGTAATTAGTGTGTAGGTTTCATTGATCTGCCCAACTAAAGCAGACTTGCTACACCTCTGTTTTCTGATATACTAGTATCTCGGCATAACATTCATTGCTCCCTTTCCACCTCGAACGCAAGGCACGGAGCTCAGACTAGAATGAAATGCTGACTTCTATAATGAGAACTCATCCCCAAAAGCCCGTGTTCCAGCGACAAGTCGTGGAAATGATCTAGGTTAAGAATTTTCGTGAGCCAGGGTTCGATTACCGCTACACAATACGCTGAACATTGACGAAACGTGGATTATTAGTCACCTGACGAGCCCATAATGGATGCGGTGCCACTTTATAAGTCTGGATAAGCCGGTACAGTTGTCGCATTGGTAAACGCTTTACATTTCTGGGTGTTCGATCAACACGCTGACGTTCCGCAGCGCATACCTGCGAAGAGGAGAACGGTGTGGGAGCCCACGGGGTCTACAAGACTCCTAGAAATTTCGTTGTGGTTGTGGTCTTCGGTGACGTTGTTGTCGTTATAGGTAGCGGAATGACGATCGGCGACGTTGTAGTAACCAGCTGCAGTGCTTTGGTAGTAGTGGTGATGGTAGTGGCGGTCGTGGTAGAAGTCGCTGTTGTTATTGCTAGCGGTGAGGGCACAACGATAGGCGAGGTCGTGGTGGTGACGATAGGTGCTGTAGTGGTTGTTATTGTCGTCGTTATTGCTGGCAAGGGAATGACTACGGGCGATGTAGAGATTATAACTAGAGGTCCCAATGCAATTGTCGTTGTTGTCGTTCGAGGTGTGGTCGTTAGCAGCAAAGGAATGATGGTGGGTGATGTAGGAATCGTAACTGGAGATATTGTAATAGTCGTCACTGCTGTTGTCGGACTCGTAACAATCGGCGGTAATATACCCAACAATGGCGAATCGGGCGCGATAACAGTAGACAGTGTCGTTGAAGACAAAGCAATGGCTATTGTAATAGAAGGCAAGAGGTTGGCGACGGGTGATGTAATAATAGTAGCTAGAGGTGCTTGTGGACTTGTAGTCGTAGGTGCGACAGTTGTGGTCAGCGGTACAGGAAGTACAGGCAACAATTGGGGGGTAGATACAATGACAGTAGAAAATGTGGTTGGTGAAAGAGAAACAGCGATTGTGATTGATGGCAATGGGCCCAATGGAATGGCTTGAGATGCGTCTGGAATAATCACCGAGAATGTTGAATGTATCTCTATCGGCGATGGTAGCGAAAGAACTGATTGTGTCGTAGCCGGTATGCCCGGTAATCCCAAGGATGCACTTGCTGACACATCGACAGATATCCCATCAAGTTTCGACATACTTATAGCGGGCTCAAGAGTTGGGATGGTTGGCAGTCCCAATGATGCACTTGCTGAGATATCGATAATCAGATCGTTAATATTTGTTAAACTTGCAACTAGCGATCCTGTCGCAAGCCCAAGGCTTGGTATACTCGGCACTCCTAAGGATGCACTTGCTGAGATATAGACAAATAAACCGCCAGTTGTTGGCGTATCTGAAGCCCAAGACATTACTGGCAACGGGTTTGAAATTGGCACACTCGGTACGGGGACGGTCGATAGGGCAATCGAGACACTAGCCGATACGACAACGCCGTTATGCTCTGTTTGAGTCGCGACAGCGTTTCCAAAACTTGTATGGTCTTCGATGGATGTACTCTGGAGTGAGCTTGCGGAGATGACAATTCCAGAAGCTGAAGGAAAGGCTTGAGATGCACTGATAGAAACGCCAATCGATCCATTTTCATGGGGATTCCCAACTGAAGTTGAACTACCCGCCGGTACACCAAGACTTGTCGACCCGCCAACCAGGTTGCTAATGGACTGGACACTTGGCGTATTCTGAAATGTAGTCAATGAGAGAATCGATGCAGTTGTTGTGGTGGTGGGTGATGCAAAGCCTAATGATACGCCTCCCGAAACGTCAATCTCTATCATATCTTGCTGTGTCGTTGGCTCTGCTCCGGAAGGGATGCTGGGTGGTATCGTTAAAACAGAAGTTGTTGTGTCGTTGCCAGGACTTTGAGTTGACGGGGATACGGGTGGCTGACTGACAGACTCGATGCGAGACGTGTCTTGTACTTGGGGTATTGATGAAGTCGACGTGGTTGTACTAGTTGAAGCCGAAGGAGACTCCAAGGCCAGGGATACGCTAACGGATATGTCGAACTCGCGGCTGCTTGGCGGGCTTGTGGTACCATCTTCGGATGCGGTCACACCTAAGATTGCAGATATATCCGCTAGA
The DNA here is from genome assembly GCA_022432385.1 of Xylariaceae sp. FL1272. Taxonomy (NCBI): domain Eukaryota; kingdom Fungi; phylum Ascomycota; class Sordariomycetes; order Xylariales; family Xylariaceae; species Xylariaceae sp. FL1272. Next base: position 1,058,337 of record JAJJXC010000004.1, read on the forward strand.
GTCGTTGGTGCAGAAGACCCCAGGTCGAAAGAAATGCTACCAGATACGTCTACTTCCATTCCGCCTGACTCTGGCGTTGATTGCACCGTGGAAGTCACAACAGATGAGCCTAAAGACGATGCTGGCTGAGCCGTTGTTATAGGGGGCACAGAGTTCAGAGAAACACTAGCAGATATCTCTACCCCATGCTTCGTCGGTGATTGCGCTCCAGAAGCAATACTCGGTGAACTCAGGATACCCGGGTTGGTAGTGTTTGATTGTCCCACGTCTCCCACTCGAGAGGTAAGAGAGTCGCTAGTAAATGCCATTATTAAACTTAAATCAGCTTGCTGAGTAGTACTAGATGGAGTAGTGAGAGTCTGTAGACTCTTCGAAGGACTCCCTGACAGATCGATCGATACCTCGCTATCCAGACTGTTCGCCGGCATAGTCTCAGTGGATAGAGTGTTGCGCGACAGTGGGCTTGACGCCGTTGTTTTCGACGGAACAGAGTCGATACCAACTAAAAATCCAGTTGCCGAGTCCGTCAGAGAAGTTACAGACCGAATAGAAGTATAACTAGGTGCAATTGTTGGCACTCCGCTAGAGTAACTATTTGTGGGGGATACGCTGCGCGATGTTCGTGAGAGCCCACCAGAGAGCAGCACGGATTCTGTGCTCGACGACCCTGTTGAGATCTCTATATTCACTCTAATGGATACATCGCTAGACTGAATCGTCGACCGTTCGCTTGTCGAGACGACTCGTGACAGGGGCGCCGACACTGTGGTAGAGGTCGTCGCAGCGATATTCGCTAACTGACTTCCAGCCAAGGTAGTAGAATCTTCAATTGAGGACATGAATGTGGGTTCTTGTGGCGACGAGCTTGAGAAACCACCCACGGAAGCATCTGTTGATCTTGTTGACGGCGGAACAGAAACTTTGTGGGTCAGTGTGTAAGAAGACACCACAACATGAGGAGAAACGATGTCCAAATTCCCAGAAACAACAGCATCAACTCGACTGGAACCGGGTATGTCCGAACTTGATACCCTCACGGTAGTCATGATCTCTTGAGTCGACGATACAGATGATACGGTTGTGCCGTCTACGGACCGGAGGCTTGTGGGTAAGCTTGTGAAAGCAGAATCAATTATTGGAATGGGGTCAATCGATGTAGTGGAATAACTCATTGCAGAGCTATCTGATGTTAACAATGGAAAGCTACTAGACTCAGGCACTGGAGGGGAGATCATCGTTGACGCTAGAGTGAATGATTCGCTACTGGTTTGCGCAACGGAACTGCTATTCAAAAAGCCTGTAGTGGACATGGGACTTGAACTGTCGGGGAGCGATGTTGAGGCCAAGGCTCCGGGTGTAGTCGGCGTTTCGCCCAAAGGCGAAATGGGGGAATTATCTGTTGGCAGATTTGTTGGCGTCGGCGAGCTGCTGGATATTGCGAAGCTCGTAACTGCACTGGGGACCAGCGACGCTAGGTCCGCTTGAGAAGAACCGATTTCAGTTCCGCTTGAGGCAGAAACGGGGGGCATATTTGCCAACAAAATAGTTCCTGTCGACAAGCTACCCGACACTGGGATGCCCGAATTCGTACGTAGGCTATTGATGGAGCCTGGAATTGTTTGGCCCAAATAATCCTGATCAGCAGAAGTAGCCATGGTATTCGCATCAGACGTAGTAAGCGTAGATGAGATGTCCGAACCGCTCACCATAGCATTTTGGCTCGAAGGATTATGCGCTCTTGTACGGCTTTGTCCTATAGGACCATTTTCCGATTGGAGACTGCTTAACAGTGTTTTAGGCCCATCGTTTGACGATATTGATGCACCGGAACTCGAGTATTCAAGCGCGGTCGTCGCAGATGGCTCGTTGCTATCAATGTTACTGTGGCTATTTATAGTGGTAACGGTGAAGTTTAGTCCCGGTGTGATTGTCGCTGTGCTCGTCGATTCAAAAATCCTGGACCTGTCCATGCCCGTTTGGGTTTGTCGGGTGTCTTCAGACAAAGCTGGTGTTGAAACTACGCCTTCAGACCGTGTGGACGTTGAGCTCGCTACGATTGAAGCTATTTCGGCCGTGGTCATGCTGCCTTCAATCATACTACCCGGTGCGACTTCGCTTATGCTCGAAGTCGCTGATGTGGAAGTGTCTGACCCCGTTTTGGACACCTGAGCGCTACCAGATAAAGATGATGTTGAGATGGAATCCTTAGTTGGAAAGATGTTTGTGTTCATTGATTGCGGTGAAGAACCTGGATTTAAGGTGATGCTCTGTATGCTTTCCTGGCTCTGGACTATTGTGCTGTTTGTTGAAGTGGGCGCAGAGAGCGCCTCTTTGCTAGTGATTGAAGGATTATTTCTTGATCGTCCGGCAGCTGTGGCGGCATTCGAAACAGGAGTAATCGGCGACGTCAACGAATCACTAGTAGGTGAAGCGACTGATGTTATACTTACTATGGATGATACCATTGTCGTTGCTTGGCTTGAGACCTGGCCGTCAGGCGCGCTCATATCGCTCGATGCAGACTCTGTATTGGAGAGTTGCTTGATGCTGGGTGGGATGTTGCTGGACATAGACTGACTTGTCGCCAGGACCGCAGCTTCCGAAGCTGAGCCAGTAGGTTGAGACACAACCGATTTCGATGGGCTTTGAGGCACAACAGTTTGTGACACAATTGCTTGTCTGACAATAGTGTTGGATGTTGATAGTTGTCTGGTGATTGCTGTTGGGGAACCACCTGAGCTTGATAATGAACTCGCATTGGGACGAATACGTGATAAAGGGTTTGAGATGGAGCTGGCTTGATTTCCCGCTTTAACAGCTGGACGCGTGGCTCGTGTAGATTCTGCCGTGACGCTCTTAGAGACTGAAGAAAACAAGGGACTTGCCACAGGTTGTGTTGCCTTAACGTCGCTTTGGCTTGAGCCAGTTGTACCCACAGACGTAGCCTGGCCAGATCTTGATTCTTCAGGAGATCCAACGACTATTCCTGAACTCACGATCGCATCCGGGGCGCTTGGGCCGCGACCGGATGCACTGGATTGTGAAGTTAAAGTTGTCAATGCGGTCCTATCCGATGGAACTGGCCCGGAGAGGTGAATACTATGCGTCGAGAAACTCGCAATGCCAGAAGCACGAGACATAGATATCCGTAGGGTAGTTGATTGTGATGCTTTAGGCTTAGACCGAGAAGAAACTCCGAGGATGTTCCCTTTCTCATTCCCATTCCAATTCGCGTCCTGACTGTTTGGCAGCAATGAAGTAGTCGAGGAGGAACCTTGAGAGGCCACCATGTCGTCGTCCCCCGCTGCTGACGCAGAACGCGAAGTCTCAGACGTGAAGATAGAATTTCGACCAGGCGCAGTGATTTGACCGTCCGCCAATGTGACTATGCCGCTCGAAATCGAAGAAGTTAGCGTTATTGAGTTCGGAAGATTGCTTATGACTGTTCGAGTTTTGGCGTTTGGGGATGCGTTTCCCCGAAGACCACCTGATACTAATGTGGACGTGACGGTATAGGTACTTCTTGATATAGCACCAGCCATTTGCGAAGCTGTTACGCCGCTTTGCCATGAGCTTAACGAGGTTGCAGAAGCCGACAACATGTCGGCGGCTGAAGGAATGGGCACAGTGGTCGTAACCAACTCCTTATCGAGCTGACCGTTTCGACATTGTATTGCTATGAATGAGAATCAGCACTGAACTGCCGAATTGCATGAAGATGGCTATTTGCCCGCTGACCGGGGTAAACAATCAGGTCAACCTTTGTACATCCACCCGGCCCCCCTTCGCCTGTAAATGTAGCATACACATCTCCGTCATCTGCAAGGCAGAAGCCTGCTACACCGCTATAGAATGTGCTGTTACGCCACACCAGAAGACCATCCACAATATCCAAGCTAGAAGTAATGGTCTCGGAAGGGAATTTGGTGATATCTATATGCTTGGCTCCCGGATCTACGGACAAGGGCATCCCAGATCTTTGGAGTCGACCATTGCCCTGTAAGAAAATGCGTGCGTCTGAGCAGTTTTGAGGATCACTAGCTGTTGAGTTGCCGATGAAACCTACATTAGGATTGGTCGTGTCGGTATCGGTGCCATCTCCACGAGCAGGAGAATGGATACCGATGATTACCGGCAGCATCTAAACCCAATCATTCAGCCAAGTATCATAAGCCTTAGAAAGTGACATCTCACACTCAAAGGGGCTTTGAATTGAGCAGGTTTCACTGTCGCTTCCACATCTTCGGTCGTAACTTTGTTGAACTGCGAAACCTCGGTGACTTTCGGCTGGTCCTGAGTAGGTTGTCTATTGCTAGCAACGGTGGTCAATGTAAACGTGAACGGTCCTTTACTCGAGTCGAGCATGGAACCAGATGGTATAGCAGATGATTCAGGTAGTTTAGGATCCTCCGGTGTGTCCTCTTCCTCTTTGTGAGGGTTCTTTCGATCATTGCCGCCTCGAAGAATCACACCTTAGCGTGTTTTTGGAGCCATGTCAAATTTTGAGAATACTCACTGTTGGGCTCTTGGAGAGACGGTTTTGTAGACGGACTGCCATGGTCATAGGTTGCATCCGCAACTATCTGAACAGGAAGGGTCATCAACATGGTAGTCTGGTAGGTGTAACACACTGAGCGGGGCTCATGTTGGGGATCGATATGAGTCTCATGAGGCTTATGAACAGGAATGTCGCGATCCCGTTGCGGAGTCGTATTTAAGTCTCTGTGTCCATGATACAACCCCAGACCAGGCTGGACTAAACAAGTCAAAAGAGCAAAACGTTTCAGCATTCTGATCTTATTACCAGAAAACGCAAGAAATGCGTCAGAAACGCCTAAACCGATACAGTCATAGTCACAGATAAAAGAGCATCAATTTTGGTAAGGATAGGGACGCATAAATAGCCACTTCATCTTTATGAATAATTCTGGCGTTATACCAAGTATCTGAGACACAAGCAGGGCAGCCTATGCGCTGCCATATGCATTCACTGCCCAATGTGAGACATGAAGCTGCTCCCATGGATGGTGAGAAGTAAGCCGAATTCAAGTGTCTCAGACCATCGGTCAATGGTCATCGCTGCATTCGGCCTTAGGCTCATATCTAGGCTCATCTGTAGAGTAATGATGCAGGAAATGAATGAAAGAGAACATCGTAATTGTACTATTGGACAGATATCCCGTCACACACTCGCCACTCGACTCGATGAGTGGTATCGAAACCTAAATGCCCGCTCACCATTCGAACTCTCTCCACGGTTCTTTTTAGTTCTAACATTAGATCATTTCTTTCAGTTCAATATAGGCGGGCGGTTTGAACATCCCTCTCCATGATTCTCGCGCTGTCTCGCGTGCGACAAGTCATCAGCATCTCATTTATAGGGATCGCTCTGTCTCAAAGACTTGTATACTCGACGTTCGCAGTGACAGAATGCATGACCGTAGAACCCTCAGCCTCACGGCATTTTGGAGGTCCTACGATCATCAACAATGCGCCCGGATGGCGCCCAAGCCCAAGCGACGACCCAAGTAGCATGAGTCATCCAAACAACGCAGCAGTGAATGACCTACGCCCGAGCTACGACCCAGGGCTAAATGGGGATGACCCGAATAACAAGAATTCGAAAGACAATGATCTGACCAACACCCTCCCGGCTGTGAACAACATTAACAACAGCTTTCCAGGAGACTTCGTTCCCAACGTCCCGATATTTAGTGTCTCATACCCCATGAACGCCTGCGATCCAGCTCTTTCCTTGCCGAGGTCTCCATGTGACTGCGCTGACTGCACAATTCTTAGTACTTTTACAACAGCCTACGCAGCGGTGAGTATGAAGAATCACGTCCCTGGCGCGCATCATGACCCGAAGAACGCTAACACTGTTGATTTGGTTCACAGTACGTAATGCCAGGACACAATGGGGATCACTCGACGGAAAGAAAAGGCTGGAGAATAGAGAATGGGCTGACCACAAGCAATCAACCAGATTTTGTACCGAATGCGTCCATGCATTCCAGGTCCAAACATACGCCGTCACCGAATCTTACGTTGGCGCCTCTACTCTGCCCTCATTTCCAGAGCCGACCATAATACCGCAGGGGTTTACATCGCGACTGGAGACATGCGTGGCGGGCTGCGGATCCGGGGAGGTAGCAGCTACGATGACTTATCCCGTAGGTGGGAGCCCGTATTTATCCAGTCCAGCTACGGTGCCAAATCAGGGCCAAAGCATTGCTAGTAATGAGGGTGATGGCGGTATGAGAATCGAGTCCGAATCTACGACGCAGTCGTCCAGCCCAGAAGAGGACGATGGACGGGGAGTTGGCACGACAGACGCAGGCGGTCTCGAGGCCCCGGGTACATCGGAAGAGTCACAGCAAATTGTCACGACTGGAGACGCTCATCCACTCAATGCACCCATGTTTTCTCTTGTACTTGTTATGGGGCTGGCGCTGTCGCTGGAGATGGGTCATTAACACGTGGGAATACGCTGTATAACTGTCGCGTAGTTGCCTATTGGTTTGGATTCCTCGAGAGTCTTAGTTCACTACGATCGGTGAAGATACAGGAATTTGACTGTACATAGCAGCATTAATCGCCAGTTTATGCGGTACCAGGTACCTAGTTAGCATCAGTCACACGCGCGGGGAATGAGATGGTCTAGCAAAATATTCTTCCATTGAAAAGCCAATATAAATGGTGCCCAAGCGTGTTAACAAAAAGCCCATAGCCTTATCATACATGCATACCTCAGGTAGCCCGATAATAACAACCCAGTGTGGTATTTATGCTCCATGTCCGCCTGCTCCTGTATCGACGTTCAATTCCTACTGTTTCTTCTCACTTAGGTGCCGGAGCACCGTCGGGAGCACCCGCCGTGGCAGCCGCAAGCGTTGTCTGCACAACACCAGGCGACGGGTTATGAGTTGCAGGTGGCGACGGACCATTGTTCTTGCGTGCGTTGTTGCCCTCTTCTGTCAGTAACTTACTGAGGAGCTGGAGATCGTCGCGAGCACGCGGGTCCTTTTCCAGACATCTTCGGACGGCATTCCATTCGCCTTCCTTCATACGGGCAGCGTGGGGGAGCAAGAAAGTCACTGTAGAGCTGCCAAAGAGCGGTCCAAGTACTTGCCGGGCCTTCATCTCGCCCTCGGCTTGGGCGGCGCGCACGGCCACCAGGTTAGGGTCTTGACTTGGTGCTTGAGGCGGAGCTGGTGGGGTCGCAACAGTAGGAAGAGGAGGTCTTGGAGCTACGACAGGCGTTGGTTGGCCAGGAATTTTAGGTGGAGGTATCGGAGTCTGGCTGTAGGTTGGTGGTGTAAATGTGGAAGTGCTGAAGGGACCCTGCGGTGTGGCAGGAGACCACGTAGGCGCCGGGATTGAGGGATGTCTGGGTGGTGGCACGGGAGTGGACTGCGTTGGCGTTGCGGACTGGCTCTGTCGTACTTCAGCTCGCTGCTGATCGAGTGGGATGGGAGTTTGCTTTTCGTCTCGCACGACGAAAACCATAAGTAGCATGGGCTCGGCTCGCACGGCCGGAATGGTGTGATCGCCAATGTTCTGCATGGGTTCGGGAATGGGCCCATCTCCTTCAGAGACTGGGACCAGATAGGTATCGCGGACATTGCCTAGTTTCCTCTCTCCCACGACGCCGTATCGCTTTTTGTTCCTGAAGTAGTCGATGACAGCCAAGAACTGCTTGCGTGAAGTCTCGTCAGCGGGCTGAGCTGGGGAGAGACTGGTGATGACCAAGTCGATTTGATTGTTGTATCTAAGCCCACATAGATAAGGCACTGCCTTCTCTTCGGGAATGCGGCCACAGACACTGAGGAGAGGCGGGATGAGATCTTTCCATGCAATGCCTCGCACTTTGCTCAAGTCCGCTCCGCCTACGAACTTGGCAACAGTAGAAATATCGGCGACATTGGTCATGGTGAGTGGGCCACGCCAGACCACATCAGGATCGATGTCTTCGGAGGGAGAATATGGCGGAGAGTCATTGCCATCGTCCTCGAGCAATCTGTCGACGTCCGGGTCATCGACGGGACCAGCGGAGCGCACTTGAGTGGAAGACCGACGCTGATGAGAGGCCGAGGGCGATTTGACACTGGAGAAAACCTTTCCGATGTCGAAGTTTGAAGGCTTGGCATGTTGCTGAGCCTGCGTATCCAAACGCAGAGGAGTGGACGAGGTGCGGCGACTGGTTGATGACTCGCCAGCGGATGCGCCAGCAACTCCAGCGGCGCTTGTCTGGGTTGTCTCGCGGATGCCTTGCTTGTGCAATTGGGCTGGTGCTTCATCCGCGTCCAAGTGCACGTTGTCCGTCTCAATAATCTCTTCGCCTTTGTGTGTTCGCCGTACACGAGGGCCGTCGTCGCTGACAAGAATCGACTGCTTGTCGGCTCTAGCCTTCATCTCGGCATTTTCACGCTGCAGCTCCTTGGTGGCAAGCTCATCGCCGCTCATGACAACGAACTTGGTCGGCGGTAAGGTGCGGTTCAGGACTTGGGTAGCCAGCTCGACGTTGTTTTTGAGACTGAAGGACAGAGTTCGAAGCTGGGATGCATTGTGCGAGGTGTTGGGATGGGTATCTTGGTAAGCGCGTTCAATCTCGATGGCCAGTCGTTCGGAGAATTTGCTCTTGGGGGTGCCCTGCGGCAAGCTAAAGAGACTCTTCTTCTCGCCCTGGTCGATCGCGTGCTCGAGAGACTTTTGAATAGCCAGGGCGGCCTGTCTTCTCGGGCCTTCGAGCTTCTGGATTGCGTCGGGGAGGTCGCTCGGCGGTGCGTACTTCAGCTTATCAGTTGCCGTGTCTGGCTCTGGCGCCTCTGCCTTCTGTAGAGGTTCTGGGGCAGCAGTGGCAGTAGCGCCGGCGCCGGATGCTTTGCTACTAGGGGTGGAGGTAGTGGTGGTGGTGGAGGATGGCTCGGAGACGATCTTGCGTTGCTTGCTGGCAGGGCCTTGTGAGTGGTCTCGAGACTTGCGTTTCCCCTTTGGCAGCGACTCTTGCGGAGCAGGAGTGGGCGTGGGCTCTTTCTTCTTGGCTTCGGCGCTTGGCGATGGCTGTGGCTTGCTGGCGGTTGCTGGAGGTGGTGGAGGGTTGGAAAGACGAGAGGCAGAAGCCCCTCGAGTGTCAGTAGTAGAAGCAGTAGTACTCGCAGCAATGGCAACGGCAGCAGCACTGGGGGATGCGCGGTCCTTGGTATCGCTGACTCGCTTGGCCTTGGCCTTCTTGCCGCCCTTCTTGCGCTTCTTTTCATCCTCATACTTCTGGCGGCGGTCCTCCCACGGCTTCTCGCCTCGCTTGATTGCTTCGAACGTCTCCTTGTGGTCCTGTGGCGCGCATTGTTCGCAGAAGTAATCCTTAGTTAAATCCTCTTGGAACACGCTCATGCCAACGCAGACATTGTGCTGCCAGGCACCACACTTGTCGCAGGCGATCCACGGCTCGTTGGCGTCGTCGTCATCCTGCGAGGTGGCGCCACAGATGCAGCGGATGATCTCATCATCTTCCTCCTCTTTGTCTTCCTTCTCGGCGGGCTTCTTGGTGTTCTTCTTGGTCGTGGTCTGGCGTCGCTTGGGCTCGGGTCCGTTCTCGAGCTGGTCGAAGGCCTTCGTGTGCTGGCCCTTGGTCGCGCGCACAGAGCGGCGAGGTTCTGGCTCTGTGGGAGAAAAGAGACGCGTTAGCAGCCAGTTTGCACGAGCTCTGTCTGGTGAGGTGAAGTGGAGTGATGGGCGCGACTGCGCAAGGAGCCATATCTAAAGCTGGCTATGGGCAGAGACCTCGATGCGCCAGGCGCATAACCCTGAGAAGAAGTCTGAATGGAATTGGGCTTACCAGACATGGTTGGAAGTGCAGACACTGCCGAGACTGTTTGTGGCGATAGATGCAATGACGGCAATGCGCAGTGTTCAATTGACAGGCTGTGCGCGCAAGATGGCCAAGCGCGCGCGAGGTCTACGATGGAATGGCAGGCAGGCGGAAGGAATCAGACAGTCATAACGTTTTACGATGCCAGTTGTTGACAATCACGCAGGAAAAGAAGGTGAGGCGACGCGACGCGACAGGAGCAGCGCCCGTGGCCAACTATGGTACGATGCAATGGGAAATCAATGGGCGGGGTCCTCCCAACACACTTCACTCGTGAGAAACCAGTCTCAATAAACCAACTCCCGGCTTGGCAGAAAGTGCAGTCAATCAGTCACCAAAGTAGACCCAAGGGAAACGTGTAATGTGCAGTTCCAGATGCCGGGTCAAGAGAGCTTTGTCGCGGAAAGAGCCAAATCGCCCGACTGGCTCCCAGGCTGGAAAACCCAAGATGTTACAGTGCTGCAGAGAGGTCGCGTGAGAGATGCGTCGACAGGAGTTGACTGCACAACCTTGCCCACGGGTACCTAAGGGAGGTTGAAATGTGGCTCAGTGAGGGGCGGTTCGGTATGGGCCAGTGCCGAGAATCGATTATGGTAGCTGAGTTGGCGACAGGTGATATCGACTCAATCGCGTGTCAATGAAGGCAGAACAAGGGTACTGCAGAGGCAGCAAAGTCGTCGGCAGTGTGGTGGAAGTAGGAGTTTTGGAATGTAAACTTGATGGGTGCTGGGAGTGGGAGGTTTGTCATTATGGGTTGGAAAAAGAGGAGGCGCAGGTCGGGGGAGGTGAAGACGGGGCGGCGAGGGTAAAAGACCAAGTGCCATCGCAAATGGGGGGAGATGGAGAAGCCACCCCTGCCCCTGCAAGGGTCTCGATCCACGACCAGAAGCGGGAAGGGGCGATGTCACAGCTGGCCTCGGGCAGAAAATCCGGATCTCTTATCGTTATCAGTAGGAGGGGAGAATCGGATAGAGCGGACGGGAGAGCAGTGGCTTGCCGTCGTGGCTTGTACCAGCCAAACAATGACCTTCAGCCCCTGGGCAATCATGCCAACGGGAAGAGAGGGATAGAGTCAAAATAGATTGGTACTAACCACTGAATACCACGCTGGTATAATTGTCTGGGAGAATGCGAATGGAGTAATCATTGAATCGTCCTTCCAAAATTCGACACTCATCGATGGGCAGAGCAAAAAGCGACTGGGAACTGGACAAAAGGCTCAATATCTACTATTGATGCGCCCTACAGGTACCTACCTAGACTTACAGCCTAGACAATCCAGTGTGCCATTTATTTGCTTTTGGCCCTAGAAGAGAAGCAAGCTTGGGCCAATGGTGTCGCGGGGTGAGGTGGTGCTAGGCTGAGCTGTACGCGTTTGAAGCTCTTGCCTAGCAACCTAGGTGCCAAGGTAGCAAGACATCATCGTTTGGTGGACGCAACCCGACACCATCATCAACTGAACACCGCAACACCGGCACCGACACCAATACTCATCGTAGACCTTCCTCCTGCTCGCAATCCACCCGCCAACGCCGAGAACCTCACCGACCATTGCTTGCGCTCTGGTCAGCCCTACTAGTACATACGATTGGTGCAGGATAGTTGCAACGGCGCAACAGAACAAACCTCTTCCACACCTTGAATCCCGTCCCCTCTTACGGTCGATTCATCCACCATGTCTCGCCGTTACGACTCCAGAGTAAGCCTAGGCACACTTTTGTTCTCTATTCCCGCCTCTTTGCTGCGCGGGTTTACGAATACATATCTGACTGCTATTGCGCCAAATTAAAACAGACAACCATCTTCTCGCCCGAGGGCCGCCTATATCAGGTCGAGTACGCTCTTGAGGCCATATCCCACGCCGGCACCGCCATCGGCATCCTCGCCAACGACGGTATCGTTCTGGCTGCCGAGCGCAAGGTCACCTCCAAGTTGCTCGAGCAGGACACATCCGCCGAGAAGCTCTACATTCTCAACGACAACATGATCTGCGCCGTCGCCGGCATGACCTCGGACGCCAACATCCTCATCAACTACGCCCGCCAGGCCGCCCAGCGATACCTGCTGACCTACAACGAAGACATTCCCTGCGAGCAGCTCGTCCGCCGTTTGTGCGATCTCAAGCAGGGCTACACCCAGCATGGTGGTCTTCGTCCCTTTGGCGTCTCCTTCATCTACGCTGGTTGGGATCCCCAGCGACAGTTCCAACTTTACCTCAGCAACCCCTCTGGTAACTACGGTGGCTGGAAGGCCACTTCGGCTGGCGCCAACAAGGCCAGCGCCGACTCTTTGCTGAAGCAAGACTACAAGGAGGACTGCACCCTGAAGGAGGCGTGCGGCATGGCGGTCAAGGTCCTGAGCAAGACGATGGACTCGACTAAGCTGAGCAGTGAGAAGAGTGCGTTTACATCCTTCGTCGTATTGTTTTCAATCCCAGTCAGCGCCCTGTTTCGCATCCCATCGTATGTATCAAGGGCTCAACTGATTCGTGAGCTAATCTATCATTGCAGTCGAGTTTGCAACGGTGGGACAGACCAAAGATGGCAAGATCTACCACCGGTTGTGGAGTGCGGATGAGATCACGGCGTTGTTGAAGGAGCATGATTTGGCCAAGGACGAGAGCGCCGAGGACAAGTGAAGATAATCGTGCGTAGAGGTCATACGTAAGAAGAAAAGAAGATCTCGCGTGTTGGTACCACGCGCAACAAGAGAAAGACGTGGCTATGTAACATTATTACGACAACGACGTCTTCTTCTCCCATAGGTCAACCACCTTCGATGAGAGCTACGGAGGCACGAGCAGTTGCATAAGCATGAACAGACGAGTGTAAATGGGTTGGACCAACGATGATGATCATTAAGTAGTAGCCCCGCCAATGCTAGTCAAACCACACACCGAATACCATACTGGTTGAAGTATCGCACACCATGACGAACATTTCTCCGAGAATCATCCACATGATTGACTGGTCTGACCTCCTACTAATATCCGATCATAATCTACAAATCGAAGTTCGAGATAATGGCTGTTAATCTTGCTACTTGGCATGAAGTTTTTTTGAGATGATGAGCTTGCAGGTTCCAACTAATATATTTAGTTTCCATTGAGCATCTTTGCCAACCTCAGCACCCATCTTCCACGGCAGCAACCAGCCCTTATATACGTACATGTATATGTGGCAAGTTGACAATCTGTTGCTGCATACCAGTATGTAGGGCTGTTGACAACCGGTGGGTGAATTCAACTCATAATGGTGGTATGTACCTAGGTACATGTACATGGCCTACAGTAAGTGATGTTGAATCATGCATGTGTTGCCGACTTCAAGCTGAGGTTCAATGTTGTTCAGTCCAGGAGGCTGCCGAGCTGCTGCCCCACTACTGGTATGCATAAAGGCCCCAGTCCCCTGCCTCTCAACACCCACGTCGTGGCTTCTGCTGCTTTCCCGCAACCAATGATCTCGTCTGATTGGCAGACAATTTGTTGTTGAGATTCACCACATTCACACGTCTTCACCGTCTGTTTTCCCTCTCTCGTCCTCTCATCGCAGCAACCGGGCCTGCCTTCTCACCTTGATACCATCACCTCTTTTGCCATCGAGAGCAGTAGCCCGTCATGCTCCAGGTGCCCGTCCGCGGGGCCAACGGTGCCGCCACCAAGAACACAAAGGCCGTCATCCTGGTGCGTCTCTCAGTTTGCCCCTCCTCCAATCCACTCGCCTTGCCGTGCCTGGCTTTGCCTTGCCCTACCATACTTCCCCAGCTTCAATGACCCCACCACGGCAATGTAGCAGTCAAGACGCTGTTGTTGATTATGGCTACTGCGAAGCAAACTGACATTTGCCATTGTGCTTCCTAGGTCGGAGGCCCCTCTCGAGGCACCCGTTTCCGACCTTTGTCACTTGATGTCCCCAAGGTGAGCGAGGGCCCTTCTTGTCAGATGCCAATTGACACAATGATTGCTGGGAGAGCAACCAATGATTGTCCTATCGATGCATTGTTTTCATTCCTCTTCGCTTCGTCGCAATGATGGCAGCACGCCGGTCACTCACATGATGTGTTTTCCATATGTATAGCCGCTCTTCGATGTTGCCGGTCACCCTATCATCTGGCACTGCCTCACCGCCGTCGCCAAGGTGCCCTCTATCCAGGAGGTTGTCATGATCGGCTACTACGACGAATCCGTCTTCAAGGATTTCATCAAGGAGGCTGCCACCGAGTTTCCCAACGTCCCCATTAAGTACCTGCGCGAGTATCAGGCTTTGGGCACCGCCGGCGGTCTCTACCACTTCCGCGACGCCATCCTCAAGGGTCGCCCCGAGCGCATCTTCGTTCTGAACTCAGATGTCTGTTGCTCTTTTCCACTCAATGATATGGCCAAGCTCTTTGACGATAGGGATGCCGAGGCCGTCATTCTTGGCACTCGCGTGAGCGAGGATGCTGCCACCAACTTCGGGTGCATCGTTTCCGACACCCACTCTCGTCGCGTCCTACACTACGTTGAGAAGCCTGAGAGCCACATCTCCAATCTCATCAATTGTGGAGTCTACCTATTCAGCGTCGACGCCATCTTTCCTAGCATTCGCTCTGCCATCAAGCGTCGCACCGACCGTCCCCGTCTCGTCTCCTACCCCTCTTCCGACAACCTCGAAGCCTCTTTCACAGCCCAGGATGATGACGACGAAGAGCGCCGCAACGAAGTTATCCGTCTCGAACAGGATATCCTCAGTGATCTCGCCGATAGCAAGCAGTTTTTCGTCCACGAGACCAAAGACTTCTGGCGTCAGATCAAGACAGCCGGCTCTGCTGTTCCTGCCAACGCCCTCTACCTGAAGCAGGCTCAGCAGACTGGTTCCCACGAGCTCGCCACGCCCTCGACCAACATCATTGCCCCGGTCTTCATTCATCCTTCCGCCCAGGTTGATCCCACCGCCAAGCTCGGTCCCCATGTCTCTGTCGGTCCCCGTGCGGTCATCGGAGCCGGTGCTCGTATCAAGGAGTCCATTGTGCTGGAGGATGCCGAGATCAAGCATGATGCGTGTGTGCTGTACTCCATCGTCGGTTGGAACAGCCGTGTCGGCGCCTGGGCCCGTGTAGAGGGCAGCCCAACTCCCGTGGCCAGCCACAGCACCAGCATCGTCAAGAACGGTGTCAAGGTGCAGAGCATCACCATCTTGGGCAAGGAGTGTGGTGTCGGAGATGAGGTGCGCGTGCAGAATTGTGTATGTCTGCCTTTCAAAGAGCTGAAGAGGGTAAGTCATGAGGGTACAATGATCGGACAATACATATTCTAATCTAACTTGGGTTTAGGATGTTGCCAACGAGGTCATCATGTGAGCGACCTCTGTGGTTGAAATATGAGATCTATGCGGAATTCCCAGTGGGTCTTTGCTTCATTTCGCAAGAAAATGGATTCGGCGGTGCATGCACGTAGCAGGGACATAAGGCTTCATCGACTTCGTAAAAAAGATGTAGAGAACGAAGGAAATGGAACGGTTTCGCGAATTACTGCAGTGGTAGGGTACCACGTAATGCCACGACTATTAAGCTAGCGAACAACGTACCTAATGAATGATTTTCCAATGATACTGCGCATAATCAGCTGAACCAACTTCTCAGTAATCCTGAACCTAAATATACAGTTCCAATTCTAAATAGATCATGTCCCTAGGAAAACGTTGTGGGTATTATGAAAAGATAATTGTGTCAATTTTTTTGCTAATGACCTGCCAAAAGACAGACCCTCGAGGGCGAAACAGAGTGGTACCAAGAACTCTCCACCGGTGCATGGCGTGTCAGCAGGGTGTCACTGCTAATAAGACGTTTCGTATCGGCTAGATCATCAACATTGAATGCTTGTCGCCTTATATGGAAACCACACATATCTGTGGTGAGCTGCTCATCTGCCTTGCCATCCACAACGTGAAGCGTAGAAGGAAGTTTTAACACACAACCCCAACCCCCTGATGTAAGAGAGCTGGTTCTGCGCTCTGGATGCAGAAAGAATGTCCACATGGACCAACATGAAGCATACGGCCCTAAACTGGAGGTAGATCTTACAGCAGGCAGTGTGACCCAACCAATGTTACTCTGACTGATATAGCTCTTGTAAGGCTGCCATTCTTCTCACGGTGGTATTGCCTCGTTTGAAGGCGTGCCGAATTTCATGGATGCTTTCCTGAATAACTAGCCTTTAAAAAGCTGGTTATCTTAAGTAGGTCTTATTTTATGCTACATCACGTTCCTATTGTGCTTGCAAATATTGCCAAGTAGCAATGCATGTCCTTCACTGTTAAAACAAGTAATCTGATGGCAGGGAGGAAACGACGGACCTCAATTCCACGTGTTGAATTGAATCCTCAAATAGCACCATCAACACGTTTAGCAACAATGTTTATGTTCGGCCCTCGCAGTAAATGAGTACAATACCAATGTGA
Organism: Xylariaceae sp. FL1272; assembly: GCA_022432385.1. NCBI lineage: Eukaryota > Fungi > Ascomycota > Sordariomycetes > Xylariales > Xylariaceae > Xylariaceae sp. FL1272. The sequence goes on from JAJJXC010000004.1 coordinate 1,074,645, forward strand.
ACTCCATTTCGTAACATGTGATAGTGCTGCTGCGATATGCCACCGTGGAACGCCGTTATGAATATGGCATAGATTTAATAATTATCATGAAGTGAAAAACAGAACGGCAATGCTTGGCGGTCGAAGAACATACCGAAATGTTAGAAAACGAGCAGGCCGCTTTAAATACACTGCCTAGCCAAATCGATACATAACCATCCGGCTATACATAGATAGGCTGCCGTTATGTTTGTCGCTTGCATTTAAAATGAGATGTGTATATGCCGTAACATTGATTTGATTAAACCACGTGCTTATAATGATATTTAATTACTGCTGTAAAGCTTAATATTCGGTAGTTTTGGTGTTCAGTGGAATATCTTGCTTGTACTTAAAAACATAGTACATCGACATCGGGATGGGTTGTCAAGTCATTAATCAGACTTCAACTGGCAGGCGAAGATGTCGGGTGTAGGAAGACCCCGATAAGCACACAATTACGACCATGTTGTTGACACTGAAAGACTTTCCCTTCCTAGTCTGTTGGTTAGAGCCCCAAGCTCGCAAAATTAGCAGGGGGCGGAGTCTTCGTGGCCCGACATGTTTAAACAACTCAGCGGGAATTCCCATAGGACTTAACGATCGTCGCGTTCTGATCAACAGCGCGGGCGACTGATTCGCAATCTTCGCCGTTGGCCTTATGTCCCAAGTCGGAATTACGGCGACAAAGAAAATGCTCATCCAATCAGTTCGAGTGTTATTCTCTATAAATGGCCGGGTTTCGCCTCCATCAATCGACAGCATCAAGGAGTTGCAAGAGAAGCGACATTAAAATCATCTCAAACTGAGCTTGTGTGTATCGCGAACTTAATGTTCAACTATAACAACATGACCTCCACCTTGCTACTCGCTTTTATGATAGCAAATTTAGTTGCATCGTTCAAAACACGCTTACTATTCGAATTCTCAGGATCGACATTCATTGAGAACATTGCCATTCGCCCAAATGGTCATGTCCTAGCGACAACCTTCACCGATGCTGCCTTGTACACTCTAGACCCAACTGCCTCGAACACCACCGCGAGACTTGCAGCCCAGATCCCGGGCAAAACAGCTCTTACAGGAATCACAGAGCTGTCTCCCGATACATTCGCAGTGGGTGCAGGCATAATGGCGAATCTGACATTTGTAAATGGGTCGACAAGCGTCTGGGTGGTCGATTTCAACACTCTAAGCTCGGAACCAAAGGTGAAGCTTGGAGCCAACTTGCCAGAGTCAACTATCATCAATGGTTTAGTTACATTGCCTAGACATAGGCATATGGTGCTCGCAGCGGATTCTATAGCTGGTGCCGTATATCGCATTAACCTTGTACTTCGAACTGCTGAGATCGTTATCCAAAACGATATCTTGGCATTGGGAGCTGATCCTGCATACCCACTCGGCATTAACGGGATCGAAATACATGATGGGTATCTTTATCTTTCCCAGTCCGCGCAGAACTTCTTTGCACGCGTGCGCATATCAGACACTGGCGAGCAGACCGGCGACTTTGAGATCATTGCGACATTGCCCCAGACACTAGACTTGGTTGCGTACGATGACTTCGCGATCGCGACGAACGGCATCACATATCTCACGGCACACAGTAATACGATCTTTCAGATCATGCCTAATGGAAGCCAGACCGCGTTTTACGGTCCCAACAACACACCCTATCTGTCTGACCCGACATCCACGGCGCTAAGTCGAGATGAGTCCAAGCTGTACATAGTTACAGGTGGAAGCGCCATTCATGGAGGTGTCACTGGTGGTCAAATCATTGAAGTTAGGCTGGACTAGGACCGCGAACGCTGGGAAGGAGGATTCCCCTGAGAAATATAGGTAATAATAAGAATTATATATAAAGAAAAAGCAATTTAAAACATATCGAAACAGTGGTAAAAATAATTCCAGTATTGTTAGTGCGTACATGCGTACGTCGATATACTGGCTTTGGCATATAAAGTCATTGCCTATATTAGTAAGAGCCGTTAATTACGAAGCAGCTGTTAGCTACGTAAAGTACCGCCCCACTAAATTTTAGTTTATAGCTACTTACGGAAACCGCTTTTACGCTTTTTATAATTATTAATTAATAATTATTTTTTATAATCTATATATACCCGTAGTTATATTATGTCCGTACGGAAAGTAGTTTTAATATTAATTAATGCTTATTATTTTATTTATAAGCACAAATTAGCTAAAAAAAAAGTTTATCGCAAGTTATTTTGCCACACCCGATATAACGAATTTCCTTAAGCAAACTGTTACTAATAAAAACTGACCGCACGCTTTAAGTCCTTTGCTTTATCGGACAAACCTAAATAACGCGCGATTATAGTTATTTTTTTATAAGCTAATTACGACTTACTATTATAGTTGCAATATTTCGTCGCCGTTAGACTTAAACGTTATATCACGTATTTTAAAACATTTTATTAGCGCTTTTTATTTGTTATAAGCGGACTATTTAAATTGCCCGATTTATTAATTAAAACTTAAAGTTATGCGTGTTTAAACTAACTTGCTAATTATATTTTTTTATTTTAATTACCGTTATATTTTTTAAGCTTTTTATTAGTGTGACGACCCGGTCTACCTAGAGATCGGTTTAGTAGGGTTTTGATTCGGCAAGAATTGCAGTAGTAGAGTCGGTGGTCAATTATCTTTACAAAGTCGTCAGGAGATTTCTCCTATTCAATTTTAAGAACGAAGTAAATACTTAGATTGAAAAATAAGTAAAAAAATAACTAAATACATAGAATTCCCTTCTTTTTTATAACATTTTTTTCTTTATACTATTGCTTTATGCTTAGTACTGCCTACTAAGCATTATTGATCGTTGCCTTTGTTTTGCTTAGTGCTGCTTACTAAGCGCAACTAATCAATGTTACGTAACTTATGCGTATTCCTTAAATATGCATCTTCCCGTTAATCGTGCTTAAACTACTTATTTTTTACTAAGCCTAAACAATAAGCTAGCTAAAATGTTAGTTCGTAATATTATCCCTTTCTTTTTATTATTGTTGTTTTTAATAATAAAAAAGTGTAAGTACCCCGTTCGCTGCGTTTTGGGTTTTTCCTTTTCAGTTTCCGACTAATTTCCTATTATGTTAAACCGAATCCGAAAACTTTGCACGAAACCTAAAAACTCTACCGCTTGTCGAATTAACCTCGTTAACCTTTTTAACGACAACGGTTTTAAAGTTATGCCGTGTATACGTTACGATTTTTTAAACTTTAAATATATTATAATAAACAGAATAAAAAAGTATAAAAAATGCATTTCTGCCGGAATAAACTGTAATAAAAACCACAAGCCTTTTTTTTCTTTTTAAAACATCTATTTTAAACATTAGCGTATTAAGCAAAAAAAAAGCATAACCGAAAAGCGATTGCTTTACGTTTAGCAAAAAATAAACGACGCGCTTTTAAAGTTAATGCGTTTAAAAAAATAAAAGAATTTTTTAAAAAAACGTAGTATTGAAATAGTTTAACGAAGCGTAAATACGCTTAATAAACTAAATAAAATTAACCGGATTAAGGATAAACAGCGAAAGATCGCAAAAAAACAGACTCGCTTGTCGGAGTTTTTTACTGTTTTTAATTTCGATTAGTCCTTGCTTAATTCTTTAAGTATCGACTTTTTTTCGTTTTTGGTCGATCCGGGTTCTAGCGGTAAAAGCGTTTAACCACTTTTAGCGCGTTCGCTAAAAACTTTTTAAGTTCTTATAAATTCTCTGTATGTAAATAACCTTTCTATTTAACTAAATACTAAAGTTTCCTTTTATACTAACGTAAATTTAATATATTTTCGACCTTATATTCGTTTTAGTCGATTTCGACTTTTAGTTTTGTTTAAAGTTTAACGTTTTTTAATGCTGGTTTTAATAATAAAATATAAAAAACTAAGTATATTTTTATTCCTTAAAGTAATAATAGTTAATAGTTTAAATTCGAAAGTTTTTCCGAAATTTCGAATAGTTTAATAAACTTGTATTTAAGTTTTGCACTTAGTCGTTTTTTAGCTTTAATATTTTTTATTAAAAAATAAACTTTATCCCTTTTTTTAAAAGTCGGCTTTAAAAACCTTTTTTTATTTGCGTAACGTTTTATACGTTTTTATAAAAACATTATTTCTTCTTATAAGTATTAATATAATCCTACAAGCTTGTCGGCTTTTATCTCAGCTTTCGGCGCTGTAATCTTGTTTTAAATAAGTTGCCGTAAAACATTTAAGTTATAACCATAGTTTGCTTTAAAAAGTAATATACCTATATTTTTGTTATTTAAACTGTTATAAGTTAGTTATACCGTAAATAACTTTATAACCTAATCGTTTTGTTAGTAGTTAATATAGCATTAAAGATATGCTTTTAATATTTGGTTTAATAGTTTGTTTTATTTATTCGTTTAAAGATAATATGCTATAGTTATTTTATGCTTTGTACCGATAGCGTAAACTAACGATTGCTAGTATTTCGAAGCTATAGTTCTTCCTCGATTTATAATCTATTTTTTAGGCTACTTGTAATTAAATACTATATGCCAAATAATTACATAAACTATATTTTTCGCTAAAGTGGCTTCTCTATATAAAATGAACAATCTATACTTTATTGTTTTATTAACAACAACTAAAATACTATTATAGTATATTCCTGTCATAAGTTCTTTCGACTTAGGAAGTTTCGTAATAAAATCGAATGCTACTTTTAACTATGTTTTGCTTAGTAGTAGTATTAGCTACAATAAGCCGTAAAGTTTGTGTCGCTGTAGCTTTGCTTTATTGCAAAAATTACATTTTTGCAAAACTTTTTTAACTACTGACTTTGTTTCTAGAAAGTTATAGTTTTTTCGTAAACGAGTAATAGTTTTGAACCATTTTTAATGTCCTGCAAATAAATACTTATGCAATTCTTTAACTAATTCTTTTTGCAGTTTTAGTAAAATATAAAGCTTGCTTTTATATATTACTACATAAAACATATCGTTATTGTTTTGTCGATAATAATCTCGAAATTCCGTTTTATTTAGTAATTTCGATTTCGGAACATTATTTAAATAAGCTGCTAAACGTTTTTCCTACTTTTTATAGTCGTTAATCGTCATTGCTATAGTAAGATTCCTTGTTTCGTTAGGTTTTAAAATAGCGTAGTTTTTAAATTTATTTTAAATCTTATGTTTTAGCTTTTTATTTAAAACATTTGCTCTAGCATTTTTAGTTCTTTTAACGTAAATAATCTTAACGTTAAACTATGCTATAAATTTTTACTATCGAATCTGTTTTCGATTAAGTTTTTTAATGGATAAAAACGACGTAAAGTTTTTATAATTAGTAAAAACTTTTACTAACGCTTTAGCTCCGATAAGATAATGCTTTTATTTTTAAAAAGCATATATAATTGCTATTAATTCTTTGTTGTAGATAGGATAATTTAATTGAGGTCCGGCTAATTTTTTTAAAAAAAATGCAACTAGGTACAGTTTGCCGTTGTTATTTCGTTGCCCGAAATATCTTCTAATAGTAAAGTCTAATGCATCTGTTTCGACTTCGAATTCTTTGTTTAGGTCTAGTAGTTATAAAATAAAGTTACTAAGTATTTTGTTTTTTATTTTTTTAAAAGCTTCTTGTTCTAATTTTCCCTATTAAAATGGAACATCTTTTCGCGTTAAGTTCGTAAAAACTGCTGCAATTTTTTCGAAATCTCGTATCAATGGTTTCACATAATTGGTAAACCTTAAAAATGCTTTAACTTCTTTAACAAATTTCAGCGGTTGCCATTCTCGAACGGCTGCGATTTTTTTTCTTAAATCTAGATTCGTCCAGGCGTTATCGTAAAACTTAAGAAATCTACTTCTTACTAATAGAACTTGGTCTTTTTAGGATATATTTTAATCTTTGCATTTTATAATGTTTGAAATACTAATCGTACGTGTTTTATATATTTTTTTTATATATTCGAATATATTAGAATATCGTTTAAATAAACTATTACGAATTTTTTTAAAAACATTTGTAAAATATGCGTAAAACGTCGCTGTTATAATGTTAAAGCGTTTATTAAGCTTTTTTACATAATAAAATACTTATATAGTTTTTTATTTATAGCGAATGCTGTTTTGTATTCGTGGCTTTTCGCTATTCGAATTTATTAAAATGCTTTTGGTATATTAATCGCCGTGTACTATTATGCTTTGTAAAGCTAATTTCGTAAGTTATTAATTTTTAGTATCGGTTTTACGTCTTTGATCGTAATGTTATTTAACGCTTTATAGTCGATACAAAGTCTTTTTGCTTCGACTTTTTTGCTATCGATTACTTTTAGTACTTAAAGTAGTTATAATCGTGCTAAAAATGTTAAAAGTTTAATAAATCTTTTTATTAAATTTTTTTTAACATATTTTTATTTTTTGCGTTTTTGTTTTACGCTTTTAGGTTAAGATTTATAAAATAATAGCTTAGCTCCTTTTTTTAATGGTATTTCGTAATTTTATAAGCTATGTTTTAATAACGTTATGTTTTTTTTTGTTTTAAATAGTTTTTAAAACTTTTAAAATTCCTTTAAAATATCGAAATTGGTTTTTTTTAACTCCTTTTCGGTCATAAATTAAGTAAGTGTCGTTTTTAGTCTGCGTGCGACCTTTTTTTAAAGTGCTGTAAAAGCATGACTACTTCTTAGTATTTTTTACTAAAGTTGATCGGTTTTTTAGTTGATTTGTAAGTTACTCGCTTGCAACTAAGGTAATTTTAAAATTATTTTATGCTAAGATATATTTATAATATTAAAAAAGATTTGTTCTTGTTTTTTTTAGATTTTTATAAAAAGTGCTACAGTTTTTTGTAGTACTTTTTTTTGGTTGTATGTACTTAAACTTTTATTAAAGGTCGTAAGTCTATAAAGGTTTTTTTTCTATATTTACGGTATGTTATACCTATTAACAATTCGTAGTAATATAAAACTACCGGTTGCTTCGGTATTAATAATTGCTTAGATCGGATGTTTATAATACGTAATTATTGTAGTTAATCGTTTGTTTTGTGTTAGAACATTTATATATAACAAAGGTTTCGTTTTTGCTATATTAATCGACTATACGTTTTTTACTGTCGATTTTCGATGTTTTTTAACTGTTTTTATAGCTTGTTAAGTTTGTTTTTCGTTCGTTAATCCCGTATCAACTGGTTTCGTTTGTTGACCGTTTTATACGCTTTTCGGTACAATTTTTTAAAGCTGACTTTTTATTCGTTTGTTATGTTTTTAATCTATTTTTTAATTAGTTTTAAACGTTATTTCTATTGCGTTAAGTGATTTGAAGTTTGTAATTATAATGTCGTAAGGTTTTTCTTTTTTATAAATCGCAAAAGTCTTTTTTAATTCTTTTTGCTTTTAAGTTTTTTAACAATCTTAAATTTTATAACTGCATAGACTCGGCATTCGTTTCTATAGCAATTATTGAGAGAGTTGCGGCTTTGTATGCAGTCTTTAAGCCATTTGGGATCTTTTCCGAATATCGCATAGCCTTCGCTGTATTTTATAACAAGTACTACTTTTCTAATTTTATCGTCGAGATATAAAAATAAGATTGGTTAACTATGATTTCGTTTTAGAAACTATTTATTTTTAAACTTGTCCTTTAAATGGTATGGACAAAAGTTATAGATATATAATATCTACGAAAGGGTGCCGTAGCTTTTGCTTATATGGCTCATTTCCTCTTTATTTCTTTCTTTTATAGCAGTTTCTTCGCTGTGTTCGAAATACGATGTAGTAATTGCATTAATTGGTGCCATATCGTTATAAAACAGGTCTTTTCCCGTCGCTGCAAATTAATTTCTTTTTGTTAGAGTGCTTTAAATTATGTTAATATATTTTTAGAGCAACTATAGTTCGTTTAAAATTTTTTTCAAATCTTTGAAATTTGTAACCTTTTTTTGCAACTAACTTTGTTTTAAAGACTCTAACTGTTTAAAAGCTTTGCGCTAGGCCTTAGTCACTTTAGTTTTTGTTATATAAATACTAGTTTTTTCGATTATATCGATATTAGTTTGGATTTTTTTTAAGTCTTTTTTATTTCGGGTAAAAGCTCGTTCGAAATAAAAGTTATTTAAATTCTATTATATAGCTTTCGCTGCTATATCTTTAAGTTGTTTTTCGTAAAATTTGTGTTAACATTTTTCATATTTATATTATAAAACATACTCGAGGCATTTTTTGCCTTTAGGCTAACCGAGGTTTTTTTTTTTTAGTAAGGTTTTAAGTGTTTTAATGCTTTTTCTTTTTTTTAGAGTTAAAAGGTATCGTTTTATTATAAAAACGTTATTGTTGCCTTTATTGCTTGCGTTGTTCGCGGCTATTTGTTTTTCAAGTACTTTTTTAGTTTTAGGCTTAGAACATTTATTAACGAAGTGTCTTTTTTCTTAACAGTTATAGCAAATGACTTTGCTTAAGTCAGTTTTGTTTTTGTTTTTTTTTTATCGCTGATTTAACTGTTTTTTGTTGTTTATGTCGATTTTTATTAGTCCGGATTAAGTTTTGTAAGACGTGTTATTGTTTTTTCGCTTTTTGCTTATGTTAAGATTGACTCGTTTAGTCTTATCCTTTTTTTCCAACTTTTTAAAATAGTTGCAATTATTAATTCGTATCGCATTAGTGATATAGGTTTCAAAATCTTTTAAACGTTCTATTTTATAAAGATCGTCTTTAACCTTATTTTTAAATCCTTTATAGAACTGATCTATAAAAACATTTTTATTATTTTAATTTGTGCGTAAAAGTAGTTGTCTGAACTTAGCGGCATATTTAGAAGCTGGTTTTTTTTGTTTTAGTCGCTTAAGTTTTCGAGCCGCTGTTTAGGCTTTTTTTAAATTACCAAAGATTTTTTTGATCCGATTTTCGAAGTAGGCGTAGTTTAAGAACATTTTAATAGTTTCGTCTTTTTGTTAGTTTTTTATGTTGTTGAAATAGTTTCGCATAATCGGCTCGAACTATTTAATTACACTTCCTTTAAAGAATCCGGCAATATAAAAAATCTTTTCGGGTTCGGTCGGCATGCTTTGCTCGTAGAACAATATATAAGCCTTAGCTTAAATAAAAAATGTTTATATATGCTTACTTGTACTATCGAAATAAATAGGAATAAGGAACTTGTATCCCTTATTTGGTCGTTGTTTTCTTACAGCTTGTTGTTGTATATTTAATTGCTTATTAACATTTTATAACTTTATAATACGCTGCTGCATAACTTGCATTTGTTGCGCAATGTTTGCTATAGTTACCGTTAGGCTAGCAATCGTGCTGCCGCTAAGTGTCGGAACGCTTAGTGCCATCTTAAGATGTCGTAATTAACTTCGCAGTTAAACCGCTGTAATAAATCAATGATTTTTTAAAATGTAACAACCCGGTTTACTTAGAAATCGGTTCAGTAAGGTTTTGATTCGGCAAAAATTGCAGTAGTAAAGTCGGTAGTTAATTATCTTTATAAAGTCGTTAGGAGATTTTTCCTATTCAATTCTAAGAACGAAGTAAATATTTAAATTAAAAAATGAGTAAAAGAATAACTAGATATATAGAATTCCCTTCCTTTTTATAATATTTTTTTCCTTATACCATTGCTTCATGCTTAGTGCTGCCTACTAAGCATTACTGATCGTTGCCTCTGTCCTGCTCAGTGCTGCTCACTAAGCGCAACTGATTAATGTTACGTGACTTATGCGTATTCCCTGAATATGCATCTTCCCGTCAATCGTGCTCAGACCACTCATTCCCCGCTAGGCCTGAACAATAGGCTAGCTGGAATGTTGGTTCGTAACAATTAGCTGTATTTTCGTTACTAAATGTTATATAGCTTATTAAAAAAATTTTAAGAAATTTTCAAATTATAAATAGCTTGTTTTAAATTTAATATACTTTACTTTAAAACGTATATTTAGAAAATTTTCAATTTTTTACTTTCGGGTAGCTTTTACCGATAACGATATCTGCAATCTATACTATTTACTTTATAGCAATTTAATTGATTTTTTTAAACGCTTTTTAAAAATAGTACCTATTAATTAAAATTAATTTTTAAAAATAATAAAACTTAATTTTTAATAAAACTTCAAAGTTAAATGTTCGATCTTACGCTTTTATGTAATATATATAACGTTTTTAATACGTATTTTTCACTATAGTTAATAATTGCATAATACGTAATATTATTATTATAACGCTATATAACAACTTCGGTAAAAGCTTTTCAAAAAATATAAATAACTTACTACAATTAGATAATAAATAAAGACAAACGTTTTTAATTAACTTTTAAATTCCTCGTATTTTTAACGATTTAACAATTTTATACGTTTATGTAAATTTTATTAACTTTAGTTTTATTAGTTTTATTATCGTTGATATTAATAATATTTAAAAATATTTATATATAGCCATAGTTATTTTATTACATTAATACGGCATTAACGGGTTTATTAACAACGGACTTGCAAATAAGTTCCGTTTTAATTTTTATAACTAAAACTTTAAAATATTTTTTTAATTAAAAAAACTCGCTAAAGTCTTTAAGAACTTCTTTCGATATAATAGCGTTTGTTTTAATTTTAATAAAAGAGATATTATTACTGTGTTTTTTAACGTTATTATTAAACTTTAAACCAATTTGTAAACGAAAATAAACATCGAAAAAAAAGCCGCTATTAAATTTATAACTTTTAAATTTATTTCCGATATTATTATATATAAATATTATTAAATAAAAAAGTATAACAATTAGTTTAACGTTAAAAAAGCGGCTAAAAAAAGCCAAAAAAAATAAAACGTTTAAAACCTTTATAATAAAAACGTTAACCTGTTATATTTTAAAGGCTTAAAAGCTTATCCCGTAGCGGAAAATATAATTCGATTAAACGTAAATAAATTATTATTTAACCCGTTAATAAACGAGTAATAAAGTAAAAATAATTTACTATAAAATAAAAAATCGATTTTTATTATAAGTACAAATTTTTTTATAAACTTTTTTATTATAAATTTCGAAATTTATAACATTTTTACCTTAAAAACTAATAAAACGTACGCTACCGGTAACGGAATAACGCAACTTATACAAAACGCATAAAACGGACTCGGCAGCGCATAAAACGTTATCCAAAATACGCAAAACGTTACCTATATAAACTAAAACGCGCGTAACATAATATATTTAAACTTTACCGCATGTAAAACTATTGCAGCCGGTAATAGTATATAATTTAATAAATTTTAATACCGTTCCTAAAACCTTATAGCAAACATACTTAAAAAATCACGAATATCGCCGTCGGCTTATATACTTACGTACATAATCTTTAAAACGATTTATATATTTAAATAATATTAAAAAACAATTAATAACTAAAATTAATTTATAACTAATATATACTAACAATTTTTACCTTTAAAAATAACCTCGATAAAAATAAACGGCGATTTTTTAAATAAGTTTATAAAATAATAACAAAAATCTTTATCGTATATAAATAACGTATATAATATTTTAAAAAATAAAGTTAAAATAATATTAAATATTACGTATTTATTAAATATATTCTATAAACAGCTTTATAGCATTTTCCTAAATATCTTAATAAACAAAGCTTAAATATAATTTATTTATAATATTAAATTTTATAATAGCTTTAAATCGATATATATGATAATCGATAAATATTTTAATATAAAAGTTAATAAAAACTATTATTTTAACGATTAAACCTTAGTTTCGTTTAATAAAATTTAGCGTAATAACTTTAAAAAAAAGCTTATAAAAGCATTTTAACTGCTATTTAATAAGTTATAAACGTATTAACGTATATTTAGTACGTAATACATAAATAAAGCCATATTTAAAAACATAGTTATAAAAACATGCCAAAACAGATTTAAATTTGCTTTTATTTTTTAAGCACTTTTTATAACTATAAAAAAGCTTTTTTTACGTTTAAAATCATTGCTATAAAACGTAATCAACCTATAAAGCACTTAGTACAATTTAACTGCGTACTACGGCGAAAATTATAAAAATAACTGCGCCGAAATTCACTACGCAGACTGCAAATATACGCTAAACTTTAAAAACTATAAACGAAATAACTATAATAACTATAAAAACTATAATAACTACGGTAATAACTTTAGCAATTATTATAGTCGATATATTAATTTATTATAAAACATATTTACATTACGTAGTAATTACTTACTACGCGGCAATAATTATTAAAACGGCTTATTTAACCGTTATAATAACTGTATACGCTTTTGTTTTATATACCGCAAACTTAATTACCGCGTATATAAACATACCTTAAAAAAGCAAAAACGTACTTTTAATAAATAATAAATACTTATTAAAACAAACAAGTTTATAACCTAGTATTACGTATATTTTAATAAAGTTAAACCCGATAATAATACGTTTATTAATAAAATCTATAAACGTATTTTAACGATTTGAAACAGTTATTAAAAGAAATAAACGATTACGTTATTAAAATATACGTAATTACGTATATAATATTGTAAATTTATAAACATTGTTTAATTTATAAAAATCTATATAATACGAATTAATTTATATATTTTAGTTTTATTTTATATTAATACGTTATAGCGTAAAGTAGTACTAAGGCATTATGTTTAATACCGGCGTTGTTAAAGTTTTTACCGTTAATAAAGCTTAAGTACGAGTTTTTATTTAATATTAACTTTAAATAAAACTAGATCGTTTAATAAAAAAAAATATTAAAATAAAGTTCGGTAATAATAAAACTATTGTGTTTATTAATATTTTAAAAGTATTTATTGTTTTTAGAAATATTAATTTTTACGTTATGTTTTTAAAGACTTTATTTTTTTTTTTTTTTAAAAAATATAAACTGTTTCGGTATATTTTCGATAATATATACGATTTTTTATAATATAAAAACGGCAATTTTTACTACCGAAGTCGTCTAAAAATAAAATTATTTATAGTTTTATTTAATAAAACTAAATAGTTATTTATTAATATAACTGAAAACAACTATATAGTTTATATTACTGTTTTAAATATTTTTACGCTATAAACTATATTATATATTAATTATAATAAAATACGATAACGTTAATTTTAAAATCTTCGAGTAAATAAGTAAAATATATACTGCTTATTAGTTTTATAACGTAATATTAAACGCTTTAAGTTTTTTTTAAAAAACGATGTAAACTTTAATTATAAAGTTCTTATTAATATAATATATTTAAACGGCAAAGCCGTTTTTATTTTATTAACGCCGTAACCTTATTTTAAAACGTAAATTTTTATTATTTATAACTATAAAAAATACGTAAAGATTTTTTATAAAGTTTAAATCGATATTTATATAAGCTTTTTTAACGTTATTATATATAACGCCGGAATTAATTTTACGTTACGAAAATTTTAATAAAGTTTATATTATAGGTATTATAATTAAAAAAATATTAATAAAAGCTTATTAAAATATTAGAAAGTTTAAATAAGTTATAAAATCTTTTAAAAAAGCTTAAAAAATTATTAATACTAAATTACGTATAGTTTTATAACTTTAAAACTATATTATAAATAATATAAAATAGTAACAATATATAAACTTTAACGGCTTAGTTTCGATTTTTTTAGTTTTTAAAATATATTTACGTATAAATATAATTTATTGTTTACTTTTATTACGTTATAACGTATAAAAGCCTTTAATTTAATTATAAATATTAAAAACGATTAAAATAATAAAGCAAATTTCGTAACGTTTTAAATATATATAACGGTTTAGACATTATAAATATATTTACGTTTTTATTATTATAAAATATACGTATATAAAAAAAGCAAAAAATAAACAAAACTTTATAAACTTTTAAGTATCGACGGCTATAATTTAATTATTAATATTAATAGTTTTGCAAAATTTCGATTTATATACGTAAAGCTTTTTTATTATAAAAACTAAAAAAAAAAAAAAATATTAAATATTTTTAATAATAAACGTATTATATATAATTATAATTTATATAACGATAACTTTTTATATTTAGCTAAATTAATTAAATAAATAAACCTATTTTAATTGCGTAATTTATATTATATAGTTTTAAAACGTAAACGAAAACGTTTTAAAAGTAATAAAAATAAAGCTAAAATTTTAAGTTTTACGAACTATTAAAAGTTTATAGATTTAAAAGCTTTTATAATTTAAAAACGTTTTAATAATAATCTTAAAACTATGATTATTATTAAAAAAAAAAGCAGCAATCGAGCTATTACGTCGTTATTACAACGAAAAAACTATTATAGCTGCTAATAACTTTTTTAAAACTAGTAATATTTTTAAGCTTGAAAAATTACTTAAAAATAGTATTTTAAAAATCATATTATACGACCTAAAAGTTTATACAGGTTTTTATATTTTTAAATTACGCGTTATATACGAAGTTAAAATAAATAAAAATAATAAACTATATAAAAAAAACCGTTTCGTTATTTAAAAATATAATAACGTTAAAAAATAAAAATTTAAATACAATTTTTAATTATTTAATATATATTTTAACGCTTATTAAACCGCGTTACTTTTATTTTAATAAGGTATTAAAAACGTAAATAGTATTACGAAATATTATATAAGCTTATATATAATTTAAAAATACGTTTATTAAACGTGATTACGCGCGTTTTCTAAAAAAACTAAAATTTCAATATTTTAAAAGTTTGATTATAAAAGTTATAAAACTTTTATACGGTATCATTAAAGCAGGACTATTTTAATAAACAATTTATTATAGCTATTATATTAAAACTTCAAAAATAACGACTTTTAAATATAATTTGTACTTTTTATTACCGATTTCGATTATATTAATAATAATAATTTCGCGATTATTAGTTTTTAAACTAATAATATTTATTAGTTAATAATATTTTTATTTGTTTAAAAAAGTAAAATACTTTATATTTTCATTTAAAGCCGAATATTATTTTTATAACTTTTTAAGCATTTAATTTTAATAAATATTACGTAATATTTTATAACGATAAAACTATTTACGTATAATAAAAAAGTTAAAACAAAAAGTTAGCTTTTATTATTATTAATAATAACGACTGTTATAAAAAATATATTAAATAACGCGTTCGAAAGCGTATTTAATAAATATATACTAACTTAAAACAAGCTTTAATTTTTTTTGCGTTATATAAATTACGGCTTTTAAAGAAAGCGATTATAAAGTTTTAAACGCCCGATTATAGTAGCAAATAAAAAACATAATACGTAGTTGAATTTATGTTAATTTTAATTTAAACACTTGAAAAATCTTTATTTATATAAACGTTTTGTTTATAAATAATAAAGATTTAAGTTTTTAAATAAGCTATATTATTATTTTAATAAACGAACGTTTTATTATATATTATATATAATATTTTATAACTAAAATTACCGGTAATATTATATATTAGTTTTTAATTAAATATAAATAAATAACGAAATTAGTTTTTATTTTTAAAATATATAATATAGTTTATAGCTTTAATATAGGTTACTACATTGCCGCTATAATTAATTAAATAATAAAAGCAATAAACTATATACGTAAAAATATTAATATAATAAACGTTTTTATTGTTATATATACTAATTTGTATTTTTTATATAAAATTATTACTAAATTTGGCACTATTGCCGAAAAACGCTTTATAATAAATATTATAGTTTTATAAAAGTTATATAAATAAAACGAGATTATTAAAATGCGATAAATTAACGGCGATAATAATCCCGTTAACGCTATAATAAAAACGGTATTTAATAAAGCTTTTAAAAAGCTTGTTAATAATAATAAAATAGTTATTAAAGTTAAAAAATCGGTTAAACGTAAAAAGTTAATTAAATAAATAATATTTAAAATCGAATATAATATTTTTAACGTTGGTTCGATTTTAAAAATAACTACAGAAATGGCGTTATTAGGATTTTTATGCTTAAAATACTATAATATACTATAAAATATAGATATAAAAATAAGAAAAACTAGTAAAAACATATTAATATTATATTATATATATATATAAAATATAAAACAGTATATTAATATAAAGCTATATATTATAATATTAAGTAGTTAGTAATAGCTTTATATACTAAAAATAAAAAAACTGTTAGTATTAATACGTATATACGTACGTTGATATACTAGTTTTAACATATAAAGTTATTGCTTACATTAATAAAAGCTATTAATTACGAAATAGCTATTAGCCATATAAAGTACTACTTTATTAAATCTTAGTCCGTAGCTATTTATAGAAACCGTTTTTGCGCTCTTTATAATTAATTAATAATTATCCTTTATAATTTGTATATACCCGTAGCTACATTACGTCCGTACGGAAAATGGTCCCAACATATATAATATTATTATTAATATTAAAAAAAAATAGTAAAATAAAAAACATATAGTATTTTAGGATTGTAATTTTTACAGAAATGTATTAAAAAGTATAAAAGTAAAAAATATATTATAAAGGTTTTAAAAAAAGGTTTATAACTATTTTTTATCGAAGTTTAGATTTTAAACGGTTTGGTATAACGTGGATTAAAGGTTCGGCAGTTAAAAAAAATATGTTTGCTTTTTTATAAAAAAAATTCGTATTTAATACGATTTAAGCAATATATACTATTTAAAACCGACGGACCTTAAATTACGCGAGTATATTTAACTTAAATTATAATAAAAGCCGTAAAAAAAAATATTTAAATATTAGCTAAAAAAGAAAACATAATTCTAAATATATTAAATAAAAATTTAAGCTTTTATAAAAAAAAAGTTATAAAAAGTATTAGTATTAACCGAATTCCTTAAAACGGAATGCCTAAAAAATAATAACTCCAATAGATTTTACGTTATATAAAACCTATAAAAAAAAACTATACCGTAATTTCGTATAGATATACTCGAGTTATTATCGTTTTTATTTAAAAAGAAATAGTGTTTTAAAACTGTGTTTTAGGGATTTTCGGACGTAATAATGCTAATAATGCTAAATTTCCTTTAAAAGATTTTAACAAAATATAACTTTAAAAAAAGTTTTACTTAAAAAAAATTTATTCATAATTAAACATCCAAATACATATAAATCGAAAAAAAATATCAGATATAAGGTATAAAATACGCTTTACATATAGTTTAGCACATTTTAAGCATATATATAATATAGGCTTCGGGCATGACAATGATAATACAGTCTTGTTGGCCTGAGGTCGGCCCCCAATGCAACGGAAACAGGGAAACAGTTGCTGTTATTAGTACTGAGCTGAAGCGGCGTTTCAAATTACCGCGCGCAACAATTTGGAGGGTAGTTGACCCCTGGAATAATACTCACCGCAGGGTTATGCAACCCCTACTATAGTGTACCTACCTATAGGGGAAAACCCCCTTTAGGGGCAGAGTGTCTGCATATATGCTAAGGACTAGACATAGTGTCAGTAAATATCTTTAATTTTAAAGTGCTTAGTAAAACATAGTGTCTGCTTATTACTATAGTTTACGGTAATTTTGCATTTGTTTAAGTGTAAATAACGCAGTAATAACAATAATAAAACGCAATTACATAATACTAATAACCTAGAAGTTAGACCGGCTTTTTAGTTTAAAATAATATTATAGCTAAAATAAATGCTTTATTATAGTATATAATAAAAGCGCGTAAAGTATATAATCTAGATAGTAATATTAGTAAAACAGAAATAAAGTCGTATTAAATTTGCTATTTAAAACTGGATTTTTTTATAAAAAAAGCTTTTTAATAGACTTAAATTTTATAATTATAAATAATAACAATGTTTAATTAGCAATACAAAATATAGTAACTATTATAGCGTTTTATAATAAAGCCGCGTATATAGTAAAGTTGTAATTTATAACAATTATAGTTAATTAAGCATAAAGTTATTTTTAATAAAGCTACGCGTTTAATAAAATATTTTATTTAATAAAATAAGTTTTTAATTACTATAAGCAATTATAGTTATTTAAGCCGCTTTAATATAGTTTTAGGCATAATATTGTATTATAAACGACATTATATACAATATAAGCAGTAAGTTTGCAATATTATTACTAAAACCAAATTATTAAAAAAATAAAATCAAATTAATTTTTAGAATTAATACTTTTATTAAACTATGTATTATTAGAATATTTAGCAATAACTATATTATATCCTATTAACTTATTAATAAAGCCTAAATTATAAAAGTTTATTATATTTTATAGTATTTTTATTTATATATTAAAATTTTATTAATTAGTCGATTTGTTAATATATTAAATTTATAAAAATTTATTCGTATATTATAAAGCAGAAATTAAACTAAGTATACGAAAAAAATAAAATATATTAAGTTTTAGTATAAAACAAATTTAATCGGCTTTAGTTAGTAAGTACTATTAGTTTATAGTAATAAAAAGCATTAATTAATATTAAAATAAATATGTATTTTATTATTACGATATTAAACGTCGGCGTAATTATTATTTATTAAAAATAATAAGGTCGTTAATATAGTAAGCATTTTAAAAACGTTAGTATAAAAACGTAACCGATAAAAAAAAAGCAAACTTTATGGGTTTAAAACTAAAAGAGCTAATTAAAAACGGTTTATTATTAGCATATTTTAATATAATAAATAGTAATAAACTAATAGTTTTATACTTACATTTTAAGTTTAATAATTACCGATAATAACTTAAACGAATAAAAAACTAACGAATTAAAAAAAGTTTTAAATTAAACTTACTTTATATAAAACTTATATTAGATTTTTTAATAAAATCAAAATAGAATCTTATTAACTTAAATTATAATATTTATATTAAACGATATAAAAAATAAAAAATATTAGTTTATTAAATATTATATAAAACAAAGTTTAATAAATAATAAAAAAAACAGCGACAAATTTATTAAAAAAAATACGTATTAGTTAGTATTTTTAAATAAGCAAATCAATTTAAATAAAAACATTTCAAATTTAAAAAAATAATAAACAAAATTTGAGAAGCTTGCATTAAAAAAAAATTAGTAAAATAGTAAGCCAAATTTTGCGTTGTCGTAATTATGGCGAAAAGCTGTATATACCTAGTATATAAATAGGATTTCGCCGAAATCTGTTCGTTTTTAAAAACTAACAAGTTTTAAATGCTTTTAGTTATACTATTAATATAATAAAAAAATAAAGAAAATGCAAACAATAAAATAACAAGATTTAAAAATATATTTTAAAAAAAAATAATTTAAAATACTAATTAAAATAAAAACTATAAACGATTATTTATTTATTATAACAAATTTAAAAAAAATAATATATTTAAATAATTTATAATTAACGTAGTAAATTAATTTAAAAAAAGAACTTTTAACTATTTAAAACTAAATATAGTATTTAAAGTTTAAAAGATTTAAGACCTATAAAATAAAAAACTATATTCTTAATAAAAAAACTAAAAGCTTAAAACGTATAACTTATTAATAAACCTATACTAAAAAACGCTCAACTAGATTAATTAAATATATAAAAAAGTAATAAAAATTTATTTTAAAATAGTTAAAATAGTTTTAAATTTAAAAATATAAAATCTATGTTTAATAAAAACGAGGCAATATAGGTCGATTGCAATGAAAAAAAAGGTGAAGCGGCATTTGTTTTTTTAGCTTTAAAAATGCTAAAACAAATTAAATACGATATATTAAAAAATAAAGTAATACTAATTTTGCTAAATAAATAAAAAATAAAAAACAATATAATAAGTTTATAAAAAAATTAAAAACAAAGAATATAAAATAATAAAAATATAGTATAATATACGGAATTAAAAATAAAAAGAATAATAATAATATTAAAAAAGCTAAACAATAAACTGCGCTTAATTTATAAAAACAAAATAACAAATAATAGCAAACTGAAAACAGCTTAAATAAGGTTTAAAAAAAATTAAATAGTGCTAAAAAACAATTAATTTCGAAAAATAAAAACAAAAACCCAAAAATATAATAAACTTAAAAAATTTTATTATAAGAATAAGTTTATAAATTCGAACTTTAAATACGATTTATAATAGTAATTACGTTTAATTATACGTTTTATTTATTTATGTTTTACTATTAACGCATTTTTGGTTATTACTATTTATAAATATGTGAAAAACTATTATTTAAATAGCCGATATAAATAAAAATTTGGCTTTAATTTTACAGTAAACCGTAAATAATTTAGTAATAAAACGGGGAAAACTTTTAATTATACTAGTAAAACAGTTTTATAGATTTTAATAAAAGAAGCTAAATTTTAAAACAAACTTTTTTAAAATTAGATTTTAATTAAAACTAGCTATTTTAAATATTAACAAATATAATAAGCGGCTAAATAATGTATATAAATCGGGCTAACGGTTTACCGTAATATTAACGCAAATTTAAAACATAATATATTTATTTTATATAAAACTAGTTTAAATATATAATTATAATAAGCATAAATAATATTTAGTAATAAAATTTTTTTTATTTTTATATATCGAAAACATTTTATAACCTTTTTTATAATATAACGTTTAGTTATTAGTAAATACCGGTTTTTTTTATTTTAAAAGTTTTATATAATTATTTTAACTACTTAAATTTATAATAAAAAATAATTATTAAACAGTAAAAATTTATTATTTTTACAAAACTAAATACTATTAAGTTTGTTTAATTGCTATAACCGTAAACAAATTATATAAATTTTCTAAAAGGCCGAAAAATAAAAAAAAACTTTAGTTTAAACGTTTAATTAAAATGTAAACAAATTATACAATATAGACATATAATTACTGTTAGTTTGTTAAACAAATTAATAGTTTTTAAAAAATATACCTTATAACTTAAAAACTTATTTTATATTATTTAGTTAAAAAAAAAGCAGTTTAAGATATTATTACAAAATTAATTATTTAATAATTATAATAATATAATAAAAAAAAAAACTTGATCGTATATATTAACACAGTATATAAAAATATTATTTATTTAAGCGGCTTATATTATAGACGAAGCTTAAACAAAGTTTTTAATTTTGAGATATATTTAGTACGTGTTCTTAGCTTAAATATTATATTAAAACTATTATAAATTATTAAATTAAAGCAAACGTTATTTATAAAACTTCGAAATTAAGCTTATTAAACTATTATAATTTATATTTATTAAAGTTTACTATATTTATTTTATTATAATTAAGATTATACGCTTATTTTAAAAGTTTAATAAACGTATGCTCTCGAAATACCTTTTTTAATTTATTAATATTAAAAAAAGGATTTAAACGCGTAATAACTTTTTTATATTTAAAAAAAATAGCTACTAATAGCTTAATATAAAAAGGATTTTCGTAGACTTAGTAACGTAGACTATTATTAGCCTTTTTATTATTATCGTTATTAAGATTTTTAAAGGATTTTATACCTCGAACGAAAATAAAACCGGCTCGAGCTATTAATTAAAAACATTTGTGAACCGCCGGGAAAAATAGCTTAAATAAACCCGTAAAAACAAACTTAATACTTTTTTTTATATTTATTTATTATATTAATATTTTGAAAACAAACTAATAATTTATTATAAATATTTTTGCTTTATATATTTTATTTTAATATAAATAACGCGGTTAATTAATAAGTTTAAGGGTACGAATTTATATTAGTTTTTTCTTAATAAAATATTAACTTAATAGCATGCCTTAAATTATTTTGCAACCTTTTATAAATATAGCTTTTAGTATATATTGCATAAACTTTTTTATAACGAATATATTAAGGCCTTTTATCGTTTAATAAAAGTATTAATATTTATATACGACTTTGAAAAGGTTTAAAATATTTTAATAAACTAGTTTACTTTATTCCCTTTAATATCGTTATTTATGGCTTTAGTTTCTTAATTTTGCTTAAAAAGTTTAGGCCTATATTTACGTTTGTATATTATTGTTAAGTAATCTATAATATAGAAGATTAATTAAAAAAAAAGTTTACTACAATATATTACGTTTATAAATAATGTTTTAGTAAACTATGGCAAATGCTGCTTAAATATAAAAAGATTTGATCTAGTTATATTTTAATATAGCAAAATAATAATTTCTGTGGCGGACATATTATTCTGTTTTTTTTAAAAAATTTTAAACGGAAAGTTTTTTAAGGTGTATTTATATTGTCGGGCAAATAAAAAATTTGTTAAAAATGGTCGCTCGTAAAGGTGCCCGTCCTTAAAGTTAGCAAAAACAAAAAGCTATTTTTAATCCGTATAACTTTTACGTTTTAAAGCTTTAAAAAAAAGTAAATAAATATACGTAAACTTTAACTAATGCTGTAAAAAAATAAAGATAAAAATTAAAGCTTTTAAAGCTTTTTATATCTGCTAAAGAATTATATACATTACAGGCGATTGTAATTTATAGAATTTAAACGGCATTAAAAATTTATTAAATATTTATACGAACTCGGGTAAATGTTTAAAGTTTAAGATCTTACGTATTAAAATTTTTTGTACGCTTTTTATAAAAAATATAAACTTGGAATAAGCGGCGTCGATAGGCCGAATACGAAAAAAGTCGAAACTTGGAGCAAAAAAAAGCTATAGAATTTAGAACTGAAGTGTTTAGCTTTAAACTAAACTATACTAGTTTTTTAGTTTTCGCTGTTAGCTTTATATTTTTAACTATGTTTTTAACGGATTTTATTTCGGAATAAATCCGGCTTTTTTAAAACGTATTAAAATTTAAATTATGTTTTTTTTTAAGATTAATAAAGCATAAACGATATAAATATGTGCCTTTATAATTTTTAACTCCGGATAAATCTTGCATTTAAAAGTAATCAAAACAAAAATAAATAGTAAAAAAATATAAAAAAACTGGTATAGTTTTAACTGTAACGGTTTTTTTATAGGCTAGCTTTTTAAACAAAGCTAATTCGGCAAATATATTTACTTAAGACATTTTAAATAATTTAATTATAAAGGGTATAATCATTAATTTTTTATTAATAAAGCGATTTAAGAAGAATTTTAATAGTAAATAAATATTTATTAATAACCGGTATATATTTTAATATAAATTAAAAACATTTATAAAAAGCTTTTACAGTAAAAAGATATTTAATATAGAAATAAATTATATAATTTAGTCGTTTCGTGATTTTAAAATAAATTCGTATTTTGTTTTATAGAAGTTAGTTAATTTTGCCGGGATAAAATAAAATTAGTTAATAGTTTATAATTAAAGGCGATTTTAAATAAATCGTATAATATAATTATTATTTATAGCTAAAATATAAACAGATACGACTTTAAAATTAAAGTTATAATCGATTAAAACATTTTTAAAGCGTTTAAAAATGTTTTTATAAAAAATTAAAACTTTTTTTTCTTTAAATAAGTATTAATTTTATAACGCTAAATTACGATAGCTTAAGCGGATAATTTTTTATAAACCGAGCGAGTTCGGGCTAAGTTTATATAAAAAATTGGTTTATTTTATAAACCGGTATAATAAATACAATAAAATAAGCTTTAATAAAAGTACTAATATGATTTAGCCCCGAATATTAAATACGGCTAAAATAAAAAGCTTTATAAATATTATAAAAATGTTATAAATCTAAATATTTAAACTAAATAAAATTAAAAAAAAGGATATAATTTTTTAGTTTATTTTTATTAAAACTTTTAATATTACTCGGATAAACTTTCTTTAAACTTACGTTTATTAAAACTCTAAAACGTATCGAGTTAAATAACCTAATTTTTTATATATATGTTTTTTATATATTAGTAAAAAAAGCATATATATAATAAAACTTTTAAAATTTATTTATATAAGATTTTTAATTAGCTAAACACGGTTTAAAAATTTAGTTAAATTAAAACGGACCGTTTTTTTATATGTTATATATTTAAGCAATTAACTATAGAATTTTTTTATAAAAGTCGCTTTTTAAAACAAAAGGTTATTTAGTTCGTTTAAAAAAAAAGTTTTAATAATTTCAACAAATAACCGCTAGCATTTCCGGGTTATATAGTACTTGTCCAAAAATAATGCAAACTTTATTTCGGTTAAATTAAGGCTAAAAGCTTTTACTTTTATTTTTTATAAAGTTTTATTATTAAAGTATTTTTCGGCTTAGTTTTTTTATTAAGTTTTATTATTAAGGTTTTTTTGTTTTATTATTTACAGGTTATTTTTAAAATTAAAGACAGCAGGACCTTTATTTTTATTTTTATTATTGTTACTATTATTTATTTTGTTTACAGATAAATAAATTATCTTTTATGCTATATCGAACGCGTTAAGCAGCGAGGTTTCGGCGTTACGTGATAAAAAGGGCAAAAATAACGCGTTTAGCATTTCGGTATCTACGCTTTAAGCTCTTGGCGAAAACATTTCGTTTATAAATGTTTGTTCGATTTATTAGCTTATATTAATTAAGGAAGTCTTTTTAACGGCGATAGCTTTTTTGAAGTCGTTTAAGCTAAATTGTAAAATAGGCGTTAAATAACGTAAAGATAACGTAGCGCGATTTAATTTTTAAGAATTGTAAACGCGTCGTCGTACTTTAACGATAGTTGTTACGTAACGTAAAAAATAGGGTATTTTAGTTATTATAGATTATTAAACGTAATTATAAAAACAATAAATTATATCGGGGTATTAGTAGTATATTTAAAAGATTAAACAAATAAAATAAATTAAAAAGCATATTTGTTATAACATTTTAAAAAAAAAGCTTACAAATATAAATAAATTAAGTATCCTAGTTATAGCATTAATTTAATACTATTAAATATTAAGTATATAAAGAAGAAATCGGGTTAGAAAAAAGTAGTTACGTTTAATAAAATCCAAAGAGTTGCTAGGTTTAACTAGCATTAACGTTTATTTTACTAAACTTTAGCTCTCGCCGAAACTTCATATCTTTTAATCTTTATTTAAATCGGTTTAAATTTTTACCTTTATCCGCAATCCCCTTATTCGCCTTAATTATATAGTTTTATTTATTATAAAGTTTTTTAATTAAGCTTTTATTACTTTATACGCACCTTGTTATTATGCTAACAAAATTAGGCGGCAAACCTTATAATATAGCATTATTGTAAAAAAGCGCTAAACGGCTTATAGCAAACAAAAAAAACTATAATATATTCGTTTAATAAAAAGGCCTAGCTTATTAACTAAAAACTAACTTAGCGATAATATAAATAATAAAGATTTTGCTAACTTTTAAATAAGGCAATTATAAGCTTTAACTTATAAAACGTTTAATATAACTCATATACTAATATTTACAATTAGCTAAACTACGTAAGCAGCTACTATTTCTTTTATACTACTAAATAACGAAAATATATAACGTAAACCAAAAAAAAATAAATAACTAAATTAAAACTATTATTTAAAAATTTTAAATTAATTATACGTAAAGCATTATTTATTATATGCAATAAAAATTTATAAAACGATTGTATTAAATATTGTTTTAAAAATATTATTAAAATAAAAGGCGAAAATATATAGATTTAAAACCTGGCTATTATTCGATTTCGTACTAATTACAATTTATAAAAGTTCCGTTTTATAAGTTATTTAATAATAAGTTATTACTTTTAAAAATAGCAAATTATTAATGAATAAATTTATAGCAATATATTAAAGATTATAAAGTTAAAAACGATTTGTTTAAAGCTATAAACGATCACGCTAAAATCTAAAACTTTTTTACTTAAACATTTAACTTTAAAAAGTTTTACCTTATTATAAAATAGTTCGATAACTAGGTCGATTTTGAAAAATCGATTAAAAAATATAAAAAAGTTTAGGTTTAATATATTTATTAGTATCCCTGCCTATTTAACGTTTTACAGTACTAATGGCAAGTAATTATTAAATATATATACAAAAATTTACATATATATTAAACGGTATAAAAAACTTTAAAACTATATATAATACCGGTTTAATAGTTTAAAAACAGCCGTAAAATAAATAGCAATTTTGTTTTAATCGGTTTAAAACGCTTTAATTAGGTACCGGACTAAATTAAAAGCTTTATAAAATTACGAAATTATTTTGGCTACTAAGTACCTTACGTACTAAAAAGTCTTAACAAAAAAAAAAAAAAAAAAAGTTATATTCGAACTAAAAGATAATTTATTTGTACTAAAACTATTTGCAAGCTTTTTTACTAAATTAAAAGTAAATATAAAGACTACTTTTATAAAAACGAAAAAAAAAATTATTTTTTATTTTTAAAGCCTAATAAAAAAAGCGAAGATAAAAAGGATTATAGTTTATATTAAAAAATTATAAAAAGTTTAAAGCCGAGGAGTTAAATAAAAAAAAAAAAACAAGCTACTGCCGTTAAAAAAAAACGAAGTAAAAAACAGTTAAGCTAAAGAATTTAGTTACTTTTTCTAAAACAAATAATTTATTTATTTTTTTTAAAAACGAACAATTTGCCTATTTTTTTTAAGTTAAAAAAAAACTTAACGGCTTTTAAGATTTAAAACAAAAGCTTTTTTATCCGCGTTTAAAAAAAAGTTAAAAACGATAATACTAAAAGTAAAAACGAAAAGACTTAAGTTTACTGCTTTGAAAAAAGGAATCGAAAAGATATTAAATAATTTAAAGTTTTTACTATTTTTTTTAATACTTTTAATCGAATTAAATAAAAATTAAGTAAAAATAAGGACCCGATTTTTAACAAAAACGCTTTTTCGGGCTTGTACTACTTTAAAAATATTATAGCTAAACAAGCTTATATACTAAAAAATACGTATAAGAACCTAAACAAGTTTAATAAAAATAAAAACAATAAATATAAAAAAGATATAAAATTAGAAAATAGAGAATTAAATAATAGAAAATTAGAAAATAAAGGACTAAACAATTAAAAAGCTTTAAAGTTATAAAGTTAAACGGATTATGGCTTTAATTCTTTTATAGCCGATTTAATATTATTCTATTATTACATAGCGGTAATAATGTAGCAAACTCGAATATTAGCATATTTAGCTTTTATAAAAAATACTTATTAGTAAATATATATATCGCGGCATTTTTGGTTATTAAGAATAGTAAAAACACGACTTAAATCTTATTTATTATTATATTTATATTTAATTTATGTACGTTTTCTAACTAATCCTTTATAAAAATGGCTGTTTTTACGGCTTATTTAAGAGCCCAAAATTTGAAACTTTAGTGTTTAAAGCTTATTAAAGCTATTTTAACGATTAAAAAAACGTAGTTCATATAACGTGGTAACCACCTGCTAGCCCTGATTACCACGTCGTTTGCCAAGCCCTACTACTTGGCAGCTTTACTTAGTAACGTAATTATCAGTTACTACCTAAATTGGCTGGTATTACTATTATATTTTTCCTTTTTTTTATTTTGTTAATTTTATAGCTTAAGTAATAATGCTACGGTTTTTTTTACTTGTTTACGTTTTTTATTAAGCTTTTTATTACAATTAATAAAGTTATTATTATTTTAAGTTTAAAAAAAACGGTAATTTTTTACCCCGATAACGATAACGATTTAATATACGTTATAACTAATTTACGTAACGATTTTAATAAAACGCTTAATAAAGCTGCCGTTTAATACGTTATTAAAACTAAACGTTAAATATATTTTAACTTATTTAATTTTAAAAAAGTATATTAATTTATTAAACGTTTTAGTTACGATAGTAAATTTTATTATTAGTTATTAAATAGTTTTTAAAAACTTTTCGATATTAAGACTATTATTAATACCTAGATTTTTAACGACGAACTTATTTTTAACTTTGGCGATATCCTAGCTAAATTTGCCGAAGAAAAAACTTTTTTTATCGTTTTATTTCGTAAACACGTTTATAATAGCAAAAAAAAATTCGAAAAGTTTCGGTTTTTCTTAGTTTTTATTTAAACTTTATACGAAGATATTGTTAAAACGAATCGATGCTTATACTATAAAATTAGGCAAAAGTATTAAAAGTTTTAATATTTTTTTTATCTTTTTATTTTAAATAATAAAACTGTTTAACTTTGTTAAAATAATACTATAAATTTAAAGCAATTTAAAAAAGCTTTTAAAAAATATTTTAATAAACTGTTTTTTAAATTTAAACTTTATATTTTAATAACTATTATATATAACGATTTATTAATTAATATTTAAATTTGTTTAAAAAAAAAACAACCGCAATTTTTATATTATATATAATTAAATTAACGCGTTTAAAACTATAGCTAAAATACGTTAAAATAATAAATCGTAAGTTTAAAAATAAAAGCGTTTAAATAAATAACAACGACGTTTTTAGTACTACCGAGGCCGGGGTTTGCAATAAAACTTATTTCGAACAAATTAAAAAAAAAAAAAAAACTATTAAAGCATTTAAAAAAAAGCTTATGTAGTTTTATAAATATATACTTTTACGATTTTCGTTTTATAATTTAACCTAGTTCTAGCAAGACCGTTTGCTTATTAAATATTTATAATTATAGTTTTTTTTTTTTACGTTTTATTTATAAAAATATTTTTAAAAATCGATTAAAATATATTAATAGTAATATAAAACTATTTACAAAAATTTTTAATTTTTTATTTTTATCGATAAAAGTATTAAACTTAAAAAGCTTTTTATTTTTTTTTAAACAATAGTATTTATTTATAGTATTTAAATTACGAGATAATGCCGATTGTTTTTTTTTTAAAGGCTAAAATTATTTATATCCTTAATTAAATTAAAAGCAAAAGCAATAAAAAACTTATTTTTTTTTAAACAAAAAAAAACGGAAAAGCTTTTTTTATTTCTGCCGATACCGTTATAAAATATTTTAAACAATAATTATAAAAATTATAATATATATAAAAAAGCCTACGTCGCTTTTTACGACTTTAAAATATTATTTAATAATATATTTATTATTTTTTATATTAAGTTTATTAAATTTACTAATAAAATAAAAATTAAGTTAAAAACTATAAACGCAAATTTTATAATAAACTTTCTTTACGTTATAATATTATTAACATTAATTAATACTATAATTTTAATTTAAAATTTAACGATTTTTACAATCATATTAATCGGTACGACTATTAATAACGTAAAAATTAGGTTTAAATTTAAACTGAATAAAATATTAACTATTAATTAATTTTACGTAACGGTATGTTATTTTACGCTACAACATCTAATAGTTAGCTTTATATAGCCTTGTTTTTTATTACTGCTATAACAATTAGTTAATTAAGCATTTTAATATCTCTATTATAAACATTGCTAAAAATAACAAACTTATATATAAAAAAGCTAATTTAAATTAGGCTAAACGTTTAATTATTGCCGGTAAATATTTTATTTATTATAAGCATAAATACGTTAGCCGTAATTATCTTTTATTTTCCGAGTTTAAAGCTATAGATATTAATTGTATTAACGTTATTATAGCTATAGCTATAAAAATTAAATACGTATTTTCGAATATATTCGAAAATACGAAAAAGAATTTAGCTTAAAACAAAACTTTATTACTAAACTATATTTAATGTTTATATTATTAAATGTTTATAAATTTATATTAAATAATTATATATAATATTGTTTAATTTTTTAAATAATTTGTTAAGAAAGATTTATTATTAATAGTTTATATTATAGTTTATAATAAACATTTATTAACTATAAACGCGTTTGTAAATATTAAAATAAATACATGTTTATTAATTAATTCGGCTTTTACGGCTAAAGCTATAAAATATTTAATAACACCGAAATTAATAAGATTTTAACTTTTATAAATTGCGGGCTATAACGAAAAAGCTATTTAAAAAATCGATATAGTAATTTTTATTTATTTACGAGTTTAAAAATATATTTTAAAACGCGTTTTTTTTTTAGTTCTAAATATAAATATAATTTTATTATTAGTAAAAAATTCTTCGATTATTATAATATATTTATTAATTATAAACGTAAAAAATTAGTTTTTTTTATTGGAATAAAAGCCGAAAAAATTACTAGCCTAAGATTTTACGATAAACAAAGCGGAATATTTATTAAAAGATCTAAAATACGATAAAAAACGACGTAACAAACGCCACCGTTTACTTTAGCCCTTAAAAACGATAAATATGGTGCGAAAATAAATTATAGAACTTAAGTCCTTTTTTATTGCTATACCTTTAAAATATTTTTCTTTATAGCTAAAAGTTATCTGTTTTAAAATTTTTTACTATATATTAAAACAACGCGGGCTATTTATGTTAGAAATAAAAAACGGTAATATTAAAAAGTTGTTATAACCGATAGTATTTAAACTTTCGATAAAAAAACAAAATTAATTTTTTTTAAAAAAAACTAATAATTAATTATTATAGTTATTTTAAAATAGTCCGAAATGTTATAAGGTAGTATAAGTTATACAAACTTTATAATATTTACGGTATCGATATTTAAATGATTTTTAACGGAAATTTTCTTTATTTTGCCGAATTCGATAATAAAACGGAACTTTATTATATAACGCTTACTATTTTAAACGCTATAATTAATAAAAAACGTTTAGCCGTTATATAAAACGCTTTTATTTTAGTTATAAAAAAAATAAATAAACTTTAAAAATCTTTTTAATTTAATCGAAGTAATTAAGCAAATAATGCTTAAATAATATTACGAATACTTTAACGTTTTTAATAAATCGTATTTAACGCTTTATTTAAAAATCGCCTAAGTATTAATTTTAATATTTTTATTGATTGCGACCTTTAGGAATTAAACTTTATTACTTTATAAAAAATAATTTTAAAAAAAGCCGAAACAGCTTGTAAATATATTTTTAAAAACTTTAAAAAAGGCTTTATTAAACCGACTAATATTTTTTAAGCCGTTTCGGTTTTTTTTACTTAAAAAGTAAACAATGAATTACAATTTTGTATTAATTATTAGTTTTTAAATTTAAAAACTTATAAAAACTAATATTTACTGCTTTTAATCGATAAGATTTTTTACCGGATTAATAAAGTTGAAATCTTTACGAAAATCGATATTTAATAAATTTTTTATAAAGTTTATATTAAAAAAGGCGTTAAAAACTTTATTACATTTTATTATCGTTACGGATTTTTCCGGTATATAGTAATGTTTTTTAGCTTTTTTAACGGTTTTTTCGAACTTTTAACGCTATATTAATAATAGTTTTTAAAAGCTGCTTAATGTTTTTTATATAGCTTATTTAAACAGCATTCTAATTTATTCGGATATAAGAAAAAATTACGAATAATACGTTAAATAAGTCTTCGATTGCTTTAAAGCTATAAACTTTTAAGCCAATATTAATAAATATAAATTTTATATTATTAAAATTAAATACTTTAGTTTTATTATTAATATAAAAAATATCGAAGTCGATTTATTAAAAATTGAAGTTATTTATAATTAGTAACGTTTTATAAATATTAATAAAAAAGCTATTTTATTTTAAATTAAATCGTTTTTAAAGTTTTATAGCTTTTATTAACGATTTATTATAAAATATAAAGCTATTATACGATTTTTAATATAGCTAATACGTAACGACTTAATATTAAAATAGACGGCAGTTTATAAAACCGTTTTCGATATATTAGTAGCTCGTTTATTTTTTGCTTTTTTTTTGCGATACTTTTTTTTCGACGGCGATGTTTATATATAAATAAAAACAGACGCCTTAAACGGCATCGCTTTTAGCGTTTTTTTTTAGCAGACTTCCGAAACCGACTTCTAGTAACTTATAGCTTTTTTTTTAAAAACGCTTTATAGCGCTAAATTAAATTATAAAATATACAATAAAAAATTATTAGCTGTCGTTAAAGGCTTAATTATTTAACGCGCTAAATTAATAAGTATTTAAAATTTTCGCTTATTTATAGTTATTATAAACTATTTTGTTTTTAAATATTTTATAATAAAACGTATTTTAAATTTTCGCTAAGCTAATTAAGCCGAGTTATTTTTTTATTATAATTTTTATATTACGTATTGCCCGGGCGTTTAAAACGTAATAGTTAATATTTTATTCCGTTTTTTAAACGGTATTAAAAATTAAAAAAAACAATAAAATAAATAACGTACGATAATTTTGTTTTAGTTTTTATTTATCGACGCTAGCTATTTTTAACTAATTAATAATAGTTTTATTACTATTTTTTGCTTCGAATTTTACGTTAAAAACAGCGTTTTTTATAACGAAAAAGTATATTTTTTTAAGGTTACGTTTAAATTTTTTAAATTGTTAAGTTTTTTATTTATAACCGCTATATTTTAAATAAATAAAACGGACCCAAGTTTTAATAAATATTAAAAAAAAAACGCGAAAGCATAACGTAAAATAAAATATCGAAAATAATTTATTAATATTTAAAAAATAACTAATAATATTTAAAATTAATTGCTTTAAAATATAAATAATCGACGAAATATATATCCGGATTTATACCGTATATTTTAGTATTAATAAAATAGTTTAATTAGTTATTAAAAAATATTAATAGCTATTTATATACGCCGAAATTACGAAATTTATTAAAAATTGTTTTTACTTTATAATAAAAAATCTAATAAATAAAAAGCCTGGATTTTTAATTTTATTGCCTATATTAAATTAACTATAATAATATTTAATAATCGACTTTATTAGTTTTTTAAAAAACAAAGCTAGTTTCAATACTATTTTTATAATAATTAATCGATTAATAAAAGCTATATATTCGATTTTATGCAATAAATCGGTTACCGAGCAGTTTGTTATTCGTTTTTATTATAAAAAACTATATCGTTATTTTAAATAGCCCGAAAGCTTTATTAATAACTATAGCTTTAAATTTATATTTAACTTTATAAATAAATTATTACGAATATATAAAATAAAATTAAAGTTTATTATAATAAGTTATTATAAAATTGCTAAATAAGCTAAAATTATAAACCGGTATTTATAATAACGTTTACGTTTTTTTGTAAATTATTTTTAAAACAATTAGTTAAAAGTTTTATTTATAATAAACGTTATATAAAATTTTCTACCTTATAAATTACTTAAAGGTTTTTTTTTTTATAAAAGTTTTTATTAGTAAAAAAGTATATATAGTATTTAATTAAAAAGCCCGTATTAAATTATTTAAAAATTACTTAATTAAAAAAAGGTTAAATCGAAAAAAAAACGCAGGCCTTTATTAACAAAGCTTATAAATATATAATTATCACGAAAGCTATAATCGTAAAAGCTTAAAAAACTATAGTTTATTAAATAAACCGATATTAACGACCGCTAAATTTTAATATAAACGATTATGTTTATATATTTAAAAAAATAAGCGAAAATACCGATTAACTTTTTAATAAAATAAACTACCTTATAATATGCTATTATTATAAAATTAAAACTAAAGACTTAATTCGTTTTAATATATTTAAACTATTACTATTAAATAGTTAGCGTAGATAACGCTAGTTTTACGCCGAATGCTTACGTCGTTTCTTTAATAACTTTTTTTTTAAATAAAAACTAAGCTATTTTAACGAAAAAATTATTAACCTTGATTTAAAGGAAAAAAAATAAAAAGTAAAAAAAATTTATATTTCCCGTATTTAATACTATAAATTATTCTATAAAATACAATAAAAAAATAGGAATATAACGATAAAAACTAAAAGTTTATTAGTTATTTAAAAAACTTTCCAAATTTGTTAAAAACTTATTACGATAATAATCCTAAAAAAACAAGTCTTTTAATACGTTTAAATAACTAGTTAAAAGCCGCTAAAAACGATTTATTCGATAACGATTATTTAAATAACGATAAACCAGCTGTTTTATACAAAAATCGCCCGATATAGTACCGATGCTAACGTAGATCGAACGTTTAACTTTATTAATTAATAATATTTAAATATTTTATAATATTTAAAAAATTTCGCGGGTTTTTTTACGATTACAGAGAAAGCTCGGGCGTAAAAAGGTATAAATACGTAGTTACGATATATATATATAACTATAACACTTAAATTATATAGTTTAGTTGGTTTTTTTTTTAATTAAAAATTAAGGACCTTATATTAAAAAGCTTTAATTAGCTACCGAAAGCATTCCTCTATTACTTAAAAGTTAACTTATTACTAAATTGACTTATTTTTTACGGAGTCCGATCTCGACTTATAGACAAGTCCTGATTTTTTTTACTAAAGGGGTTATAACGTAATAACTACTTACTAGCTTTAATTATTACGTCGCTTACTAAGCCTTATTATTTGGCAGCCTTACTTAACAACGTAATTATTAGTCACTATTTAAATTGGCTGGTGTACTATTGTATTTTTCTTTTTTTTACCTTGTTGATTTTATAGCTTAAGTAGTAATGCTACGGCCTTTCCACCCGTTTACGCTCCTTACTAAGCCTTTTGTTACAGTTCACGATTAATAGGGTGATTCGAACTAAGAAATTAATGGTAAAACTTGAAAATAATAAGTTTATTTGTTATTTATATCAAATATAAAACTTTGTTTTAAAATATAATTATAATAAGCAAACGATATTTTTTATTTTACGATAGAATTATTTAAATATATAACGAAAACATTTAGTGTATATGGTTTACCGGTAAATCGGTTTAAAATTTTTACGTATATAAACATTCTATATGTTAGCTCTTTATTTTCGTAAAACAATTACTAAAGTACTTAAAAACAACGTTTTTAATTAAAACTAATTATATAGAACAGTTAAGCTATAACGAATTTTTATTAAAAACATTATTAATTATTACGTTATAAAAAGTTCATAATATTGCCTTTAATAAAAGGAGCTAGATATAAAGTCCTAAAAAGTTAAAGTAAATATTTTTTCTTTTTTTATACTTTTAATCCAAACTTAGCTAAAATATATAAAACAATAGAAGTTATATTAAAAGTCAATCTAAAAAATTGCCAATTTGTGGTAGTTACATTTATGGTTGCTTATTTTAAAGCTTTACCATTTTATAACTTTTTTTTTGCCTTAATTTCTTTTTACTTCTATAATACCTCAACTTTTTACTATTTTTACAATACCTTAACTTCTTACTACTTTTATAACATTTTAACCTTATATTACTTTTATAATACCTTAACCTTATATCTTTACTATTATGCGGTTATATTATTTTACTAGTTATAATTTTAATACTTTTTTTTAATAAATACAAAATTAAAGTAACCGCACTATAAATGCTGCTTTGCCTTTAGTATTAGCGCGTATCCGTTTCGTAGAATAAGTTTTTTAGCAAAAGCTATTTAATTTCGGTTAACTTATTAAATACAGTACTTTTTTTATTAAAATTGCGTTAATATTTATTTTACGATTTGTTAATTTTAGAATTTTTATTTATTTGGCATTTATATAAATTTATTTAATATTTAAATACGTAAACTAAAAAGCTTTACCGTTTTATTAATGTTTTAGCGTATATTTGCTATTTTTAAAGGGAAATATTTTTATTGTTTATATATATAAAAAGTTTTTATATATTTTTTTAAACAATTAGTTTTGAATTTTATATATTATTTCGTATTAAAGTATAAATCCCCGAAATATTTTATCGGGTTTGTTTTTTTTTTTTTTTTTTTATAATTCTTTTTTAAAGCTTGCTTAGGTTTAAGCTATTACCTTTTTATAATTTAGCTATAAATAAAAAAAGTTATATCTAATTTAATTAAGTAATTTAAAATTAATTTTTTAATTTTAGCTAAAGATTTTTATATATTAATTTTAATTATTAAAGTATTTATAGTTACTATACTTAAACGTAAAGCAGACGATATTACTAATAACGATATTATAAAAAAGCGCCTAGAACGTATAACGGCAAATCTGTAGAAAAAAATTAACGATTCTATTAATTAAGGCTATAAAAAACCGAAAAAACTAGCTAAAAAAAACACGCTATAAAGCTAACGACTTAGTAAAAAAATAGTTCCTACAAGATTAAAACTAACTTAGCTTTTAAAAAGTTTAGTGTTATATTAGGTCAATATAAGAAATAGGCGGCGAATAAAAACTTTATAAAGATTAAAAAAAAGATAGTTACGGCTACGGAATACTTTACTGCCTATAAGGCATATAACGGCGAAGATAATTTCTTGCTAATTTTTACTAACCGTTAAAATTTATAAATAAGAAATAACTAAGTAAAAATTAAATCTAAAAAATATAACCGCTTAAACTAGTAACGAAAAATATAAATTCGAATAATGCGCCAAACGGCTGGCAAGCTTGGACTACGTTTATTTAAAAGCTTATTAATGCTTAAATCTAGAGTATTAAGCACGTTTGAAAAGCTATAAAAAGATATTTAAAAAAGTAATTATTATAATAATAATAAAAAAGCAAAAAGATCTAAAAAGGAACTAAAAAGCAAAAAAGCTAAAAAAACTAAAACCGAAACCGCTTTATTTAATTTAAAACCTAAAAAAGCTATAGCTAAAAAGAATAATAACGTTATTAAAAGCATTATCTAATTTAAAGAACTTAAAATATTGTTTAAAGCTAAAAAAATATTAAAAGAAATTAAAAGCATTAAAAGCGTTAAAAATATTAAATAAGTTAAAAGCATCAACAAAACTAAGAATATCGAAAGTATTAAAAGTATCGAAAGTATTAAACTAATCGAAGATATCGAATTAATTAAAAAATTTAAACAAAATAATCAAACTACGAATACTTTTATTAAAATCGATATAAAAGCTATTTCGGAAATAGTCTAATTATATAAATTAAAAAATCGATATTAATTTAATTAGTCGTTATTTTTAATATTAAATAATAATAAAGATCGCATATTAAAAAAGTTATAGTTTACTATTAAATGCTAATATTTTATATTATTAAACTCGATTTAATACTGCTTAGAGAATTTTAGCTAAAAACGTTTTTATTACTAAATTAACTAGCTATTTAATTTGATTATATATATAAAAAGCATTTTAATATAGGTTATAGTAGCTTTTAATTTAATATATAAAGATTATTATAAAATAAGTTAAAGTTTAAAAAATGCCGAAATGACTTTAAAAGCGGATTAAGTTTTAATAGTCGGGGTACTACTAATATATATAAACAAAGTACCGTTTATTTACGATATATTTAATTTTTTCGCACAAGATTTAACGTTATTTTTTATAAGTTTTAAAATATAAGTATTATAGGCTTATTAATTTATTTTAAATATATTAAATTTAATTTATATAAAATAAAACATATAATAATAAATATAATTATATAAATAGTATAAGCATTAATATAATTGCAACAAATTTTTACGTTTAATATTATTGCGATTTTAATAAAATGCTAATAAAATGTTAATAAAATGCTAGCAAAATATTAATAAAATATTAGCATTAAATATTTTTAACTACTATATTATTACGATATAAATTTTTATCGTGCTATAATATGTTTAAAAAACGAAGCAGTATATTTTAAATAACTTAATTAAAATCGAAATAATATAATTATTTTTTTATAATTAGCTTTATTGTTTTATTATAGCTAACTTTTTGCTATAATTTTATTATAATATAAGTCGCATTTTTATTAACAACGTTATTAAAACAATATAAACATTTAACCTTTATTTTTTTTATGCATTAATACTGTTTAGCTACGATTGCTATATATTTAAGTTTTTAGATAATAAGAATTTCGTTTTATGATATAAGTTTTCGTAATCGAGAAATCGAAAAAAGTCGGATTGTTTATTATCCGGGCATAAAAATTAACGTAGTATAAAAATCGTTGATTATAAGCGTAATTGCACGAATTTTGAATTAAAAAAAGCACCGTAAATAAAATCAGCATACATAACTATAAAATAAAAATCTTTAGCTTTATAAACCGCTAATATCGCTATAAAGTTTGGCTAAAAAAAGTAAAACTATCGTAACTTTTTATAATTATAGCTTTAGCGCGCTATAGTATTAAATTAATATGCTTTTTATAAAAAAACCGCGTTTATAAAGTTTTTTCCCCTAGCTTTAATAACAGAGTCATAAACTTTATAATGGTGTTACATCAACAGTTTAGCACAAAATTGCTGACACTATAGGAGGCGTGCGCCATTAAACCCGCCCTGGCGTGTTTTATAGCAGTCTGCCCAAAAACGGGGGTCCCCCCTATAGGTAAGGTACAACATAACATGACATTGTGGACATCCGCCCAATCTGTCCTTCTCCATCGTCCTCTCCCACGCATCGTTGCAAATTTCCATCTTCGAGATATGCTGTTCCCAACAAAAGCCACAGCCTTCAAATAGGCAATCGCA
The DNA here is from genome assembly GCA_022432385.1 of Xylariaceae sp. FL1272. Lineage (NCBI taxonomy): Eukaryota > Fungi > Ascomycota > Sordariomycetes > Xylariales > Xylariaceae > Xylariaceae sp. FL1272. The sequence continues at coordinate 1,113,152 of JAJJXC010000004.1, forward strand.
TTCTAAATCGCGACACTCATTTGATCATCATTCTGCTCGAGGTAAATGATCATGGCTTCTCTCGATGAGAAATCAACCCAGGCCGAAATGTCTGCACTTCTTACCCCGAACGTCAAACGTAGCCCCGCGCGCATCTCCAAACCCCTTCTCGCCATCCTCACTCTCCTGTCCCTCACCGCTGGCGCTTTCTACGTCTACCGAAATGGTATCCCCTTCTACCAAACGCGCACTTTACCTCTATCCTGGAACGATGACTCTCAATGGCCCATTCCCAAGGTCCCCGGGCCTGAACTCCCAGCCCCGGTTGAGCCATTCGAGCCTCTCAAGCGCTACAGCCTCCACTACGGCAAGGTCGCTTGCTGGCAGGACGGCGGAGTATGGATCAAAGAGCTCACGCCTGTAGAGATGTTCTCTCTAGGTATCGATCGCTTCCAGGACACGGCTCGCGCGCTTGAGCAGACGGACGAGGACGCGTTCTGCAAGCGCCTGCGCATGCACGGAGCGAGTTTTTGGCAGCTGCCGCCACAATGGCCCGAGCATGTCAACTGGTGCGAGGCTTTGGATGATTGTGTGGAGCCGACGAAGAAGGTGAACCTCGAGGTGTGCTTTCCGACGAGCGGTGGTGTGTGGGTGCTCAACACGAGTCGGGGATGGGATGAGCTGTACCCGCAGAGTTTGGGCCTGCGAAACGTGCTTACACTGGATGAGAGGTGCGAGGTTATCAAGGACCTAGGTGGTCGTTTCTGTGAAGATGTGCAGCTGTGCCCTGAGATGGCTGCCTTATTGGGACCGTAGAAGGGGTGCAGGGCGTGGAGGCAACAGGCGGCAGTTAGTTCAATGCTTCTTAGCTTGTAGTACTATAGTGGCAGGTGAAGAATGATACTGCGATTCTGATTCATGTTGGCCTATGGCGCGCTTTCACACATTGCCCGCAAAGCCCCCAGTAAGGCTGAGAGCGCGAATGCAACGCTTCCTGGATGTACCCCCGGGCTATATTTGGCGTTGTGCCGTTACCGTAATCCCGCTTTATAAAGTGCCAACGCCGAGCCTCCAAGACATGTAGATCTTGTTGTAAAAGGTGAAACCCCCATGCACGTTCCGGATACCCCCACAGATGTACCCTATCAATCCTACTGGCCGACACTTTTTCCTGGTTATCAATTCGGTTCGTTTCAAACCAAGTTTACAAATCCACTTCCGAGCAAAATGTTGGCCGACTTGCTAGCCGCCGTCCTAAGCTCTCTATCACGCCCATCCGTATTCGTGTTAATGATATTTATAAGTGCCTGACCGAGGGGCTCGGCGTTTGCCAAGGGATCTTGACGAAACAATTCTATTTCAGGTATGGCACTAGCAATATCGGGCCAACATGTCTTGGGGCGCTGTGTCAATATGTCAATGTAACATCTTCGCGAACGACGGTTCAAACTCGATGAGCTGGCATAAAAGCAGTCTGGTTATGATTTAAAATAGCAATAAACCTATCGAGCTAACATAACTCGGACGTGGTGCCATCCTAGCGCGACGACGGTTGGGGTTTCGATAAGTTGGTGTGGCCGAAGAATAGTCACATTTCAAGCCTCCAGCCTCGAGTCTTATAACTTATTACTTTCCTGTTCACACGACCACTCTCTCCTCTTGGTTCGATCATCCTCTCAAGCCAACCTTTCTCAGGTATAAATTATTTATTCACTGTGCACCTACTGCATCGAGTCAACTTACTAAGCTCTTCATTTCTTGCCACAGAGATGTATGCTAAGTTGCTGAGCCAGACAGCTTTCGCTCTCCTTGCCGCCCCCACTGCCGCACAATCCATCACTATAGCCCTCTACCACAGTAACACCACCTGCCTATCCAATGCACAGGCAGACGTCTCGTACACATCCTCACCCGGCGCTGGTTGCCAGAGCGTGAACCTCTTCCCGGATGGCGAATATGCAGCTGCCGGCGCATTCAGCGCCAAAGTCGCAAGCATAAGTCCCGGTGTGGTGCTGCGGCTTTTTGATGATACCGCGTGCTCAGACAGTACGCCTGATGAGGCAAAGGGGGATGGAACTTCGGGGTGCGTCGCTGAAGCAGCGTCGGGGGCTGGATGGATGAGTTTCCGGGTTGATACTGTGTAAGAAGGATCGGAAGAGGGGAGTGTGGAGAAAGAGATCTTGGGACTTTTCCAAAATGCGGCTTGACGTTTGTAAAAAATACAAATACTTGGATGATGCTTCTAAATCGGATTACACTCCATCGAATATAGAATGAAGAGGGCTACGTGTAGGTTTTAATAGCAAGTAAACCATGATATATGGACTGTCATCAGTGCAAAGGTCATGGGTAACTTGTTTTTACCAAACCAAGCAAGATGTCGAGAAGCTGGAAGGCAACTACGTACTTCCAACCAACATTCCAACCTTCGACATTTCTATTCATTATATCTCATTCTTGTCACGGGGAAAAAACGAGGCCGTTATCCTGATTGGGGCTAACGGACTATATATACTGTGAATTCACCATATGTCGCACGTAAATTCGAGTGGTAGATTGTTCGTGATGGAAGTCAAGTAGTAGAACTGCAACTCGTTTAAAAATAGAAAACGGGATGCTCTTCTTGTTCAGAGGTAGGCCATAGCTGAATAATATATACACCAGTAACTCCGATCTATAACTCGCGCGAGGTCTGCTACTTTAGTGCCTAACTCGTCGTACAAAAGTGGGAATCCTGTTTAGCTCGAAAAAGCACGCTGATGATACTGTCTTTACAGGCCGATATTCTGGTCCACCTATTGGTATTATCCATCAGTTAACTTGAGGAACCAGATTACGCATATGTGTGTGTGTGAGTGTGTGTGTGGGGGGAGGGGATCGGCTGGTGGCTGACTAACTATTCTCATTGCATATCAGAGAAGCATGCAAAGTAAAGAAATACGTACGGATAAACGGCATTTGTATGCCCGGTCAAAAAGGTAACAAGCGTCAATTTTATACTACCTCAGCTATATAGACCCTGTGAAACAAAAAAGAACAAAAGAGCACTGCAAAAACTCTCGCTTCTCCTCCGTCCCAATCTCTAGGCTAATGACACGCTGGATCTACCGGTTCGTTCTGGGTCAGACTCTCCTTGGATCCGGCTCACCGATTTACCCTGTGTCTTCGTTTCTTCTGTGAACGAACAACCAGATTCTTGTCGCGGGATGATTCTGGTCAACAAGCGATGTCAACCGAGGAAGGGATTGCTCGCAGATGGACAATAGGCAGTGGCGAAAAAGAATGAAGCGATGCAAAGTGAAAGAAAGAAAAAGAGAAGATACATGGCACAGACATGCTTCTCATCCTGTTTTCGGATGAGCGTGATTCTCTGAACAGTCCATCCATGGTGCAGCATACGGAGCCTATTGAAGGGCAGTCGTCAACGTCGTAGTGGCATTTGACCTAGCCAGGTCGTCTTGTGCAACTTCAAAAGCTTGCACGGAGGGAGATGTCGAAAATGCCAGAGTCGATTGCGCATCTGCGTTTCTTCAACGAGTCACTCTGACCACCACACTGCTTTTGGTTTGCTGAGAAGAGCTATGTATTGGACTGGACACATCGGCCACCAAATGATGGTGGAGGTGCTGATACTTCGGTGGGAAAATACTTCATCGTTGGGTTCATGACTTTACGTGGAGATTGCGGCCTGTTATGGAACACTCGTCGAGTTGCAACGATTAGGTGGTTATGGAAGTGGTATGTTGTGAGCAGACTGTTAATTGTCGCCTCGCTCTTCGTCCGGTTGCGGTTCTCGGAGCCATGTGTCGACATCCAGTGGAGGACTAGGTAAGAGGCCGACCTGTCGGAATATGTCACCGTCATTAGCAACCGCGTCCTGTCAAGTCACGGATTAGATCTTTTCGCACGTAAGTGCGAAAGGTGGGTTGATCGTAAAGAGATTTAAGTAGTAAAAATAGTAACTCATTTAAAAATTAAAAATAAGATGCCTTTTTTGAAAATATAGGCTATAATTAAGTAATATGTATATCAATAACTCCGATCTATAATCTGTATAAGGTCTGTAAATTCGTTCCCTAACTCGTTACATGAAACTAGGAATTCTATATAACAGAACTTGGACAAAATAAGATGGAATAAGTCCAGAGACGTAGTATCATGACCTACCTCATTGTCTTCCGAACTACTAGATGCGTCTTGCAGGTCTCCCAGCACGGGCTCACCGGCGGCTTTAATAAGGATGGCTCCGGACCTCTTTCTCTTCTTGGACTTATTGTATAAAATTCCTACTTTTATATAACGAGCCAAAAAACGGAATTACTGACCTCGCACAAGTTATAGATCGGGTTTATTAGTATATATTTCTTAATTATGGCCTATTTAAATATTAAAAAGGCATTCTATTCTTATATTCAAATAAGTCATTATCCTTATTACCTGAACTTCGTTAGGCTTAATCCACCTTTCGTACTTGCGTGCGAGAGGACTTATTGGAGTTGGTGGTCTTATTTCCAAGGGATCGCTTTGTAAAGAAACGTCAGCTTTGTGTAAAGGGGACGTATCTGTATGTCCGGCTTTACATTCTAACGTGACGTACCTTGGTTCGCAATCCGGGAATCCAGGCCAATTCCGCTGGGAAGGACTCGCTGTCAAGACATTACTTGACCACACCTTTGTCGAGCTACGATTATGTGTTAGTGTCTGCAGATCACTGGCGGATATAGATGAACTCACTCTCAAGGCCTTGATTACGACCACCAAACGCAGCATATAACCGGCGAAAGGCTGGTACACTGGTTCTTTGGCCTCCTCACCGGGAAGGAATCCACGAATACCGCTTGCGGCATTCGCCGTCTCCGTCTTCTCGGGTGTCAGCCGGTCATTCAAAGCTAAATTATGGTGGGGTCAACAATACCACGATAGACCATGCCGCAAGTCTCATCATCTCGATGTTATACGGCTTGGAAACATACAACGTTGCCCATGCTGTTTTCTGGTCCTTCTTGCGCGCAAATTGTTGATCGATCATCGCTCGCAGGACGACCAACGCGTCGGCTTCAATCTCATCCTGGGTGGGGAGATCTGTGGGTGGCAATGCGGGTGTCCCATTGTACGCTTGCATAAGACGGAGTCTTTGTTGTTACATGTCTGCGGGCGACCGAATGGGCATGAGCAGACCTCCTTGGAGGTTGCGCAACGTGTTCCAGGTCGCCATCTCTACGGTTCTGGCGAGGAGGACGCTGGCTTAGATCTCGGAGCAATGGGATGAGGAGATGAGGGAATGCGGCGAAGCAACCGGTAGAAGGCTACAATGACGGAATCGGAACGGAAAAGTACCCATGCCAAGCAATTGGCGCAAGCTACAATACGATGTTTTGATGCTTGATGGTGTTGACTGGTAAGCGAGCATGCTCAGAATCGTGAGAAGGGGAGTTGGGTAGATGAGAAAGAATGGAATGAATGGATGGTGTAGGAAGAGCGCGCTGTGGAAGAGCCGCAAATCGGAGGTCAAGGGAGTGCGTGTTGAGTGGGTGGAAGGATGGGCAGAACAGTGCCTGAGGGCATGGTATCAGATCCGAAGTAAGGACTTCATCTTGGCCGTGGGTATAACCGCCAAATAACGAGGTGATAGCAATCTAGGAGGGCTGCGTTGCACGCAAAACGTCGCATAGGAAAATGGATGGAGGGTCTCCTGGTCGACATACATACTCAACCATCACCATCACCACTGCCCCGCAACGACACTCCTAACTTACAAAGTCATACGGATAAATGGTATTGATGATCGTACCAATGATTGAAATGTGCAATACTCAAATTCATTTTGCCGCGAAAACAACGGAGTAAGTCATTGGAAGAGGTCGACGTTCCAGCTCCATATTACCACGGATGCGCCCCTGAATGCTGGCTGACTTGCACCTGGCTCTGGCAGAGATAGCAGTAGGCGAGTCAATAATCTTAGATCTGGTCTCACAGGCGTCTGAGTTCCTATGGGTGTTGAAACTGGAAAATGGTTAGATCTACAGCCACAATATCCCCAAAGTCATTATATTCAACATTAGTTATACAATGTCCCACTTACGCAACATAGCTAAATACCAACCTGTCTGCTCCCAGCCTAGAGTAGCCTGTCACTCATTAAACATGATATTCTTCCAAGTCTCCCTTACGTGGTCTATATAGGAGCGTCCAACTTCAAATTTGAATTTGCCCGTCGGAACATTATACACCAATTTCCTGGAAATCCCGCACCTTTTTCCCCCGCAAGAAGAAAAAGTATAAAAGCGTATTGACAATTCCGATGTCCGGAAGAAGAAAGGCGAATTTATAACCCACTTCGCACCAGAGATGCCGAGGGCGTATGGAATTGCAACCGCGACTGCGGTCGTAAACCTATTGATGGCTATGTTGGCGATAGCGATTGGTGTATATCGACGCTTCCCAGACAATACTTCTATTAAGAGAGTGAAACAGACCGGACCGATGGTTAAATCATATGTGAATTTCGCGAGAGCTATAGAAGAGCACACGGCCCATGTCGCGGTCGTGGTGCCAAACTACCGGTAGTGCGGCGAGGATACCAATGATGAACATGATGGAAGCGATTGCAATACTGGCCCAGAGATAAAGCGTGGGTGGCCGCAGTCATAAAGGCAGAGTTGAGCACCACAAGAACAGGCTAAGGGATGAAACCCGGAAAAAAGACCTATACTGAACTACGGACAGGTCCCTGCAAACCCATTTGCTGGCGATACCACTGATGCTCCTTAGGACGAGGGCGGCACAACCTAGTCGCCGACGTAGGAGATGTTTACCAGAGCGGAAACTGTCGGGAAAAAACGACGCCGTTAACTGCGTCTGGAATTAACGACCTAAAAAAATAATAGTGGATTTCTCTGCGACAGAAACGACAGCAAGAGCTGCGAATGACGTCGCCTGAGAATGCGTTTCAAATGATGGGATAGAGACCAGCGAGGAGCCCGTTCAAGAATCGGCCGAGGAATAATGAGTCGTATCCGAAGCCGGCAACCAGACAACCGGCGACACTGCCGACTAAGAAGGCACCAGTGCAAGCCGACAGCCAAGCCGCAGGAGCTGCGTAGGAGCCATCGTGATCCAGGCCTCAAAAGTGCTTGACAAATGGTTCGAGGGCTACCAGGCTACCTATGAGAGCACCATCGAAGCCGCCAGAATGACAGCGACGTTGACCACTAAGGACCATAGTATGACAGGCCGATAAGATTGGCAGGTTACCCGGGAGCCAAGGCTGTGTTCGAACCTTGTTTGGAGAAGGGACTTGCCGCATCGCAGAGATCGCTGATGTCTCACTTGTCAGGATCGCCGTTCGAGTTGAACCGTGCCAGGGCGGTCTCCTGGTGGTCTTTCCTATCTGAAATATTGATACTAGAGGAGACTACTACACCAAATGGTTGAAAGATGTGTCAGGGAACGATACGATTAAGGCTGGAACAGTGGACCACAAGAAGCACATAGAGACTTTTACTCGCAACGCATCTTTCGAGTTGGTACATCTATCGCGGTTTGGAAATTGACTGCCCTCGTTGTTGCAGACATCAAGTAAGAGTTGCTCTTCTAAGCTCGTGTGTCTGGTACACAAGCTTAGCACTCCTCGTAGGAGGCTTGGGATGAAGTCTCAGGGACATACCCCGGTAATTTACAGTAATTGTTCAAATAAATGTACAATTCGTGAAAGAAACCTAGGCTCGTCGTGCTCCGAGGTTCTCGCCGCGTTGTAGAAGTTTAAGATTACACGAGACATTGGAGAGATCTTATTCGATCCTCCTCCCATGATACTAGGACTGCTTCAGTACTTCGGTCACATCTTGATGTGTATTTACCTAATGGCGACACGAAATTTGTCCAATTAAGTGTTCCAGGGCCTAGACGGAGCCGGCACTGACGGTATATTCCATCGATCATTACTCCTGCTGCCGATTCTTTGTTCTGTAGTTCGATAACTTCACGATCAAAAAGAATCGCCACAGTAATGGTGTCGTGGAATAACCCCGAGGCGCGATTGCGGATTAATCGAATCGGTGTCTTCCCGTCCTCATCAGTCCAATAGGAAGATGCCCCTATTCAGTTGGTACGCAGCGCGGATATTCATGGGACATATGCGTCTATTACGCTGTTCTAAGGCGTTTCGTTCAGACAAACGGTATACTTTCGTCACTTCACAAGTCTACAAGGAAGGTGAATAGAAGAAAGAGCGGGGACAGATAGATATGCAAAGCACGAACGTGTGCCCAAACCTGGAGCGCAAAGATGTCAATTCTGAGATACCGGCCATTTTCTCTTACAAGGTTTTCATTACAGTCTCTTGGTTCAGTCTCGACCAGGAGTGTCCTTCTCTTATCTGTTCTCAAATCGTCCGTGGCCATCACCGTGATATATTCGGACTAGGTGGTAGTTATGCTTACTTCCACACAACCCCTGTTATGAAATCAGGCATGGAAGTCCGATCAACTCATAAACCACGTTCAATAAAGGCCACAAGATCCATAATCTTCACTTTGACATTGTTAATAATCTCAGCCATCTCTATCCTCTTGCTTGCCACTATTGCAAGCGACCCAACGCCGCATACAAGAAATAATAGCACCCGAATGTCCAGGGGAGACTTAGCCACTTCATAATATCCATCTTAGCACTCGAAAAGCGCGCTACTACTGTCGTATGGAATATTACATAGAAAGGGACTATCTGGGTTAGTTCTAAATGTTATTTGTGCCCGTTCTCCGTTCCTCTACATCATCCGTGAAGGTCTACGGGCGGACTAGGTACGAGGCCGACGCATCAAAACAATGGTCCATCGTCAGCAACATCACCTAGGCGATATCAATCAGTACATGACAAAAGAATGGGACGTTTTTGATTAGAAGAACTAATATCGCTTACGTACTAGTCTTGACTTCTGACTTATAGAGTGTGGCTTCTGCGGTATGTGTTCAGCCCTTGGGCATCGCAGCGCTCGGTCTTTACTCGTCGCTCTTGCCAGCCTGCTCCTTGTTGCTAGCTCAGTTTAAGAAAGCTCCCTGTTGGACAATGTAGTGAGCAAATCGACGACTACGAAAGTTACTCATGCTAGTGACTTACGCCAGTATGACCACCAGGGTTCCAGCTGAGCTTTGCCGGAAATGACGCGTTTTCAAAACACGATTGTACCAGATCCTTCTTCAACTATCGCCATTGATCAATTGTCTGACTGATGTAGTGGTGTGTGACTGTCTCACCCTAAGTGCGTTTATAACCCAGTCGAGGCGGGGCCTATAGCCGGCAAATTGCTGATGTGCAGGAAACTCTGCGTCTTGCCAAGGAAGCCACGTACAAATCCCGAGGGCTGCATTGATGACGCCCTCCTTTTGGACAGACTGTCAGCTTCTACCCGCATATTATCTTGTTGTGGATTATTACGTACCAAAAGTATCCAGGCGACAATCCTGAGAGCCTTGAGAGGGAACCGAGCCTTCTCTTCGTCGTACAGCGCTGACCCTGCCTGCGTATCTTCGCTGGATCGAGCGAATCGTTGATCGATCATGGCCGTCAGAATGGCCATGGCATCCCTCTCCTTATCTGCTTGGGTTGGTAGATCGGTAGGCTGTAGGGGAGGTGTGACGTTTCGCGCTAGCATTTCTAGCGTTATGTACTGCTGTACATCCGCCTTGCTAGTGATGGGCGGGAGCAAATTCCCTTGTTCATCAGATATGGAGTTCCAACTTGCCATTACTGCAGAGCCAAAGGACTTTCCGTTTAATGTCTTGAATCGTGAGGTGAGAGATGGTGAAGACAAAGTCTGAGGAGCTTCAAGTAGGGAAGCAAGATGACCAGATGCTGAGGGGGGTTTGTATTTTTGTCTCATCAAGTGGCAAAGACAGTGGGCCGTTTGTTGGTTGCTGTTGACAACCCGATCAAGGAGCTTGACAAGCCACTCAAGGAGCCGCGGGCGCAAGCAAAGCAATGTTCCAGTAAGAGGGTGACACACTGGAGGGAAGTGGGATTGCAAAGGAAGAAGAAGATGATCGGTCGGGCATGCGTGGAGGTACTATAGTGAGTGTGCAGGGATGAATGTTGCGGTAAGTTTCCTATGGAGTAACTTCCGTTTGAAGAGGAAGATGAAGCAGAGAGTACAAGATGGCAAGCCTTGATGCCATTGATAGCAACATATCGTACAGGTCTAAAGAGAAAGAATCACACCAGACTGGACTTGCTGCAGGATGTGGTGGCGATTCTTTCGCATATCTTAGGTGCATGCGGTGCCCAGGGACAGAGCGATCTACGTTTGTCAGGTGAGCTCCAGCCTTCTTTACAATAGCTTTCGGACCCTGGAAGTGGGCAGGTCACGAATCCCAACGAGGTGCCAACGTCATGCCATCGAGTTGGGACCGATGAAAGAAGCCTTTGCATAGTTACCTAGGGAGAAGGAATGGGCAATCATATAGGACCTTCGCAGGTGTGGCCAGTATCACCAGGAACATTAAAAGTCCCATCCATTCCTCATTGTTACCTCCATATATATTAATACCGATGAAAGTATTTAGCAAGCCATTTTATTTAATAGACCCGAATCGTAATTTTGTCAGCTACCTTTAATAGCCCGGTTCCATTACCTCTACCGTATCCTTTATTCTAAGCTCACTATACTTATTTGCGAACACCTTTGCGACATACATAGACTAGGGCATCTGCTATTCTCCTAGTTAGACCCGCCAGATTCTTTGAATATCTTTGGTTTTCTCTTGCTTGTGTCCTGTCAATATGATACCAATAAAACGATATGACTGACGCGTTGATATACTCGCTCCTTGGTCGAACGGGATTGGGATGGTTATATGAAGCTCTCGTCGCTCTGGTTATGTATTCGTCTCCATGCTGATTCATAGTCTCATTAGTGTTGACAAGAAAGTTGTTCTGGGCGGTAATTCTCGGACGATAAAATTGAGTTGTTCAACATCGTTGAGCTTGACCCGCAGAGGTTCTGCTGATATGGTTACTTGAACGAGCTGCTCCAGATATGTACCGCCGGTCTAGCACGAACATGACGAGGCTTGATTCCGCATGCCAAAGTCTTTTTGAAGCACCAGCCATAGCAATCACGGTTGGACTGTGGACATCATGCAGCAGCATCAACTTGAAGTAATCCCAAAGACTGTATATCGCATATTGTGCGGGATATTAGGTGTTGCCGTCAACACGCTGTCCCATAGCAGAGCCATGGCAGGACTATCTCCAGGGAGCAGCTGCATCACGGTATTATCGCGCATTGACCTCAGGGCCATGGGGGTGTTGTGAGGTAGAGTTTCACAAAGCTCCTTGCGACTCGGCGAATACAAAGGTTGACGCGATGGCGGCAGCCTCAACAACATAGGAGTGTTGCTGTTTCTGTACATTGACATTAAATATCAGGTTGTTTTTGTTATCCACACTTCGTCTTCGAAACTCCAAGAAGAGGAGGGTAGTATCTTGCGCGAACCCTTTCACCATGCTTGTAATAAGCTTGTCTCACCTTCGCCCAACGTAAAACCGTCTGTGTCAACCGCTAGTCGCTATAAGATACCTAATTGCATAGTACTAGGAACGTTGGACGACCAATGTATCGTCCATGATAATCTGGAAATGCGATTTGCCTCGATCCACTTGATGGTAGGTACACTGGGCGCGCTCTAACACCCGCAGGTCTGATGGGATTTTAGGCAATGCTTGATGAAGCATATGGGCTATGCTTGAACTAGTGAGATTGATCTCACTAACATTCATGTCTGGGATTCGATAAGACCGGCCTTGGTCAACTATTGTGAAAAGATAGATAAACACCCTGTATGTCTCGCATGTATGTACGAGAGGTAGATTGATCATAGGGAAGTTAGGTGGTCAGAATAGCAACTTATTTAAGGCTATACAATAAAATACCTTTCTCGTACAGAGGTAGGCCATAACTACCTAGTAATGTATATACCAGTAACCCCGATCTATAACTCATACGAAGTCTGTAACTCCGTTGCCTAACTCGTCGTATAAAAGTGGGAATTTATACAACAGTATGTAAGCTTATCTAAGAGGTAGGCTCCAAATTGCGAGAAATCAGCTTGGCATTAGGGACGAAAGGAATGATGTCTCAGCGGCGTTGTCTAAATCTTTTCAACCCTTAGTTGGAAACGGTGTATGGCGGAGTTTGAATTGGCCTTAATTCAGCTGAGCAATGCATGCATGAGTCTCGATGACTTCGCCCCAAATTTTCAATATGACAGACAGAGGCTGGCTACGGTGCCCTTGTAGCCTTTGTCCTCGGCTCCTGCCTTCTTTCCGATCGTTATCTTGGGTCTTCGGGCATCGTGGCATTACCCGTTGCTCCTGGCAAACCAATTGGTATAATTGCCCGCATCGTGGCACCCCAGGCAGAAGAACGAGATTTTGACCGGTTGCGACAGAGCATTAGGGTCTCTGAATTATTGGATCTAACCACTTTTGGATTCAATGTTACCTCCTTGTCTTCACTTAGCTTCAATGGCTGGTAGTGACAGATGGCCCTGCACAGATTCCCAGGCGGTGGTCGAGGTCGTCATGGCAGTGATACGCTTGCAGGGGCAGACCGCTGTAGCTTAGTAACAATGCCACTGCTGCGGAAAAAAGTTTAATGCCGGATCGGTACATGATCGATGGGGCGTATCTTCGACGAACGATCTATCGGGTCAGGCAAGCGGCCTGATCTTGCAAGGAAGTTCCGATCCATTGTGGCGTAGAGACCGTGTGAAGGTTAAGGTGTGATAAAAATAGTGATGCACTCTACGAAACCTTCCTGAACCTGTTACAAAACAGAAAGCTGCAGGATCTGATCACTATTTCCCTCCTCGTGGGAGCCTTACCGCTGAAAGATAAACTGTCGCATTCTAGTAACCGAAAGATCAATGATACGTAGATATATCCCAGGGCTCTTAGGCATCGGCTTCGTTATCGTCGGTAAGGTTTTCATCGTCATGTATCAATCATCACTCGGTTATCTTCTTGCGCTCGCAGAACTCTTGCAGGGCCATGATGTTGATTTTCAGGCGTTTTTCGGCTGTCTTTCCAAGTTTGGTCATGGCTTGGTAGAGCGAGTACGAATCCGTATACGTAACGCCGGGTTTGTGAGGAATGGGGTCAAGATTACGCCTGACGATCGACATAATGGCTCTGCGAAAGCCATACGAGCGGAAGGAGATATCTGAAATATGATTGACGACGACCCCATCTACGCAAGAACGGAGGCTCCATCTGACAAGGGTTCGCCTTGAACATCCTCTGAGTTGCGTTTGATCAAAGTACTTTCAGAGTTTCATTCCATATATTCCGCGATCTTCCGCTAGGGCTATTCATGACCGTCCAGAGTGTAAGTGTGAGCTGAAGAGAGTACCCCAGCAACGTCGTCTTATGCCACGGTCGCTGTGACATGCATTCGGTTCAAGGTTCGTCAATCTCGTTGCTGTCGTACTTGGAAATTGACTGCCACTGTATAACGTATATGCTGAGCAGAACCATCTTGCACCTTTTCTTCGTATAAGGATGATTTTGAGGCATTTGACGGCTCCGTGAAGGTGGAGCTGCATACGACCCCGATTATAGCAATAGCCCACCGATTGTAAATCCCGAACAAAGTGAACATATTGGGGTATTATGAATCGCGGTGCTGTAGACGTTGCATATTTCAACGCAATTCAGGAATGTGAGTGTCCATCAGGAATAATCGTTATTTGACGGTAGTTTTTGTCAGATGACGGTAGCTAGTCCCAACTAGTATTACCTTATCTTGGCAACAAACAGACTAGAGCTCTCACACATGGTACATTCTCACCTTATCGGCATGTGCACTCTCTTTCTTTAATAATGCCACTCGGGCCTCACGGTAGTCACTTCCCAGCACCTCCATGGAGCTCGAAACGCACGAATCTGCCATGATATCGATATGGGCTGGAACGCACCAGTTTGCATGTTCGATTCACCTTAAAAGCGTCTTTTTTTCGTATCCATTTAACTTAGTACGATGCTGCCCCGCTAGTGCCACTTTACAAGAGAGCAATGAAAATGACTTATAAATACACGCTGTAGCTGTTTCGATACTTAACCAAGATCGTAAAAGTAAAAATAGCGGAACCTGCGAAAAATATTGACGATTTCGAAGATTTAGTCGGCTTCGTTTCTTAAAAAAGTTTTGCGAGTTAGTAGTCCGAAAATAGTTGCTTACTAAAGTGGGCAGAAAATGTAGTAAAAAAACAGATCAGATGTAAAGGATCACAAGGATATAAAGGCTATAAGATAATAGATTAAAAATTAGTTAATGTAAGGTTATAAATGCCTTTTAACGTTATGCAGGACGACTTATTTAAAAACTCGCTTTAATCGAGTACTATATTACTGATATAAAATGTTTAAATTGTTTGTTACAAAGCAAAACAGCAAATGTATTGTTTATAGTGCTAGCTAAATAACTAGCTTTAGTTATGTGCTTGATTATCCTATTTAAGCAATAGAATGCTAAAACATTTATTTTTTAGACTTTATTTTTTAAGTTATCTTTCGACTTATTACCATAGCTTCCGAAAACTACTCTAGTTACTACTAAAACTTTAACGTCGTTTGCACTATATAATAAGTTATCGACAAAGTTTTATTAACGGAAGTACATTTTTTAGTTAATATTGTCGTTAAACGGTATATAGTTTTTTTATTGTTTTAAAAGATCGTTTACACGACGTGGCATGTTTTTGATTAAATTTTGCTAACTTATAGCACGATAATCACCATTTGGTACTATGTCTTTTTAGCTCTTTTAACTAAAAAGCTTATTTTGGCTAAATCTTATGTAATTAAGCAGATCTAGCTGTTTAAAAAGTCTGTTTTTACCGCGCAAGCTTCCGCTAAACAAATTTTGCTGCTTAAAAAAGTTATTAAGCTTTGTCGCATTGTTTATACCGAGGCTAAGTTACGGCAATCTTATACCGCCTATATTTCCGCGTTTAAACATATATATGTTAAAAACGCTTTTATGCTTATGCTATAAGGTTATCGGAGATAATAGAATATTAATAGTTTTGGCAAGTATACTTGGTTTAATATCATTATTTTCGATTTTTTTTGCTTTTATAGTTCTAGTTTCGTCGGCTTTATAAGTCTAAACGCGCTTTGTTTTTTTTTTGCCGAAAACAAAACGCTTGCAAAAATTGCAAGTATTAAAGTTTTCAGGCAAACTAATTAAAGTTAAAACGGTGATTACTTTTTAAGCGGACTAAGCGTTTATTTTTTTATTATTAATACGAGTCGCAATGTTTTAAGCATTAAAAGCAAAAAAAGCTTTTTTATAAGTTAGTAAGCGCCGTTTTTGCTTAGGATTATTTTAGAGTTTTTACATAGAAACGGTTGCTCTAGCGGCTTTAGTAACATTTTATATACTATTTCCGTTTTTTTAAAAGACTAAAAAGATCTGAAAAAATCTTTTTCGTAAAAGGACTGCAGCGGGTTAAATCGCTTCTATACGGCGTCGGCGCGGTAGACGTTCTTCTCGTACTTAAGGAATTTATAAATCAGTTTACTAAAAGATGCTTTTGTTATACAGTTAAAAAAAGATTAAAAATACTAAACGTAGCTTATAACTTCGTTATCTAACTCGTAATCCTTTTAAACACGCTGCTATAATATCTTGCTTAGCGTAGCAGTGTTTTTTGCTTTCTTTTTATTAATAGCTTAATTTTTACCCTGCTTTTAAAAATATATAAGTAAATTAGTTATTATAAAGGTATATTTACGTATATCTAAAGTGCTTAACAAGCTTTAAGCTACCTGCATAAATACCGAATAGTTTTTTAATAAGTTGTGAACTAATGATTTGTCGGCTTGTCGTTTTCGTTAAATAATCTCAGCGATTAGGTAGATTATTCTTACTTTGAGCACGTTAATAATAGCCGTTTTTCTCTCTTTGTAGCCCCCGTAGTTTATATACACTAAAAACTTAGACTTAGCGCCAAAAAAAAATTAAGTTTTTTTAAGCGCTGCATTTTCTGCGTATGTCTATGCTTTGTTAATAAATGAAGATATGTAGCGATGATCCGAATATAACACACCTAAAGATTAAAAGCGGCAAATTCGAATTTTATATCGACGTATTTTGCTTTTTTGCCGAAAAAAGCTTTTATAGCGCGCAAGTAGTAAGCTTAAACGACCTTTATTTGATTTTGCATTGCGTTTTTATAATCCTGCACGTTTTAGAAACGTTTCGCACTAGTCGTAAGCATATTTCGAGCTGCGATATTAAGCCTAATATTATAACGACTTGTATAGATTTTTTAACGACGCTAAAAGTCGGCCGGGTCTTAAATAAATTGCTAAAATTTACTATTTAAGGTTTATAATAACTATTAATCCTAGTTTGTAAAGTCCCGAGTTTAATAAAACACCATATTGCCGAATACGCTTTAAGCTAAAAAGCTACGGTTAGGCATAGGTTAATTAGCTACTATAGGAAGGAGTACGGCAGGATTTCTGCGAAACTAACCGTTAGCTACGCCACTAGTATATTGGTTGAAATCCAGGTTTTAAAATATCGTAAAAAATTTTAAAGCCATAAGACGGAAAATCTAAAAAAACAAAAGGTTGTATAATGGAAAAAAGACTAAGCTATATGTTTAGAGCGCCCTAAATCTGCGTAACAAATGCACACCGTCGACAATAAAGTAGGACGAAGCTAAATATCGCCGACTGGAACAAAAAGCAAGCCAAAAAAAAGCAGAATAAATAATAAGAAAGGATCGAACCTATATTTCGTTAACTAAAATAATAAACAAGCGAAAAAAGTATAGCAAAAACAAAGCAATAACGTTTAACGCTTATTTTAAAAAAAAATGTAAGCGATTAGCTATTAAATACGAAAAAGCTTTAAGCAAAATTAGAACGAAGTATAAAAGAACGAAATAAAAGAATTTAGCTTTTAAAATAAAAAGTTGCTTTTAAGTTTAGGACTAAAAATTAGAAATTACACTACAAAAAAAAAAGCGAATGTCATAGAGCGAAACGCGATAAAAAGATCTTTACAAATAAGTAGTAACTATACTAAACGATAACGGTAAAAACAAACATACGGAAAAAATGGTTACAATAGTAATAATAAGCAGCCTATTGTTTATACAGTCGTAGTGCAAAATAAATAGCTAATAATAAAGTTAATACGGTATTTTTGTTTAGCTGCTTTCGGTATAAAGTCAACATCGACGTAAAGGAAATGATTACTATTTTTGTAAAAAAAGACCGAAACGAGTTAGCTTTCGAAAAAGCAGCTAAATAGTTTGTAGTTAGATAAATAAAAAAGGTTAAAAGCGATTCGGAGCTTTAGTTTTTAAAGTAAAATGTTAAAAAGCTAAATAAAAGTGTAATTTAAAAAAATAAAAAAAGTCGGAAGTGTTCGGATTTTTAAAGCTTTTAGTTTTTAGACACGGATTGTAAAAAGCTTAATAGAAGAGGTGCGATTCGAGGAAAAAGGTTCAATAACTTTTAGCAAAACCTACCGGCTAGAGAAAAGACTAAAAGAGGTAAAATAGAAGAAAGAGCAACTGCTCGGCAGAACGAACACTTCTTAGCACCTCTATAGAGCTCGAAACGCACGAATCTGCCATAATATCGATATAGGCTAAAACGCACCAGTTTGTATGTTCGATTCACTTTAAAAGCGTTTTTTTTTCGTATCTATTTAGCTTAGTACGATACTGCTTCGTTAGTGCCACTTTATAAAAAAGCAATGAAAATAACTTATGAACACACGCTATAGTTGTTTCGATATTTAACCAAAATCGTAAAAATAAAGATAGCAAAACTTGCAAAAAATATTAACGATTTTAAAAACCTAGTCGGCTTCGTTTTTTAAAAAAGTTTTACAAGTTAGTAGTCCAAAAATAGTCGCTTACTAAAGTAGGCAAAAAGTATAGTAAAAAAACAGATTAAATATAAGGGATTACAAAAATGTAAAAGCTGTAAAATAATAAATTAAAAATTAGTTAATGTAAAGTTACAAATGCTTTTTAACGTTATATAAGACGACTTATTTAAAAACTCGCTTTAGTTAAGCATTATGTTACTGATATAAAATGTTTAAATTATTTATTATAAAGCAAAACAGCAAATATATTATTTATAATGCTAATTAAATAACTAGCTTTAGTTATATGCTTAATTATCCTATTTAAGCGATAAAATGCTAAAACATTTATTTTTTAAACTTTATTTTTTAAGTTATTTTTCGATTTATTATTATAGTTTCTAAAAATTATTTTAGTTACTACTAAAACTTTAACGTCGCTTGCACCATATAGTAAGTTATCGACGAAGTTTTATTAACGGAAGTATATCTTTTAGTTAATATTATCGTTAAACGGTATGTAATTTTTTTATTACTTCGGAAAATCGTTTACACAACGTAATATGTTTTCGATCAAATTTTGCTAACTTATAGCACGATAATTACTATTTAGTACTATATCTTTTTAGCTTTTTTAACCGAGAAGTTTATTCTGGCTAAATTTTATATAATTAAATAAATCTAGCTGTTTAAAAAGTCCGTTTTTATTGCGTAAGCTTCTGCTAAACAGATTTTGCTGCTTAAAAAAGTTATTAAGCTTTGTTACATTGCCTGTACCGAGGCTAGGTTGCGGCAATCTTATACCGCTTATGTTTCTACGTTTAAACATATATATATTAAAAACGCTTTTATGCTTATGCTATAGGGTTATCAGAGATGATAAAATATTAATAGTTTTAGCGAGTATATTTGGCTTAATATTATTATTTTCGATTTTTTTTATTTTTGTAGTTTTAGTCTTGTCGGTTTTATAAGTTTAAACGCGCTTTGTTTTTTTTTTGCCAAAAACAAAGCGCTTGCAAAAACTGCAAGTATTAAAGTTTTCGGGCAAACTAATTAAAGTTAAAACGGTAATTACTTTTTAAGCGGACTAAGCGTTTATTTTTTTATTACTAATACAAGTCGCAGTGTTTTAAGCATTAAAAGCAAAAAAAGCTTTTTTATAGGTTAGCAGGCGCCGTTTTTGCTTAAGACTATTTTAGAGTTTTTATATAGGGACGGTTGCTTTAGCAGCTTTAGTAATATTTTATGCACTATTCCCGTTTTTTCGAAGGATTAAAAAAATCTGAAAAAATCTTTTTCGTAAAGGGACTGCAGCGGGTTAGATCGTTTCTATACGGCGTCGGCGCGGTGGACGTTCTTTTCATACTTAAGGAGTTTATAAATTAGTTTGCTAAAAGATGTTTTTATTGCATAATTAAAAAAGGATCAAGGATATTAAGCGTAGTTTATAACTTTGTTATCCGATTCGTAATCTTTTTAAACACGCTGCTATAATATCTTGCTTAGCGTAGCAATGTTTTCTGCCTTTTTTTTATTAGTAGTTTAATTCTTACTTTACTTTTAAAAGTATATAAGTAAATCAATTATTATAAAAGTATGTTTACGTACATTTAAAGTGCTCGATAAGCTTTAAGCCACTTGTATAAACACCGAATGGTTTTTTAACAGGTTGTAAACTAATAATTTATCGGCTTATTATTTTCGTTAAATAATTTCAGCGATTAGGTAGATCATTTTTACTTTAAGCACGTTAATAATAGCCGTTTTTCTTTTTTCGTAGCCTTTATAGTTTATATATATTAAGAACTTGGACTCGGCGCCAAGAAGGAATTGAGTTTTTTTAAACGCTGCATTTTCTGCGTATATCTATACTTTGTTAATAAATAAAAATATGTAGCGATGATCCGAATATAATACATTTAAAGATTAAAGGCGGCAAATTTGAATTTTGCATCGACATATCTTGCTTTTTTGCCGAAGAAAGCTTTTATAGCGCGTAAGTAGTAAGCTTAAACGACTTTTATTTGATTTTGCATTGCGTTTTTATAATCCTGCACGTTTTAAAAACGTTTTGCATTAGTCGTAAGCATATTTCGAGCTGTAATATTAAGCTTAATATTATAACAATTTGTATAGATTTTTTAACGACGCTAAAAGTCGGCCGGGTTTTAAATAAGTTGCTGAAATTTACTATTTAAGGTCTGTAATAACTTTTAATCCTGGTTTGTAAAGTCCCGAATTTGATAAAACACTATATTGCCGAATACGCTCTAAGCTAAAAAGCTACGGTTAGGTATAGGTTAATTAGCTACTATAAGAAAGAACACGGCAAAATTTCCGCGAAACTAACCGTTAGCTACGCCATTAGTATATTAATTAAAATCTAGGTTTTAAAACATTATAAAAAATTTTAAAGCTATAAAACGGAAAATCTAAAAAAATAAAAGGTTATATAATAAAAAAAAAACTAAGCTATATGTTTAAAACGCCTTAAATCTGCGTAGCAAATGCATACCGTTAATAATAAAATAGGACGAAGCTAAATATCGCCGACTAGAACAAAAAGCAAGCCAAAAAAAAGCAAAATAAATAATAAGGGGAAATCGAACCTATATCTCGCTGACTGGAATGATAAACGAGCGAAAAAAGTATAGCAAAAACAAAGTAATAACGTTTAACGTTTATTTTAAAAAAGAAATATAAGCAATTAGCTATTGAATACGAAAAAGCTTTAAGCAGAATTAGAACAAAGTGTAAAAGAACGAAATAAAAAAATTTAGCTTTTAAAATAAAGAGTTGCTTTTAAATTTAGGACTAAAAATTAGGAATTACATTACAAAAAAAAAGCAAATGTCACAGAGCGAAACGCGATAAAAAAATCCTCACGAATAAGTAATAACTATACTAAACGATAACGGTAAAGACGAACATACAAAAAAAATGGTTACAATAATAATAATAAGCAGCCTACTGTTTATGCAGTCGTAATACAAAATAAGTAGCTAATAATAAAGTTAATACGGTATTTTTGTTTAGCTGCTTCCGGTATAAAGTCAACATCGACGTAAAGGAAATGATCACTATTTTCGTAAAAAAAGACCAAAGCGAGTTAGCTTTCGAAAAAGCAGCTAAATGGTCCGTAGTTAGATAAATAAAAAAGGTTAAAAGCGACTCGGAGCCTCAGTTTTTAGAGTAAGATATTGGAAAGCTAAATAAAGGTGTAATTTGAAAGAATAGAAAAGGTCGGAAGTGTTCGGATTTCTAAAGCCTTTAGTCTTCAGATACGGATTGTAGAAGGCTTAATAGAAAAGGTGCGATTCGAGGAAAGAGGTTCAATGACCTTTAGCAAGACCTACCGGCTGGAAAAAAGACTGAAAGAGGTGAAATGGGAGAAGGAGCAACTGCCCGGCAGAACGAAGTATAGGAACTTGGGCGCTACGAGTTCGCACGTCGTTCGTAATGGAAGGAAAGAAGAGCAGCGAGAGAGGTGAAATTGCCGGATGAGAAGCAGAACCTACTCTTGTTGGAGGCAATTGCCACGACTTCGAGAGAAATATCTTCGGAGCAGTCTGCGAAGGGGCCTTGGTTGGGAAAGGAACTCACGAAAGAGTCTGATTTACCTGTTAGATAGTGTTATGAAGACGGAATGATGGGATGGAGGATGGGTGGGTAGATGTTGTTGGGAGCGCCTTGAGTCTGCGTACACAGATGCACGCCGTCGACGATAGGGTGGGCGGGTAGATGAGGGAAAAACAAGAGAAGTGGGACGTCGAGAGGTTGTAGAAAATGTAGAAATGGCTGAGTTTCTGGGTGTCCCAGGTGGTGAACGGCTCAAGTACAGTGGTGCTCGATAGGCGATGGTGACGAGAATGATGGGGATGATGATGATGATCAAGCTGGCGAGCAAAAAGCGTCACATGCTATTACCTTTTGAGGTTTCTTACCCTGGTTGAGCGAAAGACAGAAGCATCTGACATTGGACTTCGGGAGATTCTTTAGAAAAGGTTTTCGTAAAGGAATCTGGGTGGGAGATGTTGTCGTGGAAGAGGTTGTGAACGTAGTATTGAAGTTTCTTACCCTGTTGAGATAGAACGCAAAAGGATCGGACGTTGAGAGACGTAGAAGGGGATGTTTTTGGAGAGGAATTTAGGTGGGAAGTATTCTGGTAAACAAACGTAACCGTGGTGTGCAAGTTTCTTACCCAGTTCGAGTGAAACGCAAAAGCCCTCGAGTTAGAGATGTAGCAGGAGAGGTTTCTGTAGAGGAATCGGAGTGGAAAATATTCCCGTAGGTCCTACAAAAAAGGACCACGACCGCGAATCGGAGACAAGGCAGGGCAGTGGCAAAGAAGACGGCGAAGGCGACCGGCACTGCAACTTCAAAAGCAGTGGATGGACGTATGGTAACGATGGCGATGGCGAAGGAGGTCAATGGCGGCATCTCTGTAGCTGAAGGCTATTAGGCTATGTGTGTAGAGAAAGGCGAACTTGGTGGGGCAATAAAGCGAGGAGAAATAGAAGGGAAAAGCCAGAAGACTAGTTCCGAACGTGGGAAAGCAAGCTTACTATTCACTCGGCCAAGCCGCGATTTCCGTATACAAAAGCAGTTGAAACGATTTAAAGGAACGACAATCAATGATGTGCAAAGAATGTCAGTGGACGGGCTGGCCGAGGAAGGCCAATGCTTGAGGCAAAGAGGTGGCAGACTCGGCGGGTCAATAACTCGCAGTAAAGTGTTGGGAATGAACCACAATGAGCGCCTTGCATGTGCAAATTAGCAAAAAGTATTTGGGTATCAACCCCCAATATGGGGTATCAAGGAGACGAATGCATGGGGCTTGTTAATTCCTGCCACGGCGACAGCTATGATACTACGTGAGTAGTTGGGTCTATGTTAAGGGTATCGGTAGTCGCCACAACGGGGAAAGGGGTCGAAATAAGAAGCATAATTACGTTTTCGCTTCAATATGTACGTATACTGGGTACATCTCGCACTTAAGTACGAGAGGTGGATTGATCGTAGGGAAGTTCAGGTGGTAAGCAGCAACTCATTCGACAATAGAAAACGGGATGCCCTTCTCGTACTGAGATGGGCTGTAACTATGTAATATATATACCAGTAACCCCGATCCATGAATCAGGCGAGGTCTGTAACTCCGTTCCCTAACTCGTCGTACAAAAGTAGGAATTCCATGCAACAGTACCTTCATTACCGTGGAGGGGATGGGGGGGAAAGGGGAAAAGGGGGGGTTCCACTTACGTAAGGATTCTGAGACTTCAAGATCTCAGACGATCGTGGAATTTGAGCACGAGTTTTGGGATGGTCCCCGCTATGGCCCTACAATGCAAATGCTTTCATGAAGATCTTGTGAAACGGCCCCCTACGGTAATGTTGGTGTCCTCCCTTCTGTCCGGTGCTAAAAGGACCTCCT
This sequence comes from Xylariaceae sp. FL1272, assembly GCA_022432385.1. Taxonomy (NCBI): domain Eukaryota; kingdom Fungi; phylum Ascomycota; class Sordariomycetes; order Xylariales; family Xylariaceae; species Xylariaceae sp. FL1272. Next base: position 1,136,458 of record JAJJXC010000004.1, read on the forward strand.
CCGTCTCCCATCTCTATTGTTCTTGACAAGAAGGACGATTATTTAAATAGGAAACGGATCAGTATACGTCGCAATAGACGCGAAGGATGGAAGAGTGAGACAGTCTCGGTGAGAGTGGGCAGTTGAATAGAATCTCCTGGGATGTTTTCCATTTTTTCTGCTGTCTGGGCCTATTCAGCCTTACTTGGACCACATAAGAGAGATTCCTGTCGCAACTTCTCTTACTTTCCCAGCATTACAAATTTACGCGCATGGGAAAGAACAATTATTAGTGGGGCCAGATTCTCCTTTCTTATCTCTTTATGTGTGAGCGAGCAATCGGGTTTTCCTCGAGCAAATAACGGAATTTGAGTGGAAGATGATATGTTAGGGAGCCACCAGTGATGCTACTCAGATTAGTCACATGAAGATGTTCCGATGTATGAAAGGGAATTGTGAAGGTTCTGCAGAAATAGCACTCGGGAGGCATGCGGGTGAGTGATGATCAAGTAGAAGCAGAGTTTCGAACTAGCGCAGATCCAGCCATGAGGATCGTGCTGCTGTTTTGATTTTATGGAAATAGTGGCATAGGATAGACCGGAAAAAGCGTCTACGTGATGGCGTCGGAGATTTGGAAGTTCGACTCGAAGCAGCTAATACGTTGGGCAAGTGAGCTGACCAAGGCGATTCTTGACTAATGTCCTGGCCAAATACACAACGTAAGCCGTCCTGTCTCATTTGATCTGCTCGAGTGAAGCATTACACAGACAAAGTGATCGTCGGGTCACCGATCAGGGCGTTTCCTTGATTCTTGTTAGCCAGAAGCAGGTCGGCATGGCGTGCCAACACTAGAGTTATTTTTGTGAATGTCCCCATGATAGAGGGACACGTGAGTTCCAATGGGGTATCCCTGCATCTGGTTGATTGCCATCTCGGCAGCATGTCGATGACCAAACTGGACGAAACCGCAACCCTCTCCAGGAAGAATCTTGACGCAAGTGACCTCGACGAAGGCCTGGAAAATGGAACGCAGTTCATCATGATCACAGGACCCCGTTTCCCTGAACGCAGATGAAACCCCTAATCGAAATGCTTCTCCTTCTCCGTCATGCTGGGATACTGCGCGTTCACTTGGTCGGAGATAGTTGCCTTCCTCGTGTTGTTTGAAATATATGCTAAGATGCTGCGGAGCAATGAGAATGAGATCGATCCGTTGAAAAATCTGTCTAGGATATTAATTAGAAGGATGTAGTGTGAGGTGATGAGATTTAGGACGATGGTGGCTTACAGGAGTGTTTTATGGAATGTTAGGAGCATATGGTACGTTTTTCGTCGCATCTAGTTGGCGAGTGGCTGTCTTCCGACGCTTCTTGGTCGCAGGAGTGAGTCGTCTCATCCCTGCTTGCTGCCAGGAAAGCACTGCTGTCAACTCAAATTCAACGTGGCATTGATAATGCTCGTAGATTGATGAATGACTCACGCTCCGTTTGAGATAAAGATTGCGCGCCAGTGTTGCAGTGTATGATTTTTTTCTCAGAAACAGTAGTGGAGAATGTTCTCGTCTGTCTTTTGGAATTTGTCAGCTGAGCCAGACTGACGATCATCTAATGGTAATGCCATCCTGGATACTGTCACTACCACGATCATGAGCGGCATGTAACCGGTAATTTAGCTGCGTTTGCAACCACTGTTACACGAGGTAGTTCGGTGTATTTCAGGACTGGGAGGCATGTGGCCTTGCAACTCGAGCCTTTTGCATGTATATCTGCCCCAATTCTCCAGGTTGTCGTGGTAGTATGGACCTTTTCTTTCTCTGGTGTTACATTGCTGATAGGCTGGAGCTGTTTTCTCGCCCGAGGAAGTGGAACGTTCAAGTCCACTGTGTAGCGTACACAATCCCCTCCTGCCTTGTGTTGGTTGCTGCATCTTAAACAAGCCGTGTACATCCACATGCCATCGCTGACCAAGCAACTGTCATCATGAATTCCACACTGTGGTGAGCACCATTGGAAGCGATGTAGAACGGAGCGTTGCCGAACACGGGGGTGAAAGCTTGAGGGAAATTCGTGTACGTCGCGAAGCGCTGCTATAGGACTGCACGCAAGATAGTCGTACTTGCTCCTCCATCTCTTCTTATTTCGAAACGTATTTCGGAACATCTACGACCGGTCGGATGTGTCCCACATTGTAGGCATCCATGGTTTATAGTCTTCGTTCTTGCATACAACCGTGGCTTTTGATGGGTCGGAGAGGGTTGCCCTTGACATCTCTCAAGGTGCTTCATGTCGCCATGATGAAGAAGACGCACAAGATGCACGACTGAGCAAAGTTGCAGTTTATGCCGGGATTAGCGTGACGATTTGCGGCCAGTGGGAGCGTATATACAAATAACGTAGAGATCCTTGACGGCTGCGAGAGAAAACAACTTCAGTTTGCATGAGAGAAGCGATGGAGCGTGGAGAAGTAGCGAGGAGATCGCGTGAGCGAAGTGTAACGATTCAGACCACGGAGGTACGTTGTCTGTATTCGGCGAGCGACTCAACAGAAGAATAAGCTATCGACCGAAGGATGACGGATCGAGCGGGAAAACTCTTGTCCCAAGGAAAGAATGCGTGACTGTTGAGAAGAGTTAGTGGGAAGAATCATGGAAGGGATAGCCTGAGGAAGACCAGTCGGGTTGTGGCAATGGGTAGAACCACGAGCAGTGATTAGGAGGACTAGAGAATGTCTGTGCGACATATGTCGATGGACGGAAAGGCATATCGACAGGACAGCAGACCTAGAATGTCCATAGTCACAAAGGCCGTGATGACGTTCTATGGGAGAGAGCCCAGCGACGCAAGCAGGTTTCCTGTCGCAGGCAAGTTCGAATAGCGCACAGCATCCCGACAGTAAGGGAGCTGCACCTCAGAGCGGTCATTCATTGATCCAGGCAGCAATAAGGTTTGGCCGGCGTATGAGAAGGACAGCAAGCACCACAAGCGTGGTGAAGAATTGAACGCCATCAGGCTGTCGCACAAGGAGTAGCATATAGCACCTCAGGTGCGCATTGAGCAAGCTTTTGAGTGCTGCGAAGCATCACATATCAGCAGGGTATTCAGGTTCGCTAGGAGCTCCGAAATTGGTGTCCGGCAAATAGGGGGGGACTGGCAGCTCAGGCTGTCAACATGTTGCCGTGGACGTTTGATCGATGTTGTCTTGAGGCAGACAAGCAGTAGGACATGATGTCAGCAAGTTGTTCAAGCCGAAGACACCAACTACTAAACCTGGTGCAGGATTCTTAAGCAGATAGACTTTGGAAGTCGCAAAGGGTTCTGCCTTTTTCGCCCCATATACGGTTACCGAAATTAAAGAGGAATACGCTGGTGTGCTGGAACATGAAGCGAAAGTGAGAAGGCCGCAGACGCGTACCATTCTCTCGAGGAAACTTCTTCGAATTCATATCCACAAGAGAATCCTCTGTCGCATTTATTCCCTCTATTCGATCGCCGTAAAGCGTAACGTATTGCCGCGTTTTACGCCGGCCCCTTCCATCATAGAATCTTGCGACAAAGGTTCCATTCGTGTTTGAGAGTCGTATTGTGTTCGTTGTGCAGAAGTTGCTGCTTGCTGAAGCAGTGGTTTGCGGTATGGGGTGCATACCACGACCTTGTGTAGGGACAAGTGTCGCAGTATTCACATCGCGGAAGGGGCGGTTGGAGAGTTGAGATGGACGGGACGGCGGTGGGGTCAGGTATGATCTGCCATGCACGGGACAGTCGACACTCAGCCCCGACCGAAAAGCTACTAGAGTCTCGGGCCTAAAAGCCAGACGTTAGATTGTTTGTTCATTACTAGGGGTATTCCTCTTGGGAGGAGGGGAAAAGTTAGGCGGTTCAGCGTTGCTCCTTACATGATGTGACCAAACAGGATATAGACACAGAAGCTTACACGACCTTGATGAGCGTACCTTTATGCATCGTGATGAAAACGAAAATATTCAGAGTACGGGGCGCAGTAAGAATACGCCCTCACTCGGTGAAGCTTCCCCGTCGTCATGAAGTGAATTGTGCTATTGCGGCCGCCTTTTGGGAAGAGTAATAACATAACTCGTGTGAATCGTTCCTGTAGCCCATGTTGCTTCAGAGAGCTGCTATAGGACAGCGCAGCATCTCCATCTCGCACCTTGCAGTTCTGCTAGTCCACTGTGATGGCGAGGTCAAAATTTGGGTACCGTTTTATGGCGAGAAATCCATTGTTGTCCTACTAGGTTTTCTGTGAGCGGATTCGGATACGCTATTCGTTATCCACTTTCAACCGCAATCTTCCTTGTCTATGATATCCCAATTCCCCAATTCAAATCTGGATAGTCTTGGGTCCTGGTAGTTTGGCCGCGGAGAAGCCGGGAAAGACAGCTTCTTGACACTACATTCACTGACTGAGGAGCAAGAACATAGACCCATCATCCTAGACGGACTCTAGGAGCCTAAAGCAAAAATTCAACTAGCTCCAGTCCGCGGTGGTGAGCCTATGGCCTGTGAATGAGGCATTGGAGGAGCCCTTTTTGTTGGTGATATGTGTCCCGCTCCACATTGGTAGCGAAGTCTCTAGGATGTCTTATTGACCCTTCGCGCCCGTCAAGAGAATCTGAAATGCTGGGATTCGCGTGGTCAAAGAACGACGACGTGTGTGTAACTTGGGTGTGCAATGAAGAAATGCTCAAGCCGGAGCGGCGGCCGCTTTTGACAGCCGAATAGGGTCAGTGTTCTTCCCTGCTTCCCTCTTGCTCGTAGGCATTGCATGGTTTTTCACGAGCTTGGGACTCCGATTCGGACGCCTATTGGGCCAAGGGCGTCCTGGTGATGTTGTAATGCGTATGTGAGAATGAAGACTTAGTTCTCACGAGATAGAATATTTTCCCCGAACTAGTCATGTGGCTATAAGCTTTCCAACAAAGCTGAGTACATGGCTGTTTTGAATGCCGTTGTTGCAGGCGGGGGTCGAATGCGAAGACGAGGGCATTGAAAAGGGGTTCGGACTCGGGCTTGAGGTTGGACAAGAACTGTCGAGGACCTTCGACTTTATTGGTAGCAAACGAGACGCTGATGTTGAATAGGTTGCATGAAGCTTCCGTCAGGGCCAAGCAGCCAATCCCAATCACCGCTGTTCAACTGGCCAGGCATTTGCGGACTTGGGCACTCTTTATCCGGATTGACCTTGAACAGGAGAAGTTGGTGAGGATGCCTTGGCTAAGGGCGCCTTACTCGAAGCCAACTTGTTGGTGATGCTTCTGTTGAGACGGCCTTGGCTAGGGACGGCTTGATTGCCGACGCTTCGGTTGGAGATGGCTTGGTCACGGGATGATGAATCTTCTATGCCCTGGCCGCGCTCATCTTGTGCGCTGGGAAAAGCAGCCAGTGTTGTTTTCGGTACGGATCCTGTGGGTTCGTGTCGAGCACATTCTTCAGCGGATTATTGGGTGTGTTCTTCTGCGGGCTATGAGCTGAGTGATGAAATCTTCGTCGAGTAGGCAACTACGAGTAGTTATCGCAGTGGGAGGAACCTAGGGGAGGCTTAGGAATTGAATATCAATTGGAAGCGAAATGGAAGCGTTTTCTAATGATGCCTATTTTCAGTTAGCAGTGGTCCATGGGGTGGCAGACGACACTAAAGCCTCTGGCCAGAGACACAACACACAGGAGAAGAGCAGGTATGCTTGGTAGAGGTATGGAGCGGCTGCTAAACACGATATGAGGCGGGGCATAGAGAAGAAGAGGATGTGTTCAAGGACAGGATGAATTGGATGAGTGGCAGATCCGGAGCTGCGATGCGCGTGAGGCCTCTCGGGGCACAAAAGTGGTGGTGGGTAGACACAGATTAGTCACCCCACGTTAGCAGGAATACTGCGGTCATGAGCCCTCAAGTTGAAGCGGCGTTCCGCTACTTGACCATCATGGTGATGAAAGCGAAGACTCAGAAGTCGAATACGGCGGACTTGTTCTATTAGAATGTCGAAGCGACGAAAAGCTTGTACGAGGAGTCGCGACTGCAAGGACTCGTGTGATATGGATTGGCGACTGAGAGGAGAGGCAAGGACAAAGATGTGAAAACAGTAGGGAACGAGTTTAGCAGACGTGAAGAGGGCAAGAGGGCCAAAAAGGTCGAGACTGATGCCACCAGAAGAAGGAATCAGGCGTCAGAGATCCTAACAAGACAAATCCGGGCCTGGCATCGAACTGAGGGTTACGATGAGAAATGATGAGGGTACGATCAGAAGAACACGACTTACCCACGTTTGCGCATCGAATGCCCGCTGTTTCGGGAAACAGAGCGAAGAGGCAATATCCTTAGTGTGCTCTGCCAGTAGCGGTTGCGAGCGAAGTTGATGGATGTGGTATCTATCAGAACGAACGCGAGAGGCTGCTCGGCTGAATCCAACCAGTGCAGAGCCAGCTGGTAGCCGATCCCTCCTGGTATGGACAGATCCTCAATAAGAGCTGAGTTTTCTGTGTGGAAGAGGAGTCTATTTGCCGTTTCGAACGGAGGCGATGTTCTTGGGGGGGGAGGTGGGGGACTGGGCGAAAGCGAGCGGGAAGCGAATGCTGAATATGACCACCGATTCTCCTACGTACCTAAGTACATCGTGGAGTTTATTGTCGCAAAGCAAAGTCTGGCGAGGAGGAAAACCAAGCATCGCAGAGGGAAGACAGACCCTAGAATTACAGGAATGTGTAGAGGGATTGTCAGGAAGTGCAAAATAGAATTGGACGAAACCACCATAGACGGCACACGCTACTTGTGGAGAGTTTGTAGTCCGCCGCCGGACCGACATGAGTTTCTGTAGGGTTAACAACTTGGTACACGCACCTAGAGGCCCGCGGCTGATGCCACGGTTGGTGACCATCCCTTGGCACACACTCACTGACAACAGCACCGGCACCCTCAATAGCAATGTGCCGCTTGTCGGTAAGTACCGACATATACCTCATATGCAATCTGAGGCTTGGAACTTCAGCAAATTGTAGCAACCTTTAGTTTATACCATGTAAGTTGTGTAAATACATAATATCTGAAATCACAAGAGGGGGAAAAAACACCGTGAGAAGTTTTTTTACCTGTCTCCCTGATTGATCGAAAGAAGTATGTTTTTCTTGCATTCTTGAGTGTCACTTATGATCCTCAAGGTAGATTCGATGAATGCTCGCGGCGATGGACGGTGGCCGCGCGCAAAACGGACCACCAATGCATAGAACGAGCGAAATTGGTGGTAAGCATTATTTCCTCCATCTGCTCACAAAGACAGATATGGCAAGATTGTGCCGAAGGTCTTCTTTCCCGCCATTCGATTTCTTGAACTTGACGCCTTCGATCTGAGCAATGCCATGCAGCATACGAAGACTATGCTAAGCATTAGCCTCCGTCATGCCACCAGGAAGACCTGCGGCATTCTACCACGTAGGCCTGGCCCATATATAAGCCCAAATAAAAGTATACACAGACTAGACTTTAAAGTTTATAGTTCAAGCATAACTAAGGCCTTCTCTCTCGTCTTGCTTTCGAGTTCTGCGGAAAGTGAACTGATATAGCGTATCCGATTTGGTTACTAAATTGATATATTTAATAAGTTGGGTCCGTGCTACGTTCGATTAGGTAGCTATGGAAGGTAGTGAAAACTTCGGTGTAAAAGCTCAATCCTGGTACTAATAGCAATCATCTATAAAGCTATGTTGTGTGCGCGGAAACAACCAGCTTCCCAGACGTTACTTGCCCAGCTACTCTCAGCTTCACTTCGCTTCTCCATACCAGTGCCCATCTCAATTATTACTTCCGACATACCCGTCCGTTTTCGAGATTCTCGCGATCGCTATATTTCGTAATATTGCTGTTTCCTTCTCCTCTGTGTTGCGGGAAGGAGCGCAGGCGCACGGCCTCGCCCAAACCTTTCTCTTACTTCCTCGCCGAGACCGCTTCAGCTGGTACGCAGGCAACGACCATCTTGCTCTACTTATGCTTGCAGGGGAATGTTTCTGCAAGCAATGATCATGCTCGTTCGGTGGTGGTGAGCCATACAACGCCTCCAATAACTAGGTTCTCTATGAGCTATATGCGAAGTGGACGAAGTTGTCGACATTCTCTTATAGGAGAGGGGGAGCATCTGCTTCACCATTCGTCAGTCCTGGCGCGAGATTCATCGGTAAACTGGGAAATAGACCCAGGGATAGAAATAGGGGCCCGTCGTTCACTATTACGATCTAAACGTGTTGATTAGCACACTGCGGGGAAAGGATTGATTAGCCATAATACCCTACCTGGTGGTCTTTGGCGTATCTGGTGTATTTGGTGCGGGTGTAACCACAGGCACAAGAGGCTGCCCAGCGGCCTCCGCAGTGCTGGCCTTTCCCTCGATGAATACTGGAGACTTTCTTGAGTTCGCCCCTCGATGCGCCTCGCCGCGCTGTCTGAAAATGAGTCAACAGGATGTAGAGTATATATATACATGCTGAAAACTTACGTAAAGACGCCGACGGAGACTCCATGTTAGCTTAGCAGCGAACGACGTAGAATCGAACACTGTTTGACTAGATTCATGTTAACCTGTAACAAGTATTAGTCGCCTGCAGCTTTCACTAGATTCCGATAACAAGCTCCCTTGAAATACATTGAGAAGCGTCACGGGGCGGGGCATATCACGGCGAGTTCCTAGTAAGCAGGAAACGGTTCGCGGCATTCACAATCCCTTGCTTTTAAGATTCAGTCTCTGTCCATAACTAAAGTGTTGTAGAATAACACATACTAGGAGTAAGTAAGCGATAGACTGCAATGCAGACAGCGAATATCGAGGAGGGGGGGGCCTCTGGTGTTGGGCGTCGCCGAAATCGTATCCCATGCTTGCTGTCCTTCATCGCGAGAAACAAAGCGCTGGCGACCATGGCTTGTAAGATGGCCATGGCATGTTCCTCTTTATCAGCATCGCTCGGAAGATCGGCTGGGTGCATTCGTGGCACCACGCTATTACAATGACCTTGTACGCGTATGTGTGTGGTCGGGAAAGCGAGGGTGAAATACAGACGGCCGTAACAAAGTTGGGATAGCGACGAGAAGACTAGGACAGCTAGGCAAGTAGCATATCGAGAGCTTTTTGTCGGAACATAGACGGGCGCAATGTCGTGAGGTCGGGCGAGATCCTAGATGATGATTGACAACACAGTGTGCGATGCTGTCAAAACCTAAGACATCCAGAAGAAAGCTTGTTTTGAGCATCGTTTCATCTTCTTCCTCATTCGCCAACCATGCATCGGGGTTCTTTGGGGAACTCGATTTGAGACCAGTGGCTCGGAACATTGGCCCATCGTTTACTAGGACCACATAAGCGGGTTAATTAGAATGTGTTTATAACAAGAAGAGACTGGCAACAGTAGCTTACGGGACAGTCCTCGAGAGTCAGGGCGTAGTTTATTTGGCCGCAGCCAGAATCTTCGGTGATGGCAAGCAGGCCTCTTGACAGTAGTGCCACAGTCCGAGGCATCGGGAATGGAGGAGAAGCTATCGCCCGGGGCCGTCCTCATCGACAGTGGGATCCGCCAACCAGGCCTCAAGCACCAGAGGCGGACTTGGCGTAAGGCCAACGGCTCGAAACAGCGGTCCATCGTTGACCATGACCTCCTGAGCTCGTTGATTAGAACGTATCATACTGGGAGCTGACTGGTAAGTATGGCTTACGGGATGGTGTTCGGGAGATTCAGGCGTGTTTGCCTTGACCGCCGGAACATGTGGCAGACCTTTGGCTGCAGCAATGCTTGCTTTTCCCTCGTCTCGTCACTCAGCCTGTCTGGTGTTACATGCCCGATTATATGTGCTGCGCTGTTGGATATGGGGTCAGTAATTTCGCCGATACAAGACCTACCGGAGACTTACACTCAGACGTCCGCGAAGGTCCCATGTCAGTTTGGCCGGGAAGGACCTATTGTCAAAGCATTGTTTGACTAGACCCTTGTCGACCTTCAATTCCATGTCAGTTCTGTAGACTATACAACACTGCTCTGAACGAGCGTCCTACCTTGAGTGCATTAAGGAGGATGACTAGGCGTGGCCTATATCCTGCGAGTTGCTGATAGACTGGAAACTTCGCGCTTTCAAACGGTGAAAATATGCAGAGGCCAACCGTCGCAGCCACGACCCCGTCCTGATCAGATTTAGCTTCTTTCCACATAGATAGAGATATATAGTAGCGCATACCACAAGCTGCCAAGCGACGGCCTTGAGTGCTTCCAAAGGATAGCGAGGCTTGACGCGGTGATTAGGTCTGTCATTACCGTACAGAGCATCCCCGGCTTGTGGTGCTTCGGCGCGACGAGTGAATCTTTGGTCAATCATGCCTCTCAAGATGGCCATCGCGTCGTTTTCTTTCTCCTCTTGACTCGGGAGATCAGTGGGTTCCAAGAGGGGCTCGACGTTGTGTCTCTGCGCGACAACACGATCATAATAGTGTTGCACGTCTTGAGAGCCGCAGAGGAGCGCGAGGAGCTTACCATTCTCCTCCGTTACAGAGTTGAAGGTCGCCATGGTTGCAAATGTTGGTGTGGGCGAGATCCGAACAGGGAAAGAAGGTGATGCTAGGCGAAGAAGCGAAGGAGGGTTGCGGACGAGTGGGCAAGGATGTTGCGGGGCGCAAGAGATTAGGGCAGTTAGAATGAAAGACAGTCTATCAATCAGGTGCTTCTTGGCAGAATGAGCAAAGGGCAAGGTGATTCGTGGGCGCGGAACGATGCCGGGTCAGGACTAGAGAAGAGGAGTTGGTGTTGAGAGGATGGAGGAGGAGGAGTTGGGTGCAATGTTGGAAGTTTACATAGGTGGTGTACAACGAAACAGAAGGCAAGAAGGTGGGTCTGCAGGCGAGGGAAGCAGCAGAAGGAAGCAACAGAAACGTTGCCGACAGAAGAGTTCAAGAATTTGACAGAAAGATGCGGAGCTCAAAAGATGGAGAGGTCACGCCCGGACTCAACTCCCCGTAAGACTCCTGGAGCGACTGTGTAGTGGCAACTTGCGATGGCCGTAGAGATCAGTCGACCATTGCCTGTTGAGTGCGGTCTGCAGATGTCATTCAGCCCATTGTAGTGGCGGCTTAGATTCCATTACTGACGACACAACCATGCCAGATCTCAGGTTCCGGGCATGTGGAGGGTCGTTTATCGGCAAGGGACACTGGCCACACATAGGCATCCGACACAATGGATGAGCAATAAAACATCTGGAGTAAGTATCTATAAGGTAAATAATGCAGTGAGGGTTCTCTCACTTCCTAACAACTTCAATCCGCCACTTGCGGTGCCCTTATCTGTGCTGTTTTGTTTATTATTAGACAGACAAGCAAGATCGCAGCTCTTTTCTGCATCTAGTACTCACTCTGGTACGTCAGTCTAGTATGTTGGAATATTGCGATGCAAGCCATCATTGCAGGAATATTATTGCTGAGAAACCTTATTGTCGACAGTTTTCATCTGCGTTCGTAGATTCAAGGGGCTCCCAGCATGGATTGCTGTTAAACAAGCATTAGATACGTAGTCGATTAGGGAGCCGTAGAGAGCCAGGTGGTGGGTAGTGGCAGCCAAAAGATAAGGACTAAAAATACTAGAATTGTAGTCGAGATATCAAACCACCGACTTACGCAACAGTGGAACTTGAAGAGGTAGCCCTTGATATCCGGTAGTAATCTAGACCGTGCTGCAAGAGTAGTAGCGTAGTGATCGTCGTAGGGCGAGAAGTCCCGGTTAATCATGAACGTGTGATGTTCCTGACATTATGGGCTTACCGGACTCTGAACGCAAACGATTGGCGATCATGGGCACATTGAGTCGCGTAAATAATATATCGTCAAAATTTTGGTCACTGAAAGCTTGTACATCAAAATAAGGATTCCCTTCACTACCCCAAAGCACCCCCAGGCAACAGTGGCGGAAGAATTTATGTCAGTCGTGATCAAAACGTTTTGAATCAAGACAGGCTTTTCTAGGGTCACAGCAAGATGCCGAGAAGAGTTAGGTCAAAAGGCAAAAATGTCAGGAAGTAGACCTACTTATTCGGCTTCCCATATGAAGGAGTCTGCCGTGCTCCCTGGAGCACCTAACAAGGGTACAAATGTATATATATACAGTAGTTATCCTTTTTTCGATCCGGGAAATAGTTAGAATTTTATTTTTTTATTATTCCGTATTTATAAGCGTTTATAATACTATTTAAAAGCTTTTTCGATTACTACGTTTTTATTTTTATAAAAGTTATAAACCCGGTTTATAAATAAAATCTGGTATTATTAAACGTATTATAAAATTATTTATATTTTAAGCTTTAAATTTTTATAAACATTTTTTATAGAAATTTATATTTTTTAGCTTATTATGTTTACTGTTTAATTTAAAATAGTTATCGATTTTAATAAACTTTATTTAAAAATTTTAATAAACTAGCTTATTTAATATCGTATTTTTTAAAGCTTAGTAATTAATTTTAACGTTTAGAACTAGTTTAATATTTTAAAAGCCGATTTAAGTATAAAACTTATTAAAAATATTTTAGTTTATATTAAAAATAAGTTTTTTTAATATAAGTTTAAAAAACGCGTAAAAACATTTAAAAAAAAAGCTTTAATTTAATATAGCGTTTTTTAAACAAAAAAAAACAAAGCTTATAATAATTAGCTTTAATATTATAAATTTATAATTAATAAATAAGTTATTAAAAGTTAGAACTATATTATAATATTTAATTAAATCGATAAAACTATAAATTTAGACTATATAAAAACGATTAATTTTTATATTTTTTAAAAAAATAAATTACGTAATAAATAAAATATTATATAATTTTTAAAAAAACAGTATAATTTTAACTAATTTAAAAAGCATAACTAAATATAAAAATAATATCGCAAAGTTTTTTAAAATATTAAAACTAAAAAAATATTTATATAGTTATAGGTTACGCGTTAGAAAATAGTTTATTAAAACGTAAAAACGTTTAAAATTTCCGATATTAAAAAAAAAATAAGCGTTAAAAACTTTTTTTAATTAATTACGGATATTGTTTTTTATTAGGTTTTTTTTACTATTAATTAATGTATAAATTAGTAAATTAAGCTTAATAAAAAAATTTAAACGTTTAACGATTTTAATATATATTTAAAAAAAACTTGCTATTTTAAATATTTAATTTAAAAATAAGTATAATATTTTTTTATTAGTTGCTATTTTTAAAAGTAAAAACGTTTTTTTTTGCTTTTTTTAAATATTAACTGCTTTAAAATCTATAAAACTTAAACGCTAATTAAAATAAAAAACAATAGTTTTAAAACTGTTTTTATAAAAAAAATAAGCTTTATTATAATTATATTTAAATATTATAAACGTATTAATTATTTTGTTATATAGTAACGAAAGTTTTATTTAATAATTCAAAACGTATTTTAAACGTTTAAAAATATTAAAAAATTAAGTTTTAATATAAAAGCTTAAAATAAAAAGTATTTCGTATTTTTATTAAAAAAACAAAGTTTAAAAACTTAATATTTAAAACTAAAAATAAAAATATAACTTTATTTAATAATAAAAGTAAAAAACGCAATAAATTATTTAACCAAAGTTTTTATAAACGATCGAATAATTAAAGCTTATTTTAAAACTTATAAAGCAATTAAAATATTAATATAGCCGTAATAGTAATTAATTTTTTTATTTTAAAAAAAGCTTTTTATATTTTTATTACTTTTAAATACTATTATAATCTATTTTTAAAAAATACTATATTTAATAATTATAATACTATATATATTATTAATAATTTAGCTTTTTTAAAATTAAGTTTTATTAAAAAGTCTTTTAATGAAAATTAGGTATTATATAGTACGAGTTTTTTTTTAATTAAGTTTTAAAGTATACGTATATTTAAAAAAACCTTTAACTTAAAAAAAAAACCAAAAACTATTAATTTAATTTTAATTAATATAGTTTATATTAAAAGCTTTTACGTTAATATTATTTTAAAAGCTTTTATATTTTATAAAATAAAAATATAGCTATATAAAAAAGATTATATTTTTTATATTAATAATTTTAATAATAATAAAATTATTAAATAGTTTATTAAAATAGCTAATATAATTTTTTTTAAATATAAATTTATTATTTTTTATTTTGCTTACGAAAGCGATTTAATTTTTATTATATAGCTTTATAAGATTTTAATAAGCTTAAATAACTTAGTTTTAAGCTCGTTTAAATAAAAAAAAATACAATTTGTTAAAAATTTTTTAACTAAACCGTTATAATATTTTAAAAAAATAATATATTAAAAAAAAAACATTAAAGCTTTATAATAATTAAATAAGCAATTATTTATATAAAAAGTATTAAGTTTATAAAAATTTTACGAAAAAATTATAAAATTTATATAAAAATAAATGCGAAAAATATTATATTAAAAAAACCGAAAAAATATTATTTAAATCGATTTTTTTACCGTATTTTATAAAATCTTTTTAATTTTTTAATAAGCTTTAATCGTTTAAAATAATTATTATTAATAGAAAATAAATATTTAAAAATATTATATATATATACGTTTTGTTATAAAATTTAAAATTGCGTTTTTAAAATAATTAAAACCTTTAAAGCTTAAGTACGCTATAGATTTTGTTTTATAATCGCGATTTTTTTTAACGATAATAAAACAGCAGTTTAAAATTTTAAAAAAAAGACCTAATTTATTATTTAAGCTAAAATAAAAAGTATTTTATTTAAAAAAACTTTAATAGCGATTTATAAACTTAATAAAAATATTAAACGTTTAAAACAAATTATTATTAATATAAAAATTAAAATACGTTTTAAAGCCGGTTTATTTAAAAATTTATAGCCGAAAATTGTTTAAACAATAATATAAATTTATAATATATTACTATATATTTTAAACAACTAGTTGTTTTTTATTAAAAAACTATATAAATAGTTTATAATATATTTTAAATAATATAGCTTAAATATTATTAAAAGTTTTATAAACGATTTAAAACTTTTATAAAACGGTTTATATATATATAAATATTTATATTATATTTTATATAAAAAAATTAAAAATTTAAATAATAAACGAATATATAAAATATAATTACGCGTTTTTATAAAATATTTAATAAATTATATTATTTTTAATTTATATCGCGTATAATTATTAAATTTAAACGAAATAATCGTTATATAAAACGTTAAATTTAATAAAAACCGGTTTTATAAAAACGATAAGCTTAAAAAATAACGGATTAAAATCGTAAAGCTTAAAAACTATATTTAATAAAACGTTAAACACGTTTAAAAAAACGCAGTTAAAATTTTTAATATATTTAAAAACGTTAATCCGGCTATAATTATTATTTTAAATATTTTTATAAGCTTTAATAAATCGGAAATAAATATAAAAAATTAGAGAAAAAAGATTAATTTTTTAACTATTTAATATTTGGGACTTATTACGTTTTAAAGCTTAAAAAAGTTTTTTAATTTAGTTTTAAATATTTTAAAAAAATAAATTAAAAAAAAATAAATTAAAAAAAAAATTTAAATAAAAATTAAAAACTTCGAAAATAAAAAATAAATAATAAAATTATAAAAATAATTATTTAAATTTGGAAAAAGTATTAAAAAAAGCGTTAAAAAAGCTTATACGTTTTAAAGAACTTATATTATTAAATTATAAAATAATTAAAAATAAAATTATAATTATATTACTAAGCGATATAAAAAAAACTATAAGCTTTTAATAAAACAAACCGCTTAATATATTAAAACGATAGCGGGTTAATTTAGGCAAAACTTTTAAAAGTTAAAAAAACAATAAATAATAACATAAAAAAATAGATCGGGATTTTTAAAAACAAATTAAAACGTAAATAAACTTAAAAATTAAAGCTTATTAATAAAAATTAACGGAAAATTAAAATAAAACTATTAAATAAAAAGATTAGTATTAATATATTAAAATATAAAAAGTAATAAAATAACGTATACTATATTTTTTATAAAAAGTAAATTATTTTTAAATAGTTTATAGCTTTAAATATTTTTATATATATTTTTTTAATTAAAAAAACTTACTATATTTAAATAAAAAAAAATATAAAATATTATATATAATATTTATAATAATAGTAAAAAATAGGCTTATTACTGTATTAAACGGTAAAGGCGTTAATAAACCTTTAAAATACCGTTTTAATAAACAGTTATATAATAAGAATATTAAAAAAACTTAGCCGAAAATATAAACCTAAATAAAAAATTATTATTTAAGGAAATATTTTATAACTAATATATAAAACGAAATAAAAATTTTTACATAAAAACAAATATTAATTATTATTTTTTATATTTAAATAAAATATTGCTTTATATTTTTAAAATAAGTATTTAATTATAAATATAATATAGATAAATATTTTAAAATTTATAAATTAAAACTTATAATTAAAAATTTTTTTTAAAAAACTAATATAATATAATCGATTTATATAATTACGTTTATTATAAAAACGTTTAAAATTATAATAACGTTTATTATAAAGTTTAATATAAAATGTAAATAATTTAATATTAAAAACGTATTTTTAAATATAAATAAAGCAGGCTATAAAATAGTTATTACTAAGTTTTTAAAAAAGTTTAAAAAGCCCGGATATTATTTTTAGGTTAAAAAAGCTATTTATAAGTTTAAAGACTTATTATTATTATAGTATAAAAAGTTTTTAAATATTTTAAAGTTTTTAAAATTAAAGGCTTTAAAAAAAAACTTATGTTTTTTTTATAACGTATAAAAAAAAGTTTTTATAGTATTTTATATCGATAACTATTTTATATACTATAAAAAAAAGTACGAAAAAAAAGGTTAAATAATTATAAACGTATTAAATTTTACGTATAAAATTAAACTTAAAAAAAACGTAAAATAATTTTTAAAAATTAAAGTAATAAAAAATAAAACAAAACGTATTATAATACTATTTTATAATTTATATATCGAACGCGTTAAAATTAAATACGGTTTAACGAACGATTTTTTTATTTTTAAAACTTTTTTATTTGTTTTTAAATTTGAAAAAAATATAAAAACAGTTTTTAAAGCCGAAATATGCATATTTTAAAAGCGTATCGGATCGATTTTATATATAGTTATAATAATACGGTTAAACGTAGTTTATATTAGGTTAATGCTTTTTAAATATTTATATAAATTAAATCGGGAATATATTTAAACGGTAAATAAAGTAATTAAATATTTAAAAATTCGGTATAAAATATAAAATAAAAAAACATAAGTTTTTATAATTATTAAAAACGTATTATTTATAAACAATAAACTAATTTAAAAATTAATTTATAAATGGATTATTATGTTTTTTAAAGGTTTTATTATTTAAAAGTTAGTTTAATAAAATATAGTAATAATTTTAATAATTAAAGCTAAAATAATAATATTGAAAAAACGTATATAGTATTTAATAATAATAAATAAGCTATTTGTTTTATCGTAAAAAAAAACAAAAAAATAAGTATTTAGTTTGAATATATCGATATTTATAATATATAAGCGCGTTAAAAATATTAAAGAAATAGCTTTAAAGTATAATATTTTTTTTATTAATTAAATATTAGTAAATAAACTAATAAAAATTTTTTTTTAGTTTTAATTTAAATATTTTAAAACTTTATTAAATTTATATACAGTTTTTTAAACTATTTTAAAAGTTTATAATATAAAGTCTTAAAAAAAAAGAATATAGTAATTAAATTAATATATTTATAGTAATTTAAATATAGAAATAAATATACGAAAAACTTATTAACGTATAAAAATAAGTTTAAAATATTTGAAAAATTATAATTAATATATAATTGTAAAAAAGAAAAATTAAAAAAAGTTTAATAAAATACGTAGGTATATTATAATATAAATAATAATTAAATAAGCGAAAAAAACGATAGACTTAATATAAAAAACTTTTATTATATAGGTTTAAAAACTGCAAATTTATCTATTAATAAGCCTAAAAACCGTTAAATTAAAATAAAATAAAATATTAACTTTAAAATATAAATAAGCATTATATATACGTATTTAAGCGTTAAAAGCGTTATTAATAAAAGTTAAAAAAGCGGTTAAAAGTTTGTTATAACGTTTATACTAAATAACGAAATTTTTTTTTTTTTATAACGATAGAAAAAAATAACGTAAATAATACGTAAATAACGCTATATACTTATTAATATTTAAACTTTAAAATATATATATAATATTCGAAAACGATTTATAAAATTAGCGTTAAAAAAAAAAAAATTGGCTAAGATTTTTTAAAATTTAATAAGAAATTTTTTTACTACCGAAAAAAAATAAAACGGACTATATTTTATTAATATATAAATATAAAAGAAAAAGTATAAAACGTATATATATTGTAAAATATAAATATTTATTAAAATAATTAACGTAACGTTAGATTTTATTAGCATTTTAAATAAAAAAAACATATAAGCTAAAAAATATATTTTTAAAAATAAAACGTATATAAAAAAAACAAAATATTATATAAAATTTAAAATAGTTTTAAATAATATATAAATTTTTAAATATATATATAATGTTTAAAAATATTTATAGTAAATATAATAAAACATAAGTTTATAAAAGCCGAAATATATTTTAATATTGGAGACAGAGAACTGCCATCGGTCAACAGCGGCTACCGTGATCGAAACAATGATAATCGTGTATAGCTTTCGACCAATTCTAACCGAGTAGAGATATGACCGGGCAGGTTTGCTTATAGGGGCGGGCGACAGCCACAGGGTTCTTTGCGGTCGGGCTTCAAAACTGCAGTCTCCTTCTGTGCCCGTTTTCTCGTTTGCAACCCGAGTGACATAGAATCACTTTCTACCGCGACGGCCGTTAAAGAGGCCTTGTAGTCGATTGTCGGGCCATGGTGATTTGCAGCATGGGGCCAAAGGGGGGCCCACCAGTAGTGTTTCGGCGCCTAGATCGGGGGTTTGGACAGCAATGCAACGGAAGGCGGACATCACGGCGGAGGCATCGACAGAGTTCTCCTTCTTTCTGGGCGGTCTTCGAAAAAAAACCACGAAGATCTCTAGTGATATAGCCATGAAGCTGGCCTGGGAGCAAAGTCAGGATATATTCAAGCTTTCGACGAGGGTGTTTATAAAATCAAGAGGACCCTTGATTTGATAGATCCTGGTGGAAGTTGAATACTTGATACCATAGTGCATGAAGTACACGAGGTAAATACTCGCGCAGAGCTTGCAAGAGGCATCGTCATGCGGTTTCGCAATCGATGGTAAAAACTTCCGCCCTGTAATCCCTCTTGCTTCCATGGCAAGCGAAAACGCTACCCGACGTTCTCTTCCTGACCGATCATATCGAGGTGCTATTGATCGCTGGGTAGCAAGGAAGGCTGTAAAGGTGGGACGTTTCGTCTTGTGCTCTGGTTCTGCTTGTCGATGTTGCTCCCATCCTCGTCTGTTTCATCTGCCGACAGAGGTTCCTTTCGAAACTCGAGCTGGTGCAAAGTGCCCGTTCGTGCCCCGAGGCCAGCGGCATCGATCTTCAAGTCCGTGATTGAAACTCCGCAAAACGTCAGAACCAACTGGCTTCCTGTTGCAGACACCAACGAGTACTGCCAGCGTGGTGGCCTGAATAAACTGGCCCGATTGGTTTGAAGGCAAACTAGTACTGCGATAAAGGATAGGTTAATGCTTGACCATACCAAAAGCACTCCACGGTCGCTCACTTCAGGAAGTCAGCACGTTTCCCAGCCTAATATAGAGATGGGTTTGCTCAAATTTCAAGAAAGGGGACATCTGAAGGAGACATCTGAATACAGGCCTGGCCAATTGAGTGGATGATGGATGGATTCGGGTCGGCAATTTCTTCGAGCGGAAAGCATCGAATTGCAACGCGGAGCAAGCAACGTAAAAGCGATCGCCGACCTCCTCGGTGTGATTTTTATGCCTTGCGAAGGGCTTCGGGTGGTTGAGACGCAATCCATCCGAAAGATAATTATGATAACTGTCCCATTGAACAAGAAACGATACCTAGATCCATAGCGATGGTGTCCTCTTGGCGATGAATAACAGCAGTCTTCTTCTCTCTCGGACACTCCGCGTCACTCTGGGTGCCGCTGATGCCGTGCTACAGGGGCAGGAAAGCTGAGAAGCAATTAGGCATGGTGTTGCTGATCTGATAAACTGGCCGGGATGACGGCTTACCGCAAGAGAGGAGAATCCTTCATGGGACCAAAAAGGAGTGCTCGCCGGTCCTAGGTTGGGCACATCAATGTGGGATGGAGGTCTCTCGAGAACCTCTGAGCGACGCCCTCTTTAAGACGAGCGGTTATGGAAGCGCAAATATTCAACACACATTGCGTCCACGGTCCGGCTGCGTTGAGAGGAACTTCCCTACACGAATGATGAGCGCGACCAAGTCGATCGAGGCGAAACATATTCCACGACGGAGCGTCCAAAGTACCAGGGCAGCACGCTGAGAGTATGCAGCCACTGTTGCGAAAAAGGGCGTGTGCTAGATGGGAAAATCAGTGACATGTAAATACGGAGAGAAAAAGAATGTGCCTGGCTTTTTGCTGCCCCGCCATGCGCCGATACAGCAATCGGCAATTGACAACTGGCATTGCGTGCCTTGGGGTGTGTTGGCAACGCGCCGCGAGATCAACAAACCTCTTCAGCGGGCGGGAAGAAGGCGCATACCTACCTACCAGCAATTGATGGCAGCCTAATGCCTTTCCACCAACACTTTACCCTGTCTGAATCCGCTCCCATGTGACAAATTGCATCCGGAGATCGATAGCCTCTAGGCCATAGACATCAGTCAACTTCAAGTTCACTGTACCGGCCACCTGATCAATGTTGTTGCATTCCGCATGGGAACGTGCCATTGTCGATCTGGAGTCGCAAACACCGAATCGGATGAAAGTTGAAAGATAGCATCAGGTTTATAACAATTGGGGAAAAAAGATGACTGGGCTCAGATATTCCGCGCACCACTGCACGGCAATGTCGAATGTATCCTGTTGAATCGTGAAGGGAGAAAATGCACTTACGACGTGTTCAGGTATCACCTCAACAAATGTTTGTGGTCCCATCGTGCGGTGACAAAATATTGCCCTGGAAGTAGAGATCTCATTGATCGCATAGGTGAGGTTGGAAATTCTATCGACATTATGCTCCAGCTGATCTCTGGCGGGGTATGGTAATGGGTGAGAGCGCTTCTGGTCTTTTCAGATGAAGACGACCGGGTTTCCATACGCCTGGCAACAAGCTATATTCAATCCAATGCCATGTGTCCCACTACATATGTAGTCCTTGACAATTTCCTATTTAGGAGTACTTTAATTACCCTCTGCCACTAAACCAGATGACACTACTGGGGACATGGGCTAGTCAGTTGTACCGTGAGAGAGACGTACATGTTGTGTGCAACACTAGACCAAATCAAGACATTGGCGTCAGTGAGCATACCATCAGCCGCAAGATAGAAGCGAAGCAGAAAAGTTTCGTACGAATTTCTACTGATGGTATGGTACGGTGAGGCCATACCGCGGCAGATCTTCGAAAAGCGAGAGGGTATATGTCAGAAAGTCGCATGTCCACTGGCAGGACTGGAACATCATATCCTTACTGCCAATGTGAGCTGACGATGCTGCTCTCCAAAAGGAGATACCTCACTAACTGGAGCAGAGGTGTGGGGATCATATATCTCTTAATTTCTAGACTATCACTCACATTGCACTCACAATATTTTAGTTATTTGGCCCGAGCCAACTAAATGCTACTGTGTGACTGAATTGAGTACTCGTCACACATGACTCAGCGGATGTGTTGTCCAAACCGTTGCTACCCTTGTCTCTTAAACAGGACTCCTACCCGTGTGAGAGACGGCAATATTGAGCAGTCAGCATGTTGTTACACCTGCAAATCGCCTCATGATCCATCAAACCAACCGTCATTATCTCAACGTGTCAGATCTCAACCGCGGTCAGTTACTGGTCAACCTGGCAAATAACGAAATGTTCTTGGGCAATTGTTCATGACGACAAGTTCTATTATAAACATTGTTTTATTGAGACACGAAGTTTTGTCCTAATTAGAGGAGGCAAAACACGACAACGATGTTTTCAACACACATCAATGACGAATTCTGGGCGCGATGCGATGCATCACCAAACGCAAACTTTGATCACAGAACCAAAATCACCGCTATCTACATGGCTGGCGGTCTACTTCAACACCTGCAATTTCTGCTACAACTTTTGTCCGAGAATGGCAAAATCTGTTCGGATTTGTTGATTGATTCAAAACATATCCTCACAATAGCACCTGTTTACGCCTGGAATAACCTTTAGCATCGCCACCATAGTGGCACTTTCAATGCATCGTGGCCGAAGAACGGTGGTATGGATGTTTGAAGCCTGACCATTGATCACAGAATGTAAGGGCAGACATCAATTGTCTTGTGTCAATCAAATTCACAGTTTCAAAGCATTGTATCGTCGATTATCACCGACGAGAGGTTCATATCCCCGCTATGGGCGTCTATCTATCAATGTCCATATGTGCAATTAGAATAAGATTGTATGGAACTAACATCTGAATCTTGTTTTCTACATACGGTAGGCAGATGATAGGTATTCTTCCAGTTAATTTCTGCCATATCTGCTACAACTGGTGCTATTCTGGATACACTTGCCAAAGCACAAACACCGACGCTATGTATGTGGCCCACGTGTTTAAGTCTTCAGACGTGATTTCAACGAAATGGAAAAGTTGTTCGAGATGCAAATCAGATGACATCCAAATGCTAACTGAGATGAGGTTGCAATTGAGTGCGCGGAATTACGTGTGTGGATCTCCGGCGCTACCCGGTATCTATTCAATATGCATGATTTCAATGCAACTAAAGGGGATGTACATTGTACCTCCAGTCCTGCGTGTGGCGACCTGGCAGGGCTACAGACACTGTGTAGATGGGTGGTAGCTCACTGTGACACTGTGCCATAACAAATGACAGCATAGCTTTGTTGTCCAATTGAGCCCTCGATCTGGTCTCTGAGATGTCCCTTCTCCCAATACCATCTCCAATCGCGATCACCAATTGACCAAAATGCGGCAATCTCGGGCCTTGATGCTTATGGGCATCATAGCCCAGCATGGGGTTGCCACAGCGTCGTCCATACCCAGAGGCGTGGGCCCTGAATGTGAGTTGACTACTCCCATACCTCGTAAATAGCATGTCGACTTGGATCCCCGCCACCGCACAACGAGATTAGAGATGTCACATGGAGTGTGACTCAGCGCCCATCATTGATGGTGTCTGTTAACTAACTGATTATCCTCTTGTCTAGTCGTCAAGTTCTACGAGCTCAAAGAAACATTCGCTTGCATAGCCCACCCCTCCATCATCCTCTCCGCCTCCCAAGTCAACGACAACACCTGCGACTGCCCCGACGGCTCAGACGAACCCGGCACCGCTGCCTGTGCACTCCTCGATCGCCTCTCGCCCGTACAGCCTCTTCCATCCTCACTGTCGGGATCCACAAACACAACCAATGCCTTGCCAGGCTTCTGGTGCGAAAACAAGGGCCACGTCGGTGCCTACGTTCCTTTCATGTACGTGAACGACGGTGTCTGCGACTATGATCTATGCTGTGATGGCACCGAAGAATACAGAGCTGGTGGTACCAAGTGTGAGAACAGATGTGCAGAGATCGGCAAGGAGTGGCGGCGAGTCGAGAAGCGAAGACAAGAGAACTTCGAGAAAGCCAACAAGAAGCGTGTCGGCATGGTCAAGGAGTCTCAGGACCTCCGAAAAGAGGTGGAGAAGAAGGTCAAAAACTTGGAGTCAGAGATCAAAGACCTGGAGAAGAAACAAGCCGAGTTGAAGACCAAGCTCGAAGACGTTGAGCGCGCGGATAGGGGACGCGTGGTCAAGAGCGAGGGTCCTGGAAAGCTTGGTGTGCTAGCCGGTCTAGCCAAGACAAGAGTGAACGAGCTGAGAGAGGCTCTGAGCGGCGTCATCGACGAGCGGAAGGTGCTGCATGACAAGGTTGCCGAGCTCGAGGGCATTTTGTCTGCGTTCAAGGACGAGTACAACCCGAACTTCAATGACGAGGGTGTGAAGAAGGCTGTCAGGGCTTGGGAAGAGTACGCTGCCAACAAAGTTGAGGAGGCCAGCGAAGCGTTCAGCGAGTCTAGTCTTAATGAGATCATCAAGGAGGACAGCGAGTCCTCTGGTATCAACTGGAATGAGTTCCAAGAGGACGAGGCGTCCGACACAGATATTCGTATGTACCTTTCATGCTCTCAACAAGCGTTTCACACAGTATCATCAAGGCTCACATTATCACAGTATACACTTTCGAAGCATACCTCCCCGGTCCCCTGCGAGACTATGTCCACGGCAAGGTCAATGAGCTTCGCATCTGGCTCATCGAGAATGGCATGCTAGCAGACATCTCCACCAAAGACGGGGAATCCAAGCTCGTGAAAGCCGCCCGCGAGGCCCACGACGCAGCAAAGCGAGACGTAGACTCCAAGCGTCGCGCCCTCGACACCGAAAAGGACAACCTCAAGAAAGACTTTGGCCACGAAGACATCTTCCGCTCGCTCGAAGGAAAATGCACGTCTGTCGAGTCAGGCGAGTACGAATATGAACTTTGCTGGATGACGTCGACTGGACAAAAGAGCAAGAAGGGAGGCTCACGAACCACTATGGGCAAATTCGAGAAAATCACATTCCGTGACTCAGATGAAGATGATCGCCACGACGGCAAGGGACTGGGAAGAGGAAAGAGGATGGTGCTGGAGTATAACAATGGTCAGCATTGCTGGAATGGGCCTAACAGGCGCACCGATGTCTGGCTAGCGTGTGCAGAGACAGAGGAGCTGTGGAGAGTGAGCGAGCAGGAGAAGTGTGTTTACAAGATGGAGGTTGGGACACCCGCTGCTTGTGTGCAGTTTGTTGATACGCCTGTTGAGCATGCTAAGGATGAGTTGTGAGGGATGGGTGGTTTGATATCAAGCGATGTCTTTTGCGTTGGGTTCATTGATGATGTGTCCGACGACTACATGACATGTGATGATGTGGTATAGATGCGTGGATAAAATAGACAAACGATGAATCACTGCATTGTACATTCCCAGACTCTTGGGCCCTGGTCATGACTTCGTGATTTTCGTTATGGGACATGTACAGCTAGGCTCATGATGGAAGACATTGCCACCATGCAATATGCAACTCTTCATCCTACAATCACATCCTCCGTCCCAGAGACAGCTTCCCCAAGATGTCCATCCACTTCACCGCACAGAAGCAGCAGCACCCATCTTCCTCCTCCTGCTTAACTCATCCTGTTCAGCCAGAACCTTGGCTGTGAGAGAAGCAGTCATAGAATTATTGATCCTGCTCTCGATACCCTCCTTATCCTTCCTCACCTTCTTCTCTTTCTTCTCCCCCTCCATGTCGCCGTTAGTCTCCTCATCGGCCTTTCTCTTCTTCTTCTTCCCGCTGGCACTTTTCTCTTTCTTCAGGTTATGCGCCAGGCCCAGCGCTCTCAACTCTTCTATCCTCGCCGTGCACTTCTCGATATCTTGTTCGTCGACAGGAAGAACGGGAATGATGTCGCGATCGACGAATATCTCACTGCACTCTGCACATGCCCTCTTCTTGTCTTTCTTTTCTGGGTTGTCACCATTCGATTTGGGATCAGACCCAGGGCCTGACTCGGCAGCAATAAGTTCCCTCATCCCAGCCTCCGCAAAGACATGTCCACACGGCACGACATAGCAGGCTTTTGTCGCAGGGCCGAGTTCCTTCATACTTAGGGGACAGACGGGGACCTCGCCCTTCCTGTCCTTCCTGACATTGAACCTGACTTTGACGACATCCTTCAGACTCTTGATTCCAGTGCGTTGGAACTCTGCTGTTTCGATGGACTTCTCGTCTTCAGGGGACACGTCGGTAGGCATGAGGTTTCGGAGGATGGTCTCGTAGTTGTATAACCTGCCACGGTAGTCGGAACATGTGTTGTTCAGGTCGAGAGGTGTGGAGGAGATGGGACAGACGCTCCAGGAGTGTTGGAGAGACTCGAGGGCAGTTGCTTTCAATTCAGAGGAGGTGGGGAGGCGTGCGGCTTCTTTTACCAGCTCGCGGCGTTTGGGGATTGAGCCGCCGTCGTTGCCCATCTTGTGGAGGCTATGATGGGTTGGTGGTTTGAAGTGGTCTGTTGGTGGTTTGAGGATGAGGTTGTTGCGGAGGGACGCGCCGAGATGATCTAGTGCGCAGGTGCCGAAGAGGACGAATGCGCACCAAAGGAATGCTACCGGCGCTCTGCGATGGGGTTGAATGTTGTGAAGTTGTTTGTTGCAAGGGAGGGTATTGTGGGAAGTTTTTGGGAAGGCAGGCTAACGGTACAGGTACAGTAGTGGTGTCTTGCACCAGGAGCCCCACCTGTTCAACCCCGCCATAGGCCCCGCGGAAGCCGCACGCTAGGTACGGTAGTAGGTACCTATTAGGCTATACCTAAGGTAGTAGTGCTTCTGTTCTTGCACCTGTTGCGCTGTGAGCATGGGCTCGCCTGGTAAGGTGCCCAGATGCCTTAGGTAATTTGCCGGGCTGCCACAGCCCACTTACTTACATCAGAAGGAGGCACCTTAGTGTGCGGGCATTCTAACCTCAACCTGAACCCAGGCGAGAACCCAGGAGACCTCAACTTAGGTGCAGGCATCGGTCATCTTGTACCATAATTATAACCATTTTGGTTCCTACGAACAGATCGCTGCTTGTCAAACATTTCCGGCCGGAGAGGGAAACTAAGGAGAGGAGACATTTCTATGAAACCTTCTTTAATGAGAGTAACTTCCAAATCTACCTTTCCAACCAGGAACCAATCCCGTTCTAAGGACTCCAAGCTAACGAAACAACAGTACGACGAGGGCGAGCCCTTTGAAATCTTCCCTGGATATCCCCAACTCCTTATTCAAGAGGCGACAGTCTCTGTTCCTGGACTTTGCAATTAGGAAGAGCTACCGCCCCGTCGCTCCATCTCCACCACTACATAAATCCCGCTCGCAATCCCATGGTTCTTGATGGGGTTACAGAGCTCGATGCCGCGATAAAGTAGTTTCCAATCAGTGTTGTCATCAACCTTCCATTCGAGGTGCGCTGTGCTTTCCTCCATAATTTCCTGGATTGTTAGCTCCTTTGCGCCGTCTTTGCCACCGATCGACGACTTGTCGAAATAAAAGAGTCTAAACACATTTTCTCCCTGGTTTGTTCCTCGAACAATGAGTGTGTCCGCGGGCAGCCCAGTACGGGGGTTGATCACGCCTTGACGCTCAGCTTCCGTGTCTTTGCGCTGTTTATACGCTAACCACTCATCCAATATCAACACTTTCGGCAATGTTGATCCCGATTCCAAATTGTCTGTTGTTTCTTTACGCGTGTGCGCTGGCTCAACTTTGAAGTTGAACTGGATGGCGCAAAGATCTGCTCTCTTGGGCCCGGTCTGTGGAATTTCTCGCTGGCATACAGCATGAACTTTGTATTTCTTTGCATTAATTCGAGACCAGGGATTTTTTGAAGAAGTCTTTGTCGTTCGGAATTGATGTGAATGTAAGATACTGCCCCCCGAACTTGGGTCCACCCGTTATGCAAGGATCTGCTAGAGGCACATCATACCGCTCCTCTTCGTGGTTGGAGAGTGATGTAATAGAGACAATGCAGCCGAATTGCTCGATGTTCTTCTTGACTGTAGCCCATTCATCGTCGTTTCGGGCAAGTATTCGAGCAGTCCAGCGTACTGTCACGTAGTAGCTCTGTTCTTTTGGGGGCGGTTGCCAGCTGCGAGTGGGCCAATCGTTCATACGACTGCCGCCTTCCAGTATGTTCGAAAAGACAACAAGCTGCCGCTCCCCCAGGGGCCCATCCTGAAGAACACCGCTCTTAATTTTCTTCCAGTCGCTTTCTAGCACTTCATATTGCGCGAATTTTCCCGCTCTGGGCTCATCTGGGAATGTTGGTGGATTTGGTCCTTGACTTGGTCCTATGCTGTCCATGTTATCTCTGTATGCCGACTGGAGCGCGTGTGAATGCTTTGCAAAAGTCGAATCCTTTCGTACGCACATATGGCGGGGTTTAACGTCTCATAGCTATCAATTCGGACAGAGAATCAAGTACGAAGAGTACATCTTATATGCCCAAATCCTCTCTGGAATGCCGCTCGATTCCTACGAGTCGATGAACAAAGCCCGTCAACATTCTTTGCGGTACAACACGCCAACGATCGATTACCCTGTTGGTGAGACGCCATCAACCCACAGGCCGCATTGAACCTGGCCAAACAGAAAATATCCGCACATTCCTTTACTCATGGGATGTCACTGACCTACACCAGACGATGTTGCCACTTTACGTTGACTCATGAGCACTCACTCTTGCGAGCCTGCAATGTTACACTAGCCCTCGTCTGCATTCGGGGAGAAAACGATCGGCGCCGAGCACGCAAAGTAACTACGTCCGAAGTACATTGTTGGCCTGGCAGCTTCTTTCGTGCCCCATGTCTAAACTGTTTGTAGCTTAAACCCATCAGTTCGCCTCAACGAAAAACAAAATCGGGGAGAAAATGAATTACTACTATCGTCTGTGCGGTGCTTCTGGAGCAATAAATCTATGGCCAACGACCAACGCTGAACAGCCCGTTATATCGAGACTTTCGTCTCACCTCCGAGAACTAATCTTCTGCTTCACGTCTAGTTGATGTCGAGCTTCTAGTCGTAGGTTCCAGAGAGTCATCATCGCTCCAATATTTACAGAGCCCTGTTGGCTCTTTGCTGTCACATCTGGTGGAGGAAGAAGAGTCCTCTAATGTGTATTTTACCACTATCCTGTCATTCGTTTCCAGTCCTACGTCGCTGAGGGGCGTCTTCAGGTTCTTGATCTCTTTGTCGCGATAGATTAATTTGTAGTGTGGATATGCTTACTGGGACCAGTTGGAGAGCACACTCCGCAGTACCTTCTCCCCAGTCAACTTTTTGTCGGTAATCGAGTATGGAGGATATCTTTAAACATGATCGCTTGCCATTCGCCTCTTAGCCCAAACGATCTCTACTCAGCATTACCCTCAAGTCCCTCGTTATTGATAAGTAGCGTGTCGTGAGATGGTATGCATTCGTGTGTGCGTCGCAGGAAGTCGTCGATGTTCAAGACCTCTGAGACGGCGTACCAGCTTGTGCAATAATCGCAACTTGGCGTTGTTGGCTTGCTTTCTATCGGAGACTCGTTGGTGCTGAAATCGAATTCGTTACGGAATACTGATTGTTCCTCGTTTCCATCAACATTTTCTGGGCAAGGTTTCGGCGTAAGAACTATAGTCCCCCGGTCCAAGGCGAATAGGCCCCCTCTTGTTCGTATCTTCCTGCCCTTTCTCGGGAGTATGTTCCATGTCCTGGGAGATGAATTTGACATATTGTCCTTCATCACATGTTACGTGACCTTCGGACCTCGCTATCCCCCCGAGTGCGTGTTCAGCTCCAGTACATGCCCGGTGGGCCTCAGGGTTGACTTATCGATGCATCGGACCAATCAATCACTGTCAGGCCACTCTGGGCGACTTCTCAATAAGACGGCTGTCCAATAGAATTATAATGTCAAATCCGGATAAGTGATCGATTGGCCCGATGTATCGATAAGTCAACCCTGAGGCCCACCGGGCATGTACTGGAGCTGAACACGCACTCGGGGGGATAGCGTGAGCGATAATCGATTGGTCTTTATTCGTGCATCGAATGACAACTTCGCAGTAAAGCTTTTCAGACCACACGAAACGTTGCCGTCCAAGTCTATCGCTATCGCGCCACTGTTTAAGGACTGCGGGCATCATCTGACTGGGCCATTGAACTGCAATGCAGACTTCTTGATTCGCCTTCGGACTATACCATGTGATGACATGGCGACTAGACGTGTCTTTGGTGTCGTCGCCAGTAGGCAAAAAGACGATGATAGAAGCAGAATCAAATGATCAAGACGAATGTTATCTCATTCCACCTACCTTATGTTCCCAGCAGTATGCTATTTATAGATGGTTCTCGTAGATTTCCGACAAAGACTCAGCACAGGTCATTGTAATTGGCAAATGGTCGAGGATATGTCACGTCATCGGAACAAAGCCATTGGCAAACCAACGGTCTTCCGCGGAGCAGAACTAACTGACACAATAGCATACTGTACGCTGAAAAGTACAAGGAGTATTGACCACATCTCCATCTCCCGAGATTCGTCATGTGTTACAATGCCACAATGGGAACGCTCCCGATCTTGCTGGCGCCAAGAACAAAGGACAATGGAGGACCAGTCGAATGTTAGGAATGTTATTGTTATGCATAAGCTACGTTTCTACCAACATATTGGCGCTTGAGCGTGCACTTGGTATTATTTTGCAAGACTTGCTATCCCCGCCACACGCTGAGCGCCAGCCACTTCAGTTTGGACACTTCGCACTCCGGCCACCCTCTGTCGCTAAGTTGGTTCCGCCTCTGATTCCCATCAAAAAGCACCACTGCCGTCCGAAAGTCCTGAGAGACGGAATCCTTGAACTGGAACCCGAGGCCCAAGTCTGATCCCCGATGCAACTTCGAAAGGCTGAAGGAGAGATTCTAGCATCGGCAGTGCACATATTAGACCTGAAATTTCGTCTATTTCGCAAACATAAGGTGGGATGTTCCATGAAACGGGAGCGGTAACAGATAACGACGCCGTGCTCGAGAGATTGCTGCAGATTCGAAAGGCCGTACTCAGTAATGCAGCAACGCGGGATCAATGTAAGGCGGCGGATATTCCCAATCCGCCGTAGCAAGGAAAATGAATCGAAGATCGAACCGCTCCTTATGTGGCTTCTCTGATGGCGGAAAATGGTAAAAGTCAGCTTCGAAGCTGTGGATTCCTTGCCGCAGTCGTATGGATCTGTCGTCATGATATTCTGGTTGCTGAGAGGAGGAAGACAACCGGTTCTCCATAAATGTGAACGTGAAGTCGTTGTCAATATTCATAGACTCCTGACCACACGTATAGTCACTCCATGCGTGAAACACTGCTGTTTTGTCTCGGTAGATCCAAAGATCGCATGTAACTCGGCCGCCGAACCGTCTAGAAGGCCTTACAAGGCCGTCCTGTTCGGTGCTGGACCTATCCGTAGTGCAACGTTCTACAATAACTCGGGCGGGAAAGGTAAGTCGAATATAAACCTTCTCGTTTGCTTTGGGTGCAGGGCAACCGACGTCGCCACCATCAGATTCGCCCAAGGGTAGAAAGGAAACTTGGGCTGACATTTTGAACCGATGACCAGATGATATATCGCCCGATATTTTCGATGTGTAAAAGTGCTTCAGAAATAAGAATGGGGGTTTTGAAACGAGACTGGACCGCACCGAACATCGAAGCGCAGGCAAAGCGATCTCTACGGCATTTATTGAGAGCTTTGCCACATTGTATAACCTACTGGCTGAGGTCCCATGGTGACTCCCTTACTGTGCACTCACAATATTATTGTAGAACAAGGGACAAAGAACAATGGGGGTCTAGTGATACTGTTATTCTTGTGTATTTGCTACGTTTCCACCAACGTATCGCCGCTTCGCTCAAGGCAACTCGACATTCTCGTTGAACAACGAGCTCTATTTACATGTGGTAGCCAGCCAATTCGGCCTGCCTCGGGCTTGTCTGCTGCCCCCCCAATCAATCAACTACGAAGTCAAAACAATTAGTTGCTTGTAAGTCAGTTCCCTCGAGATACTCAGCAAAAAGCGAGTATTCACCAGCATCAAGACGGATGGGATGTCGGTCGGCGAATGGGAACTCCGTTCCGATGGGTGCACCACGGAGCGGTCCATCGTACAACGCCTGTCCTAGATGAACTACCTCGCCTGTCGACTTAGACGTGAGCATAACAGTGCAATGCGCATCGCGCTTGGGACACACCCGAGTATCTCTGCTAGCGCCTCGCTTGTTGAATGTCCTATCACGAGTTCCCTCCAACGTTGTCGGCACGTCGTAGCAGGGCCATTCGATTCGGATGCAGGTTTTGTCTCCAGCTGTAGGGGCGGCCCACTGTCCCGGGTTTAGGGTAAGGCGATTGCTCGGCAAGAAGGCGACAAGGTCTTGGTTGCTCAGCTCAACAGCCATCTTTGATATGTCGATACTTGGTTGTGCGAGATAGGATGGTGACGAGTTTTGGATTTTGATGGCCATCGGAAACTAGAGGAACTGGAGATCTGAAGAGCATATATACAGCTGCAGCACCTACCGTGACAGTGGGGATCGGCGATAAATGGTGGTTTGGCCCCCTGAATGGTCTTTGCTAATGCGATGTAGCGAACAATGCCGCATCGTGGACGACAGATTCAAGTCATGCAGGCTGGGATTAGAGCACCGAGCTCCAAAGCGATTGTATTTGAATGAACAATGAAACCTAACATTGAGGCACTGGCTGAATCTTCTTTTTGTCTGTCCTTCCAAACCTTGAAGTCATTGTCCAGAGTCCATTAATGCCCACTTCCTCCCAAAGTTACATGTACCTAGTTCTATCTTCCCAGGGTATCCCTTGCAGAGCCACCAATCAGGCAACGCATGAAGTATGAAATAGGCAAGTGCCACTAAACGCCTAACGTTAGATAGTACGGGCTAATCGCCGAACATAGGTGTTGGTCGGAGTGTACATGTACCTTCGAAAGAAACCAACCAACGCCTTCGGGCAATACATCAATACCAACACCTTTGGCTCAGTGGTTCGGTCATTCGTTAATGAAACAGTGTCTTACTATTGGCATTTACGCTGACAGTCCCCTACAATAAAGTGCATTAAGAAGCTAATAGCTTGAATATGTTTAACCGCCATGTCCGCTCACAATACAACTTCGCAAGTTCCTCGATAATCTACTACGCTTCTCACGGTATGAGATGCTGGCAGCCATGTATTCATTCTTCGAATTCAGCTGAAATAGAGTATAGTAAGGTCGTGTGCATCGAAGACAGCAGAGTGCCAAGGTTCACCCACGACTTGATGTAAAAGAACGTTAACAGTTCCCAATCGGGCACTAAGAGCTTTAGGGATGAAATCCAGAGAAGAGATAACGAGGGGCGGCAATGATTAACTAGTCGATGTTGTGTTGACCGAAGTGCCATGATAAGAAGAAGCGAGTGAAGCCGAGGGTTGTTGAGAGGATCCTTGCGACTGTGGATGTTGAAAAGCAGTTGTTGAGTGAAATGAAAGAGATGATTTGCTAGACCAAGTGTCGGTTGTAGCACGTTTATCACTGCTGAGAGGCGCTGGATGGCAAACATATCAATGCTCTTGAACGTGTCCGTAGTTCCACCGTGCCGAAAACGCGCTTGATATCTGCCCCAGACGGGAATTTGTCGCCGTTGTTATTCCACATCTTCAACGGCTTTTTGCGCTCAGCGAGAGCGACCGTGCCATGCTTCGTTCGTTAGTTTCATCTCCTCACCATAGGGCCTTGACGGGGTATATTTGACGGTGAAATCCCATATTAGCGAATCAGTTCTGGATTTTGTTTTGCCAACAACGGAAACATATTGTGCCGTGACACGGATCGTACCCGGCTCAAATCGACATGTGGATGATGTGGAAAAGTCGTGATTGTAACGTGCATAACCATCAACCCAAAGCCGTTCACCGTAGCGTTCGGAGCCGTTGTTCTGGATTTCCATCTGAACGTACGGTTGATGTCCCGGCTTGAGGATTGAGGCGTCCGTGTTTAGATATCGCACGAAGTCGTCTCCGAGAATACCGTTCTCAGAGGCAATGCGGATGCATGGCAAATAATCAGTTGAGGGCCGGATTTCTACCAGGCGCCCCATCTGATATCTGCTCATTCTGAGCATGTGCAAGGAATAATAACATGTCCAATTGCTGAGGTTCGAGTGTCGCGATGTAAGTGGGATCGAAGAGGGTGGTGGTGAAGAATAAAGCATTCTCGGTGCGTGTCGAGGATTGCCTTTGGCTTTTGTATGTCATTGACCCCCAAGACGAACGAAGTTACACATTTCTGGGTATGGTAGTAGCGGTGGTAGTTGGAAGAGAGGAAACAACAGTGCGGCCACATGGAAGCAATCTGGTTGTGGAAAGAGCATTGGCTAACACGTGGCGAAAACGACATATTACAGCATTCCCAGTAGGAACAAAGAATCCACAGTGTCATTTTCTGCTACTCACACGTCGTGATGCCTTTGGGAGCGTACATGCACAGTGTTGACGGTAGGCCAAACTGCCAACATCCAACCAACGCGGGTTGCGCGACTTGCCTGGTGTTGGTCATTATGGAACGTTTGGAATGTTGGCAAATCTCGACTGGAACAAAACGCCAACTTGGGTTGCTATCATTTTCGGCATGATGTACAGCGGTAATTTGCGGACAGAGTCAAGTCACACACTCACGTGTCATTGAGCTCTGTTGGGCAACCCTTGAGCGTCCGGAGCTCGTGCTGAAGGAATAAAGATATTCTTCGATGTAAAAGCACCTGTCCTCCAACGATAATAGGACGCTCCCAAGCGCGACTTACGTCAAGCCTCTTCCACGCAGTTCATCGACCGCGCAATCATGACCGAGTCTTCCTCATCTCTGCCCCTACACGTGAGAAGCCTAGTTATATCGACTATCGCATCAGATTGGTCAGTACTGGCGGAACATACGATCAGTTCCTTTCGATATTTGCTTCACTGCGTCTCCATCAAAAGATCGCAAATACAGCCACCAGCCCTATATAGAGAGACCTACGAGCTTGGCTTGAAATCTGTTGCGTTGGGATGCGGACAATTTCAGCAGTTTTGAATTACTCGGTCCCTGTTTGCATTCTCGAGCCTCTGAATTGCTCAACTCTTGACCCACTCTTGCCGTTTAAACTGTTCATCGGAATAGGACAACTCGATTGGGAAGCGAGACGGTACGCAGTGACTGAGCTAGGATGCCGCCAGCGAGGTGGTGATCTGTCTAAACGCAGTAAAAAAACTTTGACCCCATATAGTATGTAAGTGAAAATGCTACTTGCTGTTTTTAGGTGACCGAAATTATGGTATCGGCCAGTCTTCGGCCATTTGTCTTATTCATATATCAACCTTACTCTCTGGGTACTAATGCATCCCCCCTCATCATGTAGTCAGGCATTCAAGATCCTCTGGCACATAAGTGAAGACGAGCCTGAGAAACCTAAAGCCTGAAAATGTAGATCGAAACGCTCCTAGTGGACTCTATTCATACTACGAGAAATAAAGGCATTTATTTATATAGCTCTGGGACCCTTCTCCATGGCCAATTCCAACCTAGGGGCTTTTACTTTTAAGAATCTGTACTGGAATGACTTCACCCTGACATTATTGGGTTTACGTTGCTGCTAAGCCTACCCGTGAGCCGTTAGTCGCCCATTGGTACTACAGCGAAATAAGTCCAGATGATGCCTTTTGCTCTTGAATGGGAGCTTGATATGATCAGAAATGGTTGCTCCTTCTCATACTACGCTCCTAAATGTCCATTGGATGATAAATTGCGGCGGGAACCGTAGGAATCCCCCCCCCCCCCCCCCCCCCCCCCCCCCTGGATGTCTGCTTCCGAAACGTTGGACCATAGGTGCGTATGCAGCTATTGCGACATCGTGACCGCCTCTCTCTTCCAATATTGGAGCTTTACTACTGGGTACGTGGTGTGATAGCGCAGAGCTACGATGTGCAGCCGTCAGCAGTTGATTGCTAAGTATAAACTTGATTCTCAGCTGCAAAATCCTTCGATCTCAACCCTTCAAACTAAAGCAAATCGCCCGACACCTTATATCCGGGATCTAAGTACCTAGGTACCTTTCTTCGTTGTTAACTCCGTTAAAGAACTCTTAGCTGCCGGGTAAAGCTGGGCTCATCCCTGCATCGCTTGGAGAACCTATGATATTCTGGACCTCAGCCATAATAGGAAAGGGGATCGTGTAAGTCATCATTGGAGTTAAATTGCGGATATACTGTTGTTGCCGCTCACATACTGAACGATGAATATACTCCTCGTCTACTTATAAGAGACAGAGTCGACAGCATGAAGAACTATACATCATTCCGTCGAGCAATCATTAAGCACTACGCTACACACTCAGCCATCTCAACGCAAGTGCTATCTTCTTCAAAGTCTACGAGCCTTCAAGAGAGGGAAAGGAGACCAACAGAACGACTCGACAATGTCGTCCTCAGCAAAGCCGCTCACCTGGCTCGTTACAGGTGCCTCCTCAGGCATCGGCCAGGCAATCTGCGTAGCAGCACTGGCTGCGGGGCACAAGGTCGCAGGCGCAACGCGCGACGTTGCTAAGGCCAGTGCCACGAACCCTGACTTTGAGACCGGCGGCGGCATTTGGGTTACACTCGACCCTGGTCACCCAGACTCGGCGGCAGCATTCGCGGAGGCCGACAAGGATCTTGGCGGTATCGATGTGCTAGTTAATAATGCCGGTTACTGGTATCTTGCAGGCGTGGAAGACATGAGGTTCGTCGTCCACATAGTCTTCATCCTTCTGACTCCTCCCCCTTGCATGCCTTTCCAGGACATTGAACGTATGGAGCCTAGATTGATTTGATCCTGACGACTGTAGCGAACCCCTTCTCCGCCAGCAGATGGAAGTCAATTTCTTCGGTCCAATGCGCGGCGTGAGGACTCTCCTACCGACTATGCGCAGTCGTGGCCGTGGACATATCGTGTTGATCAGCAGTGGCGCAGGGTAAGGCTTTGTATCTCTGTTGCTTTATGCCCCTATCTGCAGTGGAACATCAGCTAATGAAGACGGTGAAAATAGCTTCACTGGTCGCGCTAGTCGGGGTGCGTATGCCTCAAGTAAATGGGCAGCCGAGGCGATGCACGAGGTCCTCAGCCGCGAGGTAGGCGATAAGCTCGGGATTAAGGTACTGATTGTCGAACCTGGCGGCTTTCGTACTACTTTCACCTCAACCGGCATCGTGGAACCTGTCAACGAAGCATACAAGGGCACCGAGCTCGACAAGGCGCTCACGCTTGTGCATAATTTTGATGATGAAGGTCTAGACACTTACTTCAAGGGAGACACTGCGAAAGCTGCACAAGCCATTCTCAACGCTATTGTTGACGGGCATGATGGATACCTGCGATTAGTGCTGGGACCTGACTGTGTTGCTGCGATGGAGCAAAAGATAGCGGAGTTACAGCGGGATCTTGATGCTACGCGTGAGGTTTCGATGTCCACCAACTTGAGACGCTGGACCTAAATGTCGTCGTCTATGATCCACGGGTTGAGTGTTATGGAACGGTCTTAATTGCAATCTTGAACATGCTAAAGTAGTAACATAAATGGATGAGTTATGCTTTCGTGGCTACTATTTTAAGAGCATGCAATATTCAGAGGAAACCCGAATGGTTGGTTTATCCTAATGAGAAATAACGAGGTGTCTTTTGAAACACATCCAGGACGAGCAGGTATAAAATCTATATGACAAATCGTCACTTGATTCATGTAGCCGACTATTGATAGTCTACGCTTCGTAGTATCGCGACAGTGTTATAATCAATTACTCAAGTTCCGACGCGACCAAAATCTTTTCCAGATTCGTCGTTCATAACTCCGAAAGTCTTCCAATAGTTCGGCGAATTCGTCCTCCGTTTAGGCGTCTCCGGCGACTTCAAAGTCAAATCTGTTAACGCTGATGGGTGGTCGATAGCATTCAGCGGCTGGTGGTGTTTTCGAGCCTGAGTCTGATTTTGTAGAAGGATCTGGGGCAAAATATTTGACAACAACTGATACCCTGCACCGCCGGAACGTGAACCTTACGGGACTAGGCTCGAGGTCATTGTCGCCTCTTTTAGACCCCCGGTCTTCGTGGTGTGTTGGTAGAAGTGAAGTCCTCCAACTTCCCCATAGTGTGGGTTTCTTGGGAAAGCATACATGGTAATAGACGCCGTCATGCCTTTTTCGAGATATGGCACTTTTTTCTAGTCATTTGTCAGCGGCTTCTCCCAGTTTGTAGGGTTGAACTCACGTTCTTGAGCCGTTCCCAGTCTAGTTTTACGTCGTATAACACACCAGGTTCAGGATGTAGCCAGTTCCGTCCATGAGGATCTACACTGAAACGTCGCGTCGGGGAAGTTGAGGAACCTCTTGGCACAAAGGCCAGAAGCGTCGGATCATTATCTTCTTTCACGGGATGTAGAATCTGAAATATTCTTGGGTCTTTTATCGCATCTGTGAAATCAGCTTCAGCGATAGCCTTTGCTTGCCGCTGGTTTCGGAGAACCTCGAGCAGATCCGGATGGCAGATTGCGGTACGAAGGGCGGGATCACCAATAACTTTCTTCACGCTGGGCTCGGCCAGAGCAGTCACAAGACTGGGATTGTTGATATAACGGGATAACTTATTCTCGAGATCTCCCATGGTGTGCGGAGGTACATCCTTGAGGATGGAGTCGACAGTTTCAGGTCACAGGACGGCCATTAGTGCCACCCTGTCGTTTGAACGCAATATGGCTTGACGGGACAAAGAGATGGGGCATAATGCATTATTTTGCTGCGCACGTTCGTCGAGTAACAGTCATACCAACAGGAATCAGACGAACAAAGGAAAGTGGAGCAGCAGCCCAGCTCACCAACAATATTGTACCACTCGCCACTCACCCTCTGAGTAGTCGCTATTAGTTGGAGATGTGGCCGTCCAACACGAATATTATTGAAACACAGTGCTCCCAATTGAGACCAAAAGCAGGTTAGGCTTCTGTTTAGCTGGTTGGGCGCCGAACCGAGCGTTCTGTGACAGTTCGCCATTTATTCTATTGATTCGACCACGGCTCATTCAAAAGTCTCAACGCGCCATATCTTATTCCCTGGCTCTAGTATCAGTCGAAAGAAGACTCCCAAGGAGATCATTGCCTGTGCTTGATCAATACTCTCAATAAGATGTCGAAAACGTTGATGATTCATCAATAAGCCCAGACACCCTTGTTGCATTGCCCTCGGCACGGTCTGCGAAAGGATCCTCCGAAACGTCTTGCGACGTGTAGACTTCATTCGCTTCTGGGTCCTCTTCACTCGACCTTTTTCCGGTTTCGTAGCATCGACTTCATGTGCGCCCTCAGTACTGTTTTTTGACTAGGTCCAGAGCTGTCAGTAGATTTACTGTCCGAGCCGTTTGTACAAATGACTATCCGCGGCTTCTGATCCGATCAATGTAGACGCGGGATATCGAAGCGTATGGCATTTCTCATCAAAGGGCAACGTTGTAATGTCTGCGTATCGTTCCGCGCTTTCCAATGCGTTTGCTTTTTGGAATATTTGACTCGATCGATAACTCGGCGTCAAAATAATGCCGGCCATACACTTTAAACCGTATGGGCTTTTGGCCGACAAAAGCGAAGGGGCGACAGTCCAGGTCTTTACTCGGCGAACCATTGAAGCGCAGATCATCACGGCGATACATTACATTTCGGCACGCTCTCTACACACGGGGTCAAATCGCCAAATCGTCAAGAGAGTCTCAATGCCACGAGTTGGCCTGAGAACGACTGCCTGAGACTTCATTAGCGACATGCTTCCAGTTGTGGTCAGAGACTTTTTGGGAGCATGGCCATGTACCCACCTGACCGTCGGCACATAAAGACGTTGAAGCAGAAGCGCTCCCCAGGCTACACTGGCATACGTGGTGGAACGCCATAGTGATATTGAAGTGCAGGCGCTGATTCTCGGAAAGTGAATATTTTCCAGAAAATCAAGTACATGAGTGTCTTTCGACGCCTTGGTCACCCGCTTGTTGCTCAGTATGTTGAGGATTTATCAGTGGCGCGACGGTTGCGAAAAGCATGATTGGCCAGATTTTCGACAAGCGCCTCGTTTCTCGAGGAGATATTTTGCAGCGCCCAAAACCTTGCTCCATCTCATAATGTCCCCATTATCGCTAGTAATAATACCCGTATTCAATTCAGGATCGTCACTGCAGTCGTGTCTGGGTCATCTTTGGGTCTATTTTGAGAGTCCATATTGGAGTGTGCCGACTTAGAAAACGGCACATGAGAGTATATCTGCGGTACCACAGCTAATCATTGCTAGCAACTGCGCAGCAAGAAGATACTTTCTAAGGAAAAGGTATTGACTATATCACTAAATTTATGTTCGTATCCACGGCAGTTCAGACAAAGAAAGGGGCTACAATGCGACACCCTCACTCGTCAAACACGAAGCGACAAAGAAATAGCAAGAGACTAGAATCTTACGATACCTGTTCATGGTTTCCTAAATACGAACGCTATGATATCTCAATTACTCCTGAGAAAATAGAACAGATGACATACTGTTCAAATCTATAACTTTTGAACAACAACGATTGGAACATTACATATGGTGCATTGCTCTAAACCGGTTGGATCTGAACTAATAATCATCAACACACACTCGCTCATAATCTTCATTGGCGAATCAGTAAAATGAAATGAGCGCCAGATTGTCGACGGTATGCATCTGCGTATGCAGATCCAAGGCGCTCCAACCCAAAAAGAAGTTAGGTCAGACTCTAGACACACCAGCGGTGATACAGCATTCTTACAAAGCACCGACTTCTGCCATCACACATGCTACACAACGGAGGAAATGCGACGTAGTCATCATCGTCAGGCAGGTAGCATACCGAGGCAAAGCCTTTTGAGATTCTCAGTATTCGGCTATTGTTCAGACTAGAGGCGATTAGAGATCAAGATTAGTGTGCCCAGAGGTCATTGGGCATCATCAGGGAATGGTTCACCACCTCCTCGAATCAAAAGAGAGAAACTACTGGCAGAGTTCGTCTCACAGATTTTCGGACTGCGAAGTAAACGATATCAGAAGAGGTTTAATTGCACCTCTAACGCTACTATATTCGTGTATCGCTGCTGAACATCCTCCGCATTATGGATAGCTATGTGTAGTGACCAAGCTGCTCTAGGGAGATGACTCGGAAGAGTGATCGACATTCAAAGGCTTCAAGTGTGTGAATTAAAAAACCGACCGTGCTCGATATGGTCTTACAGTGATTGCTATTCTCGAGTCTCGACACGCCGGTTAGGCCCGGGCCACTATGCCTAGCCAAAGTGAGATGGATAGTCATCTTTGCGATGAGCACCAAGTTTGCTTTGCTGTCCATAATGCCAAAAAAATCTGTAGTCAAGCCAGATAATCTAA
The DNA here is from genome assembly GCA_022432385.1 of Xylariaceae sp. FL1272. Classification (NCBI taxonomy): domain Eukaryota; kingdom Fungi; phylum Ascomycota; class Sordariomycetes; order Xylariales; family Xylariaceae; species Xylariaceae sp. FL1272. The sequence continues at coordinate 1,177,747 of JAJJXC010000004.1, forward strand.
GCGTCTTGAATACTGAGTGTGTCGATTTCATGAACGTGAGCGTCATCACCAGATCCGACACTACTGATAGGGGTCTGGCTTTGCTCTTGAACTTCGAAGGACCTGGAATTGCCAAAGTTCGGGTAATAGCAGGGCATTCTATTTTCAGAATAGTTGGTCGTTAAGACGTAACGGCCTTTTGGGAGAACCACTCCTTGGAAGAATGCAGTGCATTTACCACCAGCTGGCACTGGTCCATGTAAAAACGGAGCGTATGTATAGGTCCTACTTTCCGTTGAAGGGGTCGAAGGCGATCGCGGGGAGAAGGTGGAAGCGGAATGTACATATTCTGGCTGTTTGACGATGGCCAAAGAAGTTGTCGCAGTTGGGCATGTCTGAATTACAGCGGGCTGCACTCGTCAGCATTCCGCTCTTGGACCAATCTACCGAGGAAGGCAACACTTACCCATTCAATCTTGATCGTGAACTCCTCTCCATCATGAATGACGTCGGTTTTGATTGTGAACTCCTGGGAAACATCCTCATTTTCCGCGCTGCTATCGTCAACATGACCTGCCTGGGTAAAGAACTCTATCAATCTTGGAACACCCCAAGGTAGCGTAGTCTGAGGTTGCCATGCCATCGCGTATATATCAACTTATCAAGAGCAGCTATGCTAATCAGTAAACAGTTTCGTTTTGTGGGTATGGTTGTAGTGCTCTTTAAGGGGAGAAAACAATTTGACACAAGTGGATATTTGATGCTCTATTTATGTAGCCGGAATCGAAGGCCTTGAGTAACCGCCCAGGCGCCAAGCGACCCAGAGGAATCACCAGAACTACCCTCGGTGCAAATAGCTTCTGACGCTAAATGACTCACTCATTGCACCGAATCACAGTTGATAGGTGATGATATCTAAGTCTTAGCTGTGATACTTAGTTGCCAGACTAGCTGTATGGCCAAAACCAGCGCTTTCCCAATCATAAAACGGTACCCCGGTGACCTGACCAACTCTGATGATTATTTTCATGTACTGTGACTAATAGAGCTACAGGTCGTGCTACCATTAGCGGAAGCGCATTAAAGCCCGGACGAGGAAAGGCTTTGGTTCCCAATTTACTGGCGATACGTGTCGAGATGCCGCTAGTTTAAACATGCCAGGTATTAAAAGAAACAGCAGTCATAACTTTTACTTGGATAGACCCTGTATTAACTAACAATACGTCAAACTTTTGTCCGAAAATGAACTTCATCTAAATGTTACATCGCGAAACCAATCTTTTAAATAGGCAGAATACGTACTTATAATCACATACCAAATCCTTAATTTTAGAGCATGACTATCTTCATGTATCCATTGACTCATCTTGAAGAACAGGATCCATAACAGCAATACTTATAATTGAGCTTATACTGCGAGACAGACGCGTAATTTGAAGCAAAAAGAGGCAAAAAGATTATAGTCTCCAATGAGCATTAATAAATGACAATTGCATGCTCGAGTTCGTGCTAGCTCCCGAAGCAGCGTAAAGCATCAACTTTGAATGCTGAACCTCAAGAATAAATAAATGTGTTATGTTAGGACGTCAACTCTTAATGACCACAAAATAGGATCAACGCTCAATCTAGTACCGGTGCAACCCTATTGCTAAGGATATGCAAACGAGTGTCCATCAACGACATGAGGATTTTCGACCCTTGCAATAATGACGATCGTATGTAGCGGGAACTCATCAGGCAGTGACTACATTATACAATCCAAGCCCCTGATTTACGACCACTGGTGACGGTTGGAGCCTCTCAGACGCAGCTTCTCGAACGAATATCTTATTTGTGTTCATGAACTTCGAAACAAGCAATGTGCCGGAGAACCACAATATCAGAAGGCTAATTGGCGCTGTTGTTGTCCAGTTGCAAACTTCGCGCCACATATTCCGGATCGAAGTATTCAGCCTTGAGAACGTAATGCCCTTTAGGCAAGCGCACGTTATTGACACTGGCAACATATTTGCTGTCTCTACTCCACCCAGCCGCACCATGCTGATGTACATACTGATAATCTGGTTCGCAAGTGCTTACGATATGCGGCTCAAGTTGCAAATGGAAAAACTGTCGAGTTTGAAGATCTTGAAGCAGGTCCTGCAGCAGTCTCGGCTTGTCTCCGACCCTTGTCCCGCTAAGCTCATTAATGAATGTCTTAAATAGCACCGATATTCGACATACCCATTCTTCAACTTCAATGGAATAGTCCTGTTCAGCTTTGAGGTCTCCCGGAATGGACAGCGTGCGATCATTCTTCTCAGCCGACTTCGGGAAGAACTTCACTTTACTCCCAAAGTGGGAATCCCGTGTAATGTCAGCATGATCCATCGATAAACTGGCATGTACCAAAAGCGGTGTCGGTGTGTACTGAGATAACCTGGAAGCTGAGGTGTCAAGCAATCTGTTTCGATACAGTACCGACATTTGGGAATAAGTACATTATAGTTGGTGGCTCGAACAAAGAACCGTGACTAACACGCCCGTGTTGGGGATACACAGGTGCCCATGTCACAGATCGGTTCAGGTACGTGTGTCACGGATGGTGAACCTCAATCACAGAACAAACTTCGACACCAGAGGATTGATATAACCTATCTTATGCAAAACGAAGCATCGCCCTCGGATGAAAACAGTCGGAATATATTGATAAGGATATATTGTGCCTGGTGCAAGACTGGTCATTAGGGGGAGGGTCCATGGACCACAATCATATCAGCCCTGAAAAAGAAATCTTAAAAAAATAGGTAAAAGATTAGTTGCATAGAATATGCATCATTTTCTGATCTGTTTGCCACTCCTTTATGCAATTATTTCAAAGAGACTTTAACAATTCAATGTTCAAGTCATGACATATCTCATAGACCGACAGGTTGAATTTTCCTAAAGTCAGGAACACCCAACAAGTAGAGGTCACGATAGGACATGTCGCATGGCAAGTAGAAATGCTGGACAGGATAAAGTGCAAAATTGAGCCCGCAAGAGCTGGGAGTCCGGACAAAGAAAATATTCAGATTGCTGCATTAAACAAGGGACATACTGCTTTCGATATTCGATATTTCTCATATTCTTGCCAGATAAAGAACGAGGGTCAAGCGACACTCGGTGGTAGCATGGGCTGGTAGCATATGTCAGATGTGTGACAGGGGCCAGTGCTAGTTACTGTAGGCTCCGAATAATATAGTGATGAATTATGATGAAATAATAAAGCATCTAAGACATTAAACATGGGTGTTGCGGATAGTGGAACCAACAGCACTGAATGTGTGTCCGGAGGACAGCTGGAAGTCGATCTCTTCGCCCAATGTCAGGCAATACGTGGATAACCAGTGCTCTGAGTGCACTCACAAAGATGACGACTGCCCAAATCTGGCTAGGATATTGTGGGCTCTCCAGAAATCCAAATTAAGTCTGTAGTTGCTCGTAAACATCAAGTCGAGGGTTGATAGTATGCTGGTGATTGGAGACGGCCCGATATCTGGATTTAATAACCCTAGGAAAGTGAGTCTATGTTATGATCACTGAAGCCCGGATCTCGTTTCATACCTCATTCTTGACAAAGGTGTCGCATTAATTCAGGAATGGGCAGAGTTTGTATCGCAGAGACTGTCGCTCATTGAAGTTATGCGTGCTGTTAGGTATGCTCTGGCTTGCAAGGCCCATTGTGAGACAGAGAATGAGACGTTCCCCTGTTGTGGCTTACAGTGTGGATGGCTGTTATTCGCCAATCAGTAATGTCGTTGGTCAAGCATTCCATTGCAGCCGCGATTCATAGGTTTGTGTTTGTCTGATATCCAAGAGATGATGATAGAGCGAAAGAAGTCAAGGGTGATGAGCTGCGAAGATAAGATAGAGCTCAGTGAGAAGAAGTGAGCTACCTCAGTACCTTAGGTACCTATGTAAAGAGTGGGAAGTGAAAGGCCCCGCACGAGCAACCTTTGGCAGGGCAAACGCGGTGAATGAGGGACCCCTCGACGCCTCGCACAGGGCATTGGCAAAGGTCGAATGTCCCACCGAGGCTCCACAGGCAGCAGCTGATCGCCATTTAGGGTGCTGGCATTCGCTGGGCAAGTGCTGTTGGGTGTCACCCGTAACCCATAGCGGGTCCCCCATCAACGACCTATCTAAACTGCAAGGAGAGCTGGGCAACAACCATTGACGCACCTCAGCTGCAATACGAGCAGCGTTCAAGACAATTTCCAGCCTGTGCATTTCAAACACGACCCAACGCCGTTGTCTTCACAGCCGCTGTTGCAGGCGACCATAACCCTCACAGTCACCACGTCCTCTCCTCTCCTCCCATCGCCGTCTCGAAACCAACGACATATCTACCTGTCGCCGTCCTCAACCACTGCCGAGCACAGGGTGCCATATCCGAGCCGACCCATCCCATCCCATCCCATCCAACCCATCTCCAGCCGAGTCGACCCAAACCTGCCTCATCCATCCATTGCCACCGACCTTCACCTCTACTGCTGACTCTTTACTTGCTGTTGGCATTGCAACTTTGCAGCCAGCGCCCATCACGACGACCTACCCACCCCTTGCGACCTCTTCCGCCTTGCGATCCAGCATCGCAAGTGTCTCTGTCCCACCCTTCATGCAGCTTTAACCCTGCTTGTCGCAAAGCTGTCTGGCGCGGCTGAGGGAATACACTGATATCCCCCTTAGCCCGTCATGGCCATGGCGCAACAGCAGCAGCTCGCACTCGAGACTCTCGACTCCATAACACGGGACCTCAAGTCAAGGTCCGACTCTCACCTTAAGACCATCTCCTCGCGCCTCTCCCTCACCATCTCCCAAGTATTCACCCTAGATAAACTGCTAACTAGAGACAGAGGGGGCGATGAAATCCGCAAACGCGCCGCTGCCCAACTACGCGACCTCGTCACAGTCTGTTATCGAGGTATACCCTCTTTACCCCCCTCTGCTTTATAGACCTTTCTCGTCTGCTCTACATACCTGGTTGAGTCCATCGACGCGATAGATGACTGCAGATGCTGACTGGAGAATGCTTGAACCTTGACAGACTTCCACGCCGAACAGTTCCACGTCTTCTACAACGCGGTTAATAATAAGATTACGAACCTAATAGTCCACGGGAATGACTCTTCGGAACGTTTGGGCGGCGTGTACGCCCTCGATGCCCTTGTTGACTTCGATGGCGTCGATGTCACTGCCAAATACACACGCTTCACCGCCAACCTCAAGACCGTCCTCCGCGGCAAAGACATCGTCCCCATGCAGCCTGCTGCAATAGCCCTTGGCAAGCTATGTCGGCCGGGCGGTTCTCTCATATCCGAGCTGGTTGAGTCCGAGGTCAAAACGGCCCTCGAGTGGCTGCAGTCCGACCGAATCGAGGAGAAGAGATATAGTGCTGTTCTTGTCCTACGCGAATTGGCCCGCAATGCCCCGACCCTCATGTACACTTTTGTCGGCCTCATCTTCGAGCTCATCTGGGTCGGCCTGCGCGACCCCCGCCACCTCATTCGTGCCACCTCTGGCGAGACAGTTAGTGCCTGTTTCCGCATCATTCGCGAGCGTGACCCCGAGCTGAAGGCCCTCTGGATGGGGAAGATGTACACCGAGATGTTGGTTGGTCTGAAGCTCAACTCAGTTGAGACGATACACGCTTCTCTGCTGGTGCTGAAGGAGCTGCTCGAACAAGGTGGCATGTTCATGCAGGACCACTACCAAGAGGCGTGCGAGATTGTCTTCCGCCATAAGGATCACCGTGATGTCACCATCCGTAAGACGGTGGTCATGCTCATCCCCGACCTCGCCAACTATTCCCCTGCCGACTTTGCACTCAGCTATCTGCACAAGTTCATGCTGTTCCTCTCCGGCATGCTGAAGAAAGAAAAGGAGCGCAACGATGCTTTCCTGGCCATCGGAAACATCGCCAACTCGGTCAAAAGTGCCATTGCCCCCTATCTAGACGGGGTTCTAATATACGTGCGAGAAGGCCTCAGCTTGCAGTCGAGAAAAAGAGGCTCGGTAGACCCTGTGTTTGACTGCATAAGCCGATTGGCAGTCGCTGTGGGACAGACTCTGAGCAAATACATGGAAGCTTTGCTTGATCCAATCTTTGCTTGTGAGCTGACACCAAAGCTCACGCAAGCCTTGGTGGACATGGCCTTCTACATCCCTCCCGTAAAGCCCACCATTCAGGAGCGGTTGCTAGATATGCTCAGCAATGTCCTCTGTGGTGAGCCGTTCAAGCCCCTGGGCGCACCCACTCCCAACACCCTTTCGGCGGTACCCGTAATCCCCAAGGATGCCAAAGATCCCCAGATTTATGAGCACAGAAAGGCCGAGATCAAGTTGGCTCTGAACACTCTGGGCAGCTTTGATTTCTCGGGCCACATCCTGAATGAGTTTGTTCGTGATGTAGCGATCAAGTATGTCGAAGATGATGATCCGGAGATACGTGAGGCGGCAGCTTTGACATGTTGCCAGCTTTACGTTCGAGACCCCATCGTGAACCAGACAAGCCATCATGCTCTTCAAGTTGTTGGCGATGTCATCGAGAAGTTGTTGACTGTGGGTGTTTCCGACCCCCAGCCCAACATCCGCCGAACAGTTCTGGCCGCGCTAGACGAACGATTTGACCCTCATCTAGCCAAGGCTGAGAATATCCGTACTCTCTTCTTTGCACTGAATGACGAAGTTTTCAGCATCCGAGAGGTGGCCATCTCCATCATCGGCCGCTTGGCGCGATACAATCCTGCCTATGTCATTCCCTCTCTTCGAAAGACCTTGATTCAGATGCTCACAGAGCTGGAATTCTCAGACGTCGCGCGAAACAAGGAAGAAAGTGCCAAGCTTCTCAGCCTTCTAGTGCAGAATGCCCAAGGTCTCATCCGACCATATGTCGAGCCTATGATTTCTGTCCTCCTACCCAAAGCGAGCGAGCCCAATCCTGCCGTAGCTGCCACTATCCTCAAAGCCATTGGCGAGCTTGCCACTGTAGGAGGGGAGGATATGCTACCATATAAGGACAAATTAATGCCTATCATTATCGACGCTTTGCAGGATCAAAGCTCCATCGTAAAACGAGAAGCCGCTCTGCACACACTTGGTCAACTAGCCAGCAATTCGGGCTACGTTATTGACCCCTATCTGGAGTATCCCCAGCTCCTGGAGCTGCTACAAAATATCATCCGAGCCGAACCCCAGCGTGGTCCCTTGCGTCAAGAGACTATCAAGCTGATGGGTATTTTAGGCGCGTTGGATCCTTACCGACATCAGGTATGTTAATATCTACATAACTTCAGCTTTACAGGATATTTATCTCTATCCGGAACTAGCTAACCTCTTGTCAATAGCAAGTTGAGGAGCGCGTTCCTGAGACCAAAAGAAGCGCCGAGACCAACCGCATGACAGACATCTCGCTCATGATGACCGGTCTCACTCCCTCTAACAAGGAGTATTATCCTACGGTTGTCATCAATGCTCTTTTGAATATTCTGAAAGACCAGTCTCTCGTTCAGCACCATGCCGCCGTCATTGAGGCTATCATGAATATCTTTCGAACCCTCGGTCTAGAATGCGTTTCGTTCTTGGACAGGATTATTCCGGCATTTCTGTTGGTCATCCGGAGCTCGCCACCAAACCGTCTCGAGTCATATTTCAATCAATTAGCCTCACTCGTCAGTATTGTGCGACAGCACATCAGGATATATCTCCCATCGATCGTCGAGATCTTACAGGAGTACTGGGAGGTCTCGCCTTCCCTTCAAAGCACGATATTGTCGTTAGTTGAAGCGATCTCGCGATCCCTGGAAGGAGAATTCAAGATCTACCTTGCTGGCTTATTGCCTATGATGCTTGGTATTCTAGAGAAAGATTCGACCACCAAGAGGATACCTTCCGAAAAAGTTTTACATGCCTTGCTAGTGTTTGGTTCCAGCAGTGAGGAATACATGCACTTGATCATTCCCGTCATCGTACGCACTTTCGAAAAGCAGGGTCAGCCGACTTTTCTACGCAAGTCCGCTATTGAGACAATCGGTAAAATCTCTCGGCAGGTGAATCTCAACGATTACGCCGCCAAAATTATCCACCCGCTGGCGCGAGTCCTTGCAAATGGCGAGATTTCCCTGCGAGTTGCTGCTTTAGACACGCTTTGTGCACTGATCCAGCAGCTCGGTAAAGACTACCTGCATTTCCTTGGCACGATCAACAAGGTCTTACAAACGAGCCAAATACAACATCAGAACTACGATCTACTTGTTTCCAAGCTGCAGAAAGGAGAAGTATTGCCACAGGATCTGAGTTCTGAGGGGCGTTTCATTGACCAGCCCGACGAACCGGCCTTTGCGGAATTGGGCAACAAAAAGTTGGAAATGAATGCCATACATCTCAAGACTGCATGGGATACAAGAGGGAAATCCACCAAAGAAGACTGGCAGGAGTGGTTGCGACGCTTCAGCACCACACTCCTGAGTGAATCTCCCAACCATGCACTCCGGGCCACTGCAGTGCTAGCTAGTGTTTACCTGCCTCTGGCCCGGGAGCTCTTCAATTCCGCCTTCGTTTCATGCTGGAGTGACCTGTACGAACAGTTCCAAGATGAACTTATCCAGAACATTGAGAATGCTATTCGATCAGAGAATGTGCCTCCGGATTTGCTGGGTCTTCTCCTCAATCTCGCGGAGTTCATGGAGCATGACGACAAAGCCTTGCCCATCGATATCAGAATATTGGGGAGGGAGGCCGCTCGCTGCCATGCCTATGCTAAAGCTCTACACTATAAGGAATTGGAGTTCTTACAAGACCAGAGCGGCCCAGCCGTGGAGGCTCTGATCGTTATCAACAACCAACTGCAACAGTATGATGCTGCTATTGGTATACTTCGTAAGGCACAGCTGTACAAAGATGGCATACAGCTTCGCGAGACCTGGTTTGAGAAACTAGAGCGGTGGGAAGAAGCCCTCGCCTTCTATGACAAAAGAGAGTCAGAAATTCCAGAGGATCAAGCCATCCCCATTGACATTGTAATGGGCAAAATGCGCTGTCTACACGCACTTACTGAGTGGGATGCACTTGCTGGTCTAGCAGCCAATACCTGGGCAAATGCTGCTCCAGAGGTCCAGAGACGCATTGCGCCCCTGGCCACGGGTGCTGCATGGAGTTTAGGTAAATGGGACGCTATGGAGATATATCTGTCGTCGATGAGGCGAAACTCGCCGGACCGCTCCTTCTTCGGTGCTATACTTGCTCTGCATCGGAACCAATTCCGTGAAGCAACCCAAAACATTCAGCAGGCGCGAGAAGGCCTGGATACAGAGCTTAGTGCGCTTGTCAGCGAGTCCTACAATCGTGCCTATCAGGTTGTCGTCCGAGTTCAAATGCTTGCCGAATTGGAGGAGCTTATCGTGTATAAACAAGCAGACGAAAAGAAGAAGTCCACAATGCGGCGTACCTGGGAGATTCGTCTGAAAGGCTGCCAAAGGAATGTAGAGGTATGGCAACGGATGCTTCGACTACGCGCTCTGGTCATCTCGCCCGAAGAAAACATGCACATGTGGATCAAATTTGCCAATCTCTGCAGAAAGTCGGGACGCATGGGGCTTGCCGAGAAGTCCTTGAAACTGCTAATTGGCACTGACCACCCTCTCGAGGAAATCATCCCTTATTGGACCCAGAACAGCCCGGCATCGAATGCGGCCGCTCGCAGAATACCTCCTCAGGTCGTCTATGCTGTACTCAAGTTCTACTGGGAGTTTGGCCAGCAGCCGGCAATGCGGCAGTCCGGACATGCTGAGAAAACTCTCTACTCACTTCGACAATTCACCGCGGACACGGTACAGCATTTAGATATAGCGCGAGCCTCGTTGCAGTCCGTTCCGAACGGTGTAGATCCCATGTCTGACTACGGGTTCCACAATGGTGTCGAGCCTGGTGTCTCTCGATTGAGGTCCCAAAAGGAATACCAAGATCACACAGTTCTTTTGGCAAAATGCTACCTCAAGCAGGGCGAATGGCAGGCCGCTTTGAACAAGAGTGATTGGCAGGACCAGAGCGTGCAGGAAATCTTGACGTCCTATTCGAAAGCTACGCACTACAACCCCAAGTGGTACAAGGCCTGGCATGCTTGGGCCCTGGCCAACTTCGAGATTGTTCAAGCTCTCATGTCCCCAACTGACCGGACAACGCCCAGGCCAGACTCGTCGGTGGTAATCAATCATGTGGTACCAGCTGTGCAGGGTTTCTTCAAATCCATTGCCTTATCCTCCGGCAGCTCCCTGCAGGACACTCTTCGCCTTCTCACATTGTGGTTCGCCCATGGTGGCAGCAGTGAAGTGAACACGGCAGTCACTCAAGGTTTCGGCACTGTTAGTGTTGATACCTGGCTGGAAGTAATACCACAGCTTATCGCACGAATCAACCAGCCGAACCCCAGGGTTCGTCAATCCATCCACAACCTGCTCGCGGATGTCGGTCGCAATCATCCACAGGCCTTGGTGTACCCTCTCACAGTCGCATCGAAATCCCCGCAGAACACTAGGAGGTCAAGATCTGCGGCTCTCATCATGGACAGTATGCGTGCACACAGCGCCAATCTCGTCGAGCAAGCAGATGTTGTCAGCCACGAACTTATCCGGGTCGCGGTGTTGTGGCACGAGCAGTGGCATGAAGCCATCGAAGACGCTTCTCGTTTGTGGTTTTCTGATAAGAATGTGGAAGGCATGTTCGCCCTCTTGAATCCGATGCACGAGCAACTCGAGAGGGGACCCGAGACATTGCGTGAGATCAGCTTCGCACAGACGTTCGGAAGGGATCTTACAGAAGCCCGAGAGTGGTGTCGGCAATATGAAACTAGTGGTGACGTGACCGATATTACCGGCGCATGGGATCTGTACTACCAAGTCTTCCGTCGCATTGGGAGGCAACTCCCTCAAATGACATCCCTCGACCTCACATATTGTTCCCCGCGGCTCCTCAATGCCAAGAACTTAGACCTCGCTGTTCCTGGCACGTACCGCAGCGGGAAGCCGATTGTGCGAATTCTCTCATTCGAGACCACCTTCAGTGTCATTAACTCCAAACAGCGACCTCGGAAGCTCAATACTGCGGGTAGTGATGGTGTCACGTATGCTTTCTTACTCAAGGGTCACGAGGATATTCGACAAGATGAACGGGTCATGCAGCTCTTTGGTCTCTGTAACACGCTACTGTCAAATGACTCCGAATGTTACAAGCGCCATCTAAACATTCAGCGATACCCAGCCATCCCACTCAGTCAGAACTCGGGTCTCCTCGGATGGGTCCCCAATAGTGACACCCTCCATGTTCTCATCCGCGAATACCGTGAGAGCCGCAAGATCTTGCTAAACATCGAGCATCGTATCATGTTACAAATGGCGCCAGACTATGACAATCTGACCCTCATGCAAAAGGTAGAAGTGTTCGGGTACGCTCTAGATAACACAACCGGCCAAGACCTGTACCGTGTTTTGTGGCTGAAGAGCAAGAGTTCGGAGGCATGGTTGGAACGACGAACGAATTACACCCGTAGTCTGGGTGTGATGAGCATGGTCGGCTACATTCTGGGTCTGGGCGATCGACACCCGAGCAATCTAATGCTGGACCGCATTACGGGCAAGATCATCCATATTGACTTCGGAGACTGCTTCGAAGTGGCCATGAAGCGTGACAAATATCCCGAAAGAGTTCCTTTCCGCTTGACGCGTATGCTCACATACGCCATGGAGGTTAGCAACATTGAGGGCAGTTTCCGCATCACTTGCGAGCACGTCATGCGGGTCTTGCGAGACAACAAAGAAAGTGTGATGGCTGTTCTCGAAGCGGTAAGTTTTTCCCACTCTCCACTGTGCCTAGCTGGATGTTAACTCTTTGATAGTTCATCCACGATCCCCTACTCACCTGGCGTCTCACAAATACTGCTTCGGCCAATGGCCCGAACTTCCATTCTGAACGTGAGGCAGCACTCGGGGCAGGCGCTCAGCGGGCGCGTCGACCCAGCATTCTAGACGCCGAACATCCGCCGTCCGAGCTGCTGGGTGTGACTCAGAGCGGCCTAGAGTCAATGCAACAAGGAGGTATACCCGGTCGGGCCCGCGCTCGCACGAATTCTAGCGTGGTCAACGGAGTGACGCAAATGGATGGCGAGATGACGGAGATTCAAAACGCACGGGCTGTCGAGGTACTTGATCGCGTGAACCAAAAACTGACGGGCCGGGACTTCAAGCCTAGCGAAGAGCTCGAAGTAGTGCAACAGGTCAATAAGCTGATCATGGAGGCTACCAAGCTCGAGAATCTGTGCCAGCATTACATTGGTTGGTGCTCATTCTGGTAATCGTGTGATGACCAGAACCAGGACTGATAGAGTGGGACTCGGTTGGCGTTGTGATTGAGAAACGGTCGGCGTTCGGAGTCGAGTCCTTACGACGAATCCGGAATATCCTTGCTACGTGATATCTATGAGCTTTTTTTGCGCTTGGGATGCTATTACATCTGCTTTTAGAGAGTACGAGTACGGGGCGGTGAGGGAGCATTAGTCAAACCGGCTACATCAGTTGGGATTCAGTGTTAAGTGCACAGATCAACATAGGTATGCATGTCAGCATGCCCCTAATGCATACCTCATTTAGTAGCTTCATGAGGAAACGACATTACATACGATGCAACTCATTGATACCTATCGGAAGATGTCTATATAATATGCCGTGCTGTGTAGTGGTTAATCGAGCAAGAACGTGAAGTAGTCTGCCTACCTACTACCTATCTGTCTATGCCACAAGGCGATGAACAGACAGCCGCCACTTGAACTTGAAGTAATTCAAAGCAGCAAAAAGAATAAATGAGATGTGCCTAAGACCAAAAGAATCTCTCGATCGGGGAATCGAACCCCGGCCACCTGCGGTGCTGTGCAATGACAAGCAGGTATCCTAACCACTAGACCAATCAAGATGCTATGATGCTGTATGACAATATGCCGTTTATCGCTACTCATGAAGCAGGCTCCACAGACTTTGAGTCGTGAAGAATTTGCGAAAAGACGAAGCTGAGTTGAAGCGTTTTGACACAGCAGTGTGTGAAACCTTACGTAACTAGCCCCAGCATTTTTGACGACATCCTCGCAGGCATTCTTGTGGGCATCCACCATTTGCACTAACTTCTTACTTGCCGCGCAACCAAGTGAGAAATATCCACCAGACCAACCCACGCTTGCGGCTTGCTAAACATGCGTGATAAAAGTGTTTCAGTCCACTTCGTTGTCGACGGTGTGGGCCTGAATGCATGTGTAGCACATAAAGCAAAGTTGGCGAACGAAATCTCAACAAATTACAATTCATTCATCTTGATTGGTCTAGTGGTTAGGATACCTGCTTGTCATGTACAATGCGCAGGTGGCCGGGGTTCGATTCCCCGATCGAGAGATTCACTTTTGCTACTGCTTTGATTTTTGACGGTTCCTCAAAGACTTCAGCTCAACTTACGAGTCAGCTCGCCCCTAGACTATCGGTCAATCTTAACTCTTGGTCTCGGAGATAATGTCGTAAAAATTTAAGCACCGACACACGATCAGCCCTGCGCCCCTCTTCGGGCAAAATTTTCACATCGGTCCGCAGATTTCCAACTATCTTATATAGATAGACATAGTCGGTAGATAGCTTCATACAAATCCCACATCTTGATTGGTCTAGTGGTTAGGATACCTGCTTGTCATCGATTCTATCAGATGAATAAGTGCGCAGGTGGCCGGGGTTCGATTCCCCGATCGAGAGTTTTTGTCTTTTGACTTTCGGATTGATCTGTTTATCATGTTCGATGATAATTTTATCTACTAACCGGCTGACTATTCTATCGCATGTCGGGCATAGAAACAAACCATCTCTGCCGTAGTCTGACTCTTTGTTCTAAATCTTGGCGTTCTATCTTCTTACTATGCCGTCTATGCCCAAGACTCGCGGCGGCTGATTATCCAGTTATAACAGTTCATTAAAAAGTAGTTGCTACATACCGCGATTCGGAATCTATCCAGATTACATTCTGCGTTCTGGCTATCTATCCGTTCGTTGTCCCTTTCCTATGCTTCAGAAATGATAGTGTGTTCCCTTTAAAGATGAGGCTATTCTGATTATTACAATCCAAGTTTAATCCTGTTCAGATTAACCTAGCGAGCTCTAGCCATTGGAACTCAGATGTACAGAATCAGAGAATGACTAGATGCATGGCAAGATCATTGACTTGGTATCCAACTAAGCGAGAATTCAATACGGCAAGTTCCATAAGCAATGAGCCTTGTACGTAAAGCATTGCAAGTCAGGGCTTGTCTATGTCCATTTTGTTGTTTATTCTGCCCTGGGTGCTCCAGTAGACTACCATAACAATTATATTGGTTTCTGAATATACAACCATCTTAGCTGCTCCTTGGTAAATACAGGACTGTGGTGTGTCTTTCACGCGTGGTATGAGGCGAGACTGTAGGGAGCAACTGCCAACCAGTCTTTACTTGACCCAACCCCTTAGTCATCCCCCTTCAACCCAAGCATGAAAATCGCTGTCTTTGGCATCAAGTGAACAATTACGTTGTATAAGCAGGATCAACAACCTTCACTTGGAGGGTTTGAGACTATCACCTCAGTTCTGACTAGATATTTAATAATGAACCATAGACACCAGCACAAGCCTTGACGGCCCCTAAAAGGATACACACGTCCTTATGTGTAGTTTTCGGCGTGAGCCAGTTCCACTTGTTTGCTGTTCAGACTGCACCCAAGTAGCATCTGCTTATCTTGGGCCTTGGCGACTGCATGAACTGCATGCAGCCCGGTCAACCCAGTCAATATAGGACAACCAAAAGAAATCAGCAACAAAATAACCTTTCCTCGTAGGCATTTCGACGTCAACAATCCCAAATACAACCTCTGTGCTTTTCTTTTTTGAGTTGTGGCCCACAGTGTACGCTCACTTCAAGTGGCCTTTGTCTCACTGGCTATTGAATAACTCAAGGTAGCTGCCATCCAGGGAGCTCGTACATACAGCCTCTCACAGCTCCTAATGGTTCATCTGAAATTCATATTGTGTGATTGCCTTTCATTGAATCTCACTATGATTCAAAGACTTTGATTTGAGGTAGGTGCTACCCACGTTTGGCAACACCAAGAGCACTGACTGCTTTGAACCATAATACTGCTTGCACAGATTGGGATAGTTAGCCACTGGTCCATCTTATGACCATCATGTTACCTTACTCTCACTTCTCGGCGTGAATCTTTTCTTCTGTGATTCGAACATTGGAGTCTGACTTTGATGGGCACAGCCAAGATCATTCAAGTCGCCGTGAGATGAAAAACTAAATATGCGCATTTTGATTAGCCAATTATGAGACATAACCGCGTGGGAGAGATGCGCTTCTTGTACACCCTTTTCACATCGTAAATGTTTCATGCCAACGATCTACACGACTAACACGGCGTCACATCTATCCAACTATGTGACTGTGAGAGTAGCCTCAGTACTCATAAGTTTTACCCTACTGCCTGAAATATTTCAACGCCCCTTGCTCAATATAAGGACATAGTTGTGGCAGTGTGGCTCATGAGAAGCATATGAGGGTGGAATATTGGTGTATGCACTTGAAGCAGAAATCGAAGATGTAGCTGCTTTCGAAACCGTTTTCGTGCCCCTGGATTAATGCGGCTATACAGACTTCTGCCCATTTGACCTAATCGCCGTTCGACTATTCGGCGAGACCATTACATGACTATTCAGTGGCGAACCGGCACCTTTGACATCATCTGATACCTACATTGCCGTTCATTTGCTTCAAGAGCCAAGTTTCGACAGCGAGTATGCATGAAGAGCGACAATCATTAGAGAAAGACCATACTTAGAGAGCGACAGTGCTGTAAGAGCCAGTACCTCGACAGCGATCCCTTTGAAAGCCAGTGCTTTCAATAGCTAGAAACATGGGACCGCAACACGAATGGGGTAGGTAGTTCCTCTCAATGGCTTTTGGCATTAAGAGGATTACCATTAAGAGGGATGCCCAAAGAGAGGACGTTCTGTATAAATCTCTGCCTTCCCCCCATCTTTTTCTTGTTTCCTCCATCTCTCTCACATCACTCTCCCAGTACTTCACTCTGTTCCTCTCTTTTGAGAACAGACAGTAACTGGCCTTGTCCTCTGCCTTCTACCTGACTTGCCTCTCAAAGGGACAGCACAGGTACAAGAAGCACCTAGGTAAGTTATTCACACCTTTTTCACCTCTTCCACCGGTTCCCATCACAGATTCAGCTCCTCACTCAGCCCTTCTTTGCCTGCCTTGCTAAAAGGCCTTTCATCACGTCTCTATGCGTCCTAACACATCATCTGTTCTGCTCCCAAGACAGCCCACAACTCGGTTTCGGCAACCTTTGAAGTTTAGGTACTTGCAGAAGTCCTTTTCAAGTTGATTTACAAGGCGGGTACTCCCACTTGCAACTCAGGACGGTGCCTACCCTACTTGCAGCTCCTTCTCTGCACATCTTGTCAACTCCTACCATCCATCCCACCTTCACACAACCTCTACCTTCACAACTTTCCTCAACTATTTCCCTCTTCAACTCAATCTTGAGTAAAGACACTATCTTCTGATCAGATCTCTGACCTCAACAGTCTCCGCACCACGTCTGTGTCAACTTGAGGATTAGTGACATCAATCTCGTCCCTCGTGCTCGTCATCCAGTGCTGCTTACAAGCTACACGATACAGCCTTCGATCTCGGCCGCACGTCAGGTTGCTCTTCGACTACGCTCAGCTACCCACTTCACTAGTACTGTCCTCTTCGTTCATCCATTGCCATCATGTCATCCACCATCGCCGGCGAGCAGCCCGTTGTCGTGCTCGTTGGACAGGCCAACATGGAACACTGGAAGACCAGCATCCGGGCCCATCTCAAGCTCTACAATCTCGACCATCTGATCGACTCGGCTCCATCCTACAACGCTGAGCGCGTCTTGTCAATGGACCAAATCCGCTTGGCCATCTCGCTTCTTTGTGTCTCCATCTCAGGCTCGCTACTCTCATCGATTGGTTCCCCCTGGGATAGGCTCATTACCAATAACAGTCCTCGCGAATTGTACCTCGCAATCCTCGATGAGGTCGATAGTCGCGCCTCCTTCTTCGTGCCAGAGCGGCTCCGTCTCCTACTTGCTCTGCGTCCCCGCGGCCCAGAGCCGGTCGACTACACTGCCTTTTTCCACAAGTTCGTCAATATGGTTAATGAGCTGGCGGATATGGGAACTCAGATCGACGGGGCCACGGTAGTTGGCATGATCATCAATTCTGTCCGCGAACGCAACGAAGACTACGCCGATACCCTCAAGGACCGCTACTCGCGCGATTCTGACGGATTTCGCCGCTTCCGTGCTAATATTCAGTCGGGCCGAGAGGAATGTCATTACAGCCAGGCTTCACCCGTCCCCAGCGCTTGGCGCCGTCGCCGCATCGGCGTTTGGAATGGTGAAAGCCTTGCTGCATCACCTGAGATGCCTCCCGCCGCGTTCACATGGGGAGACTGGTGCGCCACTGCTGGTGCCGGGAACGACAACAACGATCATCAGACTGGAGGCAATGGCACTGCTACCAACTACGATGAGACCGGCAGCAATGGCCGTCCAACGACTCCTGTCTGGAGCGACTCTCGTCCGGGTACCTCTGCCGACGAGTTTGGTTGGGGACACACTCTCGGCTGCGCTTCCAAAGATGAGGACACCACCTACAGCACTTCTGGTCCTGAGCAGCATGCCCATGAGGCTTCTGGATGGGACCACCCTAACCCCGACCCTTTCGAGTGGGAGAAACGTTCTAACGGCTCTTCTCTCCCGGGTACGGAAAGTAATCAGTGGTGGTAGTTTCACATGGCCAGACCAGCATGTAAGGGCCTCAAGGAGTAAGTGAGTCCTCTACACAAGGCTTACAAATTAGGTACTGACAAGAACGGACAGGCGGCCTATATAAGAGACCGGCTACATGCGATTTCCTTTGTCGCTTTCCTTTGTCAGCTCATCGAGTCGATTAGGACACACACACAGAGCAGTTCTCGCATGTTTTATGCGCAGGGCTACGGGCGTCTTCAGTGTTTGTTGATCACGCAGTGCCAGTCGACGTTACCTCTGCGGAGTTCTCGACAGGCATCTCGATCTACATCTTTCCGCGACGAAGTCTCGGTGTTTCTTTCGACTTCTATTCCAGTCTGATTTCGCCGCGAAGAAAACAACGAAAATAAGAAAAAAGGGTCTGGGTGCGAAGGAGGACAATGGCTAGGAGGTCAGATCATAACAGAAAACGAAGAAAAAAAGAGTGATGCAAGACAGAGGTACGGAGGCCAGTCAGAACCGTCCTCATGGTTCTTGCGGAGCAGGCAGAGTAACAAGGCTGTTGACGCAACAGAACGGCGCCACATAGAGTTTTCATTGCACTGCAATGGAGGCATAGGTACTTGAGTTATCTCCACAGATGAATCCACGATGATTTCATAAAACAGCATTCTCTCATACAAGTGACTGAGATATTGTGAGACAGTAGTGATATCGATGTTTTGTTGTGAAATTACCAGGATGATTCCTGACGTAATGTGCCGAGTGTGCCGCAAACAAGAAATCCCCCTCAAGAGGTTTTGCAAGACTCTCGCCCCCCAACGAAAGGTGTAGCAAATCTACGCAGTGTGATGACAAAAAAATATCTGGGCGGAACTAAATCTTGGCTTCACTTTGCCCGAGATCGAGACACAGCATTACTTGTGCACCAGGTCACGGTGTACAGCTTAAGCTCGGACTCGACGTTGAGCCCAACGTTATCATGCGACTTCCCGAACTTGGTGAGACCATTTTAGCTGTCACTTCGAGCTCGTAGAGGTGTACTCCCATTGCACTGCCGTTCTGAGTGCGACGGTACATTCAAGTCGTGCGAACGTTGCGCAAAAGAGCAACTCCCGGGCCAGTGACTGCTCGCGGGTCACTGCATGGATGTATTCCGTTATCCTTGAGTTTCGAAAAGAATCCAAGCGTGTGTGACGTGATATCTCTCAAATGAGATACTCGCATGTGAAGAGATCATCCATCTCGGGTAGCTGAACATACGGCCGGATTGCTCATCGTGAATCTGTATCAACAATACAGAGAGGCGGAATGTCGTTCTCAGTTTCGAGAAGGACTAAACGAAGAGTTGTTGGAAGTCTTGTATGTTTGAGAATATGAATGAGGTGTCATCGGAGGGGAGCGCCTTCTCATGGCAAGCTTTGTAGTAATGAGTGTCGGGTACGATGAGCAACAGTGTGCGATGTGTGGTCATACCGCGGTGGACGAATTGTAGTTCCGGCGCGTCGCCCGCGCGCATATGCTAACCGTCTAGTTGAGGAGATTCGGATCTCTTGGCTGCCAATCTATGCCAGTGAGCCATCATGCACGGCACCAAAAGCGGAACGCCTGCAACACAACTAAAGAGGACGCTCTGACGTTTAAGGTCTATCAAGAGGTTGGGTTCGCGAGGTATAAAGAAAAGAAGGCATCCACATAATACGCTGAATAGGGGCAGGCCTTCATTTTATACCTCAGGAAAAGCACAGGAGCACCGAGCTCGCACTCGAAGATTTGAGTCTTCTGTATCTAGTTTGGCAAACACAGAACCTGAAACATCGCAAAGCACCAGTCCGCATCGAGTCACGTTCGAACACCAGGGTCTTTGCGAGACTCGAACGCCTTGTACTAGGTAAGCAACAAGCTCACGACGCCGCGGTATTCGCCTAAATACTACATTTAGAGAGCAATGGTATGATGCGACAGGCTAACCGCATCACACTGTAGTCAGCTGATAGTCGCCTTACCTCTTCACCCAGCCCTGAGCTCCCAGTCAATTCACCGCTTCTCCTGCCAAACATGTGCCGCAACGTCAAGACGCTGTCGATCTGTCCGACATGCAACACACAACTATCGGAAAGCAGCAACAAACAGTGGTGCCGCGATGCGCGCAAGCGGGGCAACTTCGGACGGTGCAGCACGGGCATCCGCAAGGCCGAAGAGGAGTACCGCGGCGAGGAGTGCCGGACGTGTGCTGAGATCCGCGAGCAGGCTATGAACCAGGTCAGCATGGATGAGCTTGCTCAGAGGAGACTTGGGTGGCGCAAGGATAGCAAAGGAAAGGGACGTATAGTAGATGACAGCGATGATGATTTCGGTTATGGGTGGTAAATTGGTGGTAATTTCGGTTTGCTTACATACCCATACCCCTATTCGCACACCCGACCTAGTAGCTGGCTGTCGTTTATGATTTGTGAAGACTCTCCGAGTCTTGGATGAGCAGGGTGGTTCAAGTATCTTTCAAGCAGCAGCAGAATTACGGCCCGGAAAGTGTGTAATTGTACTCGAACATGCCTCTTCCAATCTCCGGTGCAGTGTTGATGCCATGTGACAAATATCCAGCGCTCGCCAGCGTTGGCCACTTTGACATCGAACCTAACGAGTTTCTTGTTTCATGCTCTGTGCTCGCACCTTTTTCTACTCGCGCATGTAGCAAAAGAAACCCGGTGATGCGAACGTTGTGGCTTCCGACTTTGTCATTTTTTAGAAGCGTTCGTTTGCAGCGGGTGCTCACACATGCGTGATAACAGTCCAGTAGCCGAGATAAGTATTGGGCCAAGCAGCAGAAAAGCAAATATGCAAGCAGGGGTGGCTTGCGTCACATCGCTAGGGCCACATAGGTATCATAGGATATAGACTCTCGACAAGATGAAACAGTGACTCACTGAACGATGCGACACTGTCGACAGCCAGGGCTGCTGAGATGATCCGCTACCAAGCCGACGAACTGTACTTTGATAACATAACATCCTCAGTTTTAGAGAGACTGCGAGGTGCGTGGACTCTTTCTATACTTCCGACGAAGTATCGTTACCGGCAGATTGGGAAGGATTCTTGAACCCCACCTATTTCTGTACCTAATGATGATTACGGTACATGTAAAGTCTACCATGAGAGCGAGAAGCAAAAGTTCCATCGATCAACTCCTCAGCCATGTATCGATCCAGCCAATTAGCGACGGCGCTTGCGTGTGTGGTCCGACTGGTATCTAGTAGGTAGCCTGTTCGATGGCGATATGGTCACAAACAAGAACGGCTGCTCCAAGATGCTGCGACGATCCGCCCCAGTCTTCGTGCGTTGCTACCTAGAAGAGGGAGGTAAGAAGCGGGTGGGAGAAACTTTGGGCAAAGGCCGTCGCGAGATTCTAGAACATTTGCCTGACAAAGGCCTAGAGGTACGGGGCTCTAAGTGAGCATCAATTCAGACGGGAGTCCAGAGGTAAGGTCGTCGAGCTTGCTATTTGCACGTAGCAATGGTATGTGCGTCTAGGCAGGTAGGTACGGAGCACTGGCACCGGCATTCAGTGGAAGATTGTGGTAATTTTACTGCCTAACCAGGCAAGTGCCACCTTTTGCTACACTGTACCTAGGTACCTTGCTCTTTTCTTTGGTGCTAACTCACCTATGTCAATACTTAGGTACTTCCTATTGGTCACCTCAGAGCTAACAACATTGAAATGTGCAAGGTCTGTCTACACACTTTTTTTCATTGCCAAGACCAAGAGACCGATTGCAACCAGGCTCATAAACTGGATGGTGATGCGCCATCTAGATCTTGGTTTAAAGCCTAGGGATTATGCTTAAGAAGCTACCGTACTGACATCAATTTGTTGCCCTCCCCCTATCTGGGTATATCTTCCTCGCGTTTGTCAAGTTGCCGTGGCGGTAGGCACGTTTCGCTTTGGATCTGCAAAGAGCAAGAGGCTGCCGACGATTCTGTTGTGCCTTCCGTCGCACACTTAGGTCAACAACCCAAAACTGGTCGTCGCTACCAAAACCAATTCAGCAGCAACAGCAGCTGCCCCCCTCGACCGAAAGTTACCTACCTTAGGTACATACCCAGGTATCGCCTCCCCCTTGTCGTGTAAACATTGAGCTTCAGGTTCCTACCCTCATGTGCTACTTTCATACTACGTTCGCCATTACACTGTCGTCGTCTGCCGTCCTCGTCAACAGCACCTCTCTTCACGACGTCCCTCTTGTCATAAAGCAAAGGAGGAATGTGACTTGGTAGCTCTTCGTCTGCCATTCGCCCATTGCATCGATTGACGTTCCAAGTGCAGTCGGCCCTCCTTTCAAGCTGGGCGTACGGTGAGTACCCATTGTTTCTATTTGATCCGTCACTTCGGTTGCATCGACGCTTGACCGCTCCCAACCTGCCTGCCTGCCTGCCTGACCTACCGGTAGGGAGGTGGTATGCAATGCCCAAGTACGTCCCTACTCCACGCCCCTCCCTTCGAATGTTCCCATAACAACTGGCCCCCTCCTACCCATCACTACATGGTAACCTCTTCCATCTTGCCTGACATGAGGAATGACCTTGATAAGCTTGTCCACGTTCACAGCGACTTAGCCTACGCCACTCCATCATATCCCACATTCCCTCCCAACACGCACGTTGTCTAACAGAGTACACGCCTGTCGTTCCATCACTCTAACAGTCAGTCATATTATAGGCTTATGCCATTAGGTTTCTCCTCTCTGACCGCAATCACCTACGAGTGGGCTGTTTGTTCCGGAAGTCTTCGTACTTGGTCATCCGCAGACTCGGCGTAAAATCATCGATAAAGGACTCTTCAATGATGATATAGACCTAGAATCATAGACAATATGGATGGCTCAACCACCCAACAGTCCTATGAAAAGCATTGGCAGGATCTTAAAAAGATCAGACAGAAGGAGTATACTGACGAAATCGATCATCTCACCAGAGAATGGAAGGATGAAGTCAAGTCGAAGCAGAAGGAATTCCTTCTGGACTATGAGAAGAAATGGAACATGGCTCCTTCCGAGTTCGCTGGCTTTCTAACAAAGTCTAGCAAGAACTTTCACGAAGCCATATTGCAACCTATCACTGATAACATGATGAGACGCATTCGTCTAGCAGGAGAAGCCCACGCTCAGGGACAGAAGGATATTCAGTTCGAATACAGTCGAGCCATCAGTCCTAATGCCAGCATGGACAATGCGCAGTTATCTACCGTCACCAGCACAATTTCTCATCAATCCTGGCTCAGTCCTGGTGTTGCAACAGGCATGATTCCGCCAGCACCTAAGATCAAAGCGTCTGTACCTCAGCCTGGCCTAGATCCCGAAGCACTTCCCACGCCTACTCCCACGGTCTCATCTTCATCAGATGAGCCCGCAAGACCCAACAACCTGCCTGTCAAGTTCGAGGATGTTTTCAAAAATGGCCAGGCGCAACACCGAATTGTAGAAGCTTTCCCCGGCGAGTGGTACATTTTGAAGTGCGATGAGCATAAGAAGTTCTTCACAGGGGAGCGTCCTATACAAGGCGCGGCTAAGCACCTTGATAGCCTGGTTCACGACTTTATGCGTCCCCGCAACCACGACAGAGCCCTGAGGCTGCTGGGCTATAGAGTCATAGATTGCGACAGAAATATGGCCGCCTTGAATAACTCCCTACTGGTAAATATCCTGAGCCTTGAATTTGTTTAGGGACAGCGATTGACCTGTCGATAGCCGGACAAGAAAAGCTCAACAAAATCCAGACCCAGCGATATTGCTGGCCCGC
The DNA here is from genome assembly GCA_022432385.1 of Xylariaceae sp. FL1272. Taxonomy (NCBI): domain Eukaryota; kingdom Fungi; phylum Ascomycota; class Sordariomycetes; order Xylariales; family Xylariaceae; species Xylariaceae sp. FL1272. The sequence continues at coordinate 1,201,392 of JAJJXC010000004.1, forward strand.
CCTCAGCCACTTCTACAAGACCCTTCCTAGAGACTCCAGGAGGGGTAGCATTGATGGCAAATGGGGCTTCCGACAGTGCGGAAGAGTCAAGCGATGAGCCCCCTCCCGAGTGGATTAACAACACAGATCGACTTATTACCAAGCCCAAGACTTTTCATATCTATTGGGCCTTTTGGAAAGAGGACTATGACGATGAGCCGAAAATCTGGCCTGTCCTGATCCTAGGCTGGGACGATCAGACACCAGGAGGGGTGAGTATCACATCCTTCTACTTGTTTTTATCAGGCAGGATTCTTACTGATTCTCGGTGATGTTCAGTTGAAAGGTGATTTAGTGGGTACTGGCCTGCTAGACGGTACGCGTCCCAGATGCTATAAATTCAGGTCAAATACAATCACTGGGTGGGCGAAAGGGTTTGAGGATGATGGTCCTAGGATCACGCAGAGGAAATTCCCTGTCATGTTCTTTGACGAGACGCAAAGTGTCGCCTGGGTTTCTCCTCGTGATCTTCGTAAATGGTATGTATAACCCGTCCTGCGATGACGGCATTTGTTCTATGCTAAAGACATTCGTGCTAACCTCCGCGCAGTACGTTTCCGTCTGATCAGATATCAGAGATTCAACTTCTCTCTCAAACCCCAAAATTACCTTGCGTGGGCAAGTGAGCTAACTTGGTACTTTGTCCACAATAGTTCCAATTCACATGGACAATCCACCAGATAAACATGATCATCCGATACAAGCGGCGCGACGATGGATTCTTAAGAAAGACGGTTTCGAGTCGTGGGATGAGTTCGAAAAAGTCCATAATCTCAAGAAAGCAGAGAAACGACAAACGCCCGTGACCCGAGACGAAGTATCTCCTGTTGACAGGGCGAAGATAGCAGAAGGTACAACGTCGAGCGATAGGGCAAGTACTGAAAGCCAGACGGGTTACAGGCATCCTCCATCAAGCGTCAGCGAAGAGGAAATCCAACGACTGTTGCAGACAGCTGGCGAGATACCAGGCGATGACGATTATGAGGACTCTGATGAGGACAGTACCTTGTCAATAGAGAGGGAAGAATGGGACGGGGCGCAAAACAACGACCGACCCTGGGCATTCTATGGCTTACGCGACATGCGGAACAAAGGATCCGCAGTTCAGAATCCTGAGAACACTACACCACAGACTCAGGCACCGAGTTCTGAGGCCTTGAACGAAGATGACTTATCCACTCCTTTGAAAGCGGCCATGGCCTCGGCTCGCATTCTTTCTGCAAGTGCGTGTTCAAAGCAAGTGGAGGCCGATGAACCGAGCAGCGGAAAACCTCTCTTGGCGAGTCCGAAAGCTCCATCGTCTGAACCGCAGCTTGAAGCGTCGTTTCCCGCAATGTCAACGTTCACGAAGAAATCCTTGGTGGGCAGACCATCATTGAGCATGACTAGCCCTACTCTATCATATCGACACACTCTGTCTGCCAGCGACGATGTTTCCAACGATAGGTTCTCCTCGGTTCTCCGCGGGGATTCCCAGTCCCAGAACGAATCACGAGATCGGTGGCTCCCTGCTGGTGGTAATGGCACCGAGGAGATGAGAGGTCTCAAACGATCGTGGCCCGATGGCGCCAATGAAGCAGACCGTAGTCCATTTTGTCAGGGCCTTCGTGACGAACAGGCCAAGAAAGCCCGAATAACGCCAAGCGATAGTAAAGATTCGTATCACGCCGACAAAAATGACGGGTTAAAACACAGCAATAGCCTATTTCTTGCGGAATCGCTTGGAACACATATAAAGGGAGCTCCGAGAATCGCCCAAGCAAGCACGATGGTAGAGGCTGAAAAGCCTGGTAGAGATTCCTCCGAAGGGATGACTGCGCTTGCGGCAGACAGCATTGAACAGACAGCCTCGAAGACGGGTACAGAAGCCAAACACAGCCCAGTTGAGCCGGCATTCATACCGAGACTACCTGTGGGAAGTCCATTGTTCGAGGTAGCCAAGTACGAGAAGGGATCAGTGCAATGGACTCGGAAGGGGCTTGGCCCGCTGGTGGGACTCTACCCAAGCTTTGACAACGAGGCACTTGGCACGGTTAGGGGCGAACCGGTGCAGATTGTCATCCGGCCGAGATCGTTCAACGAGATCTCGCGCAAACAGATACCTGGTGCCAACGGGAACTTCGAGCTGAGGCTCATCAGCGACAACGAGGAAGAAGCCGACATGAAGCTGATCTTCGACCGCAGCGAGACCAACAAGAAGTTTGTAGACCCGCCTGTGATCCAGGTCCGAAACTTCCGACGGTGGTTGGAGGGAGTCAACAAAAACATCAAGACCTCAGGGGGTTGAAATTGAGGCGGCTGTTGCATTTGACGCGATTCATTTGCTCGATGGAGTTAGCAGTAGAGATCGCATCACTGACGCAGGGTTCTTTAGACTCCGTTGTAAGAGACGGGAGCTGGTGTATAATGTACGTTAATGGTAAGCCTGCGTGCTGGAGTGTTCTGAAGTCAGGCTGCGGGCTTCGGGATTTTGTTGCTTTATGGCCAGGTGGTCAGCTCAGACTGAGCACCGAAATGACGATATGATAGCTATACCCTTTGTCAAGGTACCTGATTAAGGTAGGCTGAGGAATAAAGTGCCTTGATTTAAGCCACTCGGGGACGAGAACTTAGATGATCATCCCATTGAATCTTCAACTAGATGTAGACACAGACAACCCGTGCCTACCTAAAATCGAGGCGAGTGAGAGGTCGCGATAGCCTTTGAGTCATTGAAGATCTCTCTAACAACTGAATGATCTCTGAGGGCAGGCTCCCTGTCGGCTACAATAGTAGTGATGAGCATGTGAAAGTGCCAAGACAGCAGATGCTGGATCATCGGCGCTGGCGGAGGTAAGAATGGCTACACCTCCCCGCATTTCCAGCCCTTGCAGCATGGATGTTGATTCTTTGGGCAGGCAACATTCCCGTTTGGAGATGCAAGGAGGATGCAAACCACGTCTTTTACCTCGGCGACGAAGAGCGGTATCCCCATAAACATGCCAGCGTTACGAGTGGACTGAGATCCTTTCAATAAGATTATGTAATATGCAAGATTGAGACTCGTGGTTTGCAGACTGCCGTTTGTCTTCTCTCAGCCACGAGCAACAACGGTTGTGTACTTTCTGATCTCTCCATTCCTGCTCTCCCTGTACCATTACTTTGCCTGTCGCATGCACATGACGTCGGTCGCAGAATGACAACGCAGCCCACCTGAGCTACGGCAGCTTCAGTGGTCTACGGCGTGAGCAGGCTGTCGCAACCGTGCCATTCTGCCGCTTGCGTGATCAATATTGCCATCCGTTGTTGATCTTGGCTCACCACTGCGAACCGGAAGCTTGGGGGCCTTTCTGGCCGCATCTCGTCCGCTCGACGCCTTCTCCTCTCCTTGCATCCATTCTGTTCCCTCTAGGCTCCAGCCCTTGATGGCTGCACTTGTAAGTCTATAGTCTTCTTTGATTGCATAAGATGGCAACGCGTTGTCTATCCTCATATTATGTTCATCGCACTCTGTGAGCTAAGCTGTGGCCTTAACTCCATTCGATCCAAATCTGAGAGAGGATCAACCATTCGCTGTCGGAGACGCACAACCCTGGCCTCGACATCGTCATCACTCATCACCCTCACCTCCATCTACATACACACTCCACCACTACCCATCGCAACCATTTCAAATACGCTGCAGGCTGTCATGCGATACCTCAATTCTCACACGCTATAGGACACACCTTGGATGACACACATGTCGACCCCCAAGTCCACGCCCCGTGCCGACGTCGATAGTGCCAACCCCTCCACTATCGATCTCTCCGCTCCGCCCTCCTACGCTCCTCCCACCTACGCATCCTTCTCCCCAGCCGCGAACCTCTCCGCCACCTCCTCTGCTGCTAAGCGCAGATCGACTATCCTCGTTCATCAGAAGTCGCCATTACTCCTAGCCACCCCGCCGCAGATCACTCGAGCCCTCGCCTACAGCCATCCCTTCCTCCTCCCTCTCAACAAGCTCGTCGGGCTCTTAAGCTGGACAACAGGCGATCCATGGGAGAGCTTCCTACTGCTAGCGAGCTTCTGGGCGGTAGTACTCTACGGCGATGCAATCACACGCTTCGCGGGGCCGATCGTGGTCGTCGCCGGCATAATAGCCGGTATGTACGCCCGACGGTACAGTCCACTATCTAGCAGCGGGTGGGCCGAGCATCCCAGCGTCGCAAACGGCAAAGACAAAAATAAAGGGAAAGCAGCAGCTACGGGAAATGCTGGAGCTGGGCAGGGACACCAGAGAAATACGAGCGAAGCTACGAGCACGCGGCATCAGAAGACTCTGGATGAGATGGTAGATACCCTCAAGATCTTCACAACACGTTGTAACATCTTACTTGAGCCGCTACTCGAAATGACGGACTTCCTATCCACGCAACGGACTGCTACGAGCGCGACGGTGCGGCCCGCCCTCACGACACTGTTTGTCCGGATCATGGCCGTGACGCCTATCTGGATCGCATTGACACTCCCACCGTTGCGCATTATCACTACGAGACGCATTGTCCTCATATTCGGTACGCTAGTAATAAGCTGGCACTGTAAAGTGTGCCGCGTCTCCAGAACATTACTCTGGCGCAGCGCTACGATCCGGAAACTCGCTAGAGCCGTGACGGGTCTACAGTTCGAACGGCCGGTGAAGAAGGCTAAGGAGGGCGCGAATGGAAAAGCCGGTGCGGAACCAGCGCAAACGAAACAGGCACATGAGGCGGCCAAGTTATCCACCTCTGCGCTTACCCAAGCTATTGAACGCAGTCGTTCGGGGCTTAAAGATTCGGGCGTTCGGTTTACGTTCATACTGTACGAGAATCAGAGACGGTGGGTAGGGCTGGGATGGACGAATAGTCTGTTTGCGTATGAGCGATCTGCGTGGACGGATGAGCAGAATAATGCTGTTCCGCCGAAAGACGAGTTTGAGTTACCGGAGGTCGAAGATGGGAGGGCGAAGTGGCGGTGGGTAGAGGGTAGTAAGTGGAGGGTGGACGGTGTGCCGGATATGGAGGAACCCGAGTTTGACGCGGAGGCGGGCAAGATGGGGTGGATATACTACGATAATAAGGCACGTCACAATTCCAACGACTTGGCTGACTTGACGGTGGCTGACTTTCAACAGTGGCAGAATGGCCGCAGAGGAGCAGACGGATGGGGCAGGTGGACGAGAAGACGCAAATGGTATCGCGACGCAGAACTCGTCGAGATATCCGAGGAAGAGTTGCACCAAGAGTCGCGCGAGCCCGCGGCTTCTCCTCCGCCGCCGGCCCTACCAGCGAGACCTCAGCCTACAACTGCTACGTCGCTCGATAAATCAGATCCTGGTATATTATCATCGTCGAACCCGGAGACGGTGAAGAGCGAGGATGACGCCGCATCTATTATGAGTACATCTTCGAAGTCAGCGAGATTCAGAATGCCTACTCCGTCTTTAAGAAAGAGGCCGACAAACCAGTCTCAGCGCGGTAGAAGAGCGAGTGAGACGGCTAGTCTGAGGAGTAACGAGGAGGACAGCACGCTTGACCCTGCGCTTGAGCTGGAGATTCAGGGGCATAGGCGAGATCAGGGACAGTGGGGGATTGGGGATGAGGCACAGATGGGCCTTGAGTGATTCATACTCGGGTTTGCTGCGTGCTGCAGGAGTGACAAATAAGAAAACATGGTTAAATGGTGCGTCACTGGGCTTGAGTTTTTTAGGTACATTGGAGCATATTTGGCGCCTGGCTGGGAGATACCAATTTATCGTGTCTAAGGAATTATGATATGATTATTATGCTTAATCTTTAAGTCGCAGTTGTCTTATATCTCCGGTACTTGTGAATTAGGTTCCCTAGCCTGTTTCAACACGCTATGTTGTACAGCGGTGGTTTAAGCCTGAGTACTTGGTTGTACATTCTTAGGAACACCTGCCTCGTCAACATCCTCGATCGATTCGCTCCTTCTTCCTCTGGTATGTTGTTCAAATAGCGCGTCCATATCCTCTAGCGCCCTGCCTTTTGTCTCTGGATAGAATAAGAGGATAATCTTGCAGGCCGTTAGCAGCGACTTTTACTTGCCATATCAGCATTAGGGCAGGTCAGCTTACAGGTATGCAGATGAAGTTGATCGCCATAAAGAAGAAGTAAATATTCGATCCGATCGCGTCGATACCTACGGGCCATACTTGTGCGACTATGATGGAACCTATGGCGCCGCCTGAGGCTGAGAGACTTAGGCCGCGTGCTCGAAGAGCGGTTGGGAAGATCTGGGATGTGTTAATTAAATGCTTAAAGAGAGACGCGTGATAAAGGGTGATGTGTGTAGAAGTGGAGGTACTTACCTCGGATCCGTATACCCAAGCTGCGGGACCGAAACCCATGCTGTATCCTAGGGCGTAGATGAAGATGAATACTACGCAGACGATATCTGCTGCGCGGTTTGTGTTGTTTGGGTATGCCTGGCCTAGGGCTCCGTTGAACTTTATCGATGTCAGCTTCGGGCCTTTAAGCATAAGTACATAATGTACAGAGAGTACGACCTACCAACATAGCGATCCCCATAGCCAACGTCCCCGAGACGAGCGTAACTCTCCGTCCAAGACGGTCTATAAGCAACATCTCGATAACTGTCATGCCGATCTTCAGCGTCGACTCGATACCCCCGGCCATCAATGCTATACGGGTTGACAGCCCGAGTTTCTGCAAGAGGGTTGGTAGGTAGTATTTCATTGCTGTCGCACCGCACATCTGCGCCATGAATTGGAGGAGGGAAGCGCGCCATAAGCGGCGGAACAGAGTTGGGCTCGTGAAGAGGGACTTCCAGGTTTGGCCTTGGGCTTTGTGGTCGGTGATGTCTTGGCGGATTTGGGTGAGCTCGGCGTGGATCTCGGCTTGTGTGAAACTGCCTTCACGTAGCCAGTAGAGGGATTTTAGAGCGCGGTCGTGGTAGTTGTTTTCTGTTAGCCAGCGGGGACTGTATCAAGTTAGTTGCTGTCGTCGAGGTTTGTCCACATGAGTATTAGGGGGTGGGGACGTACGTCTCGGGTAGAAAGGGGAGACCGATGCCGAAGATTATTATTGGGATGAATATCACGATGAGTGAGAATCGCCACCCGAAGTAGTCGTTCCATGGTGTTCGGTCCCAGAATGTGATGCCGTAGCCTACCCAGAAGCCTACTGCTAGGCCCGCGACGAATCCTACGTGGTTGAGGACCACGTATTTTCCTCGTTTGCCTGCTGGTGCTACCTCGCTGTGAAACGCGTTAGCCCAGTGTCCCTATCTCAAGCAAATTCCAGCGAATGACCTGAAAAGGGCAAACCTTTGATAAAGCGGCACGGAAGTAGAAACCAATCCCACACCAACACCTGATACAATCCTTCCGATAATCATCATAGCGTACGCAGCAGGTGGCCTGGCATCACACTGTACAGCTGTGCCCACTGCGACGACGATGATTCCTACTAGAGCCGCATACCGGCGGCCAAGGTAGTCGCTTGCTGGATGAGCGAGGAAGACGTAGCTTGTCCATGTTCCGAGATAGTATATGGATGTTATGACGCCTTTTTGTGAGGCTGTTGGGAAGTCGAGGGCGAATGCGAAGCCGGGGTGGACTAGGACTGAGGAAAGGATCCCTACGTTGTAGCTGTGATATTTATTAGCTTTGAGTGTTTTAGATATGAAACGGGACTTTGGTAGGTTATAGTATAAGGAATCTCCTCTGATTGAAGGATTACTTGCCCCCAAACAAAGGATCCGATGGCGAAGAACACGCAGAGAAGATGAAGTCGAACCACTGCTTTCGGCAACGTCGCCATGATCACGGACGCAATCTCTTGTCTTCTGAATTAAGTAGCGAGGGAGGTTGGCACCATTTAATCTTCAAATGTCTATAAACTTTCTTAACCGTAAGATTAGCTCAGTGTAGCATGCCAATATTAAAGAATAACAATTCCCCCATGGGAGGTCTTACTCAATCATAGGGTAATATCGCAAGAACCATGTTATGTCCAATATAGTGTCGTTGTACCGTTCCCCGCATGCAGTGCCGAGCTGTGATGCTACATCGTTACCTCGCCTGGTGTGATCATGGGCTCGTGTTATGATGAAGTATGGAATGGTCAGTCGCCGATCTCGCTACCGTCAATCGTGGATGCGAGTTAGAAGTTGTCGAATTGAGCTGTTCAAGTATATGGTTGAAGCTCGAGGGTTTAGTTGTAAGTCATGGGGTAGGATATAGCCGGCTAAATGTGGAAGCACGCATTATGGCCTGTTGTAATGTGATGCTGTGAGCCAAGACTTGCCAAGTTGAGTAACAGCCGCAATTTATTTTACGGACCGTGGGTAATTGGAAAATCATTTTAGACACGGAATATATGAGGCAGGGTTATGCTGGGTAAGGTAAACAAATGCGAAGAGGGTTGATCTGTGGGAGACATGGAAATGTGGTGTGATTTTTAGCTTAGATAACTTCAATCGCGAGCTCGATTTGTAGTTCGTCTGTTCTCAATTTCAGGATCCGAAAGAAGTAACAAGAAAGTCGCACATTACAAATGCGCCATGATAGATCAAGATGTAACCAGGATGCATGAGATGCAGGAGTCTTCGAATGGTATGTTACTTGGCTCAACCTAAAGACAAGAGCCGAACTGACCAAGACATGACTATGCAGCTGCTTCTACATCATCATCCTCGACAGTACACCCTTTAGAGACAGAGCGTGGCAGGTCGCTTCGACGAGAACCTGCGATACGCACGCGAGCGACTCCTGAAGTCAGATGGCGAGACCTACCGAATAAAGACCAGTTGTTCATACTGGCACTATGTCGACTTTCCGAGCCTTTATCCAATGTCTGCCTATTGCCGTATATCTTCTACCTCGTACGCTCCGTTCTGAATTCCTCAGATGATGATGGTAAAGATGATAAAGTAGCTGCTCGCATATCCGAGTACTCAGGGATCCTAGTAGCAGCATTCCCGCTTGCGCAGTGCATCATAAGTCTACCTTGGGGCCGACTATCGGACAAACATGGGAGGAGATTCTCAATCATTATCGGGCTCACCATCTCGGTAGTCGCCAATATCGGGTTTGGCCTCTCGAAATCATTTGCCATGCTCATGTTCTGGAGAATCTTGGCAGGCTTAGCAAATGGTAACGTCAGCATTATGAGAACGGTGACTGCAGAGATCGTTAGGGAGCGCAAATACCAGACCAAGGCCTTTCTGCTGTTGCCACTCGTATTCAATTCCGGGATGGTCCTTAGCTTGGCTTTGGGTGGCTGCTTGGCTGAGCCTGCGGTCAACTTACCTGCATTGTTTGGACCGAGTGGTGTGTTCAACATTAATGGTAATGCAGATGGTGTTGCATGGACACTTGCGTATCCCTACGCGCTGCCAGCGCTTTTGAACGCGCTGTTCCTCGCAACAGCCCTGCTACTTGCAGTGTTGGGGCTCAGAGAGACTCTTATTGAAAAAGAGGATCGGATAGATTGGGGTTTGAGAATTGGCGAAATTGCTCGGAGACTGACGGTTAGGATATGGAATAAAGGCAGAAAAGAGCAGTATCACTTGTATACTGCGATGGAAGTTGAAGAGGAGGTTACAAGATTAGACAACGACGGTCACGACCACCTAGAGAAACCCCAACCACTTAGAACCGCGACACTAGCACCAAAAGTTCCGTTCCGAGGAATCTGGTCTCGCAGAGTGATCTCGGCCTTGGTCTCTTTCGGACTCCTCCCTCTACACAACTCGGCATTCATGCACATATTCCCTGTATTTCTAAGCAGTCCACCAGCGGACAACAGCGAGGCCACGTTCTTCGCTTTCTCCGGCGGTCTTGGTCTGCGATCAGCAACTATCGGCATGTGGCTCGCGACGTTCGGCGTCGGAGGTATTCTCTTGCAGCTCTTCATCTATCCACGATTGCAGAAACGCATTGGTACCCGCGGCGTGTTCCGCATTGCGCTGTTTCTCTTCCCACTGACATATCTCGCCGCACCCTATATATCGCTACTTGCGGGTGATCATGGGGCGCGATGGGTATTTCTGGGGTTCGTTGTCTGCGCGCAAATCATGGCGCGTACTATGGCCATTCCCAGCACCGTCATCTTACTCACAGAAGCTGCGCCAGCTCCGGTTGTTCTTGGAACTATCCATGGGGCAGGGAATATGCTGGCGAGCTTGGCACGTGCAGTTGGTCCTGCCGTAGGAGGCTACGTGTTCGCTTTGGGCGTCAAAGAAGGGATTGTTGGCCTGGTGTGGTGGTTATACCTGGTTGGTGTAGCCCTTTGCGCTCTCGCATGGTCTTACGTTACAGATGGTGCGGTTGAGATCCTTCACTGAAAGATGGCATTTATCGGGATCAGCATTTCGCGAATGACAAAACTCTCAGTGGTATTTGTGATCCTGTATCTACTATGACCTTTTGTTTCCTGACTTTGTGAAGCCGGAAGCACGGATGCAAAGACACAAATCAGAATCACTGAAACAGCATGTTAACGACGCTGCGTCGACTGTTAGCGGCGGCTTCAAGAGTTGAGTATAGTAGATATGTCCAGTAGTAGAAAGCGCAATGTGATCAGAGCCCATGGAATCCATATTTGTGATGTTGGACTTATTCTCTCCATTGCTTGCTGTCCCCTCAAGCGCAAGCAATCTATCCCCAGTATTAGGGCACGGTAACTAAACTTGTACGAACATGCAAGAAAGACAGCAGTTTCCAACTCATTCGTCTACATATTATTCTCCCACGCAGTTCTAAGCGAGACGGCAGACACCTGCATATGGGAATTGCCGGATATCGCATTCGGCAAACTCAGACGAACTGACAACGTCAACGTCACGCGGGGCACGTCGTAGGAATCCTGGTGTTGCTCGTATGTTCGTCCTATAGGACCATTCCATTACAAATATAGACCTTTATATGGCATTTATTGGGCCATGTCTCTGGGTGTGCAGTGTTGTATTGATGGTGGTGAATATGCATTTATTCGGCCCGTTGGTTTTCCCCAGCTTTTGGCCATGGTATCTCGATTGGTATGCATGTTCGCTTGCTAGTCCCCCTTCTATCCAAATATGTCCCCATGACGAGAACCTCATTAGGAAGGACGACGTCATACCGTCACTGCGGGTATGCCAGAATGACAGCACGACTTGGGCCTTGGCATGACTTGAGTGCGAAAACTCTTGGCAACATCTTGCACTCTCTCCCATACCTCCAGAGGCAGGCAAGGAATTACAAAACTCGGTTGCAGTCAAACCTATAAGATGGCTCAGGCATATGCAAAATCTATGCGGCGAATTCGGCGAAATGCGAGGAGGAGGAACGTATAGGTGCGCGTAAGTGCAAAATCGAAAGCCATATGTTAAAGCCTTAAGGTCCTACATCAGCAATTTGACTCGAGTTGCACAGGAATCCTATATACTGGCTTTAAAAAGGAGTATACTATTTTCGTAAACAGCAACGTAACGCGCGGCGCGCCACAGTTACATTTCTCTGTAAGTGGCGCCAAGTCATCAATTAACAACTATACTTGAGTAAGGCAAATAGTTGCTGTGCCACGTGCCCTTAAAGTGCGCTTAGGGATTAATGTATTCAAACTCTTGATCTGTACATGATTCGGGCATGCAAGGATCGTCGTATTGGCATCATATTCATTGTCTGAGCCGCAGCAACCATTGTCCGCTTATAGCCCGGTGTCCAAAGCAAGAGCCAGGTCGTCAACACGACGGAATCTTGATCTTCGCAACTAGAGCACTCAGACCGGGTATGATAGGAAGGGATGTTTGATGGGCATAGCGGTGTCGATATCAATAAACTTTCGATTCAGCTTTCCCATGACCTAGTAGTACATAGATCACTGCAGCAGGACGCCACACGGAGAGGAATCGTACTTTTGTGCGACAGCACAGATTAAAAGCCGACGAGTACGTGTCGCACTATTCACTCGACACCCCTGAGCCCAAGAACCCGCCAGCTGAAACTGGTGGGAATGCCGTCCTTGCCCACGTTGCATTGCCGCGGCGCAAATTAGCTTGTCGAGCTGTGGATTCGGTGGCACTACGGCATGGTGTTTCAACGACCGCCGAAAGGGGCTTAAAGGAATTATGTCGAGAACTGCCATCATTAACTTGGCTCCTAACTCGCAACTGTAACCCTGCTAACTTCAGTCATACATGTATTAAAAGTCAATATTGTGAGAAGATAACAGCTTGATCTGTACTCACATACTGCAGTGTTGAAACAGATAATCAGCTCTTCAATAGACAATAGAGACATCAAATAAGCTTATACTCGCACCCAGACACAACCCCTGCAAATCCTCCCGGCGGTAGTTAGTGGAGCGAGATTTAGGGAGTGACGAACCTGCTCCATTGACCGGGAATCGCTTGCCAAAGGTACCAATGAGCGATACACTCCCACTCCAAACAGGAAAGTCGATCACAGATTGGGCAGCCTATGCGGGCATCCTTTCTCGCCTTCTTCCTTGGGCCTTTGATGGCCCCTCAGCTGCATGCATGGTACTACCTACAGCACTCGTCACTCTTTGAAACATGCTACTTCTACGAATCAAAGCGCAGGTGGATTTGCAGTACGTTCGCCTGGCATACGTAATTAGATTAGCAGCCGATTAGCCGTTGTGATCTCGAGCTATTCTTAGTCTTCTGTTTCGAGTTGCTTGCAAGGTCTAAGTCGACGGTCCTAATTCTATATAAACACGTCGTCGGAACGATCGTCATGGACTGAGATTCTTAGCTTGCCAACGGTTTCTCGCCGTAGTCATTCACTTCTCAAGTTTCCCGCGCTTGCCCGAGACTACAGCAAGATGTTGTTGAAACAGTTGTTACCACTTGCCGCCTTTTTGGCCAAGGCGGCTTTGGCTCAGGACAAGCTGGTCTTCGCTCACTACATCGTCGGTCTCACGAGCGGCCAGTCGCAAGATCAATGGCAGCTTGACATCTCGCAGGCTATCGAGTCGGGTATCGACGGTTTTGCTCTCAACATCGGCTCGCAAGACTCCTACAACGATGCACAGCTGACGCTTGCCTACGAGACTGCCGCGTCCAACGGCTTTCTCGTGTTCCTCTCGTTCGATCAAGCCGCCTCGACATGGGACCAGAGCCAGATCTCCACGTATATCAACAACTACAAGGGGTACTCGTCCCAAGCCAAGGTCAACAACCTGCCTCTTGTCTCGACGTTCGAGGGACCATCGTCTGCTAGCATCTGGCCAGCTGTGCGCGACGCAACGGGTGGCATCTTCTTCGTTCCGGATTGGTCGTCTCTGGGTGCATCAGGAGTTGGTGCACAGAGCCAGTACATTGATGGCGCTTTCAACTGGGGTGCTTGGCCCAATGCCAACGTGTACACCATGGATGATGGCAATGATGTCGCATACAAGAACACCCTCGGCAGCAAGGCTTACATGATGGGTGTCAGCCCCTACTTCTACACGGATCTGCCCCAGTACAGTAAGAACTGGTACTCATCCAGCGACTCGCTGTGGTTTGACCGCTGGAGCGAGGTTTTCGATATCAACCCAACCTTCATCGAGATTATCACCTGTAAGTCTTACTTGCCCAATGCTGACCGAAAAGCGAGAGATTGACAAGACTAGGGAATGACTATGGCGAGTCGAGCTACATCAATGCACCAGTTACTGCTCAGATCGTGTCCGGTGCAGAGGGATACATCAATGGCTTCGACCACACCGCTTTCCGATTCGTGCTCCCATACTTCATCAGCGCATACAAGGCTGGCAGTACTGATGTCGCCGTGCCCACCACCGGTGCCATGGCCTGGTACCGCACCACTCCCAAGGCCGTCTGTGGTGATGGAGGCACCGTTTGGGGACAAGGCGGAGGTGCATCTGCTACCGGCGGAACCGAAGATGTTATCTCCATCATTGGCTTGGCTGATTCGGCTCAGTCTGTTCAGGTCCAGATTGGCAGTGGCGCTGTGCAAACACTCACGGCCACTAAGACGGCTGGCAAGGCTTCGTTTTACCAGACTTCATTCAGTGGTCAGACTGGTGCTGTCAAGATCACTTATAACGGAAAGACAACGACTGGCCCCGAAATTACCAACACCTGCCCCTCAACAGGCCATGTAAGTATCGTCTCTGAAGAAACCTAAGAAGCATGTGCTAATTTGTTGCAGGTCAACTTCAATTCTGTTGCCATTCAAGTATAAGAGTCTGGGGTGGTTACGCCTTTGATTTCGGGTATGGTGTGAGACAAGCCGTTGTTAGGGTACAAGCAGGGTTGTGCAACACATGTATATAAGAGAGTAAAAGCACGACTATAACGATTATGATGATAACAAACTCGTGATATTCTTTTCTCAAGTGTGGGTATGACACATTCAGGTACTTCTAGTCAGGCTTCTTGATGCTAGTCTGGAACTTGTCAGCCCACGTGGTGAATTCGTCGTTGGGCCCTTTTGACTTGTCCCATGGCGCCTTAAGCATCTCAGCTGCAGCGAAGGCATCAAAGAAGCAGGTGTCCAAGGCATTATCTATGGCCACCGGATCCAACTCATAGAAGGCACAGGCAGCGTCTCCAAAGCGGAGGGGCAGACGCTTGAGTATGGGGAATAGTTCATCGAGTCGCTGCATGACAGATGAGGCGGTGTCGCTGAGGGGAGGCAGTGCCTTGAGACGACGCTTGATGATGGCAGAATAGAGTAGAGTGGTGAGTCGCAGTCGCTTGAGGCACGAGTCTAGGCGTTCGCGGATCCTGTCTGGGTCCCCGCGTGGAATGTGCTGTGCGGTCATGAGATCGTCAATCATCTCCTGTGCAGAAAGATGGGTGGCGTTCATCTGGTCAGCCATACCCTGCACCTGTCCATCATCGTCGCTGTCGTCCTCATCCTCGTCCTCGTCATCCTCTTCAACCTCCTCGCTCCATTCTTTGAGTTCGTCCAGCACATCTTGGAGGGTATCCCTATACTCTTCGGCCTTCTTCACCAGCAATCCTGCTATGCCCAGCTTCTTGAGTAGAATCACATCGTCGCAAGCAGCCCAGATAACACCAGTAGAAACCATGCTGCCCTTGTCTCCCTTAGCGCCATTCTTCTGACTTGCGGACAAGGTTTTGCCATCCAGTGGGATAAGCTCTATGAAGCCCCGCAGTTCTTTCATTACGCGGTAACATCTCCAGGCGAGTTCACGGCGTGTGACAGAGGTATAGCTGTTGACGTCGCAGACTTGGACAGCAGAGGCCAGACCCGGTATAGGTCCACCAACAAGCTCGCCGAGAACTTTGCCAATGGCTGTGGGAGTGAAGGGCTCGTTGATGATGAGAAGGGACAGCTTGGTGGTATGGGCCTTCACCAAGCTTGCGGAATCGTGGGCAAGCGCAAGAGCATCGACTGAGCCGGCGACTGCGGGCGTGTCGGGCGCAAGGGGCGAGTGCGCAACGGGCTTGTCGAGGGCGATGGAGTGCAGGAGGGCCTCAAATTGGGCGATGAGGGCGTTGGTGCTCTCTATCATGGCAGAAAGAGCCCCGAGAGCGCCATAGTTGCCGTCTGGAGCCATTCTGCCAGTTGCGCGATCCGAGGCTGGCGTTGTCGAGGTTAGATCTGGGTCAAGGACTGGAATCGCCAGTGAAATTTTAATGGTGTTGTGTTGAATGAGGCTTTGGAGGGGCAACGCGGGGCAGACGATGGCACCCCTGTCCTAACTGGCTCAACTGGCAACACCATCCCCCCAAAGCAATTGGCCGTGACTCACTGTACCCAGTCTGTGATTAATATATGCGTCTAGGCAATTACAGCTTGATGTCTTTTTGAGAGGTGAGTGGAATATTCAAAAGAAATATGCTATATCATGACCTCGGTCGAGACCATGTTGCACAGGTCAATCCAAACAGTTCTTCTATATTTCTTGTTTGACCTGGCTTTCATCCTATCGTGTTAGTAGATGTGAGCACCAGCACGGCTACTTGACAGGAAAACATCCAAGGATTCTCGAAAAGAATCGCGAAAACAATAGTGCGCAATTCATAAGTCAAAAGCGACATATCTGAGGCACACTCAAGATTGAATGATCACATTGGATATCGGCAGAAATATGCGCAACCATTAAGCATATTGTGCTCATCTTGAGGAAGAATAAAAAATGAAAATCATTCAGATCCTTTCACTGAGGCAAGGTGACTTGTCCGACTTAAATTTCGCACAGGTATGCTATTGAAGAGCCTCATGCTTGCCATATTGCGGCCGAGGTGTAGCAAGCTAGTATTAACACCGTTGGTAATAGCAGTAATTATGTGTAAGGTCTGTAAGCTAGGTACTCGCAATGACCAGATGCCGACATTAGCAAAGTGTATATGCCAGGCATCTAACTAATTGCTTGGGGCTGTTTGGCTCTTAGGCATAAGGGACTATGCTTTGTAAGGTACTAGGTAGACAACTAGCAATGTGTAAAATAGCCTTCATGCATGTGCCTTGACTATTATCTGCACCCGCTCACAACAAAGGCTTTGAAATGTTTCGCTATCGCGAGATCAGCCTCACTCATATCTAACTCCAGACATACGTACAAATTAAGTCGAGAGTAGGACACCTACCTTTGCGCCATACCTAGGTAATATTTGTAATATGCTAATAATGCATGAGATCAGGACACACATAAAGTTCATGCAGGTTGAATCCCACCCTCCGTCCTGCCGGCATTCCATACCAGGATAAAACATACATAGCAACAAGAGAGATGCTTCGGAAGTCTTCACTTTTCCTCTAGTGTGAGAGATATATTCTCCCTTACATCCTTAAATAGAAATTCCCAACTTAGGTAAACCTTGATTGAGCCTTTGTGCTCATCTGCCACCCATGACCAAATTCACATTGTGAAATATGAATAATTTCCATGGTACCTGACTATATGCACTCTAGTAAGTAGTGCATTCCTCACAACATTTCGAGCCTTGGGTGGTCGGTCCTTGCCGTTATAGATAGCCGTACATTTGACATGAAAAGCCGAATTTCTCAGCAGAGGTAGCCAGTTCAACAACGACTTTATATCGTATCCGCAGTCCTGGCTCTTCGCTCTTTGCACTACTTGTACCGTTTCTTTCATTACGTCTTTTTGCTCAAGACGAGTACACACAGCTCATGATGTCTCAAGCTGATATTTATACCTTGTCAGCATAGATTCAATCGTCTCAACGTCTTATACTACGGGTTCGCCTCTATAGCTTTGTGCGGTAGCCTTGTGTAGGAACGTGACGCAGCTCTCACTCTGCGTTCACATACACACGAACACTCGGATGCTAACGAGCTCAACGGCTTATTAGACATTACTTTATTATGGGGTATAAGGTACAAACCTATAACAATGCATAGACACACCGCCATCGGTTATTAACAGCAAATATTTTAATCCAGCTGAGAAAAATACAGCGGCATCAAGTCTATATCTAGCGTGTACACCGAAAAAATCTCAAATTTTTAACCAAAGTTATTTCTCATACTCTTGTGACTCTTATTTGGGACCGTCAATGCGGTTCTTTCTGCTCCTGCAAGGTCTCCTCGTTGGAGAGGGCGTTGGCTGGCTACTGGGCACAGAGCTGGCGGGATAGGGCGAGCTCGATGGGAGAGAGGCAGGAGTGCTTGAAGGTGGCACCGGGTGGGAAGAAGCTGGATAGCTCGAGTGCGGTACACTGGAAGGAACAGGATAGCTGTTGATCGGGATGCTTGACGGAGAAACTGAATAGCTGTATGCCGGATAGCTTGAAGGCGCTGGAAAGCTAGAATGAGGCGGCACTGACGATGGCGGCAGGGGCAGAGATGAAGTTGGAGGATTAGAAGAAGGGGCCGGAAAGCTCGAGGGCACGGGGTAGATGGAATGAGGCGGTATAGATGAAGGCGGTGCGGGCAGAGACGAGCTTGGAGGAACGGAAGAAGGTGCCGGAAAGCTTGAAGGAACTGGATAGCTAGAATATGGGTAGAAACTTGAATAAGCGGGATAACTAGAATGAGCTCCGTAACTTGAATAGGCCGGAAAGCTGGACTGCGGTGGTACAGATGAAGGTGGTGCAGGCAGGGACGAGGTCGGGGGCACAGATGAAGGTCTAGGTGTAGACGATGGTGACGGTGTCGGCGTGTCTTCGGGAGTTGGCGATGGCGTGGGAGTGTCTTCAGGAGTTGGAGTCGGTGTGGGAGTTGGTTCCGGAGTTGGTTCGGGTGTTGGCTCTGGTGTAGGCTCGGGAGTAACACACACCTCAACTGAAGGCCCTCTCATGACTGCACTGTCGGCGTAGAGATTGAAGATTACAGGGGTCCTGTAGGGGGTGCAGGAAGCGTAAAAGGAGAACGCGAGAGTGGAGCTTGTCGCCGTGTATGAGGCCTCAATCGTTTGCCAATCCGCATTCACGTTGTGGTTGAATTGGACGACCTTAGAAGCAAAGAGATTCGTCGTGGTCAAACTGTCGTGGTAGAAGTACACAATACACTGCTCCGTTATGCTGTATGCCTGACTCACAACCCCCTTGTAGCTGATCGAGAAGGTGTATGTTTCGCCTACCACGAGATTGTTGATAGTTTGTTGGAGAATATTGTATGAAGCCTGAGACGGAAAAACTCTGGGAGTTCGTTTGTTAGTCATTTGTTGTTTGAAGGCAGTTGAGATGGAAACATACAAAGACTTTTCGCCGTCGAGAGCTTGAACATTCGAGACAGATGCAACCCCACCTGGCGAGACGTAGTTCCATCCAGTTATACCATCTTCCCATGAAGGGTTCGTCAGCAAGTTTGGTGCATCTTGCGTCGTGCACTCAGGGTTTGTGGCGACGACGACAGAAGAAGAGAGGGCAATGGCCCAAGACGTGATTTTTGCGAGACGACCCATGTTTCACCACACACCGAAACACTACGTAGCGAATGACCTGGTGGCGTTAAAGAGCAAAATCTTTGATATCGTATCAGCAATAGAAGGATTGACTTATCCTGTCCAGCATCGTACTTTATATGCCGTACAATGGACGGATAGACGCTTGCCCGAGTCATGGCTAGAGTAGGCCATTGATGCCAAGTACCTAGAGAATGCTCCCATTGTCAAGCTCGAGGGCATCGCGACATTGTTCCGCTTCCAGTTCATAGCTTTCGCGCAAGCCACAGGTCGCCTAGATTGTTTGGCTATTCCGGCTTGGAGATGGTTCAGGCCACTTGGTTCATCTTGGTACCTGACTAACCGGGTTGTTAGGCAATAGATCGGGCAGCTGAACATCGGTCTGGAACACCACGTTTTCGTGTCGACATATTCCCCTGGCTAAGATTTCTCTGCAGATTTTCGACTGTCACCGGCGCTAAGGCGCCAAAAGATGGAATCTAAACAAGTCTCGGCAGGCACTGCCATGAACAGATCCCCGTCCTCTTCGTTACCAGCAAATCGGGTCTTTATTATGGGGAGGAAACACACGGCTTAAGAGCCACTAATTATGAGTTCTGTCGCTAAGAGAGAGCTTCATGGCGTCAAAGGCGTTGCTCGAAGCTGCGAATTGTAGTGGTCCCGCATCATTAAAGTGCATACTATGCATCGGAAGCTACGCCACGTTATCTCGTGTCTGTGACACATCTGTAGAATTTGAAGCATCTTGGGACGACGAGAACGACCTAGCTCAACCCTTCTATACCCATATGAGCTTCACACCCACCACGCGTTGTGCAACTTCTCTTAGCATGAAGTCGCAATTCTGTTGTTCTTCCGCAAATCGTCCTGTCGGTTCGAAGAGCTAACGAGCGAGAGTAGTTCCCCTGATTACGGTTGGCCATAAGGTCAACTGTTCAAAAACCGACTTTACGTCATTATGCCCACACCTATATGCATATATCGGGGGATTGGCTGTTTACAGTAATATCTCAAAGTGTTTTTTAGCTTATACAAAGTATTATGTAGCTAACAGATTGTCAGATTTTTTATCGCAGCTTTCGCGGCCTTTACTGCTGTCGCTGATTTCGTAGCTTTTAATTTCGCGGCCTTCGCTGACTTCGCTGTCTTTGCTAACTTCGCTAACTTCGCTGTCTTCGCTAATTTCGTTGTTTTCGCTGACTTCATAGACTTTATTGTTTTCGCTGACTTCGCTGTCTTCGTTGTTTTCGCTAACTTCGTAGACTTCGTTGTTTTCGCTGACTTCGACTTTACGGCCTTCGCTGTCTTCGTTAACTTCGCTGACTTCGCTGTTTTCGCTGTTTTCGCTAACTTCGTAGACTTTGACTTCGCAGCTTTTGCTAATTTCGCTAATTTCGTAACTTTTGACTTTGTTGTTTTCGTTATTAACTTTGTTACTTTCGCAGATTTCGACTTCGTAACTTTCGCGGCCTTATTAAACTTTTTAGCTACGAAATTAAAAGCTGCAAAATCTACGAAATTAAAAGCTACGAAATTAGCAAAGTTAACGAAGGCCGCAAAATCGAAATCTACAAAGGCCGTAAAGTCAGCGAAAACAGTAAAGTCTACGAAGTTAGCAAAAACACCGAAGTCAGCGAAGAAAACAGCAAAGTCTGCGAAATTAGCAAAGGCCGCGAAGTCGAAGTCAGCGAAAACAACGAAATCTACGAAGTTAGCGAAAACAACAAAGACAGCGAAGTCAGCGAAAACAACGAAGTCTACGAAGTCAGCGAAAACAACGAAGACAGCGAAGTCAGCGAAAACAACGAAATCTACGAAGTCAGCGAAAACAACGAAGACAGCGAAGTCTACAAAGGCCGCGAAGTTAAAAGCTGCAAATACTGCGAAGTCAGCGAAGTTAAAAACTGCGAAGGCTTCGATAATTAGTAATTAAATATCTATATAGCGGTAATAATAATAGTTGGCATATATCCCATTTTAAGGGCGTATATATATAGTAAGCGAAGGAAATTGGTGGTGTGGCTGTAGTAAAAAATTCGTTTTTGAACAGTTGACCTTATGGCCAACCGTACCCTGATTCGGAAATGAAAACTTGATTTTGTCCCGAGGATCTCGCTTCGAAGCGCCGGGGACGCCGCGGCTTTGCAAGCATCACTCAATATGCGGATCCGAGGTAGTGGCAGATCGAATCGTGTACGCTCTGATACGAAAGTCTAGAGTCGCCTATTGGCGAAAGATGACATGCTAACTGCCTTTGCACTGAAGGCATTAGACGGGCAGGGTCTGCACCAGGCAACAACTATTGCCTGGCCGGTCCTTCTCAATATGGGCTAGCGGCTAGCGGCCAT
This sequence comes from Xylariaceae sp. FL1272, assembly GCA_022432385.1. Lineage (NCBI taxonomy): Eukaryota > Fungi > Ascomycota > Sordariomycetes > Xylariales > Xylariaceae > Xylariaceae sp. FL1272. Next base: position 1,222,615 of record JAJJXC010000004.1, read on the forward strand.
CCTCACCTGAAGCAGCTCTTCGTTGGCGTTGCTGTCGTCGCGAGAGTCAAATATTTCTGACGAAGATGCTGCACATAGTCTTAACTCATTATCATCAAAGCTGCAGTTGATTAACAGCTGCATCATCAAAGCTTAAAATGGCAGACACAGCACCCAAGGTCGCTGAGCGTGAGCGCCAAGAATCCCCGAACGCCGTCGACAGTAAAGCAGAAACGATCGCGAGACTTATGAAGGAAAGCAGACATTTTATCGTATTTACGGGAGCTGGCGTTTCAACTTCTGCAGGTTCGTGCCACGATCTTGAAGCGGAATGGAATAGCATCTGATGTAGCAAAGGCATATCAGACTTTCGAGGTCCCAATGGCGTCTGGACGTTGAGAGCTCAGGGAAAAGCAGCGCAGAATAAGAAGAGCACTCTTCAAGCTATCCCTACGCCAACACACATGGCACTAGTAGAGCTACAGAAACGCGGTATCCTGACATATCTCATTAGCCAGAACTGCGATGGCTTGCATAGAAGAAGTGGCATTCCGCCAGTGAGTTCGCTTTGCAGAAATTGTTGCAGCTCCGGCTCATAGTCGCTCGGTCCAGAACAAGATATCTGAACTCCACGGCAATAGCAATCGAGAGTATTGTCAGAACTGTGAGCGCGAGTATTTGCGCGGTATGTACAGCCTAGGGACCGGGACATTCGTTCGTTGAGCTTATCGACGTCAGACTTTCGTGCCGTTTCTACCTACGAGAACTCCATCCACGACCATCGTACTGGACGCAAGTGCGCGGTGTGTGGCGGCGATCTCCTGGACACGATCATCAACTTTGGCGAAAATTTGTGGGAAGAGCCCATTCGGCTCGCGCGTGAACATGCGGACAAAGCAGATCTCTGCCTGGTTCTGGGATCATCTCTTACTGTAACTCCAGCAAGCGAGATCCCCGAACCGGTAGGTAGGAGGCGAGGAGCTCAGCTTGTGATCTGCAACCTCCAGTCTACTCCTAAGGATCGCCTCTGCGATATACGCGTCTTTGCCAAAGGAGACGATCTCATGACGCGAATCATGGCTAAACTAGAAATTCCAGTACCAAAGTTCATACTGCGACGACGGCTTATTGTTGAAACAAAAATCAAGGATGGGCGGCCGCAACTAACCATCGAGGGTGTCGACATAGACGGCATCCCAGCTACGTTCCTCCAATCTGTCAAGTTGGATTATAATCGACGAACAATACGCTCCGAGCCGTTCACCTTCAATCTTCGAAGTAGCCCAAATCCGGGAACGCAGCTCGAATTTGAGCTCGAATTCATGGGTCATTACGGAGAGCCCAATCTGGAGGTAGCATATGAGTATCACGACGAGCGCGATACCGAGGCCTTCTACCTACTTGAATACAACCCCGAGAACGGAAAATGGGTTATCAATCAGGTAGAAAATCTGGGCCCGCAAGATCAAGCTCAAACTCGCACTCCAAAGCGAGACAGAGTCGTGCTAGATCTTACAGGTGATGACAGCCCTCCTGAGAGTATCCTCTCAAGCCCTGCAGTGAATGCACTGTAATGCTACCACGAGTCGTCTCACGAAACATGCCGTTTGTATAATGTCGACGATCACATCGATCACCTGTTGTCGTTTTTTTAAAATTACTCTCTGGTGAGTACCACATATCAGATAGGCTTCTCGTTGAACATGAGCCGGTAGGTCTGAGGGCTTGGCATCGATGTTGGGGTAATTCGGCCTCGCTGCAGGCTGCAACCCCAATCAGGCTTAAAGACACAACCTCAAGCCAGCTGTGCCGCACTGAGTCATCATCAAATTCGCGCATGATGCAATATTTGTTTCATTAGAGTCGGTATACGCGTAAAGGACTCTTTTACTCTTCTATCACAGGACCTCGTTCAGAAGACCTAAGTTCTGTGCTCGAAAGTGATTGGTAGACTCGCCTCTTCCAGTGCTTGTCCCGAGCCATGCAAACCGGTGCCAGAAAGCTGGCTTCCAGCCCAGGGAACAGTACAGATCACGAAGACGACGACTTCGCCAGGTCAGCGTCTGATCAGGATGATATTGCTTCAGACGATGACGTCCCCGCTCCAGAGCCGTCAGCCTCGAGGCTCAGAAATTCATCGATATATGATCTAACACGCAAAACCTCTTTCCAAATATACCCAGTTACTCTCTTATCCGCCCTTCTGATCGTCATCAGTGCGCCTTTCCTAGTCACCAACCATTTCCCTAATCTCGAGCCGTGGTTGAATCAGTTGTGGTATATCTTGCGAGAATTGGTTGTGTTCTCTTTCATCGGATGTATGACTTCGGTCATGATCTCGTATTTTGGAGCAAGAGATTTTGGGAAGAAAGCCTTGTGGTTCGTTGGCCTTGCGACGGTCCTCGCGATTCTGACCTTGAGTATTTCTTCAAAGCACAAAACTGCTGAGCACACCAATGGATTGTGGGAGACACCAGCTATGGACGACTATAGTCAAATAGGCAGTGCTGGCGAGCGGCAAATATGCAATGCGCGTCTGGCTGACTTCTATGCTGCATGGACGGACAGCGAAGGTCAATTGTTTTGCGGGCTCCCTGTCCACCAGACTCATTCTTTCGCGGCCGATCGAGACACGTACGGGATTGGCGTTCGCGGAGGCTTGTATTTGCAATGGTTAGCAGCTTTAATTGCGAACAACTTCCTCGCTGGGACGAGTCGCGAAATACAGAAAGTCGGACTGTGTTACAGCGTGGTCATTTGCTGGAAAACATTACTCCTCAGCCGTCGCGACCGCTGTGTGTTTAGCATCGAGATCGAAATCGTGCACTGGCTGTTCTGGAGTAGCGTTGTCTGCTTCTTCGCTTCTGCGCCGTCTCGACTTCAACTTATACTCTGGAAGCTCGACTTGGTATCTCTTATTATGTTTCTGGTGAGCGGGGTTATGGCAGTGCATGGTGTTAGATACCTGTGGTCTACGCAAGGGACGGTCTTTCAAAGAGTGCCTTGTGGGTCTTGGCATATCTGGGGCTTTCCCGTACTTGACACGAGCGAGACCTTTGAGATACTCAGGCATAGGTTGAGGGTGCTGCTAGTACCTATCATGGCAGTCCTGACTGTCGGGTTCTGTCTCTTGGCTTTGGGCTGCATATCTGAGCTCATACATACTATCAAGCGCTCTCCTACGTTTCTCAGATACTTGGGACAGGCCGCGCCTCCTAAGCAGGATGTGGTCGCGACAAAAGGGACGGATTCGAATAGTTGGAACGATATTCCAAGCCAATCCTTGTTACATAGAGCTCTCCGTCCCATCCAACAGGCTCATCACACGACTAGAGATCTATTATTCCCCTCAGATAAGACGACAGCAGACTCACGGCCCCTTACGCCTACCAGAATATGCTGTCGAATGTATGTTCTGTTGCGAATCGTTTGCGTTTGGAGGGTTTCTGCGATGGATTTCGCATATTTACTAACATGGCTACAGACGCCATCGAGTTGGGCTCCTCACCCTCGGCCTGTCTTCCATACTGCTCTCAATAGCAGCGGTCGAGCTCACTCTCAGCTGGAACAACGTTGCCAACATCTACTCTCTCGAAACAGACATTGAGTATTTAATTCTGACTGTTGCAGTCATAAGTGTTGTCAATGTTTGCTGCGGTTTAGGACAACAAGAGCTTGTGAGTGTATCGCATCCCTATTGTACTCGGCGCTCTGGCTGACGAATAATGGTCATTAGGGACGCAGACAACGTATCAGAAGGCAACAAGCTCGGAGACGGGAACTGGATCCTAGAACGCAGAAAAGTACAGATCGAAGTGGAGTTGATGCCGAGATATTCAGTTTCGGAGCGGCCGTCAGATATGCTTGGGGCAGTCAGGGCGGTTGAAAGTGGACTTTTCGGTGGTTATTACCAGTGCACAAGATACCAGACATGTCGCTGTCGTGGATTCTGCAGATCGTCTGGCGAATTGAAGCATAGCAGATAAGCTGTTGACTTCAGGTAGGGCAGATGCAGCGTGCGACTTATGTCCGAGGCTGCATGTTAGGTACTGTAAATATCACCCCGCAGCCCCGCCAACAACGTCACCCTCAGATCGCATGGAGGGGTAGCTTTCCTTCGAACTCCGATAAGCCCCTCCAGTCGCACCCATTCCTTCGGAGCTATTAATCCAGAACACAGCTTGGCGATCCAGAATACAGCTCGCCAAGCTTCAACACCACATTTCCGACTGTGATTTAGTCATGGTGCCGTCTTGGTGCGACCGAGGGCTTAACTAACACATTGGCAAAGAGGACCCAGTCCGTGTGTGTCGTCACCTCGAGCTTCAGCGACCAGAGTTTCTTGACGTACTTTAGCCTTCGCAATGGCGTCAAATACAATGTAAGAACCAGAACTTTCTGTCGCCCGTCTCTTCCAACCTACCTACTTTGCCTATATCTCTGACGGTCCATCTTTCTCCCTTGGGCGCTGTGTAATCACCCGTTGAGAAGGAGTTGCTTTGCGACAAGACTCGTGTTTTGAAATCAATACTGTGCAAAGTTCAAACAGTCATTGATACCTACCAGCGATCGTCCCACTACCTAACACACCAGCTCCTTTGTTGCTTTAACTACCTATTCCTCTTTATTCTCGTTTCCGCGAATACTCAATTTCATCCAGGTCTCAGCCACGAGCAGTGGAAGACACGATGTCGCTCATGGTCCTCTCCGACAAGGTCATTCGAAACCTATTAGAGAGCTTGAGTCGAGAAGAAGCCGAAGCCTTTGCGCAGTCGCTGAAGTTCTCTCTCCACGAATACTCGACCGGCACGCAATCTATCGACGCAAGCTTTTTCAACCAGCCAGAGCGCACATCTGTCTATTCGGATACCACCGGCGCAACGACGCTGTTCATGCCCTCCTACAGTCCTATAGGCCACGGAATAAAGGGTCAGTGCAATGTCTGAAGGCACCATACAAAACTCCTTCCTATCTGTCCTCGAGGTCTATGCCGTTCAAAAGCAGCTAATCTCGACTCTCCTACAGTGGTAACCGTCTCAGCACCCAAAGCCGCCGACTCCTCGCTCCCGGCCATCCGACCGACAGGCTCCGTGACACTATACTCCCCCGAGGGCAGCCCCGTCGGCTTTCTCCACGCCCAAACCCTAACTGCATTCCGCACCGCCCTCGCCTCCTCATGTCTCCTCACAAAGCGCGCCAGAGTGCAGACCATAACCGTCTTCGGCTCAGGACTTCAAGCATACTGGCACGTCCGCCTGGCGCTCATGCTACGAGGCCACACAATCAAAGCAATCAATATCATCAACCGCCGCTTCAGTGATAACGCAAAGGAGATCATGAAACGATTCTACGCTGTGCCTCAGGGGCAAAAACATCGCGAAGGGTGGGAACAGGCACAGTTCAACGTTTTGACCCCCGGATATGGCGAATATGACAGGCTGCAGAAAGAGCATATACGGGCTGCAGATGTTATATACTGCTGCACACCGAGTACGGAGGACCTGTTCGACGGCAGTATTTTGACAAGCCATGAAGGACGGAGAAAGGGCCGATTAATCGTTGCTGTCGGGAGTTATCAACCACACATGAGAGAACTACCCAAGGAGTTGCTACTCCAGGCTGTGAAGCATTCGAGTGGCCATTTGCATTTCCATAGACATGCCACCGAGGGTGGTGTCATCGTCGTAGACTCCCTGGACGGGTGCTTGAAAGAGGCGGGTGAGATCATCGACGCTGGACTACAACCTAATCAGCTTGTTGAGTCAGTATTCTATTTTCTCCTCCTTAGCAGCCTCATAAGTCAGGTGCGGTACTGACAACCGAACAGACTGGGAGAACTAGCAATGATCCACCGTCTAGTAAGAGCAGAAGAAGAAGATGCGGATGGATCCTCCATCTCCGATTCTTTCGACAAACTCGACATGAAATCTACAGGCTCTGCCATGTCCACAGTCTTCGGCTCGGACGGATCAAGCACCAAGCGCTCAACATCACAATCACCAACCCGCACGCGGCGCGACAGCAGTCATCTTGACAAAGAAGAAAAGCGGAAGAGCGGAACCGGATTCCATCTCCCATCTCTCAAACACCACAAACGCACAGGCAGCGCAAGCTCAGCAAGGAAAGAGGAAAGAGACGATCATCTCGCTAGATGGCTCACATCCGGCAACGTAATCTACAAGTCCGTCGGTTTCGGACTCATGGATCTAGTGGTAGGACTAGAGGTCGTCAAACTCGCCAAGGAACGAGGAGTCGGGAGCCATATCGAGAACTTTTCCTCTTAGAACGGGGTTATGGACGATGGGCCAATTGCGATTGATCGTTGTGAGACTTATGAAACCGGTAGTGAGGATGAGAACCCGACGGAGAAGGAAAGCCCTAGAGTTGGGAACTTAGTACGGTAAGTTATCACTTTTACCCACACTAACACACCTACATCAAGTTGCTAACAATGCAGCCACAGTCGTTTATCCAATATTTCTAACCCACGGAGCTCACGAGGAAGGTCGACTCCGATAGCTGAGATCATGGGTGATCTGGAGCCTGCGACTCTCTGCCGCTCACTCTTAACGAAGTCTCCGTTGGGGAGAGTGAAAAGAGAATGCTACCCGAGAAGGGATTCTTATTAATGATACCCAATGTTGTTCGGTGGCCAAACGCAGTAGACAAGAATCAGAAGAAGTTGAGCGGCTGGTTGTATTATCCTACATCGAGCATTGAGGTACCGAGTGAAAGGCGTTCCATGTTGGAGTTTGCATCTTGTGAGGGTGTAGATTGACCATGAGATAATCATTCAAAATTGACCATCACAGCATTGTAACCCACAAAGCTTCGAGTATTTGGACTCCACGTGAGTTTAGCACCACACATTAATAAAACTAAGTATTCAAATGTCTTTTGAGTATTGTGTGAGGCATACGTATTCTCTAAAGAGAACCACTATCTCCAAAAGACAGCTTAGCAGGAAAGATTGGGCATCAGTAGAGATGGCGGGTCTTGACAGTGTTTGAGCTCATCCGACATATTGCGAGTTTCAAGTATAACAAATTCTTACACACTGGGCTGTTCATTTTATGAGCTGACTTATACCTCTAAAAGCTCCTTGCAGATTTCAGATCTCTAACGCCTGACCGAGAAAACTCCAAATTCCCTAAATGATATTTGGACCATGCGTAGTACACGAGTTTCTTCCAATACCGTGTGTCTTCCAAACTCTCACCATTCGGCATAGCCGAAATCCCCTTTCTTGTGTTCATCTTTCCACACTAATTCGCGATCGCTTAGTCGAACGCAGCCAAAGCGCTCAGTGCCTCGGTCCTCACTGCTATCGCCATATCCAATCCATACCACTGACGAACATACTTCTGGAAATCCTTGCTCGCCGCCCAGACTATTGATATGATCAGCACGCACACGCAATAGGATCGATGCGAGAAATAAACACCATTTAAAAATTGCTTCGAAAACATCGCCAGCGGAATGGCGGTTTCTTGGCCGAACAACTGAATAAAATGATTCTTAGCCGGCAGCGGGCCATTGTTCCTATGCGCCCAACTGCACCAGATCTCCGCAGCCAATATCGTTTTGAAGTCTAACACTGAGAGTACCGGGCTTGTCCGTGGAAGCTTCTTGGACTGTTCCATCCGCCCCAGAAAGCCCTGAACCTGCCGAGGGTCGTGGACGTGGTCGTGGAGTTGTTCGAATTTCGACCTTATGAGCCTTTCCAAGAACTGACAAGGTACGTGTATACCGACTTGGACTCGATCTAGTAGATCCACGGCATAGTTGCCTTTTGGCATCTGCCACTCTCTGGATATGAACCATGCTAAGTCTTCGAGGCTGCAGTCTTCGTTATCTTGGACTTCTAATAACATGCACCCGATCTTGAATAGCTCTAGTGACTCGTGGCCGGTGGCGTTCATCACGGCCTTGGGCATATCCTGCGCGATCTGTTCTGGATCACTTGCCTGTGGTCTCGAGTCTGTGTCATTGCTGTGAGCTTCAGCTGACCTCTTTGTTTCGACGTCAGCATCCCTTCCTTGAGATTCGATCTTCGTTTACAATGTGATGTGTACAGAAACCTACCGTGCAGTCTCTCGAACGAGTCATATTTCCTGATATGCTTCTTATCTCAGTATAGCAAATACGATTGTTGGGCACACAGTCCCGCCAGTGACGCCCAGCCTCTAAGTGTGGGAGCGAGTTTCGCTCGAGCGAGCTGCCTAGGGATACCAACTAGAGCAAGGGACCAATTGAACGAAGGGAATAAAAGTTTTTGGAATGAGAGCGAAAATACAAATTCTGGTTCCGAAAGCGCGCAAGAGAAACGACTTGTCGTTCCCCAGGAAACCCATTCTTTGTTGGTGCCAACTCAGCTGTTTGTGATGGGCATCAAGCGGGTTATGACAGATTACCGAAGTTGTGGGATCAACATAGCCCAGTAGCAATCTTCCTTCACTTGGGCTTGTCCGACGTGACACAGCTCCTGCGAGGAGCCTACCGTAACCTGAGCCTCATTGGTAATTGATTATGTGCGACTCGTCGGGGCAGCTTTTGCGCCTAGCTAGCAACTGGCTGCTTCTCGGCAGACTAGGTGGTGGCTGCGAAGCTGCGACTTTGTCTGACGCCAGTAGTTGCGCAACCCATTCTGACATCAACAGAGCCTTTACGTCAGCCCTTGGCGTCAGCTTTGCCGCACCCCAGACAAGAGCAGAATTCAATAGGCATAGAGACTCAGACGAGATGCTCGTGTTGTGAGATTCATGCAAGTGGTGAACGTCGATTGGATACCAAGATCAGACGGGCTGTGTTTGGCTCTCCAAACATCCAAGTTTCAAAACCGGCATTGTGCTGTTGAAACCACATGACCGCAATACCGGAGGATGCAGGAATTGAAACGTCTATTCCGGATCAATGTCGATTTCCCCAATCAGATCTGTCAGCTTTCCAAGTTCAGCTATCCAGGGAAGTGGTCTTCCTATAGCCTCAGCTGTAGTGCGCCACGTGTAGAATGCGAGGAGATGCGGCATGCATGACTGTTGGTCGAGTTGGTCGAGTTGGGACCAATACGAATCTCAAGAATTGCATATTCGATCTGCGTATATCATGCACGATACAAGTGATGGTATGATATGTTGTCAAGACGGCTCGTCTAATCCTGCCGGAGCACAGTCCATCGGAAGGAATGGGAGAACTGAATTAGCTATCCCTCGGACCGAATGACAGGAGACAGAAGCTGAGAAGGACCCGTCTCCGGCGATATATAGTCGAGGCCATCACGAGTTGTACGGCACAGCATTCGGCACGGTCATTAGCAATGCCAAGAACAAGACAGATCTTCTAGCCAACCTGATAAGTATGGATGGTCGCATACTGTCGGCGACGTCTCTTCGTGGAAAACCAAGGTCCCTACTTCTTCCAGCTTGTTGTGTCTCATACGACACATATGTCCGGTCAAGCTTATTCACGGAGTTCCGTATTGCGAAAATGCTGTCTGTATGCAAACTCGAATCAAATTATTCAGAAACCTCTCTTTGCCACATGTCATTGATTCGCGTCTTGAGTCGCGCTGACCAAATCGCGGCGAATGTCATCTACCTTTAGCCACGAGACCTTTTGCCCCCAAAGACTGAACGGCTCCAGCACCCCGGATTCTGTCCGGAATTTTGCTTTGGCATGTGAACGCGCCGTTAACAGCTCTAGCGCACCCCAGCGGCCTCCAGCCAATAACGACGCCCAAATACAGAGCCTCGGTGCGCCGTGGAGCCCCTTGTGACATCAGCGTTAGCGTATGCGACTCAGTGAAACCCGCCAGCCCAGCTTGGAAAGTCCCGAGGTCCAGATCGAACTGATTACATCGCCCGAGCTCGGTCAGGTCTTGATGCTGCTCACGGAGGACATACCTCTTTTTACACAGTAAATCCTATCGAAACACCGCTTTTCTCCGATCGACATATCCACTTGCCGACTTCCTGTTGTGAACGAGAGGAAATACCCGCAGAAAGGGCAAATCGTACAGAGTAATTAGTGGATCGTCACCCGAAAGACAAGACAAATACAAAATGGGAGGTGAGTCTCTCGCTTCTCCTCCGCCTTGACTCTCTTCCCCTATTCTCCCTATTTCCTATTCCTTTTGATACCCCAGCATTTCGCTGACAACAACTCCTCCGATATGGCAGCCATCGACAGATTGACACAGATCTCCAACCAGATCTCTGGTTCCAAGTCGGCCCGCGACAAGATCCTTCAGAAGAGCCCTGATGATATTGTGGTGACGGCATGTCTGCGCACTGCTTTCACCAAGGGTGGCAAGGGTCAGTTCAAGGACACCTCTGCCGCTGATATGATGGCTGGTGCACTGAAGGGCATCATTGAGCGCTCCAGAATCGACCCGAATCTAGTAGAAGATGTCTGTGTCGGTGAGGTTCTCGCTCCCGGCGGTGGCGCAACCGAGATGCGTGCTGCTGCCCTCGTGGCTGGATTCCCAGAGAGCACTGCTGTGCGCACACTCAACCGACAGTGCTCGTCTGGTCTCCAGGCCTGCGTTGATGTCGCCAACCAGATCCGTACGGGTATGATCGAGGTTGGTATCGGTGCCGGTGTCGAGAGCATGAGTTCACACTACGGGTATGTCTCACCTCATCCCGGCTACTTTGGCTAAAGAATTCGAAAAAACGAAAGCTAACAAATAACTCCTACAGCCCTGCCGCCGTCTCAGAATTCTCCGAGCTCCTCGAATCCCATCCCGAGTCCGCAAACTGCAAAGTCCCCATGGGCGTCCTATCCGACAACATGGCCAAAGACCGCAACATCCCCCGCTCTTCCCAAGACGCCTTCGCTGCCTCCTCCTACCAAAAAGCCATCATCGCCCAAGAAGCCGGTCTGTTCAACGAGGAGATCCATCCTCTGACCGTCAAATTCGAAGACCCCAAGTCTGGTGAAACAAAAACCATCACCGTCTCCAAAGACGACGGTGTTCGCCCCGGCATCACCGCGCAATCCCTCGGAAAGATCAAGCCCGCCTTCGCAGAAGACGGATCCATCCACGCCGGTAATGCCTCGCAGATCAGCGACGGCGCTGCAGCCGTCCTGATGATGAAGCGTAGCACAGCGGAGAAGCTCGGTCAGCCCATCCTTGGTAAATACGTCGCAGCATCTATTGTTGGCGTCAAGCCCCTACTCATGGGTATCGGCCCCTGGAAGGCGATCCCCAAGGTCTTCGAGCTTACGGGCTTGAACAAAGATGATGTTGATATCTATGAGATAAACGAGGCTTTCGCGTCGCAGTGCTTGTGGTGCGCCAATGAGCTCGGACTGCCCATGGAGAAGATTAATCCCAAGGGTGGTGCGATTGCCTTTGGCCATCCCCTAGGATGCACCGGTGCCAGACAGGTTTCTACGCTCCTCTACGAGTTGAGGAGGAGGGGTGAGAAGGTCGGCGTTACGAGTATGTGTGTTGGTACTGGTATGGGTATGGCTGCTGTTTGGGTTGCTGAGTAAGGGGGATGTGGAAGAGAGGAAATAATCTGCATGGAGCGAGAAACTGTATCTGTAGCTGTATCTCTATGATATATCGGTACCTCATCTCGCGGAAGGGCGGTGCTTCGGAATGCATTAGCATTTGTCTATCTACATTTATACATGACGCAGACCAAAATTGGCTAACTTCATCACACGCTGTCCCTCTTCCGAAGCGTCTTGTAGTGAAGCAAGGCAAGGTTCAATCGTGAGGGATTTGATCTCCACATTGCAATACGCATTTGACCCTATTGTCAGTCTAGGGAGACAAAAGTCTGCTCCCACGCAATGACGCCAAAGTTTAACAGCTCACAGAACGGGAGGCAGTGTGATATCGTTTTCGTGATGTTTCTATACTTCAGCAAGGTGTTCTCAGTGGACCCCACAACACTACCAGCCCACAAGTGGCAACAATTTTCAACCGTTTCCCATTCCTCTTCCCCTCTGGTCAATCAGCAAGTTCTTAAGAAGACGTAAATCAGCATGCACCGTATAATTTCCGAAAAGGGTTTCAACAATGACGAATGTCAGTGGAAAATTAGGGGAGTTGGCTGGGTCTATCCACTCCCAAACATACCAGATATTTGACCCGCCTTTGAGCCGACCCCGCAGTCTTACTACATAGAACAAAATAACCGGCCAAAACTTCAACAAGCTGGGTTCGGTGGTGTAGTTGGTTATCACGTCAGTCTAACACACTGAAGGTCTCCGGTTCAAGTCCGGGCCGAATCAAATGTTTTCTTTTGCTCGTAAAGAATTTTCTTCTCCCTTTTGCATTTTAATTCTGTCCTTCTTTTTACTCTCTGGGTAACAGCGGCGTCGCGCCCCATCCGCCTTAGATTTGGAAGTAAGCGGCCAATTCTTCCATACCTCTCTTTTCTCAGACTGGTTTTGGCAAAATGCGTCACAAAAATCGATGCTCACAACGCGGGCGATAAAGTCAAAAGATGCGCAATCCATCGTGTTCCTGAATAACGCCTCAGTTCGGTGACCTAGCTATCAGCCGAGTACCTCAATCCCCATAACGGGAAAACAACCGCGACAGATCCAAGTAGCCTGTTTGCACATCCCGATCAACTAACCCGCATACGCGCACGTCACAGATGTCAAGTCAACGGCCGAGCAGCTGGTGTAGACCTTCTCCCCCTGCTTAATATCGTAAATCGTCGCACCACTCAAATCTGCTTTCCCATTGACGGTCGCATTCGTGAAAGTCACAGTCGCGAAGTCGACCAGTGGCACCAAACTATTACCTTGCAAAAAGTCCTCGACGATCCACTCGGCGTTCGTCTGGCACAGATCCCCTTCTTGGTCGACGAAGCTGTGCGTAACGGATTTCCCTGTGGTTTTGTTATCGAGTGTCACGCTGCCGCTGTTCTTGCTCGTCGTCGTCACGCTCATGACTATTGTGTCCCCGGCTGAGATCTGGAAGCCTGTAAAGGTGTATGACTAGGTAGGGTTCCTGAATCAGTTTTATATGCAGAGCGGGGAGTGTTGGAGGATGTTACTGACATAGTCTGGATACCACTCATACCATCCTTCATACGAAGCAACGCCGTTCCTCATGATGAAGTCGACACCTGTCTGTAGGATAGCTGATTGGCATGTACTCCCATCGATACCAACCCATGCTGCTGCCGCGTATGACTTTGCAGTGCTGCCTCCGGCTGGTATTGCGGGTTCCGGGACAACGATTGTGCCAGATACCGTCGTGTATCCAGTGCCTGCTAAGTTGTTAGAGGACGACTCTGTTACTCAGTCCAGATTGAAGAATATACCGAGCAATACGGCGCCCGCCCAGTTCAGCGTATACTCGGCATTTGCATCCTGCACATTCAGTGCATTACCGGCCGGCACAGGCAAAGCTGGGTTTGTTCGACGGAGTCGACCCTCGAGTGCTCGTTGTCTCCGTGCCGCCGTCCCCGGAGCAGCGAGGGAGAAGCTCGCGCATAGGAGCGCATTCGCGACTTGAACAAACTTCATCTTGGCCGCAGCTAGAGGGGAACGAGGGGAAGAAGAGTAAAAGATCTGGCTACGAAGACGGCCCGTAAAAGCAAGGGGAGGGCTGAATATACAGCATTATATTGCTCGCCGTATGGCAGCATAACATGTTGGTTATCGTTCATTCCTACTGTGGCAGACATCCAATATGTGATATAGATGGGCTGTTATGATGGTCGCATGCACGTTATCTCCTTCAATATACTTCACAGCCTTGGTACCGGCCCAGGCCCTGGCAACGGGCGGATGTGCTGGCAGATGTCATCTGCAGCGAGATCGTCTTCAACTGCCCTGCGACTCACCGAGGTCTGGGCAAAGCATTGGCAAGCAAAGGTATATACAAGAAACGGGTTAGCGAGTACATGTGACCAATGAGAGACGATAGGGATAATGATGGACGTCTTCAGATGTCACACGGTTTGCCGGCTAATCGCGTGTAAATTTGATAGGCGCGAGATCATCCCCAGTTCATTGTAGACGTCTCATGCGTAGGGCATCAGCTTGTATCTGTGTATTTGGCGAGGACTTTATAAAATCGTAGGTCAGAGCTGGCGCAGCACGTTGCCTCTGACCGCCGTGTTACGGGCCATCAACAAATCGCTGCCTTTGTCATCTAGTATATTGGCCTGGGTAGATGACTCTGCTCTCGTATCCCTTCTCCACCGGTACACATCCACCACTGGCAGTAGTCTTCTGTTGTCCCAAAGCTGTGCCATCAATAGCTGTTATATTCCTCTCACTAGAGCCTGCCCTTACTCCTTAGACTCACGGCAGCCACATATACGGCCTTGGCATTGAACTTCCAATTACAGAGACGCACAATTGGTGCGAATTGATGATAAATGAATAGCAGAGAATAGGGTGAAATGTATGAGCAAAGGGAATCCTGGATTCGAACTTCAACGTCCTCGCATCAAGTCACTCCTTGATTGTCGTGTCTCCTGCACTTCATACGCTAAACACAAATTCGCAAAATGATTATCTGGTATAACAGACAAATGACGAAACTCACCAATAAGCGCGAATGCGGATAGGATCGTAGCATTTCATGGGTCTAGAGTTTCCTCTAAAGCTATAGTTTTGAATAAATTTAATCAATGCCGAATATTTGGCAACGACTTATACACTCTTTTATTGCATCATCAATTTCCATTCCTCAGTTCGACGTTGTTTCCGGATCCACGTCTAGGCAATACGCTTGGCTAGCAACTCGGAGTATTAGGGTCCGAGGGGTAAATACCGATGACTATTACACTCTCCGCGTGAACAGCAACCGCACCTAAGCCAACCATCACGTTAATACAAGCGCAAACATTTAGTGACTCAATTCGGATTCCAAAATGCCACTCGTTCGAAACCCCATCTTGCCGGGGTTCAACCCTGACCCATCCATCCTTCGGGTCGGGGATGACTACTACATCGCGACGTCGACTTTTGAGTGGTATCCTGGAGTCCAAATTCACCACTCAAAAGATCTCGCGAACTGGGCTCTTATCACTCGACCGCTGAACCGGAAAACCCAACTCGACATGCGTGGGAACCCAGATAGCTGTGGCGTTTGGGCTCCTTGTCTCTCACACGATGGTGACAAGTTCTGGTTGGTATACACCGATGTCAAGCGCAAGGATGGTTCGTTCAAAGACACACATAACTACATAGTCCATTCGCCATCCATCATGGGCCCTTGGTCTGACCCGATATACATAAACTCTTCAGGATTCGACCCTTCTTTGTTTCATGATGAGGATGGCAAGAAGTGGTTCGTAAACATGCTAGCAGATCATCGCAGACGACCCCGAGCGTTCGCTGGCATTGTCCTGCAAGAGTTCGATCCTGTCTCGGAGAAATTGGTTGGGCCTAGGAAGAATATATTCACAGGCACAGATCTGGATCTTGTCGAGGGACCGCATTTATACAAACGGAACGGATGGTACTACTTGCTCACAGCAGAGGGTGGCACGGGTTACTATCACGCGTGTACACTTGCACGCTCTTGGGATATCTGGGGTCCTTACGAGGTGCATCCGGAGAACCCAATTCTAACATCAAGGGATCATCCCCTTACCCCTCTTCAGAGAGCTGGTCATGGCGACATAGTTGAAACCCCAGATGGGAAAACATACATCGTACACTTGATGGGCCGACCCACTACTCAAGAGCGACGTTGCGTTTTAGGCCGCGAGACATCAATCCAAGAGGCGTATTGGAAAGATGACTGGCTTTACGTGAAGAATGGCCCTGTCCCTTCACTCGAAGTGGATCTTCCAGGGAAGCAGGGGCAGATTTATGGCAAGACGTACAACTTTTCCAGCAAGCTACCCGAAGATTTCCAATGGCTCAGGACGCCAGAGCCGGAACGAATCTTTGCTCTCGAAGACGGCAATCTTGTTCTATTCGGTAGAGAATCAATCGGTTCGTGGTTCGAGCAGGCTCTTGTTGCAAGAAGGCAGACAGACTTCTCCTTCGAGGCCAAGACCTGTGTAGACTTCTCGCCGCTCGACGAGCGCCACTACGCCGGACTCGCCCTCTATTATAGCCGCTACAACTTTTTCTATCTCACAGTGACAGCTGATTCGGACGGCCAGCGCGAACTTTTGATACTAACGTCTGAAGCGTCGTGGCCGGAGGGCAAGTTGAAATTTCCGCTCACTGAACCGGTGTCAATTCCCAACGAGGGTAACGTCTTAATGGCGGCGAGGGTTCACGGACGGGATTTACAGTTCTTCTACGGACTCAATAGATTTGCTAAGCTCCGGCCGATTGGTCCTGTCTTCGATGCGTCCATTGTGTCCGATGAGTGCGGTGGCCATCAGGTGCACGGGAGTTTCACAGGTGCATTTGTGGGAATGGCATGTTCGGATCTGAACGGCACCGCATTGCCAGCTCGTTTTGCGTACTTTAGTTATTTTGCTCAAGTCGATCCTAAGGCAAACCCGTAGAGTCGGAACACCAATATGTAGGGACAGCACAGATTAGGCAAGAGAAAGTCATGCGTCGGCATGCTGTCGGGAAATAATAATGACTCAATAAAGCCTCCTCTATAAATTCCAAAGTCGCACAAACTCCGTTGTTTCCATGGATACAGCTGGAGACTCCACATCAGAGACCGTTGGTATGTCCTCGTAGTAATCCTTTCCCTTAGTCTTCGAAGTTCATACCTAGCTGTTTTACAGACAGACTAGCACATATCCAAAAGCCAAAACAGCCAAACCCGTAACGCCTCTATACTCTCGGATGTTATTCATTCGTCCGTCCCAGGTTCTCATCCAACACGAAATAAAAGTACCCGAGATCCATACAAGAAAGTTTCCCGAAACCCCAATTGTCTCCGTCGCTTTACCTGATATATAAGCCTGTGATTCCGACTCAAAGGCCGTGCAGCGTATTGATCAGGCTACATTTAAGTCGGGGGCATTTGGCCCCTCGCCGCCGATGTTGCCGATGTTCGCCATCGGACAAGAACCCATTGGCACTCTGGTCGCCTTGTTCTCGGGGTCGATCTGCTTCCACATCTCCTCCGGTCCGAACCAAGTTTTGAGCTTCGTGATTCGCATTCGGTCGTCGAGCGTCGCCACTGTGATGCCAGTGAGATCAATGAGCTTGCCAGTGGCTTTGACCTCAACACGCTCGTTTGCACTTGTAGAGCATCAGCTTCGCCACTTCGACTTTTGAAGGGAGGGGACATACTTATTAACAGCAGTGTAGTCTTTTTCAAATCGGCCCCAATGTCTCCACTTGAACGACACGCTGGGAGGCCCAGTATAGACCTCGACGACCTCCCATGCGAACGTAGGCATCATGCGCTTGAAGACTTTATGACTCGTCCCAAAGTCCATGCCATCTGGGTCATAATACGACGACGGCGTAAGCATCGCGTTGTACGTGCCAACCCGAAGCATGTGCTCAGCTGAATGAGGTGTCTGTCCATTGTTGGCAAATGTGTACTGGCTCAGGTCGACCGTCCGCCAGTCATTGAGACGGGTCTTGTATGAGGCCTCGATTTCCCAATTCTTGACAAGATTCTCGACCATCTCCTCCAGACTCCCGGCCGCATGATTACATGACTTGGCTGAATATCATGTCGTTAGTTTGCGTCCCGGGCAGAGGCGCGGAAAGAGATCGCGAAGGCCGCATGAGCCGGGTTATAACTCACTTTCTTCGAAATATTGCCTTGTCTTCTTGTAATCGGGGGCTTTCTTGTACCTCCATTGGGCATCTGCATCTTTCAACACGGCATTTGGATCTTTCATATAGTCGGGTATCAGGGGCGGAGCGCCAGTCTTGGATTCAGCAGCGGTCGCCATACTTGTGGTTGGTTGTACAGACAAAAGTTTTCGTATACTTCCGGACCTCTAGTTGCTGCGCAAGATATGGCAACCACACTGCTTCCTTCCCTTCTTTTATCAATGACGCGCTGAAGCGGCAGCGTGTTCTTATATATGGCTGTTCGCAGGTGAGACACATTCTTTTGCGTGGGACAGCCCCTTGGGTCCACACACTACTACCGGCTTCTGTGTTCCGCGACATGGTCACGTCGGCCGATATGTACCCTTCCTCGTCCGTAAGTGTCAATACGTGGACGAAAGTCCAAGGTCTCCTCTAGTGACACTCTTGTGAACCCGGTCACCACACCCTCAAGGGCCGAGGAAGTCATTGGCATGGCCTGATTTTATAGACACTAGCGCTAGCTAGAGAATCCGCCCTGTCGAGACCTACCTAGAATCAAACAGAGGTCGCTTTCGACGTCCCTGTTCGAGATCGTCTTTGTCGAAACAAGGCTAGCGGTAGCAACGGAACAAGCCGCCGGCCACATTAAGGCGACTCTGAATCTGCTCCCCGGGTTTTGGAACAGTCGCCTAGCAACAGTCTGCATGCGAGCTGGGCATTGTGGTTCCACGAATCCACGCATTGATAATTCCAGGTTGTAGATGGTCATGTCCGAGCCGGGTGGGAGAAACCCTGGTCCCAGTATCTAATCTCCGGGATCACGCAGCAATCTAAGTCCCGAGTCCCTGTCTCAACGCCTTCAACTCCTTATTAGGTGGACCTGGCGGCGAGATAGGGCGATCGTCTAGGTCAGCTTCAGGCTTCAGCTACGAGCCACACGTGGCAGATGTGTCTAATGGCTATCAAGTCGCCATATAATTAGATATGCCAAGTGCCATAATTATACGCAGAAGCAATCTTCTTCTGTTTCTTGCGCAAGGCTCGCGATTAGTCTCTTCATCCCAAAGGCTATGCTGAACCACGTTACCTTGCTGCTTGTTCCAGACACGCACCCTGCCACCTTCCTATGTTGGGCTTTGACTTGAGGCACCAAGCTTTGCGCAGACGAATACATACATTTCGCTAGTTTCCTACGTTTCTAGGCCTTAATTGGGATTTAGCGAAATCCCTAATCCCCAGTTTATTCGAGCAACGCTTTCAGAGTTCATGGATATCTCCAACTGGTGCCAGTGGCAATTATAAAAGGTGATAATCCACATACGGTTCCTTTTTCTGACATTGGATACGCACGCACAAGGTAAAGGTGGGAAGTACAAGGCATCGCGAATCATCCAATGAAAAAGCAGATAGGAAGGAGTGTCTATGATTCTATCACGAAGCGAACCCGCAACTGTTGCCATGTCTGTCACACACCCTATCTCTCTCTATCTTTTCCCCAGTTTGCTTGTGGCCCGTGCGGCGTCAAAAACTCGACAACAACGAGCGACTGGCCAGACCCGATTCAGACCCGATTACGAAGCGCTGTCCTGTGCTCGTATCGTGAGCCACTGGATTGCTGCAACGAGAAGGCCGCTGTATTACGGGTCAGGGATAAGGGTTATTCAAAAAGAATAAGCCTTGTCCAGACAGCTGTCGCAGGCGGTGGCATCCATCGGAACCGCATTCACGCCGAACCAGTGGATTGGACGCTGAATGCCGATAGACACGCATGCAGAAGGACTGTGCTTCTTGAGAATCGTCGCCTCACGAATTGTACAGACTTTTATGGGATGACACTGACGAAGAGCTGGCTCCAATTCCTCAGTATTAGGCATCACTGCAGATGTTGAGGTACGACGGCTATCTACACCTCTATCGTGTGTTTTTCTGTTGGATATTCCACTGCAGGTGTCAAAAGCGACATCGGTGGAGCGTAAGCATGAAGGCCTCGTGGTATTGCAAAAACCACACTCTGTTGCCGCCCCGACTTGGTCTCCGTTTCGTACTCGGGCAGGCTGATGGATCCCATAGCGTCTGACCCTACTACATAGTCATGCAGCCGATAGACCATCTTGATGCAGATCCCCGATAAACTGTCGTGCAGGTGTGGTTCATTGGCTTCACAGCCGTCGGATTCTAGAATACTAGCGGCGTTCGATATTGAAAGGCAGCTTCCGACTATGCCAGACGGCGTTAGTATTCGCATGGGGAACTAAGTCGAAGGTATGTATAGATTGCATTTCGGGTCGGATCATCGCTTTCTCGCCACTCGGAGAGAGAGGCTAAGAAGAGCCTTCAATATTTGGACTTACACCATCCGACAATCATCAGAAGCAAATCCTGTGCTGCATCACTAGCAATGAGATGGGTAAGCATATTCGTTATGCCGCCGGCCCCCAGCTCGACTTTGGTGACATGGTCAATAAAAGCAGGCAAAAGGAACCAGAGATTGAAGATTGAGATATTAATCCAAAGAACGCAAGATAGTAGAAAGGTCGCGGCGGATCCGACGCAGGTCTTTTTGAAGAGCATGAAAAGGTTGGCCGCAATGTAGAGGCCCAGAACAACCCAGCATTGGGTGTAAATGATATGATGTGACACATCCATTGCTTTTTAATGTGTGTACCGCCGCCGCCCAGCCAGCCAAGCAGACTCTTGAGGTGGGTAGATGAGCTCGTCCTCGGGATATCGAAGATAAAATCTGCCAAGTCGCACCGATAAATGTTGTATTGGCCCGTTTGAACCGTTTGCGGCTTTTGAGACGTAAGGATTCGATAATGTGTACTCGAGAAGTCGTCGGTCTGGAGACAAGATAAGCGGAATACCGATCTACTAAACCCACGAGACTAATTATATATCAGCGAAACAAGCAAGAGAGTCCTTCAGATAGAATGGTGTCCGTGTGGTTGAGGCTCGAGCAGGACAGTGAGACCGTGAGTCGACGTTGGGGCCGTTCTGAACTCAGAAGAACCAGATAACGTCCGGGCAACGGTCTTATACATGGAGCTGTATACTTCAGTATGTCGCAATCACCTTGTATTTGCCTTCGACGTTCGAGCTCATAGATACAAGCAACAAGTCTTAATGCATGGCGCAAATGGTGCCATGCCTCAGCGCGGGCGCGTCTCTACGCCGGTCGTGTTTTACACTGGTTTCAGCAATTGAGCCTCTTTGGAATATCCAACCACCATTGGTGCTCTAGAGTATAGAATCGATCAAGGCGACCCTGAAACGCGTGCACGGCTGAAGAGACCTGTTTCCATGACGAAAAGACGCGCGGATGGCTGAAGCAACAGCTTAGGCCGCGCTTGGGGGCGCCATTGAGTGATGAGAGGGCGGACAGAGACACCGTTGCCAGGCACTGTGAAGCTGGGGCGAACTCGAGGCATTGGGACATGGTTTTGGTGGCGTCGGTGCGCCTCCTCCATATGCGTGCTTTTCATGTATGTGTGCTTTTCCTATTTATTACAGTGCGGATGCCTTATGGTGTCATTCAAAGGCTCAGTGAACACCTCCAGCGTAATGACGCAGAGCCCTGAGCCCGCCGCGCGCAAGGGCTGGGTACATTGCAGACAGAGTGCGGACTCGACCGCATCACCCAACATTGAAGTCTGATGAATGAAGCTGAGATAAGGTACTACATGGTGACAGGCTTGACTGGATCAGCCACACAAAGTTTCTATTGTTATAAATAGTAATCCAGAAGATGCCTGCTCAAACGTTGCGTCCATCGAACGAAGTTGGCCGGAGGCCCGAGCCCGCTGCCTCACCTCGCTCGCCGCAAAAAGGACCTTCGTAGATAGGTAAGCACATTCTTCAATTTCATCACAAAAATATCTTCTGCGTTGTTGGAAGACCTAGGATCTCAACATGCCAGAAGGGTGGCCTTTTCCAGCGACACAAGACCGCGGGCTTGAATATTTGCCATCCGAGTGTCAACAGCACACCTTAGGAATCAATCAGTCGTATCATTATTGATTCCCCGTCTTGCCTGGTATTGCATACAAGCGATGCCTTTCGGCCATTCCCACATGTCAATGCAGTACTTTGCACGTTGACAGCGGCTTGTCCCTTACTTTCTCGCGCTCTCGCCCTTCTGGCTTCAATTCGTCTCCATACGTGAGACAGATGCGCTGCAAAGGATGAAAGCGAGGCTTGGCACCTCATTGCTTCCATTTAGCCTGCGGGAGTAGTCAATAGTGTAGACCTCAAAGACACCTAGATCAGAGACAATTCAGGTAATTTTCATGGCAATCGTCGGTCCTCCGAGTACTCACGTCGTGCCCAAGGTCCCCTGATATTAAGCCAAGTCGTTGCAACCCTATTATTAGCAGCCAAGCAGATTAGTTCACACACCTTCGCAGTATTGACAATGTCTGAAATGGGTGGACAAGATGACATCGATTGGGGCTCGGGTATGTGACACTGTCTCTCCGACATCCGAATCCGAACTTCGACTTTAGGATCGTCACTCTCACCCGCTTTGGAGAGGATCAATCGCTTCGAGAGTTCAGCAATCAGTACCTACCTACTAGGACATTGGACGATTGCTTGCATCGGATGACAGGCAGTTTCCCTCGCTGATTATCCTTGCAAATATCCTCCTCTGCTTGTCAACTTTATAAGGGACTATGCCTGTGCGAGCAGCACAAACATCTGGTCCGTATTCATGAACTCTGCTCGAAATGCTCCTGCACACTTCATACCAAACCCCCAAGGGATGCCAGCGTCAGACAAGCCGAGTACAAGTGTTCATTATTACATCGCACAAGATCGATCAGGAATGCAATGACAGGTGCGATCTGGATGTATGTGGTCTCGTATTGTGGAATAGGTAGACTCCATTCGATTGAATCCGATCAAATTGAAACCCTATTCAGTGACTGAATGAGGTCTGAACGACTGCGGAGTTCATTCACTGTTTACCAAAAATTGGACGAGTCGCACATTCCACGTCTTCTTCCTTGGTAGCTTGGTGACACTTGCCTCGTCTTTGTCTGGATATTGGATGAGGCAATGTGGCTTCCTTCCGAAAATGAATGCGTGCCGATTCTCATAATCACTGCAACGACCTTTACATCATTGAGTGGTGTTTCTGTGACCCCTACCTACATGTAGCCATTTCGTTCAACAATCACACGCGCCCTCGGCAACAACTTACATAGTGGCTGCCACACCCGCTTCTGCAGTGAATTGGCTGCATACCTCATATATCCTCTCCCTCTTCCCGTTTCCCGTTTTGTTGCTCAGGGTCTAAATTCCTACAACATCGACGCGCATCCCTCAAGTACCGGTACCACCCAACGTCGATCACCTCAACATCGTCAGCCAAAACTTCATCATCCTAGCACTGCATCGATGCTCTTCACGATGAAGCTGGTTAACACTGCCCTCGTCGCCCTCGGTCTGGCTGTCAGCTATGTCCAGGCTGTTCCTGCCACCGGTAGTGGCCTCACCCTCTGCAAGCTCAAGGTCTCGTAAGTCCTCGCTTTGACCTCAACAACACTCTTTAGTGCTTCCCAAAGCTAACGTTGACCTTCAGCAATGACTCCACGTTTGCTGGCCGTTATCTCGGCCTGCGTGACAACACCGTCGGTCTCTACGAGGACGATGCCTCCCCCGTCCAGGTCTACCCGAGCAAGAGCCAGAAGCCCGGCTGCATGGAGCTCCACACCTACCCTGTTGGCATCATCGACCACAGTCTCGGTCTTGTCGGCGAGCCTGGTTTTCTTTCCTTCACTGATATGGTCAACCCTGAGGGAATGGAGCCCGGAGTTGTCTACGACGAGGACGATGTTTTCCACTGGGACACCTTTGCTGTCGACGCCAATCACATGCTCACCGACACTAGCAGCCAAGGTGTTTGGCGTGCCTACCCTTCTACTGGAGACAGCGCCGGCGATGACGACTGGGAAGTGAAGTGGGTTAGCGGTTCGTGACCCTTTTCTGTCGTCCCCTCTCCTTTGTATATTCTTACCCAAGAGGTTTATCCTCTGTTATGAAGGACATTTGCTGATATACTCGCTTGCAGGTGAGACATTTACCACTGAGGACTACATGCCGATCAAGATTCAGATGGAGGCTGCTGGCGATGGTCGCATCGGTCGCTAGAGAGAAGTCATTGAGAATGCTTAGAGCAGAGTGGACCGAACGAGACCGATTCAGGCGCATGGGCAATGCGGGGGGGCGATCTTGTGTGACCAAACCCGCCAAGCAGGGCACAGGTAGAAAAGAGCGATCCCACTAACATGAAATATTAATCACAAAATTCTTTGCCTGCTACTGGTATTTAAATGACATTCGAAGATTGGATCCTGAGTGTCAACTGATGGGTATTAATCTGAGCTCAAAAGCCAGGCAATCCAACGTTACGAAAGGTCGTGCCATAGGTTGACGACGTATAATGAATGAACGTGGAGTTAACTAGCAGGAACTCGTCCAGCTGTTTCCAGTTCTGAAGCTGGATAGCATGGGCGGCACACATGTCGTTTTGACAATCTGCGCGTTTCGTATACTCCTTGCCACAGAACTTCGATGCTCCACGATACCCAGCAGCAACAGGGCAAGACTGAGACGAAAGGTACCATGCATCACTGATAGGGAGTACATAAGACAAGATGCAGAGTTCAGCTTTTACAGATCTGGCTCCAAGCCCTGCCTCTCGCGTCCATTATACAATGCTTCTCATCGTAGAATAAGGAGACGACAGCTGAAGCAGAATGATCTACGGATGCAGGGCCTTGCATGTGACGAAGATGGATAGCTGAATAGGCTATTTTTAGCAGATTCTAGGTCCCAAAATCCCGGTATTGGCACCCGCTATGCCTCAAACAGCTCGACAGCCAGCGATTGATATCGCGAAGATACTCTGATTGGTCTGGTCGGACTTCGTCCCACCACGAAGGATTACAGGCAAGCCACCAGAGAGAAGCCAAGACTGCTAGGAAACCAGCATCATTTTGATTTCACTCTATTCTTCAACGACAGAATAGATGCCTTTGCAGTCCTACTTATCTACTTGTGCAGCTCTCGACTGCTAGACTGCGCTGTCAGTATTATCAATTGTTTGCATCTCTTTGCTGCGTCACAAGCGACTTAAATACGACGTATTCCGGGCAGACATCGACTAATTGCCGAAACGTGTTTAGTTGAATTGAGACCTCGTTGCATACCATCGTAATGTGCCACTGGATCTGACTGGCTGCTTCGGACTTCGCAACCAACAGTCGACCATGGCTCGGAAAGGTAGCCCGAAAGTGAGAACAGGCTGTCTGACTTGCAAGTAAGATGTTACGAATTCATCGTATATCCTGACAGGGTATCTAACGGTATTTCATCCGCAGAGTGCGAAAGGTGAAGTGTGATGAGGGCAAACCTCACTGCAAACGTGTGAGTGCGAGTCCCATATGCTATATAAGTACCTTACCAAAACAAGAGAGTATCTGCCGGTGGACCTTCGAGACCTCTTCGGCGGCCGCGCCGAACCGATGAACACCGTGATGAGCACTCGAATACATAGATTCCATTCCGATCTTCCTGACCAAACCATCCTTTATTTAGTGCACGGATACTGGCCGAACATGCGACGGATACGCTCCGTCACCAGGGTCGTCTGCCATAATATGGCATCGGCCCCGACACATGTTCTCCAACGTTGACAGCATTTCGGAGCGGCGCAGCCTTGAGTTCTTCTGCAAGGTCGCAGCACCCGCGCTATCGGGTCCTCTAGACCCCTACTTCTGGACGCACCTGGTCATGCAGTTCAGTCACTTCGAGCCTGCTGTTCGCCACTCAATCATTGCCGTCGGGTCGCTATACGAACAGGTCAACCGCGACGCAGTAGAAGAAACCCTAGAGCCGGATCACAAATTCGTTCTGACACATTATAATGCTGCAATACGGCATTTGAGCTCAATGGAGAAAGAATCCCTGGTACTCTTGGTCTGTGTGCTATTTATCTGCATCGAATTCCTTCGCGGTGACCGACAAGCAGCTATCGCTCACGGTAATCACGGGGCATCAATCCTAAAGAGAGTTGAAAAGTCACTTCCATGGGCGAAAGAGTACTTATCGCCACTATTCCGGCGTCTAAATTTATTGCCCTACTTCTTCTTCGTACCTAACACGCCACGACCCGAAATCCTAGGCTTAGACGATGATCTTCCCCCGTGTTTCGCAGACTTCGGCCAAGCGGAATACTACTTAGACCCTATCGTTGCACGCACGATACGTCTTGTGCGGAGCGGAGATATGTTCCGTTATAATAACATACAACTCGAGGATCTGCCACAAGAGCTCATCGCCGAGCAAGATGCGACCCGGTCGAAGCTGAAAGCCTGGTATCTGAATTTCGCCGACTTACTTATCAGCACCGAGGGCTGGAGCACCAAGGCGAGTCTACGAAGTAATATGATGATACGTTACCAAGTCTCTTCGATATGGGTTGAGACAGCCCTCGATTCCAGTGAAACCATATATGACGATTATATCAACACGTTCCGCTCGATAGTCGACCAAGCCTGCGGGCTCGAATTCCACAACACACATGTCTTTACCTTCGAGACTGGCTTTACACCACTACTCTACTTCGTCGTCATGAAGTGTAGGAATCTTGACATCAGGCTCAGGGCATTGGCTGTTATGAGGAACTTAGGCGCAGCGAGAGAGAACTTGTGGGACTTGATGACTATCTATGCCGCCGCCAAACGTATTATAGAGATCGAGCACGATGCTATCATAGACGCAAATGGGGAGATTGTCGGGACGCCTCTCTGCCCCGGTCCTCCTCCAGATGAGCTGAGGATTCGGGATACCACCACGGAGCCTAACCCAGTCTACGAGGAGGTCGATGGAAAGGAACGGCGTGGGAGGCTAGCAGGCTTCTTTATGATGGATGGAGATGGAAGGATTTCTGCGAGGTCAGAGTTTTTGGTCGAGTCGGTACGGATATGAGACTGCTATTTTGTTATGATACCCCAAAGTAATAGTGAAGTTGTAGCTTACTTCATGTGGTATAGGCCGACCCGCCGAATACGCTGTCTGTCTTTAATGACCAGATGCCTGCGAAACCTCATCGGAGCCAGATTTTGCAAGGAAGTGTAAGTGAGCTTGCTATCGAACTTACAGGGACTTTCCCTTTCTTCTTTCAGAGGGTATGTCCGCCTGAAATCCCGGGCTCGCCTGTGTAATAATGCTCAGCGCCCTTGTGGCATACTCCGAGCACGATGTCTTCAAGCCGGTAAGACTCGACCAGAGCTCCCACACAAGCTAGTTCATAAAGCAGATGCATCTGAGACCATGAACAGCTTAAGTAATAAAGTGCTGCACGTGTTTTGATTACTAATAACTACGGTAACACCTGATCCTGAGGAGTAATCCAGAGCCTTCATGGAGTCTTTGAAGCAAAATGACGACTTTATTCTGGCAATAGGCGGTATTATACTCATATAAAAATAAAAACCTGGGACTAGAAAATCTGGGTATTGTTTAAGCGTAAAGGTGTATAAGCCCACAGTAATCTACTGTGACAACGTATTTCCCGAGTCATCTCCAGCCCCCTGCCCACGTGTATGAGATGATTTATGGGGTCGAACATGCGACGTTCCGCCAGGCTAGACCATGTCCAACCTGAACCTGTCTATCGACGACAGCCACTTTATAGCTCCGAACCCGGGAAGAACGACCCCTTCCGATCACCATCATCTGGTCTGCCATGAGGCGGCCCCCTGCCAGGTCCACGCCCCCAATAGCTTTCTCCAGCACCAACATCCGACCCATTTGAGCAACGTGGGTTGTAGTATTGTTCCACCGTGCCAAAGGGCCACATAGGTATCGCGCACACCTCGTTGAGAGCGCATGGAGGACACCTCTTGAAATGAGCCCAGTGCAGATATTCCGTGAGGTCTTTCATGATTCTGACTGCAGCGTGAAGTGATGTATCGCTGGCCGCTTGCTTCTCGACGATTAGCGACTGGATATCGAACAATGCTTTGCAGATCGCATGCATCGTCGTCTCAAATGCCGCTTGAATGAGAATATCGGACGCCGTAACCGGCGTAACCGATCCCAGATAGAAACCCGTGCATCGATCAACAGCTTTCTCCGTATTCTGCATATCTTCCCCATCAACGAAGACAGTAGTCAAGAACGCAACCTCACTCGCCATGAGCTCGAGACTATCGACGCCCTCGGCCATGTACTTCAGCCTGTCGCCATATCTCGCGACAATGATATCCGCGACGTCCTGCCAATCGACAGTTCTGATCTCCTCATCTCTTCTTTCTGACACCATCTTCCCAACATACTCTTTGATGACTGCCAATTCATCTTGTGGGACAGAATAAAGTCTTGGCAGATCATCACGCTTCGGGTCGGGATTCGTAAGATTGACAGGGAACCAGAACGCAGACACCATAGACGAGTAGTCCACAATAGTCCTCGTTGACCCTATCCCATGATATCGCGCCGAGAGACCGCGTAGTTTCTCGAGCCCTTCAAAGCCGAAGCCGCGCTCAGGCCGTCCGCCACTACCTGGTCGCTGGAGTACTTGTACCTGTTCCAGTCCATTGGAGAAATCGCACTGGATGATCTCGAAACCGGCTTCCATTCGGATAATCCCATCCAGACCCCATTGTCTAGTCACCTCACAGAGCTCAACCGCACGAGCCCGTTCGTCCATGGGACCACCGCCACGAGGGCCCTTAGGCGGTTTCTCATCATCGTTTCGACGTCGGGTCCAAGGACTTGATTCGGTATCATTCGGTGTCTTCCCCCTGAGAAGAAAATCCTGCGCGTCCAACGTCCCCATAGACGTCTTTCCACCGCCCATCCCATCGACATAGATATACTTCATCGGCCTAACCGTCCGATAAACATGTAAATACCCATGAGCCTCATCATCATCCTCGCCATCCCACATCGGCTTCTGGCCTCCATCACCCGGTCCACCAGGCGGGAATCCCCTCCGCCCACGAGCAAAACCCTCGGCATGTTCAATCTCGTAAGCTAGCCAATCTGGTTCCGTGGGCGACTCCGGACTTGAGTTTCCGTGGTGGAATAACACGCCCTTTGGTACAGTCGCGAGGAAAAATGACATGCCGTTGTGGTGCAAGGATGAGCCCCATTGCCTCATGGAGTTATGCACTGCATTGAAGATTTGGGGTGCCCGAGATCGTGCTATCTCCGAGCTTGGAGCGATGGGCGAGGCGAGGGCGGCGGCGTGGGTTGTTGCGGCTAGGGAGCCGGTCAGCAAAGTGCGCGGCTTCATCACGTCGATGTGGCCCGTTACTGGAACGGCTGGTGAAGGAGTGACGACAGAAAAACAATTTGTAAATCGAAAAAAGAGAGGTTTGAAGTAGAAGCAGATGAGTCAACGAGGGTGGTGAGATCCGAACTGTTGGATCTGATAAGATCAAACCCCTGCATAATCTCATGCATCGTCGTCGTAAGCCTGCCCCACTGGATACGTACGCCTGGGTCCTGCGAATGGTGGCGGATTGTCGTTTTGGGGGCTGTGACAGACTTGCAGCTAGGCTCTTGAATCGGTATGGGAGTGACGGGCCATGTTTGCTTCTGCATTCATGCAGAGCTCGTGGCCCCCAGCATCTCAGTTGGTCATCCACCATGTAAAGCAGGTCGCGAGAGCAATGATAACACGGCTTTTCCTGTCCTGTTCTTGACCACATTAGAGAAGGGTTAGTTGAACGTGTGTCAATTCGCGCCATAACATTGTGATGGTCCTACTTCAACCGCCTTTCCGCTCTTGATTCTCGTCTGCTGCTGAGTTGTCGTCTTAGCAAGATCATCACCTAGTCTGAAGATCAGGTTCCACTATATCGCTGTCACGATTCGCATGCTTTACGATTTATCACCATAACACTTGTAAGCACGTACTTCAAAACAAAGCATATGTCTAAATCGATTTCACGGGGTATCTCCAAAATTCACGCTAGTTATTCATCTCTTGTCTCTCCATTCTTCCACTCCTTGCCATCGCTTTAAATCTAAGTCCCACTACTAAAAAGTTGAACAGTAGCAGGATAAACGTTAGTGTTAAAACTCCAAGTCGCAAACCTCGTCGTATCTTTATACACCATACCCGCCGCCCCGACAGTATTCAGCCCGTAGATACGGAAGTTCGTTGTGGCTGCTGCGTCGTAGATCACCATGCCGATTTGACATAATGTCGTTGCTCCCGCGTCGGAACAGCTTGTGTCGTAGTTATTGAAGAACGAGTATAACCTGGAGTGAGAGTGTTAGTGAGTGAGTTGCGGGTCGGGGGGCTGTATAGTGGTAGGGCAAGGGAGGAGTGGCTTACCCTGCGCCGTAAACGAGGATGTTCTTGCTCGCCTTGACACTTAGGCCCCATGCATCTGCACAGCGTGCCTCTGAAGAACCGGGAGGACATGAAACGTCGAAGTTCGGGTCACCGAGAGTGACGTTAAGAGGGTATGGCGAGCGACCGGTCGGATTCGGTTGGTAGTATGGAGTCTCGGTTTGGATCTGGCCAGCGAAGATGTTCTGCGTGTTGTAGAAGTTGTACTGGTAACGGACATGGTGCTCAACGGAAGTCCCCACCAGCCAGAGATTACCGACAGTCGACTCGACCAGGAGACCACGGCCGGCGTACACAGTGATTCGTGTCAGGGAGGGATCGTCGACGTCGTGGTCTGCGGTCCATAGCCACACGTTCTCCATGTAGAGGTTGCTGGCAGACTTAGTGACGTGCATAGCAAGGTAACCGGAGATACATTTCGTGTTCACAGTAGACGAAGACGGTGTTGTCGGGCAATCGGCAAGGGAAAGACTGGAGCCCTTGAATCCGCCGATACGTGTATGGACATCCCACATTCCGCTAGGTGAAGTTGAAGTTGAGGCGAGGTTCCATTCAATCAGAACTGCACCACCTTGAGCTCCTTGCGTCGAAACGATCATATCGCTCCATTCGACAGTCCCGGTATCACCAGCTTTCCCAATCTGAACAACGACCTGCGGCTTGCTGATGGTAGAGAAGAACGAACCACTGGACATAATGACGGGATATGCCTCGCCTACGATCTTGCTACCGGCGGGGATCAAGAGAGTCTTTGTGACTTTGTAAGTTCCCGCGTCAAAGTACACGACTTTACCGGCTGTAACCGCGGCATTGATTACTTTCTGAAGAGCTGCCGTGTCATCAGTAACTCCGTCACCCTTGGCGCCACCGGCTCGAACAGATGAGAATGAACTTGCAGCCAAGGTGGCGTATGAAGGCTTTGATCGTTCGTAGTACTTTCCGCCGCTGACGAGAGATGCAGGTCGGGTGAAGGCAGTCTGAGCACCAGCAGATTTGACCGGTCCATTTGGGTTATAGTAGTTTCCGCTGACCCAGCTGGTGATAGTCTTCGAGCCAGTAGTGCCGGTCAGGAGCTTCACCTTGGTTGGTCCGTACTGGATTCCGGTGCCCACATTGTTGAGGACAACATTCTCGATAGAGATACCGCCGCCCGTGGTTGGCACGGTGTTCGAGTTCCGAGAGATATTGAAGGCAACGTTGGTATTGCTGAATGTGCTGTCGAAGAATGTGACCGAGCCCACGGTCTCATGTCCATCATCAGCTCGTGTTGCCATGTCCAAACCGACAGTACAATTATTCACGGAGATACTCTTGTACGTCCAGCCCCAGTCCCATATCTGAGAAATAGCCGTAACCGCATTGTAGAAAGTGAGGTTTCGGACAGTGAATTGCTGGTTACCGAACACAGCACCGTACAATCCACCGTAGAAGACAAGGTCATTCATAAATCCACCGGATCCCTGCTCGATGAACAGACCTTGGTGCTGTGTTCCAGCATTCGAAGACATCTTAAAGACGATGTTCTGCAGACTGGTAGCCTGGCTGGTAGGCCAATGGATACCAGTCGCAGCAGTCGACGCAGGGATTGCAGTCATGTCGATGACAAAGTTCTTGATCTGTCGCCAGAAGATATTTGTAGCGCCATTAAAGGGCAAAGCACCACCAGATTGGTACTGCGCACCATCAATGACGCCAAATCCTGAGAACGAAGCAGTCGCTTTCAGCACGGGCATATCGTTGGGATTTCCGACCAAGATGGTAGCATAGTAGTCGACGATGGACGAAGAGACGATATATGTTCCAGCGGGGAAGTAAACAATGGCATTTGTCGTACTGCTGGATGCACACTGTCCTGGAGCACATCGACCTCCATTGCTGATGGCCGACTGGATAGCAGCCGTGTCGTCCGTCTTTCCATCACCCTTCGCACCATAGTCCTTCACATTTCGGTAGACCTTATAAGTTGCGTCGCTGTTGAAAGCGGCGATACCTTGATGAGCAATCGTCTCATACCAATAAGCAGTCGCCCGTTTCTCAACATCCCTGGGCTCGTGGAAAACACCAGGGACAGAGGTATGCGCAGTGTCAGTCGTCTCATTCCCCAGATCAACATACTCGCTGAACTGCGCCAACTGGAGACTGACAGCTTCCTCGACAGCTGGGATCACCAACCTGTCTGCCAGGGCCAGAGGCAGCAACGCCTGGATAATTGCCGATGAACGCATCTCGAAACGAATGGCACAGTCTCACCGAAGACTGGGACAGCAAAGATGGGACGGGATAACGACAATGCCTACGGCCCCAGGGGGCGAGGGAGTCTTTATCGTCGTCGTAGAAAACGACATTTTCAATAGTCTACCCAGCCTAACCCCAGACCAAGCCATTCTCGTTCATTTCAGCTCAGCTGTTTTTCCTAGTGTCTAAACCCGCCACGCGACGAGTGATCAATGGGGGGCATGCTGCGCGCCAAGCGATTGAGCATGCAGGTCCAGATCCAAAAGAATGAAATAGCAATGCGTAGCTACGCACTCTCGAATTCAGCTTTCGCTTCTAAGATCAGTGCTTATCAAATCTGTTCTAGTGTCGTCGTGGGGTCAGGGTCTGATTCGGTCATTTGGGACACATGGCGTTTCTTAGCGTGCTGTTTATGGGCCAGCCTGGTTCGGATCCGGGCCAGAACATTTTGCCCGGCGGAGCAGGGGTTCATGAGTCGCGATGAGACTTGACAGAGATTCGATCTTCAATGTTTGATAGGCATGGAGAATGTCTACAAGTTTGGATCTTCGTGCCGTAGGGTAGATTTATCGCTTCCACTTCCAAGCATATTTCACTTCCAGCCTCTTCCTGCCTCAACTTACTTCACCCAACCCGCCTAATCCATCATGCAACCTTGGAGACACGATGCCCAGCTATGAAACACAAGAAATACTACAATATCTATTACCTACTTGACAAATACGAAGAACAGCGTATGCCTCTCTCAAACCTTCCACTTACAGCTTCAAAACCCATCATAATGGCACCAGTGGTACTGTAGGATCAACATCGCGGGCACGTAGCAGTGTTGGGTTATATTGTCGAAATGAGATGACATTCACAGGCTACAGCTCCTCACGCGATGCAGGGACCTTCTCATATGGAATACATATGCGCGCTAAAGTTGTGCATATTTGTGATCAAATCGTAGCATATGGTCATTGCATGATGTATTAAGTGTGAGTTCATGCAAAGGTGGTTTAATGATTAGGTATGACTATAAATATTGTATAATTCCCGGTAAATATTTATTTTATGTGTCTGCTTCTCTGACTGCTGAACATACACCTTGAGCCATGAGAGTTGAGTTGAACATTGCACTCTGCCTTCGAGCAAGAAATTGCGAGCTAGTTCCATAGTAGTCCACCATCTTGAAGCATTGCCAATCATCGCTCGCTCCATCTCCATTATACGGGAGGAAAAGGAGACATCCCGTGTTCTCGTCCTCGCAGGTTCAAAATGAGGTCTACATCACAGTTGATCGCCTTGAATTACGGGGTAAGCTATCTCAGCGTCTCAACATCTCGGCTGTGTCTAGTGTCCAATGCAGGCATTGTTACCCTTTAAGCTTGATTTTGCGTGATTTGGAGGCGTGAATCTTGCATCTGTTGATGGAGATTCGAACCATCGATTGTAGTGTTGTTATATTTCTTAAGTGTACTCCTTGATGCTTTGTGCTCTTTTGCGGTTTCGCAACTAGTACCTATATATCTCCGTCTACCATGAAGAACTTAACTGAAAGGTGGTCAATGGCGATAGCAAGGCAGATTCCAAAAGACATCTGGTTCAAATTATCGCAAGATATGCCAATGCAGTTGACATGACACCCACCTTTATGGGCACTGTCTGCTCCCAGAACAACACTGCAAAACATATATCTTGCGCCATATTCCACATTTACTCACAACCTCACAAAACGACTCGCGTAATATAATAGCAAATAGTTCAGCTACTCTACGTATCAAGTGTCAGGTATCAAATCCCAAACCCCCAATCACCCTGTCTTGACTCCTGTCCCGAAACGCCTTGCTCTGTGAGCAATATGCAGTCCGCATTTTCACGGTGAATCCCACTCGAGGCTGAGTGGGATATTAAGCACCCGTATGACCAGTCCGAACCCCAGGCCTAGTAACGCCGAGCTGCTGTAGCAAACCGAAGACTCCGTCGCCATAACCCAGAACAAATACAAAGCTCTCTCAGCAATTGAGGAGCGGGACGAGGAATGCCTACTCATCCTCGCCGGGTGCATCCTCATCGTCATCCTCATCGTCATCAACCTCCATATCCCCCTTCAGAGGTGCGATCTCCTCGTCGCGCGCAACACCATTGGCTTTGGCCTTGCCTTTGCCTTTGCCTTTTGACCCGGAGCCTTCGGACTGGCCGTGATCCTTGACTGCAAACACAGCAGATATTGTCTCGACTTGCTTGCCCTTTGTGACCTGGACCTGAACTGTGTCGTGCATGTCGTTGTCCTCTTCAGCGTCCTTAACAGCAATATTTGATGCTGACTCTTGTGCTTTCTTCTGAAGCCATCCTGGGGGAAGACCAGGGCCACTGTCAGCATTGCCGTAGTCGCTCTTCTTGGTACCTCTCGGCCATCGTCCTGGTCCGCGTCCTGTACCGCCCGTCTTACGTTTGGCAGAGCTTGTCTTCTTGGCAGCTGACTTTCTGACACCGCTGGCTCCTGTCGACTTGCGTGGTTTAGGACCAGGACGCGATGCTGGGGTGCGGACAGCGGGTACTGGACGAGCCAGCGGGGGAGGTCTTGTAAGGCTAGATGCCGCGCGTGATGGGCCCGGGCGTTTGCTGATCGGAGGGAAAACCTCAAAGCGAGTTACTGGGATGTTCTCATATGGTTTCATCCAGGTCTCTTCATCGTCATTGTTTTCGGTACGCCCACCAACAGACGATGTACCACGACCTTGCTCCGATGTATGACGGGTGTCGTTCTCCTTAGCGACCCCATTAGTCTTGGTGGCCTCTGAGATATCGGCAAGGACGTGGTCGTTGGGTTCAGTAGACTCAAGGACAGCAGAGTCGCTTGCTAGAACAGCTTTCTGGGCCAAGCCGTTGATGACTGCTAGGGCATCCGTGGTAGTTGTAGTCTCGGCTATAGTAGTGACGGGCTTGGGCTCATCATCCTCTTCACGTGGAGCGATCGCATTAAGAGCTGGTCCAAGCTCGAAGTTGGTAGCGTTGCTACGTCCCATGACATACGGAACCCACGTGAGTGCTTGAGGGTTCAGCTTGACGTAGCCTTTGGATTCCCATCGCTGTACCTCCTTATGGCAAAAGGAGAGATCGATACGGAACGCGTAGACATTGGAGACCTTGTCTTTGACAAGGAATCTCAGGGCTTCAAGGGCGGAGACAACGTCGTCAGGAGTCATGCCTGTGTCGTCGGCAATCTGACGGATGCTAAGTCCTTTCCTCTGCGACTTCTCTTCAGGCATTTGCTCAATCAGATATCTGCAGAGGACGAGTCTCCAATAGTTCCGGTACGAGACCAACCCCATGTCGGACAGAGGTTTCTCCGGTGAGCCATTCTTCTCCTCAACTCGGGTGAGGAGGTATGAGAAATCAATGAGAAGGTTGCCGTAACCCTTGCGCTGACGAATAGGGAGCGTCAGAATGCAACTGACGTTGTTCTGACTACTGGCACGCTTCTCCTTGGAAAAGTAGCCGACAAAGTGATACCCGAGATCGTCGTATTCGCAGAGGACGTAGAACAGGAAGGGCTCGACGTCGTAGTACAGAGTCTTGGAGCCCAGGAACAGTTTGGCCAGCAGACAAAGATTCTGGCAATAGACTGGGTTCTTGCGGCCGTCCACTTCAAAGAAGGAGATCGACCCATGGCGGTAGATCTCGTCGCCGGGTGGATGCTTGGCGGGACACTTGAGCTTATGACGCCAGGCGACATAGTCTGAGTTCATGTACTTCAAGCAGAACTCGCAGATGTAGAGCACCTGGTTTCGGCTATACTCTTCGGGGTAGGGCGCAGCATACCACGTCTTGATTTCCCAACCGCCAAACTCGATGTACTTGATCTGGCTGGCGGGAGCACTCGATTGCTTGGACTTCTTGCTGACCGGAGCCTCCTCTTCCTTTTGCATCTCCTCCACTCGCTGTCTCCATTTCTCCTCTGCCTTCTGTTTTGCCTCGTCGAAACGTTTGCGATCCTCGGCAGAGGGGAGCGTCTTGGTGGTGTCTGCTTGGGCTTCTGTCAAGATGCCCCCATACGGCTTACCCTTTAGCTCATCTGTCTCTTTGTCGTAGAAGGAATAGAATGGCTGGGAATAGCTGGGCTGGAAGAGTGACGTTGAGGCAAGAGCGGTAGAGGTGCTGGCGACTGCGGTGCTGTTTCGGGCCGTCGTGCTTCTCGAAGGCTGTGAAGCTGTCGATCTGCCTCCTGCGCGCTTCTTAGACGGCTTGGAGGTTGTCGTCAGGATCTGGCTTAGCCCAGTGGTGTTCTTGAGGCGTATGGACACGACGATGCTGTTCTTAGACTTCTTGACCACTGTGGCCGGAGGAGCAGCGGCGGGCACTTTCTGCCTAGAGGCACGAGAAGGGCGCGGCGAACGTGTGAGCGCGGTGCCGTCATTCGTATGCTCGTGAGTGGCGTCACCCTCGGTTGACTCGTCGGAGGCGTTCTTGCGTCGCTTGCGTAGCGACATGGTCTCACCCTCGACCCTATCCTCAGCCTCAGCCGAAGACGTCTTCCTTTTGCGCAAAACCCGAGAGCCGTCCATTGGGTCTTCGTCGAGTACGAGCTGATTGAAGACTGAATGGGAGTCGGTCTTTACGCCGCGTTGTGTGGGGAGGAGGTCGCGCGCAATCTGGGGTGCAGAAGATCGTCTGGCAGAGGTGGGGGAGAGGTCACTGTCATCCTCGAGGTAGGCGCGAGTGTCAACAGTTTCCTCCTTGGGAGCTCGGTCGTCATCGCCATCCGCATCGACGCTCGCATCAATGCGCTCAGGGTCTGAGTTAGACTCCGATTCGCCGTCTGAATCTTCGTCGTGGACAGAGTATTTAGCCTCTTGAATAGTGATTAGACACCTGTTTGGGATAGAGAGGCAAGGAGCTTGAGGGATAGATAGCCAACTACTTACCCACATCGGAGTCATCCTCCCCCTCCGCATCGTCTCCCTCCTCCTC
The DNA here is from genome assembly GCA_022432385.1 of Xylariaceae sp. FL1272. NCBI lineage: Eukaryota > Fungi > Ascomycota > Sordariomycetes > Xylariales > Xylariaceae > Xylariaceae sp. FL1272. The sequence continues at coordinate 1,259,843 of JAJJXC010000004.1, forward strand.
CTCTTCTTCGTGTTCGGGAGCATCATGCCATTCAGCAGTGGATTCTCTCTCGCTAAAATCTGAACTCTCACCACTGTCAGAGCCGGCACTGTTATCGTCATCGTCGGTGTCCCTGGGTCTGATCTTAACGGCTCCCACAACTTCCGCCTCGTCGTCATCCAGTCCAATATGGTCTTCGTCAGCTTCACCGTCTGGGTCATCTTCACCCTCAGCGTCATGGTCGCTAGCACTGTCGTCTTCAGTATCGGGGTCACTGTCGCGTTCTTCATCGTTGACGTCATCTGCTGTATCAGCCCCTTCCTTGCCGTCTTTCTGCACCCTGACACTCAAGCTCTCCTCGCTGGTATGATGTGCATGTTGTGGATGGCCTACATCCTGTAGGTCGTCGACCTGTTCTCCCTCGGCGTCCATGTCTATGGTGTCTTTGTCACCATTTGGCATGGCAGCAACAGGAAGGTTGGCATCCATCTCGTCGAGTTCGTCCGCCATGGTGTTGTTATGCAGCAAGGGTTGAGATACTGGGGTAGGTTGTGAGGACAGGAAGCGGCGGATGAAGGTGAACGAGTGTGAATGTGAATTGAGGCAAAGGGAAGCGGCGCACAGGGCGCCAAACAGCGCTGGATGATAGGAAAGCGTCGCTATGAACCGGCAAGCAAGCACCGCAGTAAGTGGCAAGAGATTGATCTTTGGAACGAAGCCGGCGCAAGGCTGTCGCAGCGATGTGAGGTGACGATGCGACAGAGAGTGGTGGTGTTGGGGATGCTCCACAATCTGCTCGACACCCGCGCCGAACGCGACTTGGGGTCGTGGCACTCTGGGGCAGGCACAATTGGAAGCACCTGCGAAAGCGGCGATAAGATAAGCCGACAGGGGGCTCTTGCCTTGGCAGGACCAAGCATGCCCGGTTCCACTTATTTGGAGATGAGCGACTACCTGCAGGTACCTAGGTATCTGTCTGTCTCTCACTACCCGCGGTTACCTGGTAGCTCATCTCGCCCTCGGAAAGCTGATGCAGCAGCCTCAGGCATGTATGTATCTACCTCATTGCTTGGATACATCTGCGATACAACTCGTCAATTGACCTCACCACCGCTGCTCTTCAAACGATAGAGCTTGACCTCGACCCTTCATCCCCCCCAGTATTGGCTGGACGACACCACTGTAAGCTCAACTGCCAGAGCCAGATCTCAATTGACATAGCAAGCTAACTATCTCATTCTGCGGCCAGCAGCCACCGATCACCATGCCCGTCCCTTTTGAAGCTCTGATTCCCTATGGAATTGTCCTCGCCGTAAGCGCCTTCCGCCTATCTCGATCGACTGCCACCACTGCTAGCGACCACACGGAATATTGAATGATTGACAGATGTTCGGCGCCACCGGTGCTGGTTTGAGCAAGCTGAGGCACTGGCAGAACGGCAACAAGCGCCCCCGTCGCTCTCTCGACCAGTGGGATAGAGTGCGTCTCACTCATTTTGAATTCTTCAAAATCTAATAGATACTAACAAACTTTGCAGCAAAGTACGGCCGACCCGAGACGATACAGCCCCTCGCGCACGATACTGATAGTGAAATTATATAGTGATGGACCGAGACCGCCGAATGACCGGTTTCTTACGAGGCCAAAGCGATGCGCCCGTTGCACCCGCAGGATTTGAGTTCAATAATGGATGGAGGGTACGTCCTTGCGCATGGATTGATACACGACGAGTTACAATGGCTGACACGAAGCACAGGTTGAGAAACGGATATCATAGGAGAGACGAATACCACGAGATGAATCATCTGTACAATCAAGAAGCAAACAATCATCCAATGCATAGACTCCTTTGTTCCCCCCTACGGCATTGCTCGGGTATCATTTTGTCTATCTTGAATCATACAGTAGCCGTGAAGCCTCTAAAACGCCTTGCGAAAGAACGGTCTACAATATGATCTCTGCCCGGTTCTTATTTAACCCATCTAGGAGCATGCATGCCTGGCAAAGTCTCTGGCTGGAGATGTAGCCACACTTCTCGCATGTGCCTAGATTCTGCTTTCGTACGATGGGGACCGAAGTGCCAGGCCTGCCAGGTCTTCCCTTTTTCGGCTGCTCCTCTCTGGCTTGCTTCACATCATCTGGCTTGGGCTCGCTGAGCTTGAGGACTGATATGTCTGTTTCTAGTCCATCCACCTCGGCCGCTTCGTTGGCTCTCAACTGCTTCTCCATAGCCGCCATATCACCACCGCCGGCCAGCCCATTATTTGAGCCGCACCCGCCAACTTTCTCGTCCTCTTCAACAGCTTGTGAGGACGAAGCTTTCCCATTGCAAGCGCAGGAATCAGGCGCCGCACCCGGCACTAGCCTCGCCATATCTTCACCGCTTCGGACCACATCTAGGATCGCGCTCGGTCGAACTCGCTCCAAGTTCTTGATGAGAGCTCTTGCGCTCCCTCTGAAAGCCTCGGGGCTGTAGATGCACTCCGTACTGAAGTAGTCCAGTTTCTTATGATGTGCATATAACACAATCTCCTTCTCGTAGGCATACTTGAGAGGCTTGCTCCGCTTGACCTCGCTTGAATCATTGCCTGTGACGATGCTCGTGCTCCGAGATAATCGTGGCAGATCACCTCGCAGCAGATTCATCAATACCGTCTCTGCGACATCGTCGGCATTGTGTCCAGTGACGACATGCTTGATACCAAGCATCTTGGCTCCTCTATCTAAAGCCTGCCGCCGGAACACACCGCAATATGTGCAGTTTCCCTTCTTCCCGATAGTCTCGACAACTTGGTCCATAGTCCATCCGTAGAGCTCATCGTACCCTACAATCTTCAAGGGCATCTCGTACTGCACCGCATTGCGCTTGACAGTCTCGAGTGAGTCGTCGCGATACCCCTTGATGCCCTCATCGATACTGAGGAGTACCAAATCTAGTCCGTAGTGATATCTTTCGTTGAGTGTCTTGAGGACTGAGGCTAACACTGTTGAATCCTTTCCACCTGATGCGCCTATCGCCACCCTTTCGCCGCGGAAGAACAGGTTGGATGATGTGATTGTGTGATGTGTCTCGTCTTCAAAGATCTGTGTGAAACATGCTTTGCAGAGCTTTTGGTAGTTCTTGGGGCGCTTGATAAGTGCTCGCTCGGTCTTGCAGATGGCGCAGAGCGCTGGTGCCATCTTGGAATATCGATCGATCCTCACGTAGGACCTTTGAGTCAGGGAAAGCTCAATGAGCAAGATTTATCTCCTGACGAGTTTCTTGGTGTCGTAGCTAAGCAACAAAGAGATTTGCACGATGTTTCTGTAGTGGTACAAAAAATGTTGACACGATGCTTATGACTCTTGAGTTTGCCTCACCTAATCCTACCAGTATCTGTCCCACGACTTTGCAGGCAGCGAGCGAGGGGGGGGCGCAAAGGTTAGGTACAGCGATACATGCCTCAGAGGGGCATTCCACGCTAGAACTGTTCAGGGCCTACCTAGCTCCACCGGTCTTCTAATCGATTAAGGTACCGACAATTCACCGACGCTCACCAATCCCCCCCAAATTGCCAAAAAACCCTATTGCCCGCTCCACACACTCGCAGCCAAGTCAGATTTTTGGGTCTGGCACCTTTTCACGAGACCTTCGTCCTTCACACCTCTCACCAACGGTCGACTCGATACTAACCCACGACCTCACGACAGCACTCCGCCACCATGGTAAGCACCTGAACGCCTGTTGTCGATGTGCCTCGAGCACTCGAATCATTTTCTCAAAGCAATGGCTCTCGCGCTGCGAGGTGTCGCTTTTCCGCTTGTCGCCTTCGGGCGCTGGTGAAGAACTGGCTTGAGCTAGCTTCGTCGTGTGTGCTGAAACATGCCGCCCTCGAACTTTCTCTCTAGAGTTCAGCAAGACTTCAGTCAATGAATCAAACATTTACTGATGTCTTCTTTCTCAATGATAGCCTCCCAAGACTGGAAAGAAGGCCGCCCCGGCCCCCTTCGGGTCCTCCAAGTCCTCCAAGAAGGCACCCAAGGTGAGTAGTAGCTTTACGAGAATCCCACTTCCCATCACCCCCCCCGTTTATGCTAAATGTGTATTACCAGAACCCTCTCATCGAGAAGAAGCCCCGCAACTTCGGTATCGGTCAGGACATCCAGCCCAAGCGCAACCTCTCCCGCATGGTGAAGTGGCCCGAGTATGTCCGTCTCCAGCGCCAGCGCAAGATCATCAACATGCGCCTCAAGGTTCCTCCTGCCATTGCCCAGTTCCAGCGTAAGGAATACACACACGCCCTCTATGGTGCTCCCAATAACAATGATCTAACCTATGTGTACAGACGTCCTTGACCGCAACACTGCCGCCCAGGCCCTCAAGCTCCTCAACAAGTACCGCCCTGAGACCAAGGCCGAGAAGAAGGAGCGTCTGGTCAAGGAGGCCACCGCCATCAAGGAGGGAAAGAAGAAGGAGGATGTCTCCAAGAAGCCCTACACCGTCAAGTACGGTCTCAACCACGTCGTCGGCCTCGTCGAGAACAAGAAGGCTTCGCTCGTCCTCATTCCCAACGATGTCGACCCCATCGAGCTCGTCATCTTCCTCCCTGCTCTTTGCCGCAAGTTCGGAATTCCTTACGCCATCATCAAGGGTAAGGCCCGTCTCGGCACTGTCGTCCACAAGAAGACCGCCGCCGTTGTCGCCCTGACCGAGGTCCGCTCCGAGGACAAGAACGAGCACTCCAAACTCATCAGCGCCATCAAGGAGGGCTACCTGGCCAACTCCGAGAACGCCCGCAAGTCCTGGGGTGGTGGTATCATGGGTGAGAAGGCCAACAAGCGCATTGAGAAGAAGAAGAAGGCTGCCGAGTCTGCTCTCAAGATCTAAGTTAATTAGTTGCGCATGTGCATGCTGTCATGAAATGGGTCTGGAGTTTTAGCTTTGCACAGGTTCGGCGTTTGGGAAGGGGACAAAATGGAATACCAACATTGTGGATTTGCATACGACAAACCCAATCCTCTACAGACCCCGAGATGACAGCCACTGTGAATAACGGCTTAGTTTGACCGACTCCACCGCCTAATGAGTAAAAAGCATCCCAAGATCGGATATGTCCATGGTGCCTTTTGCTTCTATCGCGTGGTGTCGTATGAGAATTGCATGATTCTGAAAGGTATACCAATGGCTGAGATGTGTATACGCCACATTGACAGGAACTCGCCTAGTCCTTGGTTGTTCTGCCAAGATGCATCTGACAGATAAGAGATCATATTCCATCTCACTAAAATCCTTCGCGGCGCGTTCCGCATACTGTTCCCCGCCCGACACGACATTGAGAATATTCTACTGAAACATTCGCATATAGCTACCTAATTGACAAGTGTTGCAGTGTGACAATGGACAATGGCGGCTCACAGGGATCATGAACAAGCATTAGTCACAACGTCGGCGTTGATCCTAGGCAATAGTAGTACTACATATGCTGTTGAGATCTTCACCGTTGCCGCCTTCGAACCTCACTCCTCATTAAATGTAGTACATACATTCCTCCCATCGATCATGCATAGCCAAAGTCGATCAATCAGATACAACCCGCGTGCTGTGACCAGTACCGCTTCAGCGACGTGTTTCATCCGATATCCTTGTCGGACAAGTGCAACACTGTGAGAATTGGTTTGATGAAGCTGGCACCGAAGGACTCTATGCAGCAAACAAGACAGAGGAAGTCCCGGCAGTCCCGGCAGTCCCGGCAGTCCCGGCAGTCCCGGCAGTCCCGGCAGCCGGACATGTCAGCGTAGCATTGTTGATGAGAATGTCCGACGGCGTGCAACTCTGTGCATGATCTTTTATTTGCCGGGGCGAAGGGCACATGGCATACCTGACCAGCATCCCGTTCCCTTATCTGCGCTCGTGTACCCAAAGGAGATCTCAGCTGCATATTACCGGCTGAGATTTGGTATATGCGTCGCTGTGGTACTTAGATTGCGTGCTTGTTGCATTCGGCTGGCCCTACTTCATTGAGTTTGGTGATTTTGTGTCGTTATTGTTCTTGTCCTCGTCGATTTCATCTAAGCTGGTCTTCTCTTATGCTCTCCCTCCCTCATAGATGATATAAGGTTTGAGCGTGAGAAGAAAACAAATCTCAAGTTACACTGACGCAGACGCGAATACTCCACACACAAATTGACTCGAGAGAAGTGATACAAGGAAAAAAAGAAAAATAGCATAGATATAGCAGGGGCTCAGCTTACCACCCTATATCACCTCATTTGGTCTCATACTCCGCAGACAAAGCTCAGCATCACCGAATACCGAGCTGTGAAAGCATTGTGGTCGAGCTTACAGACTTGGGACACGGACTCGTTCGGCGTTCAATTATTCACATTAACGCAACAGCAACCATTGATTGGTTTTACACTAAAGGCACAGACCTGATCGGTATCCTCAGGCCAAACAAGCGAAAGGAGAAAAAGCAAGTTGCTATCATAGTTCATACTATGGCCCGCCATCGTGAGTGAACGCACCCGTTTCATCGACCGGGCGATTCTCTACCCTCAGGGTGAAGCCCCAAGCCCATGTGGAAGAAAGGACGAACAATTGCGGAGCCAGGTGTAAACGAACCCCAGCCTCATGTTCGCTTTTGTGTTTCCTTCTGTGACACGGAAAACAATCAATGCGCAAACCCACCCCCTCGTGCTCGGAGCCTGAGAACTCGAGCTGTTGATGGTATGAAGCTTACAAGATGACTAAATCAGAGGATGCATTCGCCTACGCGCTGACGTCGAACGCGGCTTGGGCTGGTTATAAGGGACACCAGAACCCGGACTTCTTTCCTCGCCTCGCTGCTGGACAGTCGCCGCAGATCCGTAAGTCTTTGCGCTCTCCTACCTCTCTCATCCATTATTCGATAATATCGTGTTTTATAATCTCTCCCTACCAGCGAACCCCTACCACTCGTCTCTTCCAAGATCGCGTATCTATCCTGATCGCAGCATCAAGCGCAAAAAAGCTGACACAACAACGCGTAGTATGGCTAGGCTGCTCCGACTCCCGCTGTCCCGAAACAACCATCATGGGCCTACAGCCCGGCGATATATTTGTGCACCGCAACATCGCAAACATCATCTCCCCCACCGACCTGAACACCTCCGCCGTCATCGAATACGCAGTCTCATTCCTTGGCGTACAGCACATAGTTCTCTGCGGCCACTCCTGCTGTGGCGGAGCTATCGCCACGCTTTCCGATACCCCCGTTGGTCAACTACTCGACCTTTGGCTTACACCGCTGAGAGCTGTCAAGGAAAAGTGCCAAGGCGAGTTGAACCGTATGAAGAGTGACGACGACAAGGCTGTTAAACTTGCGCAACGAAATGTTGAGGAGGGTGTTAGGGTCTTGATGGCGAATAGGACCGTGAAGCAAGCTGTTCAGGACAGGGGACTCCAGGTTCATGGGGCGTTTTTCGATATCGAGAGTGGACGCGTTAGGGAGCTGGGTTGTGGTACTAAGAGGAAGGAAGAACCAAAGGAGGGTACGGTTAGAGGGGAGCATGCAATGTTGGTGTTTAGGGGGGATGGAGCGGGGATGAAGATCATTTGATTGTAAGGAGTTTGGAGTGTTACGGAGTCGAGTTTTCTGTTTGAGGGTTAAGGCTTGGTTTTGTCTTGTGTTTTCGGGTTTGCTGGAGTAAGCCACTACGGACTGAGAATGGTATGAATTGGTATGGCTTCGGATATGGCTTCGGTGGTTCTGGTGTTGGAGGGTTGAAATCAGTTTGGTTGAGATCCTCAATGAGGCACCAGAAGATGTGCGCGCTGATAAAAGGCAAAGTCTTTGAAATCGAGAGATTGATTTATAATGTGTGAACTCACTTGATTCAAGTTGGGGGTTCGACACGTGTTTTCGGTGGCCTGGAGTGTTTTCAAATGTTGTAGGTCTCGTTGGCCGCTTGGAGTCAGTCTTAAGTTTGGTAAGCTACCTTATAGTCCTGTTCATATGGAAATACTAGAGAGACGAGAATTTGAGGAACATTACAATCGCTACCCACCATGGGCACGGTCACGGTCCAGTAAGGTGCAATTCAATCGGTGGTTATCACGCGGGTAATGCTACTCAGCACACCATGATCTAACCGGGTTATTATTTGAGTGGCAATTCTAACATCAACGGGGATGATACTCCCATGAATGGTGTCTCGCTGGTAAGCTGTATCAATCCCTCCAGGCTTACTTTCGATGAAGCCGAGAAAATGATAGAAACCGACATCATCGCCATCATGACTACCCAGGTACATATCCAGTGGCTTATTCGCGCATCATGATAGGCGACAACAAGCAGTGCGGCTCGCTTCTATACACCCTAAACTCACACAAGGGCGAAGAAGAGACCAAATTCTGGCTTGCAGCCAGGTCCGTTTCTCCGTATTGATATTTGTTAGTTTGCATATGGTTCGTCGTGATGGGATGTTTTCTGTTTTGCCCTAGAGCTCTTTAAAGGATTGCTTTGCCTTGTCTTGACATACCTACTGTCGAGCCCCGGACTCCACCCCAGAGGATCTTCCTCCTCAACCAGACCCCGGATTTGCGTACTGTGCGAGCAAATGGGCATATCGCATCTCCAGGAGTCGCCAGCCGTCTGTAATTATAAAGACCACAGAGCGCGACGATGTCATCCGGAGCTTGAAGGCCACCAGAAACAACATCAATATTCTGTTCGAAGACCGTAAAATCTTATTAACTTGTAATGGGCTTGAGCTCGTAGATAACAGCGAGAGTAGCTAACATAGGAGATGTCACTACTTCGGCAATTTTACGTCTTCAGGCTCAGACCGCTCGTCGCTAATGTTGAACGTGACTGAAGATACTCAAACTCGGGATAGCAACAGCTGGTATAATCCGACACACGTCGATATCATCAAGCGAATTGGCACCAATATCCTCACTGCCGAATCATGTTCCAAGATTCCGTCCAAAGACAAGGGAAGTAAGCGGGCAGGAATATTGATCACTACTCAAACCAGGCACAAAAACAGCACATAGTCCAAGCCTTGTCTACCCTTTTAAGAGCCGAGTATGTACTTAGCGCAGGCTCATATAACCTTTCTTCACTGCATGTTATGCCGATAGTTTTACCAAGTCTCCGAAATCTTGCTCGAGAACTTAGTGCAGCTTAACCGAAGTATGGTTCAATTTGAGAGTTTGTCCCTAGGAGATGCCAATTCTCTATCGACAATCCGGGCCATGACATACTTTATGAAAGTAGCAACTACAACGACGTAGCACGCCGTTCTCCTTCGGCGTAAGGGCAAACAGACTATCTTTATGCCCACGTCCAAAAACTATTTCCTAGAATACCGTAATCTATAGCTAAAGAATAACCTCTGGCAAGTAGAGGGACTCAGAGGCGGGCTGTATCCTGGTGCGCCGTAGCTTTTATCTGAACCGCACCCTTCTTATCCATACGGGCAAATTGGTAGGCTCCTAAGCAAAGAATTAAGTGAATCGTTATCCGGTTTATTTTGCGGCCTCATACTTCCTTTCAATCAACTGTTGAGACTAGTTCCGGGACGAAGGGCGCAGGGATCCCCTTACTGAGACTTTGACGAAATGGAGGTTGACGAAGATTACCAGAATGTAAGCATCATTCTCACATTCGCGATACCAAGTGGCTTTTCACGTTTGCAGCAGCGTGCCAGTTCAACTTAGATAGACATAAAGAACCCCACAACCGATCACATATCCCTTGAGCTGTGCTAAGCTCTTACACTTCGCGCACTCAACTTATCTCCACGGGGGACAGTTCTCCCAGCTTTCTATCATGTGTACCTCGCCAAGCTTCTCCGATGGAAAAGGGAAAAACCTTGACGCCTACTATGAGCGGATACGTAAAGAGAAACTTGCGCGGTTTATAGAAACTCTGAGTGGGCGAATGAGTTTGCCGCTGAGGGCGATTGTGTGTTAGATAATTTGGTCGATAGTCTGAACTTTAATACTTGGGCCAGCTTATACTTTTTCTTACAAGATTTGCGTTCTATATTAAGCTGCAGAAGATCTTTCGCATAGGGTATCGCGACGCGACTTTTTCGCTCTCCGAGAATATTCTGATGAAGAATTTAAGGTCTGACCGGCGTATTGTCCGAGGAAGGGCTTTTGATAGCATTGTAAAGAGTTGATCCTGATATTAAGTCTATACGCCTTCAGCGTCAGATTCCGGGATTCCGGGTAGAGCGCGGCGGGTAGATCCTCGAGACTCTTTTGAGGGAGTATAAAGCAGAGGGATTCGGAGACAACTTATCGCACAGAAATCCGTACCAAGTCCGCAAAGTTGTGCTTAGGGGGGCATCTCATCAGGAACTACCAGCTCACCATGGGCAAGCGAGTGATGACGGCACTTGGTGAGAGTCGCAGCTCCAAAACTAGTCCCTAAGTTTCGGCGACGCTTTCTAGCCACGAACTCGATTGCTCGGCGGAGTTCTTCGATCTTGCTGGCATGGAAGTATGTCTAGCGCTTGGTCGTCTATATCGAAGCGAGGGTAAGATGATCTCTGTCCTTTCCAAACAAAAAAAGGGGGTAGAAAAATGACATGCTGTGCCAGACGAAGGACATGGCCTTGTCGATTTTCTGGTTTGCGCGCCGTTTCGCAGCCCTTGTTATTGTCGTCTACAACTTTCGCAGCATACCCATATCTTCTGCAGCGCTTCACCGTAAGAGCATCGTGCCCTTATCTTTATGGAGGACTTTCAAGGAACTTCTGGCATACTATAAGAATGAAGCTGTACCTTTTCTTTCGGCGCTTAAAACGTTTTGTATACTCCACCGCAGCAACTCAAGAGGTGAGGGACTTTCCGAGTCCCATAGAGTCGGCAACGAATGCCCTGGAAGGGGGAGGCGGCCAAGCCCAGAAGTCTCTCGAATCCGATGGTCTGCCACGGCTTGAGGATGGTCGCAAGCTTTTGGCTGACAGTTCCAATAAACGCTAGATCTTGCAGCCACCTTTGTTAAGAAGCTGCCATGAAGCGAAAATGGTCCCATCTCTCGGAAAGTGGTCTCACAGATCCTTCCTGACAGTCTTCGAGTCCTTATTGACAATCTCTGTACTCACCATCTGTTGCGGACTTCTCTAAGATCCATGGCATTGAAAACACCAGGACCAATTCTTTGGCACTATCTAGCTAGCAGTGCGTAGTGGAGCGCGTCACTCACAATGTCAGACAGGCCAATAGCAACAGAGAGTATTATCCTAGACCTTCGTTTTCGTTTTTGTATCAGTGGTGATTTTGAGTGACCAATTGCCCTGGGCATGGCGTTAAACTGCACCCAATCCCCGTATAGGGCGACATCAGAGGGCGTGGCCGGCATAATTCGCCTCTCATGGTGTATAATCTCTCCAGTGCCTATCGCCACCGTCAAACCTGACAATGCAATAGATATCTTTCTACCAAACCAAGTAACCAGCAGTGACTTCGCAATAAACTCTTTGCAGTGATCGGGCACACAGTCGGGTGTCGTGAGATGACGACGCACTACACAGATACGCGGTGCGGAACACCTCAATATACCTAGGCCACGCCTATCACGTCCAGTAGGAGGTCGTAGGTGTAACCAATCCACCTTGGTATCTGCTGTTGTTGTGTTGGTGATGATGCTGGTGATGGTGCTGGTGATGGTGTTGGTGATGGTGCTGGTGGTGCTGGTGCTAGGGGGAGGGACTTCGAAATTCTGGAACGGTCTCAACAGAAGCACAAGATCGAGTACCACGAGAAACAACGCAGTTAAAACGACGAAGACTTCGTCAAGAACAACCATTTTCGCATTGTGAGCAAGTATTTTTGTACCTCTAAGAAAGCTTGCTATTTCCGAGAAAGAAAAGACCTAGGAAAAAGCTGTCGAACAGAACGAGGTAATCCAAAAGAGAGAGAAAAAAAAGCACCTAAAAAGGCATAAGTAGGCCGGCACGGAAAAGCATATTAGCAAAATGCAATGATCGAACTCCCAAGACTGGCGAGTTGTTAGCTATTTTGGCTTTAGTGGAAGGTTATACTAATTGGCGAGATGGGCTAATACACAGCAGATCCACGGTATGATCGAGTTTGAAGCCCAGCGCCTGTTGGATCTCCTGCCCACTTCTCAACCCAGCGCCACCCAATTCCACTGAATTAATAGCATTTAATCTCGCGTGAAAAAAGGTAAGGCGTTCCGAATCCTGATCAGAGTCAGCTACTAGTTAATAAAGGCAGAAAAGCATCACTTGACTTTTGGTAAGGTTCGGGAGAATACAACTGGCTTAGAGCTTATAATGCAGAGAGCCCGCTGTTAAGTGCCAATGGTCGGACTGGCAGTTCATCCTCGATAGATTCGACGTGTACACGGGCACGGGAGACAGAGGCACCAGAGAGTATGCTACCTGAAAGCCTTGGGAGAAGATGAGGAAGAATAGGGTGATGATAGAGACTGAAGGGGAAGAGAAGGGAATAAAATTTGAAGAACGCGGGGAACACGACTGCAATGGTTACAACCGAGCAGGTGGTCAATGTTGAGCCTCGTGAGCGAGGTAGAGGAAATGGTGAAGCCAACTTACTTAGACGTTATCCTGACACCGGGGATAGACGTCCGAATAACGAAGTAATAGCCGAAGCCACTAGTTTCAGTATCTGTGATCCTCTGCTCACGCGAATTGAGAACTGAATAGTGTTGCCATAACCATTTCATAACAGACTACTGCTCACGAATCTTTCATAGTACTGAGCAGGAGCAGCGTATCAGCAGCTATAACGTGTCATAGATACCGCAAGGCCACTTGGTGCCTGCGCAAATTTACTGAACCCAGATCCGGTACTATCTTAGACGTGGACACACGCTCGCGATCATGACATCGAGTCAGTCGCTGGGTCAACAGGTATAACAGGATGAGACTCATGCGATTCAGATCATTAAAAAATACGTCATATCCTGTGTTCTCGGAAGAAAAAATATGCCATTTGCTTGAAATTTCTTATGGCACCAGCTTAGATAGCGCCTAAATTCCTTTTGCGAGAGGAGCAGGAATGCACTAGGACAATATTTACCGTTCTCTACCTTGAGTGCGGAACCAAATGCCAGAATTGCAACGACCAGACATGCTGAGTATAGATTGTTAAAGAGAACAGTATGTACTCTGTTGATGTACGTGCTAGTCGATCAAGGAGATATCATTCCTTGTAACAACCAAATCGGGCACACCTTGAGCTGTTCGACGATCAACCCAGCAGGCGCAGCAAGCTATGCCATAGAACGATTTGCATGTACTGCGCGCACTTAGCACGATGTTGCTTCTCACATGAGCTTGGGATTTGAACTGCCGTTTTGTTCCCGCTGCTGTCGCAGAACAGTTGAAACGTACTCGCTCAATGAAGTCGACGGAGAGGCGCAAGTTAGTGAGTCCACATCCGGTACTTGGCTAGTAACATCAGGCGCCAGGCAGTCTGAAGTATTATTTCTATGTATCGCGCGAGACGGATTTGAGTGCTGCTTGCTAAGCGCCAGCTCTATTCCTTCTAATCTAGGTCTAAGTTCGCTATCGCTTCAGTGACGAAATCATTCCCTGCCGACCCAGTGTTGGGTTGACTTGCTACAGTCCGCCCAGAGAGCAAGTCTTTATTATTTTCCAGCGCGGACCAGTCCTTTTCATCTTCTTCGCCCTGTTCACTCCGGCTCGCTTCACTGTCGGTCTCCGGAGGTGTCTGGACGCCAGTTGAATCCATGTTGCGCTTCAGCATACACATCTCGACAGTAATGCCGGGACCGAAAGCACAGCCCACAACATAGTCCTTTGCATGCCCTCCCGGTGCCATTCCATCCATCTCCTTACTCCTTAGATGGTCCATGACGCTGAATATAGTGGCCGAGCTGGAGTTTCCGTGCTGCATATACCGATGGTAGCTGGCACGCATATGTTCTGGCGTTATGTTCAAGGCTCGCTCTGAGTTTGTTAAAATTGTGAGGCCGCCAGGATGCATGGCCCAGTCGAAATCCGGCGCATCACGGTAGCTTTCGGGCAATTGTGGTCTAACGCTCGCCATCAAGTCTGCGAAGGCGGGGACGAGAACCTCCTTTGTCAGCGCTGGCACCCGTGGAGAGAGTATCACTTTCCAGCCGGCAGGATCAACATCAAATCCCAAATCGCCCTCCGTACCAGGAATGGTTCTGTGATCCCACCCCAGCAATTCGTAGACGGGCTGCCTGGTGGCATCACCGATACCGTTACTTAGTACTACGGCACTTGCACAGTCTGAGAACAGGCATGCACCAATTCTTGTTTCCTGTAAAGAGTCGATGCTGTCCAACTCACTGCGTACCATAATTGTGCTGACTTCGAGCGCGACACATAAGATACGGGCAGGACGGCGTCGGAACTTGTGTCCTAGAGCCAGGTTCGCGGCCGTGCGCAGGGTCGCCAATCCACCCGAACAGCCAACGCCGTGCAATAAGACTTTCTCGATGTCTGAGGGTAGGCCTAACTCTAATGCAACGAAATGGTCAAAGCCTGGATTGGCGCTGTCGGTACACGTTGTTGAGACGACGTGAGTGATCTGTGAGGCATCCAAACGGGCTTCTGATAAAGCTTTTCGGGCCGCCGCGACAGCGAGTGGTACGCCGTCGCTCATGAAAGTCGCGTGTAAGTCGGCAATTGACGGTGCAGCATCTTTGTTCACAAGCGGGTGGTCTGATGTTCCAACGGATGAGCGAGTCTCAATCCCTGTGTATCTGTTGATTGACAGGACCTTCTCCATACTGGTGCATGTTAATTCATGGGACCGAATTGGACTCTATAATTCCGTGTGCTTACGAAGGAGAATCTGGGTAGAAGCGTGCGGCCACTTTGGCAAGCTCCTCTGGTTTGAGTTTGTTAGGAGGGTATTGAGCTCCTAGGCCGATGATGGAGAGACCCAGCTCCCCAAACGCGTCGGCAGCTGCCATGGTTGGGTCGATACAAGTCAAGTCACGGGAAGAGACTTATTTAGAAACTGAAAGTGACTGGCTTCAGCAAATCAATTGGTGTTGTGAACGAACGAAAGGTGGTCGCGTGGTTGTATCCCTAGCTGTCGTGGGTTGTGACGGGAGCTGAGCTAAGGTGTTTCACAACGGCTTCAACGGCTCAGGGACAGCTCGGCAACGTCGTTGGCAGGCGGAACGGTGCTAGGTGCTAGGATGATGCGGTCCGACACAATGGATAGTAGCTCGCTTTCGAGAGTGTGGCTGCGAAACTGTATCGCGGTTAACGATATATGCAAGTACAAGTAGGTGTGCACTGGAGGCGAAAGAATGAATGCTATCAATACCTAGGTGGCGATGAAATGAGAGCGTCTGTATGGTGCTATGTACAATCGATGACGACTCGACTTGTACATCGACGCTCAAGTCTGCATGTTCACAGGTGGAAGTCAAGCAACCTCAGACACAGCCAGGCAATCACTTGGCACGCTTGCCAATAGTCTGGCCCGTCACGGCAGTGGCTCAGCACACGTCTCCCTTGCCTATTTAGGCAATTGTCGCTGGCCCACTGCACATTGTTGGTGACGGGGTTAGCTACATGTATGTGACACACCTCAACCCATTGAAACCCTTTGAGGATGGTGTTTGGTCCATGAGCCGAAGGATTATGCGGTACTTCGGCGGCAACAGCCAGCAATCGGCGCAACGGCTGAGGTGACATCAAGTTTGGAACTGGCGATTGAAGCCGTCAGCCAGTGCCAAAATAAAGACAGCATGCTTTGACGTGCCATCATCGGTGAGGCTCTTGCAATTGTAGGTACCTAGGTAAACTTGCCCCTCTGAGGCAATGAAAACATGACTTCCAACTCTCGGCTACCTTACCGTACCTTAAATAAGGTACCTCAATCCGGTACTCTCGCATGGCACTGGCACCAATCGCGAAAGCTGATCCCTGTACGCGACCTGTACGCGATAGGTGACTGCATCCAACCCGCAGCGGGCAGACATACTACGAACAAGGGGTCTCGCCCGACAAAGATTGCTCCAGGTAGTGCCGATACGGCGTATATCGTCTCAACATATTCGGAATTTCAGATGGTTCCTTGCTCTCGCCCGGTGAGG
Organism: Xylariaceae sp. FL1272; assembly: GCA_022432385.1. NCBI lineage: Eukaryota > Fungi > Ascomycota > Sordariomycetes > Xylariales > Xylariaceae > Xylariaceae sp. FL1272. The sequence continues at coordinate 1,275,892 of JAJJXC010000004.1, forward strand.
TATCATCCTCCAGGCAACGCGGATGAGAAACATTGCCTCCAGGAAAGGTAGTTCGCGGGGCACGTATTCCCGAACGCAGTGTTGGGCGTGGTTGGCCGTTAGTAGTCCGTGGTTAGTGCCCTACCCGTCGACTCGGCCGCTACTACAGGGGCTCCTGAGATCGCCAAGCAGCGATTGCACTTTCGAACAGAGCCCCAGCAGCCTTATCGGCTTCAACCTGCTCGCATTGGTTCACCAATCGAGGAGGAATTCGACCGCGTGTTTTTCCATTTGATAGTTGACAATGGCAAGCGTCGGAGACTTACCATATCTAACTCTTCCAGATATTGTCTTGCTGTCTTCCCAAGAGCCTCAGGGTTCTGCTTGCTGGCATTCCCTAGTAGGATTGTCTGTGGAACCCCCCCATGTGTTTCCGGCAAAAGATGAAACTTGCCGTGGACACTGGAAGATAAGGCTGATCATTCATAGTACATGCCCACGCGTTGTGATTACCTAGGTACACGTACCCAATCCCGGTGTCAAATTTCTCTTCGACACCACTCCGCTCGCTTTTGGAAAATCCACCTGTAAACTTTGTTTCACAACACCTGACCGGCCTAAAGAATTTCAATTGCCATCACACCTATTTCAATTGGCAGTGAACGTTGGGGCTGTACGACTGCCCCAGGATGCAAGCAGCCAAACTATCCTTCCTTGTGCATGCTGTCATCGAGACAGCTGCAGGCGCTTCGTTCATATTCCACCCCGAGGGCAAAGTGCCGGCATGCACAGTTGAGGCCAAACTCATCCTCAGGCAGTATGGTGGGCTTCTCCTCGCCTCGAGTCTGGCTTGCTTGGCTATACTCATGAATCCCATCTCCGATAATGCTACCCGGCAATTATCAATCGCGTTTGGATCCTATCACATCTGGCCATGCTACCGGGCGCTCACTCGTCTTCAAAATGATTGCCGACGCCAACCTGGCACCCTTGCGAATCTCGGAGGCCCCGGGCTTCACATTGTAGTCCATTCGATATGTCTCGGGCTGTTTGTCTATACGGCGTTATCCGAGGTGGACTCCCGGACCTCATGAAAAATAACATCTTCGAGTCGCCGGGAGTAGAATGACATGATAAGCCTTGTGTCTTGCATTCTAGTGAAACAATCGAGAAACTGCTTCGATCTCTCACGTCAGTTCAATCACGCTTCTTTAGACGGAACTATGCAGGATGGGGTTACGAAATGCAACTTCTCACATGCCTTCAAGTCATGACCCCAGCATTAGTCCCACGGGATGCGAAGTAAGGACACTGGTGTTAACTATCGCTTACCCTGCTCAGGATTCCTCTCCTTTTTCTGTCCGAGGGCCGTGAGACTGAACAAAAATCTCGCACAGAATACTCACTAGTCTCGAAGCAAAATATGCTGCATTGTACAATGTTGGGTTTGGAGCTAGAATACGTGCCTGAAGACTTCTATCACAACTGGGGTTTAACACTGAGAGGCACAGGACGTCACGATATGAATTGAACTTTGAGATATGGTGTTGATTGCATAGAGCACAGCTTTGTCTCTTCGTGGTCTGATGGTTGAATGGAAAACACTTAGGATGAGGAGCATAAGCAACACCACTATCACTGGACCTCGTTCGTCCTCATCACTGATTTCTTGATTGACTAGAGGCTAAGCGGACAGGTACAGAAGTTCGGTCTTGTCATGCCTGTTGGTTTAACCCCCATATAACATCGGCTTGGAGCTTTTATTTTGTGAAAGCGAGGACGGAGGTTGGTCGATTTAGTTCGCTTTGGGTTGTAGCTCTTTCCAGGCTCGGTAGCCTTGTTGGATTTTTTCAGCCCAGAAGCGTCTCGAATTTCCGACAAAAGTTCCGAGTCAAACAATTGAACGGACACCATCCCTTTCCCACTCAAATCCTCGTCTCTACAGTAAGTAATCCCCACTACATCTCGATCCTCATTATTATCACCCTCCTTCAAGAGTAATCTCCCATTATAACGTGCACTAAACTCATCGGTGTCGGTATCGGTAGCATCATTTGTCCCATCAAAGAATCGATACTTGGGCGGCTTGGTGTCCGAGAGCTCGGGGCCTTCATAATGAACCCTCCAGAACAGCAACCGGCCTTTGCCGCAATGAACGTGCATTTCCACCATATGTTCCGAGCGTACTTCATATCGCCAGACATCTTTATATCCAGAATCCCATAGGTTTTTCTCATGATCGCACCCAACAACATCTTCGCACTTGATATCCAACTGAACCTTGAACAATGAAACATCGGGACTTGCCTCTGCGATAGCGAGGAAGTCTCCTGCATCAATGGAACATAAGCGTCCCAGATATCGATCAGTGTTAGAACAAGAATCCCATTCATCGTTGAAGAAAGTCCCAGAGCGATAGGCCCCAAACTTCACCCACTGGTCGGGATTTGCGCCTTGCAAACCGTGATGCTGGGTTAGCGCTTCATTCGTTCAAACCTAACAGACAGATTCCCAAGTTCTGGTAACCGCAATCAGCTCTTTTCTCTCCTTCTAAACATGACCCCCACGAATGGATTTGCCACCATAGACCATCCATGCTGTAGATAGCTAGCATCAGCTCCCTCAGGCAGCTTCCAATCGTATTCGAGCAGCAGCTGAGCCAACGCAACTTTCACTTCGTTGGCCGCAAAGAAGCGACCCGGGCAAGCATGCTGACCGTGACCAAAACCTAGATGATCTGCGCTTGTGCTCACGAGCTGAGTGGTGTGCTCGGAAGAGGAACCGGGCGCAGCTCGCATCCGGTAGAACCGGTACGGATCCCATCGCTCAGGGTCAGAATACACAGACTCGTCCCACATGCGATTGGCGGCGACGACCACCTCGCGGCCTTTACGAAGTGGAGTACCATCAGACAGCGTTATATCGCGAAGGGGTAGGCGACGCATGGAAATCATCTGGATTGGCTTGATCCGCTGTGTCTCCTTGATCGCGCTGTCGAGCAATTTCATTTTATAGAGCGCCGTTTTCTCCCATCCGTGCTCGTCTAGTGCGCCTCTGATTTCTTGTCGCAGCGGCTCGACGATCTCGGGATGCCGTGCGATGTCTAGAATGGTTTGCATTAACAGGTCGGTCGTTGTGTGCATGGCAGCAATGGACAAATTGAGCTGGGCGAGTGCTGGGTCGTAGTCGCGGCCCTTGGCGTTACTCTCAAACCACTCGATGCCATCGTGCGGCCTCTCCCCACCTTGCCTTCTTGTCTCTCGTCGCTCTTCGAGTACTGGGTTGATAATCTCGCGGCTTCTGGCGATTTGTGCTCTTGCCAGCCGACATGAAGGCAGAAACCAATGCACAACAGGTCTCAAAACCGTCGGCCAAAGTCGGAGCTCTTCGACCGCTTGGAAGGCTGTGGTCGTATGTTCGGTTGTGATCTTCAACCATTCTTTGTTATGGCATAGCTCCTCGCCGAGAAAGACCTTCGATGACAAGCGAGCAACGATCATGAGTACTGCGTCTCGCAGCGGGGATACAAGATGCCAATCTAAATATGGGGTATCAGTCCTTATGAGAACGGAATTGTTCAAAAAGACGTTGTGGTTCGGGGAGCGAGTACTCCCTTTGTCATCTGAAAGCACTTCTCTAAGCGCCATGGCACATTCTGTCGAGAGAGGATCCGTCACAAGACCTATGCGAGATTAACTTCCGTCAAATGAGATTATTTTTCTGCATACCGAGACTTTGAGTGAGTTGCTTCTGGACGACGGACTTAGATAATCCGGAGCCATCTACTCCTATCTTGAAAGATGCGAAGCTGGAAAGATGCGTATGGAAGTCCTACGCGATCCGAATGTTAGAACCATATCCTCACCATATCAGGGACATTCGAGCTGAACGGAATAAACTGACTTTTCGAGACACGGCGTCATTATCCAGATCTCTGAGGTTGCGCACCTCATCGGCGTAAGAATTAGGAAGCACCAGAGTATCCCCAACATCGGCGATTACTCTAAAGGGCTTGTTCGGAGTTGTCTTGTGCGAGGTCTGTAGGTAAGCCCTCGCATGGACCAAAAACCTTTTTGTCGCATTGGCGTCTGTAAGCTCGAACCACTTTCTTCGATTTATCACGACATAGTCGTCCCGTGTCCAATTCCATATTGAGTAGATGACTGCAGTGATGAGAGTGGCAGTGAGAATGCTAAAACCCATCGCGCTGGGCTCTTGCACCCAAGTCAGCAGGTCATCCGACATGGAAACTTGTAACTGTAAACTTGATAACATGGTGAATTTTGACTCTGCGATGTGATGAGATGTTTCCGGTGAACGATGGCCCAAAAAATCCCTTGCTAGATGTTGGCCATTGACTTGGGACTATATACCTACTTGAGGTCCTTTTCACACTTAATAACCTATGCCATTTACTATCCCAAAACAGCACGCCGACTTCAAATTACGATATGATTCACAATGAGAGGACTAGCTCTCTGTTTTCAACTACATCAACTTTCTAATCATCTTGCGGTTATTTTTCCCGCGGCGTTATACCCCTGTCATTTCGGTGGGCGGAGCTCGATGATGCGGGATGAATCATTGTTACAAACCGCTCAGGCTGTTTACGCCGAATCGCGCCTCCATCTTGGCCAGTCTTAACTACCTACTATTATATCTCATGTCGCATGGTACCGACACTCACGCCTGGTCAACTTCGCTATCGGCTACCTTTGGATACAATAGTAGTGATGAGAGGAAAAACAATAGCCGATCACCGATTTTTTACGAATGTGGTAGAGTGCTCACGAACAACGAAAGGCCGAGGTCACAGTTGGATTTCCGCGACGATTTAATTAAAATGAAACCCGATTATGCACATGGGGGAAATATCTTTAGTCCGTGTCTTGGGTATAAAGGTGTTCGCAAGCGAGGTTTTGATTCGCAAGCGCAACGAGGGGCAATTACGTAGCTACACCAAACTGATCGAGAGAGTCGAAATAGACTGCAGCGAATGAGATCAGATCAGAACGTTATTATGCGCAATGGATTACGAGACTCGAGGTATCTCTCGCAATCGCTGGGACCAAAGCCTCTTTTTAAAATAAAAGTTTGACCCCCAACACCGTACATTCTAGAGGTGTATTTGGTGTACGGACACATGTCAGCCATGGCATACGGTGCCGTGGATACGCTGCTTTATGTCTTATAGCTTTACCTCGTGGGCTGCATATATCGATTGCAGGTGTGATGGTCCTGTCCATGTGACACAGCACTAGAGCCAGAATCTGTTGCAATTCCTTATGCCCGAATACATGGAGCATCTTGTTCGGAAGATGATTACAAAAGAATGCTTAATCTTTAAAATGCGCTTAGTTTCATGAATCAAGCCGGCTGGCTGGCTTCTGGCTTGAAAAGAGACAGCCAGCTGATGTTAATAAGGCGGTACTATGATCCTAGCCAGCTCGTCGAGTGCTTGAGACTGTAGTAGGGTCCTCTTTACATCTGTCCGGAACATAGTCAGTACAGGTGCAGAGGAGGACTCGCCAGAGTCGTAGATCTGGTTCAGGCATCGACGATATGACAGAACTACGATGATGTTGTCATATATATCCCACCACTTGCTGAGAAAAAGACTCCATTTGTGATGTGTCGGGCGTGACACAGAGCGTTATAGGTGTGTATATGTATGATCTTCTTGCCTTCCCTTTCGAAATGTAGTCCAACCATTGTTCCAGAGTACTTCCCTTTAATCGCCGTCAAAAAAGTTGGCGTGGCTTCCACGAGCCGCCCGCTCCTGTATCATGAGGCACCAAGTCTTCAACAGTGAGGGTTATGAAAAGGAGATTCCATGAACCTGTAATGGCGCACCCAGGGCGATGGGCTTTGCCTATTTGCAAGAATTCACTAGCAATTTCGGGCTTCGAATATACATCTAACGACGAAGCCTGATTAATAGTCTATTTGCTCTCGGGCGAGTTCTCAACAACGTACAAGGGTGCTCTGTCTCAGTTGGAGGAAAGAACACTTTCGGAAATATCGCGTACGCCAAATCGCCTTCACTGCCCTTTGAAATTCCCTTTTCCTTAAGGCACAGCCAAAGTTCTGTTAGTCAAACACCTATCCTCCGGCAAACCGACCTTCTTGACTGCCTACTCAGTCCTCAGAAACAATTATCACAATCCATAACCACTCTTTGTCCCGTGGTCACTCAGGTGACTACATGAATTCTGGAGACGGACCTGAATGCAAAGTGGCTCCGTCGAAGTATGCAGCATTCCGCCATGTGCAATTTTCATTCTCTATCACTGAAAATAGTCGAATTTTAACGTCTCGATTGGAATCGGCGCCCAATGCGCATTCTTTGAGGATAAAGTCTAGGGCTTTGATAGCCACAGTCATGGCCGGCTCGTCTACGAGTGTCCCGGCACATTGGCGAATCAGACCGCGACCTGTCTGGTGCAGTGCCGGTTGGTTGTCCTCGGCGGTGTTGTGTCCCTTTTTCGAGAAATGAAAGTCGACATAGGTAGGGCGACGCCACGTACCCTGGAATACAGGTCAGACAAACAATGGACACCGCACGGCAAGAACTGGAATCTCTTTGATGTAGTCTTGGTATTGGAGGAGAACCGGATGAAGCTTGGCGACATAGTGCTTCAGGGCTATAGTGGTGGCAGCAGGCAGGGTGAAGTGTTTGCACTGAAAGCACAAGGGGGCTGGAACGAACATCTTGAAATAGGGATACTGAAAGTACAGGGACAGAAGTTCCTGGCGAATCTGCTTGCAGGTGCGGGCGAGAGCCGGTGGTCGGAAGCTGTGAAGGTCCTTTGCATCGAGTTCTGCGTGATAATTTCCCGAAGCAGGAGAATGAAGGGGCATTCGGAATATTCCACCGCTTCTATCACTGTTATCCCAATGATTGGATAGGACATGGTGGTAAATCTGGTTGCGGAGCTCGCCAGCGAAGACAAGGAAAGATTTCTGCGAATGATCAGTTAACAGCTGATCTAAATTACAGTGGATTATGTATGATTATGTATGTTCAAGCTCACATTCTCCATCTTGAAGGTCATACAAGCAGATGTGAGTGCAGTTTCACAGCAGCGACGCCGGGCACAATCTCGAACTAGGAAACCATTAGCAAAGGGTCATACAAGAGCCACACATTACTTACGTGATCAGGCACTTGGGATTCGGAGGTGAGTTGACACAGTCGTAACAAGATGTCACTGATGTGCGTGTGGTGGTGTTGATGTGGAAATCAGAGAACGCGGAAAGTGAATGGCGGATTGGTCTCCGACGGCGGTTACTTTAACCTGGCAAAACGTCGATAACGCCTTCAGAGGGTGGCTCTGCGTGCCTGAACGAGGCTATCTCGTGTAGGCGAGTGCAGGAGAGTCGGAGAATAGGAGAGACCGTGAATTAGGTCCCAGATGTTGAACCTTTCAGCCTCGGCCGAATCCTCTGTTTCGTTGAGATCAGCACATGCGATTGTAGATGCACTGAGAAGTTGCGGGAGGAACCAGGCGGGGAGGGACGAGAACGCATTGTGTTGAAGCTCATTACTGGCACTGCACAGACGCGTACTGTCAATCAATGCTTATAGTAGGCTTAGAGCGTCCAAATGCACTGATAGGAGCGCGTCATTCACCCTAGGCATGGGCTAGAAGGCAGCAAGGCAGCTGCATCAGTGATTATTCGGCACTGGCACAACAAATAGCATTATCGAACAGTGCTGGGAGGCATTGAATCCAAATTCCCGAGGCCAGTCCAGAGGTCAGAGTGGCACTACATAGGGGGCGCATGAGTAGCAAGCAGAAGATAAGGTCCTTAATTCACAATTCATGACGTGTTATAAACATGACCATACGAATCAGTATCACTAAGCGCAGCGTATCGGCCTGGAATAAATCTTACACGCCCACTGGCAAGCCATTGCCATTGAGAACCCCAGTTCAGACTGGGTGTGATCAAATCTTGCATGTCAGAAAGGAAGGGGCGATAAAGACTGAACACCCCTTTTCGACAAGTGAACGCACTCCCCAAGCTCTAGGCCTTATATATTTACCCAGAAACATCAGGGAGATTACTGATTCATGTGCACAGCAACATTTCATTATTCTGCCATTTCTTCAATAGGCTCATCAAAGAATACTACTATGAGGGCTCCCAGAGTGATCGGTCGAACACACTGATTATGCAACGGTGACAGCAAGTTGAATAGAGACACCTGGGTGTTGGCCTTGAGCCGTTGGACCACTATGAATGCCAACATGGTTGGTTGAATAGTTACATTAACTATTGTCATGATCTAACTGACTGCCTGGATATCGAGGAAGACACGCATCAGGATTATACCGTCCAGTCCCGTGATGCTTTCTGACCACAGCACCCTCGTACAAGATTTGGTCAAGTCCAAGCGCTACTCAGGTTGTTGCTGGCTGTATCTTCAGGTCTCCGACTTTGAAATAGTTGCAGAAACTGTCGTGCTGCAAAGTATTAGTTGGCAGTTTGACGCATTCATTGACGATGACCTACTGTCCAGGCGGCTTCGGAATAGCAGAGCTTGCGGTTGCTGCTGAACTCTCGAATACCATGGCTCGGCGGCTCCCAGGCACTTGCTGTACAGATCGTGGATAGGTTCTTGATGCTCATTTTGGATTCAGAATGGAGGTCGATTGATTTGACCAGATGCAAAGCCTCAGCATCTGAATTGATATCAGGCGAACTAGCAAACTGTATTTGGGTAAGCAGATGCATGTTTGAATTGGTCGAGTTTGTTGGGCGCAGGGTCTGTAGCATACCGGAAGATAGAAAAGTGTCGACTCATTTGATTCTGATACTCGTTGCTTCTAAGCTGCTCCGGATGATCCCGCTACATGCGCCTCTGGTAGCGGACGGACTCGCTTATAAAGAACCTCATCCGGGCTGATCCTTTCGCATGTCCAGACCGCTGCATTATCAAGTCCAAGAGTCTGAGTCAGTTGGTCGAGTCGGCTACCTCGTAGTGATACTGCAGCTCTCCTGATCCTGAGCTGTAGATATGGCGATGTCATAGGTAGGAGGCGGCGCATGTAACCAATCCAATCCAAGGTGCTAAGATCGATGAAAAGGGAGAGGAAGCGAAATCTGCCGACGTCTTTCCCGAGGATGTCCAGCCACTTCAAACCAACTCTGGCTGTATAGACATGGAAGTGATTCTTCAGAAGGAAGATGTCTAGAGCCTCGGAGCGAATCTGCTTGTTGGTGCGGAAGAGAGCTGGCAAAGGCCGGTCCAGTACAAAGTACGAGCCAGAGTCGGACGTGGTTGAGTTTCCCCACTCGCTCTGGACAACGAGCTCGTATATGTTGTTGCGAATCTCAGGTGGCAGCATGCTGAGGAGCAACGACTTGTCCGATTCAGAGGTGGCCATCCTCAGGCGAAATGTTGGTGGGTAAAGGGGGTGCTTGGGCGGGTTTGGGGCGATATCTGGGGAAATCGCGGCCGTAGTACATATGTACCTGAGATGCGGATAATGCGATGGCGCTCCACAGGATGGGAGACGAGGACAAGGTGACAGAATACCTTACTGATGAGAATGGAGCAGGCAACTTGCACTCGCCGATGAGCTTGAGAGAAGTCGCGATATAGTCAAGTAAATCCCCGTGCCTTTGAGGGGCGGACTCTGATGTGTGGTTGTTTACAGCGATGTACTGAGGGTCTGAGACAGCTGAGGTGCATGTGAAAGTGCAGTCGCCAAAAGATCACACACCAGGCGAGCCAGGGTCACGACCGCCAAGGACGGGAGTGACGAGTCGCTACCGTAGACCCTGTCGAGTGCTGTAGGCAGGCAGATCCGCTAACCAGGGGCTCTGCAGGGGTGCTGTCAATGCTTAATTGTTGGTGTGCAAGATCCCCGACATGCTCTGAAGAGCCCTGAAGCAAACTGGAATTGTTCACAAATACTGCTGCTAGGATTCGTTTCTATTACTGTTCATCCATCTTTTATGTATACTCACAATGCCCTTCTTGGACAGCAGTTCAACATCTTGCGCACCAACAAGGAACGAAGCACAGGCCTGATCTTTGGTCCGTTCAGCGCGGTCGGTTGAACGCCCATGAGCTTTGTGACATGCAAATGAAGGGCCCAAGTTCGGCCACCCAGCCTCACCTCTTCTAGCTAGCTAGGTAGCCATGGAAATACACAACCAGCTGTAATCCTCCAAAGCCTGGCCGCTACTCGGGGAGTACTGGATTCCTTCATAATGGCGGCCTGCGACAATCTCTGTCATCACGATAAGCTACAGCTGGAATGTTCACCATGGGCCGAGTTGGCTGGCTTCGAACGCCCAACTCCCGAAAAAAGACTTGCAGCAACAACAAAAGCTGGTCGAAACCCGCTGGCAAGCCGAGGAATGTCAAAACAAGTAGTCGCAGAGCACACTCGCCAACTAACAAACAAGCTCCAACTGTCATTTCCCGGCCCCCTTCTGCTACCCAAGGATGAGCTGAATTGGGATCCCGACCATCCCGCCCAAGCCTTTCGATCTTGGCAGAGGGAACCCGAAAGAAACAAGCCATCTGCGACGCGCAAAACCATCTATGTTGTGCCTGCGCCTACGATAACTGACGATGTGAGGTTTATGAAGAACTGGACTAAGATCACCACACCGAGCTCTACGAACGAGCGTATTGAGCTTGAACCACCGTCTACCGATGATCTTTTGCGATATATTGGTTCATTCTATCATGGCATGGATGTGAGAGTCTGTCCTCAGAATCTGCGTTTCGTGCCGTGGGCTGGAGGCGTGGGACGCGCCAAGCGCGGACACTCTGATTCTTACATCGGGTTGGCTACAGACAAATCCTCCACACGCATTCGTTTCCGCCCATCACCAGACAAGAAATTCCGCCATCAGCTGAATCTTGATGACATTCTCGACGCGGGGATGGGCATGCTACCGGCCGATGCATATGCCATCATTCTGCTGATGGATATTGATCTGTATGAAGATGAGGATGATGATTTTTGCTGTGGGCGAGCTTATGGTGGCAGTCGTATCTGCGTCGTTTCCTCTGCACGTTATAATCCAAGTTTGGATGCTGAAGGAGGTATTGATTATCACCACATGTGGCCAGCTTCGCACTGCATGAAGTTCGTTGAAGATCTGTGCGCCGTAGAAGGCGTCGAACCACAAACACTCAGCAGGCCACACAATATTTCAAGGTCTGCGCTATACGAAGCGGTTGGAGCAGCCCGAACAGTTGGTATACCATCAACAGAAAAAGAACTGGGCGGGTTATGGTTCTCAAGAGTCGCGTGCACCGCAGTGCATGAACTCGGCCACTGCTTTGGCATGGACCATTGCGTATACTATGCTTGCAACTTGCAAGGAACTGCGGGTATAGTAGAAGATGTGAGACAGCCGCCATACTTGTGCCCTGTGTGCCTCGAAAAGGTCTCGTACGCAATAGCCTGTGAGGCTCAGGGCCGAGATCAGAAAGGGAAAGAGGAGTACGTAGAGGAGAGATACAACGCTCTAGCAGAGTTCTGCAACGCATGGCAGCATGTTGGTCTGTTCGCTGGGTATCGCGCCTGGCTACGAGCAAGACTAGCGGAGCTCTCGAGCTAGAGCGCAACATATGACTTGGATTGTACCATTTTCGGTTTCCTCTCTAAGCTCCAGAATAACAGTCATGGTTCTATGTTACGCGGCCACGGCAATTTCAAGGAGAGAAGCCGCGTCAAAAGCCGAGGACTTACTCGCCCTCGGAAAATAGACACAATGTATACTGGAGAACCTCATCGCCGTGCCAAGTCGGGTTTGGAGCTCCGCGCGGTTATTTCATGCACTCGGAGCCTGTCAGTATACAACTGCAGAAATAAATTCCTCTCCCACAATATTCGAGTTTTTGAATGAACGTCCTCTTGTCGGTAACAGGCTATGGTGCCGGCTCGGGGGTGCCAAAGAAAATGTCAACGCGCAGCCGCTCGCGTATGAGCCAATAGAGGTGGCGATCCTTCTTTTACACACTCCATGTGCCATCTGGTGCAGTGTCATTGATGGGGTCTTGGTACTATCCGTATGCGATTGCACCGCTTCAGGGGCAGGGCGAAAGTTTTCTTGTATCTGTGAAGACACCGGCTGACGAGTTCACATCTTCCAGGGGCAAACATGACGATAGAACATGCAGAGGGTCTTCGACTTCTGCCGCCACCAGGGGCCACTCGAGACTATTCGCAGATCTTTCAAGAAACTTGATAATATATGATAACTCAGGGCGACGAATGATGCCGATAACACGCGTAATACGTTTCGGGGCCCAACTGCTGCTCATGGGTATGCGAAATTGGACGATAATTACGCTTATCTTGACATATCAAAAAGCTCAGAAGGGCTAAAAACTTGGACGAACATTCTTCTGAATCGTGGAGCTAATTCTTACCTCAGCTATGAGGGGTGATATTTCTCGATTTTATGATCTTACATTTGGGAATAGGAGGTGCCATCGATGGGATTCAGTATAGCACACGAGCGGAGGAGCCGGATAGTCGATAATAACAATAGGAATACATACCGATCGAGCATTTGCCTACCTAAAGAAATATAAACCTGATTATGCGATTCTCTGGAGCAATGCTGAATGTGCCAAGTACAATTTACGCACATGCTGGAAATCAGCATAAGCCAGTCCCAGAGGTTCGATGTCGCAAGTTTTCGGTTACCATTTCCACGCCCAGCGGCTTCTTCTTCAACTCCCGACGTCATTCATACTAGCATGAGTGTCTCATATGCGATTCCCGCAAAAGCAGCCAGCCGCGTCGGATGCAGGGCATGGGGCCGCGTGGAGTGAGATGAAAACCACTAGCACCGATGGCCGCTGTGCGATGGCTGCCGCGAAGATCGGTTGGAGATTGCCACATGGTTGCCTGGGCCGAGTACCTGCGCTCCCTGAATTCAAGTCATCTTTAGAAAGGTGGCTGAAGCCATGCGTTGCCGGGTACAACGTTCTACTTGGCAACATGCTCTCGAGACTCAGCTGAACATCAGTGCGTGCGATAGGGCTCACCAGCGCTGCGTGGCCTCATTTGGGCCAATATAAGCCAATCTTCTACATCTAAAAAAAGGGTTGATCGGCATTCTCTTGTACAGATTGACATGCAGTCAAAATGTAGGGGATAGCTTCACTATAGAATAAGGATTGACTTAGAAAGCAGATTCACGTCGGTCGGATGGGACGTCAGGACATAGCAGCAGAATAAGAACAGCTCAGCCAAAGGTTACTCATGACGAAGTTCACGCAATAAGATCGTATGCCGACCCTTTGGACAGTGTCTAGAGTGTTTCCCCCAAAGGTTCTTTCCGCTGTCTCGCGCCCAGCTTGCATGAAACTCTGCGGTATATGCGATAGCTAGGCAAGACTCCGATACTACCAATCTGCATCAATCAAATTTCGTCCCCCGAGCAGTCGCTTTACATGCTATCTAGCTTTTCCACATAAGTATATACTCACGATAGGCGATGTCATTCTTGTTCGTGTCCAGTATTCGCCCGAGACCGCTTACCCACGATCTGGGATGACGCTGAGCTTCATGACAGTGGAATTTGAAGCCTTTTCTTCAGGGTTTGTCCCACATCCTCTTGCTGAGTTTCTGGTCCAACGGAGTAAGCCGTGCCAACGACCACCCTGCCGTGTAACAGACTTCGAGTCTGACGGACGGATTTTAGAGACAGTGAGGCTTCCGGTCCCATCTGCGCGTAGACATGGACATCATTGACAACATCGCCTCATTGTGGAACTCCTTGCCTCGGCAGTTGCGTGACAGTCCGCGAGTACGCGCTTTCATCGACACATTGGTGTTGAACAACTGCGAGAGAACGAGGGCATGCGCCGCCAGAGAGCGCTTTACGAGAACTTCGTCTGGCTCTTATCAAGTCAAGCTGGTCGTCCTCGAGGTGAAGTGATGACAGGTGAAACGAGGTACTTTTATCGCATCATTCAAGACTCGACAGGTAATCGAACTTGCATCTTTACCGAGAATGGACCCAACGGACTGGGCCTGCCCGTCACCACGACGAGGACTTCGTCCGTATCTCGAGAAGCTGGATGGGATGAGCAATACCGACATCTTGGGGAAGCTTGCGTCACAAGCGGCAAGGCGCATGAAAGAGGGCATCCTCATCGTACGGTACGAGGAGACATGATGGAATCGTTGTTGCAATGCGCGCCGTGAAACCAACATTGCATGAGGACCTTTCTAGAAGGCTCGATTCCAGGCTTTTCATAGGTGACTGAGAGTGAGTGGCTTTTCACGACGCTGGAGGGGTTTCTTGGCATACATCATCGTGACAGGTCATAAGAGTAACGAGGTCGCCAGGGTCTCGACTCAGATCGCACTTTGTACTAGTCGCGTTGCACACAGGGCAACCGGAAAAGAAATTATCGTCAGGGGAGCTGTTCCGTCTCGGGGCGTGTGCATGCATGGAAGTGTTTTTGGCTACCGGCGGCTCGGAAGCACTGAAAGCTTGCACCGACAAGGATTAGAAAAGTTGGCAATGAAGGCATGCGATGCAATGAGGTTATCAAGAAGCTCACGTAAGGGATTTGACGCAATGCAACCCCTCAACAGTTATCAGCATCGGGGTCCCAGACTTGGGTCGAGAATGTTCACTAATCACTTCTCACCTCCCGCTCGACACCGATCCATACTGACTACTACCGAGACGACCGCCCACAATCCATCCACGGTACCTACTAGGTAGTACGCTGTTCTTCGGGATACGCAATTCGGCGGCGTCACCCGCTCCCCGTCGTGTTGACGAACCCAACGCGGTCGTGTAGCGGGCAGTCATCGTCGTCGCCGCACTTGGGATTGGCCGCCCGGGTTTCCACCAACGGTAGCAAAGTCGGACTGTGGTGATAGTTCTGTATTCGGGATTCGGGGCTCAAGACATTGGATTCGTACCAAGACTCTGAGCGAAACGCAACTAACGGCTGCTACCGAAGTCGACCCACCACCGCCTGCGCCGTCAACCTGCGACCATCACTAGTTCGGATTGGCATTGTTGCTACTGTAAGCCTCAGGAGAGTAGCGTAGGCGCGCCTGTTCACAATAGTTGCCCGGGGAACGTTCTGGCGGGAAGGACTCGCACATATCGTTGAGACTCGAGGAACCGTGGATCTTCACTCATAGTGGTCACCCCGCGTTCTGCCTCAAGGGAAGAGTCTCCTGTATGACTGATCAGTTCGAAGATGGCCAATGACCTCGAGAACGCATTTAGTGGCACCGCTGAGTCGAGACATCTCGCCGAGATGTGCTGACACTTGAATCATCTGCCGGCTCGCAACACTATGTCAGACCCTGCAGAAACCAACATTGCTAATCCCGCCATTAATAAGCACTGCCATAACGATTCCAGTCATACCCATGCATACGCGCTGCAACCTCATCTGACGGAAGACGCTATACAGTTTGCGAATTCCATTCAACAGCAAACTGACTTCCCCCTGCCCTCGGAGCCGTCAATTCCTCGGCCCACAGGTTTCGACTACAACCCCCCCGCGTATGCTGCTGTCCTGTATAACAATCCCCAACCGCAGCCCAATTTCCCCCAGGTGCGCCAAGCAGTCGATGTTCAAGCTCCACCTGCGCCAGTCTTGTCCCAGCAAGCACATTGGCTTCCCCAGCCCGAGACCCTGACACAGCAATCGCAACAACCAGATCTTCTAGGCGGCACGTCGGACTTCACAGCTTGCGCACCCGTGCCCCAGGCAGATATGAGGTACATCGGAGGACATCCGGATGTCCTCAATGCTGAGGTATACGACGATGGACGTTACACTAAACGGTTAAAGCATTTGAATGACGATAGAAATGAAACCGATTCACCAAGAGGCACGCTGAATCCTAAGAAACGAGGAAGAAGAGCCATACAGAACGATAGGCCTGAAGTTGAGGAGGAGACATTTTCAAAGAGAGTCAGGGGTCGTCCACGCCTCGAGGCAACTGAGGATGTAGATCTAAAAGAGGTAAGGGGCTTTACTGACAGTCCACGCACCTCTCATTGCATTCACGAAAAACGAGACTGACAGGGGGGCAATAGAGAAGAAAACTCCAAATTCGTGTTGCACAGAGAGCGTACCGCGAACGGAAGGAAAACGCTATCAGTCATCTTGAAGCCCAAGTCGCAGGACTACAGGCCGTAAATGCTGAGATTAAAGACAACTACAAAAAGATACTTCTGGACTATATGCACGAGCATGGAATTCATGCTTTCGCACCTGAACTTGCACGCCGCCTGGAACAATTCCAAACGCTACTAGCCGCTCGTGTGACAGAGCCTCAAAGTCCAAGAATTGACGAAGCAGAAACAAAGGTGAATGACGCTCAACCGGAGTCGCAGAGCACTGTAAACCAGAACACCGAGTCAGAGGGCGTCAAGGAGGCAGGAGGACAGCCACCGCAGTCCCAAGCACTTCTCTACGGCCTCACAGTAACCCACGAACCAGAACATGAAATAATCTCCACATCAAATCAAAGACATGATTCTTCGTCATCCCTCGAAGACAGTTTCGGAGGCTACACTGTCGTAGCCGCGCCAAACCTCGACAACGCAAGTTTCAGCAGTATGTCTATGGTAGATCCCATGCAGGATTTCGACGCCTCACTCAGTTGCAGCACGCTTCCCGGGCCCTCCACGAGTGCGTACATGGAGTCCACATTCGCCCGCCGTCTTCACCGCCGGGCGACTGAAACCGCTGCTAGGTTGATAAATATGGATAATCCGCCTCTCAAACTCATGTTCCAAGTCTTTGGTTTCGTGCAAAATTACGATACCATTGACAAAATCCGGGAGCGATTGACAAGCACTCTGAATCGTGGGCCGGGAGAAGATCTAAATGCTTATACTGAGCCTTTTCATTCGATTGGCGGCGCTGGGACTCATTTCCCGAAGACTGTGTCGTCGCCATGCGCATCATTCGCAGAGAACGGATTGGGCATGGGGCCTTTTGACGAGCGAAAGACGCATGTTCGAGATCACCTACTCGACAAATTGCAGCGCACCGACTTGCCTGGATGGCAAGGCGAGTGGTACGACTCTTATGAAGTTGAGCATTATCTACTCTCTGAGGGAATGGTTCTCCCTGATCACGACGGCTTTGTTATACTGCCACCGAAGTTCGCGTCACATCATGACCAGTTTCCCAGACCTGGTAAAACAAACACTACCCCCAACCAAAATGACTTCTCACAAGCTCCCTCTGAACTTTCCCCTCGCCAACTCCAACGACCGCCTCTCTATACCTCCCCGGGTCGCGCTGAACCCTTTCAACTATCCGGAACAGCAGTGCAAGACCACTGGGCAACCTCTCCAGACCTATTTGGGATCCATCACACGACAGGAAATTATCACTATCCGGACCTTATGAGCAGTACACTAGGTGGTAGGAGAGTATGGCTGAGCACGGAGACGTTCCAAGAGCGTAAGACATACCCATTTCCCAACCTCTGCCATCTTTTGCCGACTAATTATTACGAAGGCCTCCTCCAGAAAGCAACATGCATAGGGCGCGGCCCAGCCTTCAGGAAAGAAAATATCATACCGGCGCTTCTTGACTCTATTCGGCCTGAATAGACACGAAAAGGAAATAATGGGTGCTGTAGACGATCTTTACTCGGCCATTGACCACGACGAGATCTCTCTTCTGGATTTAAAAAATTTGTTGCTATATAGCGTGCGTTTGTTTGTGGTATAATGTATGTTGGTTGTTTTTGTAAGAGATAAACCGAAGGCAGCATGCTGTAATGACATAGAGTTGCTTGGTATGCTCGAATCTGTTCATACAAGAACGCGCGTGAAAGCACGTTTAGATTGGCCTTTCGATATTTCTCAACATGAGCATCTACTCGTGACTCAATTATCGTACATATGGTACAGCAATGGGTATCCCGTGACCTTACAGATATAATCAACCAACACAACCAACTTTCACTTATTGTACAACCCACTCCTAACGCACGACTCTTATGTCACCGAGGCCCAAGACCAAATTTATGTCCTAGTAGCGACCTTCCCCCTACTCTTTACCATAAGCTCTCTCCAATTCTCGCCATGCACTTTAAGCATCTTCTCCTCCCAACCCTTGCGTCGCGCCTCATCCCTAGCCTTCTTATCCTCCGGCGAGAGCCTGCTCGCTTCCATCACCTTCTGGTCTTTACTTTTGTTAATTTTCGGTGCTCTCCCCATTGGAACCAGTGGACTCTCTGGTTTGGCTCTTTTTGCCTCTAGCAGTCTCGCCACACTCCCCCGCGCCATTAGCTCTTCCTCCTGGACTTTCGTAAGGGCTTTGTGTTTGGCCTGTTTGTCCTCCTTTGGAAGTTTCTGATTAGGAGTTTTCGAAGCCTCCGGCACCTTGGGAGTCGTAGTTTTCATCCTAGCTGACTTCGCCATGCGTTCTTTCTCTAGCCGGTTTGTCCTGTTAATCTCAATGTCCAAGCGTCTCTGCGCCTTCTCTTTCGCATGCTGCAGTATCAACGCCGAGTGCTTCTGAGCTATCTCTGCTTTCGTCAGCCAGCGAGGTTTCCTGGCTTTTTCCTTTTGGTGCTGAACGAGGAGGTCGGCGTGTTTCTTGATACGGGCTTCTTTTGCGAGATGTTTGGCTTGTTCTGGGTTCGTGAGTTGGCCTTTCTCGAATTGTCGTTCTATCTCTGCGTACTCGAGTCTTTTCTTCGCTCTGAGGAGTTCGGGATCGGTGATTTGTTCACCTGAGCTCTGGCGCTCGTCGACCACTTGTTCAGCCTGCCGTCTTCGACCCTCTTGCTCTTGTATTCTCTGTTCTTTTTTCTGTGCGTCGTCTTTCAACCTTTGCTGGTATGCCGCTGTCCTTTCTTCTTTGGTGCGCTTTCGGTGAACAGGCGCGTCTTCAACTATCGGTTGGGTGGTGCTCTCCTGCTTGGACTTGCCTGGAATCGACTTCTTAAAGGCACGGCTAGAGGCTAGAGTAGGGCCTTCTCTCTCCTGCCGGGGCTTCTCTCGGGACGGTTGTGGAGAAGACAGACTTGTAACAGGACGCGCAGCAGTTGGCGATGGCTTCCAAGGCTTCCATTCCAGAGTCCCTTCTTTCTCCATCCTGTCTCGCTTAAGCTTCCGCCTAAGCTGCTGCTGTATTCTCACTTTGTTCGCACGCGTGCGTTCCGCTTTTTCGACCTTCACTTTAGCCCAATGTTCCCTGCGTATCTTCGCCCTGCTCTTCTCTTTCATCCACGCCAGGAGTTTGGCTCTCTTCATGATGTTTCGCTTTCTGATATCCTGTTGATTCTTTTCCTCCTCTGCCTTCCTCCGCTTTCTATTCTGGTTCGCGACGATATACCACTCATCCCCATGCTTCGCTTTCATCTTGGCCTGCCACTTTTTCTTGCCCGCGATATATTTGTTCCTCCTGTCTTCTATACGCTCTTCAGCCGCAAGTCTCTTCTCCTCGATGATCAACTTCCTCATTGCGTCGGCCATGGCAATATTCTGCTCTCGCTGTCGCCAGAGCTTCTCGGTGAGATACTCCACGCCATGTTCATGCAGAGTCCATGCATAGCTCCTGAAGTCCCCTCCCATACCGGAGCCGGCATCGTTCTCGTCGATCCACTCGTTTTCTTTTTTAACCTGCTTTTCTCTCGATAACAGTTTCCATTTGACCTTGCTATCGGGCTTCGCCCACTCGTATGCCTCGAGCCTCGGCAGACCCTGTTTCTTACGTATGAGGTCCGCAACGGACTTCTCCCAATCGTCCTCAAGCACCATATCTTCTCTAGTTCCTTGCGTAAACTCCTGTCTCATCTCCATCCGCAATTCTCGTTTCCTGTACTTGTTGAACAATACTCTGTGTATGATTCGGGGCTGGGGTTTTGTGAATCGCATGAATGGGAAATCGCCCATCATATCCATATGTGGGATCTTTCGCTTCCCCGTTCCACCAAGCTGTCCTTTTCTTAAGGGTCGATTAGGCGTGTCGTACACGATCTTGGGTTTGGGGTTCTCTGGCGTGGGCTCGGGCGTAACATTGACGAGGAGAGGGAGGGTTCCTGGCTTGGGAGCTGTGCTCTTGTCAGGCCGGGGTGGAAGAGCGGCTTTCTTTGCTGCGGCTGCATGGCTGCGGTGGCGCTCTGCGAGACGAGCCTGAAGAAAGTTACGGATTTGGACATGATGTGGTGAGGTATCGGATTCGGCAGCTTCTTTGAGAACGGCAAGCATGCGGTAGCCGGCTTGGAGAGCGGGATAGATGAGGCGCGGGCTCGAGTCCTTGACATTGCGCTTGAAGGCGCGTGCGATGTGGATGGCAATCGGGTCTTTGCCCGCCCAGCCAGTTGCTAGGTCATCGGGGAGGGATATCTGAGGAGCGATGCGCAGAAGGGCGCGGTAGAGAGCGAGACCTGGAGTTTGGAGGGTTAGTCTCTTGCTACGTGAAGCGCGACGTTGGTTGTGAATCCGATTACGGAAGTGGTAGTTCCCGCTTGGTCAAAGAGCAGAGTCTCAAAGCCATTTGAATAGTGTTCTTCCTTACATGCTGTTCTATGCCGTGAGCTCTGGCTTGGGAGCAAGAACTTTGAGTATGATGGCCTCTTGAACACAGCCATTTGGTTGCGTAGACAGGCATGGTGAGAGCTGGTTGCATTTTTGGCATGTTAAAAAAAAAGACGATCCCTGCAGAAACGACGGAATTATGTCCGCACCTTTCCAGCTTGGGCGTTTTCACCAGGCATCTGCTTCCAGTCACTAGACAAACGAGCATTAATTAATGCCTCACAACATAAAAGTACAGATTCCAAATATAACAAATCAATCATGTTGGACTCTTGAACCAAATCTGGGGCACCAAAAAAAAAACGAGAAAAACGGGGCTTACAGGACCTGCGTGGGATACAAGTTCAGTCGTCACCGACCCAGCCACCTTCGCTGAACCTTTCGGCTTCTGTAAGTCTAGAGGTATGATGCAACATCTGCATGTAGGGACCAATCGAAATAATCCATGCCCGATTTGCTAAGTGGTGCAACTATTGGGCTCTATATACCGTACTTCAATCTCTATGCCACGCACATTGGATTGTCTGTGGGATCTGTGAACTTAATCAAGTAAAGGGGATATCACTGCTTGTTACGGGCCGCGGCACATGGTGTCCTATGCCATTGTTATTTATTGAACACAAAGGTGTCGCATTGATTCACATGATATCAGCTACCCGTTCCCTATCTGCATCACTCTGCGTTGCGGATGCGAAAAGATCAGCGTTGTGCTTGTGCGCCTCTTGCAACGTGATATTCCCTCTTTACCCGTCCCATTCCAGACTAACGAGCCCCCGTGTCTGTCCTAGCCGTGATTCGTTTCTCGTTATGACACCTGACTTCTCGCCGCATCTCATCTAGTTGCCGGGGAATACGGAACCCTCGGGAGGCTGGGGCAGCTTTTTGCAAGCACTCGAGGCCATGTATCTATGGTTTCTACGTTAGCGGTGATACTATCACATGGACAACGCAAAAACACAGTCTCGCTAGAGTGGGTCCATACCGTCGGAGCTCGATCAGAATAGTCTCCATGGTATTCTCGCGCTTCCAGTTGGCCAGGCAGGGCAGCTGTCTCGGGTCGACAACGCCGTTTCTCTGATTGACGCAGGGGATGTTGACTTGGCTGATGAACTGGATGGTCGGGGGTACGTCGGGGTAGTTCTCGCCGCAGTGCATCTTGACCGAGTAGATGCGGTTCTCGTGGACGCTCTGCTCGGAGGCGATGGAGTTAGCTTCTGTCGCAGAGGAAAGAGAGAGCATACTGAGGATACTGACGTGGGGAGGGCCGAGAATGGTGCCGTTCCAGTCGGACATCAGGAGGTCATCGGGGTTGTCGAGGCCGTAAGAGCAGGCCTCTGGAGCGTATTGTATTAGCCGCCGATGCGCTTCCCAGTGTCCGGATGTGGTCACTACATACCTGCGCCTTGGCCCTTCTCACCCTTCTCCAGCTCCTCTAGGAGGCGGAAGTTGCGCGGAACTTTGGCACTCATGATGGTTCAGGACCGTGTGTCTACGTGGAAGTAAGAGTAAACGAGACTCGGTCCAGGCGTTGGGTTGGACGATGTCGGAGTTGCGGTGATGGCGCTATACTCGGAAGCAGAAACGCAGAGGAAGGCGATTATGGAAGTCTCGTTTGAAAGATCTGCAGAGTGCGCAAGTCGAGATGGCACGACGGTCGCAAAGAAATCACAAATTCAAGATGTCTGAAACTGTGCCTGATGGGATCAGACGAACAACATTCAAAGGACATTGGCACAGGTGGGATGGTGGGGTTGAGGGAAGCACCTACCTGCAAGCAGCAAGTACCTGTAATGACGCTGTTACGGAAGGTAGCAAATGCGTACAGTGCGGACATATCTCGGCATTCTTGTAACAACCAATCTACTAGGTGATTTTATGCCGGCTCAGCGAACTATTGACAGTCACATCTATCTACCTACTTGTACATATTCAACTGGAGTCGTTAAGACATCTATAGGTAGATAAAGAATAGACACAAGGCATAGATATACCTTTTACATTGCATTAAGTATCAGGTGGATATTAAGTATTATCATTAACACATGGTTAGATACACAACTAAAATAGCCAGATGGCATAAATGCACCTTGTAACTCACATTATATATTCTATAGACTTAATTTTAAACACATAATTATTAATTAATATTCAAGTAAATAACATGATTGGTACAGGCGAGCAGGATATGATACTAGTATTGTGGAAATAAATGGGGGGGATCACCAGTACCGCCAGGGCATATTTCAGTGTAATAAAGGCCCTGAATGACCTTGCGATTTAGTGCCCGCGGTGGCAAATTCGAATTCGACTGATCGACTTCGACGTTAACAGTCCAATTGCCTCGATAAAACTGCTATATTAGACTTCCGCCGTACCGATCGCCTGTATATCTCCACCCAGTCCACAAAACTAGTATCATATCCTGCCAGCCTGTACACCTATATTAAAGGTTGTTAGCAGCTACCATTTATTAGAAATAGTGCCGAGCCTACAGCAGCTGTGTTTATTCATGAGGAATTTATTCATATAGTCTATAGCAAGATGATACAGCAAATTTGTACTCCCTATGTCATGGAATCTAAGCCTTAATCCGTAGGAATAATGATTTCGCCTCATGCCTTCTGAGATTCTGTAGTGACTCTTAATGAATTCTAAGCTTGTTAGGTTACAGGGCACAGTTTGTATCCTAGATAAAACACTGTAGAGGTATCACTGCCTGCTCTGCTGAGTCATCCGGCTGGCCCCAGCTGTTGCTGTACGACAAGTCTGGCAACATCCCACGACAGCAGGCAGTGACGGCTCAACATCTCCTTCAACCCAATTCTCCGAGCTTCATCGCTTGCAATTCCAAACACCAACACATGATCTCTAGGAGTCTCCTCCGCTGCTTATACATGTGCTAGGCTAGCCTGATGCAGCAAGGGGTAGCGTCACTGTCTGGCCACGATGACCTCTCAGCTGCTTGCCACCGAGCTTGCCAATCTCATCCAGGAAAGCAAGCGCAAGCACAATGATCTCAGACAGGTAAGACGGGCAACCCGAATGCGTAGTTGCATGCGTCCGCGTTCCACCCAGTTGACCGTTCTCAGGCCGCCGAGAAATCTCTCGACGAGCTGAAAAGCATCCGTAGTGCCAGTGAAGCCCAGCTGGCCGCCGGTATGTCTTAACCTCATCACGGCGGAGCCTTTGAATGCCCCAAGCTTATGATTGAATACCCAGAACTGGCCCAAAGAGTAAACTTCGTGAATCCCTTCATCGTAGCCTGCCAGACCAAGAACGCAAAGTTTACAGGTATTGCCATCGTCTGCTTGTCGCGTTTGATCCTCGTGAGCGCCTTGCCATGGTCCAAGTTGAGCCCTGTTCTCGAGGCTCTGCGTGAAGCGACGTCTGCCGGTTTGGACGTGCAACTCAAGATATTGCAGGCCTTGCCGACCTTGCTACAGAACTATGCAAGTGACATCAAGGGCGACTTGCTCGTCACCGCTCTCAATATTTGCTTCATTTTACAGTCAAGTAAAAATGGCGTTGTCAACAATACTTCGGCTGCCACTTTGTCGCAGCTTATTATGACCGTCTTCGAAAAGGTCACAGCAGAAGACAGTACGCCTTCACCTCGCAGTAAATCCGTGCACGTGTTCTAACGTTTCTTAGGATCCACATCCTATTGCCCTCTCGTGGGCGAAGCCCCTGTAAACGAAGGCCAAGTGGTCAAGCTGCGCACTGCTGCCATGGACGCGCATCGGGTCTTCAAAGATATCTGCCTGATGACCGAAAACCAAAGACCTGAATACCTTCGGTTCACTGGCCTCCCCCAGACATTTGGCCTTGAACTGATAGAGTCGGTCTTGAGTCAGCATGCCTCCCTCTTCTTGGCCCATCCCGAACAAGCCTACATTCTCCGTGCCAGAGTAATGCCGTTCATGATTGAAGCACTTTCCGGAAAGCCTAACTTTGCTACCTCTGTCAGACTGGCCCGTATCTTGTATACGTTGCTGAAGAAGCATCTCGACATTCTGCCGTCAGAAGGTGCTAACGCATTGGATGCTTTGATCCAGTTATTAGACCAAGACACTCAGATATGGCGACGAGCTTTGTGTATGGAGGTGTTCAGAGGCATCTTTGCCGAACCCAGTCTGCTTCGACGGATTTTTACTTTGTATGACGGCAAGGACGGCGAAAAGAATGTTCTCAAGAATCTCACGGCTACTTTCGTACGCGTTAGTACTGAGAAACCTGCGGTTATCGGACTTGGTCATCAATCTACCATACCCGTAGCCGACCCTTACGCGAGTATGGGAACATCATCGGATCAAGCCATGCTCGAATCCAGTGGTGTCACGGGCATTATTGGCGGGTCAGTGAACAATGAGGCACATAACACCGGTATTAGTTCCCAATGGAGTACCATCAGAGTTGCTTGCATAGATCAGCTTGACAAGACGGAACCGCCATCTATCCCTGAATCTTACGTCTACGCACTTACCTTGTCGTGTATCACCTCCCTATCAGAAGGATTAGCCAAATTCATCCTCCCACTCACAGTACCTAACGACGGGCGCTCTCGCAAGAAAGGCTCTAAGCAGGGAGATTCGGGCAAGGATTCGACATCGGCAGGAGAAACGGGAAGCGCCGACGATCCTAGACTAGGCATCGAGAGAAGCACTACTACAGCCCTGGAGCGCTCTGCCTCGTTCAAGAAAAATCCGGTGCCAGTCAACCCATTGTCTCTGAAAGATCACCCTCTCCACGCCGATGTCCAAACATGTGCCAACATTATCAACGAATGCTGGCCTGCCATACTAGCAACATGCTCGACCTTCCTGTCGGCTGCGCTCGATTCAGAATATTATCACGGTCTAGTTCGAGCATTCCAAAAGTTCGCCCACGTTGCGGGATTATTACAGCTGACAACACCTCGGGACGCTTTCCTAACAACGTTGGGAAAAGCCGCAGTGCCTCCGAACATCTTCACCGCGTGCCTTAATTCGAGCTCCACAAAGCCAGTTGCTTCAAGCCCACTGACAGAGACCCCGAACAGCCTCCTAAATAATGCTCGAGGTTTACTCAGTGTAGAGAACTTGGTAACACCCGTGGGTGCTGCTGGCGAGCGGCAAAGACAGGCTTCGATGGACGCGAATACTGCTCAACAGTCACTGAACACCCGGAACTTGTTATGTTTGAGGGCGCTGCTGAACCTGGGCATTGCCCTCGGACCCACGCTGAGCTCGTCATGGTCCATCGTTCTGGAGACATTGCAGCAAGCAGACTTTGTTATCTTTTCCAATGGCAAAATACCTGGGAAGACACCGATCGTAGCTAAAGTCTCCGATTCTCGGGCCGAAAACGAGGCTGGATCATTATTGGCTAACTTTGGCTCAGAGGTAAAATCCGTTGAGACTGCTGCGGCTAGACTATTAGAAAGCACTGTTGACTTTCCCAATGACGCTTTCGTGGACATTGTTACATCTGTCTGCAACCTTTTGGATCAACAACCTCAACCGGAATCCCAACCACCAAGTCGACCTCTATCACCGTTAGCACCACCTACGCCCGGCCTGCGAGCTCCAAGCGGTCAACACAGGAGACTCTCAGGTATCGTGCCAACACTTGCCTCTGGGTCAGGCCAAGAAGATCATTTTGCGCTCGCCAAGATCGGCGATCTCGCAAGTATCAATCTGGACAGGCTATTGTTTTATGCCCCTAGCGTCTCAGGCTGGGAGCGGATCACGACTGAGCTCATTCGGGCGCTGAGCTCCAGCTCTCTAGCTGCACCTGTTCGTAGCCGTGCAGCAGATATCTTGGTGAGACTGATACTGGATGCTGCCAAGGCTGTAATGAACAAAAGCGACGAGACGAGAGCTAGAGTTCAGCTCCGAATCATTGAAGCTCTTCGTGCATCGCTTGTGCCTCTACAAGCTGAAAATCGGGTGGCTTCGGTGACCACGTACTCGACAGACGTCGAAATACATAAGATTATACTCGAAGGATTGAAGAGTCTCGTGGAAGACACTGGCGACGCACTCTTGAGTGGTTGGAACGTCATATTCGAGATTCTTGGCACAATATTTATGCCTCAGAGATTTGACTGCGATAGTACATCCGACTCGCAAAGCAAGATTCAAGTACTCACAACCAGATCTCCAAAGCTTATTCGATCTGCCTTCAGTTCTTTGCAGCTCGTTTGCTCCGATTTCCTGACCAGTTTACCTAAATCCTGTTTCCTTATTCTCGTTGATACCCTGTATAACTTTTGCTCACAAGATGATGATTTGAACATTGCATTGACAGTTAGTATTTCAAGTACATTGGTATTATAAATCCCCTTGTACTAACATGGTATTTCCTAGACTGTCACGTTTTTTTGGGATCTGTCGAATTTTCTCTCTGGCACCAACAACAACCTTCTGCCCATTACGAACTCCCTTGTCCCTACTTTCGACGATGCAACACTTGCCGAAAAGGCTTCGCATGCTGAAAATGCATCCTCGGATGCGGCTTTGTGGATGCTACTTTTGATTCGACTCACAACAGTCACAACTAATGATAGACTAGATCTAAGGAATAGTATGAGATAGCCCAGCCTTCTCCTTCATAGCTTTCATTTGCTTACTGGGGTTTCACAGGCGCTATCCAAACTCTTCTACGGATTTTCGATGCGTACGGGGATCGACTAAGTCCCGAGGCATGGTCGATATGTATCAAAGCAGTTATCTTCCGACTCTTGTCGTCTGTAGAATCGGAGCTTGGAGAAATGAAGGGTTCGGATATAGACGACAAATTCCGCCATGATTGGCACGACACCACTGTTGTTGTCCTCGGCGGAATATCAAATTTGTTAGCCAACTATCTGGACGTACTGACAGCCCATCCGACCTTCAATTCATATTGGCAGCAACTTTTAGGCCATTTCGAGACACTACTCGATTTCCAAGTGCTTGATATCAATACGGCTACATTCAAAGCACTGACGCAGATGCTTTCGCACAGTCAAAATGGGTCACAACAGAATTTCAATAAGACAACCATCGACCTCGCATGGGACCTATGGGCGCGTGGAGTCCCCGTCGCTGATACTGAGTCCATGAAAAAGCCTCCCGACAACCAAAATTCCCTATTGGCATATGTAGCTGCATTGCGTGACGTTTACAGACTAATCCAGGAAGATCTGACAGCGGAACGCATTGGCCGCATGCTCACACTTTTGCGCGAAGTCATGCAACTCGCCACACCCGGTGCCTTCATTGCTGACATCGACCATGCCACGCCCTTGCAGAGCCAAGTGCTGGATGTTCTGAAGATGCTTCGAACTGACATCCCCGGAGCACCGTCAGCCCTGATCACGCAGACATCCGAATTCATCTCTCTTGCCTTCGTCGATGGGAGTAAGGAAGCCAGTCAACGCACGACGCAAAAGCGCACGTATGTTGCAATGTCCAAGCTAAGCATGGCGATATTACAATCTCTCATCGAGTCGCATGCTGCGGACACGGACATTTACACCAATGGGGCTTTGTTGACCGCGCTGTCTGCTTTAGCCAAGCCCATCGTGCTCAAATATCAATTTCCCATCATTGCCAAATCAGAGCAACCATGGAAACAGGCGACCAAATCGACGATTGGAATCTTGCGAGTCACTCTGAGTCAACTTGTCTCGCTAGATCTTCCGCGACCCATGCTACAGGATATATGGCACATTATTGCTACGATCGCAAATAGTATCACGGACGCAGATTGCGAAGGGGCTCCCGACAAGATCAACATCGCCGAAGACGAGGAGTTCGACATCGAATCGTTCGGTCAGTTGCGAAATCTGATCGTCCCATATCTGGGGGCTCAGGTCGTCTCCGACAAGACGCGAAAGTTGTTTGCAGAAAGCCTGTTCCGGATGTCAATTATTCATACCCCTACACCTACCGAACTCTCAGCCATCAACGGTGGTGATGCAATGGGACTTTCGAATATCTACAAAGGCCGTCGGGGCCAGACGATAGATCCTGCTCCTTCGAGACGTGCCAAAATGTCTTACGTCTGTCTTGACGAGCTTTTCGCCCTGGTGGCGAGTCAGGATGAAAACTCTTCGGAACAGACTGCAGTCCAGCCAACACCAGGTTGCCCTCCATCGTCTGGGAGTACCGCGTCAGAAGATATCCACGAGCTCAGGGTCAGACTAGCGAGAACCACAGCCCCATATCTAATACTCCGAGCTGCCCTGACACTGCGGGCATACGTGGCCGATCAGCCACTGCGTGGACGGATGCCGCAGCCGTTGAGCCAACGCAAAGAACTGGTACGCATCTTGGAACGGCTTGTGGGCCTGAAGAGCGAGCCCGAGGCTATACCGGATACGCCGAATGTGGAGAGTGAGCGTAGGAAACACTTGCTTCGGCTTTATCCCCTGATTGTTAAATCTTCGAGTGTCGCTGGCACGAGCGGGGATGAAAAAGTCGCTAGGCTCTTGACGGAGGCGCTTGAGGTTGTGGGGAGCGAGTTGGGTGTATGAGCAGTCACGCAAAAGGAACGCATAGATATAGATGCGCGTAGATATTCAGGCCGAATAAATATTATTTCACGGTGTGCAATTCTTGCGCCTAGCGAGTGAGTCTCCGATGCCAAAGCGTGTGCTTTATATTTCAAGGGCTAGCTACCTAGCTATAGTGCTACATGTGTCCGCCGGAGTAGGATTACATGGGAACGAAGAATGTCCCAGGCGAGTAAGTGGATAGATAGTTAGTGAGGCCTTTTGTGATGCCGTTGACGCCATGCTGACCTGAGTTCGTCTTTTCCTTATTGCCCTCTTTCTTTATCCTCGACCCGTCAATATGTGTAGACGAATGGAATGGGGACTATTAATACACGCGCGTCCGTAATGATACATCAGCCGGATCCTCGGCAATGTATAGCCACAGTGCTGCGATATCCTCCTCTTCATAGCCTCGCCAGGCTTCTCAATTGTGAGTGCCTGTTCACTGCTTAGCAGCGGCATTATCGAATTCCTTCGCGATAGAATCAACAACGCTCTCCTCCTTCGCTTCCTCATGCTCGTTCTTCTCGTTCTGTTGTTCCAGGAGCGCCTTCGCCATACTCCTGCTCTGCGCCTCGCCGACTTTACCGTAGACACTTAGACCAGTGGCGATCATACCGCCGATATCACCCACATTACCGGGTACGACGACGGCAGTGCTCTCGCGCGCCAGTTTACCGAAGGCATCGACGTATTTCTCTGCTACGCTGAGAGACATGGCATCTTGTGCTGATGCGCCACCCGCCGCAATGCTCTGCCCCACCGCCTCGATACCGGCAGCCGTGGCTTGGGCTTTCATGAGAATAGCTTCTGCCTCACCGCTCGCGCGATTGATCTGCTCTGACTTGAGCGCCTCCGAAGCGAGAATGACGCTCTGTTTTTTACCCTCTGCGATGTTAATGGCGCTCTGTCTCTGACCCTCAGATTCCAGGATCTCGGCGCGTTTGGACCGCTCGGCAGTGACTTGGCGGTGCATGGCTTCGACTACGGCGTCGGGGGCGTGGATGTCGCGGATTTCATAGCGGAGACAGGTCACGCCCCATGCCTGTGCGGCTTCGTTGATTGCTGCGGTTATGTTTATGTTGAGGGCTGCGCGCTCTTTCAGCACGTGGTCTAGTGTTAGTTGGCCGATTTCTGACCGCATTGTGGTTTGGGCTAGCTGGGAGATTGCGTATTCGGCGTCTTCTACGCCGTAGCTGTTGGTCAAGAGGTGGTTAGTTACTGAGTAAAGCGTTTTACTGCAGCTTGCGGCTATAGATATTACCTCGCGTTATAAGCATCGAAGACACGGGTGTAGAGCACGCCGTCGAGTTCGAGGGTGACGTTGTCGGCGGTGATGGCGCTTTGCGAGGGGATCTCGATAGCGACTTCTTTTAGACTCTTGACGTAGGCGATGCGGTCGAGAAAAGGCACGAGGATTGCTAGACCGGGCTCGAGGATGCGGTGAAACTTTCCCATGCGCTCGACAATCCAGGCCGTCTGTTGCGGCACGAAGCGGACCACCGTGTTTGCGGGCAGTGAGGGACGCTGGAAGTATGAGGGTGGCGCATGGCCCAGTCCGAAGCTGCCTGATGACGGCGCCGGGGCGAGGGACTTGACTGTGTTGTGAAGGGTTCGGAGGATGATGGGTGTCGTGTTGCGGAGGGAGGATGGGTAGGCGTTGAGACGCAAGCCGGGAGTGCGGCTTGCTCTCCAGAGTTTGTCGGCTCGCGTCAGCGACATGGTGCTGAAGTTGAGGTTGGGCCGTGGACGACTTAGTTGTCAATGGGTTATCGAGACGAAGCTGAGCTATCCGCCGTGCGAGTGCTTACAGCTCCGGGTTGAGATGCAATCGGATGATGGCATTTTTCTGGAGTCACAGTGTTATTTCCCAAGCTTCCTTCGATCCGCACCGTACGGGACCCCTTCACTTTCCCGGTCATGTCGTCGCAACTGCCTGAATAGCAATGAGGCATACTTTTGTTTTTTTGTACTCATGTCGAGGATATGGTTTTCTATGCTCTCGGTCGCCAACCTTTCCTTCTTTACTACCTAGCGTCCAAGCCAACTCCGACTCTTGAGACGTTCGATGAGTCGTCCCAAGGATTTTGTGTCTTGAAGCTTTCTCTCCTCCCTCTCCCCCATCTCTATGTGTGCTACTGAATGCACTTTACATGTGACTTCTATGATCATCACTGACCCTTTCGATAGTACCTTGAAAATATTGAGCGCAAGTAGACCATATTCATGAGTACATAACCGCACTCTGGATTCACATAAGGCCTCGTCCGGCGGCAGCCTTTCGAGTGGATTGAAGATTCATCTTAGCGCTTTGGTGTAAATGAGTCGCTGACTTGACGTATCAAGTTTGACTGCTCTACGCCCTGAGCCATTCTCCTGTGACTCACATGTAATATGAAGCGAAGGTCTCATCTTTACCTGGGTACTTTGCTTTTCATCATTGCAGGCTCTTTTTTCAGCCCACCCACGGATACTGCCTTATCTCATTCGGAGGAGTCTCATATGTCTGTAAACGAGGCTTCATCCGACGCGAGATATTCGAACTGGATCATAAGACGACGAAAATAAGTCATGTTTCCCTCATTCTCGTCACACTTAATCCACTTCGTCGCAAAGCGGCTGAGTCCGCCACGGTAGATTGGGTGCTATAGCTGTGGTATATCGTCAGCCTAGCTAATCTATACAAACTTAGTCTGATTGGCTGAGGATGACGAGAACTTTGACTATTTTACGCCCCATCCACATGTGCTTGGCGATTCCTATGTCAGGCGGTGTAGCGCATGTTGTTGAAGCCAGGACCGCCGAGCTCATAAGATCCAGGTGAGGTGATGCATGAACGCCACCAGGTTCGGGACTGTGCTCTGATGATGCAGGAATAGGCAGACGTGATAAGTGTTCAGGCGGCTACTATTCACACTGAGTACGCCGACCCTCCATATTAAAATGCTTATCAGTAGTAGGCTTCGCTGGCATCTTCGTCTTCGCCCTGTGATAACATATACCTTTCGCAAGCTGCTGGATCAACAGTCCATTTCTCAGATATTGCTTCAAATCGGTTAGGCTTCACTGACATTGACATTATACGCCCTACTCATAAGTCACGGCGCGTTTCGCTCATCAAAATGAGGTTATCATTATGCGATCTCGCCTTATACATGGTCGCCGCCTTCCTTGCACTGAGCGATAGAAGCGCAGCAGAGGACGATGTGATTGACTACACGACTGGAGCTGGCTGGGATGATCTAACAAAGTGCGTGCGGTGTATTTTCATCTTTAACGTCGGATACTGCGACTACGATGGACACAACATGTTAGTGGGCGCCGTAGACTGCGAAACGAACAAATGTCTCTGCCAGGCCGTCCACTTGCGGAACGGCGTGGACTTCCTCGAGAAAGAGGTATCAAGCGATTGTGGGACAACCGCCGGCGACCAGTCTTCAGCGACCAGCTTCCTAAAGGGGTACTGTTCAGACCACGGATACATATCAATTGCCCCTGCAGAAGTAACGGTAACCACGACAGGTGCGTTTGATGATGCTGTGATAAGTACCAAGACAGTAGACGTCGTGACAGTGACTGTTACTCAGACTATCGAGAGCTCCACAGCTAGCATTCGCCGGCTGAAGATGTTGTCCACTTGGAGCATCGCTGTGTTCTGGCTCACGATGTTTGTGTTACCGATTTAACATCAAACCAGATCTTAGAAGTGGTAAGGCGTGACCCTGGCAATGCCTGTTATAAGGACATTTTCTTAACCTGCTAAGCGCCTGGTAGCCTCGAATGTATAGTTAAAGCCCTCGCAGATGGACGTTGCTGACTCAATGGCCCTAGAAGGAACCTCATCGTCAAAACCCGTGCAAACTACGCCAGCGGAGACGAAGCCTACCCCAAGCAGCACTTCGTTTACTTCCACCCCATCGAACTCTTCACTTCGACCTACCGATATGTCGACATCCGTATCTATCACGCATGGATCATCTAGCACTACGCCATCCTCACATTTAAGTAGTACCACCGCGGTTTCCACTTCAATCTCAAATCAGAGCTCGAAGAATGGCGACGATGAGGATCGAATCGAACCCGCCGACCTCGTTGGCATCATTGTGGGCGTGCTGGGTCTCCTCGTGTCGATCTTCGGAATTTGGCTTTCCTATAAGACAGGTCGGCCAAAAGTGCTTTGGCACCGCAGAAGGAGTCAAGACAGTCTTCAGGAGCCGGCAAACGTAAATTTGATAGATTTGGATATTCCCGCGCAACGAGTATGAGAACGTCCCTGAGATAGAGATCGGGATTCTGTTCACGGTTATGCGAGTGGTCTTGTTCTCGTTGCTATGCGGTCACGAAATGCGTTATACCCCTTTCCTACTCATTATTATAGTTAATTATGATATTACATGCATGTGCCTCGCTGGTAAAGCGAACAGTATTGCAATCACCAGGCCTTGTAACGGTTTCTCCAACATATCCACGGGTTACAGTCGTGCCGAAACCGCACCCCCCCTCCTCTCTTTTTTGTTTGACTTTTCTTCTACGCCTCGCCACTTACAGATAATTGAATTTATTACTTCATCCTTGAATAGTTTTCACACGGCCGAACCGATGGCTTGGCATCGAAATACACCGTCTCTGAGCGTTCGCGGGAAAACGCACGCATTTCAACAAAACTTCAGAACTCAAAGGAATGCTTCTGTGGAGAACAATGCAAGTGTTGAATATCTACATGGAAAATTGCTTGACGCGAGACTTATCAATTACCGTGTTAGCAAATACGATCTGAGTCCGCTAGTTTGCCTATCTAGTTAGGTTTTAAGGGGAATGGGGAGCAGGCCATCGTCGCTTTAGATAAGGTGTTCTTTAGCAAGTTATTGCTTTCGTTCCTACTGCTAGGCAGGAGAGGAGGAATGGAGCCAACAATGAGGGTGGATACGAGATCGCGTTGTGAGCCAATTCATAGAAAGCATGTAACATCGTAACTCGGGTTCATTATACAGAAAGTGGAAGTTCATATGTACATTTATCCTAATAGGCGTGACGGTTGACCAAACAACCCAAGCCCAGAACCATTACGCCAGAATCCAGGAACTTTTGCCACGCTTGGTATGCTAGAGAAGGAGAGCAGACCCCTTTACTCGTAGAATCTCTCGTTCCATTCGTGTTCCATCATGTCCACATTCGACGGCCACCAGGTCATCATCGAACCCTCGATGTCGTCAACATGCTTCACATCGTAATCTCTCCTGACTTCAGTGCCTTGCTGCATATTACACATGCCCTGCTGTAGCCCCTGCTGATGTGATTGCCCACGCTCCCATTCTGCTGTCTCGCTTGGCCAAGTGTTGTCGTCAAACTCTAATGGCGTAGGCCACCAGGACATCATCGAGCCACTGATATCATCGACAGGCGCAACTGTAGGCATTTGCACAGGTGCTGTCGTTACGGGAGGAGTAAGAGGTGGGCTCAGAGCGGGATGCGCGCAGTGCATCTGCCGAGTGGTCGGCCACTCCTCTGCTTGTCTTCCAAGGAAGACGGGGAACTCGAAGCCGTCTTCGAAGGCAACGGATAGGGCATTGCGCCGGCCCTTTGCGCGATATGCATCGAGAGAAGGCTCTTCAAAGACCGGGGTCAATGGTGTGGGCGGAGATTGAGTGTCGTACTCAGAACATGACTCTGAGTCGCTCCAGAACATCATGTGAGGTTCTGCATCATGCCCAGCGAAGTGAGCGGGAGCCTTCATATTGCCGTCATGGTGATGGTGGTGATGGTGGTGGTCCACAAAGAGTAGATGCGACAGGTCGTCTTCGTTGTAGATTGCAACTTCGGGCTGGTCTACTACTGTGCGACGCTGTGGCTGTTGAGTCTTGGGTGCGATCGGGGTAAAGGCCTTGGTGGCCAGTTGATCGAGTTGAAAGATATCACCCTGCATGTAGATAGGATGGTGGTGGTGAGTGATGATTGTGTGTATTGTAATAGTGTGTGTATGTGTGTATTGAATTGCTTGTGTGTGGGAAACATGAGAATAGACATAATGCTAGATGCTGCCTCAACACCTTATATACAACTCACTTCGAACTAGGTCTGAAGGCATCGTGCGAACCCGTGTGGTAACGCCCGATGAGAGTAAATTTTGCAATGCGGTGTAGAAGGGTTGTCAGTCCATTGTATGATCGGTAACGCCCATCGCTGTCCGGCCCTCGCCATGTCGGAACACCTAGCGTCTTGGAATGTATTGGCGTGCAACACGCAGCAGGTGTTTGCGGTGCGCGTGGCGTGTTTTGCGGTGAGTAACAGACGAGACAGGCTGTTAGCTCAATGTAATGGCGTGATCGGAATGTGTCGGAATCTCTCAGCTTTCCGCAAGTTTCCGAGACCCAACCCGACGCCTTGCTCTCGTGCTGCGTACCTACCTAGGTAGTCTGCCCAGCTTGGAAAGCTCATTCGGCAGATCAAAATGAAGACTGTTTGACTAAAAGAATGAACCCGCCGCGCTCCGGGCGTAGGTATCTGTCAAGCACGCACTGACTCGTCAGGGACAGGTCGCAGGATCGGAAAAACACACGAAGCACCGATAAAGTCGTAGAACACCGGAATTGAAAAACACGCACATGGAAATAAGTACCAAACGCACCGACTGCGCCCTTAACCTGTAGATACCTATAAGCCCTTTCGCAGCCATTGCTATCACTTGTGAGTTTCAAGGCATATGCGCCAAATAACATTGTATGTCGCCTGCATTTGTCGATTGTCGAGCTCGGCGCTCATTACTATACCCAAGTTTGAAGTCACTTGTGGTCGCCATCCTGTGCTCGTGGTTGCGCCTTTGCCCAATTTTCCGCGATATCTGATATACCAAGTCTTCAAGTACAATGGGCTTCTCAATGCCGTCAGTTCTTCTTTTCTTCTTTTTATGTTCCGGTCTTCGCATCGCAAAACCATCTCGCGGCATGACCTCACTATGCAATGCCAAGTTCTGCCCTCCCTGCCATTAGCACTTGATATTTGCGCCTCGAAATTCCGCAGTGCATGGAGCACTTGAATTACTGGAGTATTGCGCGTCTGGCTATGGATTGCAATACGTCTAGTGCTGCAGGTAGGTATGAATGCTACGTCGGCGAGGACCATCGTCGAGGGATTCGACTCTCTGGTTTGGTGTTCTTTCTCATCTCATAACGCGGAATGCGCGGGCTTAGAACTTTTTAGAGTGCTAAAATGGACGATGAAAGGCACGAACCACACTGCGGATAAAAGCTTCAAAACTAGTTCTCCTACATTCAACCCTCTTTCTGATGATGCCACGGTTCGGCCAATCGAAGAAAGCAAGCAATGGGCTATGAACGATGGCGGATGGGAGATGGCAGCAAGAGAAGGAGATGGTTTGTGAACACGTACAGCTAGATGTTTCGACTTTTCGAGGATTCGTCATATCAATTGTCGCCAAAAGGAACACCTAGCCGCTATTTAAGGGGATTTGATTCAAATAATACGCTGGCGAAAAACAGACGATCGCAAAGACGTCGGTTGTTTCATGAATCCGTCATAAAGCACCCAGCTGTGCGCCACTAGCATTGCGGGCAAAACAGTCATTGGCGATCAATCTCTGTAGAATCAAGTCGCTCGTCTTAAAAAATCAAGATGGTTCGTTCGTAGTAAGACAGGTCAGAGGCGCCTATATCTGGTTGTGAGTACCTATCGCGTGGTTGATTGGGGCGACCGGCATATCCTGTGCCTCGAACCAGCGGGATCATAAAGAATGACTGTCTGCCCTATCGGATTTATTCTACGAAGCACACATTGGCACGCCCAGTGCTAATCTGTGAAGTAGAACCGTCCCTCAAAGCGCCAGGTGAAATGCGGCATGAGGCTGTGCTGGGGCGATGATTGGAAACTCGAGGCGTACTGCTCGGCCGAAGACAAACAGTGCTTGAATGCATGCATGCCAGTGCCTGAAGAAGAAGAAATCAGTTTGTGGAATGCTCTTCAACATACCAGACTTGTTGAGTCCGCTGGGTTCTCAGCAAGGATAGCCAAGGTAGAAGTGGCTCATCCACGAGGCCAGGACGATACTCGATTACCTGGTCGCCATTGACATGCGCGTTAACTATCATCAACCTGCCGCGCAATTCTCAGAACGGTGTATGCCAAAACACTAAGGGTATTGGTCGCGGGATTCTTTGGTGGATAAGTTCATTTAAGGTACGAAATGAAGCTTTTAGTCTCTTCTCACCATGGTCGACAGAGTAACGTACTTGGGTTTTAAAAATATTTGAATTAATATATCATATGCTACGATATGCTCGGCAATGGCGTAGTACCTTTTCACCAAACAGCCGTACGACGTTAATGGAAAAGTCAAGTCCCTTGGCTCGTAGTACAAGAACAAACTTTTTCTAATAAATCGATGCTATTTTGGCATATGATAGATAGGAGTGAGCAGGTAGAATTGGGGCGAGTCTTAATATTCCTAGTCCCGGACATATAGTTGCCAAGACATTGGCATTAACGAGAACCACGATCTGGTTTCTTTTTTCAAATCTCCATGTCATAACACGCTTATATGTTTTAATTCTAGAGGAGTTCTACTGAACCCAAAAGTGAATTCGAATAAAGCAGTGGTTGCTCTCCTCAAATTCGACGTGAATAATAAGTCCTTTATTGTCTGAAGCGGGTATATTTAAATCCGTCGCTCCTCATCAGGAGAAGGCAAACCCGTTCTAGTTCTTTCGTAAAAATGCAAGCTCGGATATCATTTCAGTCAAACGCAATGAATATAAAACATCCTTATTAGTCATTTTGTATTGTTTAAATCTCACTTAACACATTAGTGAGAAGCAGGATTGCCATTGCGTATCCACCATGTGATTTTGCTGCTGTATTTTGTATTCGATTAGGATAATAAGTTCAATATGCCGCTGGCCAAAGACCTAAAGCCTACACAACGACCCATACAAAACAGTCCTTTGGGACTTCGTGGTAATGCACACTCAATCCAACTATCAAGTTGCCTATGCAAATTCTCAACCTCCAGCCCTGGTGACATATGATCCCACAGCTCGGAAGGTATAGATATCAAGGAGCCTGCTAGGTTTGATCGGCACCCCACGCGCGGGCGTAAGACAGCCATTTCGGCAAGTGGCTGGCTGACACCGCCAAGATGGTGGTGTTACGTCTTCTGGACATGTCTTCGTGTCGACCGATGATGGCGGAGGTAAAAAGGAGAGGTTGGACCTAACTTGAGTGTTTCTTCCTGGTCCGCTCTGCGTTGTCACCAACAAAGGTAGTACCAGGATCCAATCACAGCTGACAACTCACAATATAGTGTGATGGGATGACCACCATTACAAGCAATGCCATGGTGAACGAAAGCGATTCTCGCCTTCGCGGAGGATCATCTTCCTCAGTCTCAAGTACCGGAATGTCGACGCGAGGCCTGTCACACTATTAATTTGCCCAAAATGTCAGATTACGTGCATGAACCTTTTGTTGGACTCAAGAAAGCTTATATACTAATACTGGCTTGATTGTATCTATGCCAAGATAGCGTTGCGACAGAAAACGTGGAGAAGACCTAGGCATGCACCCTACGTCTATACTGTGACTCCTTTTTGGTGCAGAATCGCGATGTATCGCCGGAAATATCGAGTCAGCCAATTATGCGATATCTACGACAAGGGCAACGCGAGGAGGGGTCGTTGATAAGACGTCACGTAGCGCCTCAGCCGCCAGGTGTTCAGCTCACTTGCCGAGAACTGTACTTGAAGGAGGCTTTGTGAACTTTGAAGCATAATGCCGCCCAGGTCAAATTTACGGTCTGCTCTCCTCTCGGTGGCCGTAAAGCCACATTGCCACGCGTATGTAGTGGTAGAATAAGTCGATAAGTCCGTGCTCACTGTTTCATGCTTGAATCAATCGTGGATATGGCTCATTGTAACTTATTGTTCTCTTACCAAGATTCGAGGGCTAATTAGGGAGCAAGCCCATGCGATTGTAGGTAATTACTTCATTCAGAATACACTCACTCGTGTGGCGGGAACAACCGATTGGATATCCGACGACGCGTCCAATTTGGGCCATCTTCTCGTCCTCTAAAAGTGGCACTCAAAGCTAATTAGTCCCGGAGACGCTTCTACAGTTCGCTACGCCACGCAAGGGCCCTCACCTTATTTGCACAACAGTCTACAGGCGCACTAAGTATCATCGACATATGCCGGTCGGTGCCCGAAGGGACTCGAACTACGTGGCATAGTGACCTCCTCCTAAGACAAGAGAAATTGGGATAAATGCCACGGAACTCCATGGAAATTGCAACTCAACAATCAGCCGCTTGAGTGCATGAATTATAGCTCCTATACTCGGCTTCAAACCCGGCCTCTTACATCCGAAGGACAATGATTCTCGGGGTTAGAACGAACTAGCATCTGTGTTGGTCTGTCGCTACTGGCCTGCGTCTAGCAACCAGACAGTTGTAGTGCTTGTAGAATGTATGCGGTAGGACAAGACAGCCTTCGCTTCCGGCAATACCATTAATGTGCCTCGACTCGTCGTCTGACGTGATACCGTTCGCATAACCCATCAAGAACGCATTATCGAATTTGCTGTGACCGACGTACGCCTCTTTCCTGCAGCTCACGAGTTCCCTTATCACACGCTTCGTGTACAAATAAATGGGAGAGCGTAGTTTGAATAAGCTCCAACTGGTTGCCATACTATACTGAAACCCACTAAGGATGCGCTTTGAGTTCGGTTTGCATATGTTCCACTGACATTGTCTACTTAACTACCCCGTTTATACTCGTTTGATGGCCTTTCTTATTGGCTTAGAAATCTCAAACTGTGCAAGCCAGAGTAAGCGAAGCCGAAGTCAGCACGTGGGCGCTAAGAACGATACACCAAATATGAACAATTTACCCAAGTTATCCCCCTGAATTTACCCCATAACCGACTGTACATAGACCATTGCATCGACTCGATTGAGAACACAAGGCATTGTCGGTTCGTCGTATGCGCGGCCCCACCATCTGGACCATTGTTCATCTTGAGTGGTGCAGCTGATCTGGAACTAGCAGATCTCAACCCCAGACGAACTGTTGGCCCATCCTTGCAAGCTAACCCTGCTATGTCAACTAACCAAGATTGAGGAGGTTGATACTAACTCGCTTTGACCCATTGCCCAGGTTCCCAGACATTCAGTTCCACTGTTGATGGCACATTAAACCCGACGTTCTGGGTGAGGGTACCGCAGTAATCTTCTAATCGTGATGTAGCCTATAGGTCGAGAAGGAGAAAGTTGGGATGGTTCGGTTGGCACGACGCTTCCCATTCTCGTCCTCTTTTCGACCCTCGACGCTCCTCAATCCCAGGCGCTATACTAAGTATAGACAATGAGGCATGAGTATGGATAAACTAGGTAGTCAGGGGGATTGTGGCATGTCACACGTAAAGGTGTGGGTGGACTGATCACTGAGGTTATTGAATGATTCCGTGGAATTCGCTCCAACATGAATGGGCTTTGACGTAAGCAACGCGCCTTCCACGTTGTTGCCCAGTGACAACTGGCGAAGGTACCTATCCTGTTGTGTAGGGCCGTCTTACCGCAGAGCGCACAAAGAACGTGCTCCTCTCGGCCTCTGCCTACCTTATCTCTCTATATAATCGGGTTTGCTGCCCAAGGTCCTGCTCTCCCACCAACTCGGTCGCAACCATCACCACCTGATATCATCTCATCAGACCCTCATGGCTCTCCAGAGCTTGGTGCTGGTCCTTGTGGCCTCGTTCACCTACATCGTCGCCCTAGTCGTCTACCGTCTGAGCTTCCACCCGCTCAGAAACTTCCCCGGTCCCAAGATAGCCGCCATCACTGGGTAAGTACCTTTTGAGGATTGTTGTCTTCGTTTCTCCGCCGTGTTTTCACTTGCGCAAACTCCCCGTGATTTCCCTCATCTGCAGACTTTTGAAACACCACGACAGGCAAATCTATTGCTCAAAGTAGTAACCACTGACTTTGAATATGTAGGTGGTACGAGTGCTATCATGATCTGAAGCAGCCTAGAGGGATGTTCATGTACAAGATCCAAGAACTTCACAAAACCTATGGTAATACCCATGTCTACGTTTCCTCTTGCCTCGACACTGACGATTCTTAGGCCCAATTGTCAGAATAAGCCCAGATGAGGTCCATATCCACGATTCAACCTGGATCGATACGCTTTTCGCCAATCCAGCCCAGGTAAATTCACTGTTGATCTGGGCTTGATTCCAGCATAATGACTGTTCACAGGGTACGCGAAATAAATATGGTCCAGCAGCCGCACAGGCAGGAACCCCCGATGGAGGTGCTTACTTCCCCTCATAACTCTGATTCAGCAACTCACTGATGTACTAGTCTTCGGTACTGCCTTGAATGACCTTCATAGAAAGCGTCGTGCAGCCCTGAGTCCTCTGTTTTCGAAGGCATGTGCGAACTTGGCCGAGACGATGATCTATGAAAAGGCAGAGCTCCTGCTTCGCAGAATAGACGAACAGGTTACTCGCGATGGTTTCTCGGAGATGCGTATGGCATTCCTTGCCTACGCCACGGACGTCGTAACTCATTACTGCTTCGGACATTCGCTTGGTCTGCTTCAGGACGAGCCGACGTCCAGGAACTGGTCTCGCTGCATACGAGCTCGTAAGTAATGATCGCGACATTTTCTTGCCTTTTCTAGAAAATTCCTTTAGTCAACTCCTTTGTTTTCCGCAACAAATAATACTCTTCAGACATGTTTCAAATCTTCCAAGACCTTAGTCATCATGCACGCTTTGGAGGACG
Source organism: Xylariaceae sp. FL1272 (assembly GCA_022432385.1). Taxonomy (NCBI): domain Eukaryota; kingdom Fungi; phylum Ascomycota; class Sordariomycetes; order Xylariales; family Xylariaceae; species Xylariaceae sp. FL1272. Next base: position 1,317,735 of record JAJJXC010000004.1, read on the forward strand.
TTGTTACTGACTTGAACTGTTACAGTGGGCGCCACGATTCCAGTCGCTAGGCAGTTCAATTGGATCATCCCCGTATCACAAATGATACCTGAAAGATTCATGAGGCTATTCTCCCCGCGAATGGCCATGGTAACATCAATGCACACCGTATGCCATTCTACTTTTGCCCACCTCTGCCATAGGAGTTATGTAGCTAACAAAATCGCTGTAAAACAGTCGATGGAAAGACAGGCGCGTATCGCTATCTACGAACACATCGAACACGAGCATAACGTAGCGAAGTCCACCACTCCATACAATCGTGGTCCTCTGGAAAGATTGGCCTTGTTTCGGACAGTGCTCGAGAATCACGGACTACCTCCCCCGGAGAAGACCTTCAACCGAATATCGCACGAAGGTGTCACGATCATAGCGGCTGGTGGGGAGACAACAGCAAGCGCCTTGATGTCGGCAATGTACTTCATATGCGCCGATAAGGAGAACATATTCCCCAAGTTGCTGATGGACATTTATTCCGCTATGCCAACACTAGATTCTCGCCCATCAGTTGCAGAGCTCGAGCGCCTCCCGTGGCTTGTAAGTAATCGTGCAGCCTGATTATATGCGACTGGGCTTGAGATTTACGACTAACAAACTCTCCCAGACTGCTGTGATCAAAGAGACACTGCGATTGACAACACTGACCGCAAGACTGACACGCGTTGCGCCTGATGAAGCTCTCCGCTACCAGGACTGGGTAATGCCACCAGGAGTAAGCAATTCCCAATGATTCTACAATCTGGATAGTACTCGAGACTGACGCAACAACAGACAGCAGTGAGCATGACGATACGCGACGTGGCGCTCGATCCGACCATCTTCCCAGATCCATACCTGTTCAAGCCCGAGCGATGGCTTCCCAGCAACCCCGATCTCCAGGCATGCAATCGATACTTTGTACCTTTCTCCAAAGGGAGTCGTATGTGCATCGGAATGAAGTAAGTAGATCTGGATGACGTATTATACTTGGGCTAAGACTGACTATTCACTTGTAGTCTCGCATACGCAGAGTTGTACATCGCATTGGCTTTCATTTTCCGCCGCAGGGACTTTCAGTTGCATGATACCGTACGCGAGAGGGATGTCGATTTCGTTCGAGACTTTTTCGTCGGAGAGACGTCCCCCATGAGCAGAGGCGTGCGAGTTAAATACGCGACTACATAGATAGGGGAAGTAGTAGGCAGCTACTATTGAGCATGATGCAGGTGGCCTACATGTAATACAGTACCAGACAGAAACATATGACTAAACCCAGCTTCTCAATGAATATCGCCATCACAAGGCGCGCTTGAGTGAAGCATCAAACGACGGTCGGAAAGCCTGGGTTTTTCATCAGTAGTGAAGTAACATGTCTTTCACACGAGGGCAATGTGTTGAAGGCACTCTGGGTATGCCTTGCCTATTGCCTTCGGTACTCAATGATCTAGGGGTCGTCTTCATCTCGAGAGTCTGATGTAATATTAGGCAGGTACTCAGTAGCAAGCCATGAGCATAGCACTACGTAGGAAGGTGCCCTCGGTAGGTACCCAGCCCCACGGTGCGTTCCTGGCATTGAATGCTCTTTGCTCCTCCGGCCAATCACCGGGCGCTGCGATGTTTGTTTATAGGTATCAATAAGAAGCTGCCCTTCGACGTTCCCAAGTGGGCCGGTGACCACCGAGGCCGCCACGAAAGTTGGTCAAGTTAGTCGAGTGGAAAAGTGGGTAGTACTACTTTTCCGGTAGCGTCTGAGTGCAGAGAACAACGGTTCGAACCGAGGCATTACCCTTTTGCGATTTTTTTGAACTTTCATTTTCTTTAACTATTCTTTCTACCTTTCAACCTTACAAGATCAAGTGCATGCACATTGCGTCGCATATAAATTGTGATTAAGGAAGTTGCTGCTAATGACCCTAATAAAACATGTCGCGTGAAAGTCGCGTGCATCAACACAAACTGTATATATGTACGATTGCTACGCAAGGTCCACACTCTATTATTCTCAGATTTGATGTTATTATATTCCGTCGGTACTCGCCTATCTCTTTTTGCGAGCAAGCTACTATATCAGAGAATGTTGCAAGTTTGTAGGAAGCTCTGCCTGTATGGGGGTGGAGGGGAGCTCTTGTGCAGCGCGTTGTCCTTGTTTATGAGTTCGGCCAATTGGGAAAATCCCGGAGGGTCGAGTCATGGGGACCTCGTTGGTCTGTTGCCCATGATCATATGAGGTGTTCCGCTTGCGCACTTCCCAAGCTAGGAAAGCAATTGCAGCCGCTACAAGACCTAAGCCGACGCCTAGCCCAACACCCAGTCCAATTTTCAAGCCGTCGTTACTTCGAGTTCCTGTGTTATTTGGTGGCGATGATGATGATGATGATGATGAAGCGCTAGGGGAATTGGAACTCGAGATGCTGCTTGATGGAAGTTTCGAGGCTGAGGCTACAGATGCGGTCGGAGTCTGTGTTGGTGATGATGTGCCTCCTGCCCGGAAAACACTCTGAAATAGCGGAATCGTGAAGTAAAGGCTACTGGTATGAGAGCAGCAGGACGCGTTCTGCCCACAGCAGTATTCTCCCGAGGTTCTATCATTCGTTTTGCAAAGAGTGAGGTCTTGGTAGTAATTCAGAAATACTGCGACAATGTTAAGCACTTGTTACGAAATCTACCCCCTTCTTTACGACAGAGAAAACAGTGCTGGATAATTAAGAATACCGGCCACGAACCCATATCTGGACAGTACTGCTTGCATGGAGAGTCCCTTTAGACATCAGCCAGCGACCACTGGATGAGAACGGTCTCTTGAGGAAGCGCAAGTTACGTCTAGATTCCGACCAAGGGATTTTGCGCTGTCCACGTACCAATTCCTGGACGTACAGCCCTAAGCCTCGATAAACATCGATTAGTTATATCTCCCAATAAGACCCCGAACCATCACGTATCGAGAGTTTTCTTCTCGGAAGAGACGGTGCGTCGAGCACCACATACCTGCACATTGAACATATTGTCTCCGCCAGCATCGAGACAGAGCCCATTATCCAGACAATAGTCGGTGTCACTGCAACATACACTGATGTCGTCGGAGGGATTACATGGAACTGGCAAACGAGTAAAAACGATGTCAGGCTTTAGATACTACGGGAGAGGAAGGTTGTCGTACTAAGATGCACATTAGAGTTATTCACAAAGATTGCTGTTCTAAATCGCATCCGCGAGTTACTATTGGATAGGTATTCCATGATGGAGACGTACCAAAAATGAGCATTTTCATTGCCATTAGCATCAAAACATATCGCAGCGCTCAATTGACTGGATGCCAGCATGAGCGCAAGTGATTTTGATGCCATCACAGCTCGTACTGAGATGGCGGAAAGAGGAATGAGAAGCGAGCAGGCGTGGAATTGGCATGAGATAAGAAGTTCATCGATTGAACACATTCAACTCCAAGAGGAGAAGCACGGGCCTCGCTGAAGTGTAGCAGTTCGCTAAAGCACAGAACTAGGATGAGTAATTATCTAGTCATTTAACTTTTTGAGCAATGAGGCTATGATGCTCTCAGGATTGTGCTCGCCTCAGCTGGCGCTGTGATAAAGGGAGGGTGCCATTCTGCTTGTATATGAAACGATATCTAGCACCCCTAATTCGTGACTGGAGCGGTATGTATGGCTACTCCATACATGCAGTGTGTGACCAACTGCATTCCTGCCAGGGGTATGTGACCTCTCTTTGACGGCACGATGTCACCTACATGCAAGTCTGCGGCATTCATTTTGCTCAATCCTTTGCTGTATGAACCGAACCAAGCTGATCAAAATCCCTAACCCACACCGCGATGCTATATTTTACTACAGTATTCGTGCGCCCCGGAACAACAGAGCACCTAGGCAGCAACTGCTGAAATTGGGATCATGAAGCGAAATTGGCTAACAACGTATTCTGCCGATCACAAATCCTTATTGGAGATCATTGCCAGGCCGTCCGTGGCCAATGTAACAGAAGCTAGCTACATGATACCGGATCAAATGGGCCATCGCTGTTCCTTCTCTCAAACCCGTCACTCGATCACTCCAGTACAAGCAATGAAACTCTTCAACCGATCGTAGACGTTGCTAGTTTTTTTCCTCCTTTCCACATATGGATCTAACCGGCCTCGCACCTATCGGCCCTTTCAGTCACGACGGTCGCATTGTAGCAGACCAAAACCCACTTGATGAACGATGGGGGCTAGAAGGGATACTCGATACGATAATGCCGCTTCATTAAGACCAATCGCCCAAGAAAGCCTAAGCAATAACTGTACTTCTATCTAGCGGCGGCAACAGATGTAGCGTTCCATCCGAATTTTCGAAGTGCCGGAGAGTATGATGTACATTAACCTGATTTTCATTCCATGTAATGCGACCTAGGTGATAAATCTCATGTAGCCTCACGAGAATGAGCGTCCATGTTAGTAGTAAACAGACGGGCACTTGCAGGACCGAAATACTCAGTCGGGCTTGTGATTCGGACTTGGTCCGACAGCATTTATGCGGTTGCATGACTCCTCACCATTTTCTTATCATAGAACCCTGACTTACAAGACTATTCTTCTTGATTACGGGAAGTGCTCATCTGTTTCATGCTCTGAGTCTTCGAGCTGCGTCGCGCAGCAAGTTCTGGCGCATAGGTCTACCTGCATACATAGCACGAACGGGCTCCCAAAGTCTTATCACTACGTATGTCTCAAGGCTCGTATACGGACTACCACGTCCGTTCAGAGTGGATGTAGGTATCGACTTGGAATACGCAGCTAACCGAGTGACCATCACTGCGTAAAGCGTATGTGACTTTTAGCGGGAGCCGAGTGCTCATTGTCCTCGTCGAACACTTGATCCAAGCTGGCTGCATTCGGAAACTGGTCATTGTCTACTGCTCACAAGCATTATTGCAATGCGCGATGCAATTAAAACAACAAAACAATTAAACATTGGACTTCGGTACTTACAGCAATAATAATAAGGGTAGTGATATAACGTGGAGAACAAATGTTACGCACAACCTTGGGATCGCAATGGTCTTCATTGATGACTTGTGAGCATGACTGACACACCAAAACCGCCAGCACCAAAGGCACGATCTGACGACTCCGATGATTCCGATGACACACTACAGTATTCCAATCGTACAAAGTCCAAGCGTGAATTAAAGCTATGGCCACCTCGAATGGCCCAGGAGTATTGTCGGGATCATTTCTTGATGGAGGTCGAGATCTATTATGAACAAGAGAACGAGAAATACAGGAAATTAGTTGCACACTGTCGAAAGAAATTCCTCGCGAAGCAAGAGGAACATTGTAATGTTCCTCAGAGGACAACCAGGCGCCAGCCGTCCCGTCGAGCCAAATCCAAGCTTGCATCTTCGGGAACGAGACCAACAACGTCTTCAAAGATACAAAACCTGCAGATTGCACCCTTCCGACCTGCAAAGATAGAGAAGGCATTTCAAGATTCGCCTGAGGGCAAGATGGTGCAGCTCCTGACGATGTGCCATAAGAAATACTCGTTTCACCACACCTGGAAACAATACCGGTCGAATATAGCTGGCTCTATTGACGAAGTAGTCGAGGAATTGCAGGAAACCATGAAGGAGGTATATCCTTACATCAATCATAGTGTATGTGAAATTGATGCATACTGATTATACTACGCTATAGAGAACAGAGCCTGAGCTCTGCCTGTTTGAAGGCCCTGTCAGTGCGCAATGTCGATATTGCGAAGACGATTCGGCATCGCGCCCGGGGAAGAAAATGACCTCCAGGGAAAAGCGCAAGGCTACTCACATCAGAGAGGAATGGATCGACTTGTCTGGTATGAGAGTCATCGTTGATATTTGTGAGAATGACACGAAGATCTTGGTCGTACATTTCAAGGGCCTGCTAGACTCTTGCGCTGAGCTTTTCGATGAGCTCGATCTTCCGATGAAGAACCCTATATAAGCCGATAGCGAGTTGCTTTCGGCGTGATAGGGAGGATTTGTACAGAGAGGATTTTTTACACTTCGCACTAGGGCGAGCCAAAAGCGAGGAGACTAGACACAGTGTTGTGCCAACAGGGAGCTTCAGTTGAATCGCGATATTGATCTCACGATGATAGAAGAAAGTAAAATCTCTAATGTCAGCATAGATTATTCCTGCTTGCTGCAATCCAGTTATCATAAGCGCAATTGATATTTAGTATCGTGATGTGACATCGAAGTGAGTGGCTCGCATCGTAACTTTGGTATTGGTCTTCCAGCTCTCAGCAAATGGAGACAGAGAAAGATGAGTATGGGTAAAGCGAAAACTTTTAAGCATTTGTGTTAGTGGTCGAAACGAATATTCGCTTGTTGTGGTCCGATGTATAACCTTATGTGGCTGTTTCCGGTACCTTGCGTGGGGGAGTTGAGTATGAAGCCCTTTCAGACCAGTCAATGATATTGTATTGAGGAATAAGAATAGGGTCATCAGCATTCTGCTTCGATTTGGCGCCGACCTGCAGCAGTGCGAGTCTGACTTCGCCCCTCCACAGCCACATGGTGACCGAGGCCAATGCAACCCTTCGTCTGCCAGCGAATACGCAAATGATGAAGCTTCACAAACATTGGGCCAAAAAGAAATAAGCAGCGTATCGGTATCCGCTGAATCCGCCTTGTCCGGCTGATTGGCACCGATAGTGGCTATGGCTTCAATTCGCCGTTTCACCACGCTCGCTCAAATGAACCGGTCGCTGACCAGAAAATGCTACGCGAATTGTATTCCAACTCGCGTTCTTTTTCTCCTCAAACTCAACCTGCCGTTTTTTGCGATTTAAGCGAAATGCAAGGCGACGGTGTGTCGCTCGATAGAACGACAATAGCGTCAACCACTCTGATACTGGGTTGGGTTTTGACTATTCTGGCCGCACTATCAGTACTTGGGCTTGTATTATCATGCAGAGCCCGTAAAAGCAGCCAACATTATGACGATATATTCCTCTATCTATCCTTAGTCTTGTCCGTGGTGTTGATGAGTCTCACATCATGGGCCATTGTAACCCAGGGCCAAGGACAGCATGAGATCACTGAGTCTCATTCTCAACTCGAGCGAGTAGCGAGGGTAAGCCGATCGTGATCGACAACCACCTCTGTAGCATTCGCAACGATCTAACCAACCGTATAGTCTCTCTTGGTAAATGAAATATTTTGGGGCGTGGTCAATACGTTGTTGCGAATCTACGCCATTTTGTTCCTACGACGCGTATTTTTAATGAGGGTTATCACGACTGGTCTCCTCCTAGTCTCTGGATTATACGTCTTCGTAACCATTACACTAGCCCTGGCGATATGCCGGCCCATTGCTACCAGCTGGGATCAATCGATTCCCGGCAGGTGTGGCAATCAGAAAATGGCCTATCTCAGCGTTGAGATCGTTGCCGCAATCATCGATATTGCTATCCTAATTGTGCCTTTTCCAGCTCTGGTTCGGTTGGAAATAAGGAGGAAGAGTAAACTGAAAATTATAGCGTTGTTTTCATTAGGTGCAGTGTACGTATTCTGCTTCGCCGTGGCCTTATTCCTGCGTTTTCTTACTCGCTGACAACGATTACATGCAGAGTGTTCATCATAACGGGACTTCGCATCGCGGCTTTGAACCGAGTCAATAGTCACGACTTCACTTATGATCAAGGCTATGTCGGGCTGTTATCCATATTAGGGCCATTAGTCACCATCATCTGCTGTTGTATGATACCTGTTTGGCCATTTTTAGCCAGCCTATTCACAAATTTCGTCAGAGCTTGTGACATAAGTTTTTCTTCAACCAAGCATGTATGGAGTCGGAATTCGCATCTTTACTCGATAAGAGGAGACAGGAGGACATATGGTATATATCTTGCGCAGCCCACGGTCAAGCTCGAACGCCTCGATAAGAATATCAAGACTGGTCAAAGCCTAAGTGAAGATGACTCGACGTCGCGTGGAAATCAGAGCATTTCATCGATTGAAAATCAGGACCAGCCCCTCCGGCCACCCCGCGTGCTGTCAATGCACGAGCGCGGCTCTGAGTGAGGTTGGTGGGAGAAAAGGGAGGGGGGGGGGGGGGTGCTGATCTGAGCGATCTCCGCACATTGCTTCTGCTGCGAGTCGGCGCTGGCTCAACATGTCCGCGTGACAGCGCGGGAATGCTAGGCATACGTCCAACAGATACAAGCTGGGCGTGTCGCTTTGGTGTGCGAACCTCCAAGATCATGTGCAGATCCCTAAGAGGCTCGGAAACATTCGTGCATGAGGGAGATGAGCGCGATACATGTATGCAAGCATAGACACTTCCGGTGCTGTGGTCGGAAACAAGCACCATTGCAATTGATTGTCAACGGTGCCTACTAGGTAGTGGTCTGAGACACCTTGGACGGGTGGCGGTATGAGACATACAGACATTCGTTTCATTCCCCTTTGCAGTATGGGGGGAAGCAGCGCTGGGAATACCTCTCAGCCCGCGTACCTAGAGTCAAGGAGGATTACATCACGTTCGAATGCACCTGCGGCAGCTGTGGGAGCGGCGACAGCTTAGCCGGCCTGAAGTGTAGGAATTTGCTGCCTTGTCCATGGTCGCCCTGGATGCGATGTAGAACACCAAAAGAATGCCCTGGAAACAAAACTGTCGCCTGGTGTTTCGGACAACAAAACTCGAGGCCATTAACTCGCCCCAGATTGGTCCTGAGCTTCTGTTGCTGGTGCACCGAGGTGCATCTCCCTAAGGTACCCCTACCTTACCTTGCCCCTACCCCTGTCTCAAACACCGTGTACAACGCCGTCATTGCCCGGGGTCCATGGTGTCTCCCAGGTAAAGATTCAACACGGTGCACGTGCATCATAGCTCGCTCTCAGGCAACTCAAAAGCGACTTGGAGATTTCGGAACGCGTGTAGTCTTTCCTTTCATCGTTGTCTTTGATCTATGCTGCTTGTTATACCTACCTTACTATTCATCATCGCTTGAGACGACGCTTCCACTGATTGATATCTCCACGAGACAGACGATATGGTGGTGTCTTTCAACACGGCCGCCCTGAGTGGCCTGTGTTCCGAGGATCAGCTGGAGCTATTGGATGCAGTCGACCGTCTGCGACTTCAGGGACTCGATCACTATGTTTCTCTTCCTCAGATCATCGTTTGCGGCGACCAATCATCTGGAAAGAGTTCCGTCCTTGAAGCCATCTCTGGTGTTCCGTTTCCTGTCAAGAGCAATCTATGCACTCGCTTCCCTACCGAACTAGTCCTGAGACGAACTGCAAAGACCAGCGTGACAGTCTCTATCGTGCCTCACAGCTCGTTAGGTCTATCTGAGCAGAGCCGTCTGGCAGGGTTTCACGAGAAGCTCGATTCTTTCAAGGGGTTCCCAGCGTTGATTGAGAAGGCCAAGGCCGCCATGGGCATCTCCACTCATGGCAAAGCGTTCGCGAAAGATCTCTTGCGAGTTGAGATCACGGGACCCAACCGCCCGCATCTAACCATCGTCGATCTACCTGGCCTCATTCATTCCGAGACAAAACAGCAGACTGCTTCCGATGTAGAACTTGTCCAAGACGTCGTCACATCCTACATGAAGCAGCCGCGTAGCATAATCCTCGCCGTCATCTCGGCCAAGAACGATTTCGCAAACCAGATCGTTCTCAAACTGGCTCGCGCAGCTGATCGTAGTGGTATCAGGACAATGGGCGTCATCACGAAGCCCGATACCTTGCAACCGGGTTCTGAGAGCGAGTATCTGTACGCTTCCCTTGCTAAGAACAACGAGGTCGAGTTTCGTCTCGGATGGCATGTGCTTCGGAATCTAGACTCGGAAAAGACCCAGGGAGAATCACTCCTAAGTGAGCGCGATTCTGAGGAAGCTGCCTTCTTCAAACAAGGTATATGGGCTAGTCTCCCATCATCAATGTTAGGCATCGACGAATTACGACCCAAGCTCTCTAATGTACTTATCCGCCAAATTGCTAGAGAACTCCCCAGTCTGATACAGGAGATTGATCACGGGCTCAAGTCAACCGAAGAAAAGATCAAAACCCTTGGAGTTCCCAGAATTACGCCGGACGAGCAGCGAAGAGAGCTGCTTGCAATCAGCCAGAAATTTCAACTCCTGGTGAAGTCCTCAGTCGACGGAACTTATAGTGAAGCATTTTTTGAGAATGCAAAAACGGAGCGAGGATACAAGCAACGCATACGTGCAATTATTCAGAATCTAAATAGTGAGTTCAGCACGGCGCTTGCGAAACGAGGTCATTATCGATCAATGCAAGATAATGAGGACGGGCAATCCACCGCAGATTCGGAGGCAGGTTCATCAAAGATTAAGGAGAAGGGACACCACAAGGACCGCAAGGAACCCAAGCGGATCACCAGAAGTGCATATATCGAGCATACAAAGACTTTGATGAGACGAACGAGGGCAAGAGAGCTACCAGGGACTTTCAATCCTATGGTGGTAGCAGATCTTTTCCACGAGCAATCAATTCCTTGGGAAAGCATTGTGGAAGCACACGTGGAGAATGCTTGGGGCTTTGCGATTAATTTTCTTTACCTTCTTGTTGATTCAATCGCAGATCCAGCAATCGCAGAAGCTCTGCGAACAGAAGTCTTGAGGCCAGCACTTGATAAGCTGATCGAGGATGCGACCAATAAGACACAGGAGCTGCTGAATGCTCACCGCACCATTCATCCGATTACCTACAGCAAAGAATACAGCGAGAATATTCTTGACATTTGGTATCAACGGAGACGGGACTCTGTTACTAAAATCGTTGAGAATTATTTCAATGCTCCTGGCTTGGGACACTCCGTTCGGATTGAAGGAAATTACTACAACTTGAACATGCTAGTTGACAGTCTATCCAAACAAGACGAGTCAGATATTGAGAGAATTGCCGCATCGGAGGCTCTGGACTCGATGCATGCCTATTACGATGTGGGTAAACCAAAATCCTCTACTTATCCTGACCAGCACTCTGACGATTGTGAGTACCTAGGTGGCAATGAAGCGCTTTGTAGACGATATTTCTGTCGAAGTGATTGAGGAAAAACTTCTCGCAGTACTTGGGGACATACTTTCACCAATGAAAGTGTTCAACATGTCGCCTGAACTCGTGGCAACGATTGCCGGCGAGGCTCGCGAGATCCGAGCCAAGAGAAAGAAGTTGACTAAACAAGTTGAGGTCCTCAAGAAGGGTTCTGAGACGTGCAAGCGGTTTATCGGCAGAAGACTAGGAGGTCAGTTCCACACGCTTGAAATTGCGATGAAGTTGCATTCTAATACTGGTCTCGCACCCAGATGATGATAGTTCGGACTTCACAGACGGTGAGGACGATGAAGACGACGACAACGACGACGACGACGACGAAGAAGAAGCTGAGCTGCCGACACCTGACGAGGGCAAATCTTCGTGAAAACACAAACTGACTGATGGCCTTCCCGAGTATAGAACGAAAGTCAATCGAAAGTGACTGGGTGTTCAGAATTGATGTATATCATCATATTGTAAAGATCGCCATTGTACAGGTAGGCGTTCCGGAGAGCATACCAAAGCTCTCTTGACTGTCGGTGGAGAATGAGGGCAGCAGTCTGCGTGCATTGATTCAGTAGGTCGTGTGTGCCCCCCGCTGAGAAAAGCAAGAGGGCTCTGAGACAGCATCCCAAGCTAAGGGGGTTCAGGTAATGAGACGCTATCATGGAGAAGCCCATGTACTTAGTTGTTAACTACCTGCATATACGTGGTTCTGTTCTCCACGTAGACTGAGTTGATGTGAACCAAGGTGAGATGCAGCGTGCATTGCTCTCTTCCGATTCGTGGATCTTGGATGCCACTTCCCTGTTCAAGCCACCACACTTCGCTTGCTTCCGGATCGTCAGGGTCTCTTTGGGGTAGATGACAGAGCATCTCAGGCAATATATCTGTTGCTGGTTTTCTCACGCGCAAACCATTTAACACATGTGACCCGTCGGTTCGGTTGAAGCAGGTCGTTAGCTTGACATCTGCCAATCAAACTCAAATGACGCCTCCCGTTGAACTATCTCGGCTATTCATCACGCTAAGTCCAAGACAATTACTTACCAGGTTTCATCCTGGCTACAAGCCCTGTACCTGAGACAATGCTCTGAACAATAAAGATGCTCTTTTGCATTCAAGTGTATCATGATGCTCATAATGAATAATTCTGTAATTTACAGTGAATTAATGGGTGTATTTGGGCAGTGTTCTCTCACGCACTGCTTACCATCCTCGAACCAGCTGCGCAGCTCAAGTAAGGATACGGACGCATCAGTCCCGAAGAGTCCAGCCCAGATGTTCCAGCCCTTTCCAAATACAATTACGCTCCGCGCGACCAGCGCCACCAAGCACGTTTCCACCAATACTACATCCCACTACGACGACCAACTACTCGAGTAGTGCTCGCTACAACAGAAGTCACTCTTTTATTGACACAGCTGAGATGCGTCTGCGCTGCAACATGCAGCGCTCTAGGCGTCGCCAAGAGCTTCGGCCACCGCATAGACGGGCTCACGAGAGCACGGAAATGGTCTAGTATGTTGTGAAGATGGCGGTTCTGATTGATATATCTGCCAACTGTGCGCAATGTAATGAGCGATGTCAATACCTTGTGTACCAGACGTCGGCATCGACAGCGGCCTGGCACGTCACTTTGGATAGCCGAAAGCGATTGTGGCGGTCATCTAAAACTAACTCGTGTAGAATCCGGTGGTTGGAATGAAGCGTGTTCACATGTTGTCTCACATAATGCCGAGGGGAATATATTTCTGGTAATTCCGGTCTCTACGCCAACTAGTCCCCCTCAATCGGGTCTGGGATTATTTTACGCCTTCATTATGATACTCGGCACATCCTTAGGCCCCAAGGAGGGTCGAATGCCTCCCGGACTCCTTTCACCAGTTTTGGCAGATCGCAGGCGTCGGTGGCCGAACACTCATTTACAGATGGCTTGCATTGCTTTCATATTCTTGCTATGGTGCTTTTACAGAGCGGTTGTGGTGCCGCAGCTGGTGGTGGATATCACAGGGCCGAGGATCGTCGCTGGATTGCCGATACCGAAGCAGCCGACTTCCATGGTCGATATATACTCACAAGTACCTGATCTACCAACACAGGGAGGCGATCCGACGAGGAGGGTGAAGAAGCCTTCAAGTGCGGATCAAAAACCTATATCGGCAGATATAGAAGATGAGGAGGCGGGCTATTTGAATGACCCAAAGATCAAGTCAGGTTATTTCGGGAAATCCAAAAGCACCGGGGACAAAAAAGAGACATTCAACCCATCGTGGAACGAGCGGCCGGGATTTAGTCATGATCTAGACGCAGTGGTCAATCTGCTACCCGACGAGGTTCACATGCGCGAGTTCCTCAGTCCGATCGAATTGGGCGGCTCAAGGAGGATGAAAGAGCTAGGATTGAGAACTCGAGCATATCGGCAATACTTCGACGCATGGGAGGCGCTTCATCTCAACGAAGATGAAGAGACGGGAGAAATAACCATCCGAGACGACATAATCCAGTACTTGCGGGACACTGTCGATGTCTCGAAGGGCAGCAAGAGGCTTGCTTCTCTGATTCACAAGTACGAGTCCTTCCGCTCGTTCATCATCAGCTTTGCGCGCGTCTTATTCCCGTTCACGACGCCGTACTTTGCGGATCACATGAGTCTGCACGCATCTACGAGGAACGGGGGACGAGGTATCGTTATCACGGGCGGTGATAACCAAGCTAGAATGATGTTGACCACGATATACACATACCGCCAGCTTGGATGTGACCTCCCAATTGAAGTCATGTATCTCGGAGATGCTGATCTAAGCGAGGACAATCGGTTGGAGCTTGAGGTAAGTACCCATTGGTCATTGGCTCGCCTCAACGGTTCTTATCGGTCGGTGAGGACGCAACTAACATAGTCAGGCTCTACCGGGTGTCATAACACGCGATCTGTCACCTATGGTAGACGACGCAGGCTGGTCGCTAGCAGGATGGGCGGCAAAGCCCTGGGCAATACTGCTGTCCAGTTTCCGCGAGGTCATCATGATCGACGCCGACGCGCTCTTCTTCAAGAATCCCGCGACGTTATTCGATGATCCTGATTATATCGAAACAGGCGCCTTGTTTTTCCGCGATCGCGTCATTCTCCCCGAGTCCAAGAGATCATTTCTGCAACAGATGCTTCCTAGACCTATTTCGAAACACGCAATAGAATCACGATGGTGGCAGGGCACTTCGGGGCATCATCAGGAGAGCGGCGTTGTCGTGGTATGTTTAAAGCGCATTCGTGTAATTGTGTAATGGGCGATTCGTCCTAACTTTTTGTGAATAGGTGGACAAGTGGAAGCATTTCATCTCTCTTCTCCTCGTCTGCCGCTTCAACGGCAGCGACCGTGATACGCGAGACGGCAAGAAAGGCGTGTATGAATTGGTGTACGGTAAGTGAACCAAACCCCCGATGTCAATTAGACTCAAGGTTATATACTCAACTTTGGTATAGGCGACAAGGAAACATTTTGGGTTGGCTTCCTACTCGCCGGCGACGAATCCTTCGCATTTCACAAGGGCTTCGTTGGTATTCTCGGCGCCATCGAAAGCGACGCGAAGAAAGACAGTGAGACAAAAGAAAAAACACCGGAAAGCTCAGAGAATCCGCCTTCAAATACCGAAAGCACAACACCTACATCGGAAGCAACCCCATCTTCCGTGGTCCCTGCCACATCGCCAGAGACGCACGTAATCTGCGCGCCGCAGCTACTCCACACCGACACCGACGGCTCACCACTCTGGTTCAACGGCTGGCTCTTAGCGAATAAGTTTGATCCACCAGGGAAACAACGATACATGAAGATGGACTCGTACCTGCTCGAGCCTAAGCCCATCAAGGGAGAGGACAGCTTCTGGAGGATTGCACAGAGCAATATCTGCTGTCTGACTTCGACGCCGAAGCTCAAGTATGATATGGAAGAATCCGACAAGAAGATCCTAAAGATGATTATTGAGCGTGCGAAAGAAGTTAAAGACATGGACTTTTAAATGGTGACTGGAGTACTGTGTCGCGATACTCGGACGGGAAGACTATTTATATATAATTAGAAGAGCAGAACATGCTCTGAATGCAGAATATAAGGAACAAGAAAGCTTTCAACAATCTATCATCAGTGATCGTTTCAAGAGTGAACGAACTGTGCGTGTTTTTGTCTAATTGAAGTACAGCGACAAATCTTTTCGTGCCGGTCTGCCTCTGAGTACTGGCCCGAGACCATTTTGCTATAGAAGTGCCTGATTGAATAGATTACCAGGCGGTCAACGTATTGGCATCATGCCTGGGGGCGGTGGTTAAGTATATAGCGGAAATGCGATACGAATCTGAAACATTCCGAGTCTCGGTGGGCCTGAGGTGCTTCTGCCCTACGGCGTGGCTGTCGAATCCGTGAGAAGTAACGTCAGGACAGGTTATAAAACGTTGACAGCGTAATCCACGTTGTAGAGTGTTGCTGAGATAACGCCTAGCGTAGATTGAATACGCAAGGGTTAGGTAGATTGTCGGATAAGTCAGGTCCTTCGGGTAGATAGATGCCAATTGACTTTGGAGTGGTATAGTAGGTATGAGAAGTCGAAACAAAAAGTACTGCGCATAAATTGAGTTTTGAAACAGCTGACGAGTGACGTTGATGAATTATTGAGAGTTAAGATGAAATTAAACTCTAATTATATAACCGTTGATATGCAATGGCCTCAGGGATATCTTCTAGTTGGCCTCGTTGGTGTATGCAATCTGTGTATATGCTATGATATAAGCGCCTATGCAGTATTATGCTTCCGCCACGCGAATTGTATGCTGGCCGTATAAAGCGATGCCAAGAACAGAAAACAAGAAGAATAGCAATAAATCAAAATCCGGGCAGTAGGGTATATAACGCCGGGGTCATGCGAATTTCAAAAGCGCAATGCATCGTTGTCGTTCATCTCTTCGTTCGTCATCATCGTCCCAATAGCCATCCCAATTTCTTTGCCGCTTTGCCTTCTTTGCTGACACTATCATCGCAGTCTAGTTCCAGCCGATACCGTCTAACGCTTCCAGTGTCGTCGTCAAAGGTGAGTCGCCGGCTCTCTTTCGGTACGAAACAGTCTGGGACCACGTGTTTCATGATCCATCCTTTCACTCCTCGGCATGAAGCATCAATTGCGGCGTATTCCAGCTGTCTGGTATGATCACTCGTCCAGTAGTGGGTTGTCGCCGGTGGTGGTGGTGGATGCGGAGGTTCCAACTCTTTGATAGAGACGTGACCCGATACGCTGCGACTCGCTTCAAGAGGTGGAAAGTGGAAGTAAGAATCATGCTGCATTTGCTGTTTTTGTGACATAGTCAAGTGAAGAGACTGCCCACTGAGTCGTCCGGGCTGTGACACAGGCTGTGACTTGGCTGTACGATGTATGATCGGTCGTTTGTGTTGTCGACCTTGTAGAGAGGTGCCATTCGATGCTAGAGAATTGCGACGATACGGTGAATGAGAGGAGGTGCTGGATCTAGACCCTGAATGTATAGACTCGTAGCCTGAATCATGGCGACTCATTTGTTTAGGCTCGAATGGTTCACCATGCCTTGACGGTAAACGCAATGCTGTGATTGTCGTCACAGGCGAGGCCGACTTGACTAGGTCAGGTTCGTAAAAGCTGTGATACGTAGTGGCTGATTCAGCGACGCTCGCAGACGAGTGAGATCGATGGAGGTTCGTGAATAAAGGAGAAAGATGAGACATATTGAGAAAACGTGACACGCCGTGGATGCATGGGTTATGCTGGCGGTGGCCAGAATAGTTAGACCCTAGGAATCTAGCGGACGAGATATGTTTAGACAAAGAGGTGATAAGAATAGCGGCCAA
Source organism: Xylariaceae sp. FL1272 (assembly GCA_022432385.1). Lineage (NCBI taxonomy): Eukaryota > Fungi > Ascomycota > Sordariomycetes > Xylariales > Xylariaceae > Xylariaceae sp. FL1272. Next base: position 1,334,663 of record JAJJXC010000004.1, read on the forward strand.
AGGCGGCGGCTACAGCCTTTTGTTTGTCCTCCTTATTATCCTCTATCCGTGGAAAATAGCAGAGCAACGGAGGAAACGAGAAGCGGTTGCACTGCTAAAGAAATAGAGCATTTGCAAGTTGCGGTCTGAGTTCACGCTTGGATCGAAGTGTGATCGTATATGTTGCGGAAAGGTCGAAGTGGATAGTGCCGGAATAGCACCATATGCAGATCCGTTCAACAGGTCCAATCGGCAGTGGTGAAGGAGAATGTTGATGTTCAATAAGTTGACGCAGGGTAAGAATAGTCCAGCTATGGTTGCCGAGTTAATGCGATCGTTGGTGCAGCTAAAAGGACTATGTGATGGGTCAGTTTTGACGGTGAAGCGCTGGTCTGACAGGTACGAACATGCAGCTGCTTATATCCTGGTATTCGCGTGCAATAAAGCATGCATCGAAAGCTTTCGCCCCTTCGGATGATTGCAAGTGGCACCAGAAATAGCGCAATTGTGGTTTCCCGCGCGTTGCAAGTGAAGGAATTGTTGGGATGACGGCCCGCAACGGGTATAAGGGTAATGGCAGTGTTTTGAACAAAGTGGCGGTCAGAGTGTTTTCGTCGATTTGAATATCGTGAACCCCACTGGAGTGAAGCGAAATGGTTTTATTTCCAAGCCTCTAACCGGCCGCTAGTCTGTCACCCCGCGGTTCTTCTAACGGCAACCAAGGATAACCTCAACAACAGTTTGTTGTTGAATGCGGGCTAGATGATGAGATTGTTTCGACGTTCTCGCGATAGAGACAAGACACCATTTGACACCATTCGACCGACATGAGAGCCTCTCTTTCCAGAAGACACGGAGTTCGACTTTAGGGGTTCTCTTGTGCCAGGCACACGCGTTGTTTTATGCTTCGTCGTAGGATGTCTTGAGCCTAGATGTGGCTGACCCATGCCCTTGCATGCACGAACAGTCATGCAGGAGACTCCGAGGCGAATGGATAGTCTTGCAGTGTGGAGTCTCGTGGTGGTTTCAGTGGTTCACGATAGTCACAGAAATGGCCTGGGAGGCAAAGCCGATGTCGCTAGACCGCTGAAGGGTGCAGATGATGATCTTGGCAGATAGACTGTTCTCCACAGAGGCGTTAACAGCAGCGGCAAGCCCCATGCCTCTTGTATTCAATCTGCAAATGCGTAGAACACTGCTTTGTACTCGATCAGGGGCACATGAACATAGGTAGTTTGGACGCCGTTGAGCGTTGGCTGGCCGTCGTGATGTTTGTGCTGGATGGATCAGCTGTCCGGCCTTCTCGAGCACCGAGGCGGGCATTCAGCTCGTCTTCCCTCGGAACTTCTGGCGACAGTGACAGCTTGGCACCTGCGCATTGTGATTTTCACATGCAATGCTATGGCATCAAACTGCATTGCGCCCATGAGGTCTGGTGTGGTAGGGTAGGTCAATCAATTGGCGAATCTGGCAGTATCACCTGAGCACCTTGGCCAATGACTGGGCGAGGGGCCAGCTCATACAGTGACAGCGATGAAACCTGTCCCAGCAGTGTCCCGTCACGCCGCGATTGGTCTACGGACAATCACATGCATCGATGGGGGAAGTTTCCCGTGTCTATTTTTTGAGGCTGTTCTCGGCTGTTAGGCGCGTCAGTGACAATTCACAGCTCGACAGCTCGACAGCCTACCGCGTCCTGAGGTCACAGCTGGACGTCTTACAGGATGCGACACCAAAGAACGAGGCGTACGAGGCACCAAGCAACGTCCCGCTTGTGGTTTACCTCGGAGAAGGTACTAAGGTAGTAGGTAATAATGACCACTCGAAACGTATGACTCCTCCCGACGGATTGTAGATACCCCGCGGCTTCGAATGATGATGCTGATCGGAGGATGGTCGATGATCCGTCGAGCCATCTCGCCATCGACTGTCGGCACTGCCGAGCCAGTCTGCCGTTGGCTCATCCTTATGCATACCTGGCGCCTCGCTCCCCTGGAAGACACACGCAATGCATAGCGCAGATGGTGGATCATCACGGATGGTAACTGGAAGGGGGAAAGATCTGGCTGGGGCGAAATACAACTTCCATTTCGCGCGAGACACGATGCTGCAGTGACGATGCTTAACACTCTATATTGTGGGACGCTTTATCCCGAACGCCCACCTACAATGCTACCCGCTAGCTGCTTCATGACATACGAAAACGCGCTTCACCACTATTTCCAGCCCCAACGGAAAGATGTATTCTTTTTCGTGTTTCGATGTTTTTAGTTCGATTGTAGAGAGAAGCAATCCGTGTTCTAGGAGAAGCCCGTCGTCGGCATTCAAGCGAAGCGGCGAATCACAGGTAACTGTTCGCTCTATAACCGTACAGCGAGGTTGATCGAAGCTGATTGAGTACGCGGGGGAGCTAAGAGGAGAAAAAGATACGGTGTTAATTTTGTTATAAGCTGTTAACTTCGCGGCTGTATGAGCAGTACGCTGTTCATCGTGATTATTGTGTACGAGGTTAATCGATCCTTCGGGCGCAATCGTCCGGCTTACACTGCAACACACGTATAGCAAACGGCGTTAGCTAAACCGTATATAGTCCTATGCCTTCAATGCCTCAGCGAGAATCAAAATCCACGTGCGATGTGCTCTTATAGATGAAATGGCTAATCAGCGATAGGAAGGCTTAAACCAATTATGAGTTGAATTTCTAGCCAGTACTCGACATATATACACACAAACTACTCATATTTCGTCGCATATGGCGTCCAGCTTGACGGGCACCGGTTGGAGGTATATGTACCAGCGAGACAAACCTTACGATCGCCTTCGGGCGATGCATCAATCACACCTGGCGCAGTGGTACAATTCGTTAATGAAACAGCACCTAGCCTCACCTCACCAACTCTTCAATTGTCGTTGATCCGGCAGCTTGCCCTGGGGTTTCAAAATGGGTTTCAGAATTCGTTAACACCATTCAGGCGGTCCACAAGACATTTTTCTTCTGTTACTTTCTCTCTTGTCTCGGATCATAGTAGCAGCAATTAGTGTTGGCGACATGAACGAGAGCTCAGGCGACTCAGGCACACAACTACCTAGCTTTACGTAAGGCGGGGAATTCAGGTTGTCAGCCACTCGTAGACAATCTATATCTATTGATCTCTTAACGTCAGACGGGAGTTGCTTTGTGCCGTCCCAATGAGACGACATATTATACGCCTCTAGTTATGTATGCAAGCTCGAAAGTTGTAAATTTTGGACATGTTACATGCGTATGTAAGCATTTTCTTTCGCGAAACATCGGCTACATATCCATTACGGTACTTTCATGAATTTTAAATGCTCTGTGTCACCGGAATATACAATCCTGCTTATTTTTCGGCGCGAACATTCGGAATTTCCACAAGTCATCAGTTAAGAAATATCACTCTGTCTTGAATCAATGTCAATAGCAGCTTTCCAAATAAGTCCCAAGAGGATAGTGGTTTTGATTCCCTAAGCGTTCTCGAAGACGTGGTATACCTGGTCGCGGATATCTCTGTAAAATGTTTGTTGAGCCTGTAGGCACGTGCAATGGACAGCTCGCTTCGAAACGATGCGCTAAATTTCTTCCGCGATTGCTCATCCGTGAATTCTACTGGAAATGGCTTCACAAGACGTCGAGACATTCACGTGCTTGCTTCGCACAATCGACGTTACCGACACGTTGCGCGATGCTTGGGAAGCAGCGAATCGGCGGGATAAGTGCGATCAAGCGTTGGACAATGTTGTGGCATGATGATGGGTATATTGAAAACTCATTCTTATAGCGTTGTGCTTCAGTGGTCAAAGTCTTATCAAAACATATCGTCGTCAACTTCCATCCGTTCTCAATCTGCCGTTGACCGAATCCCACAAGAATACACAATGGCTCACAAAGCCATGCCAGAATTGAGATGCTCAAAAAACCAAAGCGCAACGAGCGTCGTCGAATAATGAACGTCATGTGGACCGTATCGTGCTGTTTTCCGCGTGCTCCGCACTACCAGTCTGTCGTTGATTCCAATGCAACATAATAATGGTGAGGGTGATGTGATTTGTTCACATTTGCGAATCATTTAGCATGATTTTAAACGTAATGTAAGGCATCCGAACAGTGCCTACGAATTGGAGCTGAACGGAAAGTCGCCCGGTTGGGATGATGGCATATCGACATCTGTGGTCTGGATTTGAGTTAACTCCAGACGTCGTGTATGCTATGAACGAGTGCACAAGCTTACCGGGGCAACGTTTTCTTTTCCATGAGAGGAATGTTCTTGCAGGCCACTTCCAGATGCGAATGTCTCATTCAAGTAGCTGGTTGGATCTGTATTGCTACCTAAGGGTTGAGATCAGCCAACCGGTTGTCAGGCAAGCTTTCATGCAGTGGCACACATACCGTACGACGCGTTTCCGGGTCCTTGCATGAAAAACGCGGAAGTGAAGTCGAGCGAAGATATGGCGGAGTTTTGAGGAGCAGAAGTACCACTGGGACTATGGTATACGCCTGGTAATCCATACCACTGCAGTTAGGACAACTCAGTGCATGATTTGGACATGAGGTCTGTTAGGATTACATACCTTGTTGTGTTATGTTTGACACATTACACTGTGGGTTGTGGGGGAGCGAAAGGCTTGGTCGGCCCATAGCCCCAAGTCTCTCGTACTCGGAAGTAAGTTGAATACAATAGTCTTGTCCAAGAATAACATCTACATCGGTTTGTTGCTCAGGCCTGCGTTCGACAATTGTTACTGGTAACTTGAAGAAGTTGTACACTATGGCTCCTCTATGGGAAGTCTGAAACGTGAGCTCGATTAAGTCGCCGCCATCCGAGTCGTATCCATTGACGGTTAGAGTTCGACCGCAATCAGATGGAAGAGGGAAAATGTCGTTCATGTAGTTATTGTGGACATTAAAGAGTGAGTCTCGGAAGATTTGTGATCTGGGATATGTTGCTGCGTCAACCCTGAATATCAGTGGGTTATTTGCGTTCCCAACAGGGGCCAACAACATGAGTACCGCGGGGGATCGCATTCCGGGATAACTTTGGCCATAACCGCCAGCTGTTAGAGAGTTAAATTCTCCGTTGTGAGCCAGTGGTTGTTGCATCATCGTATTGTTCCCATATGCAGTGTTTTCGAGTAAACCTGGGGGTTGCTGAAGCCCGACAGCAGGTGTCGGAATAGGGTAGTTCAGTTGCTGTGTGTGATTTGGAGAATAGGTATCCCAATCATCCATCATCAGGGATGGAGATATTCCTGTCATGGCCGGTCTTTGTGTTGTAACAGTCTGTGAAGTATGACGGGATTGGGCGTTGAAAAGGGTGGGATGTTCAGATAGGGGTTGCGGGTTGCGAGTCGGTGGCAATTGCGGCCAGCGGGAAGGAAGTTCTAGACGGGCTTGATTGCGATGTAGATCTTTTCTCGACGACATTTGGTGCGACGCTGGGGGCATAGGATGGTTGTTGTTGCGGCCAGAACTCAGACTTGAGGTGTTCTTCGGCACCACTATATCAGGAGTTTAACGTCATGTAATGATCAAGGCTATTGTATGAACACTCACTTCCGAGGGTAACATCGATCAGTCTGTTTGGGTTGTCTCTCACCCACTTCACCACAAGTTCTCCCACAGTCGACATTTTCTTACTAGAGGAATGAGAGGCCGCCGCATGTCCCACGGGACGGAGTGTAGCCAGATGTATGTCTATTGGGTCGGCAATATCTCTCCATGACACTAGCTGACATGTGGGAACTCTTGACGACGAGAAGCAAGCGAGCAGATAGACGGATCAGCAGGCAAAAACTGATCATAGAAGAATGTGAGACGATAAGTATCAGCTGGTCTTATCAGACCTCATATAGGAATTGGGAAACACCGGACGGAAAATATGGTAGGCAATTCCCATGACAAGGTTCTCCGCAAGGCAAACTGCCAGCGTTTTCTATAATGCGAACCATTTAGGAGGCACCACGTAGTAACAGGTATAGTATCTGGGCCAGAGGTGATGAGGCTCTCGCTGACGCGAACTAGCCCATTGTATCCAGCCGTAATGAACCTAGTACCGGTAGAATTAAAAGGACTTGCAATGTGCCATGCCTACCTTAAGAGGCTCTTTGTATGTTACTAGCTCCTGTATCTAGATGTTCAAGTTCGAATTGCACTTGCCATCTGCACTTTCTTGCTTTCGTGCTCCTACAGAGGACTAGCTGCCTGACTTGGTGAGATGGTTGAGTGGCATCGCGGGTACACAGGAACTTATTGATAATCTCAATTTTCCAATCTCTTAGTTCAGGGCAGTGCTTGTCATCCCGTTTATTGGTAGGAGTCAAGAGTGTGTGGGTAAAAGGAACTTAGCAATTGCCATACAAGCAGGCTCCGGCGCAGTCCATCTACTTATTTAGATGTCCTGGGCTCCCCAGCTCTGCCTGTACATAAGCAATTACGAATCCTTACTCGGAGGTCAGCCTCAATTACCGCCAGAAGCGTCAGAACACGCATTCTCGTCTTCAACGGCAAGACCCATACCACACGAACCTCTGCGAACTACTCTGTTGGTCTCTCTCAGCTCGGTGCCACCGAAAAAGTGACGTAAGCAATAATGGAAATTCCTAAGAGAAGGACTGGGATCTCTTTGACAATTACCAAAGCTTTTCGCCCGCATGATAACGCCTACATGAATGAGGCTGGCGAAGAGCGTGGGGTTGCATTATCATTAACTCCTTTCGTCACAAGGCACAGCAGCCCCCAAATCAATCAAAATGGATTCATCGGCCATCGTCTGATATGCATGGAACTGCACGCGATTGACGCTTGTACGAGTTCGAAGAACTTACCATTGCAGAGCTCCTTTTCGCCCGAACTTTTCACCTGGCAGGGCGCGATCGAGGGTTGGAGGATGCTCGCATGACTACATTGCCGACCGCCTCACTTCCGTCCTAAGGGGGGCTTCTGCTCTATTCCTGGAAATATGACCTGCAGCTCGATGTGATTATAAAATGGCGCAAAGGTCTTTTTAATATCAACCGCTGATTGAGGCCTAATTCAATTCTTAGCGCCCACCCCTATTTTATGTCTTCAATTGCAATTGTGAGCCTGTTGCTTAAGCTGCGATTTTGTAACTTCTATGACATTGGGACTAATAAAACACATCTACTACCATATCAATGGGATATTATGTAAGTGCTGTAAGTCCTCAATCTCTCCGAAAATGTTGCTCGGTTGATAATAGTACCAAACTCATGTTGCTTTGTTTAGGCGCTCACATCTATTTCGACGAGCTGTATCGATGACTACATGCGACGGTTCGACACAAACTCGGACATGCGGAAAATCGCGAAACACTCGGAGAAGGCGATCTTGCAACCCAGTATACAGACCAAGAACAACTCTCCGAGAACAGAAATATGGTTATAAACTGCGGGACTACACAAACCGAACTTCGAAGTCAACTTCGTCTAAGCATTGCTACAGAGAAGTTATCAACGACAGAAGCAGCCCGCAGATCCAGGACCAGACAACGACACATACACAAGATGTCACCTCGCCAAAACTCTCATCAGTTTCAACATTCCATAGCAGTTCCTCGGCGAAGCCTCCATCAAGTAAGACGTCGGGCGCGCCATCAGTCTGTGACGACTACGTCCACGTCAGTATTTCCGTCCATACTCCATCGCAGATATCGGAGAGCCAGCACAACCAGCAACCAACCTCTGCGACTGCAACTGGAAACCAGCTGGTCAATTCCGAGTCCAACAGCGCGCATCAACCGTCATCGTCACGGGCTACATCTCCACCCCAAAGCCGCTACACATACGATGCCGACAATGGACCCCGGCATATCAGCGAATACGACGCCAATCGCGAAATTGTATCCTTGGAATACAGGGACCTTTTCGAAGCACACTTCGGCAAGCATTCTACGACTTGTAGTGACGAGACGAACTCTTTTATCGATACATACTGGACGTGGGACGCAAATAAGCAAATGTGGCATCACAAAAACGAGGAGACAAATTCCGAAAGATGGTTTTCTGCCGAGATCAGATGACGATGGACTTTCTTCATCTCTTTCCTTCTGTTCGATGGTCATAGAAAGCTGTACTTGAGTTATGTTGTATCCTGCTTTGGCGCTATGAGGAGTCGAGTCTGTCTGAAGTCGTTATCACGTGCCGGCACAGTAATTGCACAACTCTCCCATCTATATTGGACTTCATAACTGGAGAATATGAACATGACTGCTACAAGCTTAGTTTCAATAGGATCTGTCGTTGACAACCTTTCATCCTAGTACTTTCCAGTGGAATTAGAAGCTCTACCATGTTCATAAGGGAGGTCCCCTCATGAAAGTTCGCACAGCTTCAAAATGTCAGCACACTTTTGAATCCATATGCACATACTCGAGTAAAAAGAAAAGAAAGTTACGCGAAGCCGAATACTCAATTTCGAATTAACTTAAGGTATCATGAGACTTGAACAAATTTTGCATGAAAGACAAAATCCTCGCGCCATAATGGTCATCCTATACACATCCGATAAATGCCCCAGTAGCAAATAGTATGTCTGTACTTGAATTCTTGGGTGCGTGTCTGCAGTTCTTTTCCCGCCCCATTGTGTCCAGCGGTTCAAATGCTGTAACTCGGAGAGCACCTGCGCTTCCCTGCTTACATGTCGTCTACTGCAAACATGGCATAGTCATCGCATGTCCCTTTCGATATGTAACCTATTCCTTCATCTTGACGTAGTTGCTTGGGAATATGCCGTGTCTGTTGCCAATCATACCAGTCCTAATGCTCATTAGTTCTACTCTCCGATTCTAACAGAACCAGAGCTTGAACTTACCACCAGTCATTGTCACTCTCAGTCTTCTTCAGCACCGTGATGACGTCCCCCTTCTTGAACGCCAAGTCACCAGGCTGATCAGCCTCGAATGTGAACAGAGCGACTGCTTCATTCTTCTTCATAAGAGCCTGTTTACTCGCAAAATTCGGCTTCGGCGCCGTCGGCCTCGAGGGTCCGTCATTTGAGGAGCCTCCCGCGGGGCGGTCGCGGTATACATAATCATCGTCCACAGCGCTTGTGTTCGATCGACTCAATCCACCTCCCGCTGGACGCTCAAAGTCATCATCCCGCCACGTGGACGACCTCTGTGGTGCATTGAACTGGTTCTCCCCGTATGCGCTCCCCCTTTGACCGTTCCAAACTACATCGTCGTGCCGATCGTCGTATACAGGGGAGGCATTATACATGCTATCTCCATCGTGCATCGTGCCGGTGCGTGTACCGCTGAAAGCTCTCGAATTGAGAATGTCAAGCAGAGGTGCTGCTTGAGGTGGCGGTCGCATGCTACCGGTGAGGATTTGGGAAGCAGTCAAGCGCTGGCCGTACAGTTTCTCGTTGGCGTCTCTGCGTTCTACTATAGCGGAGCCCTCGAGAGAAACACCGGCGAACAGCCCCTTGGTCTTGCTGTAGCTGAAGATGCCTGCGACACTCTTGAGCGACGCAGCACCAGCAGCTTCAGCGTTGCGACCTATCGGACCGGCAGCGATCGAGACATTTCCACCGAGTGTAATAGAACCCTGTTGGGAGAATGTCTTTACGGCTTGAGAATCGTTGAGGATGAAGACGAAGTCGGTCAATTCGAAGCCGATCTGGCCACCGAAACCACCGCCGGCTGTGACGATGGCGGAGGGAGCAGACCAGCTGCCATCGGGAAGACGAGCGACGACAAGGCCGGAGCCGAAACGACCAGATCCAAGGAATCCGGCTTTGAGGACGGTAAGAATCGCAAGACCCTAGAAGCAACAGGTTAATGGCCGGTGTTCTGGTTCTGTGAGGTGACACTGACGCCGGAAGGTAGGGCCAGGCAGGCAGCATTGGGCGAAGGAGACTCACCTTTGCGTTGGCAAGAATATGCGGTGGGATGACCTTGTCGGGGCCCAAAGGCTGTCTCGGGTCGATAAAAGAAGTCAAGATCTTACCACACTTTTTACATTCGGCTGTTTGCAGGTATTAGCATTCGTAGCCTCGTTGCGCGGCAATGCGACTGCGCAATCTTGTAGGCCACCGGCAATACTAACTTCGGAATAAGCGGGATTGGACTTACACGCCAGAGACGATGGGAGCGGGTTGTTGATACCCATGGTGACCGTCGAAGGGAGCTGACGATGTCCCTCTAGTGGTATGTAATGCTGGAGTTCGGTCCGTATGGGGATGTGCAGTGGGATGTCGTTGGAGATGCGGGTTTGGGGAATCGGATAGGGAACCAGACACTCTAGGGTCCCGGAAGGCGGCAGCAACAGCTGACGGGGCCACTGGGTGGTGGATATGACGAGCCCAGGGCCAAAGGTGTCCACTGCTTGACTGGCTGCCTACGAATCTGGGCTGCTGTAGCGTGGTGACTGCGGGGAATTCGTTGAGGCAGCCAGGCGGGATTTGGAATAGTACGACGATGATGGGTCGGGTTTCAATGGATGGATGTGCAAGTTATGCGTCAGTCAGTGAGAACTGTCAATGTCTATCGTGGAGTGTTCAGCAGTATTGCCTGGCGACTTGTTTGCCGTTAGGATGACGAGCCTTGAAGACCTATTATTCCGTCGTCACGTTGTCGGCTCTGCCACACGAATGGGCCATCTCGCATACGATGCCGCCTTGTCAAGCCGGAAGAACCCCTCCAGCGGGCGACAGCGGTCCCACCGAAAACGTGGGGATGGGCATAGAGTGCAGGTGCTACAGCTGTGGCGCAGACAGCTGTTCGCTGCGGATTCCGAGGCTCATACGCCACAATCTGCGTCATCCTACGCCTCGACCCTTTCCTTGGCCCCTTTCTCTACCGTAGCCCAGGTTTCGGACATTGCAGCAACGACAATCGACGAATCCAAATCCGACCTCAGATCCATAGAATACGAGCACATCAGTAATCACTAAGCAATAGATCGACCCAACGCTTAGACGCGCTGCCGACTATTCCATAATCCGAAGCCGTAGAGACACGGGTCCCACGGGGTACACCACATCGAATATCCGTTGCCTAGCGCCCAGTGTCCAAGGTCGCGAGACACAGGCCAACCACAAAGAACACGAATCATTGCACACCCAGATCAACCCACCTCAAACAATAACTCCCATCCTAATCAGTCGCCAAAATGTCCGAAGCCTACGAGCGCGAGCGCCAAAACAACCACAGGCTGGAGGAGCTCTCCGCCAAAGTGTCGTCTCTGCGCGGCATCACCGTCGACATATACGACAATGCGCGAGCGCAAGACGTCCTCGATAACACCGTACGCGCTTCCAATCCCTTCCGACTCTTATACACTCTCTGCCTCTTCCTCCCCCCACAAGCATCCGTAAATAGCAAAAAGGCACAAACGAGAAACCGGTACTGACCAGGATTAATCGCAGAACGACACATTCTCAAACATGTCCTCACAACTGCGCGGTTCCGCAGGCAGACTAGGCCGCATGGCCGCATCGGGGAATAAAGTTGCTATCCTGAAGCTCTCAGGAATCGTCATCGGCGTGTTTTTGGTGCTGTACTATGGGTTGAAGTTGATATTCTAGACCCAACTGTACAGAGGCGTAGCGGCTGATATCGCTGCACGATGGATGCAATCCTCTCCGGGGTGGAGATGAGAGGAAGTGCGGAATCAAGTGGTGATGACGCGCCGCGAAAAGTGAGGGAAAACGGACCACGATTTGAATGTTGTGGCTTCGCGACAGGATGGATACGTGGAAGGATGGACAGAACGCCACATACTACTGTCGAGACGCGAACGTCGAAATCAGTCGAGGCTGTGAGCACCTGCAAGGGCTCAATTGGAGACTGCCACCAGAGGAATAGCCGCAGTCCAGGCACTACTATTCATAGGGGTGTCTTCACAGAGAGCAATAGCATAGCATAGGCGTTATATCTGATAGCACTGATAGGTAATTACCACTTAATTTCCAATGGGAATTATTTTGATTCATTTCATAATTGTTTGTCTATTTTGCTTCTTCATGCCGCGTTATATACAGCCAGCCACAAGCTAATGCAATGCCACATCTGCGTGAATGTCTGCTAGAGGACATGCCATGTCCTTTGAATGGTATGTTTATGCGGCCGTGGCCCTCGAAGCTCCTTATTGCCACACATTGCTAAACAAATCATCGTTGCCAAACCCGCCCGAAGGCTTTGCGTTCGAGTTGCTACCCGAGTTCCCTGTGCTACTAGCCCATCCGCCAAACTCTTCATCAGCTGCAACTTTTGGCGTGGGTGCAAAGCCGCCAGAGGCGCCAGGCACGATGCTCTGGTTCGCAAGTGAGCCGCCGCCTAGGCTGCTGCCCCAGCCTCCAAAGTCACCACCGGCGGGCTTCGAGATCGGGGGACTCTGCATAGGCGCAGGCGCTGCAGGCTCGGCATTGCCCCATGCATTCCCCCATACATCGGCATCGGAAGTGTTCACTGAGACGGGCTTGGAGGCAGCTGGTGGAGGAGCTGCTTTTTGGGGTTGGGACAGATTGAATACGGAGTTTGACATGGGGGTCTGCGCTGGTGCAGCGGCGGGCTTGGGCTTAGGTGCGGGAGGGTTTGGTTGTGCTGGGGTAGACCAATCGAACATATCTCCGAACCCGGATGATGCGGGTGGCTGAGAGGGCTTAGGAGACATGCTGCTGGAGCTGAAGGCACCAAAATTGTCAGACGAGTTCATGGATGGTTTCGTCTGGTGCTGCGGTGCGGGTTGGCTGGGCTTAGAGTCGAAGAAACTGCCCCCGCCCAAACTGGAGAAACTTGATTGCATGGGTTGCGAGGGCGGAGGAGATCGTTTGGCCGTCAGGTTGGCGAAAGCGTCGACTGGGGGGCTTTTGGGCGAGGCCATGTTACCAAAACTGAGGCTGGCGAATGCATCGTTGAGCCCACCACCGGAACCTTGTTGCTGGTAGCCTGAGGAGGGTGACTGCATGCCCCCAAAGCCGCTGAAAGAACCAGAGGAGGCATGACCTGACTGTTGAGTCTGGGGTTGCGGTCGTGGAGGAGCAGCCGCATAGAGGGAGAGAATGGATTGCTTGAGATCTGGTCTTGACTGGCCGCCCATGCCACCTGTGCCCGTAGTACTGGCTGGCCGGGGAGGGGCGGCCGGCGTCTCCCCCAGGAAGTCCAAGCCTAATAGTGAGTCTTTTGGGTTCGCTGTCTTTGAGGGAACTGGGGATGGTTTTGGCGGTACACGTTGTTGAACAGAAGGTCCGGCGGTGCTTGCTCTGGGAAGAATATCGTCACCGCCGATGAGGTCGGCTGGCGGCGCAGCGCGGGGCGGTGGAGCAACGGCAGCAGGTGCATTACGAAGAGACACCTTCCTTTCAATGCTCTGTTTCTCTTTGACAATGCTCAGGGGCACCTCGTCATCGCCCTCGGCGTCCAAGTCGGCAGGATTCGGCATAGGCCCATCCATGACCCATCGCTTGAGTTCGTATTTGGTTCTTATGAAGTTCTCGATCTTGGATTCGGCCGGTACATGGCTGGCGGCTAGCTTAGCTTCCCAGTACTTATTGGCACGCGAATTGCCCCAGCTGAGTACGCTCTGTAGCTGTTCATCGGTCCAAGAATCCAGGTCGACCGACTTTACTCGAGAAATGTGAGTGCCCATGCCGCGGTGGATGCCGGAGCAGCGAATGCAGATGAAGATGCCCAGATTCCAACTGGCCCATCGCGGATCTATGTCAAAACAGCGAGTCAGTTACAAAATATCACACGGCGCATGTTACGAACATGAAGGGGCTAGCATATCGATGGAAGCGACCGGGGGATACCAGGCGCAACTCACGTTTGTTCTTTTTGCAGTCGGCGCATACTTTGTTGGGTTCCAACTTCAAGAGGCTTTTGATCGTCTGCTGGTTCTGGGCAGCCCGCTCGGCGGCGGGGTTGGGCGGCCGTCTGGACATGGTCGCGGGGCTTCGTATGATGAGGGGAGAAAGATGTCGTGTGCGGAAGGGAATTTGTGAGTGAAGAGATGGGAGAATAAATGTTGAGTATTCAGAGCGCAAACAAAAAGGGATGCCTAAGTAGTGTCGATAGTGAATTGGAATTCTAGGAGATAGGTGATGTTCATTGTGGTCTTAGTCCCGAGTCAATAATTGTGGCTTGACACTACTATGGGCATCTAAGGTACCTAGCAACTTTAGGTATGGATGACGGCAGGCCTGTGGCTTTAGTACCCACTTATCCGCAAATAGGAAGCTGGTGGTCCAAGCGTTTCAACTGTTCAAGCTTCGACCAAAGCGACTACCGTGGAAGGTTACGTTTTCCACATGTGAGGATCAGCAAAGCCAATATTATTCTCAGGTGCCTTATTATGGTTCGAACAGCTCTCCTCTAGTCTGCTAAGTGTCCTTAATCCCTCTTTCGTGGGCTATGTCCGCGCATTTGACGATGCGGAAATGCGATCTCCTGAGGCCATTTACCTCCAGATGACAGTCGGTACGATTGGAAGGAGGAGTTCGAATTCAAACGCGAAACACGAAGTTATGAGAATGGAACGACTGCACAAATCCAGCTCTGAGTCTTGCCGTTCGGTTTGGAATATTGCCCACACATAGTTGCATCGATCATTCCCACCCAGCATATGTTGCAACCTACAAGAGCCTTGATGGGATCAACATACCAAGTCGTCTCTCAGACTCATATCTAATGTTGGCTTGTGTCAGCTCTAGTTCGAAAGCGATCGAGCTGGTGAGACCCAACTTGCGAGTGCGAATCACATATCTCATCGTCACAACAATCCGATTAATTTCCACGAAGCCTAAGATCAAAAGCCCCTTTCGGTATGTAAGGCGGGACTTGTCAGACTCGGCAAGCACCTGGACCGTCGACCAACCTGCTGTTGTGGTATGTCTCAGCTGAAGTCGTACTTGTATCCTCGCCTGTGCTACTGTTGGCCAATTCGACTGATACAAACCTCTCATGGCTAAGAAAATGAAGAGCTGCTATGGATTTCAATCGAGGACGTATGATAGACGATAAATGAGGCCCCATCAGTCGAGTATCTGAAAGAAAATCCACCGTCGATGTTGCACCAGTATGCACGTACCCAAGGGTGATTCGCAACGGCTCGGCCTTTTCGATGCTCTCGCTCTCGCCTGGGCGCCGGTGCCGGCACCAACATTATACTGGTGCTCGTGTTTCCATCAATGATGCAAATGCATGGTCTTTTCAGCCAGAGTGTGCTACATCTTACAACCTGTCGTGGCGATAATATATGTTTTCGGCCTGCAAGATGAGATCCAGCAACAAATACACACGCACGTAAGTCGCATGAAGTGCCACCAGACGCCATCACAAACAAGTACGTCATTTACCAGTAGGACCTATTCTCTTAGTGAGAGATGATATATATGTTCAGAGTCATGTACGCGATCTGCACACCCGCCGTTGTCAGAAGAACGAGGACCCGAGATTTTTGAATGCATCGTCCTTCCTTGAACATATATTTAGTGCACACATATCCATTATTTGCTCTCGCTAACAAGCAAAATGCATCTACTCAAGAAGTAGACGAGTCATGATAGAGCGGTTGAACAGGATTGGCACCATTTCTTGGGTCATGCTGTTTGAGACAAAAACCACCGCGAAGTGGTGGTGTCACTTCGTTAGCGCATTCAGCTCTATCTCTACAGTACCCATTGATTCTCCACTGCCTCGAGCCGTTCAGCATCCACTCATTTCCTCCGTGATACTGTACGAATCACAGGAGGACAGCTCCGCAGATCATTCTTTGTAGTCGACAGGAGAAGCGTGACCAGTTCCTCGTCCCTTGTACTCTGTCGAGCCTGCCAAACCGCGTATACTGGCAGAAACCAGGCGGATCACCCGAAGGTCCCACCATCAGAGGGCTTATAAGACGTAGGATATCGGCTTCTTTGACGGCAGTCTTCCTTACATTAATCTGCAAACTATTGGGCTCCTGCCCCAATTTCGTGCAGTATTCAGTCCGGCACCTCCAATGAACATCGAAAACGTGACTAGGTCAATGCAATACCAATATTTCTCCTACAGGATGCTCATGCCGACTGGCTGTGTGGCGACCCAGCCCAGTGGCATTGCCGCTTACAATGCCAGACCATTTATCAGACGCTTATTGCCCAAGTTATATGGCTGACGCAGCAATCCGTCTCTATCATCGCTGCAGAGCGGCCGCGACCCAATACGACTAGGTCAAAGCAATCGAGGTACGGGTGCTTCACTAGAGTGAACAGGTCTACTAGTGGTCGACTGTCGTTCTTCCCTCCACCACCGCCACTTGGAGACTTGGGTACTTGGGTACTCGGAAAGACCGCGACAAGTCAATGAGTTGGTACCTCGCCTTTGACGTGTGCCTGGACAAGCAAACAGTACTGCTCGAGCACTTTCCCACGATCGTGAGTACCGCGAAATCACCTCGAACCGGGTGCTCTCAAATTTCCTGGGCATCCGGACTCCAGTTCTTGTCTGCGTCTTTGATTTCTTCATCTGCAATCGGCAGTTGAGACGCTCTTGAATGTGTGTTCGGCACAAATGGGCAACTAATGGCAATGATTTGTTTTCACTCGGTAGTAAAGCGCTTTACGATACAACTGCAGTCCTTACGAATCAAAGGGCACCAGCAAGTGCCAGCTGTTCAAGTCGTCGCCTGCGACCCACTTCATATACGCATAATGTACTTCGCCATCACATCCCCGTTACAAGTCGTTGACCGGTTCCATTCAGTCGGTGGGAAAAGAAACGCCTAGTGGTCACTCTTCTTTTCCTCGGCGCGAGGGTTCAATCAGTAATATGCACGCTTCATTTCCAATGCATCAGACTATGCCGCTTGACAGGATTGGACGGGTGTATGGGACAGCATGAGCATGACATTTGGCCTAGTCACAAATTGAGCGGAAGATCCTTGACAATACAGCCTCATTCGACACTCTCAACCCGTCTCAGCCCGATTAAGGCGACAAGACGCCGTTATCGTTGGGCTTGAACATCGAGTTTGACATATATCAAGCCCATCACGCATGGCTTCGACGTGTGACACCTTCGGGCCTGGACCCTGTAACTCGGGATTGAAGCTAGGCGGGAGTCTGGGGTGGAAGTTCCATGCAGCCAGGGCCTACTAGTGCTCCTCATTCCTTGCTCAGTATTTCAAAAAAGCATGAACTCCTAGATGTTACGGAAGGTACAAGAACTTCTCGAAAGGCACGTTATGCCCTTCGACGCTAGTCTCACATGTAGCCGAAACCAACTCCACTCTGGAAATGAGGGATGAGACAAGGACCGCAAGACGGTAGCAACCGGGAGTTGACGTGTGCTGCACTTTGCATGATACTCGGGGAATTTATTTTTCTTTGTCACATTGGCGGTTGTGCGACGGTTCGTGGCGGCGTGACAATCCAAGCTGTTGGGACGTTGGGCCAAAACGGTTTCCGAGGCTATCAACGCCAGCTGCCGGTTGGTGTATCACACGGCGTCATTTAGCAACAGCGTCCTGGTCGGGTAAAGACGCCGGCTCACAGGTAATTGGCCAACTGCAAAGCGCATCCTCGTGCTAGTATGATGATTGCAGAATCTTCGTGGACTCTTCAGTACGTACAGCGTGCGTGCGCCTCATAGTTCTCATGACGGTATTGCACCTAGGCGCAATGCGAACCCCTGGCCAGTGATACGGAGTCTGACAAAACATGCATCTTGACAGGTGCACGTGCCTTGCTCAGTTGAGTTGCAGTTCAGACACGATCTCACATGTTCGCATCTCATGCCAATCATCCAGACCAGGGCGAGTGCAGCTGGGCTAGATGGCGAAAACTGAAAGCTCACGCCCAATTTCCCATTTTCTTTTTCGACGCATTCCAGTGTTCAAGTTGGAGTTGGCAAGCCATCGATGGGAATGCACAGAGGTATCCACCGTTCTAACTTCAAATGTGACGGATTCTCTACTCCTCCCACCCCAGATCGTCTGCCAGATATATCATATTCGGGACTGAGTGGGCCAGGCTAACACCCAAATAGCACTTCTCTTGTAACCTTGCGTATCGAAGTACTCGTACATCTTCTACGATACTGGAGAAGATACCTCCTGATGCAGTTCATGGCGCACTAAGTGCAGTGCAAGCAATCGTCATCTGCACCCCCAACATGCCTAGGAATAGTGGGAATCTTTCTGTCTTGGCCATTCTCTGTCGAGATATGTAGGTGGGAATGCAGTCGGAAGTGTAGCGTCCCCAAAGAGTCCGTCTCAGCCTGCCCAAGAAAAAGCAAAGAATTGGCAGGGTCAGTCTTCACTTACTACGCATTCGCCTGCGAGTAAGTATAACCATGCGTGGGGATTCTTCTTCTCCCGCCTCATATACCGTAACAGTTCTTTTTTTGACCACGATGACTGATTACCTATGTCGTTCGCCCTCGACCCAGGGCGGATTCTTGTCTTCTATTTCCCCACCTAGTTTCCTTTCACCAAGCCCTCAATACCTGTGACCGCACCCCTTCTCGGTATTTTCTTATCAACTATAATTTTATCATACTACTTCGAGATGCATGATGCCGTCCCGCCTTGCGTAACCTTTGTGTGCAGACATCCTCTCAAGCTAATCCTTAACTGCCACATCACTCTCCTATTAGCGCTGCTGTCTAGTTCATCCGATATCCTAACAATTATCGAAAAGAAAAAGGCATGCTGATAGGTACCTTGGCTTGAACATTGGTCTACGAGCAGACGGACTCGGGCAGACAGAGTCGTGGTGAACGCCCTACTTAAACCCCTTATTTCCTATTCTTGAGTCAAACTCGTGTCTGGCACTCCTACGACTGTTTATCATTGGAGACCGCAAAAGCAATCTTTGACTTCACTTGAGGACGTGATCCGCTTTGTTCACGCCGGAGATTGGCAATTCTTAGCCTCGAAACAGCGGATCGAGCCGAGACTGATCGGTTTATCTGGCCTACATATAAAGACGACTTTGTTTGATCCACCGGCTCTTGTCACGCTCTTTGAGAAAATCAAGGGTAGTCTTACTCATCATGCCGTCCAGCTCACGTCACCACCGTCCTCAACACGCTACGTCACCTTGGCAAGATCGCCTTGAAGGTATGCAGTATTCTACCTCATCGCTAGGAAGACAGAATGAGAATATGCTAACTGATCAATGCAGAGGTATGCCGCGAATATCAGATACAGCCCCCTGATTACCAATTGGTGTCGGACAGACGAGGTATGCGTGCATTCTGTGGTGGTGCATCTCAATGACCGCAACGCCTACATGACATTAGTTAATAAGTGTACTGTCCGTTTTAGGGGGTCGTACAGCTTGGTCTAGTGTCGTGGTTGTGTACGGCAAGCGAATCGAAGCACGCTACTGGTACGACGGTAACAATCTGAATAACGCCAGGGAAGATGCTGCCGAGGCCGCACTTACTTGGCTTTCGAATAGTTCAGGACTCAACAGTGGATGGTGAGCAGCAGCAAGCTTAAACTATAGCACCACTCGGTTGTGGCAAACGCGCTGGAAGGTTTGCCTATCGCTCGATTCCATCTCGATCTCTCTATGGGCGGAAGTTCCCATGTTCGTTTCACCATTACGTGTCTTTATAGTCTTTTTCACTTCTCATCACCCTTTTCTTCGAGCCTGCCGTTCCGTATGATACCAATCGGAGTTTTGGGAAAGGACCGGGCAGTCCCACGGCGCACACAGGAAAAGGTTGAATACGTCGAGCAAACTATTGCAAACTATTACACCAAACTGCAGTATGACGTACACATGGAGCAGTACCACGACCCCCTCGTGGCTCATTGGGTACCCCCATCACCACACCCGCATCTATCACGCCAATACGTATCACCAAAACCTTCGATGGGGTTGAGGCAGACTGGATGAGGTTACCATTTTGCCTAGGACAAGGATTATCTGGTGATGAGAGCAACATGTCCACCACACCAGAGTGAATAGAGGGGGCAGCGATAAGATATTTTGGACCGAGTTGATCTCGAGTACGGGGTTTTCAACACGTGGTACCTGTACAATTTGGGTCGCGACTAACTGGAATACGGGTGGGTCATTGGGCTCGGAGTCTGGAATAAGGGAAATTTCACCTTCACGTTTTGTTTGATCATTTTCACTATCAGGTACCTAACCCCCATACCACATGAGAGACGTTTGAGAATGGCGGCGCTGGAATAGGAAAGAAACATGAAGTTTAGAAGCCTGCGAGTACCCCCACTCTTGATGATCGCGCACGCGCTTACTACAGTCGTGGAAGCTGAGAGAAACGAAAATGCAAATATCACATAAGAGGATTAACTAAGGTATGCAGTGCGGCCATTGCCGGTCACCGGTGAAGACAATACACAGTCCTTGCTCGGCAGTCTTATTAGTGTTGCTCAAAAGCAAAAAAGGACATGGGGGTTTGCGAATTGCGAAAGTGAACTAGAGATGATGGTCGATCTCGATACCAACCGACCGAGTGCTGCGTTTGAGCTTTGTGCCGACTTTTGCTTTTTCCCTCCCAACAGAGCGGACAACTCTCGAAAACGGGATAGCTGGATCCCCGCTTGCCATACTTCTTGAAACTTGGATATCCCAAGGCATTGGCCCCGGACTGTGCGTGTAATACATTATCTGCAGCAACAGACATGTTGTGACATGCGATTGGAAGAATGCCATGGAGATTTGGGGAAGCGATCAAATGTGGGTTACCTCATAAGTCCTGTCCTACCATTGGTCACTTATAGACAGAGTCAGACAAAGTAACATGTAAGAGCAGGGCGTCAGAGGTCATGGCACGCGCACACACTCCTGTGTAACCTTGTATCTATCTTGCAACAGATATTGCGATCTTTCTGTTGGAAAGGCTTACAAATCATGGTCAAGTCTTGAATCAAAATGTCTCTTGGGGTTTCAAGAGTGGGATGGCGGAACCAGATCGCTTCTAGATCGATGGAGCTGAAGGCCCGTCGTTACCAGTCGTGGCTGAAGAAATCTAACCTAATGGCAAATCGTCCCGGCAATTCTGCGCATTGCCAACGACGGACGAGCTGTGGGGTTGCGAATCTGAGGTTAGTCCGGATTGGATCAGAGAACGTACCTAGTTTAGGAGGAATTGTATAGAGACTTCGGCGGTGGGTTGGGTACCTCTTGGACCTGTGAATTTGCTCATCGATACAATGCTAGCCACCTGGCGAGTCTAGGTTCGTTATGATGCCGCGGCTCGCGTACGACCTTAAATGATTGACATACTGAGTGAGGAAGTGGAGAACTGTTCGCAATAAACCGAAATGCGGGTACTACGCAAGCACATATGACAGCCCTATGCGTGAGATGGCTCTCCCGCCGGATGAGGTGAGACAGCGCGCAAAATGGAACATGGCGATAAAGGCGGGATATCGGTGTGAGAATAATTAAGAAAAGAATGAAGAATCTTACTCGGTGTGCTTCAGCCTCTGACAATAAGCTTGTTGAGATTCCATGGGCTTCCTGCCTCGTGATCAACGCCGCCGACGACATATGACCACATTCGCAAGCAAATCCGCGAGGCGTAGAAGGCAGATCATAGCATTAGACAAGTGCCATGGCGTCGGGCCATGCGTGCTGATGAGCGAAAGTGGCTGGCCCGGGATACCGTAACAGATGTGATGAAACTACAAACGTCCCACAGAGTATATCACCTACCTTATGTAACCCTGCATACACGTAGGTGCATGTGTCGTTGATAGGCATCGATTTGCGCGTGGCAGCCCGAGACCTGGGTCAGAGTATCGGGATATTGTTCGAATCTGGCCGAAGGCGGTGATGATCTGTCTGTAGAATTTCATCCTCATTTTACATCTCGGTTTCCTTCCAATAAGCGTGAGGTAGTAAGTCTCATGTCATAACGGTGAGTAAGAAAGCTAGTCACAGGTTCAACAGCAAAAGCAACTCGGAGAAATATTTCTCTGTGTTAGGTGCAGCAAGGGATGAGTAAACGTTGTGACCACCTATCAGGAGATATATGTTGTTCAACCTAACACGGGCACAGACAATGGGTAGAGGTTGATCCGAAGTGGTTCCGAATAGTGTCACGAAATAGTAGGCATGCGGTACTATGCGGCCGCTATGAGTGCCCTCTTACAGATATGTCGATCGAGGTGCCACGATGCGCGTTCGACAGATCGTGAGATTGTTTATGGGGTCGGCGACCTCGGCTGTGGGTTTGGGGGCGTGGGATAAGTTAGAGAGGAAAAGAAATGGTGGACAAGCCATCTCGCACGGCCATTGACCGGTGAAATTCGGGTGATTTAGGGATGAATTCCTTTTTCGACTTGGCTCTCGTGCCGCGTCGCCTCCGAGACGGATCGGTATCCTCAGCTGGGATTTCACCTTCGCGGCGTCTTCGTTGTTATCGTCAAGGAAGTCCAGTTTGCCGAGTTGGATGGCGTGCAGTCTGTGGGGGTTTGCGTTATGGCTTGATGTTGGAAGCCTCACCGTTGCCAAAACCAGGCTCAGGGCCAGCTGAACTCGAGCCCGCACATGTAACAGAACTGACAACTCAGAATTCTAGAACGGCCGTTGCAGCGTTTTACGTACATGTATGCAGAGGCGTGCATCAGCTAATGGTTGGTTCCGTCGTTGGTCTCGTAATTCAGACTCAGTCTTCCAGCACACTTGTGGGCTTGCGTAGGCAGTTGAACAGATAGGTCTGGCGCGACCGCTTCCTTTCTACTCGGATTTGGCCTGGTTCCGCCAGTGACGCGCCAGTCTCTAGGGGCCGTGAGTGCTCTGCTCATGAGATACCAGGTAAAACAAGTAGTAGTGAAGGTAAGGTAATCAAGGTATGGCTGCAGCTTCAAGTTGGGTTGAAGGTTGGCTTGCCGCGTCCTTCCAATCAGGATAGGGAACAAGTGTGATTCCAGGTAGGTGGCCCCAGAGACGGGATTTTGTCGTTTCATTGCGCACAGCCACAGATCCAGCCACAGTTGTCTCATGCCCAGACGCCCCGGTCGGTCAATCGGTGCAATCTTGGGCGCGCAAGCCTCACGCGCAGCTGTCCCTAAATTTTATCCAGACAAAGCTATTGACGAACGAAGCCATCGAGAACCAACGAAAGATACACCATAGCGCTCGCGACACCGGTAGCCGGGCGCTTCTCGAAGCCGAGAATATACATGGGAGGACGTTGATATTGTTGGCACCATGGCGTCAAAACTCAACCCTTTCGCCTCTCTTCGGAGTCTCGCCATTCGCACAAGACCCGTATCACAACTATCACGGCATCATGTCAGCGTCAATCCGGCCATGATCGCCCGGAGAAATCTAGCCGACGATATGGACACACGAGGGAATTCACAGCAGCCGGACGAATTGATCGATATTATACCGCCGCGGGATTGGAAGCCCATCCATGAGCCATTCGCCGACAACTACCTCAATGCCGAAGCCATTGCAAAGCTGCAGGAGATCGCCGCTGGGCAGGAAGAGCTCGAATGGATAGAAGAGGGTCTCAAATACGGCATGCCTCGGAAGCCTACGAAGAATGAGAAGCTCCAAGACCGCCACGCGCCAGTCATCCACCAGATCACCAGATTGCTCATGCGAGACGGCAAGCTCAGCCAAGCCCAGACGGTACGTCCAATGTCCACCCAAGTTCAGAGCGTTGAGTTACGAGGTGAGGTGGACACCGGTTTGCAGGAAGCAAAGCTGACAAAACCTCACAATAGCACCTCTCTTTAATCCTTAACTACCTACGCACACATCCCGCCCCCAAAGTCTCGCCTCTGCGCCCCTTACTTCCCGGCTCACCACCAGCAAACGAGCTCCCTCTCAACCCTCTCCTCTACCTCGAGCTCGCCATTGATTCAGTAGCGCCCATTATCCGCATCCGGAACATGAAGGGCATAGCCGGTGGTGGCCAGGCTCTCGAAGTACCCGAGCCCATGGATAGCCGATCCCGTCGCCGAATAGCCATGAAGTGGATCCTAGACATTGTGGACAAAAAGCGGTCTACGGGATCTGGCCGCAAGCAGTTCGCTGCCCGATTCGGATCGGAGATCGTATCCATTGTGGAGGGTCGAAGTGCGCTTTGGGAAAAGAGACAACAGGTTCACAAGCTAGGCACGGCCAGTCGTGCCAATTTGGCGCATCCTAATCTTGCTGGGAACAGGAGGAAGAGGTAGATGGGAGAGTGGTTGGATTGTCTATATATTGAGACCAATTCTCCAACAAAGAATTGAGTGATTGAGATTTGTATGATAGGAAGATGCGCCGACCAGCATACTTGTCTACTGTACAAAGTTGTATGTTTGCTCTGTATACAATACTTTGCTCCGATGGTGATAGATACCACGAGTTCCAAAACACTATGGCGCAGGTCATGGGTCGGAAGCTTGTCGTTACACTTAAGCATGCGGCTCATGAGCGTGTTATTATCCTCAGCAAAGATCTATTGTTGCCTATATCAAATCGTAAATTGGAGATATATATGCCCATTCGCCAAACGGGACTTTGCTTCATTATCTAAGTGATCAACTCACTCCGCTTTTGCAATGCGGCAGTGAAGTTTCCGTCAACGCTAGTATATCAACGATGCGTAATGTTAGAAAAGACAGTCAGACAAGAGAGCTTGTTTCCTCTGCTACCATGGTATATCTTGTCGACTGCCTAAGGATTCATGTTTGAATACTATCAAGCGAGGCCATTACGTGACACCCCCCTCATGGCTTTGAAATTGCGGCATCAGTGAGGACCGTCGTGATGATGTAGTTGAGGAACGGCAATCGTCCTGTGAGTCTCAGCGAGACCACACTAGGCAGCAAACACGAGCCTCAAATCCTTCCAAACAACGTGATTTGTATTCATTGAACCACTAATTGCCATATATCCCAAATCTGTTTCCATGCTGGATTGTTACTTGCCGCTCGCTGCTTCATCCATCGCTCTGATAATTCGTTACTCGGAAACCCGATTCTGAGTGCGATCGATGATCAACTAAGTGATAATGTGTTTCTGTCCTGCTCCACCAGCTCTGACTACCAGAAGTCCAATGCCACTGAAAGTCCAAGCACTGAACAACACGACAAACATGTATTTGATATATAAAGCCGCGCTGGAGAAATTGTCTACTCTCTCCTGTATGGCCTTCCTTGGATATCTTTTCGAAAAGCTGTCAAGCTTCCAACATTAACAAACCTGAAGGTAAATCCATAGATCCTAATCATGCCTCAACGCAAAGAGAAAAAACAGAAAAAGACCAAGGAGCGCCGCATAGAGAGCGTGGCAGAACATGAAGATAACTACGCAAGCGCCTCTTCTACGCGAGGTATCTACTCTTCCGCCTCCTCAGGCACTGCAGACCCAGAACGTCCCTACTCGTCAACAAGTTCGTCTGGCTACCACGGGGACACGTCCTCATCAGAAAGTTCTCATGGGAAAGCACCTCAACCTAACCCCTATTCCACACAACCCTCTAGTCCACCTCGAACAAGGTTCCCATATAGTCGTGACCAAAGCACAAGCTATGCTTCTCAACGCACTAGCGCACCATATGACACTAGTACGAGTTCAGGAACACAATACGCAGCAACATCAAGAACACCAAACGTAGCAACCAGTAGTTACTCGGCCCCTAGTGCCCATCCCTACGCCGGTGGTTACACACAAAGTGCATCCGTGGCCCCGTCACACTACCCAAATACACGTGCCCCTAGCACAAGTTACGCCTCCCAGCGTCCCAGCGCTTCATCTTATACCGCTAGCTCAACACAGTATGCAGCACCATCGCGAACACCTTACGTAGCAAGTAGCAGTTACCACACCCCCCAAGCAACCGACCCATGGCACGCCTCCTCCAGCACATCCACACGATCCCATTTCCCCAGCACCCGCGCCCCAAGCACATCCTACGCATCCCAACGCACAAGCACACTGCCCTACATCCCCGAGTCCTCCAGCGTATCATACTCCCCCAGCACAGTCTCCTACACAAGTACGCGTAGCTCCGTAGCCCCAGTATCCCGTACACCAGGCTACGAATCGGGTTACGACCCGGTTTACGAGGCTTCTTCCGAAGGCGGACGAACCTCATCATATTATCCATCGTCGAATTACTCGGGCAGTATAGGAAGTGTAGGGACTTCTACCGGTTACGATGGGGGCTCGAGCGATGCGACATACGGAAGCACTGGGATTAGCTCGGCGGGCCAGAGTAGTTATGCGGCCAGCGGCTCGAGTATGTGGGGAAGTGGTGGCGGTTCTGTTAGTTCTGGAAGTGGTGGTGGTGGTGGAAGTAGTGGGAGTACGATTACGGTTGAGTATTTGGAATAATACTGATAATTCTCTGATGGAGGTAAGTAATGGTTTGGAAAAGTGCTGGTGGTAAGAAGGAGGCTTACAGAGAGGGGTTTGGATCAGTGTGGATTTTATTAGATTATAAGGCAGCGTTAGATGAAGTTTTGGACCATGTTGGGTAGGAGATAGTCTTGAAAGGCCTCTCAATTAGCGATGTAGATGTACGTACGGTGGCTCAGGAGTGTAGAATGCGAGCTTGTACAACTGTGAGGCGATGTCGATGGCAGTTATTTCTTGGGTTCGATGTACAAACCCCGGAACACGAAGTCTGTATCCTCCCGCAAGTTTCAACTACGTGCATAACAAGTCACCAAGTGTTATATCTCATGATTGGAGTTATACTCCTATATCATGAAGTTTCAGTTGGGAGAACCCATCTCATACCCCTATTTGACTGACCGGATGGTTGTTGCGCCAGGTAGCGTCACTATAGGTAAAGGTAGAGTAGCGAACCACTACCTACATAATCTCGTATCTCGGCAGAATATATCGTATTAAGAGAAAGATAAAATAAGACATAAGCAAAGGAATTC
The DNA here is from genome assembly GCA_022432385.1 of Xylariaceae sp. FL1272. Classification (NCBI taxonomy): domain Eukaryota; kingdom Fungi; phylum Ascomycota; class Sordariomycetes; order Xylariales; family Xylariaceae; species Xylariaceae sp. FL1272. The sequence goes on from JAJJXC010000004.1 coordinate 1,361,486, forward strand.
ATGTTTTCCAATAAGAAAAGACACTCTGAAACATCGTACAGTTAGATCGCGATCATTGGATGGGTATTGTTTTGGGGCTGGACAGAGCCAAAGTGTTTCAATCTTATCTTGATCATGTCCCATGACCTCTTGCTTACTTATGTACCATCAACGCCGAAATGCACCAAACTCTAATCCGTTGCTTAGCGGTGGCGCTCGCGGATAGCATAGTGATAGCTAACGCCGGCAAGAATGGAGTCGGCTGCAACAAGGTGCACCATAGCCTCATTCATTTTCGTGTCTTTATGCGCCTCCATAATACAATCCCAGAATCTATGTCTTCTTCCTAACTGCTTCATTGCTCTTTTCAATCTCAGTGATCCCCGTAAGGGTCAAAGCCAACCTTTCTCGCAGCCTCCGCGCTTGCAATCCATTTCTCTCTTCCGCTCAACCCACTGTTGGATGTAGATTCGTCGAGGTAAAACTTCAATACGTGATCTGAGGCTGCAAGGTGTGTAGTCTGTTCGAATTCTTGCAGGCTTGTGAGACGGAGGAGCATCTCTAGGAGCGAAAGCGAGGTCTTTATGGCGCCGAACGGGGAGCGCTCTATTAGGCTTGTCGGGCTCTGATCGGTTGTTCCATCCACCACTGTTAACTCGCTGTTGAGATGCGCAACAGTCGTTGGTGGATCGGAATTGTTTGTTAGATTAGGTGAGTCGCGTGATGAAGGACGGGAGGTGCTCATGCTCATGCGGTTCAGTTGTGTTATTAAGTTCAGATCTATGGTAGAGCGGGTTGTGTGTCTCGGCAGACAGTCTTTTTCTGAGTCAATGGAGTTCTCTAGGAAGCCGGACACGTCCTTTTCCCCGCTTATGGAGTCCGAATCAGAGCCGGAGGACTCGTCGTCTTCGTTCTCGAAAACTTCGAGTGCGACCCATTCTGGGTCGAGATTATGAGGAATTCGGTGATGCTTATCTTCTGGATGACTTTCGGTGACGGGTGCTGGGATCACTTCAGTCTCAGGCGACTGGTCTCGAGCGAATTCTTGCTGCAGTTGCATGTCTATCTCGTCCTGCGTATCGCCATCGAACTCAGCGGAGCCACCTAATGTGCCGGTCTCAGAGCTTGAGATCCGGGATGAGGTATCGAGCGGTACTGATGCCGAAGGCAACTCGTAGGCTGGCCGGGCCCCAATATCTCGTTTCAGTAGCAGTACAGGGCTACTTGAAGCGCCATCATCATTGTTAATATTGAGAATCTTACCCACATCGGCATAGAAGACCTTGGCAATCTGATGAATAGGCACAATATCTCGGATACCAGCGAGGGATAAGCCATCATAAGCTGTCGGTTGCTGATCCACCCCCTCCCATGTATGAACACGGCCATCATCCAAGTCCTCTACGATTTGGAGCTGATATGCATAACGTGAGCGTAGCTTCAAACTTGCGCTTCCATTCGTCGACGGCGTTTCATCGTCGAGAGACACGCGGAGAAGTCGCACTCGCGCCTTGTGGATGACTTCTTGCCACATGGGCTTTCTCTGGCCTTCCTCTACGCCATATGGTTCTTGCCCTTGATCGCATGAGGCATGGCCGCGGAAAAGCATATACATCGAAAGCGTGAAGTCTGGGCCGATCTGCATGGGTTGACTTGGGTCTAGAATAAACTGAGTATCGCCTACATTTAACAACATGCTAGCTTGTAATAAGCGGATGGGCGAGAATGAGTCGGTGGGTGCCTGAATTCCCCCGATAGCAGATACCCATAAGTTGATGAGTGGGATTGCATCGTCGATACTTGCAATCAATTCCTTCATGTCGCCCATAATCTCGTGGAGCTCAATCTGCCGCTTCGTAGCGGTGGCCTGGGTTTCTCCGGTACCATTTTGGCCTTGCGCTTGATTGAAGTTGGCGATTCTCAACCGTTCTTCGAGAGATTCGATATCTTCGCGTAGGCCCCTTGCAGTCCGCACAACCGGCTCAAGAGTAGAATCACCCCGTGTATATCGGAGCTCTATTGTCTCCAATATTGGCGACACCAGCTGGGCCGCACATTAGGCAGTGTTCTTACTTTAGTGGAGAGGTGAGAAGTAGAAGAGAGATGTGACTCACCTCGATCTTACGGGCCAGGCGGCGTTGCAGGCGGCTCAGCTCCAGGTGCAAGGGACTGTGGTCTATGGTCTGTGAGTCAGGTTAGCATGATGTTACGAGCCTCAAAGACTTGACTGCGAGTCCAGGGTTTGCCACTTACGCTCAGGAGCTTGCATCCGTGACTGATGACATACTTGGAGGTGAGGGCGAAGCAGGAGCGGATGGCGAAGCTGGTGGCATGGTAAGACAGCCTAGTCAGGAATGCGTCCATGGCACAAGACGGCGCTCCTGACAAGCAGCCTCGAGAGTTGTGTATTTCGGATGCATTGATATCATGTACCAAATATGCTACAAGGAGAAGTAATGCCAGTCGCTGTGGAATATTTACATGTTCAGAGACGCACAAACAAAACAAACGCGATTAGGTTCAATGTCTCGTATGTCGATGTTCGCAGTGACTCTATTGGGCAACGAGGGCAGCAATAGAACACAGTGCATCATCAGTTTTTGCCAAGCAACAGATGTGAACTGCAGAGAGTCCAGAGCCCCTGAAGTCGGGAGGCACAGTACAGAGTCGAGTCATCACCTAGAGGCACTGTACCAACATGTCTGGGCAGCAGCTGTGCCGTCATTGGCGGGGCAGTTTCCCTGACACGATGACTGCCTGCAAGCTACACGATAACGCAGGGGTTTCTACTGAATAAGTGGCATACCTAGAACAATTAGGAGTCGCATATTCCCAGCGAGCAATTAGAAACTTGAAGCTTTCGACACAGGAAACTCCGTCGGTAGTGACATTTATTTGCTTCCAGGGGAGAGGCAGAGGGCTGCCAGTGGTACTAGGTACCTTACCTTAGGTATTTGACCTTTCCCGCTCTCGAGTTCCTACCCCGCCAGCCCACCCGCTAGGCCCCACCAACAGCACGAGGAAGGGCAGAGGTTCAGGCGTCTTGATCCGACAGTATTCAATCAGCGAGTTAAGGGCCAGGGTAGAGTTGAATGAAAGAATACTAAGTCTAATATATAAATACAAGGCAGCTGTTTCTCCAAAGAATAGTACAATAGACCTCCGTTATTTGTAGTGTTGCCTGCTTAAGCTATTCAGCAAAACCTGCGCTGTGAGCACCGAGCAGCACCTCGTCTTTTCTTAGCCACACAAAAAGTTTCCGGGGCTTGTCGCAGCTCCCAATCTTTTGTCCCTTCTGCCTCCGCGTCCGCTCTTCCTCACGTCGAACAGTCCCCCCCATCACGACACAGAAGCGCGCCGACATACCGCCACCATGTCCGACCTCAACTCGTGGGAAGATGACCCTGCTGCCCAGGACGACAATAACCTGTCGCGCCAGACGCAGCAGATGAACCTCAACAACAACCCGGCCCAGGCCAACACCTTCCGCCCCGGCGCCGCCTCTTTCCAGCCCACCGCCCAGTCATTCCAGCCTCAGCAGTACGGCCAAGGCTATGGCCAATATCAACAGCAGGGCTATTATGGCGGCGGCGGCCAGAACTACTATCCCCAGTACGGGCAGCAGCAGCAAGGATACGGTCAGGGCTACGGTCAGATCTACGGCCAGCAGGGCGGCTACGGCAACCAGGGCTACGGTGAGTGCAGCTTCATCTCGTTATATGAGAATGATCAGGACTGACGTGAGCTAGGCCAACAACAGTACCCCCAATACCAGCAGCAACAGCAGCAACCCCAACAGGTTCCTACCATCGCCAAGCGATCCGACGACTTGAACAAGCCAGTAGCCACCAAGGAAGGCGGCGCAAAGGTCTTGAGCATAGGCGGTGATGCCTCCAAGCCCAAGTCCGCCTCAGCGCCTGTCACAGCTACAGCTACCACCCCCGTCAAGGTTCTCTCCATCGGAGTGCCAGCACCACCCAAGGACGAACCCAAGAAGGAAGACGCAGCCAAAGAAGAGGCTCCCGCTGACGCTGCAGCTAAAGTCACCGCTACGAAAGCCATCGAGAAGACCGGAGAAACCACCAAGCCCGCTAAGTCTTCAAGCGGCAAGACATCACCTACACCGTCATCCGGCCGATCCAGTCCCACTAGAGGTGCAAAGGCAGCCGCTCGCGATGCCGAGGCCGTCGTCCAATCCCAGACCGCTGATGTCGACGATGATACCTTGAAGGACCTTTACGGCAAAGAACACGTCAATGTCATCTTCTTGGGCCACGTCGATGCCGGCAAGAGTACCCTGGGCGGAAGTATTCTCTATGTCACCGGCATGGTCGACGAGAGAACGATGGACAAGTACAAACGAGAGGCCAAGGATCTCGGCCGTGAGACGTGGTACCTCTCCTGGGCCCTCGATCTCACTAAGGAAGAACGATCTAAGGGCAAGACGGTGGAGGTTGGACGTGGCTTCTTCGAGACGGAGAAACGGCGATACAGTATCCTCGATGCCCCCGGCCACAAGACATACGTCCCGTCGATGATTGGCGGTGCTTCTCAGGCAGATGTTGGTGTTTTGGTTATCAGTGCACGAAAGGGCGAATACGAGACTGGCTTTGAGAAGGGTGGCCAGACGAGAGAGCATGCCATGCTTGCTAAGACACAGGGCGTTAACAAATTGGTGGTTGCCATCAACAAAATGGACGATCCCACCGTCAACTGGTCACATGACCGATATAAGGAATGCACCACGAAACTTTCTGCTTTCCTCAAGGGAACCGGGTACAACCTGAAGACGGACGTGCAGTTCATGCCCATTGCTGCGCAGCAGACGATGGGTATCAAGGACCGCATCCCCGATGGTGTTGCGCCTTGGTACGATGGCCCTTCGCTGTTGGAGTACTTGGACAACATGCAGGCTTTGGAGCGCAAGGTGAACGCGCCATTCATGATGGCCATCAACGGAAAATACCGAGATCTGGGTACTATGGTCGAGGGCAAGATTGAAGCCGGTGTTTGCAAAAAGAACATGTCCCTGATTATGATGCCCAATCAGGAGAAGGTCGAAATCGCCGCTCTCTATGGCGAGACAGAAGACGAGGTCGCCATTGCCCAGTGTGGTGACCAGGTTCGCATGCGCCTCAGAGGTATTGAGGAAGACGACATCTCGCCAGGTTTCGTGCTGTGCTCGCCCAAGCGACTGGTCCACAATGTCAAGGCATTCGAGGCACAGATCAGGATCTTGGAGTTGAAGTCTATTCTCAGCGCAGGTTTCAACTGCGTACTTCATGTCCACGCTGCCATCGAAGAGGTGACCTTCGCCGCATTACTCCATAAACTGCAGAAGGGAACTGGAAGAAAGAGCAAAGTGCCTCCCACGCACGCGAGGAAAGGCGACAGCATTATTGCTCGTATGGAGGTCATCGGGGGTGCTGGATCCGTTTGTGTAGAGACATTCGAGGATGCGCCACAATTGGGTCGGTTTACCCTGCGTGACCAGGTGAGTTCAATCCGGGAAATCGAGGCTATACAGGCGCTGACATTTATGTACAGGGACAAACAATTGCTATTGGCAAGATCACTAAGCTCATCACCGAGGAGGCGGCTTAGAAGACCAACGCCGAGGATGAGTAACGTGGTTTGCTATAGGGGTGGAGTTCAAGGGGGGAGGATAGCCCCATCTTTACGGTCAGGTCACGATAACTGTCGACAAAACTTGACTAACTATAAGGCCATGGAGACGAAGACTATGACGATGAATGATACATGTCTGTAGTGAGCATCAATATGATGCTGGACTGGAGACAATTAGACCTGAAAGAAAATAAAACACTCTTACGCTTTGAATTTGGTTAACAGCACGTGACCTATCTACGAGGACGTTCGGTAAGCGAGCTGACGTTGTTATTCTATCTTGAACACTAGAAGCTCACAGTTCAGACTATTGAGCTTACCGCCGGCGTGACCTGGGGGTGTGCTCTACGCCATCCTCAGTATCTGATGAATACTCTTGTAGTAGCGCTGTCAAGGCGATGCTAGCAATATTCTGCATCCAAGGGCTGAGCTCTATATTACGAAGCCTTTCGCCCCAGGTCCTGTCACTTCTCTCTTCCCGCCTAGCGTTCTCATTTACTTCCTCTACCCTAGTATTTCCGTTCCTCGCCCCGGCCGGAAATTCTACGTTTCTTGGTGTGGATCGGTGGATTGAGTTGTTTCGGCTTTCGTTGTTTCGCGTTTGAGGCCAGGACGTGCGGGGGGTGTCGGGGAGATCTACGACTCGGCCATGTGTGTATGATGGTATGGGCGACTGGTAAGCGAGCGCTTCGTAGTTATAGGGGTTGTAGTGGTAGTGGATCGTTGGGTATGGCGAGGTGAGATTTGAGGACCTGTTTTGGGTTGTTCGCGTGGAAGAGTAGGCGGTGCCTGGGTAATAGCTGTAAGGGTAGGAGTGGTAAATGGCGTCTATTCGTGGGCCGTAGTATTGTTGGTCGGACATTTTGGTAATGATTTAGGGTTTGGTGATGCAGATTCGTTTCTGATTGTGTAGCGATGTTTGAGAAATCAGGTTGTTGGATGTTGATAATGGGGCGAATGCGTTTGTCCACGGGCGGAGTTTGTAGCTTTATAGAACATTTCTGACTTCGGGGTCTGTCTGTGAAGCCAGAGATTTGGTGTTGAGTATAATGGGCTGTTTGAGTGTTTTTGTGTCGGAGAGGGTTTGTATGACTGGTCTGACGAGTAGGACAGTACGATTGTGTCTATACTACGATACACAGTCACTATTAACAGAAGCAAGATTGACTGAGAAGCAAAACGAGTCTGGGAGGATGCAGGACTTTACATGGTGTGAATATCTCCATCTCTACCTCTAACAACTTCTCAAGCTTGAACACTAGACAATCACGTCGTTCTTTCTACACCTCCTTCTCTCACGCTTGAATAATACTTATCCTCTTTCCTCGTTCCCCTTTCCTCAGAACTCGTGTAAGTAATGTTGCGGATTTGGGCAGTGTCGACCGTACTCAAGACATTTCAAACATATATCTAAATCACCTGAGGAGCAAATAATGCACCCAAAATGATGGTCGTTCGTTCTTGACTCACAGGCGTGGCATGCAACTACGTAACCATAGGTTTCTTCGCATTCTTCATGCGTAGTGAGGAGTCTCCTGCAGTCACCGTCACAACGAACCCCATTTGGTGTTCGTATGGGGCCCTTGAACGACTGCCAGCTTTTAGGACCTTTAGCATAAAACCGGGAATGATGTTTCGCTCGTCTAGAATCACGCCGACGAATGGAGAGACGCCTGGCGCTCTCCGTAAACAGTAAACTAGTCTTAGGGTATACAGATGATCGTCACTATGAGCTTTCGACGAGCCGAATCGCAACTCACAAATCCATCGTCCCTTATTCTAAAGAGATATTCCGTGTGATTGACTCGGAATGAAAGGCTTGTGAGTTTTCGCTGCTCATAAGCGGACAGTTCCAATGATGCATTAAACTTCTCATCTCCGCTAAGTGACATCTGGATCGGCTGGTCTCATCAGATCTAGAAATCTGGATGTTTGGTTTCAAGTCTAATGATCCTACCCAAAACATGCTTAGATGCGAATCCTCCTCGATCTCGGTACAATGTTGAAGGACAGGTAGGAGTACGGAGGTGAGTATTGCGTGCGGGGAGTTGTTTACCCCGGCTTCGACCATCCAGTACTAACAGTCAACAATTACCAGCGCGGAGAGAGCTCGAGGGTGCTGGAAAATGGATGAACGCCAGCTGAGATGCGATCGGCGAACATTCGAGCTGCATCTCCTTATCGTGTTCTAATAGTAGTCTCTCATCAGGGCTAGAGAAGTCTGCTGTGATATGATCGTACGCTGAATTCGTTATTCTTGCTTGGTCTAGTCTCCCACTAGAATTGCTGATGTTGCGCGAGTCCGATAAAGCTGTACAACCAAGTGGCGATTGGGTACGAGCAATAATCTGGTAGCTTGATGATGCTGATGATACTTCAATAACCTTGAACAGGAGAATCTGGGTACTGTATACTCGATAACATACAATAGTCCTGGACCTATGGCCATCAATAGTGATTCCCTTGAATCCTGCAGGTCGACAGAGACTCACGGTCTTAGGGTTGTTCACCCACCATTGCAAACAACACACCCAGCCACGTTCTGTCGACATTAAGCATGCCGATTCAACCACTTGTGAGAAATCCCCTAATAGTCTTTCAATATTCAGCAAGAGGCAATAAATATTTCGTGCTGTCTTTTCAGTGGCGGATATCTGTAGTATCTGAAGAACACTTTGCAATATCTAACCTTGGTTCTGAGGGAAGATTGGCCATCCTGATAGCAGCTGTCAAATCTCCTCTGTTACTTCATGTAATCTGTAAACGGTATTCACCCCGTTGTCAACCGTCTGGCAAAGGACACCTGGTGACTTAATTATCAAGTCACAAAGCCAGCAAATCCACTGGCGGCGAGGTCATAATGAGTCTGGTGAGTATCTAGTCAGTTTCGTACTTTTCGATAGGCTGCGACTCAAGCTAATTCTTCGCCTCCAGTAGCCGCCGGTACATATCGAAGCAACTTTAGAGAGCCCCACCCGCATAGTATAGTACGATACCCAAAAGAAATGACCCTTTCAGTTCACACCGGTTTACGTTGCTCTGCTCTAGGCTACGAGTCGGCGTAAGATGCAGGTCTTTAGTGAAGGACGAGTGTCGGAGACTTCCGTTTTTTGTGCAGACAACAACTCCCTTTCTCTTTCTGGTGTCTCATTAACGCTGCTAGGACAGCCTGAGTCGGGCAGTGCACAGTCCATGCCTGATTTCTAAGATTGCGATATGGGGAGGCATTGAGAAGACGCATCTCACTTTGTCCAGATAAGAACTGACTTGTTTGAGTGGTCTAGATGTTGTGGCTGACAACGAGCTAAGATTTTTGGCTTGAAACTGCGGTGTTGATGACTACGAGCTGGCCAAGAAGATGGACAAGAAGCTAGTCACGGGAGTAAGTCCTGGGCAGACAGCAAGGTGAACTCCTTGTCCGCCGCATAGTCGAGGCTTCCCATGAGTATATCCAGTCGAGGAAGGAAGCAGGAACGACGGTAGACAAACTGATGTAATTGCATCAGACATTTGAATACGGATTAAATGATGAACAGACTTGGCATTGACTACCCGGTATTACGTAGCGCGATGGACGCGCGATGGATACCCTGGAATACAAGATCTTGGCGCTGGCGCAACGTCGATCAGCCCGCCATGACCCATCGTCACAGCATTTCCCATGCATTTGATCGTCACCTCTTGCGCCAGACACGAGTAGTATTCGCCCGAACCTGTTGTGGCGGCGCATTGCCATTCTCTTCCCAATTCCTGCCGGCGGACAATGACTGATCGCCAAGATGGATGGCGATTGGGAAGAGGTCAGTTCCCCTCCATCCGACTTCGACACGATATGCCCCGCGCTATCGCCCTCCGTCACCCGCTCCCTCCTGTTCTTCGGCGCCAACAGTCGCAAGGCTGAAGCACAATTAGCTAATCATGATATTGTTCTCCTAGGCGGCCCGTGTGTCGTTTCCGCCGCCAGCGCCGCGCTCCTTGACCACAACGGTCGTGTCCTGTCTGGCCTTTGACAGCATCCAGGAGCTGCTGTGGACTGGCAACGAATATGTACGAACGAGCCATCCGATCCCCATCTCTGCCGTAGTGACCACGATGACCAATAGCTACGATAGGGACGAGTCTCCTCATACTATGGCGCAAAGCTTCAGCTCTACACCTCATTTAAGATCCACTCCTACCAGGACAAGTTCGCCATAAGCCAGATCCTATTCAACGAGAAAGGTGTCGTTGTTGTTGGCACTCGCGGCGTATACATGCGCCATCGACGAGGCCTACCCCTATGGTCCCTCAGGGGTGCCGACCAGAAGAGGCTCGGAGAGCCCCTGAAGCTCCCCGACTCCGAGACCATTCATGAGGATATGAAGGAGCTACGATGTATGAGCTTTACGTCTAAGGGTACAAGCGAAATATTGGTAGCCGGCGAGCAGGATGTTATGCTGGTCATCGACACCATCAAGGGCGAGGTCATCAAGCGAGTATGCTCCAACCCTCTGCCATATCACCCAACCCATTGACTTCCTGATGACTGATAATGCACCCTTCGGCATACGCTGACCCAGCCCTCCAGGTACCAACAGATCACAGGTATATTATTATGCGGAGAAGTAGTCGCTACATCTGCGCAGCCACGCCCACAGGTGCTGTCCACATCATAGACTCGGTCAATTTCCAGATCCTCAAGATCTGGAATGCCCACACGGCCATGATCCACGACATGGATGCTCAGCATGATTTCATAGTAACCTGCGGGTACTCGCTCAGACAACACGGGCACTACATGCCAGATCCTTTCGTCAACGTATACGATCTCAAGAATATGAGCTCTCTTAGTCCTATCCCTTTTCCTGCTGGTGCAGCCTACGTGCGCATGCATCCCCGCATGTCCACCACTAGCATCGTCATGTCGCAGAGCGGACAGATGCATGTCGTTGATCTTATGAATCCTAACGCTAGTAACGTTCGTCAAGTGCACAGCATCTCGGTTTCGACGATAGAGATTGCTCCGTCCGGGGAAGCTGTCGCTCTGGCCGACCACGAATGCACCATTCAGCTTTGGGGTTCGCCCCATAAGCTTCGTTTCACTGAATTCGCTCGGCCTATAGAAACTGGTGATACCCCGTCGCATGTGCCTAGAATTGACTTCGACTCATTCGATACGTCAGTGCTTATATTTCCTTGCATTGCCCTCTCTCATTTTGCTGATAGATCGAATAGGCCTCTTAGCTCTGTTGGCATGCCGTACTATAGAGACGTACTGCTGTCTGCATGGCCGAGCAATTCAGTCACACAAGTCGGTGCTCCGCCCCTAAAAATGGACGCTCAAATGGTGGCTGGCTTGAAGGAAGACAAATGGGGCTGGTATGGTAAGAATACTCGAACGAGCCGCCGAAACCAAGTTGAGGACACCCGAATGATCGAGAGTCCTCAAAGCAGCCTCAAGCCACCTAAGTTTTTGAGTGAGAAGGCCCGCGAGTTAGCCAAGTCGCCTTCGGGTACTCCAGCGCCTGAAGAGATCATCCCAGACTACCCAATCATATTGCATCAAGATAGCAAGCTTGAAAGCCACAAGATTGAGGTTCCCGAGCTATACCAAAATATCGAAATCAAGTATAGCAAATTCGGCATTGACGACTTCGATTTCGGGTGAGTCTCTAAACTTTATGAAGTAAAAACGTCCTAACTCCCTTAGGTATTTCAACAAATCACAGTATTCCGGACTACAGAATCACCTTGTCAATGCATACGTAAATCCCTTACTGCAAGTTATGCACTACACTCCACTAATCAGAAACATTGCTCTACAACATGCGGCAACAGCTTGCGTCGATGAGTTATGTTTCTTATGCGAACTCGGATTCCTCTTTGATATGCTCTATAAAGCCGAAGGAGAAGCTTGCCAGGCCTCGAATCTTATCAGAACGCTCAGCTATCATACGGACAGTAAGTGGCAGCACACGAATGAGCCGACTTGTTTCGTTAACATCCAATAGCACGACGATTGGGTCTTCTTGAAGAGGAAACGCACGCCCCTTCAAAAAGTTTCATGTTACAGCAATTGACAAGATTTCTTTTGCTTCAGTCGGCTCAGAACTACAGTACCATGGCCCGGACCTACCAAAATTCCAGTGTCAGTGTCAGGGGGCCATCTCCAACCGCCTTTGAAGAAGTAAGTCTCTTTGGGCGTTTTAGCCTCTGCTCTGGGTCTTGCCCACTAATGCGTATCAGTTGTTCCGGACTGTAGCGGTCAATTCCATCAAATGCAATCACTGCAAGAACGAGACGAACAAGACGGACAACAATACGATGGTTAATGAGTTGATGTATCCACCGAACATACAGAATGTAAGTACACCTGGACCCCTGCTTATTGATGGCAATTACGTTGCTGACAGTGAAAAGAAACCCGGGCCAAGGAATCAGCGTGTTAAGGGCACAACCTTTTCCCAGGTCTTGAAGATGAGTGTCGAGCGAGAAGTAATTGAAAAGGGATGGTGTCCCAGTTGCCGGCGTTACTCCAATTTGTCTATAAGGAAGACAATACAGCAGATGCCCAGTGTGTTGATGCTCACGGCTGCCATCAGCAACGACGAGCATCGCCGCCTTTGGGCAACGCCTGGCTGGTTACCAGAAGAGATCGGAATCATAGTCGACCATGGAAATGTGTTCTGTTATGAGGGGGACGATTTGAAGCTGCATTTGCAGCGCGGCATGCATAATATTACCGTCTATTCTCTTACCGGCCTCGCAGCTCATATTGAGGGTGGTCAGCAACGGTCACACCTAGTAGCAATGGCCAACGGTATGTTCACAGCATATAGTGTCTATTGCATCGCGTCTCATACTAACCAAGTATTCAAAGTTGCGCACTCGGCACCAGATACCCCGGAGAATGGCCAGTGGTATCTATTCAATGATTTCCACGTGAAGCCGATCCCGTCAAGAGAGGCTTTGACATTCAATACCTCCTGGAAGACACCCTCTGTCATCACGTATCAGGTGAAGACTGCCAACAACAAGCTCGATAACAGTTGGAAACAGAACCTCGATTCTCGCCTTCTGTATCTGGATCTTCAGTAAGAAACATAGCCCACCGCGTTGTCGTGTATGAGGTTGACTGACAGTCGCGCCAAGGCCCAACAGAACTGAAAAGACATATCGAACACTAAATCGTGAGATTGAGCCCGTGGGGTTTGGCAGCGTATTTGCTCTCGATACCGAGTTCGTCAAGATTTCTCAGTCTGAAATCGAGGTTCACTCAGATGGCAACTCAAAAATCATCCGTCCTACCGTCCATGCCTTAGCTAGAGCATCGCTCATTCGGGGCAGTGGCATGGATGAAGGAGAGCCGTTCATAGACGATTACATCACTATCAAGGAGAAGGTCGTCGATTACCTGACACTGTACTCCGGAATCACAGCCGAAGACCTGGACAAGACCACTGCGGCGCAACGGGGGCATAACCTGGTACCATTGAAGATTGCATACAAGAAGATATGGATTCTTCTCAATCTCGGTTGCAAATTCCTCGGTCACGGCTTGAAGCAGGATTTCAGAGTGATCAACATACATATCCCGAAAACACAGATCATCGACACGATCGAACTATTCTTTATCCCCCAGCGATTACGGAAGCTTAGTTTGCAGTTCCTAGCGCATATGGTGTTGAAGGAAGACATTCAGCTGACGACGCATGACTCTATTGAAGATGCGAGAACGGCGCTGAGATTGTATAGGAAGTACCAGGAGTATTCGGAGGCGGGCATCCTAGACACGATGCTCGTGGAGATTTACGCTAAGGGCGCGAACTCGAACTTCAAACCGCCTGTGAGAGGAGGAAGCGGAAATATGGTTCTGCCGTATAGGATGGATGGAGCGGAGGGCGCGGCTGAGCCACCGACGACTCCGTCTAAGAGATCGGGGTCTAGTGCCGTGCTTACGCCTGGGAGTACTCCGCTTAGGGGCCGGTAGAGAGGAGCAGTAGCGGTTGGAGAATGCCAGAAGGAGGAGTTGCTGAAATGACCTCGCTGGTAGGGGCATAGGACATGACAAAGCGATAGTAGATACTTCAAAGTGAACGGAAACAAAAAACGTGTGAAGATCAGTATCGTAGTCACATGCTACCCGTAAATTGTGGTTTGAAAATAAGAGGGGAAATGAAGATTTCATGGCAGTTGAGCTACTGCCAGGGACGTGGTAGCTTAAACGAGAACTATTCGTCAGAGTTAAATCGTATCACGAACCAAGTCTTCCTAGTCCCATCATGTTTTGGAACATGTCTCGTTGCTTTTTGCCTGGCCCCTGACTTGTTTCTGCCTGATGCATCACGTAGGTATCCTGGACGTCCGTGTACTTATGGTATCATAGAAAATAAGAGTAGGTATTTACTATGAGTGCACAAAGCAAGGCGAGGGTATTTATACATCTAGATATTCCCACTCGCGAGTGCGAGTCTGCAATCGCGCTCCTAAGTCTGGAATTGCGAGGGTCACGATGTAGGGCCGCAGGAATAAGAGCGTGAGGGGCGATGAATATCATGGCCTGACTATTTGCTTTGTGGTATATGTAAAGCTAGACAGTAGCGAGCGGTATCTTATCAAATGCTCTGTTGGTAACGCGAAGCAGAGATGATAGAGTGAATACTTTGTTGCGGGAAAGGAGGCTGTGGTATGTGTGTGTGTGTGAATGTATTTTGAGATGAAAGCACTGTCGGATGCATGGTGAGTGTTTTTGAGGGCAGATTCTTAATTCCCCCCCTTTTCTTCCTTTTTTTGCATTGGAGTAGTGCCGTTATGGATCAAGGCATGACTTGAAGCAGTTTTCCATCAAAATGCTGTTTCATTCATTCTTTCTGACAATTGTCAGATGTGTCGAAAGCAGGTCAAGACCCCCTGTAAAATAAGAACAGACTTGACTAGATTGATTTTGCTTCTCCTATGGCATGGATGACTGAATTTCTTGCCTAAGGTTTAACAATAGCCTATGACATATCTATATCACTCCCACGAGCGCTGTAGGGTGGTCCGCGGCTACGTGTAGACGGTTGTAGTCTGGGTCAAACTTTACTTTGTGGACGCTGTCGTTATGTCTCCTCTCTTTCCGTAGTACGTATTTACAGACTCTTCGTTAAATCACTCTATAAGTGTTCTGAGAGGAGGGTATAGATACAGAACGGGTTCTTTGTCCACTGCTGGACTGCGTTCTGAATCACGTGGTTGGTTATTGTATGATGATCTCGGGCAGGGTGGAGATCAGTGAGAGCCTCGTCTGGCTTAGTGCTCAGTCTCAGTGGTGTGAGTTGTGTGTCGATCTAAGTGGCTGTTTCTTGATGTTATCTACGGTAATCATTTACACAGAATCTTTATCACCGCTTTGCCCCTTCTATGGGAGGAAAGGAAGTTGACATTGATATCTTTGTTCTGAGGTTTGATATCATTGGTATTTTGATAGGCATATATATTTGGCATCGTGATGCGTACAAGAAAGAAACACTCTTAGACCTTTGAAATCAATTATCTGGGCCTACTTCGTCAATGCATGTGGAGTGAGACCGGAAAGCCGCACGCAAGTGCTACATCCATTGGATGAATAGAATCATCCAGCTTGCCGAATAAGTGATGACATTTGTAGGGGACCAAGCAGCTACACCACTTCTCCGTACCGAAAGACATCGCAATGTGAATGTCCTCATGGTCGCGTTTGGCGCAAGTGCGGACTTGCCCACGAGTCCAGATAATGAGATTCGAAGGTACAAGAACGTTTGCTTTCCGGGAATGTTTTCTGATAGGGACTCGCCCGCCCAACTCATCAGTCCAATGTGAATAGGCTCGGCTCATCATGCTTACTTCTTCGCCGGCCTCCAATACAACGGTTTCATTGCCTAAGCCGTCGTTCCAGTCTTGGACCAGTCTCCCGGTCATAAGCACGTCATAACAAGGATCCGCTTCTACTCTCTGACTCGGGTCCAAACACCACGGACGCGGAGGCGGACGACACCTTGCTGATGAGTTGACATCCCAGACATACGGTTCACCGTCACATGCGTTTTCCCAAAAGTTGGCGATAATCAACCCAAGGGCCGTTGGATTTGTGGTTATACCGAGCACATGGTGGGAAAACGCACCAAGTGACATCGTCCGATTCCAGTCGTCTAAAATCTCATCACAAAGAATGTATTTTCTGAAAGTTACTGCCAAGAGATACAGTCTGACCAGAAACCGCGGATCACCTTGGCCGACACCATGAATTGTTACGTGTCTTAGAGCTGCAATCATATGGGACAGCCAGAGCCGGCGATTGCATATGTGCGATCGATATATGCCCACGTGTGCGTTTCTTATTGACCACAACAATGGCCCTGCCGCGTCTAATTCACTTCTCTGGAGCAGTCTTTGTATCAATGGAAGTGAATTGTCAGATCCGCTGTATAGGCCTTTGGTGTGCGCCACTCAGTTCTCCTTCGCGTATTGGAAAAACCAGATAGGATCAGAGACCATGCGCGAGGGACCATAATCAGCAAGGGCCTTGCCGACGTATGTCAGCGGCGAGGTGATGAGAAATGATGAGTTTCAGGCGGACACACGATCGGACATGTTTGAGAAATTCGATGACCTCACTTCTCGCGTCTGCGCCAAGTTCTTCGGTGCCATCAATAACGAAACATATGTGCCGCCTATTGATAACTGGGGACTTGTACAAGTCGTGAACCTGCAACTCGTCAATGACAACCTCATTGCTGTCACGCAACTTTGCCGCGGCTTCTGGGGCCAGTGCGTCCACAACCTGCCGGGTCAAGCAACCGATGATAGTTCGGGCATCCAACGAGTACGGGTGATCACTCCGGCGAAAGAAATACGCAACAATGTAGTCCAGGTGGAGATGAAGATCGTCCACTATTTTAACGAGAAGGACTGTTTTACCAGCCCTTAGCCTGCCAAGTAAGAGAAGCATTGGCCACGCAGCTGGCCATGCAGAGTTGTCTCTCCAATACTGGTATTTCTCGATCTCACGAAACCATAGCGCATCGCCGCACTTCCGAGCCATATGATAATCTAAAGTCGAACACGCTCGCAAAATCTTAGGTTTCGTCTTAAGCTGCTCCCGGCGTGCATCTGCTGCCGCTTTAGACACGACAATGAACTGCGTCTTCGAAATTGTTCGCGCCTCTTCCACTCGCTACTGCTCTTTGATTGTATTCGCTTGTTTCTACAATTGGGTGCCATAAGTAGATATATCGAAATCCTTGAAGAACGATTTTAGTTGACCCATGGCAGATTGGTTGCAGACCGTGACTACGTGCCGACAGAGCTGTACTATGACGATCAAATACTCGCAATTAAGTGCCTGCAAAGGTCTTGAATCCGGATAGATCGCAATGAGCTCCTGGTAGCGTGGAGCTGATCGCCCGGCATCCATCAGAAGCTCCGATAGCTTATCCATGTACGTAGTGTACCGCGATGCTGTCTTGGACGATTATCCATTGATGTCAAGTGAAGCGAAACAACTGAACATACCAGAACCGTCACACGAACAAGAGACCATACACCAGAGGCGATCAAATTCTGCGAGCCGCCAATGACAATATCTTCTATCGAGACAAATTGTTGTAGAGTTTCTAAAATTTTCGTCAAGCGAGGGCCAAAGCATTGCAGCGACGTATCCTTGAGCCTCCAACACCTTGACGGGCCTCGAGATCGACCTCGGCAGTGAGCTGCATGATTTCGCGCAGTGTAGGTGAGGAGCTGCGCGTTGCAGTCCTGATTGACTGGAAGGAAGCTTTCTGATCAAGAGAAACACATTTTTCGAACTCTTTAATTGCGTATCCGAGCCTCGCCTCGGGCTTTAGGCGCCCCGCGTTCCTGATGATGAGCGCCATCCCGATATGTCGTTGGTATTGTCTTTTGAGTCATTCACCCTTCGCGCGACATGTGGTGTTTATTATGTCGACGTCTGATTTTGGGCAATCGGGCACCAGACACCAAGCCCAGGGTCATACTCAGGTGGCATCGGTTGCTCCAAGCAAGGCTGTGAAAGACGGACACCCTCGCCGCTCCTCAACCTGCTTACTTAACACTATACTTCTGAAGTTTGGGGTAGGCTTCAAGTGATACCTGCGTTCGGCTCTGCTAAGCTACATATCCTTCCTAGGAGACGCAGACGTCGCGCGTGTCCATTCGTTATAGAGCTGCAGGCTACCTTGGCGAGGAGCAATTATGTTGGCAGTCTTTGAACGTTGTCCCCAGGAGCGGTACAGAGATGACTCATATGAAACATTCTCAACTCGGAGCCATGAATATTTGGAGATTGGTACTACCGCGCCAAAGGTGTTGGTTTGATGTGTTGCTTCGAAGGACGACGATTTTTGTTAATAAAATATTTTGAATACCAGGTTCCGGGCAAGGACCCCAGGACTCGCAGTGCACACATCTACGCCTCTGGCGAGCACCACCTTGCCGTCGTCATTGGTCCATCGCCGTCTGGGTAATTCACCCGCAGGGATCGCTTGGCTACGAGAATAGATAGATTTATACAATAGCTATGATAATGCCGTCGTCGGTGAGATATACGCAGATCATCAAATCTTCAAATCCGCTGTTATACTTGTCGACCCGAAGCGGCCAATCCCGCGGACGGGCAAAGGTGAAGTACAAGAGAACCTGCTTCGTAAGTTGTATGTAACATAACTGTCACGCGCTTTCAGGACTTAGTAGTCGGGCAAGCTCCAGGCCGTAACTATATCAACTATTACATGTTAGGCTGACCATCCTAGTCCAAAGCCGTCTAGACATCGCCGAAAATATAGAGCACTGATACCCTACACACAATTTCTTGAAAACTCGTCGTAAGGTTAAGATAAATGCGATATGATGAGATCAAGGCCAGCACAGATCAGACAACACGCGGGATAGGTCGATACTGCGAGGTAGTGTCTGCCTTAGTTTTCGAAGAAAGTCGGAAGGGTGTGAGGCGGCCCGAAGCGTTTGATGGATTACACTAATGCGTATTGTAATACTGTAGTGACTACTAGGTCGATCCAAACCTCCGTTTCTCATCATCTAAAGTAAGATATGCTAGACGACCAGGTTGAAACACGTTAGCATTTTAGAGTATGAAAACTTACTACAATAGTAGTGATGAGCAGCCTACTGCTCATGCAGCTGTAGCGCAGAGTGAGTAGTTGGTAACAAAATTAATACGGCATTACGTTGAAGACTTACTAAAAACGCAGAGCTTGGCCTTTGCTTGATCAGACAAGACTGATGTGTAGCGCAGGTGCCTTGCGTCGCGAGTCGTTTTCCTACGCAAATATGCTTGCCCTGAGTCAACTATGTATTGTCGTTGTTAGATGTGTCATGGTAACGGAATCCTTAGGTCATAACTGACTCCTGGCATTCTCGAATACGTAACGGGCTGAGAAGAGAACTCTGCATCCCGAATCCAGCCGGAATGTCTCCACTCGGGCTCACACAGCGGAAACGGCAGTATGTACATTGGCTGAGGCTCAATGCGATAGATGACTGAGCTTGCATTGCATCTACAGGGGTTCAAACGCCCAGGTTTCCACTGGACTCACAGTCTACCCCGGATTGTGGCAACGTTATCTTAGCATCTGGCTTGGTATGGCAACTTGTCATGTGCACCCAGGAAATTTTTCTCAGCACAATGTCTCAGCCGCAGTTCCCATTCGCGTAGGACAGAGAAAAACCAGAACGTCACGATCGACCTTAAGCGGATATCGATGAGCGGTGGGCTGCTTGGGGAAGACACCGATTTACGTAAAGGGCCTAGACCAGGCACCATTAGGGGATGAAATGGAAACGTGGATGGGGCTTGACTGTGGGTTGAAGATCCAACGGTTCGCAATAGGCATTCCCCAGAAAGTCGGGAAAATTCGCGGTGCAGAGGGCGGAGAGTCGCAGCAGGGCCAAGTCGGAGAAAGTCGGAGGAGATCGAAGATAGTAGATCCTCACGCCTGCGGCTGCGGGGCAGAGAGGGGGATGCTGAGATCCGGACTCTGGACCGGCATCTTGCTGATAGCAAACCGACAGTTTGAAGTCGTCGACGGCTGCTGAAAGAGGTTTAAGGCCGGTCGGGCGGCTCTGGCAGCCCTCGGCAGCGTGATTCTGGCGGGATGTATCGCGTGGAGACGACGCAATGCAATCCATGTGCCTCCAACCGTGAAGCAGGGGCGGCTGGCATCGCACAGCAGGACCCGCGGCAGGTTTACCGGCTGATCTCGTGTCCTATCATACGATAAGAATCTTATATTCTGCAGCAACGGTTGGACAGCACGAGGTTTTCGCGTGGCACATAGCTTGAGCGTGCCAGGCTCCGATCATAATTTGTTCGTCCGAGTCCATCGTGATACATCGAGATTCCAAGCTTGCAAACAAGAAGAGGCGAGAGATACCTGGAAACAATCGTGATCTGGAAGCCCCGTGTAGACTCTGGGATGTGGATGTTGTGAGCCCGAACTCTCAAAGAACTGGAAGGTGGAAAATGTGCATAACCAAAAGGACCGTCGGAATACGAGACACATGCTGGACAACTGACATCAACCAACGGTCAGAATCAGACACGCTCTCATTGGGTGGCTGTATGTTTTTCCAACGCGATACATTCCGACGACAACGTACAGCATCGGCACTCAACTCGATACTGGTACTGTACTACAATGAATATGGGCAACCATAGTACCAGAGTGAGTGGCTCGTGGAGGCGTCTCATGCCCACAACTTCAGACGTTTTGGAGTACCTCAGTAAACAGCCTGTTCTATTGCAGTCGTCCGAGATAATCAAGGACATAGAACTCAATTCACGGCAGTTCAGAATGCGATATTGAAGTAAACTACATGTATCTCTGGTACGCGACCTCATGACTCTTGGTACCTTCAAGTTTGCCGTAGCCCCTCCAGAATCTTGTCCACCCCGCTACGGAGCGCCGCAGTGTCGGGCTTGCTCCGATTTTGCCCCTCGCCTGTCTCATGTCGAGTTTGCGCACACGACTACTAGGTACATATGTAGGTACTACCTAAACTTCCTTCCAGACACTGCAGAACCCAATCTGCCACGTAATGAATCGCGAAGAGGTACCGTAGATGCAGGATTCACGATGCCCGGCGGACAAGAACGTCGCAGGCGCGGGCAGATATATGCCCAAGAGTCAACATCGTGAGACATTGACAAATAAAGCGAAGAGCATATGCACAATTACGCATCTTCATGTGAAAGCGTTGCGATCTCCCATACAAGGAAAACAAGCCGTAGCCGTTTAGAGACACTCATCTAGTATTGCTATTGCCATCAGAAGGCGTCCCCCAAGCCTCAGCTGGGTTCCCTGGGGTCCATGGAAGAACACGGAATAGGCAGATGCAATCCCCAGCTTTTGCCTTGTCATGCCCGCTTGGGCCCCTGCAACAAGAGTCGGTTCCTATGCGTTCCTATCGCTCCGCCCCGTGACAGTCTCGAGTCTCGACAGTCAGCTCTGCAATGCGATTCTATCCGATCTAGCCCTCCCCCTTCCGGCTTCCACCACTCCACTCAACCGCATTGGCTAGCCCTTCCCACCACGGCGTCTCCTCTGGCGCCGTGCTCCCTACGTCAGTTCTACCCACGTACAAAGAAAGAACCCACCGTCGACTACCTAAGTGAATTGGTACCTTAGTCTGCCGTAGGACCGCGAGAGGTCGCCTCCCGATTTTGCGGATGTCTCCAGCAGGAGTACTCCGGTTTGAATTCGTGCCCCAGAGCCCAATCAATGTCTGAGTCTGGCGGCCGGCCAGTGGCATGTCTCGAATCGGCGTCATGGGCTCCACGGCTACTGTCTTCCATATATATCCTCGGTCTCGGTCTATGACTAGCAAACCGAAAACCTACCTATCTAACATCCAATATCCCGACTACCTAAAGATTGCCCCATATAATCGTTTTCGAAATCGCCCGTTACCTACAGCCCTGAACCCAGTAGCCGCCCATTTACCCCGTAATCTCACGATATCCAGAAGCTTAAGAACCATGGCCGACCCCGTGCAAAGAACCTCTTCTCCCTACACGGATCCAACAGTGAAAGGTCCCAAGTCTCAACAGCTTTCTTCCGGCCTCGCACGCTCTCTTCTCCAGGACAACAAGAGTGAGTCTGATACCCTCTCGGATGACCCGTCCCGTCTGATAGCAGGATCAAGAATCTTAACCATCATTTGGGTTTTCTTCGTGAGCTGATCCTTGTTCCGATAGTGATCGCCAACAACAAGGTCAACAAGACCGCTCTGCATCCCAGTGGTGTTGAGTAAGTCCACGATCCTCCATGAGAAGGACACGAGACAACGAGACTAACGCTTCGGAGACCACAACACGAAAGGGAACACACAGAACTCGAGGAGGAGTTGCACGAGAAGGCACACATCGACTACGACAGAGTTGCAATTGTGAGAACGCAATGACATCGAAGTCATACGACATCTATCTAACCGTCGTCTAATAGATTCCCAACCCCTCTGTCGCAGCCCTGTACGAAGATGCTTTGGTAAGTCTGCACAAAACAAAAGCCACTCATAACCATATCAGAGTATTAACGCCTTGAAGGTCTACGAGATGGGTTCGGCAATTGCCTCGAGCGGCGCCTTGACAGCCTACTCTGGTGCAAAGACTGGGCGATCGCCATCAGACAAGCGAATCGTGAAAGAACCATCATCAGAGAATAACGTCTGGTAGGTTGTCATGTCATCCCTCACCGATTTCGCGCGGTATGTGTCTAACATGATCATCAATAGGTGGGGACCTGTAAACAAGCCAATGGCTCCCGAGGTAAGAATTTTTGGTCTCGAAAGTCTTTGAGCAACCTCAATTTCCGCGATGCTTTCTGTCGCTAGTATGCACTGTTGTGCCATCGCCGTACGCTCGTCTGCGTGTTGCTCTCCCTTTCTCATTCCTCGGCCTTAGCGGGCGTCACTCCGGCACTGGGCAGGGCAGCAGTCACTACGTCAGAAGGGTTTTCGCCAAATGACTCCCCTCCAATTATGGGTCCTTTCGCTTCCAGTCGCAGGACTTGATTCAAGCAGCGAAAATCGTTGGAGTCAGGCAATTGTCTATCTACTACGCGATGTGCTTCGGACTCTGTCTCTAAGTGACCCCTGCCAGTGGCGTCATATCAGCTGCATGCCTCGGTCTGCTGCGGCCATGCACGGCCAATCCATGCACCCCGCCAACCCTATTTCCTTTCAGCCCCTGCTGTTGGCTTCTGCCCCCCCCCACACTCACGAGCTGCTCACGTGCCTGTGAGTTCGGTCGACCGGAGCCGTCGCCATGCCTTGAACCGCTTGCGAGTCATGTTTCAATGTTGGCGATGTGTGGGATCTGCTAACATGGCTCTGCTACTCAGGTCTGGAAGATCAACCGCGAACGTGCAGTTGACTACCTCAACACCAGAACGAGAATCTATGTCGTCGATGGCTATGCTGGCTGGGACGAGAAGTACAGAATCAGAGTCCGTGTCATCTGCGCTCGTGCCTACCATGCGCTCTTCATGAGAAACATGCTTATCCGCCCTCCTCGTGAGGAGCTTGAGCATTTTCACCCCGATTACACTATCTATAATGCTGGCTCATTCCCCGCCAACCGCTACACCGAGGGCATGACATCTGGAACCTCAGTCGCCATTAACTTTGCCGACAAGGAGATGGTCATCCTGGGTACCGAGTATGCCGGCGAAATGAAGAAGGGTGTCTTCACCGTCCTGTTCTACGAGATGCCTATCAAGCATAACGTCCTGACGCTACACTCTTCGGCTAACGAGGGCAAGAACGGCGATGTTACACTCTTTTTCGGTCTGTCTGGAACCGGCAAGACTACTCTTTCCGCTGACCCTAACCGGATGCTGATTGGCGACGACGAGCACTGCTGGAGTGACCGTGGGGTCTTCAACATTGAGGGTGGCTGCTATGCTAAGACGATTGGTCTTTCGGCCGAGAAAGAGCCTGATATCTTCAATGCCATCCGCTTCGGATCCGTACTTGAGAATGTTGTCTTCCACCAGGATACTCGTGTTGTCGACTACGATGACGCAACTCTTACAGAGAACACCCGTTGCGCGTACCCGATAGAATACATCGAGAACGCCAAGATCCCCTGTCTATCCGAAAGCCACCCCAGCAACATCATCTTGTTGACATGCGATGCTCGCGGTGTGCTTCCCCCAATCTCCAAGCTCGACAGTGCCCAGACCATGTTCCACTTCATCTCTGGCTACACCTCCAAGATGGCCGGAACGGAAGATGGTATCACTGAGCCTCAAGCTACCTTCTCGTCTTGCTTCGCTCAGCCCTTCTTGGCTCTTCATCCCATGAAGTATGCTAAGATGTTGGCGGAGAAGATTGAGCACCACTCTGCCAATGCTTGGTTGTTGAACACTGGCTGGGTTGGTGCTGGTTACGTCCACGGTGGCAAACGTTGCCCTCTCAAGTACACGCGTGCCATCCTCGACGCCATCCATTCCGGCGAGCTCGCCAAGGTCGAGTATGAAACCTACGGTGTTTTCAACCTTCAAGTGCCAAAGACCTGCCCCAAGGTGCCCTCTGAGCTGCTCAACCCCAAGACGGCCTGGACGGCCGGCTCGGAGAGCTTCGACCAAGAGGTCACCAAGCTGGGTGCTCTTTTCAATGAGAATTTCAAGCAGTACGAATCAGAGGCCACGGACGACGTCAAGGCCGCTGCCCCGGTTGTTTAAAAGCGAAGCAAGGCGCTAATGAGACCAATGTTTTTTCGGCAATGATACCACAAACAAAACCACTTCTCAGTAGGCCTTCCGCCTCGGTTAGGATTTGGCGGTGCCAAGGGAATGGCACGACTCGAGGGCGGGCTGAAGCGAACACGCAATACGCTGCACCACATACTGTGGAAGGACCTGGCAAAGCAACGCCAGCAATTTTAATGTCTGCTTCTAGATGACATACATGATGGGACTTGGTGGACATTCGTCTCTTTTCTCGTCAAATTTCGAGATATTCATTGCACAATTTCATAGCATTGGATAGCTGCATCCGACTAATGGGGAAAATACCATCAGCGGCGACCGAGTTTTCAACTGATTCCTAAACGCCATGCAATGTGATTCTGATGATAGTAATTTGTGTCGTAGTCCTTGGTCGTGGCCAAGGCGAGCTCGAGCCATTTCAGATATAAGCTAGTTTGACCTCATTCTGCCCTCAGGTTTTTGATCGTGGTCTCAAGCCTTACGTAGATCCATAGCTTTTGAAACCATCGAGTCGCTTCAGCTAGTTATCCGCTCAATCTGTTCATTCTGGATAAATCAGATCTCGTCTGTCCGCTAGTCTGGTAGGAGGCACCGGTGAGGGATAGGGATTGAAGTCGTTTCTATTCAGTGTGCCATCGCTCACAAATACCCCATTTTCTCTAAGGGCGCTTCGTCAAATCGCGGCTATTTACTATGTTTCACTTCTTTACGTCTGTTTAAACACGCGTTTAAGTTTATATAAAGCCCTAAAGTTGTTGGTGGGTGCTTATTTTGAATCACCTAGAGCAATGCTTATGAATTGGAATAAAAAAAACACTGGATATTTTGAATTATGAATAAAGTTAAGCCCAGTACAGTATTTGTGTGCGAGAGGAGGGTCGAAAGCGGAAGCATTTCGAACAAGGGACGAGGACAACCCCAAAGAAAAGAGTTAGATAGTGTTGATGAATAACTACTTGCAGTTTTTAAGTAGGATTTGATATAAAGGTATGTTAATTAATCAGCAGTCTAAGTATTACTTATATAATAGACTTTCATTCGCGTTGCTTTGACCTGGTCACGAAGTTTTACGGCAATTTGTCTGTCGCCGTTCTTGTATGCCAACGCAGTGAGAGTGGCTATTGTACCGGCAAGGAACTTCTCATTGGCGGCCCTGCTAAACTGTTATATTCAAATTTTGAATATGAATTTTCTTTGTTTTTGCTAGTTTATCGAATATTAGGGTCCATTTAATTCGTCTGGTTAATGCCAAGACGAAATTCATGGGCGTTTATGAAGATTTTTTCTGGGTTTCTAAAGTGTAATGCGTATCACCGCACGCCAGAACCCGATTGGAAGACTTTTGATCAATGTACCCAGGACTAGTACTGACTTTGATTATTTCAGGCCAACATCTCGACAACTGCGAAACAGATTTTTATAGCTGCACAGTCTCGATATTTGTCGTAACATTGCCCTGTGTCGCGCGGCTGTAAGGACACACCTCCTTCGCCTTGGCAACAACCTTCTCGATTTGATCTTTCTCCAAGCCCCGAATGCTGACCTTCATGTCGACGCGGATTCCCATATCGAGCTCTTTCATGTCGCCGACGAGATGTACGGTACTCTCAACAATGCTGTCATCTGGGTTTGTTGGCATGCGAATGCCCATAGATGCTGCTACTGCGTTCATAGCTGACTGGAAGCATGCGCCGTAACCTGCCGCGAAGAGTTCTTCGGGATTCGTCTTGCCTTTGTCGCCGGGGCCGCCTAGCGCTTTTGCCATCGTCAGACCGACCTGGAGGTCATCGCCTTCGACATGTCTGAAAGTCAGTCCTTGTTAGCAGTTTTCGGCCACAAGAAGTCAATCAGTAACATGGCATACCCAGTACGAGCTCCCTTGACTTTTGCGTGTGCCGAATAGAGGACGGGTGCTGAATCCGTGTTCAAATACCGGCGTGCGAACGCGGGTCGGGCCGCTGATCTCATCGCGGGACGCGAGATGTGTCGCGCGGCGGCGATGATGGGTTGGAGGCGTATGGAAGACATTGATACTCGTTTCTGGATTCAATTGGGCTTGGAATAATCCACGGTCAAGGAGAAATATTTCTGAGTAGGAACATTAGTTCGTTAGAGATCAACGTTTATATGTTTATTCTAGACTAAATGCCATTAAAATCCCCTAGCCGTCGCATGGTATGGCATGTAAGCGTCATTGAGCTATGAGCAATCCGTGACGTCGAAGATCTTTAAGCCTCAAAGAGCCGACCCACCTACTACCATTGTCACTGCATCCTATTTCCAATTCGCAATTAAACCAATACTAATAAAGCGCAGGCTACTTAATAATATTTGTAAAGTGAGTCGCCAACGAATTCAAGCGGCCACGGCGCGTGGGTGTTTCTCCTGGAGAATCTAGGCGACGGGCGGTCTCGTCTTATTACCCAACCAAACAGAGAGTAATTGCAATCGGTCTGAGACTTTAACATATCTGTATTGAGATCGGAAACATCATTTCAATAATTCTCCAAGTTGATTTTCGAACCTTACAGACATACATGTACGTTACGACTTTAAACCGCGCGGGACCGTGTATATACCAGGTACCAACCGCCCCGTTCATAGCCTGACCAGACTCACGTTGAGAATACCCTCGTCATTCCTCAAGTCTTGTAGTACTTCCTTCGTAACATCCCCATCCACACCTAAAATCATCAGCGCCTCGTCGCCATTTGCTTTCACTCCGGTGTTGCCAGAGTCCTCTAGGCCCTGTACAGCTGAATCCAGTCTCGTCAACACCAAACCTTCGGCATCAGCTGGCGGGCTGGGCGGGCTACTCGGAAGCTTCTTGTCCAAACTTGCTACTTGCATAAACCGGATATTGATGCCGAATCGCCCAAGAACTGAGCCGACACCTCCAATCTTCCCAGGCTCATCGTAGTTGTGCAGAATAAGCAGAGTGCCGTCGGGCGTGAAGCTAGATGTGAAACGGTCAAGTCGCGAGATATAGACATTATTGCCCGACACGTAGCCCTCGATGATTTGGCCGTCGCCATCCTTCCGCTTTACCTTCTTGTCTGGGTCTGCCGCAGGCAGGGCTCGCAAGGTCACTAGGCTTGCATAAACGGAGTCTTTCTTCCCAGCTCCACCTTCGCTGTGAGCGTGCACTTCGCTGATCATGATGCCCTTCTCTCGTGCGACAGCAGTAGCGTTCACGATGTTCACTTCGCTACCTCCTGCATCTGAGAAGGGTGATACTAGCCCTCTTATTAGGGCCGCGAGTAAGGGACGCGTGTTCGAGACATTGGCCAAGTCACCCCGGTAGACAAGTTCAAATTGCTTGGCCCCTACGGAAGTCGTAGAGGAGGCAAAATGCTGTGTGTAAAGCCCGCCCATACGCTCAACGAGTTTGGCATATGGCTTTAGAGCGCGATACTCCTCAGGTAAGATCAAGGGAGCATTGACGGCGGATGTCGGAAGCTCGCCTCGTAGTACAGCAGCGACCTGCGTACAAACGTCGACTGCAACATTCTCTTGTGCTTCGACCGTACTGGCACCGAGATGAGGCGTGGCGACAACTTTATCATGGCGCGAGAGCTCCCATGCCGGCGTGTTCGGCTCGGGCGGTTCTTTTGTAAACACGTCGATTCCAGCACCCGCAATGACTCCATTGTTGAGAGCATCCAAGAGGGCGGCTTCGTTATATACACCACCTCTAGCGACATTCAAAACACGCGCCGTTTTCCTCATCATGGCGAACTCCTTTCCCCCTATCAGATCGAGCGTTGAGGCTATTAGTGGTGTGTGTATCGTAAGGAAGTCGATTTCTGGCAACATTTCATTGAGGGTCGGCACTATTCGCTCGACACCCGCTCGTCGGGCGATATCTGCGCTTGCGTATGGGTCGAATGCGATGACTTTCATGCCGAGACCGATGCACACTAGAATATAACATGAGACTCAGGCTTGTTCACAGGCTCGCAGATTCACGAAGAACGCAAAACAGAGCTCTCGTGTGACGTAGCGCTCAGCTTGTGTATGTCTGGGATAGTCTCCAATAACCTCACGAAAGACGGAACAGTACTTACTGCGCGCAACGTTCAGGCCAACCTTACCCAGCCCGACGATTCCAAGAGTCTTTCTTCCAACCTCAACTCCAACGAGCTTCCCTCTATCCCATCGCCCTTCCTTCGTGCCCCGATCGGCACGGCCGACATTTCGCGCCGTCGCAAGCAGGAGGGCGACAGTATGTTCGGCAGCTGCTACGATATTACCAGCAGGCGAGTTGACAACGATGATACCGCGTGCTGTAGCAGCCTTCACATCGATATTGTCTACTCCTACACCTGCGCGTGCGACAACACGGAGATGTCTCCCAGCATTTAGGACTTCGGCTGTCACTTTGGTTTCGGACCTGACAATGAGCGCATCGACGTTAGAAATTAGGGCCAGGAGCTCCTCTGGAGACACGCCTTTCGGTCGAGAATCTACTTCGTAGTCTGCGGACAGTAAAGCTAATCCATCAGGAGATACCTTCTCGGGGACGAGGATCTTGGGTTTCTGGGTTATTGCGGTCATTTTGTGTTTTGAATGAAGATAGCGTAAATTTACAGCTCGAGAGTCAAGAAAGCGCCTTAATTTGGGTATATTGTCCTGAGTGAGTGAGGCAAGGGGTCGATCTGCCCTCGTAAACCGAGACAAGTTGTTCAAGCAGATGTTGTTCCTTTGATGCCGGAGATTTGATCAACACTTAATATCAAAACCGCAAGCCACGAACAATGGCAAACCTCGTTGCAACTACAGTATGCTTTTAAATTCACATGTGGTATAGTCCACGTACCCTTTCGATGGCGGAGGGAGAGCATGAGAGCGCAGGAATGACGTCCGTACGCTCCAGTGTTTTGGTCATGCAGCAGCTGCATCCCTCGCCTTACACTGCCTTTCCAATCCCACCATTCACTGCTCTGTCGCCCCCCACCGGAGCTCGACACCAACTGGAACTAGACCCCGCGTTCCCCGGACGCAATGGACATGTACCTGACGCATATATGCACGGCAAGCAGATCCGCTTACTCTCGATTCGACGACAGGATAGGCAGCTGATTTGTGACTACGTGCTTTTCGCTCGCATAGAAGGCAAGCCACATCGCAGCATTGCTCCGCTGTCGGATTGCCAATGTCTGCAAATACGAATCAGTCCACGGGACCCTGTCTTTGGGGAGTTGACAGGGACGATCGACTCAATACCCATGGTTCATCCGGCAGAGACCAGAAGGACACCTGATCCGAGGCACATGATCAACAAGCGAGACGAGAGGGCTTGATCTGATGTAATACCCCGATTGTTTCTGACTTACTAGCATCTCAGCATTATTTGCTTTACTTTGCGGCGTCTATTCTCTCAGGGTAGAGGAGCTTTACATGACGGCGTATTCCGTTGCTGAGCCCCCACACCCCAGAGGTCAGATCTAGGGACGGCTTCTAGAATGCGGGGGCGGGTTGCCAATTGACATTATTAACACCTCCTATTAAGTCCCGATAAGAGGTGATGATCACTCTCAGGCTACCTGACTTAATAATCAGCCGGGTTCCATTCAGTCGTGTCTATTCGCAACTCTTTGAGGCTCACAGGAACTGACGGATCGCATGCTCATGTCATCTGCACATGCGCTTTATTCGTCCTGATCAGCCAAGCATTGGAGATGCATAGAATGGTCTCATTGAATCGAAGAGGCTGCTTCAACCTGCCAGAGCTTTGTCGAATAGAATTGGGCGATCCAGGTTGGAGAAGCGATTTGACCCCTTGCTGCTGTGCAACACACCTGACGAGGCGATCATTGCGCCTTTGCAGAAAATATGTTTCATATGGCTATACATACGCCGATTACGACCCTTGTGGACACGACTGGTTCACTTTGATGCTGCATACCTATATAGATGGATAGCCAAACCCCTACCTTTAGCCAGCATACCATCTGTCATGACTTGCGAAAGCTCTTCTTTCCTCAACATTTTGAAATTGTACATACTACTTTATCGTCTCTGCATAATATCCCAATCACACTCAACAAAACCACACCCTCCTGAACCCGAACCGGATAGGGCCATCATCGCAGAAAAAGGAGGCACCGAAAGTCCGATGAATAAAGAAACCGTAGGGAAAGATGCAGTAGATGACCAAAGAAGGGAATCCAAAGCCACCGTTGCACTCAGTGACCCTGGCAACGTGTAGTTGTTGACCAGATACAAAATAGCGTGCACTTTTACTTCAAGACCGAACATTGAAAGAAACGCTTTCGCTGACTCGAACAGCCGCCTACCAGTTTGAAGGGTCAAGATCATCCAGAACGGACTTGCCGGCATCCAGAATGGACTGACCGGCCTGAGCAAAGTCGCCCCCGAGTGATTGAAAGGCTTGGCCTATCTGGTTGGCGGTGAACCCGATCTGACTCAGCGCGCCTTGTACTTGGTCGGCACCCCAGCCGTACGCGCTTTGCAGGGCGGAGGCTATTTGTCCAGCATCGGCGCCAAACGCATCATTGAGTGCCCCAGCCACTTCTTCGCCGGTATATTCGACCTGCTGCATAGCTTGCGCGACACCCTGTACCGACAAACCAAGGGCATCTTTAAGAGCGCTAGCAACCTGTGAGGGATCAAAGGCTTCCTTGAGGCTCCCAGCTATCTCGTCGAGGGTGTAGCCTGCGTCGTTCATCGTAGAGGCTACCTGGGCGGCATCTTGGTTAAAACCATCACGCAAAACGGTGGCAACCGAGTCGATCCCCGTGATGACGTCCTGCTGGACCTTGCTGGCCCATGCTTGAGCCGTACTTAGCAGGTCGTTAAACAGTGACTCGGCATTTTGCTCGATATAGGCGACGATGGCCGACACCAGATCGCTTACCGCTTGAATGTGCGCATCCGCCGTGAAGTCTCCGAAGTTGCGCGTCAAGCCCTCAAAATCGAAGCTGCCTCCAACTTGTAGGATGACGTCCGACGAGCTTGTAGTTAGCGTGAAGTGGGCGCTGGCTAATGCCACCAAGGGAATGGAGCCCAGACTCACTCCCCCTATCGAGGGGAGCGAAATAGTGTCATTGATGCCGAACTGAAACGAAGCGGCTAGATTGTGAAAATCGGCCAATGTACAACTTATATTCGACTCCAGCAGCCCACCAAATTCTGCTTCATCAACTTCAAACTCAATACCGTTCGAGGTGATATCGGCAGCCAATTGCACATTTTCCACCTCGAACAATTTCAGACTACCGTTGAGGTGCAGGAAGGGGGAGGCGAACGTCTGGATCTTCAACACCGCGCCGCCAGGGGGTACCAGTTGCTTCGTCGTGGCGCTTTTCTGCGCCTGTTGCTGTGCGGCCGAAGTAGCTAACTGATTATTTTTGATGGGACTGCCGCTAGCATCCACCTTGATGGAAACGCCGGTACCGTCGCCCGCTATCGAGAATACGCTGCCAAGCGACAGCGGAGCCATCTCGATGTCGGCTGTCAGCCCGTTGGTGAGGTCAATTTCGACGTCGCCGTAGAAGCTGAACGCCAAGATGTTGGCGGCTGCGCTGAAGCCATAGCCCATCTTGGAGAGCGACCCGTCAGGCAGCGCCACAGGTTCCATGAGGTTTTCGGCCCACTGGAAAGATAGATCGGTAAACAACACCGGCACGTCCAAAGAACATTGGGCATTGGTGAAGACGGTGAGCACGTCTGTCAGGTGCATCTGAGGTACATAGAAAGAGATGTAGAGGGGTGTTGGCACCTCCCCTACCAACTGGCAGACCACGGCGAACGTGTCGTCGTCAAGGGGCACCTGGAAACCGCTGCCAGGGTCACCGATGTGCAGTTGACCTGACAAGCCAATCGCCGCACCAGGCGGCTCAAAAACTATGCCGAGACCTACGCCAAAGCTATCGAAATGCACACCCTGCATCCCAGGTGGTGCCGGCAGCGACGTGTTGTCTCCCTTGATGACCACGCCGAAGCTGGCCTCGATATTATCGATGACCATGGACACATCAGCCTCGAAGGCCTTTCCGAATATATTGAACGGGATGCCCCCAGTGACGGTGAAGATGACGAACTTGAACAGCGGGTTGATGTCAATGGTGGCAGTGGGTTTAATGATGTTCAAGGTTGCCGAGCCGCCAAAGGGTACGTGCATTGCATCGAGACTGATGGAAAGTCGGGTGCCCAACACGCCCAGGTTGAAGCCATAATTGAAACTAACCGCCACCTGAATCTTCTGGACGTCAAACAACGACCCGAAAAACTGCAGTGCCTGATCTGACTGGGCA
Organism: Xylariaceae sp. FL1272; assembly: GCA_022432385.1. Classification (NCBI taxonomy): domain Eukaryota; kingdom Fungi; phylum Ascomycota; class Sordariomycetes; order Xylariales; family Xylariaceae; species Xylariaceae sp. FL1272. The sequence goes on from JAJJXC010000004.1 coordinate 1,394,118, forward strand.
GGCAGCTTGCTCAGGTCTATCTCGGCTCGAATGGCGAGCACATCATTTTGGGTATTACAAGTGAAATTGGTTACCACGATGTCCGGAAAGTCGGACGGCCAGCTTCCGCCCAGTTGAGTCACGAGACTGCTGAGTGAATATAAGGCCTGATCCAGGGGCTTGCCTTTGCTCTCTGGTAGCTCTGCCGTATATGTGATGCGCATCATATAGGTAGCAAACGTGCAGCTCGCATAGGTCGGACATTGGGTAAAGAACTGATTTACCGGCGTGACCAATGGCTTTGAGCTGTCTCTCCAGAGGGCTCGAAAGGCTAACGTGAGCGGGTCGTTCTGATTATTGCTGATGAAGGTAATGAACTCCATGGTCTGAGCCATGGCATTCACGTCGGCCTGTCCCACGCTAAGCGGCCCGGTGCTGAGCCCTGACAAGTAAATACGCCGCGCCAGGGGAACATTGGTCGTTGCATTGCTGACAATCAGCACTGTGGCTGGGTGAATCAGCTGCACCGAAGCCGTGGTGTTAGCGGGCACCGTTGCAAGCAAGGTCAAGGTGCCGAAGTAGTTGGCATTGTCCTCGTTGCTAAATGAGTCGTAGACCGTAACGCTGAAGCCTAAGCTATTAGCAAAAGATACCGTGGTAGCAGACATTGTGGCAAGATCAAGCAGTGCGTGAAATAAATAAATGGAAAAGATTAAAGCGAGTAGTAAGGTCTTCCGGAGTTGTGGTTGTTGTTACCGTTCTTATGTTATAGTTGTAGTATGGCTTTTATCAGGGGAGTTGTCAATTGACTTTATGCTTAAGACTGCTATACCTGCTATCTCTTAGTCGTTTGTTCCACGGGCTCATCCGCAACCTACGGGTGTACCCGCCCAATGCTGTCTCAAAGTGAAACATCTGCTTCCCTACCTAGGGGCGCTTAGTATACTCCGAGTCAAGACACAGCATATTTCTGCACCATTTCCTTACATATTGACAATCTTGACCGGTCATGCAGGAGTGGAAATGATAACACAGTGAGACACAAGTGTGCACATCCCCCGCCTCTGGTCTGACTACGATCAGTCGTGAGTCCGAGGTTGGCTGGCCATGTTTAGTATTAGGCCCGGAGCTGGCTGATTTGAATCAACAGGGAGAATAGTGGCTGCTGAATACGAGTAATAGTGTGAGTTTCGGCCCTGACCGAAACCTCGTGGCGGGCTGTCTAAGTCGCGACAAGCTCGAGACGACCTCACCACAGCAACAGCATCATTATTCAGACGGCCTTTTACGTCTAAGCCCAACACTGCGGTATAAGCTATGCATATATATAGCTGCAAAGAATGCCTCATTCTTGCTCGGTCCATATCCTATCTGTATCCAGTCGTGCTTCTCCTCTTTGCCCTGATCAACCATGAGTTCCACCACTTCCAACAATCCTCCCAATCCCATTGCCACGATTACCAACAACCTGGGCTATGATGTGGACATATACGATGTGACCAAACCCAACGCCACTACGAGCTCGCAGGGGCCATTGACGTACACCCTTCTTGCCACTGTACCCAACGGCGTCACTGCCCAGCAGGTGCAAACCATTCAAATTGCCAGCCAACTACAAGCCATGCGTACAGGCACCATCACAGCACTAAACAACAACTATTACCAGCAGTTTCCGGTGGCCGTGCTGCCTGTTTTACCCTTCGGTCCCTCAGCTGACTTCACTCTCACCAGTGACATGCAGCAGGCCATGGAGGACTCCTTCAAATTCATAAAATACTCACAGGCCAACCCCTCCTCGCAAATGGCCACGAACTTTCGCACAGCCCTGGGCGACAAGACCAGCCAGAAGAATGCAGTCAATACCTTTTTCCAAGGCACTGCCAGCTTCCAGAAATGCACCTTGAGTACATGGATAGCAATACTCAGCTGGCAAGCCCAGTTCACGAACGCCTGGCAGGGTAGCTACTACCTCTCCAGCGTGCCTAGCCGCAGCAGTGCTGGCAGCACTACAAGCTCATCTGCCCCGGCTTTGGTAGCAACGCTGGTCATTACAGCTAGCGCGACAACCAGCTCGGCAGTGCTGACAATGGCTGGCACAAGCAACGAGAACACGCCAGTAGTAATGACAGGCGACGGAACAATGCAGGAGCAAAATCCGGGCACTGGCAACCTGTCCGTATCCCTGACCCCGACCTGGCTGAATATAACCCAGACCAGCCAGCAGAACGGTAAGACGGTATCCAATTATGTTATCGGAGCTATGTTCACGGGCACAATCAACGCAGTGAGCGTGGCTGGCAACCTTAATCAGGTGGCCATCCCAAGCACCTTAGATACCTCGAAGAACGCCACTGACAAGAACTCGGCGAATGGCTTCACTTTCAACTCCTTCGCCCAGCTGGTGGGAATGTTGACATCGATTGGTATGCTGTATTACATGGCCAAGGGCCACAAGGCTGCAGAGACGCAAAGGGAAAATGATGCGCAAAAAGACGCTACCAGCGAGTCGGACGCCAAAGCGAAAGGGGACAAAGTCGAAACGGACTATCAGGCAAATGAAGTTTCTCTCGTGCGCACAGAGTCGGAACAATTGGAGGCCAACACTGTGCCAGAGGTTTCGGGCGCCTATAAGCAGGTAAACCAGGCCGCAGATATCCAAAACAAGTTATCTACTGTACAAGACCAGGAGGGCAAGCTAGAGGAGATTTTGGAGGATGGTCCAGCTACCCAGGCCACTGAGGATGCAGCTCTAAACCTTGAAAAGGTCAGCACCAACCTTGAGAAAGCGATGGATCCTGCCACAAGCGCGACTGAGCGCGACGCAGCTATGACGGATGCTACTACCACTCTCACCGACACGAGTAATCAGCTGGATGCAGTGTTGAAAGATCAGGGTACCCAGCTTCCACAAGAAGAGGAGAAGGCGCTATCAGACGCCAAGGACGCGCTGAATAAAGCGCAAGACCAAGCCGATGCCGTAGAGCAGAACGAAAAGGAGCAACAGCAGCAGGACGAGAATGATGGGAACGAAGATGTAGACCCAGACCAGTTCGAAAATCCTGAGGTGGAAGACCCAGCCCCCTTCATCGGAGAATAAGTTAAGCTGGTGCGCTCACCAGCACTATGCCAAACATCATTAGGTGTTTGCTGTTGTATTAGAGCTTGGAGGAGTATTGAGTAGTTTGATGTCTACTAGGCGCTGATCATGTACTATTTTCACCCGGGGGCCGTTTTACCCTTAGCGTTACATGACGGGTCGATGGGTTAATTTCTCGTGGGTTAATTTCCTTCATTCTTTTAGCTTCTATCTATTTGCTGTTTCTCCCTGAGGTAGAGGTAAGTGTTGCGTTTTGCAGCTCTCTCTTCTCTACACAGAAATGCGAGTGAGTTGCGGCGAACCTACTCCTCCTTAGAGAAATAGAAACAACCAGTAGTAACCTGCCGAGCATATCCATAACGTCGGCCGTTTCCCATATCAATAAACGATTCGCCTACAATAAGACTGCCGTTATCTCTACACATTTTTAAGCGGTAGGACCAGACCTCGCAATGTAGAACGTTGAAATCGATCCTCAGATTGTCCTGCTCGTTCTCGGGAAACTAGTAGTACAGAAGTCATGCTAGTTCAATGTTACACTGCGGCACAGCCCAACTGCGATATATATGATCCGTAGATGCTCAAAATTGCGGCAAGCAGGCACGGGGTTGTATGGCATCAAAGATTGTGTCATTGCAAAAGGAGAGAACCTTGTGAGATTGTTGTATGCCTGCCGTATTTACTACGTGCCCCAAAATGCAGGTACACTATGCAATGAGTATCTTGCGATTCTAGTCGGCTTCACATATAAGAACGAGTAAAGATCAATTTTGGTCGTCTTTTGGCCCCTTACTGCTAAGCCACACAACCTCCAAATTTTAGACAGAGGCGGGCGAGGAGCTCCTATTCAATTATTGCGCGTTAACAGTGAAATGTACTTGGGCTTGGGATTCTCAATGCCACCGACGATCCATCTTGATACTCCAGGGGATAGAAAGCGTTGTATGCTCCTCTAACCAGACTATAAAGCTTTGCACTCTTTCCAGGCTTATATTGAAGAATGAGCTTCTTGATAGTATTTACGACCTCAGATGAAGCCATGGACCTTTCCCAAGACTCGGGCAAACTTTCATTCTCGTCCCATAGGAGAACGTCTGTGACCATACGTGCATCTCTCAATTTGCAGGGCATGATAGAACAGCAATTATTTTTCACGATTAGAAAATAAGAGATAGGCTACAAGAGACCGTGGCGGATGCGACCGTATAACACCGGTTGGTCGAAAGCACGGTTTTATGTCGTGTGTTTTGTGAGAAAGAAAAGCTTGGCGCGATTGGAGCTGGTAAGGCACCAAAAAGAAAGCAATCGTGTCACGTTGGATTTACCTAATGCGTCTCAACCAACGAATTCCGGCATAGCTTGCACGCCTCCGACGAGAACATTCAACTTCAGAAAGAAGAGGGGAAATGGGGCTCCTATAAAGAGAGAGGGCTCACTAAGGAGAGCGAGCTGCAGGAATGCCAAGAAATGACATCTGCAGATTTGGGATGTTGTGGACCAGAAGTGTCTTCTGCCTCAGCAGTGTTCCGACCGGGTTTATTCAGGGTTCGGGCTATGTTTAAGGACCTCTGCCCCTACCATCACCGGCGTGCCGACACCATGCAATATGGGGGTAGTGTAAGAGACTTGATTGTCCGTCATAGGGCCTGCTCGATATTCGAAAAGGTTTGCCTTATAACGATGGAGGGGAGAGTTATTAGTGCTGGGGTTTTTTATCCCCTTTCCGGCCGTCATCGGTATCTTTGTATTCTTATTTTCCTTCTTACCCTCGTCGTCCAATCAATAGCTCTTTTTCGTACGAACTAGATATTATCAAATCAGTAGCACAGCCATTTATTCTTTAATTACACTCTACAGAGAGCAATCTGACAAGTCCCTTAATGACTATGAGGAGTACAGATTCAGCATTGATATAACACCATTTGCCTCGTGGTCTCGTGGTAGTTACACCGGAGCCCTTGAGGCCCAACCCTGTCGCACATGTCATTGCAAATCGCCTTGGCTCCAAATGTAAGAATAAGCTCGATGGCTTCAAAATCCCCGGAAGCATACCATACGGCGCAAAGATTGGGATGGACGTATCCCTGCTAGCTAGATAGACACTCTTGTGAAATGTAGATGAATGATTATCCATAATACTGCTGTTGCGCCATGTAGTAAGCCGCAATCATCGCGGAGAGTCGCAAAGGGGTATTGTGTAATCACAGCTGTAGAAATATTCTATTCTCCTTCTCGATAGCAATTCGCAAAATTCTGTAAGACCTTCAAAATAATCTGCAGTTGACATTATCAGTTTGCTTCCAATTACCCGATAGTGTATGATTGTACTAGTATCCCACATCCTAAGAAAGTATTTCATTGCAGCTCGATGTCATTCGACAGGTAGGCAATCATGCTTGAGCACTGCCCGGCTCAGCCACCGTCATTGGGACTGTTTATGTATATACTCAGCTAGCTCCAACTTGCCTTTCCAATGACGAGGCTCTTCCAAACCGTTGTTAATTGTATTGCGTTCTGCCCAAACCCTTGCATCATTTCAATATGGATCACAAGCAATGGAAAGTCATAGATGTCATTCCTCCGGCCAGTCAATGCCCTCTTAATGTATGCAACGACTTTTCTCAATCAACCAATCGGCTTCTTTATAGGAGGTATGGCGAAGACTGCGCAAGAGAAGGGAGCCAAAAAGAGACAGCAAAGGCAGCACTCAGATACCCTGGCACGCCTGGGTTCGTTGAGTCCTATATCACTTATCAAACAGTTGTTAAGTGGAAAAGGCTCGGCGATGCATCGAAGGCCGGTTGCCCTACTTGCGGCCTCTTCACGGAAGCAATCATTAGCTTCTATCCTGGAGGGGCCGATGGCATTGCAAAGGTTACAAAGGCGGAATATCTCGGGCCGTTCTTCATCATTACCCATTACTGGAATAGGAAAAACGAACTGCGATGTCAGCTAAGTTTATCTTGCCCTACATACTTCGGAAACTTCCAAGTCAACCTATATGCACAAATAGGACATGTGCAGTGCTCCTGGCCCCTGCCGCCGTTACCTGCTAGTCTCGTTGATCCGAGTCCGGTGAGAAAAATAGCTTTGGTCAAAATTTGGCTAGCAAAATGCATCTCAACCCATGCGATTTGCGGAAAAAACAAGAGCTCGAACGGAACCGCGTGGCGTTTGCCTAAAAGGGTTGTCGATGTCCTATATTCTCAAAACCAAATTCGCCTGCACGAGTCAAAAGACGAAACATCACAGTATGTTTGCCTAAGCCACTTTTGGGGACAGTCGCAGCCCCTTCGAACCACTCTCGCCAACGTTGACGATATGAGGAAAGAGATTGTATGGGAACATATCCCAAAGACATTCCAAGATGCGATATGTGTTGTTCGGGCATTAGGCATTCGATACTTATGGATTGACAGCCTCTGCATAGTCCAGGATGACCCGCAGGATTGGTCAGAGCAAGCAGCACTCATGTGTGATATTTACAGTAACGCAACCCTTACCATATTTGCGACGAGGGCAATGGGTTGTACAGATACTCTCTTCCCATCATTCCAACGCTCTTTTCAGAGTCGCGATGAGGAAGGAAACCCATTGAAACTTGCGGTGCGTCTTGAGTGCTTGCATTTAGACGAGCAACTCACCAAATATCCTCTCCTCATGCGTGGGTGGACTTTCCAGGAACGGTTACTTTCCCAAAGGATCATTCATTTCGGATACGATCAACTGTTCTGGGAATGCATGGAACATACCGCATGCGAGTACTCTGTTGACCTCGTTCGAGGGGCTATGAGCCTTAAGTCAATACACGATAGATATCCAGATTCCGTCGGGCCGACGCACTATCGAGAACTCTGGCATGAAATTGTGAAAATGTACTCTCGGCTTCAACTGACGTACCAGTCTGACCGACCTTTGGCCGTATTGGGACTTGCCGCAGAAATGGCCCCAAAGAGGCGTGGCCGGTACATGATGGGCCTTTGGGAAGATTCCCTCGTAGCTGATCTCGCATGGGCGCCTACCAACTCCGGCGGCGCTTTGCAAAGAGCAACGATAGGAGCGAAGCTGTCCGGCCCGTCATGGTCATGGGTATCTTATACCTACCCGTGTGAATACCCGGATGACAACAATACTTGGAGTGATGGAGACGTCCAGATAATCGACATAAAGGACCAATGTCTTTCAGCTGCTGGTGGGCAAGCTCAGCCGTGTATAACAATCAAAGGCAAACCAGTTTCCGGGATTGCAAAGGTACCAGATCCTATGCCGATCACCTACAAGGAATACCACGCAGAGGGATATCGTAGTCATCCCTGGTTTATCAACACATTTGGTCTTCCCAGGTCTTTCTTGGGCTGCTTCTACGGTTCTACAGACAAAGAGTTGCGCAGTTTCAATGGCGATACAATTCTATGTATGTCTCTCGGGGTTTGTTCAGCTCTCAAACAAACGCTAGAGACGGGTCTAGTTTTGAGATGTATCGATGCTTACGAGCAACAATACGAGCGCATCGGCACTGTGCAAATTGAAAATCGAGGAAGCGATTTCTGGGCTGACATGTTTTTTAAGAAACACAGAGTTATGACGATAGGCCTTGTATAGTTGGATGGCATACGCTACAAAAAAGAACAGCAAACACTGCTCTCTGATATATAGGACAGAGCTGCTTCCGCCACCGAGACCTGGGCAAAGACGAAAGTGGCTTCGCTCGCGTATGTCTCAAATCTTACCTTGTCTCGGCGAGCATGCTGAACAACTCAGTTGTATAGCCTTTCAGAGACAAAGCGGCGACTATATTGAGTTTGTACCGGCGTTTGTCCAGTTGTCCTGAAATACAAACGGAAGGAGTAGCTTGATATCTTGGACTACACGATTGCCAACTCACGAAAAGCATGGTGCTCCATGCAGCACCAACGTGTATCCAAGCCTGTCACGATCGAATACAGTTCTGGTACGACAGTGGCAGGACTACTATGAGCTAACCGACTCTGGTGGCCTCGATACGCAACCAATGCCGGAATGCTTCGTTAAGTAAGCATCGACCAATAATTTCACCAATCTTGATTACTAGGCCTGGTTACTTATTAGACCGACGAATAAGGCCATGGTACTGGCCGATCAGAACGACCCTCACTTGAAACCCAATCCGGACATGCATAGGAACAGATGTTGTCATTGAGGGGAAGACAATGTAGGTCCTCTTGGAGAGGCAAATAATGGAGTAAGGTTGTCGAATAAATTGAGAGCTTGAAGAGACCCTTTTCACAAACCATTGGTCACGAAAAAGTCTTTACCAATGCAAGAATTACAAGGTCATACAATCAACAACTGCGCATCTAACTCGAGAGCCTCTACTCTTATATCTCTCAACCAGGTTTTTTGTCACTTGTGGCTAAATCATTTGACCCTCTTTCGGGCTATGAAGAGTCTTTCGCAACTCCAGTAAGTGGGGCAACAAAATGCCATGGAGTGCAGCTAGTGCTGCCTGGGTACGTAAAGAAGTCTGCTTATCTCAAAATAAGAACCCGTGTCAATGTTTCGTTGTTTGTAGTGTGAGGCACTGTTGTACATATCAGCACCCCCAAAAAGTTGCCTTTCCTGGAAGCAACAATTGCAAGACGTCTATATCATCGGGCTTCACCTCACAGATAGTCATTATGCCCCCTCTCTGTTCGTTGCACGTACGACCGCCGCTGCAGTATCAAACATCGTCACTATGCTTAGTTCGAATGAATCATGAAGGTGGACGAAACCCATGATGCCGGATGATTAACCGGAAATTTGAGGGGAATAGGCAGTTCGGCATTATGACTCACCTTGATTTTCGAGCCTTGGTATAAGGACGTCTCTGGTATGGCTCTGTTTATTCTCCGCTGTCAGCCACTGAGGTCGCGGCTTCGGCAGGAGAGCAGATCACGGACTCGGCAGATTACGATGACAACGCATGTTTCATTTTTAGCTTCGCGTACCCACAGCTTACGAATTTATGCATGATCTTCGACGACCTAATGTATACGAAGCCGGTGGAAAGCCTCACCTTCTATTGAAGGTTTCTTGACCTGCCACCAGTGTACAGACAAAATGCCCTAGCCGAGGATCGGGTTTCTCATGCAAGAGAGGCGAGGGCACGATACATTCTCAATAAAGGGGAATGCAAGAACAATAGAACAGTTGACATGAAGTCCAACCTCACGACATAATACTAGACCGACTGTAGCTCTGAAACTTAGATGGGCACTCGAACTCATATTATTCAGCTCATGCTCAGCCATACAATCCGATCAAGCAACAACGTCAACCACTCCAGACGCCCGCCCAATCACACCCCCTAAAAGTTATCCTTCCCAGCAAACCGCTCATTCTGCACAATCTCGACCCAGTATCCATCAGGATCCAGCAAGAACGCAACATTCTTCATGCGACCATCAGTAAGTCTTTTCTTCCAGTTCGTGTCCATGCTCTCGAATCTCGAGCACGCCGCATCCAGATTATCGACCGAGACACCTGCCTCTGATTAGCCAGCATTCCCCAAATTCCCTCAATTCTGAAATGCCAACTCACAGATGTGTCCGAACCCCTGCGGCTGAGAATTCCCATCATGATACTTGAAGTTCTCGTCCTTCTCAGTGCCGTAGTTCCAAGTGAGTTCCAGCAGACCCTCCTTCTCAGCCGTGAACCCATTCTCGGGTACGCCCTCGGTACCGGGGTATCCGAGGAAATACAAGTTGAAGCCCGCGGCGGACTGCTCGCTGGTGCGGAAGAGCGTCATGCCGAGCACCTCCTGGTAGAACTTGAGAGACTTCTCTGCGTCTTTGACGCGGATCATGGTGTGGTTCTGCATATAGCCTTATTAGCTACTTCAAGAAACAAGCACCTAGAAGAGCTTGCGTAGTTGAGAGGCTCACCATGCGGTAAGTACCAGGATCAGTAGTAGCATCCTGCTCCTCAGGGTCATCCGCGCCCTTGGTCCCAATCCTCTTCGAGATAATCTCAACCCAATACCCATCGGGATCCAGCGCAAAGGCAATATGCTTCATTCTGCCATCGGTGAGTTTCTTCTGGAACTTGTACCCCGCATCCTCGATGCGCTGGCACGCAGCCTTGATATAATCGACCGAGATGCAAATATGTCCGAACCCGCGGTTTGGCTCCTTGTTACCGTTGTTCACAGTGAACTCTGGATCATTCTCAGTGCCGTAGTTGTGCGTCAGCTCGACCACACCTTCGCGGTCGAACGTGCTGTTGCCCTTAGACGTCGCGTTGGCTCCGTTGTATGCTAGGAAGTACAAGTCGAATTTCGCTTCAGGGAATGAGAGTTTCTTGATCAGGCTCATGCCCAGGAATTCGTAAAACTTGACTAGAGAGGGGCTGCTTTAGCAACTATGCATATCGCATCGAATCTAGCAGGCATAAAAGACTGCGAATATGAAATTTTCCGTAACACGAAATGAATTGGCACACCAGACTCCTTTGGGTCCTTCACCCGAAGCCTGTTATCGGCCTCGTTAGCTTTGTTCATTGCTCCCAGCGTCGCGAGCGGATGCGCTTACATAGAGTGATTGAACTTGTAGTTCTTGGTATCCGTCGTAGTGGCCATGATCGCAAATCGTCGTCGCGCGGCTAGGATGTTACCAATCAGCTCTCTCCACCTCCACACATTTGCTCCGTGCAGAGAGGCAGGGCCCAAACTAACATGATGTCAATGCAGCAGGTCGTAGGATATTAGATTGCAGTTGAAGTCTTTGCAATGCGCGCACTGAATGCATAGAACGTGTTGATGTAGAGAGGAGGAAGAAGGGGATCGGCATCAATGAATTAAAAGCCGAGATGCTGCAGCTGGAAAAAGATGATGCAGCACAGCGTATGACGAAGACCCCGCGATGGTGCTGCAAGAGCCGCAGGTGGTGCACTTGTTTACATCACTTGCAACTCCACTCTGGGAGCTTGTTTCAGTCCCGACTCCGAGGCTGCTGTTCCACTCCCATCTAGCACACAAGACGCCGAACATGGATTTAATTGAGATTCGGAAATATCCGAAAAGTACTCCGTCTCAGCCATTGCGGAATCTGGAGCTTGGTATACCTACGACTAATATCCAATGCTTGCATTCCTATTCTTATAGTCCTGTAACTAACTTACCTATACCAACCACAAACCACATAAAAAAGCGCCATGCAAGCTAAGCGCCACCCCTCATCGTACGACAAGACTGTCGAGCAGTCTTGCTCCTGCTGGGGTCGCGGCGGCTTTGTAACAGCTACTAGTACAAATATGAACCCAGTCTACAGACTGATGGCGAAAATTCTGGGTTGCCAGTTTGGCAACATAAAGGTGGTCGCATCCCTGAAGATCGATAGCTTGGACCTTGTGCGCGACCGTGGCGTAAAGAGATCTTTTGAATGCCTTGCGCAATGAACTGCATCAGGAAAAGCCAAGGGCATTGACGATACTCGAGCCAATACCCTTGTCGCCGTCGAAATATTGGCTTGGTGTCACGAAGAATGCGATCGCGATCATGAGATAGAGACTCATCAACTTGTCCAAGTCAGCAAACAACATCAACAAAACTTACGAGGCTTAGCGACATACCATAGCGCCTTCAAGATAGTTCGAATTTCCATCTTGAACAGTGTAGATGACGACCAGGACCGACATTCCAAACGCCACCGTTTCAACTGAAATCGTGTTAGACAGAGCCACTCTTCCAGGACACGCAACACTTACAGGTCTCAAAATGCAAGTCCATATCACGGTCCATGATCCAACCCAGAATCACCAGGAATGGTGTCACGAATATGGCGATCTGGATGCTCGAACCGATAGCAACACCCATGGCCTAGAGAGGTAAGTCAGCATGATTCAGGGGAAATGCAAGGTTTAGTGTAAGTCCCTACGAGGTCCATCTTGTCCTTGATAGCGACCATGACAGCCGTCACATGTTCTGCCGCGTTGCCGACTATCGGAATGAGAATCAGGCCGATGAAGCTACGACTAATACCCGCCCGGTCGACAAGCGAATCGATACTTTCGACCAGGTAGTCTGCACAGATGGAAACCAGTATAGTAGTGACTATGAGCACGCCAGCAGCGGACCAAGGGCTCATGGCCCCCTCAGATTCTTCTTTGTCATCTCCGTCGCCATCCACGTGCGAACCTGGCTGTCCTGTTTCACCGGTCCCATTCTCAACTTGCGCAGGCGATGCAGTTGTGTCGTTGGGTGTCGAGTTGAACAAATTGTGATGCGTACGAAGCTGAAACCATAGATAGAGAACGTAGATGACAAGGAGAATAATGGCAGTGCCCCGCGAAAGCGACAATGTGGTGCGGCGACGATCCTCGTCGCTGTAGCTGTACCCGCCACTAATAATCATGAAAAGCTAGAGCATGTCAATAGATGCCATATGAGTGACTTTAGAGAAACAATATTCTTACAGCTCCTGGAAGAATTATGGAAGCAGCAGATAATGTCATCAGAGAAGCCGTGGTCTGCGCCGTGATGGAGGCGAAGGATTGCTCCCTGCCCATTCCGTTCGCATCCCGCATATTCACAATGTTTCCAAAGAAGAAACACATGCCCATGACCAACAGAAGGTTCGAGAGAATGGAGCCGATCATGGACGATTTTACCACCTCAATCTGATGGTCTCGTAGAGCGATTATGCTAACCTGCGAAACATGCCGTTAGCAACCGTACAGGAACGATCAAAGATGGCCTGTCGTACAATGAGTTCGACCGCATTTCCAAATGTAGCATTCAGCAAACCACCCAAAGCCTCGCCTAAGTTTGCAGATATCTCCTCAGTCGCGAATGATAGCACAGCGGCTAGCGGTACAATGGCAAAGAAATTGATGGTAAAGACGGCAATGGGATCCCAATGTGCTTGACCAGCGACAATTCCAATCGGAACAGCAAGCAACAGGATATTGAGGGGGCCTAGCATTTAGTCGTTAGCATTATGGCGTTTTAGCATTTCCCAGCGCGCATTGGAAGTACACTTACTACTTAACAGCGTCGCCTTGGTTATATGCCACACATGCGCGGGGTATTTGACCCATGGCTTGGGGCTATCGGCGCCTGGCGTGTGTTTGGAGTTGAAGAAGAACTCGTAGGTCGGACTGTGATGGCATCTGCCGGACCCATTGGTGCCGCCTAATAGAGAGGTGTGCTCATTTGGCGCTCCATTGCCACGATGGTCATGCGGCATCACGCTTACCGTTGCGGCGCGCACAGCGGCTCTAAACGTTGGTAAAGCTGTGGGTGTTAGTGTACGGGACACTGGGATGACGGCCGAATGGGTAGCGTTGAAATGACGCCGGCGGTCAGAATCATACTCGGTATGATAGTGTGACGATATGTGATCAGAGAAGCCTTAACGCAATTGAAATCTCGAAACACAGGAACAAAGGGCGTATAAGGAGAAAGATTTTGGCACTGGGGACCGGATCGGGTTGAGGAATGATTGTGGCAGGGCAGAGAAATGCAAAAGACTACGGTATCGCCAAGCATTCACCGGGAGAGACCATAAGAATGTTGAGAGTGGGATGGGGATGGGGATGGGAATCTCAGTGTAGCCAAAAGTGCTAGGTTGTGTCCAATCATGTACATCACTCACTGGTCATCTTTCGATACCCGACGGTTCGAACCCTGAGCACGATATGTAGCGCTCGTGATCGATACCCGCGTGTTGACCCAAGAGTAGGAGGAACGTGGAAAAGGGGTCTGGAAGGGTGTTCGCTGTAAACCGTAGTCGTCGTCTATTACGAAAATGTTAGAGGTCTTGGCTATGGGCCTTTTTGGGAGTTCTATTAAGACGGTATGACAGCCAGTGGCTGAGATGGCGGATGCAAAAGGCAAGGTAAGCAGAAATGACGGAGAGGAATCTGTGTGTGAATTCCACAGACGAGAGACCGTTAGGGCCCGTAGGATAAACTGCTGAGTCGTGCGACACCAAACACACGCCTGGGATCAAGCTGGAGGAGCCAGCATTTGCGGTACTGTTGATCAACTGACCTTTGCGTAATTGGGCAATTGGAGGACTGAGCGGTGTCACCGTCCAACCAGAGGTCACTGAAGTCACGATTCTTGGTATTGGCTATGCAAATTGGCCAAGACACGAGTAATCTTGAAGATCGAACTCAGTTCGAGCGTCGAGAGAAGAAGGAGGCTTGGCGACCGTTGACAGCAAAGGAACACAAAAAGTGACGGAGCAGAGAACGAGTCATTCGGTTTGGATGACGATGCTTGGCCGGGGTAATGTTGTCTGATCTCAGCGACACGAGGGGCTACAACTACTACAATGCTCGCGAGACTTGCAGGCAAGCAGCAAGGAATGAAGTGATGACCTGAAACAGAGCGCCACGACTGTCGTCGATGACGGAGCTGGGCATTCACCTGCGCGTACCGGGATGTTGAAAGCTGCAGGTCGAGAGATGAATGAAGCTCTCTCTCCACTGTTACCTAACGCGTGCCCGTGTGCGTTGATGTGGGATGAACTCAAAGTATCCAGTACCTGCAGCCACCGCGGCTTCCGGTACAATGAGGAAGATGTGTGTACCTCCCCGCTGACTAGCGCGCAGCTTCCCATTCTTCCGGTCCCTTGCAGGGGTAGCTTGAGCTTGGACCTCCGGTCTCAGCAATCCAGTACGTCACAGTACGACTGGAGTCTCGCGTCGATACTAGGTAAAATTTATAGTCATTGGCATCTCATAGAGGTCGCATGGAATGTCTGTCAACCCGGAATCTCTGACTACAGCATCACACAGCCATTCGCCTCTGCATGCCAGATCTTATCACAGCAACGAAACAGTCACGGATGCAATCTGTACGTATTCACGCATAAGCACATTCCATAGGAGCCGTACCTCTCCTCTTGGCACATGCGTGTGTTTCGCAGCGTCTCATTGGTTCTTCGAGAGGGGCCCAGAAATCAAATTCTTGCCAAGAGTGGCTGTGCATGCGCTTTGGAGGCCTCCTCCCTCGGTCCTTCTCTGTTGGTCTTGGCAGCGGACTATATTGGCTGTAAATTGTGATGCATCGTCGACAAAAGATGGTGTTCATCGACGATTAAAGATCGCGTCTGTGGAATACACAGTAGGATGGTCTGTGAGTATCTGCGAAGATTGTCACTCGTAGATGGATAATTGCTGCATTGAGAATGTTTCAAAAAGATAAGATAAAAGAAGTTTCTCGACGTTACAAACCCAACCTCGGCGCAATAGATCTTCATCGGTCGGATATCTTCGATAGTCCATGCAGACAAGAGAACCTACTAAAGTTCAGCTTTAGAAACTGACGGTGTTCACTCAGCCAGCCAGCAGCCAAAGTGCGAAAAACGCACATCTCTGCAGATACGTGTCTATCCCATTGCGTCAAGCAACTTCAAAAGTTAATCTCAGAGCACTGTCTGGAGAGATACCCACAATAAGGTCAAGGATAAAAGCGTCTCGGAGGCCAATATACCTACTACTGTATCAATATTCCGACTAATATCCCCATGACCAATTACTCACTGTTCATATCGAGAAACGTGCGCAATGAAAGTATGAGTAAAATACTGTCTGGCGATGACAATTTTTCAAGTGAGCTCTAGACAATGGTACCTCTCGCCTATTCAATTGCAGACCATTCTCAATCTCAAGGTAACTTTTCAACGTGTTGCAAATAATAATAAATAAGACTTCAACCGCCTAATAATAACTCTACCGGTTGAACAAACACTGTGGTTGATGACTACTGCAGAGTATGTAGTGGCTGAACTCAGTGGAATCTACCTCGGTGCAAAACTAGACCGTCTTCGGCGGTTTATTAACACAACGACTTATCAAAAGCAAGTTGCAACGGAGATTGCATGTCTAATACGAGAGCATTCGGCCGAATTGGGAATGCACACACAAAAACAGCATTCGCCTCAGTCCTCCGTTCATTTACTTCCGCTATGGCTCCCAAGCTCATCGCGCATGCGCCGAGAACACATCAAATCATCCAGTGACGCGATCAGCCAAGCCGACCTGAGGTCAGTAGGTACATGTAGATAGCCACCTCTGCTGTACATGATGTTAGCCAAGACACACATCCTCAGCTAAACCCACCAGTCAGTAAGAATAGATGCTCCTCATCGTATCTATTGTCTTTGTTGGCGAAAGAGTGACTGGAAAGTGAACGGGCGACGAGCATTGACACAGGGCACTTGTCCAAAGCGGCCGCCCTCGATTGGTCATTTCAATGTCCGTTAAACACCAGCACAAACTCAAAAATCATTTCGAGGTTCCGTGAATAAACATAATCATAACGTTGGTATTAAACCTGCTCTTCAATCATCACGAATCTTCCGACTCAAAACTCCGAACCCGAACCAATTTACTGATTTCAGACCCTATCAATATTGCTCATAAGTCATATCGTAAGTCGTATCCCTCCCATAACCAACCGCCGAAAGATATAATTAGTCGTCATTGTCGTCAGTCATCGTGTTGAAAGCCCTCACATGAAAGCTGTCGACTGTCAGCATCGCATTCCTAACACGAAACCCCTATAAAACCAACATGGAAGGGGAAGCCAGAAACTCACCAGCAGCAAAAGCCAAATACCAAGTCAAACTGACACCCCCATCAAGCCACCCAGGATCAAAAGACTTGTTAGTGAAGAAGCTCCATGCAGTCTTGGGATCAATAGTCGCCAAATTGCCATAGAGAATGCCCTTCCAGCCTCCCACTATCTTATCCGCGCGCCCTTTATCAAAGTACGTCGCCCACTCCTGTTTCACGAACTCCGCGGGTCTGGTGAAACGCGAACTAGGTACGAGGGGCAACATGTGTATACCCTGGATATACTCAATGTTGTTACCGAAGTACGTCGTGTGGTCGCATTTATTCTCGAATAGGATACCGGCTACCCGATTACCGATGAACTTTGAGGGTTGGACGGTGTTCTTCGTGGTGTAGAGGTAGTATTGGCTCAGAGAGCGGGCAATAATGGACAACATGAGATTGCCTCTGCGAGTACAGAATCAAGTCAGTGATTAGGTAATCGGATACGAGAGAAGCAAAGGGGGGTGATGAGGTTTACCGTGCTTCCATGTTGACGTCTTTGATTGTCCGTCCCCACATCTTGATCGCATATGCGGACATCGCGTCTTCTGAGCTTGACTCCTGATCCTAATCTCGACATGAGTCTGTCATCCAAGCACTTGCGAGAAGGGAGTGCAATACCTTTCCATCAAGGGTATCGTATAAACCATGAGCCCAGCTGTGTCCGTGGTACCAATCGAAATTCCTTGATACGGGGAAGTATTTATCAGCAGTTGACGGGTTCGCGTAATCCCGGACCAAAGTATTGACATAAGCGACATTGTCCTTTGTGAGCCATGAAGGGTCAAGATACCCAATCACTGCAGCGGCATACACGAAGTATCCGTAGTGAAAGTGATGATCATTGTAGTATGTGTTGCCGAAATCCACGCCGCTGTTGCCTGTCTTGTACGTCGCTGAAGACACGACACCGCCCCAGGCCGCTTTTCCAAGTTAGTGAGTATTGAAGCAATTCTAAGCAGAGATTGTCAGTCGGTAGCTTACATTCGTAGTAAAGTGGAAATGACTGTTTGTTGCTAGCGAAACGCGCAAAAGCCGCTTTCAGCCCCTTCAGCCCACTTTGTGCCATTGTTGGATTCTTGAGTAGATCATTTGCCACAAAACAAAGTCCAGCGAATTTGGCCAATGCCTGTCATGCCGAAATTAGTACGTTTTACTTCTCCTGGCTAATGCAAAGAAAGGGGGAAACACACCTTTCCACTAAAGTACATCGAATCCTGATTAGTCTGCTGGTCAATATTCTGCGACAATTCCTTCAACGCCGTAGGACTAATGGTCTTAATTGCAGAATCTTTTAGGACGGTCTTCGGGCCAGTAGCGGGATCCCAAGGCGCGAAGCCCATTGATATCGGCATCTTGGGCTCTACCATGGTCCAGGAGTCCGCAACTACAGCCATTGCCATGCCTTTCGTCGTGGTCTGTAGCTTGACCGTGGAGACGGCTTTCTTGGTAGCGCTATCGAATGACTCAAAGTGATGAGGCAAAGCGTACATCAACAATTTGACATTTGGAATGCCACTCTTCTGGTACGAGAACGTATACGTGCCAGTAGAGCCAGATGCAGTGCCCGATATCATGACACCCACGGGGTAGGCACCTGCTGCCGCGTCGATAATGGTCTCAGCGCCACCACCCGGGTCCTTCGTAACCTGCACAATGCCGGTGAAAGGGGCACCAGCTTTTGCCACCTGGTTATTGATCACGGTCAAGTCGAAAGGATCACCCTTCGCCGAATAACCGTAAACATGCCAGATCTTGCCATTTTCAAGATACATGGTGTACTTGGTGACACCCGGTCTAGGACCAGTTGTCGATCGAGTGACGGTCTTGAAAAGGACGCCCGTCTGGATGATAGGAGTAGCGCCCTTGTACACAGCTGTCACAAACCCCATGCCTTGCACCATAGGGAAGACGATAATCGGCTTGGACTTTGGATCAACAGCTAGATTCACGTTGACCGAATGAGAGTTGAGGGTATCGGTAGTAAGCACAGTTTGAGAGCCGAGTTCTTGTGCAGAAAGACACAATGACTGTATCCCAATAGGATTCAGGTAGTATTGTGCTGCTCCTGTGTCTGCCCGAACTTGGCCATATACACGTTGGTCAGCCTCGACATGCGATATCGCTATCCCCCAACTTTGCGTGGCTCCCTGACCCTTCGCCCAAGTCAAGGAGTATGGATGTACGTATGCCGGCGATGTCTGACTGCCCAGGAAGAAGTTGGCGTAGAATTTGTTGGTACCATAGGGACCTGGACTAGAGATACCTAGGCGAGGTACAGGGTGATCAATGTGCACTTCAAAGATGGCCGGGGGCTTCCCAGTAGCAATAGGAGCACCGAAAATATTCGATGACGCTGCATTGATGGGTTTCGTTGGCTCCGTTGCCATTTTCGTTGTAGTTGGGAGTGGTGTCACGAGTAGAGATGTAGGACTTTTGATTGACTTTGTTATCAGAGGCCAGAAAGTCTCTCTACCAAAGGTGTCCAGCCCTGTGACTACAATTCCAGTTGTGGCAGGTTTGACAGTCGACGGTGATGGCGGTATTTGTATAACTGCTGAAGACAATGATACTGTGAGAACACCGACAGGCTGGTAGCGTTCGTGGTATGGATCCTCTACTGTTGTTTTAGGCGAGTAAGGCTCGCGAAATGGATCTTGGGAAGCGATGGCTCTTTCCGAGCAGGGTGCTGTAATTCGTTTGTCTATCCAAGGGTCGAGGGGTATCGGGCAAACGGGTATTATCTGCAAGAGAGTTAGTATCCAAAATCGAGACATATTCAGCACAAAGAACAAGAGGGGAAGGGATCAAAATAGTAGTTTCCAAAATATTTATATATGCCGGGGCTTGATGTTGGCTGTCGACACCGAGTGTAAAGGTTCGTGAGACGTCGAGGTTCCGTGAATATAGTCGATGGTAAGTAATCTTCGTGAGTTCGTCAATGTAAAGAGTAGTACAATGGGTAAGGTTGCATCGCCAGACAACTCCGATGAGCGTATGACATTTGTATTCAATCGGCTCCAACATGAAGGACCATTTTCAGCCGACCTGAGAGGAATGAACGCCGTACACTGGGCGACGACGTCGGCTTCAATGTATCCGAAGTGCCATAACCACATATTGAGTTTCGGAGGCGCTGAGACCTGAAGGAATGGAGTGTCTTGCATAGAATGGGAGAGTATCCTACCTAGATCCAGGTGTGATGGGCCAAATGAGCTCGGCTGCTCGGCTGAGCTATTACTGGAATGAGGAGTATCGGGTCTCGGCTCAAGAGCGCATAGGTAAAATCACGTAAAGAATTGGATGCGGTTGGTGATAATTCCAAAAACCTGATGCGAGTAGAATTTAGGTGTGTAGGACAGAGCACTCACTACGAGATCACGAGAACATCTTTGGCGGTTATAGGCAGAAAACAAGTCACTTGCGGTTGGACAGTATGTCTGAGATTAGCTGATAATCGAAAGTCCGTGACATGGAAGGTTGTCCTGAACTTCAGCTCGAAAGGTGCGACATTAGTGCTTGCCACTCGTTGGACAGTTTCAGACTGAGACTTCCACCATACTGTCTACACCAGATTTTGCAAGATGCTGGGCAGAGCCTACCTGCTGGATGCAGGATGTTTGAAATCTGTGCCAGTATGGGGAAAGGGTGCAAAGTGTGACGTGACTACCTTGATCTCAAACACCAGAGCCAGGACCATTCGAAGGCGAGATGCTGGCTTTCGGTAAACATGTTCGATTTTGGTCGGCTAACATGTAGGCTGGTCTTACAACCTGCTTTCCCATGAAGCTTCAGGCCAATTCTATAGCCCTATCTCTCTTTCCCACAATAACCATGCTGTTGGGTCACCGAAGTATCATCTCTGAGGGCCCTTGGAAGCTGAGACACAACAGACGACTTGAAGCATTGTGAGGCCGTGCAGCCGAAGCAGAGCAGAGCTAGGATATGGGTAGATATGTGGTTTGTATGAGCTGAACCATCTCATATAGACGACACCGCAGCGAGGACAAGTGGCCATGACGTGGAAGAAACTCATACCTCACAGACCCAATGCGTTGTATTGACACTCTTCTTCCTCTCTCCGAGCCCTCATCTTCTGCGCCTTCGCAGCGCGCTCGGCTTTCATGGCCCTCGAAGCTGCGCCGAGGCTATCCTTACTCCGGTGGTGAGCCTGATGCTTCTCTCTACTTCGAACAGCGAGCGAGTCAACCCGTCGTTGGTCATCAGCTCTCTTGTCCTTCTTCCTCTTCTCCCTGGCATCTGTAACCTCAACTTGCTGCAACTTTCTGCATTTCCGCACTTCTCTGTCGCTCAGAAGCCATGGCTCGCTTAGAACATCGCGTCGAAAAGCCCGTATCTTGTCCCAGAACAAGACTTCTTGGTCGGTAGAATGTATTCGCACTAGCTTCTGGATCTTGATCTGCTTCTGGCCTCGGAAGAGCTGGATGCTGCCCTTGACATCTACTACGGACCCAATATCGACATTCGAAGGAGGGGGAGGAATAGTGGAATCTTTCGTGCTTCTGTCGGTTTCGGCTGGTCTGGTTGTTTTGGTGACATCGGCTGGCCGGCCAGGCCGCTCGTATAGACGCGCGTTGCGAGCAGTCAATTGGTCTAAATCGGTGGTCTTGGATGGTTTGGGAACCACAAGAGTGCATTCGATGCAGTGTCCTGTGCTATCGTCGATTGTATAGACGCGGCGGCCATAGTAGTCGTCGATTGCGACAACGACTCCTGTGATGCGCACCCAGCGCACGGGGTGGTTCAGGACAAAGAAAACATCGATATCTGTGAAACAATGTGCATTAGACCTCGACTTACTGTCACAATCGGTAGCGAAAGACATGGAATAGTACAGACCTTGGAAGCCAGGCCGGCACTCGAGGTTCGCAATGTCAACTGCACGTAGCGGGCACCATTTGTTAATGGTTGGCGACAAGTGAAAACAATACTGGGGGTAGTAGACCGGCGGTGCGTCACCTGTCATCGCATTTTTGCAGACATCAATCTTACGACAACAAGTGCATGCGAGCAAAAGGCGATGGTTGATGATGTCTCAAACAGGCCAAGACAGATCAGCGTGGTGACAGGACGCGACTGGCGTGGCTTATCTGAGGTTCTTGTTATTGTGATTCATTTGGCGGGTTGAGCTGCCTGGACAACCCCACCAGAGGATAGCAGCTGTGTCGCAACGCCAAGATCAGACCAATACACCCCAAGAGATTGTAACTATAGGTACCTACCTGGGCAGGCAACCAAGTCGTTTCGAGGTTCAGAATGAACCTGAGGAATACATGTGGAATGATCGAAATCATCGTAGTCTCATTTTTTCATTATCAAGGTATCAAATGTGCCTTATCCCATTACAACCCTCAACAGAATCAATTCTGGAAACTCCGAGCCTGCAAGTAACCGAGGAACGCCGCCTGATTTTACAAATATTAGGTAATTTTCTGCCACTGTCGACTGAATTGGTCTCGAATCACTTCCTGGACATCTTAAGTTTTGCAGCTGCAGCTTGGAATGCCTCCTCCGAGGGCTCTTCAGCCGGCTCGGCACGGCGTTTCTTGCCGCTCTTCGCGCTCGAAGTTGTGGCACCGGCACCGTATTTGGCAGCCAGATTGTCGAGAAAGTGGTCAGCGGCCTGTTTGCGATCTTGCCCTCTTCGTTGGATAAGAGCCGCCAGGGCGTCTTCGTCTCCTTTCTTCTTGCCCTTCTTGTCTTTCTCGCCCTTCTTCCCGAAGAGCTTGTCATGTACGCCCAGCTCCTTCGCATATTCCTCTGCCTCATTAGCCTCGTCCTTGGCTACCTTAATCCGCGCCTGTTTAGACTTCTTGCTTTCCTTGGTATAGGTTTTGAACGCAGGCACGTCCTCGCTAGCGATAGCCTCGTCAATGATGCTGCGAAAGCGCTCATCGTCTTTCAGCACATTGCTTAGCATCACATGTTCGTAGATGGCATCCATATCGCCCTCATGCTCTTCGTAGGCAACAAGGATATCGTCTCTCTCTTCGTCCGAGCCCTTGTATTGCGCCTCGAACTTCGCGATAGCATCGCTGGAAATGGCATCACAGAATTGTTCACGGTAGAAGTCTGACCAGCTGAAGCCATCTGCATCTACGATGGACTCGCTGGTCGAGCCTGTCTCGTCGTAGCGCTTGCGCCGGGTCGGGTCGGATAGGACGGCATATGCAAAGGCAATAGACTGGAATATCGCATGGGCTTCCGTCTTCTTGCCCTCGGACACTTTGTCTGCATTGATTCTGCACTTAGTCGCATTGACACATGAAGGAATTGGGATCAAAAGGTGACGTATTGCTTACCTGGATGGTTCTTCAGAGCGAGCTTGCGATACGCAGACTTCACTTGATCTGCTGTGGCAGTTCGCTCTAGGCCTAAGACCTCATACGGGTCGATGGTGGGTGGCTCGCCATCGAGAAGGTCATCGGATGCATCCATGATGATTATAGTCTAGACCAAGGACAGATGATCAATTTGCGGACAAGCCGACTCTGAATCGATGAAATAGTGTTCAAAGTGGAGGGTTTTGGAAGCTTGGAGCTGGCAGTTAATTGAGCGACGCGCGAGACGCGTTCAGTGCAGAGTCGCATCTAAAGTGCTGGCAGGGGTCTAATGGGTACCTACTGAAAACGCATCGCGGGGCAGTCGCCGCGGGGCAATCTGGACCTGCAATGCGCAAAACGTCACAACTGGAGTGGGATGCGATGCTCGGGCTGCCTCTACCTTCGAAATTAGTGAAATAATCTTGAAGCTGCGACCAGCAAGCTCCGAGACGCCGCTTGCTTTGCACTCAGCAATACGACGAAAACATTCCTCCGTGTATTGCGAAGTCACGATGGCAGCTCCAAAATCCGAAATACCAGCCATTCAGGCAGACGATCACACTGGCTACATGAAATTGGCGCTTTCGCTCGCGACCAAATCTCCTGCAAAACCAACAAACTACCGAGTGGGAGCCGTCATAATAGACATTAGAACGAATAGAATCCTTGCAACGGGGTACACACTTGAGCTACCGGGGAATACACACGCAGAACAATGCTGTCTCGACAAGCTGGCTCAGCAGCACGCAGTTCCGGCCACAAAGCTTGACCAGATATTGCCAGACGTCGCATTATACACGACAGTGGAGCCATGTTCCAAAAGGCTGAGCAGCAACATGCCCTGCGTCGAGAGAATCCTAGCTGTCAGCAAGTGTGTCAAGACTGTATATGTCGGGATACAAGAGCCCGAGACCTTTGTGAGTGGGAACTCAAGCCGGTCTAAGCTGGAGAACGCGGGTATCAAGGTCGTGCATGTTGGAGGACTGGAGGAGGAGATTTTGAAGGTCGCGACGGCTGGACATGGGAAGGAACCGTGGAAATGAAATACGGATCTCCCATCTAGAGTGCCAAATGCTTGGTGTGATCAGTACAGTAATCTGTATCCTTCCTGTCTTGCCGTGTTTCCTTCTCACATTACGGCACGCCTGGCGGCTATACGCCTGGCGGCTATCCGTCTTCCTAAGTCGGACAGCGCAGAGAGGTAATCAGCGGAGTGCGTACAAAGCCCCCACCGTTGCATCTGATGCCCCTCTCCCGCGCAAAGTTTTTACCGTATAATTTCCAATAAATTGTCTGAGCTTCAACAAACAACAACCAAGCCGGTCGCCCGGTTAGCTCAATCGGTAGAGCGTGAGACTCTTAATCTCAAGGTTGCGGGTTCGACCCCCGCATTGGGCTCAATTCCTGATGCTCCTAGTTCAACTAGGATCGCAACCATCTTTTTGCATTTTGTGAACCTCATTGCCCAACGATTATGGGGATTTCGGTTTCACGCCCCGTCTCCTCCGTGTGGTTTGAAAGTGCGGTTGGCTGGTGGGGCCGCCTACTGTTGCTCCTACCGAGGCGGGTGACAAAAAAAGTGATACCGCGAAAGACAAAACCACACTTGTGAACCACCAAAAACCAGCACGTTATTCACTTCAAATTTAGAGATATTATTGTAAGAAACATCGCATTAATATATCTTATTTTAGTTTTACTTACATGCAAATTTTACGTATTTTTTTCGGATTTTAAAACAATGACCATTCGGAGGAAATAAGGGGCTGCGGTATCACCTTTTTTGTCACCCGCCTCGCCTACTACCTCTTATTGCCATCACTGCCCAAATTCTTCCATCTTCTTATCTTCATATCTGACAGTATTGAATGCAAGACCAAGTCGCATTCCGTTATGAACGTTTACGCGCAAGACATGGTTAAGCAGTTAAAAGTCCCATTAGTATCCCCTTGTTTGATAATGAGATTGCTAACACCTCTCTGTCTCTTTACGCATATCCAGCAGCACACTGACATCAAACAAGAGATACTCTACTCTGCATAGGGTCTGATAAGTAATGATTAATCCAAAAGCCATCTCCAATAATTTTGCAATAGCGGAGCTTCAAACAAGCTGTTATGTTATCTTTGGTTATTACGACAGTCACCCGTCATCGTCCTTGCTCGCAGGGGATATATTTGCCTCTCGATGCACCCCGGCAATGCAACTTGGAGATAACTGCCTGACGGGTGCCTGATTAGGTAGTACATGATGAAAATGATTCGCTGCAAACGAATCGTACGGTATCTGGCAGATTCATGCAACACAACGTGGCAGTGAGTTATACTATACGCACTGGTCTCTGTTTGAGGGAAAGACTGTAGTAGAGTTTGATGACGAACGGCACGCCATGCAACGAAGGAATCTTGTATAGTGGTCGAGGTATTTTCCCTATAGGAAAATAACCCAAATGTTTGAACTCGGCGTCTTACAAGGAAGCTTGCTGAAGTAGTTGATCTGCAAGAAGAAAGAGCCGAAACCATTATCAGGCATGTCAGATTGCTGTACCAAAAACTCACTCCAATGGAATGAAAGTTGAGGTGCCATGTCAACCTTGATGAGGATGAGGATGCATCGGCACTGTATGACTGCGGCCCGCTGATGATGCACAAGTCACTGGAATATGGTGGCTGAGAATCTTATTGGAACACTGCTCTCCGAAGGTTGCAGGTCGTATGTTGTGTTCTCATAGTCTCACGTCGCCATTGACCATGTAGACTGCAGGCCAGCCTGGGAGTTCACAGCAAGTTCACACTATGTCCATCAAACAAAGTAGGACAGTGGCGCGTCAAGGTTACTGATGGGAAGTGTAAAAACACCATGCAGGAAAGCTGAAGAGCATGTACAGGGGCCAAGGGAGGTGACGGCAACAAGCTGAATACCAGGCTCGTCACGTCCCATCAATCCGTTTGTCGCCAGGTGTCGCGCGCATTTCTATCTGCAGAAGCAACGCAATCTCGGATGGTAACAGAATGATGGAACAGAATGGAGAAAATGGACTTCAGTCATATGAACCGGAAACAAAGATAAGTTCGGCTGAGACGTTCAAGATCAGTTGGTTAGTATCGTGGGGCTTCTGTAACATTCAACCAGGTCACTTTCGTGGGGAGCCAGAATGACATCAGCCCAAAAGCACCGGCAGTATGATAGTCCACCAGTCGAGATGTCCAACAATCCATGACAAAGTACGCCATGTCTTCAGCTTTCGTGACAATGAGCGAAGACATGTTTTAGGCCCAACACACACAATCCAAATAAGGTAGCCTAGGAGGTGGGCGAGATAGGGTAATGACCACTTCCATTGCGTCTGATCAAACGGTGAAGACGCCGCCTCTGTCCCCACTTCCCGCTGTTGCAAGTGGAAGTGAGCAAAGCACATGCAGGCATGGAAGTCCAGTTACATCAAGTATACATGTCAGCTACGTCTACATGCACGCCAGTCCGATCTCTGATACATTCCCATGACAACCGATCAGTCTCGCTCCCCAGACTCACAATTGACACTTTGAGAAGTGACGTACCACTCACTGCCTGATACATGCAGCTCTACGGCTCTTTCCTTGCAAACGACTGTCAGACACATTGGGACTAGACCCTCCGGTGTGTGGGCGCCACTAAACCCCCTCGCACCCAAGGTCCCTTCCTTACTTCTGACCTCCACCGCCTCTCAACTTTCACCCTCCGGCTTTGGCTGTCGTGATATCTCAAACATCCCATTCTCAGCTTCAAGTGCATTTCCCTCAGACATAGAGACATCTCGTGTCTCAATTGCCTGATGCTGTATGCATTGGTCAGACACAGCATCTGAAACATAAGTAACCAGCGGCCAGGCATCACTATCAGCTGGAGGTAAGTGGTTGTTGACGACAACTCTCTCCAAAAGCCCTTGGCGCCTTCATACCTAGTCCATATCACCCTCATACAATCCAAGCAACAGCAGTCTGATCTAGATACAGGCAGTGCCCAGCTCTTCTATGATTGACCTTGCCCATTTGTTCTGATCTGCAGAGTATCAGCCAGACCCCAAACTGCTTAACCTGCTCGGTTTGTTGGCTGAAAGCTTGTCTGAAGCATTAGTATTCAGCGCGTGGCTTTCAACATCACACATACTACATCTCACAAAGCCGATTGTCTGTCAGCAATCTATCTCCAGGGTTCGTTCTCTAACCCTACCATCACACCTTCCTCAGTATAACTAGCGGGCCTTTGGCTTTCCACCGTCCAGCATTGTCCCACAATCTCACGTCCAACATCAATCTTCCCTTCCATTTCTTACCTTAGCCAGTCTTGCCTGAGCTATAATGTCTGACTTCCGGGGCCGAGGTGGCCGTGGTGGTCGTGGCACAGGCCGTGGCGACTTCGGTGGTCGGGGTCGAGGAGACTCTGGAGGCCGAGGACGTGGTGACTTTGGTGGCCGAGGACGTGGTGACTTTGGTGGCAGAGGCCGTGGTGGTGACTTCTTCGACGGACGGGGAGGACGACCACAAGGCGGCCCAGGCCAAGGCCGAGGAAGAGGAAGCAATAAGTTCGAGGGAGAAGATTTCGTCTTCAGGTTTGTTTACCTTATGTGGTTCATGCGACTGGATGCTAATGTGGCGTTCAGACTTAAAGACCGAAATCATCAACCTCTCAAGGCTCCTGAACCCGACCCGAAGATCACACAACTTGAGGATGCCATTCTCAATCCTCATGGTGATAAAAAGCAGGGTGGCAAGCAGCAAGGTGATATTTCTACTGGAATGAAGAATCTTCAGATATCTGAAACGCCATTTCCCTGCCGTCCTGCTTTCGGTACTGAAGGGAAAAAGGTCACACTGTGGGCCAATTACTTCGCATTGGAGGTTTCTGCAACAATGTTACTGAAGTATACTCTCAAAGTAAGGCTCATCGAGGAGACGGACACAGAGAAGGAGAAGGAAACTAAGAAAAAAGGTTCTCGGACGAAGTCAACAGAGCCAGCCGGAAGGAAGCTTAACCAAATTGTGAAAAGCGCACTTGATAAGATCGCTGGAGGGGTGACATATGCTAGCGACTACAAACAGCAAGTCATCACAACCGATCCATTCACCTTCCCAGAAGGAACTACCGTCAAGGTATCATACCAGGACGAGGGAAGAGATGATAAGTTTGGTGTCGTTTTCAACGGGCCCATCAATATTGATCTTCCCGGTCTTTTGAACTATGTTCGCACTTTCAACGACCTGTCACCAAATAAATGGCCGAAATTCGAGGACGAGATGACCGCTCTCACAATCATCACTGGCTTTCATGCCCGGAGCAACCGGGATGACAACGCTGCTCTGGGTAGCCGCTATTTCCCACTCCGCCTGCCAAATGAACAGATGACGCTTGATGCGACCGAGTTCAACCGTGTCATTCGTGGCTATTTCCAAAGTGTTCGTCCGGCTACCGGTCGCCTACTATTGAATGCAAATGTCGCGCATGGTGTCTTTCGCCTCAAGGGGCCCATCACTCAGTTCATTGAGGACCACAGGCACGACTACGACAGGATAGACAAGTTGCTGGCGCACATGAAGTTGAGAGCTCAGTACACGATGTTCCTCGAAGGCAATCCTCGGAAATCTCGCCTGGTCCAAAAACTCATCGGTGGACTAGCTGCCCCAGGAGACGGCAATACCAAAGAACCGAAACCCAAGGTGGCTCGTATTGGGGCCAAGGCAAACGAAGTGCAGTTTCACCTCAGAGCTCCAGCTCCCGCTGGATTCAATGCGAATACCTTCGTATATGTCAAAGACTATTACAAGAAGCGTAAGCGCCATTGCAAATTTTTGGACCGCAGAAGCTAACAGCAGGCAGGATTCAACTACGATGTGAACCTGAAGTTCCCCGTCATAAACGCTGGTAGTAAGATGAGACCTATCTATGTGCCTGCCGAGCTGGTCACTATCATTGATGGCCAGCCTCTCAAGCGGAAAACCAATGGGGACGAGACGAAAGAGATGATCAACTTCTCATGTCGTTCGCCTTTTGCAAACGCGACTTCTATTGCCACACTTGGGCGCCAGATACTTGGACTGGACGGTGGAGAGCACCTTACCGCCTTCGGCGTAAAAGTTGGGCAGAGCCTCCTTACGGTACAAGCTCGTGAATTACCTCCACCACAAATCGTCTACAATGATGGAAAACAGCCGAATAAAACCAAGCTCGTTCATGTGAAGGAGGGTGAATGGAACATGGAGTCTGTGCGCTTCACGAGACCAGGAAGGCCGATCGCGCGGTGGTCTTGGCTACATCTGCACTGGAATCACCGGCGACACGAAGAGGTTCACAATCACGTCAAAGAATGGATGGAATTCATGCGGACCATGGGCCTCTCTATCGCGGAAAAGCCACTGAACGAAAAGAGTGAGCCGGCGCCAGCAGTCAGAGTAGATACCAGAAATGATCTGATGCGCCAACTACGACCGGTATTCCAGAAGCTCAAGCAATCTCAAACAGTGTACCTGTTTGTTGTCCTTCCTGGAAGGAAGACGGACGTCGATATCTACAACGCCGTCAAGACATTGGCTGAGTCTAAACAAGAGGACTTCGGGTTCATCACCAGCTGCGTCTTGGAGGCAAACCTTTTAAAGCCGGGACCGAAGCACCAGCTCTTCGCCAACCTAGGTTTGAAAGTGAACCTGAAAATGGGTGGCATCAACCACCGGCTTTATAACCAGATAAATATCATGAGTGGGGGACACAAGACGATGGTTGTAGGATACGATGTCCTACATCCGACGAATATCGCCAATGCGGAGGGAAAGCCCAGCCTAGTTGCTTTGGTGGCATCTGTGGATGATGAGTTGGCTCAATGGCCTGCCATTCTTTGGCGCCAAGAAGGTAAGGTCGAGATGCTGAATGCCGAATTTCTCGAACAAGGCTTCAAGAGCCGTTTGGCGCTATTCCGCAACAAGCACAAGGTATTGCCCGAGAACATTATTATCTTCCGCGATGGCGTTTCAGAGGGTCAATTCAGTCAGGTCATTGAGCACGAACTTCCAGCCATCAGGAGATCTTATGCAAACGCACCATACCCGCGACCCCCCAAAATCACAATCGTTGTATCGGTCAAGCGACATCAAACTCGCTTTTATCCGACAGATGAGAATAACACGGTACGCTCACGGAATATCCGAAATGGAACCGTGGTGGACCGTGGCGTGACGCAAGCTACTATGTGGGATTTCTTTCTAACCGCTCACAAGGGCCTTCAAGGTAAGTCGCATCAAAACCTCAAGCAGTTCGGTGGATTGACTCATTTTCTAGGTACCTCACGCCCAGCACGGTACACAGTTCTACTTGACGAAATCTTCCGAGGCAGGCCAAAGGAGAATGCGGCAAACGAGCTAGAGAAACTGACATACCAGATGTGTCATCTTTTTGGGCGGGCAACCAAGGCCGTCAGCATATGCCCACCTGCGTACTATGCGGACATCGCCTGTACTCGCAGTCGTGTGTATCTATCTGATGTTTTTGATGGCTCAGACACCCAATCGACAACTTCAAGGACAACACAGAGTACCAACACCCAGGCCACAGCCAGAAAGATTGAGATTCATCCCAATCTTGCCGAGGTTATGTTTTATATCTAGGCCAAAGGCCTAGGTTGGCCGAACAGAACCATGTGGACGAGAGCAAAGCGCGTAATGGCCTTCTTGGCCTCAACATCATGGATGTGAATCCGATATCGTCAATGACGATAAAATCAATGGTATATGTGAGCTCCACAGGAAGGATGACAGAGATTTGCAAGCTGAGAAGGTTGAAAAGGAAGCAAGTAATGAACGAAAAGTAAAAGTAAGTAAATGAAAGAAAAGTAAAAGCAAGTAATGAACGGAAAGAGAAAGCAAGTTTCGGATGAAAAGCATTGTGTATGGTAGCGATTCGGAAGAATCTCGTTACTTTAGCTTTGCATTAAGTGTGTCAAGGGTTACAAGACAATAATCGCGTATACTTTATGAGCTTTTCTCAGCAACTTTCCGCAACATGATTGCAACGATGACGAATGAGGCTTGGAGTATCTAGAATCATGTCGTGTACTCTGTTGACTTGGGGCGTACCTTCATACTACATACCTAAGCATCACCTATTGACCTTTAAGAGGATGTTGCGCTACAATGATCCATCGCGGTCGTCTGTGTCCAGTGCGGTATAAGGTGCGCGTCCCATCACTGATACTGATGTGCTCTTGTGTCGGTTTGATATCTGCTCTGTGGGCCAGCTTTTGAGTGGGCTGTATCACTCGCAGAGACGATCTTCAGTGCGCTTTCCAGGAAACAAAAATTGGGACATTTGATTCTTCTCCTTAGGGTGCTATTCGTTCACCGCAGAATGCTTGATATGCTCATTGCTAACTTTGCAGCTCGCTGCCTGTAGTCTTTGTGCTTCAATGTTGAACACTTCCATTGTTCGGTGCCGAACTATGAAAATCGCACATGTTTTAAAAGGAAACGAAACATACCCATTGTTTATAGAAACAGTTAGTGCCGATGACTACGTCGCTATCTGTATTTTAAAGCCTTCAGTTAGCTTTACGATCAAGTTTCACCAAATCAGAGATCATTACAAGTCTAAAGTGCCAAGCTGCACTTTGTATAGAGCCTGGGACTCTACCCATACATAAAGCAACACCAAATACAGTTTTGTAGCTATGGCTCACACAATGCCAATGCTCACCGAAGCCGACTGTGCGGCGATGGTTGCTACTCTGGTCTCAGGAAATGCTATGCTAGCACTCCCAAATGTAGATAATGTACAAATTGAAGACATGCCTCGAGAGCTGTTGCTACAGATATTGCAGAACGCATCTCCCAAGGACCAGATTACCATCGCTACTGCCCATCCCGTGGCTTTTCTACAAACGGTAAATATCTACAAAATAGATGCCAATGCAAAATTCAGGGATACGAGACATAAGTCGAGACCATTGCTCCTGGAGGCCATTCCTAGGGTAAGCATCGAGGATTTTAGCCAGATATTAGAAACCTATTTGGCGGTAAGCAACCTGTTTTTGAATTCCGAGTTCGCTCCTACCTTTACGAAGTTACCAAATGGAACTAAACGCCAGGACTATCTCCTTCCACCACTTCATGTCGCTATAGAGAGCGGGCGCTGGGATATC
The DNA here is from genome assembly GCA_022432385.1 of Xylariaceae sp. FL1272. Lineage (NCBI taxonomy): Eukaryota > Fungi > Ascomycota > Sordariomycetes > Xylariales > Xylariaceae > Xylariaceae sp. FL1272. Next base: position 1,426,288 of record JAJJXC010000004.1, read on the forward strand.
TTCTGTCTTCTCCTGGAACGAGGTGCCAACCCTTTTCAGCGTGGCCGGGTTTCAATGACTACGATGGCACCGACTGAGACCATAACATTGACACCTTTCGACTATGCTTGGCAATTGTTGACAGCTCCATATTACTTTTATTCTGCAGACGTGGCAGAAAACCGCCAGCGAGCGTTAGCCCAACAGGAGATGGCGCTTCGCTTAAATCAGTATGCTCGTATGCAACCATTCGAGGAAGCGCCGAGCCAGCCCGACATCGTGCTGGCAAGAGGCCTGGATGCTTGTATCCATTACGGATTCGGGGCTTTGGCTGCGGACATATTCAGGAATTACGATGGTAGTTTCGACAATATGGGGGATCTAGCGCGACATTTGGCCATTCTTCAAGTCCCCGAAAGAGCTATTCGATGTCCATGGGCCGAGGGAGCTCCTCTAATAAGTTATCTGTTTGAAGAAGTTGGAATTACATTTGCTCAGCTCTCTCCGGATCTCACCGAATACTCTCAGCCTTTGCGGCCAACAAACCGGTGGTTTCGCCGATTAATGCAAGTAGCAGGCGGTGAGCCAATTCCAGTCGACAGAACAAATGTCGTCACACGTCCCCCCTCGGTGGACAACTTCTTCGTGGCGTTCCACGCACTGCTTAAGAGGGATCTCCAGGGCTTCATACAGGATGAACTGGTTTTGGCAAGGGCATTTACGGACGACGACCAGCGCTGGGGTTATCTCGGAAAAGCATTGCAGGAAACTTCTAGGTATCCGGAACTAAGTCACCTGCCGTCTTTATGTCTGCGGCAAGCAATTAATCGAGGGTCTCGAAATACCCAGCTGCGTCAATATCTTGTATATGCCACTAACGCCATCCAAGACGGCACTGCTTTGCGCTTTGCGATACGCCACCGAGACAACTCAACTTTCTGTCTGGTTATCGATGTTCTGCGAGCGACTGGTCAGAGTCTCGACGCCAAAATCAGCGAAGATACCAATGTGCGTACACACCGTAAGCCGCCGGTCGAGTTCTACGACACACCTCTGACCTGGGCTCTACACGAAAATAATTACCACCAAGCCGCTAAGCTCTTAATGCTTGGTGCGGATCCCAAACTGGTGGCGGTAAACATCACAAACCGGGTGCGGACACTCCGATGGATTATAAATCAGGACCCTCTCAACTTTCCCTACGAACAGCTCGTATGGAATGAGTACGATGGGAATGATGATGTGACTAACGATACTCGGCGGAATGTCATGGGCCAACCCGAAAAGAGTGCATCCCAGCGTAGAGGCCGGACGGTTTACGAGATCAACTACGTCTTCCGTCGCTTACTGGACGATCCGAACCTCCCATTGTTACCTTCTTTGGATGTTGATCTGGACAATTTATCAGTCCATGACGAAGATTGGGAATTCGATCCTATGCCTCGCCGGCCCAACTCTGGACCGAGTACGACTCCGCCGCATGAGCCTGCATCTCCCAACCTGGTATCTTGGTTTAGATATAATCAACCACCTACACGAATTCGACGATCTGATGTCTTGGCACCAGTGCCTCATGACACCCAGGGAATGCAACAAAACATCGACTCTATTCTAGCAAAGTCCGATGCCCAATTCGATGCTGAACAAATGCAGATTATCAAATCCATTCAACGAGGAAACAGCGATGCTCGCAATCGAGCTCGAGCGGAACGGACACCAAATCGTCGCAAGCCTAACGAGGAATTACAGAGTAGCCCTGTATTTGGGGATAATAGAGCGCCCAGAAATGAGAGGCGCCATCTGGCGACGAAGTATCGCAGGACATCAGAGACGACTAGCAATGTTCACGAGGGGAGTCCCCAACTCAAGCAACCGCCAGCTTCTGAGCAGCAAGCACCCGCGGCGGGTAATGATGTCCAGGGGGGCAGTCCCCAAGTCCCAGGCGGCTCTGGAGCATCTCGCCGCGCCAAGACTTACCAGTCGCTACAGGGTTCTGGCCCTGGACACAACAGAGCGCTCAGAAGTGCCACGAGCGCACTCGTGCCCGCGGAGGGTAACAATGTGCAGGAGAAGAGTCCCCAATTCTCCAGCAATGGGCCGCAGTTCAACGAAGACGACGGCACCGTTGTTAGGGCTGGGTCCAGCAGTGGCCGCAAGCCTGAGTTCAATGGAGAGTCCTTTGACTATGTTTTCACCATCACCATCGCTGCCGGAGGAAGTCAGCCTTACACGTTGCAGCTTCCGTACAACTTGGATGAAGATCCTCTAGCGCGAGCTCAGTATTTCATTAACTATCACGATCTCTCCCCGGCCTTTGCTGACCAAATTGCAGAGTTCATCGTGGACGGCATTGACGGTAAGACTCCCGGTCAGGGCCCTGCGGGGGGGATCCTACGGCTCGTAACGGCGGACAACACTGAAGGTGAGACCCTCGGTCAGGACGGTTCAGGGGGAACCCTACAGTTCTTCAACAGAGCACCGGTGTTTAATGAAGAAACAGGAGAGTTTGAAATTTAAGAAGGCTATCGGTATGTTGGTTGCTAGGTGTTAAGAGTTTGCAGTAAGTCGTGTTTTCATTTTATTGGCCACTACCCATAACGCGAGGTTTCAAGGGTATCGGAGCTGTTGGTACTGTTGGTTGCTATTAGGATTCGTCATAGAAGGTAAAATTTCCCTCTTATCCTGTACTTTGCTATAACACGAAGTCTCGGCCGCTGTGAGTGTCTCGAATGACATATCGACAATTTATGAGATACTCTGGTCACCTAGCCGACTGCAACGTAAATGTCGGCAATTCCTCATTTTGGCTGTCCTTCCACAGCCAACGTTTCTCCGCGATGAAATATTTCCGGTTGTGATGAGTTATACATGTTAGGGAGAATGTCGCTATAATGAATGAAAAAATAGCTGAAGGGGACAACAGAAACTATGCGCATGTGCTGAGCCCTTCATCAGTCAGCGGATACTTAAACCCAAATCAGCAGGAGAGATTGATTTCAAACGTTCTGTCGACAACTTGTTTTAACTTACTGACTATCATGGCTTTCCATGCTCCTCTATGTGTATGCTAAGCCGAAGCTGGTCGACTTTCACCCTCGATATGGCCACTCTCGGTGTCTGAGGGCAGCATCTTCCGTCCACGCTTCTCTATTTTCTTCCACTGTAACCCAAGACCAGCGAGAAATGCACCAGCTGCACCTGCGGCTGAGATGTAATACGTATTCCTTAGCCCTTGCAGATATGCCGTCAAAACTGTATCCAACGCACTCGATTGACCCAGTGCTGCCAAAACTTCACGAATATCACTCGCGCCACTGTTTATGAACGTGGTCGGATCAAGTTGAGGTGCCTTTTTCCGCAGACTGTTGATCAACCCATTCTGAAAGACCGTCTGCGCAACTGCGATGAAAAGTGCTCCTCCAAGAACCTGGAAAAATTGAACGCATGCGCTGCCCTGAGGCACAAGATCTTGGGAAACAGTGTTTTGGACGACGATGACTGGGATTTGAAACCCGACGCCTGTACCTAAGCCTGTGATAACTTGGTATCCAAACCATCTACTGAGATGCGTCCTAATGGTGAATGTCGCGATGAGGCCGGCACCGATTGCCATCAAAGTCAGACCTACGAGAAGGACTGGATTGTAGTAACCAAATGCGCTAATCAAGCACCCGGATGTGGTTGAGCTAATCATCACAGAGATCAGAAGAGGCAGAAGCTTGATGCCGGCCTCAACGGCAGAGACCCCTTTGATGGCCTGGAAGTACAGTGCTACAAGCGGATTAGCTCGCAGAACAAAGCGATGCGATCCAAGGTGCACTTACAGAGATAATACACAAGGGGAAAGAAAGAAGCGCCGAAAGAAAAGGAGACAAGCATCGCGCATAGGACATTGCGGTCTTTGAAAAATCGTGGCGGTAGAATTCCTTTGTCTTGCTGCCACTTCTCCACGGCAACGAAGATTACGGCGATAACACCGGCACCGACGAAGAGACCGATAATGCGGGAATCGTGCCATGGATATACAGCGCCTCCCCATTGCAGTGCTAGGAGAAGCATGATGATGCCCGGAATGAGAATACCTGCTCCGATTAAATCCAGATCTAGAATTCGCGACAAGGCAGAGTGGTTGTCGGGGTTGTTGACGCGTGAGATTTTCATGAATATGAACAAGACTGCCACAGCCACGCCGCCGATGGGCAAATTGACTGAGATGCTCTAGTCAGTTACTTGTCCTTTAACAATTCTCCACGTAGGGATCATAATGAAACATGTTGAGAGCTCGGCACCACTATCGCAACGCAAAGAGAAAGAAGACAGTTCTTACTGTAGAAACACCATCGCCACGTAAGATGGTCCGTAAACGCACCGCCAAGTAGCGGTCCAGCAACCGAAGCAATTCCCCAAATCGCGCCAAAAGCGCCATAGGCAATAGGTCTCTTCCTGAGTGGAAGTGTGATCGACAAGATAATCACAGCTCCTGCGAATATGCCAGCATTTCCAATCCCGGCAATAGCACGGCCGATGATGAACGCTTCAGATGTCGGCGCGACGGCTGTTACCAGACTGCCTAGCTCGAAAATCGCAACAGCTCCGATGAACGTGTATTTGATGTTGAACACGCGGTAGATTCTGCCGTACAAAGGGATCAAAGCTGTGCTGGTTAGGAGATATGAACTGCCGTACCAGCCGATATCTTTGACGCTGTTGAATTCGCCGGTGATGGCTCCTAGGGCGGGTGCGATGATCGTCTGATCTAAAGCGACGAGAAATACTGCTAGGCAGAGTGAGATCTAGTAGGTGAAAAGGTGCTGCGTTAGTTATTTTTCTCGAGTTTCCCCTGCGGGGCCCTGGACTTTAAGACAAAGGACTGTTTTCTGATACATGACAGGTCAGATATCACTTACTATAAAGAAGTCAGTATGACTTAGGAAGGTAGTTTAAAAATAACTCGCATGGGGTCTTTCTATACTTGCCTATCACGAGCCAAAGTCTTGAACCTGAGGGGTATTGAATGTCATCGCCGGCTTTGCTTTCTGAGGTTGGACTACCGCTAGACTCATCGTGGAGCTCATACTCGTCCATTTTTGATAGCACCACACGTCGATGATACGACCCAGAGAGGACTATAGTGATATTCTCAGGTCTCAAGTCGCTCCGTGAACAGTTCCTGTTCCGTCTCGGGCATTTCCCAATTTATTATCATTGTGCCGGTGGCTTCTGGTACAGCATATACTGTTCATCCATAAGTACCTTAGACATCGTAGGAAAGCTCGTATTTCTGATAGAATCGTCGTCGTCTGTATCTCCGGTTGCCAGGTGATTATCAACCAAATTATCAACGAAGGCGAAGAGCTGTGAAGATTTTGAGGTCGCCAGACCTCCTCGCTAAACCCTGAGTCCCACCTCTACCAATGGATGCGTGCCGAGGCCTGTATTGAGCGTCATTTTGTGGCCAAACTCAAAGGGCCACAGACCTGAAATTGTGTATGCAACAGCATACTGTGTAATTCCACGGTAATTGCAGACCCTCATCTCGACATCATCGTGTTTGGAGCTCACAGTGGCTGCCAGGTGGGAGGACATCATACGATAGATACTTTACGCGTATGAGGGAGGCTGAGGAGTGAGGGAAAATGATGTTATCGCTGCCAGTTTCTCCCGAAGTGATTTCCACATACAGATACGCCGACAGCCAGGAGTGTGGGGTTTTGAGGATCACATCCCATGTAGCCGGCGAGAGATCTGTGATGTGAGATGAGATCGAAAATCACATGCACTCCTCCACATAGGACTGTTGTGTTTTCTTGCGAAAGATGAATTATCCACCTTATACTGATAATTGACCACCAAATTCTAGACAATTGCACAACGTAGAGTTTTTTTCCTCCCTCCCCTCTATTTGGCTTCATTGCCTGAAGCTGGAGAGAAATGGAGGTTTGATGTGGCGGTCTGCTCGTGCGTGTGTCTTGGCAATCTGCTTTTGCCTAGCTGGAACGAATTTGCGGGAAAGAAATCACCTTTGCGAGCTACGCGATATCTGCACCTCCTCTTCTTGTCGCTCCTCTCGTGAGTTGTCCGTATGAGTCTTCCACGCCCTTGAGATGCCTAACCCCTCAATTACATGTATATCCCGACAAGGATCCAGGGTCCCATGTCCCTTATAAGATGCGGTGGCACCCATCGAGTCCAGAACCACGGATTGTTCGTGATGGTCCATCAAGTTCGCCTATCGAACAATCCATGACTCTTATTATCGCTTTTATATCCCTTTATCCTCTATTCAATGACGCTGTATCCTTGCGCGAGTTATTCTGTGGTATCTGCAGCTCTCATTGGCCCTTTCCAGTACCTTATGTAGTCTACACCGCCTTGCAGAGCCGACACATCTTGTGATGAAGTCTACAAAGTCATTTGACATTAGGTAACACCTCTATGCGACTAGGACCCTGGCGAAATGAGTGGGACGCCTGTGTCCAGAATGGCCATTCATGAACAAGACTATATTTTCAGCTCCAGGGCTCGGCCTGGGGTACGCTCACTGCCGAATACCAATCCAGCGCCGGCAGGCATAATAGTGCCCAACTAAAATTACTCGGTGGTGTGATGGTGCCCGTGCTAGGCATCCATCATGGAGGACTAGGCTGACTGGGTTGTGACTTGGACCGGTAGATAATCTACACGATCTATTTCAAGAGTCAACAACTTCTGCACTAGGGCTTGAGCATTCATCAAAAGTGCAGAACGACAACCACCTATGAGAATACCAAGGCAACAAATTAAACATTAGATCACCAAGGCCTCAGACTTAACGTTCGCGCATACTCGGTGACTGCCCCTAGTCAGCCAGTTGGGACCCCCGAGTACTGGACTCACAGATCATGTGCGGCTGAAATGCCAAGCTGGGCTGAAACTGGAGTGCAAGGAAACAGAATGAAAGGGGTCGAGGGCCGAGTTCGTAGGAACTACACTGTTGAGAGAAGGTGAAAGAGGTGGCGAAATTTCGACTCCCGTGATTTGGTAAAGCCCTATCGTATTTCGCATCGGCATAACCCACGAGACACGTCGAAAACCTCTCAGCCGTCAGTGATCCTTCGCAATGAAATCCACCAACCCAATGGAACCCAGAGGAGAGTGGGCGGTGCAGATCACGACGAGCTAGGATTCACGCGAGGTCTAAACCGCTTGGCAAATATTCACAAGGCAAACAACCTCAACAACATCAATGTCGGGAAGCGGTGGCTTGGTCTTGGCTGCCAAGTGAGAAATGAGCTGCAGGAAGCCGAAAAAACTATATACACATGGCGTCCGCGAGCTTGCCCTCCCATGTGTTGGGGTGTGTGTGTGTCTCTGCCACCCGTCGGTATCAGTCGCTTCGTCTGTCTCTCGCTTTCTTCTAGACAAGTCTTGATACCACATCAGACAACATGCGTTCTTCAGTAATTCTCTTACTAGCTCCTGTAGCGCTTGGTGCCTCGCAGCAGCGCAAGATTGGTTATGGACTGAGCCGATCCAGCAAGTCCGGCTCGGGGAACGTGCTGCTCAACATCCTCGATGCAACATGCGGTATCGGCTATGAAATCTGTGAACAAGGTTGCATGCCTGAGGGCGACGTGTGCTGTGATGATGGCACCAACACGTACTGCGATGATGGCTACTACTGCACACCCGATGCGTGCTGCCCGGAGGGTGAGACTGTAAGTCGCGAACCTGTTTTAGATGAAACAACAACATGATGTGAGCATCAGTGACTAACTCGTCATCTCATAGTGTTCTGGCGGCGGTGGCCCCGCCGTCTGTGAAGAGGGGATCGAATGCGGTGACTTCTGTATTCCTTTCGACGGTACTTGTTGCGACAACGCCGGCAACTACTGCCCTGACTTCGGAACCTGTCTCACTGGCGGCTACTGCTGCGACCTTGGAGACACGTGCGATGGAGGCGACAGCACGTTCACCACGACTACTTTCGACATCCCATCGACGACGACTTCTTTCGACATCACATTGACGACCTCGTTCGACATCACGTCTTCCGATGACAGCACCTTCACCTTCACCTTCAGCACGGATGATGATACCACTACCACATCAGCTGACGACTCGACGTCAACTGACTTTGGCTTTACGTTCCCTACTGTAGAGCCCACCGCAACCGAGAGCAGCGACACCTCATCTGATCCTACTGGTGAAAGTGAAACGGTCACGGTCACTAGTGCGCCCTCGTCGTCTGTCTCTGTGCAAGCTGGTGGCCACTTCACCATGGATAGCCTCATGGTTGCCGGTGGCTTGGCAGTTGCTGCTGCCCTGGTCATCTAATCGGGAGGTGGCTCGTTTGGATAGCTTTGGCGTAGTTAGGACCAGCGGCAAGAATGTCGTGGCTTTCGGAAATTGGTGGGACCATTGGACCGGCTGGATGGTGATGCATTTCATAGTTTAACTCATATACCCAACACAGAAGCGTGTTCGCACTCATCTTAATATATAAACGAATTTAGCATCCTTGAACACCTTCCCTTACGCGCCCTCGATGGTTTACTTCTATTAATAGTTGATTTCATCCGGTACTGTAGAGGATTGAGAAGATTAGGAGTGAAGTTGGACGATGACTGAGTTGATCGAGAGAAATCCGGTTCACACGCCTGTCACAATTCATACGCCGCAAGGCTAGGCGATAAGCTTTTCTTACCAACAGACTTAATGCTCTGGGTAGGTAGGTACTTAGCATTAGTCGGCTCGTTTCTGTCAATAAGTTGTTGTTCAGGTTTGTTCATATATCTGTTGTAGCTGTGACCTGGGCATCTAAATGGTTTGGAGCCAAATTATCTGTAGCTGAGATAATGTTTTCGAAATTCAGGTGTGAGCTTGGGATGATGAGACTCATACAACAACATCAGCACATATCTCGAATCACCTCACTTGACTCGCATTCAAGTACCAGTCCATCCCATACGCATCAATGTGATATGCTATTGGGCCTGTAACAGAAGTGAAGAGCTGATTGAGTGCCTGATTCAGAAACAGGGGAAGCACACTTACCTGGGAATTGAGCGCAGGTAGGTACCACCCCGCCACGCCACCGCGATTGCGTCGTGCAGATGGTGCCTGTTGTGGCGGGGCATCTAATCACTGAGGTCCCGTCGGGCCTCCAACTATGCACGTGAAGCTTCGACTTACAACTCATTTCCTCTTACCAGCGGAATCCTAATGATCAGCACCAACTTAAGAACCCTACTTAGACATCTTATTGAACTTGGTGCACTTTCCGACTGTTCTCAGACCAGCATCCCTCCCACATACATCTGAACACTCGCCCACCATGGCGACCAATCCGTACGAAGGTATGCAGCAGCATTCAATCACCAAATCCACCCGTCGCAAGAATGATTGACTCAACGTATCTTCGGGGCAGTCGAGCACAACATCAAGGCGCCAACAAAGCCACCACACCGCCGACGCCCAGACATGTCAAGTTTCGACGCGCACCTGCACCAGCTCACCGACCCCTCCACAACACACAACCGCGTCGGTCCAACCCCCGTCGATATGGCCGGCCTCTTCCACCTCTTGCAAGACCAATTCGCAACTCTACGCTCAAACGCCCCGTCAGAAGAGAACAACGCCTTCCTCACCGGTCTGATCACCCAGCTCGAAAGCGACGCCATGAACCCACCTCTCGAGGTCACCGGCGTCAGCCAGTCATACCTCGATACTTTAGAGCGTGTACCCAAGAAGAAGCTGTTAGCTGACAAGGAAGGATCATGTCCTATTTGCGCTGAGAAGTATCTGGATGATCCCTACCCACTCGTCGTCGAGTTGCCTTGCTCTGGCAAACACACCTACGACCTGGAGTGTGTGGGACCTTGGCTGCAGAGTAAGGGCACGTGTCCTATGTGTCGACATGATCTTACGGTGAGGGCTTTCCCTTTCATCCTGCTCGCTCTTTGTCTTGGTTGATTGATGTACTGACTTACTTCCTGCGCTTCAGAAGAAGAAGACTGTCGAGATCCCTAAGGCCGAAGAGGAGGAAGACGAGGATGTGGATGGACTGTACGGGTGAGCGTTGATAATGAATGTCGCGTTATGCATTGGTGCGGTACATGGCGAGGAGTTGGTGATACCCTGATGTTGCGCTAGCTACGAGGCATAGGTCTCTATGCGACACAATACAATTGCTCTCTGGCATTGCAGCTTACGAATGATTAATTGAGTTGATTAAAGCCTATGCAATCAGAGCTGTTCGGACTTTAGGTATCTGAGGCTCGGCATCGAATACAGCGCGTATCGTTCCTCTCAACCAGCAAGTAGTGCTCCCCGAACTTTCATCTATACTCGTCCCGTTCAAACCTTCCCAGCCTTGGGCGCACTGCTTCCACCACTCTTCTTCCTCTGCGCTGCATGGGGCCTATCCTCCTCCTTTCCCTGTCCAGCCTCAGCGAACTCCTTGTCGGCAGGGCTATTCTGCAGCGGACTGTCTTTGCCCTGTTGCTTGGCACCCTCAGCAGCCGATTGCTTAGCTGCCTCTGGTGAGGTCTTTTCTGGGTTGAAAGCTGCGTCGCCGTGTGACGCCGCCGTATCCTCGTCCGTTCCGCTTGCTGTGTATTCGTGGGCTTTGGGCTTGAGGGACTCGCGGTCTTGGTCGTCTTTGTATGCGCTGCGTAGAGCTGTCTGGTGGAGTGTGCGCGGGGCGAAGGTCTGGCGTGGTGAGGCGAGGGCTGAGCGCCGGATGAATGTACGCGGGATGATGGACATTGTGTCTGTTGCTTTGAGGTCCGAGGGTCTGTTGTGTGAGAGGAGTTGGTTGTTGGTGTTGGAGTCGCTCGAATCCGAGTCAATGCAGCTATATGCAGCCGAGGGTCTCAAAGGCTAAGTATAGTGATGTCTTGGAATCCAATTGGATCAGGTAATATTTGTGATTGTAGCTTAGAGTCAATTGGTTCTTGATGAGCTCTACTTGTTCGTAGCAAAAAGATCGCAAACAAATTCAGGAAGGGAAGTAAGGTAACGGGGTATATCATGGTGACGTCAGTTGCCCACGTGCTCCAGTTGTGGAAGGGTAACGGAGGAAAGCTCCGGACAAGTGTTCTACAGCAGTAACCGGTGACTATCCAGTGAAAAGACCGAGGGCGTCTCAATTTCATCCATGGATTCTTACAGAACTACACTTCTTTGAATTTCAAAAGCGCAGCTATTGTATGCCGTGCTTCATACAACCTTCATCAATTGGGGAATGCGATAGAGCTCGCATTCGATGCCAAAACAATCCCCCTTTCGACTCTGGGACACCGACATGCACGAACGTATTCAAGCATGCCTAAGATGCACAAGCATCCTGCATCTACTCGCCGATTCGCGGTATGCGAGAGGGAGGGATCATAAAGATGGCCTGCCTCTCCACAGCTTCTCCTTGAGTAGACAAAAGGTATGAAGAAGCAGTGTGCGTTTCTGGTAATGGACTATCCATGTTTAACCGACGGTCCTTAGTGAATTTGTTCATTCGAGGAATGTGCCAACTGACACGGGATACCTGTGCAGTTATTACAGCGGCGCTGAAACACTTTATTTGATATATGAAATGAGAGGATTCTCGGCCGAAATTTCTCACCATGGATGTTCACTATTGGCGTTTGAAGTTGAAAAGTCCCCGAAAATCTGGTGCCTGCCAAGATATGGCGATTGGTGGAAACGGAAGCGAACAAATGCTTCCGGCCTCATATCCGAGAAACTTTGTGGGGTTGTGGTTATCCCGGTGGTTGTGTCCATGGTTATAAGCTTTCTCGGCTTCTTCGCAAGCGATTCCGCCAATAACCCAACTCATGCATACTCCAAGCATTTGGAGTAAATACTACCTCGCTCAAAGGGTTTTCGAAACATCGACCTAGGCCGAACTTGTAGACGGAAGATCGAGCCTATACCGAAAAATGAAATACAATAAAATGGAGCGGCGACAGCGCCGTCGCCCTCATATACATACAACGCTGATCCCAGGTCCGGGGCCTGGCTTATCGTGGTCTTCACGGCGTCAACCTCATCTCAGGAGTTGAAGGAAAAAGCTTGATTGCCTGGATCTCCAAGTTGCCCATCATGCTGTGGTCAATTCTATTCACGTTTCTCTTTGCCTGGGCCAGGGCCGCGTATGGCATCACTGTCACCTCTTCGACCGCTTCCTATGTCGTCGACACCGCTAGCTCATACAACTTCATTGTGACGATCTCTCGGAGTACATGCGATATTACTTCGCTGAAGTTCTATGGAACTGAATATCAATACCAGAGCACTGGAAGCCATATAGCATCCGGCTTGGGCAGCGGTACTTCCGTGAGTTGAATCATTCTCCAAATAATTGCTTTGCTCTAGCTAACGTATATGACAGGTCTCATACACAACTAGCCCCTCCGGTGACACTGTGATCTTTGCCTGCACGCAAAGCAGCTCTAGCTTCGATCTGACTCATTACATGGTCTTTCGAAACGGCGAAGCCAATATCTACATGGGAACCAACATCAACTCCGAGCCATCTGTCGGCGAGCTGAGATTTATCTTCAGACTGACTGGTCTGACCGCCGCCTACCCATTTGGCGATGTTTCCAATACTGCTGGCGGCACTGCCATCGAGGGAAGCGATGTATATACTGTCAGCAGCCAGACGCGATCTAAGTTCTACTCCTCTGAGCGTTTCATGTAAGTACTTTGGGTGGATTGTCTCCTAGATTTCTGGAACGGCATGTTGCTAGTTGAGACGAAGTGCATGCTGACTTCTGATGCCAGTGATGACCGTGTCTACTGTGCCACTGATTCTGGAGCCACCGTTCACGCATGTTTTGTTCGACCTAACCACCAAGCAACTGAGAAGAGCAGCGGCGGTCCGTTCTTCCGTGACATCGACCTCAACTATGGCGGCGACTATCAGTCCGTGACCTACTACATGAACTCCGGCCACGTGCAAACCGAATCTTATCGTACAGGTTTCCATGGACCCTACGTGTTCTCGATGACTCGCAGCGGTATCCCATCATACAGCTCATACGACCTAACCTTCTTCGACAGTCTTAGCGGTCTGACCAACTATGTCCCGATTTCCGGCCAGCGAGGTTACGTCAAGGGGACTGCTACTGGCGTGTCTTCAAGCTTCCCTATCGTTGTGCATTGGTATAACAGTGCGTACCAATTCTGGGCATACGCTTCGTCTGCGGGTGCTTACACTTCTCCTCCCATGCCCGCGGGCACATACACCATGAAGCTGTATCAGGATGAATTCCTCGCTGCGACTTCGAGCGCAACCGTCTCCGCTGGCTCGACTGCGACAGTCAACATTGCCGCCACTAGCACAGTCCTGACTGCCTCGCGAACGACAATTTTCAGGCTTGGAGACTATGATGGTCAACCGACTGGTTTCTTGAATGCTGCCAATCAGTTGCGCATGCACCCCTCCGACTCCAGAATGTCCAGTTGGAGCCCAGGAACGGTATCCAGCACGTCAGCGTCCTCATGGCCGATGGCCATTTTCGTCGATGTCAACAACGGGCAAAAGATCAGCTTCTCGCTCTCTAGCGCCATCACCACTACCTCGACTCTCCGCATCGCGACCACCCTCTCATTCGCAGGTGGACGCCCACAGCCTGTAATCAACAGCTATACCGCCACCGCTCCCGCAGCTCCGACGAAGATCGACAGCCGTGGTGTGACGAGAGGTGCGTACCGGGGTTATGGAGAGGTTTACGAGTACACTATTCCCGCGAATACGCTGGTTAGTGGGACGAATACCATTACTATCAACGTCATTTCTGGCTCGAGCGGCGATGACTACTTGAGTCCTAATGTTATCTTCGATGCTATTGAGCTCTTTTATTAAGTAGTTTTGCTTCGATGTAAGCTCGGGAGTTGGCGAGCTTGGAATGTAGATGTTTGAAATACATATTTTGGCGAATAGCGCAACAGTGCAAAGCTGCGCTACCTATACGTAATCGTATGTCCACTTGTAAAGTTCCGTTTGCAGTTGCTTTGATAACTGCCAATCCTTTCCACCATTCTTTTTCTTTTTCTTTTATGGCTAACAGTCGCGCAATTGCAAGAAAGAACCGATGCGAGCCTTAACGGCCCATCAGGCCATGCAGTTCACTTTATGGGTAAATTTGACCCTTAAAAAATGATCGGTATATGAACTTCTGGCGTATCTTCCGCTTCGTATTCATGGATGGTCATGACGTCCACTCGTACGTAATCATTGAATTGCAGCTGGCATGGACCAACCGACCCCAGATGTGGCGTACACGTGCATCGTCATCGCGAGTGAGATGGCCCGCTCGTAGGGCGAGCCTTGCCTGCCGTGCGACCGCGCTGACGAGCTTGGGGCAGTCGTTCGGATCCGAGGACACTGACCTTGTGTTCACGGCTCCGAATATGCAGAGATATCGGACGGTGGCGCACCGCTAACGCTATTTTCAGCCTCACTATCTGCGAAGTCAGCCGCCTTTATCGTGTTCTAGGTCGTCGATTTCTTTTGTTCCTGCATTCATGGTCTTGCTACTGAGCGATAGCGATTGCGATTCACGACTTCAAGTTCTAAGGCCTTGTTGCTAGATGTGCCAACACCAGCGCAAAAGGACCAGGACTTTCGAACGCCCGGCTTTGTGCCGTTTCAGGATGTGCAAGGGGCGAATGCTAGCTGGTGTCGATCATCAGAGCCAACCCTGGATTTTTCAGTCACCCCTGAAAGCACAACTCAGCTGTCCCGACAACTTGGAACCCGAGTGGTAGATGGGAAGTCATGTTGTGAGATGATCTTGCAAAACGAATGCACGCAACCGTCTTTATTTGCAAGAACAGGTATTGTAACCAAAACTAGAATTGCTGACCTGATGAAACAAAATTCAATATTAGTGGAGCTGCACCATAATGGAGAAAGCCTCCATCGGGCCCGTTCCTGCATGATCTTGCAACTGGACTGAACGCCCTGTTATCTCTGTGCACCATGCTCAGCGCAGCAGCCCGCTCCGAGCCGCTCGCCCGCTCCCGTTGGACCATCAAGTACCACACGGTTCTGAAAATAGCAAACTGGAAATATTTTGCTTTCGTTTCTATCCTATCAATTGAGGTTTTGGTTATCGTTCTTCCAGCCGCCATCCTCAATGCTTTTGCATTCAATGGCGATCTTGCTTTTTAGGTACCGGCGAAGATTCGTATTGAAGTCCCACATCCTAATAATGGATGGCATATCCGGTGACGCCGGCAGCTACTTAATGACAAGTGGACTCTGGCCACATGAATACCGGCGCGTTTTGCACGTGGCCCGCGAGTCGAAGTGCGGATGCTATTGTGCTATTAATAAGATGCGTGCGGACTCTCGTCGGTCTTCTGGCTAATGGAAATATTCTGTAGGAAGAGAGGGAAATGACAGGTTATTTCCAACTAGCCGCTTGCGATGAAACGGGTCATTAAGATGTTCTGAGTATGTGAGAAAGGAGACCTGTCATAAGTTTTGTCTCCCAATCGCAAGGGTGCCTGGGCTTGGTTAAGCTGCCGGTGTGGTAGATTTCGACGCGATATGTTTGAATGCGCCATGTCTGGTGTCTTTACCTAGAGCGGAGATCTTAAGTCATTATGTCATCACATTGCTTTGGGTGATAACTCTGGGTTGGTAAATCGTGGAGGAATCTCCGGTTCTAGTCAGTAACATCCGTGTGATGAGAGAACAGACTCATAAGAAGCCATCAAGCGGGAGGGTAGATTCGGCCCTCTCCTAGTTGAATCGGCATAGGATACAAAGGATGGCATCATAACGCAGAAACGCGCGAGCGATGCTTTGTTTATGCTTTGTTTATGCATGGAATGCTGGTATCACGAACTTCTTGGCAGTTTTGGGGGTGAATCTCACGACCCTCATTCCACCCGTGGACGTAATCTACGATACGGCAGCGCTTTGCGCAGGAGGTAGGTACTGCCAAGTAACGTCGATGTACCATGCATCGTCATGAATCCTTCGCGGGTTATGTGGAGCGCTTAGATTATGCTTTCATGCCTTTGACCGGTCCGTGCGCTGCATGGATTTTTTCTAGAAATTTGCTGAAATGAGATTAGCTGTGTCCCGAGACAGTCTGATCGCTGAGGCATCATCGTAAACAAGTTGCACTGGTGAGTGTTTCGTCGGGTATCTTGAGGTATCGGAAGAAATGAATTTTCTTGATAAGTAGTTCGTGAGTCTCATAGGAGACTTCACAGTATTCAGAGTGACCAGGGAGAATGGTCAACTACTTGTGTTACATTGG
Source organism: Xylariaceae sp. FL1272 (assembly GCA_022432385.1). NCBI lineage: Eukaryota > Fungi > Ascomycota > Sordariomycetes > Xylariales > Xylariaceae > Xylariaceae sp. FL1272. The sequence continues at coordinate 1,442,529 of JAJJXC010000004.1, forward strand.
CTCGAGGATGGTCAAATAGGCCAAAGACAACAAGACATAGAGTTCTGTCTATTGTGTTGGAGTCGAGACGCGTGAGATGCAGAAGGCCACATCGGTGTAGGTACTGCATCGGATTGATTGTTTCAACCAGACGCCGGGTAGATGAACAACGAGATGACGCATGGTAATGAATCGTGAAACGCCCAGACCTTTGCAACCAGCTGCAGTGGACGCCGGGGCCGTATCCGATGCCCGCGGGACGGGTAATTGCTCATCACCGCCACGAGCAGCCTGCCTGTCGAGCCTGCATCGCAGTCTGGAACGCGGCTATTGACAAGAACCACTTGATTTTAATATCGGTGGGAATACTATCGTGGCTTCAGTGACGTCATCTCTCATCACGTAGTGCTATCTCGGCCGTGTATTATGAATACGGCATGCGGCGGCTGGCATGTCAATCTTTCCCTGATTCCTTGAGCAAAGGCAATCGCCAAGACAGCCTGACAGCCGAATAATGCTTTTGTCGCACACAGCCAATGCAGGTTGGTCAATCGTGGTGCTGTGATAGGGCGGCGGCTTTGTTGCAAGGCTGGACGCAGAGCACTTTCGGCGCTTCTGAGAATGCTAATAGTACAGACATCCCAAAGAAGCTGCTGGTGCAGATCTGGCAAGCTATGCCAACAAATGTAAATCTATGAATCCCTTGACTTGCTTCGCTTGAGAAAATAGGATTAGGATCCAACAGTTTCTCGTTGCTTGTTCGCTCTAAAACGTATCTTTTATTTTATCTCGTCGCTTCCTCCTAGGCGATCGCGAGGCACACACCGACAGTCCTTCAGATAGGCCTTGCGCTGCTTGACTCAAATTTGCTACTCTCAAAGCATGATGAACTCCAGAATCAAGATCGCATGTGAAATGATCGAATGCTAAATGCCGCATCGGCAATCTCACCCTCACCTTCTACCCCGACGAAGACAGCAGATGCTCAAACAGCAAACCCAAAGGCCATCAATATTGAAACATGGCACAAATTGCCGAGTCGCAGTGCTGTTAGGAGTTAGCAGATTTGTTCTACGGGAACTACACTCCAAGTCGGCACGACAAAGGGGTGAAGTGGAGAATCACCAACGCTGATAGCTATGACCCGAAGGCAAATTGTTCCGCGATAAACTACGAAATGCTGGGCCAGAATGGAGACAGAGAGAACCCGCAAGGTGATGCATCGGACCAATATACCAGCACGCGGGTTGATACCTACAACGGGGAGGAGTGTATAGCAAAGAATGAAAACAAGGATACCCGCCCTGGTACGGCTGAACCTGCTATAGCAACGAGGACGATAAATGTCGAACGACGATTGCATATATCAAGAGCATGGCCATAGTCCCTCCAAATGATGCCGACAAATGGGAAATGCTTGAGCTTTGCGCGTGAGGGTGCTGCGTCACGCAGCGTTAGAGCCTTGGCGGGTGTACTGGGTGATGTTGTCGCGATGGTGGCTGGGACGTTTATGCCGTAATTCTGTATATGCAAGAGATTTGGCAGAGCGTTTGACAGCGATTGTACACAGCGTTGGATTGAACAATCTCTAGACTGCTTCGGTCATGGAGTGTATAATAAGCCTGTACGGTATGATGTCAGAAGCCATGAGGGTGAGTCCCACGGATTAGGCATTGGCCTGCTGAGTCATTGTCCTTTCGAGTCGCTCAAATCAGGTAACGCTCGGGGAGCAAGAACTAGTCTCATGAGAATGGTGCAATTACAGACAGATTTCGGGGAAGATTACCTTGTGATATCAGATAGCCTCTTCTGTCGAGTTTGTCTGTCTCCATAAGAGGTAATCTGGCTGGGCATCTGGCATGTACCCACCCACCTAATGCACCCACCGCCGGCATCTCCATATATTCATGCCTCCACCAGTTGTTTCACATACCAAAGCTCGCAATGTACTCGTAAAGGGGAAGGAAAACAGCTCGAACGCTGGTTTCTAGTAGCTGTGACTTATGAGGAAACATTATCTCTATCTATATGAAAAAAGAAGACCCCACGAGCGACGTCTTCTAACCACTAACAACTTTCTCTTCGCAACGAAGAATTTCGTACGCACCGAGTCGGAAGTCCTCTCGCGTAAGCAGGTTGCTACGACGCGACTTTGACAACACATGTTGTTAATTTGGGACTCTAACTTGAATTGGACTGACGACTGTTCTGAATCGAGTTTAGTCGGATGGTAGTTTCCCAATCGCATGGAACTTACGGCCAATTTGCTTGGCCGGGTCTGTGCTGCCGTTCGCCGGTGTGGATCCAAATACCCTGTACTGCACGTAAGGTAATATCATGTTATCATGCTCAGCAGCAACAGGGCAGAAATTTCAAAGTAGTGAAAAGCGGTGTCAATTTTTGTCGCTTGATATATGAGAGAGTGACAGCTGCTAACTAGCCGGTGTGAATCACACCTTGATTGATGTGTCAGTGCTGATGGACTCGATTAAAGTGACATTGAAAAGGAACATTTGTCGGGTCCGAGACCATGCTCATTTCACCCGTGATCGATTCTCACCCACATTTACGAGGTAGGCAGTCATCAACTGGTGAAAACGAGTAAGTAACAAGAGTGATAGCTTTGTATCTATCTGCGTTATCTGGGAGGACGTGACAATGACGGGGATGCGCAAAAGTATACATGAGTTTGACATTGGCACCAGGGCTCCTACATGTACATGTATGTAGCAGGTAGCGATGAACATTTCCCCCAAGTGCTTTGGAAAGCTACCTATATGTATTCAGACTGGCTACAAGCGTGACTCTCAAGTATCTTCTTGATTATGAGCAATGTTGTTGAAGGGTGAGAATCAAGGCGAAAGAGCATGGCCTTAAAGATGCAAGTGGGAGTTTGCCATACAATAGCAAGAAGGCCAGTGCGTTGAGTTCGCAGAGAGAAGTGTGGATCATGTGTGTTTTGGTCTTGCGGACTCGATCTTGCATTGAATGTGGTCTCAACCAGTACCTGCCGCGATTACAGAAGCAAGCAGCGGTGTACCTGCCCGAATACGGACTCGGCATTGTTGCTTATAGGAGCAAGGGAAAGAGCTTCAATGTTGGTTCCTCTTGCAGTAGAGATAGATGCCTTAGGCACCTGTTTGCTGAGCGTAAGAAATGATGGATTCCAACATTGAAGTACCCTACTTTGGTTTATCTGCACCACGCTGGCTTGCGGGTTTCAGTCTTGACTTCAATCCACTTTCAAGGACCACTTCTCTGTGCCTGCCAACGTGCCTCGTCCAGCATCTGCCCCCCGGCCCTTGCCCACCTGTTTCCATTCCCCTGCAGCGCCACTGCCTTGTTGACAAGCCACGGGCCAAGCGCATCTATCCAGTACACCTCACTACTTTCCATCTACACATCTGACGGCATCAACACGCTCTGCCGCAGCGCAATCCATTCTCCCTCGCCCAAGTCTCACTCACGCCTGTCAAGTGCTGCACCAGCAAGGTACGCGGACTTAGGTAAGCTACAAAGTTTGCCTACCTAGGTATGTATGTAAGGTACCTGGCAAACACCACGCCGAACTCCTTGGCCGGACCACTAACTGCGACAGCTGCATTTTCGCAGGCCCCATACAGGCGAGACACTCGACAAGCGGTACCTCGTACCCACTACTGAACGCACTAGGCCCGCTAGCAGCAGCCCAGCAGCCCAGTCCCAGCAGGCCCCAGTAGTACCTGCCGTGCCTGCCTCACATCCACACTCCACCCAAATCGTTCATTCCTATTCGTAGGTTCATTTCATCATCTCATTAACTGCTTCCCTTTTCCTGTCGAAATCTTCGTCACCACCTCACGGCGCGTCCTCAATAATTCTCCCGTTCCCTTCAATCCAACACCCACACGATCTTTAATCCGCCTCGCCTCATCATCTACTACAGTGTATCCTTCACCCTAATCACCTTCGCCCAACATTCCATACCGCCGCCCACTGCCCTTTCGGCCGCTGCTGCGCCCACGTCCTCGTCGTGCAAAGGTGAGTTTCAAGTTCGGCTCTTGCCGCTTTCCAGCTCCCACACAAACATCGTGTGTTTGTGACGCTCCCCGTCCCCTGCACCGCCTGAGGTCTCTTCCTCGAACCCTTCTTCGACCCGTGCGCGCTGGTCTGTCCTCAGCCTCGATCACATCGACCTCTGTCAGATCCGTGTTTTCTCTCGAGTACCCCCATCATCCGCACCGTCGGGTAAGCTTCCTGGAGCTATCACCACCTTCAGTAGCGAACCGCCTCACTGCGAGGCTTACCAGCTTCATGACATGACCGAACCCCGTTCCTTCCTTACTATCCAGCTGGCCCATCTATTTCCATTCATCCGACACTTTCCCTCCGGCCATTATATATTTACCTAGCCGCGCACTTACTGACGTTGACTTGAAGACGTCTACGTCGCCGTCTAGTCCGAAATTGCCAACGCGCGGATCGGACCACGAAGACATTATTCATCGACAAGTCTCCTTACCTCCCTCGTCACCCGCCTATAAGATTCCGCGACTTTCAGACAACCCACAGTCGCTGTGCGATCTGCGAAGCTCCTGGTTCTGGAAGTTACGATCTCCAACCACCTGGCAAGCTCCCGAAATTCAATCCCAAAAGCTGCCAAACGCAGTGCTTTCTCATCTTCAAAATCCAAAGCAAGTCGTGGCATTCCAGGGCGCAACGGGATTGGCTGTACATCCGAACCTCTGGATCGTCGGAAAGTTTCGCCCTTCACAGTACTATATACGACTCCGGACCTTAGTCTTCAGTTGACACAAGGTTCGTTACTTTTCATAGTCCTCTCTCAAACTTCATTTCCAGGCGCCAGATGTAGCAGCCGAAACAAGTTGGCTATAATTTTGCGGGCATCGTCATGACGGAGCTCTCGGCTTTCTTGCTTGGGTACCGATGTAACTGATGCTTTTGAAAACTGTGCTAACCTGCCGAAAGGGAATTTAAGTCATTTGACGACTGATAGCACACTGTTCCAACCAGCCGAGGACACCTCAGCCTATGCTCTGCTGAACACAGCGAGAGACGGTCATCATCAGCCTTCTGTGTTGATACGATGTCCAGATCGCCACCTTCAATAGTTGGGATGGACATCAACGCCATGGACAAGAAGAATGCTGCCGCTGCAGTCGCGGCAGCCGCGGCCGCAGCGTCTGCCGGCTCTCCACTTGAACACCAGCTCCTGCCACATCCCCACATCCCACCCAACGCCTTGGATCGGGCAAACTCACCCCACGGGTCAGAGAGCTCCTACCACTCGGCGTCTCGTGCTCCCACGTCACTCGATGCCTTGAATGGACTCGGCACTGGTCGTCCATACGGACAACACCCTCTTCCCATGCCCAACTCTATGCCCAATTCAGGTATCCTCCCAATGCCCGGTTCCAATATGGGCCCTGGTCTCATGGCTGGTGTGGACTCGTTGATGGCTGGCCACGCAGTGCCCATGCCCTACCACAAACTGCCCGAGACAACGATAACTCCACCGGCTGCTATCAAAGCTTATCCATGCAGCACTTGTGGCAAAGGCTTTGCACGACGGAGTGACCTTGCGCGACACGGTACGTCGATTCTGATCTGTCTTGCTCTATCACACAAACAAATACGGGGAGGCAACGTGCTAATCTTTTTTCACAGAACGCATCCACACTGGTGTCCGTCCTCATGCATGTGACTGGCCGAACTGTGGCAAACAGTTTATCCAACGCTCGGCTCTTACCGTACACCAGCGTGTACATACTAAGGAGAAGCCTCATCTGTGCGAGCGCTGTGGCAAGGTACGTTTTAGACACTTCTTGATTCCCAGCATATTGTTATTAACGTCTGAGTATAGCCTTTCAGTGATAGTTCATCTCTGGCTCGGCACAGACGAATTCACTCAGGCCAGCGGCCTTACAAGTGCCCTTATGCCGACTGCCAGAAGACTTTCACTAGGAGAACCACTTTGACCCGGCATCAGAACCACCACACTGGGACGATCGAAGAGGCTGCTGCCGCCACCGCTGCGGCTCTTGCAGCACAAGCAAGCAAGGCGGCTGCTACTCGATCTGTTCGCAGTGATGCTGGTGACGCTACGTTGGGTTCTAATCACGCATCACCGCTCAACACGCCATCTCCAGGCCAGCGCCATATGTCTGCCTCTCCCAACGCTGACATGGGTACCAATGCCATGCGTGCGAATGACTTCAGTTACCTGAGCAATGGAAACTTGCCGGTTCACTTGCGCACCGATGTTCATGGCCAGGGCTCAGCATCCACGCCGCCGTTCACCACTGGAATGCGACCTACTTCGCATCCTACCAACTACCAGCCGCCGCCGACCCTCGAGCCTAATGTGGAGTCGCACCAAGCCACCGGAGGTAGCATCACCGGCAGCCCACATATGGGTAGCGTTGGCTGGCAGTCGCCCTCACATCAATCTCCCGGCCATATACCGTCGCCTACGAACAGCAGCGGTGGCAATACTTATGTGTACCCGGAACCGGACTCATTCGGCGGCACTGCAATGGGCCAGATGTACTATTCTTCTGCCAACCAAATTCGCAGATCCAACAGCTCAGAACCAGCACCGTCAACCTTTGATATCAAGCCGCGTCCGGACGCCATTTGGCAGGGTCACCAGTAGGAAGGGTCACCCGCAAACCATGTTCAGAACGTTGTTTCCACGGCGACCCACCAGGTACCACTTCTCCACTTACCTCCACAACCTGCAACTTCGACGTACGGTTTGAACGCGCATCCCGCTGGACCTTCGACGGGTGGCCAATAGGAAGGGTATCCCTCAAGTGCCCAGCATGTGCTCAGCCCTAGCAGTGCTTCTCCCCAGACATTGAATGCTAGGCCTTCCGCAATGCAGGCAACAATGCCCATTGACTCATTCTTCGGGGGCCCTGTCGCTAGGGATGGAGACCCTGAGCCACCATCTCATCAGGCATCAGATAGTCCACTGGACCCTGCACTGTTCGGTCTCCCTTCCATGACCTGTATCCCACAATAGATTTCCTTTGTCTCGGAGCGTCAGAGCAGCCACTTATGGGGCTGCTGCCCGATATCATACGACTAGCCATCCGGCAACATTGACACGGTACATAAACTGACCGCGACTTCACACCGGTTCACATTTAGTTGTCTTGACGCGTCTGATTTCCTTTTCAGCTGTGACATCAAGCTCGGAGGTCTGGAACCGGCGTCGCGATGGTCAATGATCCGGGTGATAACAGCGATACGATCTTTTCTTTCTCCTGCACAATTCCCACCATAGACTGATACGGCTTTGTTGCCTGGATTATACAGCGTCTTTTTTGTTGTTTGCGGCTCAATGCCGAGGCGGAAAGGAGTTCAACGGGAAAGATGCCAGGAAACTAGCGACACTCTGATTTGAGATGATTTCTTTGATAAAAGGCAGGAAAAGGGGCCAAAGAGCCTTCAGGGCAGCGGGCGTAGCGGATTTGATTTTGATCTCATTGCATCAGGGCCGTTTTCAAGTCTAAAAAATACAGGGTTCAGGCGTTTTAAGGCGGGCGACTGCCAATAACTCTTTTCTTATACAGCCTAATACAGAAAACGATTCACAAACATGAAGTACTCACCCAATTCTGATAAGCTGTCCTGTGCTATGATCTTGTCTCTCCAGACTCTGGCAAAGCAACGAGGCAAAATGTCAAGGTAATATTTCAGAGCAAGCTCACAATTTAGGCATCGTAAGCCGTGAAACAACACTTTCCTGCTTGGCTGTAATAAAGGTGCCTCAGGTATCAGTTGCTAACTGATATATCTACCTAGGTAAGCGAGTATCATACCTGCCTCCTGTAAACCCAGTTTTTGGTCGCTACGTGTGGTTTTGGGAAATATCGAGCTGTGTAGATGCTGGAACAACAGAGTGCGCCGCTTCCCCAAGTTTTGTCTCAACTCCGAGCAACTCTCTCTTTTCGCACCCTCGTTCAAATGTAAGGTCGACTACCTTACTGCCAGCGAGAAAGCCTAGAACGGTCGCTTCATTGACTGACAACATACACGCGCCTGGCCTCGCAAAACGACCCCTTGATTGAGAGCTGATGGGACCTGTGTGATGCTGAACCAGGGAAGCGCTCTTGCCGCTCAAGCCTATCGACGCCACCAGCCCAGCATTGCTAATGGTTGATAGCATTGACACGCACAAGTGACCCGTTGACGATATCTAGAAGCGTGATTGCCTCTTCAGCCGCGCAGACTCTCACTCCCAAAGTTAGCAGAAGTTAGTATAAGTGGCCTGATTGGCTTGAGACAGCACATAATCCCACGTGGCCTGGACACGCCTGGTTCAACATTTGGTTGTGATAATGGGCCGATTATGGTGGACGTCGTACGTTTTGTAGGGGTCTTCGGGGAATCCCTGGATCCATGGATGCATCCCTCCGATGCATGTCATCCACAGAGGGCGTTGGGAGGTACCGCCATGCTGGGTACTGTATCTCCAAGGAGTTACACCTGGATGGTGGCAAAAGGATACTAAGGCACGCGACAGGGTCGCTTGGGTAAGCCGGATCGCAATCCGATCGCAATCTCGGCTATCTACACAAATCCTAGGTACCATCTGGCGACTGCATGCAATCGTGAGCGTTCTTGTCGCAGACAGCTGAAAGACGACTGCCCGCGCCACGCTCATTTTCCTGATGTTTGATGAGGGAGGTGGTTAGGTGGTTGCGGGTGCGCATGGACTCCAATTGCCCGCCGACGTCATCGCTCGACCCGACCTGGTTGCTGGACCTTGTTCAAATACCGTCAACTTTACGGCCGCTGTCTCTCTGGTGTCACGATGTCTTGACTCGCCTCTTAGCCTTAATGACCCATTCTCACCGTCTCTGACGCACCCATTGGCCTCTCTCAGTACCAGAGAAGGTGGCATTACCTTTCCTCCTGGGCATTGGAGTTCATACAACCAGGTAGAATCTCGGACGACGCGACACATTTTGAAGTCTACCTTATGCTGCAATCTCGCGCCTGGAAAACCCCATTGGCCTTGCAGCCCGACTTAAGAGACAGGTAGCCTTGTATTTGGGCGACTGACGAAGGCGGAGCTGCGCATTTCGTACAGAGGCTGGGCCAACCTGAAGTGCAACCAGGTTGCCTGGCATTGAGTTAGGCTGAGCTGACACAAGGGTTCACGCTAGGTACCGTCTCGGTAAGTGGCCAGTGCTTCCAAAATAACGCAATTTGTCTTTAACGCCATGCAGGGTCACGATCCTCGGTTACGACGTCATCGTACCGATTGTGGTGTTTTGACTCGACTATCTTGCTACATTCTGCGCCGAGCTACAATAGATCGTGAAGCTTGACTGTTATCCTCGGAGAAGAACATTGTCCATCATCCCCACTTCTCCGAGGATGCTTTTAATGCTTTTAATAACCACCCCCGACCGCCAACAAACAACTCCAGAGGTTTGTGCCTTTTTTCCCAACCTACTCCGTGACCATTCCTTGAGCTGTACTTGCACAATGCTCTTTCTTCCTTTGACTAGTCGTCATTTTGATGATATGTTTCCATTCTGATGACTATGAATGTCCAGTGCTAGCTCCTTGGCCGGCGTCTCAAAATGAGCTTCTAGCATTCATAATTCACCCAAATCCATTATCATGGGATGCACCGTCCCATGCACAATTTAACTTGTTGGCCTACACGTCACCGTGGAACACTTCAAGATGACGAGCATTCAGCAACTTCTTTTGCCCGAGGATGAGTTGCCTGAAAACCCAACAGCAAAGGGAAAGTGCCGGCTCAGTGCAAACCCGAACGGGTCTGGGTCGAATCACTTCGTCATCGAATATGTGCACGATACTATCTGTCCTTTCTGTTACATCGGCTGGAAAACTCTGCTCAAGGCAATTGAGGAGTACAAGTCGAGAGATATAGACGCCGTATTTGAAGTCACTTGCTCACCTTTCATACTTGGTCCTACAGCTGGGATCAGTGGTAAGTGGGAGACAGAACCCCTTCGCTTCATCCATACCTTCGCGCAAAAGTCAAGCACGTTTCTTCTCTACAGCACTCTTCGAAAACCATCACCTACACTGTCACGACCTGCTGCTTTTCACCGGCACCCTGTTTTGGCTTTTAAAGGCACAGGAGTCGAAACGACTGCCATGACCATGTCTTGCTCAGAACTGCACATCCTCCTCTAGTCGATGGAATAGAATGCTTTGCTGACCAGATAATGTGCACTAGCATATACAAAGCTGGACTACTATATCATGGAACGCGGCCTGCCCGCTGACCGGATCGAATTATGGACTCGGCTGGGAAGTGACGTTGGTGTTAATTTCAGGTGGCAGGGCCGCACGGGTAACTCCAGAAATTCCCACAAAATGCTGCGTTTTGCTCTCGAGGCCGCACCAACTACACGGAGCAGCGCACATTTTACGAGGTTAGCCCGAGGGCTTGGCCCTCCTCCAATTTATCCTCCTTCGTCACTCCGCGCTCCCGAACATGCGGTTCAGACGGAGCAATGCCGTGGCCCTGACTTACAGATGCGGTTACTTGACCGTCTCACCTACTTGTACCACGAAACGGACAGAGATATCTCTGACCCGACGTTCCTCAGGGAAGAGACGGCGTTCGTGACAGGTTTTAGTCATGCAGAGATACAGGCAGTCCTGGACAGCGAGGAATGGGACCGAGCTATCGATAAACTGGACAACGAAATACAACGTCGTACAGCGATTAAGAATCCAGGAGCGGGCCCTATCATCGCAGTTCCAACAATGGTGATCAATCACCGCTGGGTGTACGGTGGGTTCCAAAAAGTGGACTTTCTCGTACGCCAATTCGAGATGCTGGCGCGAGGACAGGAGCCGTCAACAGAGTATACAAGGTCGCAGATGGTGCCTGTTGTTGGCGTCAAAGACTCCCTTCACCGGGAAAATATGACTACCAACGCCAATGCCAATGCCAACGTGGGCGGTAGCACCAGCGCCGGGCCCCTGAGGTTACGTAACTCAGTAAGGGACGAGTACTAATCTTGGCTCAAGCAAGAAGCCGATTTTGATTATCTGGTCAGCATTCCGCAGCAGCAAGCCAGCAAGCCAAGCGACGGTGGGAAGCCCGTATTTGGGCTGTGACAGCAGCGGATGGGTTCCGGCGAATTGGTTACAGATCATTGGATGGAATTAAACAGGGCTTGCGGGGGACACGGAACGCCGGATAAGTGCAGCTGGAGCTAGGTAATGCGATGCTCGCTTTGTGTCCAGCCTATCACACATTCTCCGGACGGGACATCACGACTTTGAGCGGCTTCATATGGTCATCGTGGACCGGAGTTCCGGTGTTGAATATTTGAAGGAGGGATGTTTGCGTACCGTGACGGATGTGACGTCAATGGATTTGAGGATCTGGGGGCACGAGAAGAAGCCCACTGTCTGCCCTGCGATGTGTATCGCAAAACGAACAGGGAAGAAGGGGAAGAGGATAGGCTGTCGTGATAGAGGCGGGATCATTTAGGATACGAAGTGTGCTTTTAGGCATCATGATTCTTGCTTTTTTCGTTCGAAACTGGGGGACGCAAGCTGTCATGAAATGAAATAAGGACAGATCTTTTAGGATACGAGCGCGTTTATGCTTCTAGGCATTCTCTTCACGACAGTCGTTTTCGAAATTAGGTAGGGTTGAAGATAGTTGTGGGTATGACGATAACAATAAGAAACTCGATACATTTCAATGGTTAGATACCTATGGATTTTGTGCGTGTGGTTGTGACTTTGGCATGAGATAGACGTTTAGGATGAGGTGTGTATATGATGGATGATGACTGCGAGGTGTTTCGGGGATCAGTTGCTTTCTTAGATAATGTCTGATGTTGTGTTTCTAGAGATGGTGCGTCCTAAGTTCGCTGCTGGGGCTTATGGGGATTTGATAGCTTTGAGGTGTTATGGTTTGATTTCATGAGGGTGAAATAGCGATATGCTCATCAGTTATGTATAACGTAACTTTCTATTTAGCACCAGCTGGGGTATTTGCTCACCAAACGGTAGCGGAATTTGGGCACGATGAAATCTCACTTAATTCTTGGTATTCACTTCTTTTGACAATGGTTACGATATGATTGTTGGCGTTTCATTGGCCGACAGGAGGGGCAAACGTACTTGTCCACGGGTCGCCATTTGTCTATACGTATTTATTTGATTGTTGAGACAAAAGTCTATGGAGTTGTACGTTTTCGATACTCATCAACTACATTATAAGCGTCCCTCTCGCCTGGACAGATTATACCCGGCGGCCCCTACGGGTTGCTGCTGCGAAGCCCCTAAATAGTGTAAATTCCCTTTCAAAGAAATAGAGAACTTGAGAAGGAAGAACACAACGAAACCAGAAAGCAGCTAGTAAATCACCCGAGTAGAGAATAGGTATTAACAGTGGCAAAAATACGCAAAACGAAACATACAACACCAGGTATTCGCTGGTCGTCACCGACCCAACTACTAATCTGGCGGTATCAAGATTATCTAGGGCAGAGCGGACGGGATGCCGAGTTCTCTTGATCCGGTGGTCGTATGTGTTTGAGATGGATCGTATGGAGTATCATACTCTTTCCCGCAATATGGGTCTATTGAGTTACTATGACTCTCTGATGGTCACAGTTTTAATTGAAAATTCGTGATATGAGACGGGTTGGCTTCTGAGTGTGTGTGGATATGAATGGGAAAAGGTTTGTTATAGTATGCATTTGAAAGTCGGTTGTGATTATGTGCTGATAGGTATGAAGTGTCATACTACATTGAATGAAGCTCAGTATGAGTTGAGGTTGCAAGTGCAGTTGAAACTCATGAGAGCTGCACACCTAAAGTACCTATGGGTACGTTGTTTGCGGAATGGAAAAGCTCTACAATTGGTATATGCTAAACTAGGTTTCGGCCATAAATACGAATGCCATACTAGCGATGCAGATTTGGAAATTAATTTACCATTCCATATCTCAATGCGCTAAATTGAAAGTAAAGGTTTCCCATGTTGCAGTTTCCAAGCGACAGCCGACAGCTTGTGTTGCCCAGTACAGTACAAATGTTACTGCGGGTCTGGGTTTCGGCGATCCCACCTTTGCCCCGCGTTGCTGTGTCTCACAATTGGCGATGACGACCTGTTGTCAACATTCAATACCTCAGACTACGTCCTACTGACCACTCATTGGACAATTGACCGAGCTCTATCTCGCATCACATTCATTTGACTCCACCGTCCCGAAGTTCATACCGCACTCACAGTCAAGGCCAAGTGATCGTTTGGCTCGAAAGGTGAGGATCCGAAATGGCGTCGCTAGCCACCGTTGAGTCCTTTGTCGAAGGAGCACCACCAGGGGAGGTAAGTGACAGCTTGTACCTCCTCCCACAAACTCCTATATGAGTGCAAAACTGATCTGCGAATAGTTGGCTGATGTTATCAATGGTATTCACTATCCAGCTGTATCCGCGCAGCTTCGATCCGTCCATCCTGACCCTCCCTCGCAGACATCAAGAGCCTAACCATCAACGAACCCTCCCTGGTCTCCAAGCTGGGACCCGCCTTCGAGAGATACAACGAGGAACAGTTTACAACCGTGAAACTTCCCGGCAGCAGCCAGCCAGTCATTGTCAGCTCCTACAGCTCCCTCGGAGACGGCCGTTACTTCGATGTCGAGAGCTCGTCTAGCTTTGCATTCGACCACGCCACGCAGGTTCGAAACACCGACTCTACAGCTTGGCAACTCAGGGAATAACACATGTGGCAGAAAGCAAGTGCAGTTCAGAGCTATGTCTTGGAGGGCGCACAAGCAGAATTGGTGTACGTTAGGCATGCAAACGAGGCAGGGGTCGAGAGTTGAACAGTATTACAGGAAGTCTACGCTGAAGAGCTTATCGACCTACGTCTCGGAACACTACCCCAGCGCATCGTACGGCGCGTACCCCATCGAGAACGATTCGAAGGTGGCCGTTGTCATCGTGGCCAACAAATACAGCCCCAATAACTTCTGGTACGATCATACACTGCCTGAGCTAGGACATACATAGAAACTTACCCCGGTGACCTCAGGAACGGCCGATGGCGATCCCTATACATCTTCGACCCCACGTCCAGCAGTCTTGAAGGCAGTCTGAAAGTCGACGTGCACTACTACGAGGATGGCAACGTCCGCATGCTGACCAATAAGCCCGTCACCGGCTCGGTGTCATCCAGCACAGGAGCTGGTATCTGCAAGGAAATCGCTTCGATTGAGAAGAAGTACCAGGAGGAGTTGAACAGAGGATTCTCTAGTCTCAGCGAGGGCGCGTTCAAGGGTCTACGGCGACAGCTTCCTGTCACGAGACAGAAGATTGAGTGGGATAAGTTGGCTAGTTATAGGATTGGCAATGATATTGGTGGTGGCAAGAGATGATTGTCTGAGGGATGGAAGATGGGTGTGATGTGGTGTATTTCGATGCACAGATACCATTGCTGCGAATAGAGAATTTGAAAATGATGATAACACTTTTCAGCTGTCGGTTGCTCTTCGAACGGGTTTACGCTATGTAGTATTTTGATAAGGTAATACTGTACAACAACATGAAGGAATTACTCTCTTCTGATAGCCTGTGCAGCTTGATTAAGTAATCAGACATTTCAGCCCTTTAGTGTCTTTGTATTCGAGACGCCTCGCTTGCCGTTCTCCAGTCTAAATGGGTACTCTTGCACTTTCGTCCCGTAGGTTTGGGGCGCAAAGTGTGCGGGACATGGGAGCTTGTGATAGGGCCTAGAGGTAGCTGCTTACTACCTCTCCAACCCGAAGGCAGCGAGTAGACTGAGAGGAGCCGATGCTGGGAACGCCACGTGTATCTTGAAAGGATGGAGTAGGTATATAAAAGATGATATCAAGTCATCGAGACGTGTAACTATGATCATGATATCAACGCACCGGCTCAACCGGGCATTACTAATACATCCTGATAAGAGATCATTGCTACCTTAGACGGATCAAGTCAAAAGCTTCCAAGGGTTCAATGAATCGGGCTCCGGGTTCCACTGCGAGATTCCGGGGCGATAGCGAGTCGCAAAAGGGACAAGGCGGGGTTTGTAATCCGAATACGCTTAGGCGGTCAGCTCCAGAGGGAAGTGTCCGAGGAAAGTCCTCGGCCAAGAGTTGCTGCCGATACCAGCAATCACCACAGGAGACGGGAGCGAGCAGGCGAGAGGAACAAGAGTTGAAGGAATTGTTGTAGAAATAAGAGGCGTCTCATTCGTCGGATCCGGTCCCAGAGGATTACTATTGCAGGTTTGTCGCCGTACCCATGGTCCTTGCTAGCGGACCCCTCGGCGCACTCGTGGTGTAGTACGGTCACGGTTTTGGCTGGGGGAGAGTGGACGGGACACATTGCACTTGTGACGGGCGTGGGCGAGTCTCCCGAGCTCGGATATCCGTCAGATGGCTGCCGACGGGATGGAAAGAGATGCCTGTAGAAGGATGACATCTGTGATGCAAGTGTAGGTGGCTTCTGACAGGCTGACAACGAGACACTTGGGGAAACAAGGTGATCTGATCTACCTTAAAAGACCAACGTGAGCGGCAGATACAGCGGGACGCCATAGGTAAGGTAATCCGTAGGTCTTGATCATTTCCTGTCCAGTGGTACCTGGCGGAGTGACCTGGCGATTCAGGTTGCAGGGCGGTAACACATGCTGCATCTGACAGTGACCGCAATTTAGGCCATCCTTCACCTTCGTTCCCTCTTCCACCTTCTTTTCCGCACAACCCCCCCAATCCCTCTGATTCTCTCTCCTCGCCCACTCGCCTGTCGCTTGCTCACCTTGTCCACCGTCAACCCCGGCCGTTAGCGATTGATCTGGATTTTGTTTCGTTTGACGTCGTTTAATTTCAGAAACCTACCCAACACCAACCGCAAAAATGGCCGACAAGGAATACACCTACCAAGACGTTGCTGAGCACAACACCAAGAAGGACCTGTTCGTCGTCATCCACGATAAGGTCTACGACTGCGCCAAGTTCGTCGACGAGCACCCGTAAGTCTTTGCTCAGCTCATTGCCCCCCTAAACCACTGTTACTTTTCAATATGGATCTCCGGATCGCCCAATGGAACTCTCCGGACTTGCCTCGCTCGGCCGATGATCTTACCTCACCGGCCGCATCATCCGGACACTGTTTGCGCATCGGCTAACATACCTAATTGGACAGTGGTGGCGAGGAAGTCCTGTTGGACGTCGGTGGCCAAGACGCGACCGAGGCTTTTGAGGATGTCGGACACAGTGACGAGGCTCGGGAAACCCTCGAACAGCTCCTCGTCGGAACCCTGAAGCGCAAGGTGAGTCGACAAGCAAAGCCGAAGCTCCTCCGAGCCGGCCTCTCCACATACTAGCCGCCATAGAGAAATAGTCACTAACTACTGTAACTCCAGCCTGGTGACCCCGAGCCCAAGGCTGTCGCTTCGGCCGTTGCCCCCGCCGCCAACACATCCTCGGCAGGCATGGGCACGGCCCTGTACGCCGCCATCTTCATCGGCGGTATTGCCGCATACGTCGGATACAATTATCTTCAGCAGCAACAGCAGCAGTCTTCTTGAAACGGTTCCGCGGCGTCGTCTTTTCAACAAACCACATAAACTGAGAATGATCCGAAAGTATGGCATCGCAAACAGGGTGTGTCGCAGGAGATGATGGCCCCCGGAACGCCGAGGGACCGACAGCTCATTGCCTCAACAGCGAGATTCTTTGTATGCAAGACTGAGAAATAGGCTAGAGCGTGGAAAGTCGATATTTTTTTCGGGTTCCGTGGGCAATGTGTACTTCAGGTCTATTCGTCGTCAAGGATCTACAAACTAGAGCTGTTATACGGGAGAGCAGAGGATATGCATAGATGATAGCAAATAATATGCCATTTCGATCAAATACTTCGTCGTCTAAGAGCTCGGCTGAACGTCAAACGCAATGTGCTATCGCGGCGGCTCGCTGCGGAGCCTTGTCTTCATTGATTGTTGAAGTTCATTGTCATCAATTTGCTTCGACGCTCGTGCAGATAAGCAGTACTGAGGCGCTGGATCGATGAGTCTTCTACCCAAGTTCAAAACATCTTCTCAAATTTCATTCCAACACTGTCCAGACAAAAAATTAGCAATCAGGAGATGTCACTGATATCGAATGGCAGGAATAGCAGTCATCTGGTAGTGTCATAATTTGGATGTCGAATTACTACCTGGTAGTCAGAGTGTTGTTGACTGGCCATAGCAATTCAACCATAGCGGGCCAGGGGGGGTTTTGGTGATTCTGTTGGATAGACTTGATAGGTGCACTATCTTGGTATAGACTTAATAATATGTGGCGGATGCGAAATTATATCAGTTAACGTAGTTAAATCGATATGTTTAGAAAATAAATAATTTAATTAATAATACGTTTATATAGAATAAAATAATAATATAGTAATTATAATTAATACGATTTAAAATATATAATTAAGTTTTGTTATAATAATAAATTATATAATATATATTAGTAATAAATAACGTTTTTTTATATATTTTTAGGGCTTATTAATATAGCTTTTAATTTAGGCTTTAAATATATAATTCGTTTGTAGCTAATAAATATAACAAGGCGTAAAAATAGCTAATAGTTAAAACTAAAGTAAATATATTAAAAAAGTTTAATAATAAAGTTTTAAAGCTTAATTTTAAGGTTTTACGATAATTTTTAGTATTTTAATAACTATTTTAGTATTAAAAAGTATATTTAAACTACGGCTATTACGCGTAAACGTTAATTATTAATTAAAATAATAGTTATAAAATTAAAACAGTTTTAAACTAACGAGTTTTTTTAGCGTATGCCGTTTTTAAACGCGGTAAATATTATTTAAGCAAAATTTTTTCGGCTATACAACAATTTTCTATAATATAACCTTTAAGCGAGCTCATATTTTAATAAACTAAAAAGCCTATTAATATTAGTTAATATATTACTTATTTATTAAATAAAACGATTATAAAAAGCCGCGGTTTCCGATTTTATATAATTTGGCGTTACGTTTATAGTTTTCGATTTAGGCTTAATATAAGCTTTTATTACTTTAGTCGGTATTTTTCTTTTTTATACTTTATTATAAATATAAAGAAATAATATTTATAAATAAGCTTATTATTTAGCGTCGTTTTATATTTCGTTATTTTTTTATATTATTTCGTTTTTTAATTAGTCGAAATAAAAAATTAGTTATTAATATAATTTTAGTTTATTTTTATAGCGAACTATATTTTTATATAAAATTATAAATTATATTTTTATATATTATAATTATATTATTTTAAGTTATAATTTTTAAGCAGTACTATATATTTTTTTAACGTTTTCTTTTTTTGCTTATTTTTTGCTATATATGTCAGTTATAAAAACTAGGCAATTTATAGGTTAATTTAGCTACGAAAACAAATTCTTTTTAATTAAGCCTGCTTATTTTATTCCGCTATATACGTATAAAAAGCTAAATTATAAATAATATATATATATTTAAGCTATAAAGAAAATTATTAAAGTATTAAATAAAAGATTATCGGCGTATTAAATAAAAAATTATTAAAGTATTAAATAAAAAATTATCGCAAAAATATATAAACAACTTATACGTTTAAATTTATTTATTTATATTTCTGTTTTATAATTAATAATAACACTTTATTTTATATAACGTATATTTATTTTACGATTTTTTTATATTAGTTTTATTATTAGTTTCGGTTTTAATCTCGGTTTTGGTTTCGGTTTTTCCGTTATTAACTTTTAAATTATTATCGGCTTTAGTTTTAATTTTTCCGTTATTAATTTTTAAATTATAATCGGCTTTAGTTTTAGTTTTATTGTTATTAACTTTATTATTATTAATTATATTTTTAGTTTTAATAGTTTAAATTATATTAATATAAAAATATATTTATAAATAAGAATTATAAAAAGCAAAAGCTTATTTATTAAAATAGCGCTAGCTTTTTTTACAGATTTAGTATTATTAATAATATTTAGTTTAAATTAATTTATTGCTTAAAACCTATAAAAAGTAAAAGTCTAATACTTACTAATAAATTTGGTTATAGCTTTTTTATTAATTATCCTTTTTTTTTTCGTAGTCGGTTTGTCGTTATCGGTTGTTTTTTTAACGGGCTTAGTTATAAATTTTTTAATATTAATTTATAAACTAAAAAACCAAAAAAAATCGGAATATATTTTGCTAAACTTTTTTTTTGCTCGCTTTTTTAGCAAATATATAGCTATATAAGTCTTTATTTTTTTTATATATAGCTTTTTATACGATAATTTAATAGTTTAGCCGTTTGAGTTTGCTGATTTGTTTTTTTAAACCAATAAAAATTCTTAAAACTTAAGTTTTTTTTATTTTAATAATATTTTTAGGCTAAAATGGCTTAAATATTTGTTTATTAGGTATTTAAAAATAATAAGCTAAAGTTTATATATTTTAGATTATAACTTTATATAGTTTGCGATTTTTAAATAGAATATAAATAGCGTTTTTATTTTCGTTAATTATTATGTTTCCGGCGAGCAAACGCTATTTATTTAAAAGATTAGACGGCAATTAGTTCTTATTATAACCTAGCAAAATTATAAATACTTTAATATATATTATAAATATAACCGAATTAGTTTTTTTTTTTTTTAGGCTTTTAATTTATTTTAAAATTTTTTATATTAAAAATCGTTTTTAATAATATAAAAATCGGTTTTTAAAATCTTTTTTAATTCCGTTTTGATTATAGGTGCTATATTGCCGGTATACTATATTTCCAAATTTAAATTAATACTTATTTTATAAAAATCATTTATATTTAGGCATTTATTTATTAAATTTAAGATTTAATAAAAAATATAATACTAAATAAAATATATATTAAATAAAAAAAAGCAATAAATTATTAAAAAAAGCAAATAACGTAAAATTGTATTTAATATTAATAAGCGAGTTAAATTTTTTAAGTATTTATTTTGTTCGCTAAACCGTATTATTTTTATCGTTTTTGCCCGATAGATTTTTATTAAATATTGCTTTATATCGTTATATATTAAAGATTAAGATCTAAATAAACAATAAACTATAATCGGATATACTTACGATAATTATGTTATGTTGTCGGGTTTAAAAAAACTAATATAAAATTATTAACTTTTAAATATTTTTGTTAAAATTAACCAGCGAATAAAATAAAAAGTTTGATACTGCTTAATTTATAAAGTATTTATTAATAAAAAACAAAAATAATTTTAATAACGTTTGCTTAATAAAAGATTAAAAAAGTTGTAGTAAAAATAAAAAGCAGAGTTATAAAATCATATTTAATACTATAAAAATAAGCTTACCTAGTATTAAAAAAGAGTAATTAGGTTAAGATAGGGTCGATATTATAAAAACTAGGAATAGTTAGTGTTATAAAAATAAAAAAAAGTTAGTGTTATAAAGAAAAAAAAGGTTAATATTATAAAAAAAAAAGAGTTAATATTATAAAAAAAAAAAAAAGTTAGTATTATAAAAAGGAAAAAAAGGTTATAAACTTTAAGTATTTATTAACTATATATATATATAATAATAATAAAAGCAAGCGTAAGTAAATTAAATATTTAAGCTTATTTTTTATTATTAATAGTAATAATTAAATTTGTTTACTTAACGAAAATATAAACTGATTTAAGTAGTAAATTAATATTGTTTTAAAAAACGTAAAGTTATAAATTAAATCCGAATTATTAAGTTTAAATAAATAACGTTATAATATAATAAAAATATAGGAGGGGGTACGATATAATATCTGTATATAGAAACAAAAGCCGTAATTAAAAAGGATATTAATTTTAAAAAAAATATATAAAAAAAACGTTAATAGTTTTTTATATATTTTTAAAAAAGTATTTATATTAAATAAAAACTGTTTTTTAATTATTTTATATTTTAATATTAATATTGTTTATTTTATAAATAGTTCTTATATAAAGCCCCTTTTTGAATATTTAGCCTTTAGTAAAAAACCTTAAAATATTATTTATAAAAAACTTAAGCAAATATTGGACAAATCCGAAAAATAGTAACCTATTATTAAAAAACTCTATATTATATTGTTAATAATACTATTTAACGCTGTAATAACGCCGACTAAACCCGAGTTTTTATTATATTACCCGGTATATTAACCGCTTTCGTTATTATCTTTATTTTTATCTTTATTATCCGGCGGCATATAGAAATTTTTATTTTTATTAAAATTAACGAAGGTTTTTTTGTTTTTTTTTTATTGTTTATATCGAAGTGTTTTTTTAATTATTTTAAAGTTTTTTTGCCTCCGGTTTATACCGTTTTTATTTAACTATATCCGTATAAAAAGTAATTTTTATATTAAACGTTTTATAAAAATGCTTATCGATTTTAAAACGTTTAAGATTATTAAGCTATAAAAACGTATATTTTAACAAATAATATAAGTTTAATATAAAAAATTAATTAAATATATTAATAAATAAGTTTTTTTAATTTAAATTAACGTTTTACGTTTGGTTTATTACGTAATTTTATTAATAAAACCGGAAATATTAATATAGTTTTTTATAAAGTTAAAAATAAAATAAACGTTTTAATTATAACGTTTTTTTAAATAAGCTATAATAACTTTTTATTTTTATATATTTAAGTTCCGTTTTTTATTTAATAAGCAAATATATAACTAATAATATATTAGCTAAAATTAGTATTTAATAAAGAAAAAAACTTACGATTAAGTTTTTTTTCAAACCGATATTTTTATATATATAAGTTTAAATTAATTTTTTGCTTTTATTAACCTTAAAACAAACTTGCGAATTTCTTTATTAAAAAAATCTTATATAATATAAAATAATTTATAAATTTTCGGTTTTTTATATTTAAAATAAAAAAAAATAATATTTACGTATTTATTTCGAATTTTTAATCGTATTATTAATATTATTTATAAAGCTTTAATATTAAAATATGTATTTTTTTTTTTTGCTATACTTTATTAACTTGTTTGCTTTGGCGGTAAAATTATTCGCGCCGAATTTTTCTTGGCATTTTAATTAAAAAACTATTAGCTAGCATATTTTTTTATAATTTAAACAAGCTTTACGATTACGCGGCGTAAAAATTATATCGACGACTTGTTTTTTTTACGTTTAAAAAGTTATTATAATTAAAAAAAACGTATTAAAAAAGTTTAAAAAAGAACGTAAATTAGCGGCATATTAAGTTTAGGTATTAATTAAAAAACTTACTAAGTTTATCGGCGTATTTGGTTAAATATACGAAATAGCGTCGGTATTGCTACTATATTTTAAAATGTTCGATATTTTATTAAGTAGTAATTAGTATAAATAATAGTAAAAATAGTAGCTATATTATTATAAAACTTAAATTTAATTAAAAAAACAATATAATAGCCGCGTCGGCGTAAATAGCAAAAAAATAGCTTATTAAGTTAATATAAAAAAAAAAAAAGTAAATAAAAAAAATAAAACTAAGTTTAACTTTAATAAAATTTTAAAAACGGCTATAATAATAGCGAAAGTAGGGCATACTAGTTTTATATATACCTCCGGAAGCATATTATTTACCGTAAAACTCGACCGGCAAAAATATTTATATACTTTTACTAAAGAAAATTTTAAATAAAAACAGCTTGAAAAATATACGATTTATTTATATATATAATAAATATAGTAATATTTAGATTAGTTTATTAGCTTTATTATTATATATAAATATTTTATTATTAAAAACTAAAAAACTATATAGTTAAGTTAATATATATAGAACGTATAGTAATATATAAAAGCGTTATTTTTAAAAAATTACCCTAAGCCGAAAAACGATATTAAAAATTTTGCGTAATTTAATATATTTAAGGTTATCGAAATAAATTTAAATCTTAGTTAATTAAGGATTGAATTGTTTATTTAGAATTTAGGCTAGTAATAATAGTATAAAACGTTGAAATATTTAAGTTTCTAGTTTCCCTTAAATTTATTTTAGAATTAAATCGTAAATAACGTTATTAATAATTTCGTTAATAATTTAATAAGTTATGCTAAATTTTTAAAAATATTTTATTTAAAAACAGGTTTTTTTACAAATATTTTTTTATTATATCCTGTAAACAGGTTTTTAACTAAAGTATATTTTTATAAAAATACCGGCTAAGTTTTTTTACTCGGTATTTATCTATCGGATTTAAAACATTCTATTTTTAGGATTTATTTTATTTTTAACTATAATTTTATTTATAAAATTAAATAAATAGTTTTTAATATTTTATTTAGAAT